>CM039091.1:24807500-27207500 GCA_022113865.1 Chimonanthus praecox
GCGATGTCCGGTACCTTATTATACATATCAATTAGTCCATGTTTTTAACCTTTTAAGTCCATTAATCATACCTTAGTGGGGTTAGGCCATACACCATGGCCGAACCTCACTATGTAGTTTTGTGGGTCCCGTTTAATCCATTAAATATTTTAATCTCATGAGTTTAAAAACCAGCCACCCTAGGCTTTATTAGTCATACATAAGGTTATTACTTAGATCCCTAGGTCCATGATCATCTCCCCTGGGTTTCTTCATTTTTGCCAATATCTACAGTTTTACCACTACCCTTTTTCCATGACTAATCACTCATTTATCCATGTACATTATGGTCCATAATTGATCCATACCTTAGACCCATTAATGATCCATAAATTAGGTCCGTCAATGACCCCTCAACCATGTCATAAGATTATTGAAACCCACCATTTAATTAACCTAATCTCCATCCATTTAAACACATTCATAATCCCATACCTAGCCCGTCAAGTGGCTCATAAAAATGGGTTGTGGGTTCATCATTCATTGGTGACATTTAAAACCATAAAAACATTAACCTTCATCCATGGATTCCCTCTTTTAAAAACCCCTTTTAAAATTACCATTATTCTTTCATTCAAAACCTTCAAAATCATTAACCCCTTTCATCAACATTATGTTTATCACTTTGAGTTCATCAACATTACCAACCTTCCCCATTGAAATCACTTAACCACCTTCCATGCTTTTCTTCACTAACATCCCTTTAAAATTTACAAACACTTGACCCTTTTTAAGCCTCCAATACATTAACACCTTACTCCACATTTTCTATCCTTTTAAACCCTTTTAAAAAAAACCACCATTACACTACCATAGGATTTAAAAACATTCCATCCCTAAAATCTCTCCATGGTTTTATTTTTAAAACATTATTTCCCACACTTAAAAATCCATTTTAAACTATCCCATTCTCAACCATTCCTCCCTATTTTTACACCCTTCAAATTTACAACCACATAACCCTAAAAATCATAAATTATCCTCCATAGCTTCCATTCTTTAAAACCCTCATAAATCACCTAATCACCTACCATTTCATCACCATAGGGTTCGGCCATTCATCATGGCCGAACCCATGGTTCATGATCCATCATTTTGGTACATTTTCTTGAGTCCATTAATGACTCATTTAGTCATGCCATACTTCCCATTCTTTTCATGGTTTCCAAAACGCTTAATTCATCAAAGTTTCCCCATGTCCTTTAAGGCTACCAACACCATTCACACCCCCCATGCATTTCCTCATTTAAGCCCCTTTAAAAATTTCCTACATTTAATGACTAGAAACCCTAATAATCCTAATCATTCCTTCCATGAATTTCTTCATTTAACAACCCTTTACAATTCACCATATTTAATCATTAACACCTTAAAGAAAAACATAAACCATCTTTCCATGATTTTCATTCAAGATCCCTTTAAAAAGAGCTACCACATTTAATCAATAAACACTTACAAACCCTAAATCATCCTCCATTCTTTAAAACCCTAAAAAAAGCATACATCACCTAATCACCCACCATGGGGTTCGGCCATACTAAATGGCCGAACCCTATGCCCCATAATTTTCTTCCAATTTA
This sequence comes from Chimonanthus praecox, assembly GCA_022113865.1. NCBI lineage: Eukaryota > Viridiplantae > Streptophyta > Magnoliopsida > Laurales > Calycanthaceae > Chimonanthus > Chimonanthus praecox. The sequence goes on from CM039091.1 coordinate 24,809,120, forward strand.
CATAATCCCATGCTTAAATAATTTAAATCCATTATATCCTTAATCCATTTATTTTTCCTTTCCCTAACCCTAAGTTACCCATTAGGGTTTTGTCCACTTTCCATCCTTCCAGTTGATGTATTTGAGATCCAATGCCTATGATTATTTGGCCACCATCAAATTTAACAAGAATGGATCCCAAATCTTAAACCCTAAATATCCAAATCTCTTGTTTAGGGATTAGTTATAATCCGACGCCTCCTCCGACTTTCGTCACTCCCGTCGGCTTCCTTGGCCTTCTTTCTTCTTCCTCTCCTTGTTTGATCGCCTAAGATGCTTGATCCATGGTGAAAACCTCAAGGCTTAGGTTCGGCCAAGGTAAGGTTAGATTTGAAAGTGAGAGGGGAAGAGTGGAGATGAGAAAGGTGTCTCAAGGTTTTTACCTTGAGGTGGTGGGCCAACACTTGGGCTTTTCTTCCTCTCCCTAAGCTCTTCTCCTTCTTCCTTAGTTTTCTTCTTCTTCTCCCTTGGGTGTGGGACAGTTTTGAGAGTGAAAGAGATGAAGTGAGTGAAATGAGGATGGAATTTGAGAGATGAGATGAAGTCATCTCCTCTTGATTGGTTAAGATACACTTTACCATTAATTTCTCACCAACCAACAAGATATTTTCCATGCTTTATGACCCAACCACCATTACCCAACGTTTTTTGATGCCTTAAGATAAGATGGCTTTTGGTTTTCCACCTTTTGACCATTTGACCCTCATTTGAATAATTTAATCATTTAATTAATTAGATAATTACCTTAGGTTAATTAATTTCCACTTAACCCAATTCCATCATTCCACCCAGGGTTGACCAATTCAACCATGGTGGCCGGACCCACCAATCCCTGGGTCCACACGCCACCTCACTTGGTGAGGTGGAGGTGGGTCCCAATTGGCCATGTCACTATCGTCATATTATCATTAACTTAGGTTGTAACGCCCGGCCCTTTTTCACCCGCTTTCCGAAAATCAGATTCTATTTTTTTTTTTTTTTGAAATAGAAGAGTGAGAGAGGGCACGGACGCCACGACGCGACTTGAGTCCGAGCTTCTAAAGCCCGACCCTTAACTCGCCAACCCCACGCGTGCGCGGAACTAAGTCCACGAGAATGGTTCATGCGTAGGAAGTGAGCTCGCGGATTATAATCATTGCGGAACATGATAATAGAGTCTATCCTACCGATTTTTAGATAGAAGAGAAGATACAACATTGAATTACCAAAATGCCCCTATGTTCATATTTATATCACAAGATGTAATCGTCCATAAGTAACGTCCAAACCATCGTAAGAATGTAAACTTATACAACCCGACCAGCTAAGTTACTTTAAAATTACATCTCCAAAATGTAAACGTAAATAAACTAAGACTGCACTGTCCAAGCTCCTAAGCTTGGCTCCTGTCATGTCCACCGCTTCCGCCATCCCCTGCATCATCAGCTAGGGTAGAAGTAGGGCGTTAGTCAACGCGCCCAGTAGGACTCCGAGTAGGGCTAGCACATGGATTAGTGATAACACACATACCGATAAAATAACATATAACAAAATAAGCATGTGATGAATGCTATGCCATGGGTGCCTATGTCATGTGTCCCACCCATCATCCGTATGATCATACAATGTATTATCCCCATGTTTGTTTCTCGGTCGCCCTGACGGAGCATGGACTCCGATTATTGCATAAAAGCTATCCCCATGTCTGATTCTCGGTCGCCCCGACGGAGCATAGACTCCGGTTATAGCCCTCAGGCTATCCCCATGTCTGATTCTCGGTCGCCCCGACGGAGCATGGGCTCCGGTTTCATTATTTTCCCGCCCATGCCATGCATGAGATGTACGTGCATTATGCTATGTAGTATATAGATAAACCATAATTTTGATATACCATACATAGCCATATAATGCATAATGTTAAAATATAATCCATATGATTCATAACTTAAAAACTCATCATAAGATAAATAATGATCATAAATCCATCATAAGCCAAATCAAAATAATCTAAAATACCATCACATATCCATCGCTTACAAAAAGGTAGGAATCCTACCGAATACCGTGTAGCGTTCCATTACGTTTTTCGCTCGATAATCCGGTCGCCGATCGCGTACCGTGTGCGATGTCCCGATACCTTATTACATTTACTGAATTAGTCCATACGTTATCCATGATTAAGTTCCTATCTGATCATAACCCTAGATCCATTCAATGATCCTTGAGTATATTACAAGTTTATCAAAAACCGGTCCTTAACTTAGCCCATTATCCATTGGTTAAAACACATACATAAATCCAATTTCTTTGGCCATTTAAATACTCTAATTTGCGAACCTAAACGTAGCAACTATCCGTTCCAATTAATCATTCATAATGCATTCGATTTCATGTCTCATCCACATAGGGTTCTTCAAAGTGGCTAATAATTACCATTTTGCCACTCTCTTCTCTATGATTAATCATTCACCCACTTATGTCTATTTTAAGTCTAAATTTCATCCATAACTTAGACCCATTTATAATTCCATAACATATCCAAAATCAGCCACCTATCCAATTAATTTTGAAAAAACATTTAATCCCATATATTACTCCATATTTGGTCCAAAATGGGTCCCACAAAGGGATCATGGGTTCGGCCATACACCATGGCCGAACCCATGGTACCCTATCTCCATTTTCTTGGGTCCATTTTACTCCCTTCAATCCTATCACCAATGAGTTTAATTTATTCATTTAAGTCCCCATTCTCATCGCATTTAAAACCTCACATATCATTTTCATAAATCCATTAAAATCTAGCATTCTTCTACATCATTTTCCATTTATTAAAACCACTAATCACCCCCCTAGGGTTCACCTTTATGGATGCCATTTTCAAAGACTAATGTTTTGTCCCAAAAATAATCCATTTTAAAATCACTAATATTCATTCATTTTGGCCCTTTAAAAACCCATACCATACACTTTGTAAATCCATTTAAATTTTACCATTTACTTACCCAAATTTCCATTTGCTTAACCACATGTATAAACCATAACTTAGCCCACAATTGACCTAAAAACATGGGTCATGGGTTCGGCCATACACCATGGCCGAACCCATGATGTCTTTCCCTCATTTTTTACCTTGGATCTTTAATCACACTTAAAGTCCACTTACACCACCCATCATTTCCTCATTACCTCCATGATTCAAAAATGTTTAATCCACCACTTCCATCCTTTAATACCCATTTGAAAATCACATATTATACTCCTAATTTTCAAACTTTAGAAAAACATTAACCATTGAGCATCTAAGAGCCCTACCCCCATAGATCATTAACCATGGGGTTCGGCCACCTTGTATGGCCGAAGTCCATGATTTCTTTTAAAATATCATACCTCCATTTGAATTAAATCATCCATTTACATCACCATTTTCATTCCATCTAAACATCACATTCTATACTCAATAAATCCATTTAAATTTATCATTTTTCTCCATTATCTTTAAACCTAATAATCTTAATAAATTACTCATTATTCACCATGGGGTTCGGCCATGCTACATGGCCGAACCCTATGGTCATCCACCCATTCCATTCTATGCCTTTAAATCCTATTTAAAATCAACCATTTAAATCACTTGAAAACTAATTATCATAAATCATTCTCCACCATTTTAACCTTCAAACCCTAATTAAAATCATCCAACATTGACCATGGGGTTTGGCCATGCTACATGGTCGAACCCTATGGCCTATTAATCCATTAAAATCCCATTTTCCTATGCTTAATAAAGACTTAAAAATTCCATTTTTTTTCCATTTCATCATTTTTTTTTCTTAATCCATTCCTCCATTTTTTTATCCATTTCTTATCCTACCTTTTGATGGATCTTAGATCCATGGCCCACAACTTTTTTGGCCACATTTGGTCTCAGAAATGGATTCCATGTCCAAAAAAATAAAATCTTGTTTTAAGAAATCTTACCACCCGACGACTCCTCCGGTCCTTCTTTGCTTTTGGGCTTTCCTTAGCCTTCTCTTCTCTTCTTCTCCTTGATGGACGGTCAAGATGAGCTTGATCAATGGTGAAACATGTTTGGATCGGCTAAGGTAGATGGGGTTTAGGTTGAGAGAGAAAGATTATGGGGATGAGGAAGATGTTTCAAGGATCTTGATCTTGGGGTGGCCCAAGACTTATCCTTTCCTTCTCTCCTTCTTTTCTTCTTCTTTCTTTCTTCTAAGTTTTCTTCTCTTTTCCTTTGCAAGGTGGGGGACGGTTTTTGGTGTGTGAGGAGGGCTAGAGTAAAATGGGTTAGTTTGGAATGAGATGGAGATGGTTGGAGTGGCCTTCACTCAACATTAACTTCCCCACCCACCAAGTATGGGCTAGCTTGACTTTGGTGGTGGTGGTTGAGACCCAACCACTAAGCATGGCTCCCATGTCCTCTTTGACTTGTTTATGTTGACCCTAATTAATCAAGCTAATTAATTAAGTTAAGTCCTCACTTAGGTTAATTAATTTCCATCCAATTTAATTCCATTAAATTATCTATCTAATAAATCCACCCATGGTTGACCAAGTCAACCATGGTGGACAGCCCCCACCTATACCTACCCCACCCGCCACCTCACTTGATGAGGTGGAGGTGGGCCCCACTTGGCCATGTTATTTTAATTCCATTGATTTTAACTTAGATAATTTTACAATAATTTTAATCAATTTAATTTACCTTAATCCACCTTATTCTTCTTAAATTTTTCCATGGTTGACCAAGTCAACCATGATGGTTGGCCCCACTTTTTCCTTGGTCCACACGCCACCTCAATTGGTGAGGTGGAGGTGGGCCCCATTTGGTCATACCATTTCATTTCATTACTAACTTAGGGGTTTTAATTCCAAATCACCCTTTTTAAATTAATTGGCCCACCATTGGGCCCACGGCCCAAGCGATTATTTTCTACCCCTTTACCTTAGGGTTTGGGCCAATTTTGATCCATTGGGTCCCACATGGTGATCGGGCCCACTTTGACTCAAATTGACTATCTTTGACCGATTACTTCTCATTGAACCATTGAATGGATTTCATTCAATTTGTGGCCCAATTGGGCCATTCTTGGACCCTTCTCCCAAAGTTGATCCATTTGGCATTTTCATCACATCAAATTCTAAATTAAAATAATTAAATGTCCAATATATATTGATTTCGAAAATTCGGGCTATTACATAGGTGATTTAACTTAATCCATTCTAACTAATTGGATCAGCATTGGGCCCATGGCCCAATTACATTTTTCTCTTACCCATTTACCTTAGAGCTTACATCATCTTGATCCATTGGGTCCCAAATGAGCATTGGGCCCAATTTGACCATCCTTGGCCCAATTGACCATCATTGACCCTTTAAATGAATTACAAATCCAATTCATATTCCATTGGGCCCTACTTGGGCCTTTGTCCATATTTTGACCCATTTACCATCTATTCCATCAAATTTCCCAACTTCCGTCATTAATATGAATAATATCCACATATATATCGATTTACAAATTCCGGGCCATTACAATACAATCCTCTTTTGAAATTTTCGTCCCGAAAATTCGAGCGAAGTAGAGGTTCAAAACATCTCATACAAAGAACTCCGGATGAGAGGCTCTCATCTCCGACTCAAGTTCCCAGGTGGTTTCTTCATTGCCATGTCGTTCCCTGTAACACCCCAATTGCTCAATGAAATGGATAATTACGAAAATGCCCCGATGTGTTAAATTAATTATTTGGTGATGTTAAGTAAGGAAATAGTGGGGCCTATTACTCAAATTAAGATCATATGAGCACATTATGAATGTTAAGTTTGATTGGATGGGTAATTTACATCAATTGGGTCAAAAATGGCTAAATGGGTCAAAGGGCCCAAATGGGACCCATCGGGTCTTACTGGATTATTTGACCATTTTGTGAATTTAAATTAAATGGGGTTAGGCTGATTTGATTGGAAATCAAGTGGAGGAAAAATGGGTAGGCCTGATCCACATGTAAAAAACCAATTACAAATGACCAAAATACCCATAATTGGGTCATGGAGTAAAAAACGGGTCAAGGAGCTAAAGGTGGACCCAACGGGTCGTGTTGACTATGGTTGACCGTGTGGACCCTCAAGGGAGCTAAAATATGAGTTAAATCAATTTGAGTGAGACTGAAGTGAGTTAGAATTAAATCAAGTGGTGAGTTAACTCATGTGCATTAAATGAAATGCATTAAGTATGGTGAGTTTGGTGAGTTGAGATGGAAATCAAAAGGACCCTGAGTTCAAGTGAGTCAAAATGGAAATCAAAGGGGCTGTAAAGCAGTGAGTTGAAGGGAATATGAAGAGGTGGCTTGGTCTCAAACCAACCAAAACAAGTCCCACACGTTGGGGACTTGTTTTGGTGATTTCCATGCTAAGTTAAATGCAAATGGATGGGATTGAGATGAGATACATGGAGAGTTGAATGGCTGCATTGGTAGGTGCCAAGGGGTGCCTTGGATAGGACCCAAGACCCATCGTTTTTAGGCAAGAATTGATGAGGGAGTGGAGGGATTTTGGGGGCTGAAATATTAAAAGAAACAATCACCAAGGTTAGTCAATTTTTGTCATTGCAAACCCAAGTTTTTCCCATCTCTCTCTCCCTCCAATTCGTTTTCTTGGCTGGAACAGCAGAGGTTTTGGCACCAGTTATTCAAGCTTAAACCAGCAAGGAATTAAGGAAGAAAGGAAGAAATAAAAGGGAGGAAGCAAGGAGCAAAGGCAATAAGAAAAGCTTGGAATTTGGTAAGTATTTCCATGGACTTTTGATTAATAAAATGGGTGTGTATTGGGCCATGGTTATGGCCGAATACACCAAGGTTTTAACCCTGATTTATAGAAGTTTTAAAATGGTAAAGATGACCATTGGGTTCGGCCACCATGAAGGGCCGAACCCCATGTAAAAGATTGCTTGGTTTTCATGTTTTGAAACATGAAAACCATGGGTTTTATGAACTGTTTTTGGGTTTGATTTAAGATTCAAATACATGTTTTAGAAAGGTCTAAAACATGGATTCGGATGTCATGAATGGCTGAATGTATCATGGGTCTAAAACCTTGGGTATCAAATGATGAAAGGGTTCAAGATGGCCGAACCCCATGAATTGATGTTGGAATTTTGATGGTTTTTGTAAGTTAAAACCATGCAAATGTCTTACTGTTTTGGATGATTAGATTAGACATAAGATGACATGTTTAAGAGGTTCAAACCAAAGGCCATAGGGTTCAGCCAATGAGTATGGCCGAACCCCATGAAATGGTGTGATAATTTTTATGGTTAATGGTGATGGTTTTGAGAGATAAAAACCATACATTACCATGGGGTTTTTATGTGATTTACATGAAGATTATTTACTGATTTTGGTTGGCCAATATAAGGCTAAACCATGGTAATGTTATGGTTAAGTTACTGATTTAAAACAGTGGATTAAAAACTGGAAAAATGGACCATGGGGATCGGCCATCTTGGATGGCCGAATCCCATGAGGTGTTATGATTGTTTGGACAAAGTAATGAATTTATTAGATGGTTTTGAGAGGTTAAAGTGCAGCAATGATGTGCTGATTTTTATATGAATAAGTGACACCAAAAATATGTTTGAAAGACCAAAACATGGACATAGGGTTCGGCCACCTTGGATGGCCGAACCCCATGTAAGTTTTTCATGTTTTTGGTGAGTTAAAAACCATATGGAGATATGGTGTTCTTATGACAATAAATGGATTAACATGTTACTGTTTTGGTGGATTATTATGCGGCTGAACCATGTTTAATTCATGGTTGAGTTAGCATGATTAAATCATGAGTGATCTTGGTGATGATTGGATCAAGTGAACCCTAGGGTTCGGCTATGAGTATGGCCGAACTCCATGGGGCTGTTTTGAAATAAATGGGCTGTTTTGGATGGGAGTTTATGATTGTTTTAATTAAGGAAACATACATGATAAATTATGGACTATGCGTAAGAAAATAATCAACCATTGATGATGATGGAAAGTGGGATAAAAACCCATAGGATGTGGTTCGGTCAAGTAGTATGGCCGAACCCCATCAATGATTATTTGATAGGATTGGGTTAAGTAATAAATGGGATTAAAGGTGATGAATGAAGAACCCCACTAAATTGGTTTAGATATGGTAAAATTAAAGGTTAGCCTAAATGGCATAAATGTAATTATTGATAGAATGATCAATGATGGAAATGATCATAGGGTTGGATGTACGGACACGAACCCCACAAGATGGTATATGAGACCTAAACTTGATTAGGAATCAAGTAGATTAAGTATTGATATGCTGTTACATAATAAGGTACCGGAAGTTGAACGACGAGCGAGTCGTGATCAGGTGACGCTAAAGAAAGATCAAGTACTGAAGTGAATTTTCGGTAGGTTTCCTACCTACTTGTAACCACAGTTTTACCCTAGTTTTCTTTATGAAATTCTTGATTATTTTATTTGGTTTCGAATGATATATTATGCATTAACAAATGGCATACAAAGCATTGACATCTCATGCATGGACATGGGATGATGACTGAGGTTCTACAGTGTTGCAATTTATGAGTTACGTCCTCCTTAGGCGATGAGAGTCCCACCAGGAGGAGTAACATGATGGTCATAGTCACATTGGTCTCCTTAGGCGATGAGAGTCCCGCCAGGAGGACTGATACGTGATATGAATCAAGTCAATGATGAGGAGATGGATGTGTATTGTAATTTACCTTGTCGGTGCGAGGCACGTCAAGTGATAGCTATGAATGTACATGATGGGAGGGTCTCATTGCATGTGCATACTTCATAACATTGTTTTACCTGTTTTTACTAATCACGTACTATGGTATATATGCATGTTTTATATGCAAATCATGTGGTAGCCCTGATCGGGAACTTACTAGGCGCATTGATCTAACACCCTAATTCTATCCACAGAGGAGAATGCAGGTACAAGGAAAGGGAAAGAAAATGTCGTTGACTGGGAGGGGAGCCAAGCATAAGCGCTTGAATGTTGCACTGGACTTCTTTTTATTACTGTCATTTGAACTATATTTTGTTGGACATGTAATAAGTCAGTACTTGCTATGGTCTGATTAGGTTTATAACTTTGGATGGTTGATATATGTTAATTAATGTTTGAGACTGTTACTTGCTATCTAGTCTTTCTATTCCGCAGTTAATCTAGTTTATTCCACATGTTGTTGTTAGTTCCATGTGTTGTTCACTATCATGGTCTAGTCCATGTACACATGGGTGGCCAGTTAAGGTTCAGACTTGAGTAGTCTGAACTTAACTTGCGTCGTGACGCCGCCTGCTCTTTTCCGATGTTTTATTATTATTTAAAAAAAAAAATTAAACTCTGATAATTCTCAGAAAGGGCGGGGCGTTACATTCCCATACCACCTTGACGAACTGAATGGCACGGTTCCGTAGTACCCTTTGCTCGCTCCCGATTATTCCAACCGGTTTCTCCACATGTCACATTGCTTTGTACATCGACGTCTTGAACATTCAACACATGGGAAGGATCAGGGTTGTACTTCCTCGACATGGACACATGGAATACATCATGCAAAGAGGATAACTCTGGAGGAAGCACCAACTGATAAGCTACTTCCCCCACCCTCTTCAAGATTGGAAGCGGCCCCACAAATCTAGGTGACAGTTTCCCCTTCTTTCCAAATCTCATGTGTCCCTTCCGTGGTCAGACTTTCAAAAACACCAAGTCTCCCACCTCAAATTCGAGGAACCTTCTCCTCTTGTCGGCGTAACTCTTCTGACGGCTCTATGCAGTGAGTAGATGTTGCCGTATCAATTTGATCTGCGCCGTGGTCTCTGCAACCAACTCCGGTCCAATTAGCGCAGACTCACCGGCCTCTGTCCAACACACTAGCGATCTACACGGCCTACCATATAAGGCCTCAAACGGACCATCTAGAGGCTTGCCTGGTAACTATTATTGTAGGAGAACTCCACCAATGGCAAGTGATCCTCCCATCCACCCTTAAAATCCAGCATACATGCTATCAACATATCCTCCAATATCTGTATTGTCCTTTCCGACCGTCCATCAGTCTGTGGGTGGAATGTTGTGCTGGTTAACACGTCGGTCCCCATAGCCGACTACATACTCTGCCATACCCTGCTAGTGAACCAGCCATCTCTATCGGACACAATAGTCCGGGGCACACCATGTAGTCTGATAATATCCCGGATGTACCTTCGACCCAAGGTCTCCGATGAATCGGTCGTCTTGACAGGGATGAAATGTGCAAATTTGGTTAACCGGTCCGCCACGACCCATATTGCATCGTTGCCTTTGGAGGACCTTGGTAACCCTATCACAAAGTCCATGGAGACATGCTCCCATTTCCACTCCGGTACATGTAATGGTTTGAGTAAACCTGGTGGCTTCTGATGTTCTACCTTAACCCGCTGACAAGTTAGGCAGTGGGAAACAAACTCTGCCACATCTCTCTTGAGTCCATGCCACCAATAGTGCCTCTTGAGATCATGATACATTTTGGTGCCGCCCGGACCGATAAAGAGCTTGGTTTGGCGTGCCTCAACCAACAACTCTTTTCTGCAGCTCTCAGGCACATATGGCCTACCTCGGAATAAAAGACCTTGTCCCTGTCGTAACTCCTATTCTGGTACCACCTCACCGGTAGACATCTTAGTCCATATCTCCTCCATTTCTGGGCCTGTTCGCTGTTCCCGTTCAATCTTGTCAAGTACCTCTTAATTACATCACATCACTCATATCAACCTACGAGTTTCATTCTTGCAGAATGTATTCTGTCTCATGTTACCTCTTTTCCTTATGAACCCATTTGCAATCTTATGTAGACTAATGTATTCTATTCCACTTTACCTGCTACCAAGACATTTCCCATACGTACTCATTCAACACGTTCTTTCGTCTACTCTCTGTGTGAGGTAGCCTGCTAGTACAAGTCTACGCTCAAGTCCTTTGCTGATTCCATTTCAACTAGGTTTCTAGTTGCACTCTCCTGGAACTCCATCGGCTAACTACAGAGTCAGCTAGCTAGACTAACTCGGCAGTCGCCCATAGCTTCCCATTCGAGTTTCACTAGACTCCTATCTTTCCCATTAACTACCTCTCCAAAACTTAGCACCTCTTCATTTGCACATAAGTCACTATGTGACTAACCTTTTTGTTCGTAACTTCTACGATACCAATACCCGGCATCAATCCAAACCACCATTGGAACCCTCATCCATGGTTAGTAACCATCCATGAATATAACCCTCCTATGGGTATAATCCATTCATGGGCATAACTATTACCTTCGTAGGACTATTCTGTCTATCATAGGGCTAACAGGTCTAACATACGACCCATGCATCGACTACGAAATCAAATGTTTATCATAAGACTCATGTGACAACTTATGGAACCAAACTGTATCTATCGGGGAATCTACATACCCACCAATGGTCGTCCTTGTCTACCAATAGGGAATAACACAGTAAGTGTAGTGGACATTTGTTGGCTTAGTTCCTTCATAAATTCGTAAGCTACATACTTCCTTAAAAAAAATCATTCAAACTTCTATTATGATACAAAGGTTGGTAGGGTTAAAATAAACTCTTCAAAATAATAACATGTACCCCCAACCCTTACAAAATAATCCTCTTTGAATGACCTTTCTTACTACCCCCCAGCCTAGTCTTCCGTAGAAGACCCTGCATCATCCTCAAACACAAAAGAACTGTGAGGGCACGACATCTGTAAGGGCCCGGAATTTGTAAAGTAATATATATGTGTTATTATTTATTTTTTTATGGTGGAAATTGGAAATTTGATGGAATAGATAGTAAATGGATCAAAATGTGGACAAAGGCCCAACCAGGGCCTAATGGATTATGGATTGGATTTAAGTTTACTTAATGGTGGTCAATTGGGCCAAGGATGGTCAAATTGGGCCCAATACCCATTTGGGACCCAATGGATTAAGTTGATGTAAGCCCTAAGGTAAATGGGTAAGAGGAAAATGTAATTGGGCCATGGGCCCAATGGTGATCCAATTGGAATGAAATGAATGGGTCTAAATTATCTAAGTTAATTTAAAGTTGACCAAGGTGACATGGTCCAATGGGACCCACCTCCACCTCACCGAGTGAGGTGGCATGTGGACCCAAGGTTTGGTGGGGCCGACCACCATGGTTGAATTGGTCAACCATGGGTGGATGTATAAAGATGATTTAAGTAAATGGGAATTGAAGTAACTTAATTATCTAAATATTAAATGATTAAAATTATCCAAATGAATTTGTCAAATAAGTCAAATGGTGGTTTTAAACTAACACAAACCACTTAAGCAAAACATAAAACACGTTGGACTTGGTGGTGGTTATCTCAACCACCACCATAAAGCAAAATAAATATCTTATGGTAGGTGGAGGAATTAAATGCCCAACTTGAATGAGATAAGCTTTGTTTTTCTTTCCCATCTCTTATTCTATCTTCATTTTACTCTCCCCATTTTGCATTCTACCATTGCCGTCCCACACCCAAGGTGAAGGAAAAAAAGAAAGCTAAGGAGAAAAGAAGAGAAGGAGAGAAGAAAGAAGTGAAATTTTAAGGAAAATCACTCTAAGATCAAGGTCTAGTATCTCCCCTTTCATCATCTTTCCCTTTCCCTCTCTCAAACAAACCCTATCATGGCCGATCCTAAGATTGGAGGTTGTCACCATTGATCAAGCATCTTAGCCTACCAAAGATCAAAAGGAAGGAGGAAGGAGGCTAAGGAAGCCGACGGGAGTGGTGGAAGTCGGAGGAGACGATGGATTGTGAGTATTTCTTAAACAAGAAATTTTGGATTTTTAGGGTTTAAGATTTGGGATTTATTTTGTGAATTTAGTAGTGGTCAAATGATTTTATGCCTTGGATCTAAAATCTATCAAATGGAAGGAAAGGAAAGTGGGCAAAACCCTAATGGAGAAAAAAAATTAGGGTTAAGAAAAAAATAAAAGGGATTAAGGACATTATATGGTTAATGTGATTATGTATGGATCTATATACATTTTTTTTGGAGTCAAAGGCCATAGGGTTCGGCCATGTAGCATGGCCGAACCCCATGGTAAGTGATGTATGATTTTTTTTAGGGTTTTGAAAAATGGAAGCCATGGAGGATGACTTAGGGTTTTAAGATTTTAATGATAAAAATGGGGATAATTTTAAAGGGGTTTTATGAGAAAAATCACGGGAAATATTGATGATTCTTAATATCTTAAAAGGCATGGATGGAATGAACCCTATGGTGATGTAATGGTGGTTATTAAATGGGTTTAAAGGATAGAAAAAATGGATTAATGTGTTAATGAGTTTAGGGTTTTAAATGAATAAATGTAGTGATTTTGAAAGGGGTAGAAATAATGATTTAAAAAAATAAAACCATGGAGAGGTTTTTGGTGGATCTAAAAGTATTTGGATCATCAAGACAATAAGGAAATATTGGTGGCTTGAATGAACCTTAAATATAATTAAGGTTGACCAAATGTAATGATCCAAATGGGGTTAAGAGTAATGGTTTAAAAGTGTGATTTAAACCACCTCAAGGAAGGATTTATTTTGAATCTAAATGATCTAAATAGACCCAAGAAAAAATGGGAAAGGGACACCATGGGTTCGGCCATAGTGTATGGCCGAACCCATGGCCCATTTATGAGCCTTTTGATGGGTTAGATTGGAGTATGAATGTGTTTAAATTGATTGGGATTAGGTTAAGTTAAGGACTTATCTTTAATGAGTTCATGTTATGGTTGATAGGTCACTAATAGATCTAAGTTATGGATCAATTTTGGACTTAATCATGCATGGATAAATGAGTGATTAATCATGGAAAAGAGGTAGTGGCAAAACCGTAATTAATGGCCAAATTCAAGAATTCCATGGAGATTGATCATGGACTTAGGGGCTCTAATGTAATAACCTTATAAGTGATTAATAAAGCCTAGGGTGGTCGATTTTTAAGACTTATGGGATTAAAAGGTTTAATCGATGAAATGGGACCCACAAAACCTAAATAGTGACCGGTTTTTCATATGGACTTGGAAATGATTAATGGGCTTAAAGATAGTTAAAATATGGACTGATTATGTGTATGTAATAAGGTATTGGATATCGCAAGCGGTACGTGTGTCGGTAGCCGAATTATCGGACGAAAACGAAAAAGGACGTAAGTCGGTATTTGGTAGGATTCCTACCTATTTGTAAGCCATGGATTAGATGCTATGTGAATGGTTTATTGGTTTATTTTTTTAGTAAAACTATGATTGGTTATATGATGGTTTAGGAAATTATGATTTATATGTACTTATAGCATATGACTAACCTATGAGTTATATGTTGGTGATATGAGTAATATGTAAAGGCTATGACCTAAATTTATTACATAGCATAATGCATTACATCTCATGCATGGCATGGGTGGGAAAATAAAGGAACCGGAGTCCATGTTCCGTCGGGGCGACCGAGAACAGGCATGGGGATAGCCTGATAGGCTATAACTGGAGTCCATGCTCCGTCGGGGCGACCGAGAACAGGCATGGGGATACCTTGATGAGGTATTGCCGTCAAGAGGGATATGACATCATGATGGTAGGGATGATGGGTGGGATTCATAATACAGACACACCCATGGCATGGCATTCACTTCATAATTTCATTATATGATTGTCTACCAGTTTTTATCATATTATTATATGCATGCTATTATTACTAATCCATGTGTTAGCCCTACTCGGAGTCCTACTGGGCGCGTGGTCTAACGCCCTACTTCTACCCTAGCTGATGACGCAGGAAATGCCGGAGTAGAAGGACGAGACGGGAGCCAAGCTTAGGAGCTTGGGGAGACGGATTATTTACTTTGTTTTAAGCTTTATTTTGGGAAATGTATATTTGAATAGTTAACTTGTCGGACTGTATATTTTAGACTTATTACTACATTTTGGATTTTATTGTAGACATATAATGTGATGGCATTTTAGTAATTAAATGATGAAATCTTCCCTGCTATCTATGAATTGTAGGTTAGCCTTTATTATCATTTCGCATTAAATGTAACATTCCGCACACTTACTTCTACGTGTAAACTGTTCTTCGTGGACTTCGTTCCACGCACATGTAGGGTTGGCCAGTTAAGGGCCGGGCTCTAAAAGCTCGAACTTAACTCGCGTCGTGACGTCTGTACCCTTTCATTTTAAAAAAAAAATAGACTCTGATTTTCGGTGAAAAGGGGCGGGTGTTACAACATCGACATGTGACCCAACACTCCACATGTCAAACAAGGTATTATCCCTGATCTTCCAATATAAGGACAGTTAGTCCTTTCTTTCCCATGTCCATGTAGCCCACAAACCGGGCATACCACTTCAAAAGGGTAGGGCAGTATGTGCAGTTGTGCCCAACCTGGTTGCACAACTAGCGCATATAATCGGGTTCTACTTCCCCTACCGACTCTCTTACCATCGGAAAGTCTTCCACATTCTCTTCAGGAAGAGATGCAAAATCCTCTTCATCTTCCTCGGGAGGTCCCTCCTGAAAGTCCAGGCTAACTGCTATACTAGAAGCAGACACCAAATCTATGGGACAGCTAGGGGTTCCCTTATCCCATAATTCCGTATACTCCCCATCACTTGACATATCTGTATCATAGAATATAAATAGAACACAAAAATCATCAACAACAGTTACCAATAAAACCAATCTAGACTTTGGGGAATTTCTTATGTATACCACAATGTATTTTGGGGGAAATTTCCAAATTAGCACACTTAGTTTTTGAGAATAAATTTCCTAAGTATCAATGCTTGTTCCATTTGGTGAGATCGGGGAAATTTTCCTACATTTGATAAATTCATCACTGTTCCATCAATCGGGGAAAACTAGATTTGTTTTCTCATTTTGGGGGAAATCACTAAATAATCATACTTAGTTTTGGGGAAATTTCTTCTGCATAGTACAATGTATTTCGTTTGGGGGAAGTTGCCAAATAAGCACACTTGGTTTTCCTTTGTTTCTGGGGGGGGATCTCTAAATTCCTATCATTTGTTCAAATCTGGAAATACCGGGGAAGTACATCCTATTTTTGCTACGTTTGACAAAGCTATCACTGTTTCATCAATTCGGGGGAAAGATTTCCAAGTGATTATACCTTGTTTTTGGGGTAAAATTTCCTAAGCATCAAAGTATCGTGTTCTCACTTTCGGGGGAGATAAGCCCTATCTTGCTATGTTTGATAAATCTAACTTATAATGAATTTTTCTTCCCTTGCTATCATTCCTTTTCGTCAAACGTTGTTCTCAGATTGAATACTTCAGTTTGAGTCAATCGAAGTAAATTAACCCGGCCCCCGTGCAGCGGACTCGGAAGAGTCGGTCAGTTGGGATTCTTAGCTGCCAGTGAGACATGCAACCGTCTTAATCTTAATTCGAGAGATTCATTCTTCCGATTTCGCTCTGATACCAACTGTAACGCCCGCCCCTTTTCACCGAAATCAGAGTCTACTTTTTTTTTTTTTATGAATAGTGACAAAGGGCGCGGACGTCACGACGCGAGTTAAGTCTGAGCTTCTAAAGCCCGGCCCTTAACTGACCAACCCTACGTGTGCGTGGAACGAAGTCCACGGAGAATGATTCACACGTAGAAGTAGCTCGCGGAATATTAAACTACGTGCGGAATTACAATAAAGACTGTCCTACAAATTTGAGATAGCATGGAGGATACATTCATTTAATTACCAAAATAAAATCCAAAACATAGCAATTAATCTAAAATATTACATTTCGAGGAGCTAAGCTATCAAATACATTTCCAAATTAAACTTGAATAAACTAAATAGTCTGTCTCCCCAAGCTCCTAAGCTTGGCTCCCATCTCGTCCTTCTACTCCGCCGTCTCCTGTGTCATCAGCTAGGGTAGAAGTAGGGCGTTAGACAACGCGCCCAGTAGGACTTCGAGTAGGGCTAACACATGGATTGGTGATAACAAGCATACAGATAATCATATAATGAAGACTAGAAAGTGAATGCCATGCCATGGGTGTCTTATGTCATGTATCCCACCCATCATCCTTACTATCATGATGCCATATCCCCCTTGACCGAAAAACCTCGTCAAGATATAACCAATCACACTGTATCCCCCTTGACGGCAAGGCCTCGTCAAGGTGTTCCCATGCTTATTTCTCGGTCGTCCCGACGGAGCATGAATTCCGGTTGTACCTTATGGTACCCCCTTGATGGTTGAATCACATCAAGATTTCCCCATGTTTGGTTCTCCCGACGGAGCATGGTCTCCGGTTATAGCCTATCAGGTTATCCCCATGGTTGTTTCTCGGTCGTCCCGACGGAGCATGGACTCCGGTTTCATTTCATCCTTTCCCTACCATATCTGTAACACCCCAATTTCTCAATGAAGTGGATAATTACGAAAATGCCCCTGATGTGTTAAATTAATTATTTTGTGATGTTAAGCAAGGAAATGGTGGGGCCCATTGCTCAAATTAAGATCATATGAGTACATTATGAATGTCAAGTTTGATTGGATGGGTAATATACATCAATTGGGTCAAAAATGGCTAAATGGGTCAAAAGGCCCAAATGGGACCCAACGGGTCTTATTGGATTATTTGACCGATGTGTGAACTTAAATTAAATGGGGTTAAGCTCATTTGATTGGAAATCAAGTGGAGTAAAAATGGGTAGGCTTGATCCACATGTAAAAACCAATTACAATGACCAAAATACCCATAATTGGGTCATGGAGTCAAAAATGGGTCAAAGAGCTAAAAGGGGGCCCAACGGGTCTGGTTGACTTTGTTGACCACAGCCGAACGTGTGGGCCCAAAAATGAGTTCAATGGTGAGTTAAATCAGGTTAAGTGGAACTGATTTTATTTAATTTGAATTAAAAATGAGTTGATTCAAATGTATTAAATGTTTGTCAATTAATGAGGTGAGTTGGACATGTGAGTTGGACATGTGAGTTGGGTGAGTCAAAGTGGAAGTCAATGGGACTGTAAATCACTGAGTTCAGAGGGAATAGGAGGAGTTTGGCTTAGTCTTAACCACCAAAACAAGTCCCACACGTTGGGGACTTGTTGGGGTGTTTTCCATGTTAAATTTTAAATGAAACACATGGAAATGGGAGGCGTTGCTTGGGGAGCTGAATGGTTACATTGGGTAGTGCCAATGGGTGCTTTGACTGGCAGCATGTGTCTCATTGAAATGAATAAGAGTTTATGAGGGAAATCAATGGATTAAGTGGCTGAATTACAAAAGTGATAGACCACCCATTTGGACGATTTTCACATTGAAAATCTTAAGATTTCCATCTCTCTCTCCCTCTCTCCAATTCGTTTTTCTTCCTAGCTGGAACATCAGAGGATTTTGTACCAGTAGATCAAGCACAAAACAACAAAATAAAGGAAGAAAAAAAAAAGGGAGAAACCAAGGACCAAAGGCAAGAAGAAAGATTGGAAGTTTGGTAAGTATTTTTATGTTATTTTGGTTTAATAACATGGAACAAATGAAGTGTGTATTGGGCCATGGTTATGGCCGAATACACCAAGGTTTTAACCTTGATTAATAGAGGTTTAAGAATGGTAAAAATACCCATTGGGTTCGGCCACCATGGAGGGCCGAACCCCATGTAAAAGATTGGTGGTTTTCATGTTTTGAAACATGAAAACCATGGAGTTTTATGGACTGTTTTTAGATGATTTAAAATGTATCTTTTAAGAAGGTTAAAACATAAATAAGGAAGTTTGATTTAGACCTAGATGAATGATAAACAAATTCAAAACCAAAGGTCATAGGGTTCGGCCACCATGGAGGGCCGAACCCCATGCAAATGATGGCTTGCTTTTGAGGTGTTTGAAACATATAAACCATGAAGTTGGTGGACTGTTTTTGGGTTTTATTTAAGATTCAAATGCATGTTCTAGAAAGGGTTAAAAACATGGATCTGAATGACATAAGGACTGAAGGTATTATGGGTTTAAAACAGTGGTTTAAAACTGATAAAATGGACCATTTGGATCGGCCATCTTGGATGGTCGAATCCCATAAAGTTTGATGGTCATTTAGACAGAGAGATGAATTTATTGGATGGTTTTGAGAGGTAAAAATGCAGCAATAATGTACTGGTTTTTATATGAATAAATGACACCTAAAACATGTTTAAAAGACTAAAACATGGACATAGGGTTTGGCCACCTTGGATGGCCGAACCCCATGTAAGTTTTTGATGATTTTGGTGAGTTAAAACCATATGAAGATATGGTGTCCTTGTGGTAATAAATGGATTAACATGTTACTGTTTTGGAGGATTACTATGCAGCTGAACCATGTTTAATTCATGGCCGAGTTAGCATGATTAAACCATGAATAATCATGGTGATAATCAGATCAAGGGAACCATTGGGTTCGGCCATGTGCATGGTCGAACCCCATGGGGCTGTTTTGAAATAAATGGGCTGTTTTGGATGGGAGTTTATGATTGTTTTAATTAAGGAGTCATACATGATAAGTTATGGTCTATGTGTAAGAAAATAATCAACCATTGATGATGATGGATT
Source organism: Chimonanthus praecox (assembly GCA_022113865.1). Taxonomy (NCBI): domain Eukaryota; kingdom Viridiplantae; phylum Streptophyta; class Magnoliopsida; order Laurales; family Calycanthaceae; genus Chimonanthus; species Chimonanthus praecox. The sequence goes on from CM039091.1 coordinate 24,828,797, forward strand.
GTGGATAAAAATCTATAGGATGAGGTTCGGCCATGTGGCATGGCCGAACCGCATCAATGATTATTTGATAGAATTGGGTTAAGTAATAAATGGGATTAAAGGTGATGAATGAAGAACCCCACTAAGTTGGTTTAGGTATAGTAAAACTAAAGGTTAGCCTAAATGGCATAAATGTAATTATTGATGGAATGATCAATGAGGGAAATGATCATAGGGTTGAATGTACGGACACGAACCCCACATGATGTGGATGGGTCTTAGTTGTGATTGAATAAGTAAATGATGTTGTGACTTACTGATTGATATATGGATAAGGAACTGGAAGTTGAACGACGAGCGAGTCGTGACCGGGTGAAGCTCAAAAAGGAACGGACACTTAAACAAAGTTTCAGTAGGTTTCCTACCCACTTGTAACCACAGTTTTACCCCAGTTTTCTATATAAGACTCTTGTTTATTTTATGTGGTTTCAAATGATATATTTTGCATTAACAAATGGCATACAAGCATTGGTATCTCATGCATAGACATGGGATGATGAATGAGGTTCTACAGTGTTGCAATTTATGAGTTACGTCCTCCTTAGGCGATGAGGGTCCCGCCAGGAAGAGTAACATGATGATCATAGTCACAATGGTCTCCTTAGGCGATGAGAGTCCTGCCAGGAGGACTGATACGTGATATGAATCAAGTCAATGATGAAGAGATGGAAGTGTATTGTAATTTACCTTGTCGGTGCGAGGCACGTCAAGTGATGGCTATGAATGTACATGATGGGAGGGTCTCATTGCATGTGCATACTTCATAGCATTGTTTTACCTGTTTTTACTAATCATGTACTATGATATATATGCATGTTTTATATGCTAATCATGTGGTAGCCGTGATCGGGAACCTACTGGACGCGTTGATCTAACGCCCTAATTCTATCCTCAGAGGAGAATGCAGGTACAAGGAAGGGGAAAGAAAAGGTCGTTGACCGGGAGGGGAGCCAAGCCTAAGCGCTTGAATGTTGGACTGGACTTCTTTTTATTACTGTCATTCAAACTATATTTTGTTGGACATGTAATAAGTCATTACTTGCTATGGTTTGATTAGGTTAATAACTTTGGATGGTTGATTTATGTTAAGTAATGTTTGAGACTGTTACTTGCTATCTAGTCTTTCTATTCCGCATTTAATCTAGTTTATTCCGCATGTTTTGTTAGTTCCATGTGTGATTCATTATCATGGTCAAGTCCATGTACACATGGGTGGCCAGTTAAGGTTCAGACTTGAGTAGTTTGAACTTAACTCGGGTCGTGACGCCGCCCGCTCTCTTCCGATGTTTTATTATTATTTAAAAAAAAATTAGACTCTGATTTTCTCAGAAAGGGCAGGGTGTTACAATATCCCTCCCATGTCATGCATGAGATGTAGATGCCATACACCATGTAATATATGTAACTCATATTCATAAAACCCATCTTAAAACAATCCCATGATTATCAAAATAAATCAAAGGAAACCCATCACATAATACTAAATCCAAAACCCATCTTAAAAACAACCACATGATTTCCAAAATAAATTAAAGGAAAACATCACATGATACTTAATCCAAAACCCATCTTAAAACAACCACATGATTTCCAAAATAAATTAAAGGAAAACATCACATAATACTTAATCCAAAACCCATCTTAAGAAAAACCATATAATTTCAAAAATAATTCAAAGAAACCATCACTCAATCCATGGCTTACAAAAAGGTAGGAATCCTACCGAGTACCGACTAGCGTCATTTCTCGCTTCCGTCCGATAATCCGGTCTCCGATCACGCACCGCTTGCGATGTCCGGTACCTTATTATACATATCAATTAGTCCATGTTTTTAACCTTTTAAGTCCACTAATCATACCTTAGTGGGGTTCGGCCATACACCATGGCCAAACCTCACTATGTAGTTTTGTGGGTCCCGTTTAATCCATTAAATATTTTAATCTCGTGAGTTTAAAAACCAGCCACCCTAGGCTTTATTAGTCATACATAAGGTTATTACTTAGATCCCCTAGGTCCATGATCATCTCCCATGGATTTCTTCATTTTTGCCAATATCTACGGTTTTGCCACTACCCTTTTTCCATGACTAATCACTCATTTATCCATGTACATTATGGTCCATAATTGATCCATACCTTGGACCCATTAATGATCCATAAATTAGGTCCGTCAATGACCCCTCAACCATGTCATAAGATTATTGAAACCCACCATTTAATTAACCTAATCTCCATCCATTTAAACACATTCAAAATCCCATACCTAGCCCGTCAAGTGGCTCATAAAAATGGGTCATGGGTTCATCATTCATTGGTGACATTTAAGACCATAAAAACATTAACCTTCATCCATGGATTCCCTCATTTAAAAACCCCTTTTAAAATTACCATTATTCTTTCATTCAAAACCTTCAAAATCATTAACCCCTTTCGTCAACATTATGTTTATCACTTTGAGTTCATCAACATTACCAACCTTCCCCATTGAAATCACTTAACCACCTTCCATGCTTGTCTTCACTAACATCCCTTTAAAACTTACAAACACTTGACCCTTTTTAAGCCTCCAATACATTAACACCTTACTCCACATTTTGTATCCTTTTAAACCCATTTAAAAAAAACCACCATTACACTACCATAGGATTTAAAAACATTCCATCCCTAAAATCTCTCCATGGTTTTATTTTTAAAACATTATTTCCCACACTTAAAAATCCATTTTAAACTATCCCATTCTCAACCATTCCTCCCTATTTTTACACCCTTCAAATTTACAACCTGTAATAGCCCGAAATTTTAAATCAATATATATTTGGCATTTATTTACTTTAATTTGAATTTTGATGTGATGGAATGCCAAATGGATCAAATTTTGGGACAAAGGCCCAAGAAGGACCCAATGGACCATAGAGTGAATGGAATTCGTCGGAAGGGTCAACGATGGTCAAAGTGGGCCCGATCACCATGTGGGACCCAATGGATCAAAATTGGTCCAAACTCTAAGGTAAAGGGGTAGAAAATAATTTGGTTGGGCCGTGGGCCCAATGGTGGGCCAATTAATTTAAAAAGGGTGAATTGGAATTAAACCCTCTAAGTTAGTAATGAAATGAAATGGCATGACCAAGTGGGGCCCACCTCCACCTCACCAAGTGAGGTGGCGTGTGGACCAAGGCAAAGGTGGGGCCAACCATCATGGTTGACTTGGTCAACCATGGATAAATTGAGAGGACTAAGGTGGATTAAGGTGAATTAAATTGATTAAAATTATTGTAAAATTATCTAAGTTAAAATTAATGGAATTAAAGTGACATGGCCTAGTGGGGCCCACCTCCGCCTCATCAAGTGAGGTGGTGGGTGGGGTAGGTATAAGTGGGGGCCGTCCACCATGGTTGACTTGGTCAACCATGGGTGGATTTCTTAGATAGATAAATTTTATGAAATTAAATTGGATGGAAATTAATTAACCTAAGAGAGGATTTAATTTAATTAATTAGGTTGGTCAATTAGGGTTAACATAGACAAGTCAAAGAGGACAAGTCAATGGTGGTTTCATCTCATTGAAACCACCTAAGAAAAACAAGAAAAATACCATGGACTTGGGTGGTGGTTTCATCTCAACCACCACCACTCCAAATATGGTGACCCATACCCAAATGAGTGGTCAAAGGGGGAAGACCCAAACCACCCCTTTTCAAACACCAAAAACCATTGGCTTGGTGGTGGTTTGGTCTCAACCACCACCACCAAGGTCAAGGGAGCCCATACTTTGGTTGGTGGAGCCATAATGGTGGAGTGTAGTTTGGTCAACCAAAATGAGATGTGTTTGATCTCATTTCTCATCTCCTTTCCATCTCTCTCTCTCTCTCCCTCTCTCTCTGCCACTCCCAAAAACCGTCTCACACAAAAGAAAATAAGAAAAAGAAGGCTAAGGAGAAAAGAAGAGAAGAAGAGAAGAAAAGAAGTGAAGCATTAGTTCACCACCCTAAGATCAAAGGTTGGATCTTGTCGCTCATTACTTTCCCCTCTCCCTCTCTCAAGCAAAACCCACTCTACCTTAGCCGATCCAAGCATGTTTCACCATTGATCAAGCACACCTTGACCGATCAAACATCAAGGAGAAAAAGAGAAGAGAAGGCTAAGGAGAGCAGAGAGCAAGAGGAGAAACAAAGAAAGACCGGAGGAGTCGTCGGGTGGTAAGAATTCTTAAAACAAGAGTCTATATATTTCTTTTAAGATAAGTTATGGAATCCATTTCTTAGACTAAATATGGCCAAAAAAGTTGTGGGCCATGGATCTAAGATCCATCCAACGGTAGGATAAGAAATGGATGAGATGAAAGAGATGGTTTAAGGAAAAATAAAATGAATGGACTAAGCATGGAAAAAAATGGAATTTTTGATGGATTGATGGACCTTAGGGTTCGGCCATGTAGTATGGCCGAACCCCATGGTAAATGAGTAATGATTTTATTAGGGTTTTGAGAATTAAAATTATGGAGAATGATTAATGACATTAAGGTTTTAAATGAGAAAATATTGATGATTTTTTTTAAGGAATTTTTAAATGAGAAAACCATGGAAGATATAAATGATTTCAAGTGGCCTCAAAAATGATGGAGGTATGACATTTTTAAGAAATCATGAACCATAGGGTTCGGCCATGCAATGTGGCCGAACCCCATGGTTAGTGATTGTGAATTTTAGGGTTTTAAAGAATGGAAGACATAGAAGGTAACTTGGGGATTCTTAATGGAATTTTAAGTTTTTATTTAAGCATGGAGGACATGGATTTTAAATAGATGAATGGGACATAGGGTTCGGCCATGTAGCAGGGCCGAACCCCATGGTAAATGAGTGATGACTTTATTAAGGTTTTAAGGTTTAAAATTGTGGAGAATGGTTAATGACATTAAGGTTTTTAAATGATTAAATATGGTTAAATTTTAAAAAGGGGTTTTTGTGATGAAATCCATGGAAGAAGTAAATGGTTTACATGGCCTTGAAAGGCATAGATGGGAATGAGCCATAAACCAATGGTGCGGCCATGGTGAATGGTCGAACCCTATGGTGTGACTTAGTGATTTTGATGAAGGTAAAAAGAATGGAAAATTATGGAGAGAGATGATAAATTTAAATGGATTTATGGGTATGGTATGTGATGTTTTAAATGGGATGAAAAATGGGGATTTAAATGGATGATCTAAATTCATTTGAGGAAAGATTAAATAAGGTAAGATGGACCCAAGAAAATGGGAAATAGACATCATGGGTTCGGCCATGGTGTATGGCCGAACCCATGACCCCTTTTTGTGAGCCACATTTTGGGCCAAATAGGAATGATATATGGGATTAAATGTTTTTCAAAATTAATTAAATAGGTGGCTGATTTTAGGTACATGATGTCATGGTTAGAGAATCACAAATGGGCCCAAGCTTATCGGTCAAATATGAATTTAAAATGTGCATGGAAGAGGAGTGGCAAAACCGTAATGTGTAGCCACCTTGAAGAACCATGGGTTCGACCATGGTACATGACCGAACCCTATGTGGTTGGACATGAAAATGGATATATTATGAATGAGTAAATGAAATGGATAGTTGCTGCATTTTAGGCTCACAAATCGGAATATTTAAAATGGGCAAAGTGGGAATTATGCATATGGTTAAGCCAATGGGAAATGTGGCTAAGTTAGGGTCTGATTCTGATAAACGTGTAACGTAATTAGGAATCTAAGGTTGTAATCAGTTAGGGATTTAATCATGAAATAAAATACGGACTAATTCGGTAAATGTGTAATAAGGTATCGGGACGTCGCAAAAAGGTGAGTGATCGGCGACCGGTTTATCGAACGGAAACGTAACGGGACGTTAAGCGGTATTCAGTAGGATTCCTACCTCTTTGTAAGATGTGGATATGTGATGGTTATTTTAATCTATTTTGATAATTATGTGATTTGTATTATGATGGGTTTTTGATTTATGAATTATATATTCATACTATGGTTTATATTTTTAATGTTATGCATTATATGGCTATGTATGATATATTAAGTTTATGAGATATATATGTATATTACATAGCATAATGTACTTACATCTCATGCATGGCATGGGCGGGAAAATAATGAAACCGGAGTCCATGCTCTGTCGGGGCGACCGAGAAGCAAACATGGGGATAGCCCGAAGGGCTATAACCGGAGTCTATACTCCGTTGGGGCGACCGAGAATCAAACACGGGGATAGCTCTTATGCTATAACCGGAGTCCATGCTCCGTCGGGGCGACCGAGAAGCAAACATGGGGACACCTTGATGAGGCTTTGTCGTCAAGGGGGATACGATATTTTATGATGATACGATGGATGGGTGGGACACATGACATAGGCACCTATGGCATGGCATTCATCATATGTTTATTGTAATGGCTCGGAATTTGTAAATCAATGAATATGTGAATATTATCTATTTTAATGATGAAAATTGGAAAATTGGTGGACTAAATGGTAAATGGGCCAAAACTTGGACAAAGGCCCAAGTATGGCCCAATGGACTGTGGAGTTGATTTAAATTCATTTAAAGGGGCAATGAGGGTTAAATGGGTCAAGAATGGTCAAATTGGGTCAAATACCCATTTGGGACCCAATGGGTCAAGATGGTTAAGCTCTAAGGTAAATGGGTAAGATGAAAGTGTAATTGGGCCATGGGCCCAATGGTGATTCATTTAGAATGAATGGAATGAAATTTAAATTACCTAAGTTATTTGGAATTAAACCAAGGTGATGTGGCCAAGTTGGACCCACCTCCACCTCACCAAGTGAGGTGGCGTGTGGACTCAAGGTTTGGTGGGGCTGACCACCATAGTTGAATTGGTCAACCATGGGTGGATGTATAAGGTAATTTAAGTAAATGAGAATTAAAGTAACCAAAACATCTAAATATTAAATGATTAAAATTATCCAAATGAGGTGGTCAAAGTGGGGTTAAAAGGTGAAAACCAAATCACCTCATCCCAAACTCAAAAAATAAAACACGTTGGGAATTAGGTGGGGTGGAGTCATAAGCCATAAAGCAAGATAAATATCTTGTGGGTGGGTGGAGAGAGTTAATGTAAAGTGAAGGTTAAATAACCAAAGAGATAAAGATGGGTTTACACCTTATCCTTTTCATTTTACCCTCAACTCACTCTCTCCATCTCTCCCATTCTTCCATTGCCGTCCCACATTAGCAAGGAAAAGAGGAGAAGAAAATTAAGAAAGAAAAGAGAAGAGCTCAAGGAGAGGAAGAAAAGGTTGGACCACCATCTCAAGGTAAAGATCTTGAGACATTTTTCCCATCTCCATCCTCTTCCCTCTCTCAATTCAAACCCTACCTTGGCCGATCCTAATGTTGGGGGGGGTGGGGTTTGTCACCATTGATCAAGCATCTTGACCTATCAAAGATCAAGAAGAAGGAGAGAGGAGGCTATGGAAACCGACGGGAGCGGCGGAAGTCGGAGGAGACGACGGATTGTGAGTATTTCTTAAAGAAGAAATTTTGGATTTTTAGGGTTTAAGATTTGGGATTTATTTTTGTAGAATTTAATGGGGGTTACATAAATTTATGCCATCAAATGAGAGGGTGGAAGATGGAGGAAACCCTAAATGGGTAAATTAGGGTTAGGGTAAGAAAATAAATAAAGGGATTATGTGCATTGGGTAATTTATGAAATTAAGAATGGAATTAGGTTATTGGAAGGAAATCATGGGCCATAGGGTTCGGCCATGTAGCATGGCCGAACCCCATGGTGGGTGATTAGCTAGTTGATGTAAATAATTAGGGTTTTAAAGGATGGAAAAGATGGATTAATGTGTTAATGAGTTAGGATTTCAAATGAACAAATGTAGTGATCCAAATGGGGCTAAGAGTAGTGGTTTAAAAGTGTGATTTAAACCACCTCAAGGAAGGATTTATTTTGGATCTAAATGGTGTAAATAGATCCAAGAAAAAATGGGGAAAGGACACCATGGGTTCGGCCATGGTGTATGGCCGAACCCATGGCCCAATTGTGATCCAGTTTGGTGGGTTAAATTGGATGATGAATGGTGTGTGTGTGGCCTCCAAAGGAAATGAATGAGTAATGGACTCATTGAAGTTAAATACATGAGGTAAATCCCATGGGAAGAGTTGATGAATTAGGTATTTTGAACCCATGGCCGTTGGTGAACCATTTAAAGGGTTAAGTATGGGGTTATGGATGGGTTTAAATGAATAATGGTGAAATTAATAAAAAGGCTAATTTTAATGATGTTATGACATGGTTCAATGGGTCATTAATGGACCTAAGTTAGGGATCTAAGTCTATGATCAATTATGGATTAAATCATGCATGGATAAACGAGTGTTTAATCATGGAAAATGAGGTAGTGGCAAAACCGTAATTAGTGGCCAAATTCAAGAATTCCATGGAAATTGATCATGGACTTAGGGGATCTAATGTAATAACCTTATAAGTGATTAATAAAGCCTAGGGTGGCCGAATTTTAAGATTTATGGGATTAAAAGGTTTAATAGATGACATGGGACCCACAAAACCTAAATAGTGACCGGTTTTTCATATGGGCTTAGAAATGGTTAAAACTTGAATTGATTTGGAAATTTAATAAGGTATTGGATATCGCGGGCAGTACGCGTGACGCTAGCCGGACTATCGGACGAAAACGAAACGAAACGAAGACGCTAGTCGGTATCGGTAGGATTCCTACCTTCTTGTAAGCCATGGATATGTGATGGTATCTTTATCTTATTTTGTGGACTATGGGATTTATTTTATGATAGGTTTTCACGATTATGAATGTTATGTTTAATAATATGATTTATATTTTAAGATGATGCATCATATGCCAAGGCTATGTATGATATACTAGAGTTATGAGATATATATATATATATTACATAGCATAATGCATTACATCTCATGCACGGCATGGGCGGGAAAATAATGGAACCGGAGTCCATGCTCCGTCGGGGCGACTGAAAAGCAGGCATGGGGATATTTTGATAACCGGAGTCCATGCTCCGTCGGGGCGACCGAGAACAGGCATGGGGACACCTTGACGAGGTTTTGTTCCGTCAAGAAGGATATGATATTATATGGTTTGGATGATGGGTGGGATGCATGACATAGACACCCATGACATGGCAATTACTTTATACTTTCATTATATGATGGTTTATCAGCTTTCATTTGGTTATTATCTGTATGCTGTTATTACTAATCCATGTGCTAGCCCTACTCGGAGTCCTACTGGGCGTGTGTTCTAATGCCCTACTTCTACCCTAGCTGACGATGCAGGAGATGGCGGAACGGAAGGGCGAGACGGTAGCCAAGCTTAGGAGCTTGGGGACGCGGCTACTTAGTTTAATTATTTCATTTTGGAAATGTAAATTGAGTAAATTAGCTTGTCCGAATGTAATAACTTAGATGACTTGCTATGCTTAGATTTTATTTTTGGACAATACAGTTTAATGGCATTTTAGTAATTATACGGATGTTTTTCCCTGCTATCTAAAAATTGGTAGGATAGTCTCTATTATCATTCCACATGTAATTTTATATTCCGCGAGCTTACTTTCTACGCGTGAACCGTACTCGTGGACTTAGTTCCATGCGCGCGTAGGGTTGGCCAGTTAAGGGCCGGGCTTTAGAAGCTCGGAACTTAACTTGCGTCGTGACGTCCGCGCCCTTTATCACTTAAAAAAAAAAAAAATTAGTCTCTGATTTCGGTGAAAAGGGGCGGGTGTTACATTTATTATATTATTATCGGTATGCATGTTATCACTAACCCATGTGCTAGCCCTACTCGGACTCCTACTGGGCGCATTGACTAACGCCCTACTTCTACCCTAGCTGATGACGCAGGAGATGGAGGAAACGGTGGACACGCCGGGAGCCATGCTTAGGAGCTTGGGGAACGGATATCTAGTTTTATTTAAGTTTCATTTTGGAGATGTAATTTAAAGTAGCTTAGCTCGTAGGACTGCATAATTTATATTTCTTGCTATGGTTTGGACTGCATTATGGACAATATCGTTTTGAGGTATAAATGTGAACATAGGGGTATTTTGGTAATTTAATGTTGTATCTTCCCTTCTATCTAAAATCGGTAGGATAGACTCTATTATAACGTTCCGCACGTAATTATATTCCGCGAGCTTACTTCCAACGCGTGACCCATTCTCGTGGACTTAGTTCCGCGCACGCGTGGGGTTGGCCAGTTAAGGGTTGGGCTTTAGAAGCTCGGATTTAACTCGCGTCGTGACGTCCGCGCCCTCTCTCACCCTCCATTTCAAAAAAATAAAATAAAATAATAGACTCTGATTTTCAAAAACCGAGTGAAAAAGGGGCGGGCGTTACACAACCACATAACCCTAAAAATCATAAGTTATCCTCCATAGCTTCCATTCTTTAAAACCCTCATAAATCACCTAATCACCTACCATTTCATCACCATAGGGTTCGGCCATTCACCATGGCCGAACCCATGGTTCATGATCCATCATTTTTGTACATTTTCTTGAGTCCATTAATGACTCATTTAGTCATGCCATACTTCCCATTCTTTTCATGGTTTCCAAAACACTTAATTCATCAAAGTTTCCCCATGCCTTTTAAGGCTACCAACACCATTCACACCCCCCATGCATTTCCTCATTTAAGCTCCTTTAAAAATTTCCTACATTTAATCACTAGAAACCCTAATAATCCTAATCATTCCTTCCATGAATTTCTTCATTTAACAACCCTTTACAATTCACCATATTTAATCGTTAACACCTTAAAAAAAAAATATAAACCATTTTTCCATGATTTTCATTCAAGATCCCTTTAAAAAGAACTACCACATTTAATCAATAAACACTTACAAACCCTAAATCATCCTCCATTCTTTAAAACCCTATAAAAAATCATACATCACCTAATCACCCACCATGGGGTTCGGCCATACTACATGGCCGAACCCTATGGCCCATAATTTTCTTCCAATTTACATAATCCCATGCTTAAATAATTTAAGTCCATTATATCCTTAATCCATTTATTTTTCCTTTCCCTTACCCTAAGTTACCCATTAGGGTTTTGTCCACTTTCTATCCTTCCATTTGATGGATTTGAGATCCAATGCCTATGATTATTTGGCCACCATCAAATTTAACAAGAATGGATCCCAAATCTTAAACCCTAAAAATCCAAATCTCTTGTTTAGGAATTACTTACAATCCGACGCCTCCTCCGACTTTCGTCACTCCCGTCGGCTTCCTTGGCCTCCTTTCTTCTTCCTCTCCTTGTTTGATCGGCTAAGATGCTTGATCCATGGTGAAAACCTCAAGGTTTGGGTTCGGCCAAGGTAAGGTTAGATTTGAGAGTGAGAGGGGAAGAGTGGAGATGAGAAAGGTGTCTCAAGGTTTTTACCTTGAGGTGGTGGGCCAACACTTGGGCTTTTCTTCCTCTCCCTAAGCTCTTCTCCTTCTTCCTTAGTTTTCTTCTTCTTCTCCCTTGGGTGTGGGACGGTTTTGAGAGTGAAAAAGATGAAGTGAGTGAAATGAGGATGGAATTTGAGAGATGAGATGAAGTCATCTCCTTTTGATTGGTTACGATACACTTTACCATTAATTTCTCACCAACCAACAAGATATTTTCCATGCTTTATGACCCAACCACCATTACCCAACGTTTTTTAATGCCTTAAGATAAGATGGCTTTTGGTTTTCCACCTTTTGACCATTTGACCCTCATTTGAATAATTTAATCATTTAATTAATTAGATAATTACCTTAGGTTAATTAATTTCCACTTAACTCAATTCTATCATTCCACCCAGGGTTGACCAATTCAACCATGGTGGCCAGCCCCACCAATCCCTGGGTCCACACGCCACCTCACTTGGTGAGGTGGAGGTGGGTCCCAATTGGCCATGTCACCTTGGTCATTTTATCATTAACTTAGGTGATTTAACTTAATCCATTCTAACTAATTGGATCAGCATTGGGCCCATGGCCCAATCACATTTTCCTCTTATCCATTTACCTTAGAGCTTACATCATCTTGATCCATTGGGTCCCAAATGAGCATTGGGCCCAATTTGACCATCCTTGGCCCGATTGACCAGCATTGAGCCTTTAAATGAATTACAAATCCAATTCATAGTCCATTGGGCCCTACTTGGGCCTTTGTCCATATTTTGACCCGTTTACCATCTATTCCATCAAATTTCCCAACTTCCATCATTAATATAAATAATATCCACATATATATCGATTTACAAATTCCGGGCCATTACAGTAACTAATAATGTGATTGAAGTGGTATTTAAGAATGATTCAAAGGATCAAAATTATGATGGTGAGGTTCGGCCATGTTGTATGGCCGAACCCCACCATGGTGGATTGGTTATGGTTATTTGTTTTTAAGTAAAATTAGACAAAGTTTAGTATAGTGGCATAATGGTAAATAAAGATGAAATGACCAAAGGATTGGAAATATGGGCTGAAACCAAAGTGGTAAGGTTCGGCCATGTTGTATGGCCGAACCCTACCAAGGGTCTTTGGGAAGTTTGAGTTAATTGAAGGGTTTAGTTAAATAAAAATAGAGACCAAAACGCTAAGTGGGTGAGGTTCGGCCATGGGGTATGGCCGAACCCCACAAAGTGGATTTTTGGGATTTAGACTAAGTTGGAATCACATGGTTGAGAGGTTGATTTGCTGTTATAAAAATAGGGCCACGAGACTTGCTTGAACGGCGTACAAGTTGTAAACGGGAGACAGTTCAAAAGAAGGGTCAAACTAAGTGAACATTAGGTAGGTTTTCCTACCTCCTTGTAACCACTCTTATATGTGATGTTTATCATGAATTTTATGAGTAGTTTATGGTAGAGTATTATGTTCAAATGGGATTATGAAATGTTAGAATATATTTCCAAATGGCATGTATCATGTATTCATTGACATCTCATTCATGGCATGGGGTGATGGTTATGTAACCGAAGGGTCCACAGTCCGTCGGGGCGTCCGAAAAACCTATGTGGTGGTATCATGATAATAAGAATTCCCATCAAGGGAAACCGGAGGGTCCACACTCCGTCGGGGCGTCCGAACAACCAATGTGGATGGAGGCTGTGTATATTTGTGATGGGTGGGACTCATTACATTTATATCACATACATAGCATTGTTTTTGTAAGATTTTGACGATATGTATGTTTATATTATTTACATGTTTTATACTCTAACTTTGTGGTAGCCCTAATCGGAAACACCTACTGGGCGTGTTGGTCTAACGCCCTACCTTTATCCTTAGTGGATGATGCAAGAAAGGGGAAGGACGAGGATCGTGAAGGAACCCAAGCATAGGAGCTTGGGCTTTTGAAGGGATTAATTATGGATTGATATATGGACCTTTTATTTAAGTTTATTGGACAATGTAATTTGATAGTTTGATGATTTTGGGCATGTAATAAATTAGTTAAATAATTGTTATGGTTTGGATTGATGATTATGTTAAGATAACTATGGAAAAATGACAATGTACCATGCTATCTAATAAAATGGTGTAGTCATAGGTTCCATTATAATTTGCATTTAGATTAAGTGTTATTCCGCTACGGTTATACTTTATTATGTGAGAACCATTCTCATGGACTTAGTCCATGGTCACATATGTTTGGCAAGTTAAGGGTCGGACTTTAGAAGTCTGGGCTTAACTCGCGTCGTGACATTCCGCCCTAATCACTTGTCTATTTATTTAAAAAAAATAAATTTACTCTGATTTTAGAGTGAAAAGGGCAGGGTGTTACAATGCCCTCCACATGGCACACACCACTCTCCTCCCCAACGGTTTTGGCTTGGTGTCCTTGGGTGGTTTGGTGGTTTCCATGAGATGAAACCATCACCTCTCCTTTGGCCAATGCATGGTCTTGCATGTCCTCATTTTAAGCTTCTTGTCTTGCATACCACCCCTATGTCCAACGGTTTTGGTTTGCTTTCCTTGGGTTGTGTGGTGGTTTCCATGAGATGAAGCCACCACCTCTTCTTTGGCCAATGTATGGTCTTGCATGTCCTCATTTTGGGCTTCTTGTTTGGCCATGGGGGGAGCATGCACTCCACATGGCATACCACCCCTCATCCCAATGGTTTTGGTTTGCTTGGTTCCTTGGGTGGTTTGGTGGTTTCCATGAGATGGAACCACCACCTCTCCTTTGGCCAATGTATGCCCTCCACCTAAGCATCCTTGTGTAGCCAAGGGGGGTGCATGCCCTCCACATGGCACACACCACCCCCCAACGGTTTTGATGGAGTGGTTTCCATGAGATGAAACCACCCTCTTGACTCACACCATCTTTTGGTCTTTTATGTGACTAACTCCCCACTTGACTCACTCCATTTAAATGCAACTCATTTTCCAACTCAATCATTTGAATTTATATCTAACTTAGGTCATTACGATTAAATAATTTAATTCCACTTACTACATTTAATCTTCGTTAATTTATCTTTGACTCACCCATGGTTGACCAAGTCAACCATGGTGGTTGGCCCCACTTGTACCTTGGTCCACATGCCACCTCACTTGATGAGGTGGAGTTGGGTCCCATTTGGCCATGCCACTTGGATTTCCACTCCTACATTTGCCACCTCACTTGATGAGGTGGACCCCATTCTTTTGATCACAATTGGGTCCATGACCCAATTAAATCCATTTCTTACCCATTTACCCTAATGCTCAACCATCTTGACCCATTGGGTTCCAATTGGGCATTTGACCGAATTGACCACATTGGCCCAACTAAATAAAATTAATCATATCCATGGTCAATTGGACCATACTTGGGCCATTGCCTCAACTTTGATCCATCTAACATCCATCTCATCAAAAATTCTTAATTTCAACAATTAAAATAAATAATAGCCAATATATTTCTTGATTTAAAAATCCGTGCTATTACAAATATGATCTCAGCAAGTTCAGTAACTACGGAGGTGCAGATTAGACCTAGTAATGTGTCTCGAATAGGGGATACAATAGTGAGTGCAGTGGATAGTTGTTGTACTAAGGTACTAGTAGCAGATATGAAGGTAGTAGATATAAAATAGTGGGATGCTCCTGAATCAAATAACGCAAAAGCATAAGAACTACTAACTACTGCCATACCTTGAATCACCGAGTGATCCACCATATCTGGAGGAGGAACTAAAGCATATAGCCGTCCAGATCCTATTGGAATGGGTGCCCGTCCTGTCTGGTTGTGTGCCCCGGATGCTTGAGACTGAGCTGGCCGAGTTGGAGGACGGAAAGAACCTCTGGAGTAAGAAGGTCTATTGTTCTATGGACACTCCCTCTTGATATGGCCCTATTGGCCACAACAATAACAGGTGATAACACCTCGAGGAGACTGAGAGACTAGTCCTGATGTGGAGGGCTGACTGGGATGAAAACCACTCGTGGAACCAGTAGAAGCTGAGGGTCTCCCAAAGTTGGGTCTGAATTTCTTGCAAGGACGGAAAGAATTTCCCCCGCTCTGGCTTCGTTTGTTCTCCACAAATCTAACAGTCTCCATCAGCTCTTGTTCTGCTAAGCTGGCTCGACTGACCACTTCTGCCAAAGTAGCTGATTTTGAAAATAGTGACTTTGGCTCTGATACTTGGTCGCAGGCGTCGTTCAAACTTCCGAGCTTTCTTATATTCCTTGTCCACGATGTATAGAGCATAACATGATAGACGGAGGAATTCTTGATAATATTCTGCGACGGTCATGGTGCTCTGGACCAAAATTATGAACGCCTGTGTCTGGCGCTCCTTCTCCTCCTCTGGGAAGTAATGGTCCAGAAACATCCCAGTAAACTCGTCCCAAGTCATCTATGTTCTATCCGCTATTGGAGTCTGCGCTTGCTAACGTTCTATGACCTTCCACCATTTGCGTACATCGTCTACCAGTTGTGAGGTAGCCAGCAGTTTCGGTCCTGATCACTAGTGATCTTAAGTAGCTTCAAGATCTTTGTGATATTCTTAATCCAATTTTCTACTCTGCAGGTCCCTCTTTCCCTATGAAATAAAGGGGTCGTTGTTGTTGGAAATTTCTAACCATTGTTCGGTCCTGAGATTCATTGGAAGTAGTGCCTCCATTACCATTCTGGTGTTGCTGTAGAATGGAGGTGACTACTTCCTGCACTAGGCTCTTCAGCTTGGGAGGTACCTCAAGAATAGTCACACTGTCATGTCCCTCTTCCTGATTCGGGTTCTGTTGGATATTTCTTCTTGGTGGAGGCATTTTCCTAAGTCATCGAAACATTGGTTGACTTAGTTTCTCATAAGGACTTGTGTTCAAATACTTTGAAGTTATAATTGCTCAAATAATCATAGGGAAGGGAAAGTTCTGTTTAGTTCTCCTATATGTTACTTGTGTTCCTTACTTGGGAAAATTGCCTAGATATCTCATAGTATTTCTCATTGGGGGAAATTTTTTCCTAAGTATCATATAGTGTTTCTTATTTTGGGGATATCACCTGATGTTTCTTGTTCTGGGGAGGGACGACTTATTTTACTATGTTTCATAAATTTACAATTTATAGTGATTGTCCTTCCATTGTTGTTGTTTTTCTCATCAAATGTTGTTCTCAGATTGAATGCTTACAATTTGATTCTCATCAAAGTAAATTAATCTGGCCCCCGTGCAGCGAACTTCGAGGAGTCGGTCAGTTGGGATTCTTATCTGTCAGTGAGACATGATACCGTATTAATCTTACTTTGCGAGACTCAACACTTCCGGTTTAGCTCTGATACCAACAGTAACGCCCCGCCCTTTTTCACTTGCATAAATCAGACTATATTTTTTTTTTATAAGTGAGAGAGGACGGGCCGTCAGGACGCGAGTCAAGTCCGAGTTTTCAAAACCCGACCCTTAACTGGCCACCACTACGTGTGCGTGGACTAAGTCCACTAAAACAGTTTCACACGCTTTCCTTAATGCTTACGGAATAATTTATATGAATAAGATGTTATTCATTATCTTGTCATCATTAGACAAGGAAACACAATCACCATAGAACTCCAATAAAACTTAAAGATTATCAAACCATAGCAAATAAGTTCTAAGGTGTCCAAAATAGTCTAAGTTATTACAACCCAAAATGTAAGTCCTCTGAATACATCATTGAAATCAAAACTAAGTAATTAAAACTTAAGCTCTCCCAAGGTCCTACGCTTGGCTCCCTTCCGGTTCCACGTCTTTGTCATTTCATGTTCCATCATTTATATGGTAGAAGTAGGGCATTAGTCAACATGCCCAGTAGGTATTCCAATTAGGATTATGGTACACATAAGAGTAATATTAGAATAACATAAATCAAGGGTATATACATCATTAATGTCATATTTGTAAAACATCTTGTAAGTATTAAAACAGTTCATGATGTTCATATCATAATCATACTAGCATAAGTGTTATGTCATGGGTGTCAATGCCAAATGAAATCCCACCCAATGTCCATACCCATTCCCATTATAAGTCAATCAATGGTTTCCTTGGCCAATTATGTCCACAGTGTTTGAGGCGGGAACCACCAGGGCACTGCATAATCATCCGCAAATTAATAGGGATTACTGATGGAGTGTGATCTCCTTCCTTTGCGCAGGATTTCAGGACTGACTATCCAAGAGCTCTTTGGCCCAATTCCTCCGTACCTTTTCTATCAACCGGACGCGGCCAAATCTCAAAAGTTCATATAGCTTCTTACAAGCTAATCTTAAGCCCAAGTTATGTCCGCACCGCTCAGAACTTGGTTGCTAATCATATGTGTTCCCTCCCCCGCCATGCATGAGGTTATGTATGCATGAATACCATTTCATTTAAAATACATAATATCATTGAAAGTCAACTCATAATCATATACAATTTAAGTAACCAATGCATTCATTTTATTTGAAATAAAACAAATGTCATATTATACTCCATAGTATTCTCAATTAGATAGGAATCCTACCAATGTCCGATTTACTATCCTTTCTTGTCTTGCAAGGATAACGCTAACGCCGCCTGTGATGAATCACAATCCATTCGCGAACCTCTTTACCTCATCAAATTCAACCATATATATTTTAGTTTGATTTTCCATTTTAATTTCATCACCCCTTCGATCCTACCAGATAGGCAGAGGCATCTGGAGGATAATAAAAAATAAAACCTTCTAATTCAGTCGACTGAATGTGGAATTCAGTCGATTGCAACACAACCAAATCCCATCTGTGTTTGACCTGTAAATTTTCAGTTGACTGAATCATAAGATTCAGTCGGCTGAAACACAAACAGATCCCTTACATGTTTGGCCAAGAAACTTTCAGTCGACTGAATCATAAGATTCAGTCGCCTAAAACACAAACAGATCCCTTACGTGTTTGGCCAGTAAACTTTCAATCGATTGAATCATAAGATTCAGTCGACTGAAATACAACCAGATACTATACATGCTTAGTTAGTATACTTTCAGTCGACTGAATCATGAGATTCAGTCGGCTGAAATACAACCAGATACTATACATGCTTAGCCAGTATACTTTCAAACGGCTAAATCATAAGGTTCAATCGGCTTAAATACAATCAAATAGATTACATGTTTGGCCAGTATACATTCAGTCGAGTGAATCATAAGAATCAATCAGTTGAAATACAACCAGATCGTTTGTGTGTTCGGCTAGTTCACTTTCAGCCGACTTTTAGGTCAGATCCTTTGTGTGCTCGGCCAACACACTTTCAGTTGTCTGAATCACAGATTCAGTCGACTAACTTTGTGTCAGATATTTTGTGTTTGCATTCATTGTAAGGCCCTTCTCCTTGAAATCCATCCTTGACCATATTTTAACATGGATTCCATCTTCAATACTTAACTTAATAAATTTATTCTACCCACTAGCCAAGGTTAGGATTTTTCATAATCCATCGAATCATAATATCATCATAACATGGTTTCAGATTTAATCTTATGGTTGTTTTGTTTCAACCCATAACCATCCTTTGGATGGATTTCCAACTCCATGGCCTTATAAAATTCTTGGCAATTTATTCCAACCAATCATGGAACCCATGGGTTCAGCCACACCATGGCCTAACCTATGGTTTCCTTAGATTTATTCCCATATCATTATGTCTTAGACATACCTTTCTTCAATCTCCTTCTTTTCTTTTGATCTTTCTCTTCTTCCTTAATTCTTCTTCTCCTTTCTTTGTTCTTCAAAGTCTCCAAGTGTATGGAGGTAGAGGTGGGAGAGAGAGAGGAGAGGAGAAGAGAGAAAACTCTTGCCTAAAGGAGGAGGAGTCGGCCAAGGGGTTTGAAGTGCCCTTTGGTTTGTGTTTTTGTATTAAAACTAAAACTCTTCCCTCCCTCTCATTATGCCTTGGTCTAACCAAGGATATCCTTGGCTTAACCAAAGAGTCCATTGGCTTCCCAAGGGTGGCTTCCTGGCTCTTGAGATGAAGACCCTTAGGTTCCCATACCCTTTATCTTCCCTTAGATGAGATGGATGGGATCCTAGCCTTCCATCTCATCCCTTCATCTTCTCAACTTAAGCAAGACCCTTAATTCAAGACTTAAACTCCAAAAGTGGTTGACCAAGTCAACCCATGTCATGGTCGACCATGCATGTGGTGACTTGGTCACCACATGGCACTTGGGTCCGACTTTTGCCATGTCACTTGATGACGTGGCATCCTTGCTTAGTTGGCTTACATGTGATGACATGAATGCCACATGGCAATGCCACATCACTCACATCCCACCTCACTTGATGGGGTGGACTTTAATGCATTAAATGCACTAACTTATGCAATTCAACTAACTTAACTAAATTTACCCAATTATTTTTAAATCATGATCACCCATGCCCATTGGGTCTTAATTGGGTAATTGACCCATTTAATGTCCATTTCAACTTTTTAATCTCAAATTCAATTAAATTACAATCCAAGTGGGACAATCCAATAAATTATAAAATAAGAAAAATCCGGGGTGTTACAGCCATAACAATGGGCTTTAATCCAGTGGAGTATGATCTTCACTCTTGATCACCTTAAGTCTTCAAGATTCTATCAACTGTTTCTCCCCGAGTCATGGAATTGACAAACTTAGGGACTCGGCAAGCCGGGCCACTAACAATCTCCCCATTTGTCAATTTCATGACAAAACTTAGAAGCTAACCCAAATACACACCCACCCTTATTACGTCACATTTGAATACAAAAATATTACATATCTACATATTCAAATGGACAACAAGACTATGATCTTCGGATATTCTTGTTCATCTTGTTTCGTTTCATGTTTTCCTGTTCAAGCACATAAGCAAGTAAAACTAGAAAATCATTAGAGGGGTCAGTCATAAAACATAAATATACATCAATGGACTAAACAAGATTAGCATTCATTCTTCCCCATACACCAATGATTTCCTAGAAACCAACACTACCCATAGCTTAAGCTTATCACCAAACTTATCTAAGCTAACTGTGTTGAGAAGATTTTCTCCCCCAATCTTCTTTTAGTTTTGTCTCCCAACCTCCCATAGACATTCCCTTATGTCTATTGGCTTCTTCATATTCCTCTCCTTTATGGCTCTCTTTGTAGAGGCCCAAGTACTTAGGCTTCTTTCAATCTCTTGCCAATTACTCCCCATTATTGGCTTTTGATGTGTTTCAGCTTCTACTAATTTTTCCCCCATTTTGTCATACTATTGACAAAGATTAGTATGCAGACATCGAGTTCCCCTTAATTTTTGAAGGAATTGGATTTCAAGCACTCCCCATGCTTCTTACATTTAATGCTTAAATAAGTTCTGCTCCAACTCATGGTTCTCCCTCAAAGTTCAATGAATAGTTGTCGTGCATCATAATTTATTTGCCCCTGCACAAACTGAGTTTCAGCTTAGCTAATTTCTTCCATGAGTTAAGCTAATGTCCTAGCTTCCCAAGAATCTTCTCCCCCATTCTCAAAGCTATATTCTCTAGCTTCTTCAAGTTATCTTCCCCGAAAACTTAGTTGCCTCTAACTTTATTTTTCTCCAAGCTTCCTTTCAAGTTTGCATCAACCTTCCTCCTTCCACTGTCATGACCAGTGACAACAACTAATCAGAACATATTTTATGCTCCCCCAAACTCCAAGGGACTGTGCAATATCTTAGCCCGATCCCTATCTCCCTAACATGCTAATACAAAACCAACCCATCACGACCTGCATGTTTGTCTATTTAGCAAAATCTATGTTAATAATAGACATGAGATAGAAGGCATTCCATTAAATTAGCATACGCACTAAATCAAACCATATCATTTTATTTATAAACAAATCAATACATATGGTTTAGGAGGGGACATCATGGATGCTTAGACAAAATACCAAGAATATAGTTTTTCCAAAATGTAAAACTTAAAGCATGAAAACTTATCCTAAGCAAAAGCATACTGAGGAGGTGATGCTGGAGGGGAAGAGGATTTTCGTCGAGAGAGAAGACGACGCAGGGCAAGATAATCGGCATGAACTCTCTGAGTTAAATTTTCCACATACTATATAGTGAGTCCAGCTGCTCCTCTATTTGAGATACCCATAGTTTGGTTTTGTAGACAAATCGAGTCAGGGGTTGTGACACAGGTGGTTTTATTTCAACACATACTTGTTCTGCAATAGGGTTTCCAAAGAAGTGGGTATTACCAGACTCAGAGAAGTCAGTATCTTCACCATTTACCCCTTCCTCGTCATCAGAACTGTCCACAACGGAGTTGTTCGACATGTCGGTGTCGTCGATGGGTCGACAGTCATGGTACCAATAGGTTGGTCGATACGAGAGGCTCGGTTTGGGCAACACCATTCGGACAGAGTTTCTAGACAGAAACTAGTCTTATCCAGAACGACGTGTTGCCCTTGACTGACGGGTCGGTCCTGGTACTCTCGATTGGTCTTGAACTAACGATATGTCAGTTTTCTAGAGAGCCCACCTGAGTTCTAAGTTCCAGAACTCATAAATCTTTATCCAAGAGTCATTGACCAAGAGGGGTCGTTTCAACTTTTTATCGAGGAGTAGGTGCATACGAGACTCTCAATCAGAGGAACATCCAGAATGACAATTGTATGGTCCAGAGCCTTTGTCAATTTGGTTGACCAGTTCTTGACCACTATGGGTCGATCTTGTTTCCATCGAGGGGTCGGTGAGAACGACTACTCAAGCTGAGAGTGAAACCAAATACATATTTCAATGTTGGGTTCCAATTCAGTGTCAAGCCTACTCTCTAGGATTTTTAATGATTTTACCATTATTCAACTAAGCCTAGGAATAGTCCTCTTAAGGTGTGGGTAACACCTAAAGTCGTCTATAGTCGTTTACCTATTTTGTGATTGCCATAACGATGAGCTTTAATCCGGTGGAGCATGATCTTCAATCTTGATCATCTTCAGTCTTCAAGATTCTAGCAAGTGCTTCTTCCCAAGTTATGAAATTGACAAACTTAGGGACTCGGCAAGCTGTGGCACTAACAACCTCCCCCTTTGTTAATTCATGATAAAATATAGTAACTAACTCAATTAGAATCTCTCCCTTATTACATCTCATTTGAATACAAAGTATTACATTGTTGGCATGTACATATTCAAATGGAAAACAAGATTATGATCTTCACATATTCAAGCTCATAAGCAAGTAACATTATAAAATCATTAGAGGGGTTAGTCCCAAAATATAAATATGCATCCATGGAATAAAATAGATTTGTATCATGCTCCCCATTTTACACGATTTCCTAGTAACCAACATTGCCCATAGGTTACCCAAGCTATTAGTGTCGAGGAGATTTTCTCCCCCAATCTATTTTAGTTTGACCTCCTAAACTACCAGCATAGAGATTCCCTGTAATAGCCCAGATTTTTAATTCAATAATTTATTGGCTATTATTAATTTTAAATCGTTAAAAATTGAGATCCATAAATGGAATGGATATTTAATGGATCAAAGTTGGGGCAATGGCCCAAGTATGGTCCAATGGACCATGGATTGGATTAATTTCATTTAATTGGGTCAATGAAGGTCAATTGGGTCAAATGCCCAATTGGGACCCAATGGGCAAGATGGATTGAACATTAGGGTAAATGGGTAAGAAATGGATTAAATTGGGTCATAGGCCCAATTAAGATCAAAGACATAGGGTTTATCTCATTGACAAGTGTAGGAGTGGAAATCCAAGTGGCATGGTCAAATGGGACCCAACTCCACCTCATCAAGTGAGGTGGCGTGTGGACCAAGACAATGTGGGCCGACCCCCATGGTTGACTTGGTCAACCATGGGTAAGTTAGAGATGAATTAAGGAGGAGCAAATGTAGGAGTGGAATTATCCAAGTGGCATGCCCAAGTGGGGCGCAACTCCACCTCATCAAGTGAGGTGCCGTGTGGACCAAGACAAGGCGGGGCCGACCACCATGGTTGACTTGGTCAACCATGGGTGAGTGAACGATAAATTAAAGAAGATTAAAAGAAGTAAGAGGTATTAGATTAATTAATTAAAATCACCGAAGTTCATCTTGAATAAATCAAGGTGGCATAGCCAAGTGGGACCCAACTCCACCTCATCAAATGAGGTGACGTGTGGGCTAAGGCATAAGTGGGGCCGGCCACCATGGTTGACTTGGTCAACCATGGGTCAATTCATGGGTAAATTAAAGATGAATAAGTGAAATAAGTGGAATTAAATTATTTAATTGAATGACCTAAGTTAGATATAAATTTAAATGATTGAGTTGGGAAATGAGTTGCATTACATGGAGTGAGTTAAATAGGGAGTGAGTCACCTAAAAGACCAAAAGATGGGGTGAGTCAAGTGGGTGGTTTCATCTCAATGAAACCACTCCATCAAAACTGTTGGCCGATGGTGTGTGCCATGTGGAGGGCATGC
This sequence comes from Chimonanthus praecox, assembly GCA_022113865.1. Classification (NCBI taxonomy): domain Eukaryota; kingdom Viridiplantae; phylum Streptophyta; class Magnoliopsida; order Laurales; family Calycanthaceae; genus Chimonanthus; species Chimonanthus praecox. Next base: position 24,852,789 of record CM039091.1, read on the forward strand.
AACCCCTTGGCTACACAAGGATGCTTAGGTGGAGGGCCTACATTGGCCAAAGGAGAGGTGGTAGTTTCATCTCATGGAAACCACCAAACCACGCAAGGAAAGCACACCAAAACAGTTGGGCATAAGGGGTGGTATGTGCCATGTGGAGGGCATGCACCCCTTGGCTAGACAAAGATGCCTAAGTGGAGGACATGTAAGGACCATGATTGGGCAATGGAGAGGTGGTGGTTCCACCTCACCCAAACCACCCAAGAAAACCAATGCCAAAACCGTTGGACATAATAACGATATACAAGACAAGAAGCTTAAAATGGGGACATGCAAGGACCATGATTGGGCAATGTAGAGGTGGTGGTTCCACCTCATCCAAACCACCAAACCACCCAAGAAAACCAATGCAAAAACCGTTGGACATAGGAGTGGTATACAAGACAAGAAGCTTAAAATGGGGACATGCAAGGACCATGATTGGGCAATGGAGAGGTGGTGGTTCCACCTCATCCAAACCACCAAACCACCAAGGAAACCACCAAGCCCAAAACCGTTTTTAGGGTGGTGTGTGCCTTGTGGAGGGCATGCACCCCCTTTGGCTAGACAAGGAGCTTATGTGGAGGGCATGGATTGGTCAAAGGAGAGGTGGTGGAGTCTAACCCAAGGCAACCCAAAACAAGATGGGAAAGATGGCTTTTGCTCTCTTTCCATCTCATCTCCTTCTCTCCTTCTCTTGGCCGACCATCACTCTAGGAGAAAGACAAAGGAAGACTTAGAGAAAAATTGGATCTCATCTCCTCTCTCTCTCAAGCTTGGCCGATCTCATTGAACAAGACTTAGAGTTTCATCCATTCTCCCCTCCTCTCCCTCTCTCAAACCTACACCCTTCTTGGCCGAACCACTCTTGGAGATTTTATCTTGATCAAGCTCACACATTGGCTGAAGATGAAGGAGGAAAGAAGGAAGGAAGGCTAAGGAACAAAAAGGAGCAAAAGAAACTGGAGGAGTCATGGAGTCGGTAAGTATGCCTTAATGTGATTATAAATTAAAATGGAGTTAAAGGGAACCATGGAATCCCATTTTCTTGGAGTAAAGAGTGACCAAAACATTATGGGCCATGGATCTAAAAATCCATCCAAGAAATATGTCAAAATGATGGACAAAACCCTAATGGGTAAGATGGATTACTAAGGACACTATGTATGACTTATGTATGCATGCATGGCTTAAGCATGAAGAATGGTCAATAATCATGGTTCGGCCCTTGCATGGCCGAACCCTAATTATTTGGTAAAGACCTCTTGCATGCCCAAGATAAGTTAAATGATCAAGGTTCATGGTTTGGCCTTTGCATGGCCAAACCCTAGGTTTTATGTATGAGAACCATCAAGGGATGTAAACATGGTTATATGAGTTTTTAAAGCAAATAATGAACCATAGGGTTTGGCCATACAACCATGGAGGGATATTAAACTATTCTTAATGGGTTTAAAGGATGAAAACCATGGAAGGGTACTAATGATTTTAAAAGGTTTTGAATGGATGAATGTTAGTGATTTTTAAAGGGGTTTTAAATGGGGGAAATCATGAGAAATGTTGATGACTTTAATGATCTCAAATGTTGTAAATGATGATGAACCATGGACCATGGGTTCGGCCATGTTATACGGCCGAACCCCATGGAGAAAATATTAATGGACTTGAGCTATTTGGACCATGAAATGATGCAGGGAAATGTTAAGGGATTATGGGTTGCAAAATATTTGACCAGAGTATATTATTAAAACCACCCCGTACACTCCCTCCCCCCCCCCCCCTAACCCCCATGGAGGGACCTTATTTATGAACCTAATGTTACAAATGATTCATGACGGGGATGAAAAATAAGACATCATGGGTTCGGCCATGTTGTATGGCCGAACCCCATGACCCATTTTATGGACATGGTAGGTCCATGCATGTTGAAGAAATCAAATGTTCAAATGAATGGATTATCAAGCTAAGGAATTGAGGCATTGTTAGGGATTTGCTAGGGTTTTTATGTCATGATTAATGAGTCATTTATGGATCCATGTTTGTGGATCAGTTATGGACCTAGATATGTATAAATGAAAGGAGTGCTTAGCCATGGAAAGAATAATGGCAAAAAGGTAAATAATGGGGGAAATGGAAGGACCATGGGTTCGGCCATGGTGTATGGCCGAACCCCATGGGGAATGTTTGTGGACTTAGGGTCTTTTGAATGATTTAACTTATGTGCTTGGATTAATGAATCAAAGGATGGCTGATCTGGGACCCACATGATTAAAATGATCTAAGGATTAAAAAGGGACCCAAAAACCAAGTGGGTGAGGTTCGGCCATGTTGTATGGCCGAACCCCACTAAGGCATGTATTATGGAGTTAGACATGATTGGAACATTGGTTTGATTTGTTGATGTGTAATAAAGTAATGGGATCTCGCAAGCGGTGAGCGATCGGTGATCGATCTTTGAACAGAAAATCCAAGGACCCGGTATTTAGACATTGGTAGGATTCCTACCTCATTGAAACCATGGATTATGTGTATATGTGAATGTTTTACTTGAATTATTTTGGTATCAAATTATATGTCTTAATGATGGGATTTTGAATGCTATGGTGTTTACTATTATTACATAGCATGTTGCACTTGCACCTCATGCATGGCATGGGAGGGATACTATAGAGTTTGTGATGCCTTGATGAGGATTTTCCATCAAGAGGGATACTATGATTGAAATGTAATTGGAGTCCACTCTCCGTCGGGGCGACCGATAAACAAACGTGGGGATACCTTGATGTGCATTATCCATCAAGAAGGGTACTATGTGATTGTGATGCTTTGATGAGGCTTTTCCATCAAGAGAGATACTATGTGTTTGTGATACCTTGATGAGGCTTTTCCATCAAGAGTGATACTATGTGTTTGTGATACCTTGATGAGGCTTTTCGATCAAGAGGGATACTATGTGTTTGTGATACGTTGATGAGGCCTTTCCATCAAGAGGGATACTATGTGTTTGTGATACCTTGATGAGGCTTTTCCATCAAGAGGGATACTTTGTGATGGTGATACCTTGATGAGGATTTTTCCATCAAGAGGATACTATGTGATGGTGATATGGATGATGGGTGGGAGTCATGGCATTGACTTGCATGGTTTTGATATTATTTCTATCTATGTGTTTTGTTTATACTAATCCATGTGTTGACCCTACTCGGAGTACCTACGGGGCGCGTTGTCTAACGCCCTACTTCCACCTTAGATGATGACGCAGGAAATGGAGGAAGCGAAGGACGTGATCGGAGCCAAGCTTAGGAGCTTGGATGATTAGATTTACTTATTTAAGTTTTATTTATGGAAATGTAATTTGAGTAATTAGCTCGTTGGACTGTGATAACTTAGACTATTTGCTATGGTTTGGACTTTACTTTTGGACATTCTAAGTTAAGGTATTTATTAATTAAGTGATGTGCTTCCTTGCTATTTAATAATTGGTAGGATAGATTCTATTATAATTCCGCATTAAGTTTACGTTCCGCAAGCTTAACTTATTATGTGTGAATCATTCTCATGGACTTCGTTCCACGCACACGTAGGGTTGGCCAGTTAAGGGCCGGGCTTTGGAAGACCGGACTTAGCTCAGGTCATGACGTCCGGCACTATTAAGTGTTTGAGTAACCCTGGTGGCTTCTGATGTTCCATCTTAACCTGCTGACACGTTAAGCAATGAGCCACAAATACTGCCACATCTCTTTTTAATCCGTGCCACCAGTAATGTCTGTTCAGGTCGTGATACATCTTTGTACTGCCTGGATGAATAGAGAATTTGGTCTGATGTGCCTCAACCAATAACTCTTTTCGGCATTTCTACGGTACATATATCCTTCCTCGGAATGCAAGACCTTGTCCCGGTCGTAATTCCCATTCCAGTATTGTAATAGCCCGGATTTTTAAATCAATACATATGTTGGCTATTATTTATTTTAATGTTTGAAATTAAGAATTTTGATGGAATGGATGTTAAATGGATCAAAAATTGGGGCAATGGCCCAAGTATGGTCCAATGGACCATGGATTGTATTATTTCCAATTAATTGGGTCAATGATGGTTAATTGGGTCAAGGATGGTCAATTGGGTCAAATACCCAATTGGGACCCAATGGGTCAAGATGGTTTGAGCATTTGGGTAAATGGGTAGGAAGTGGATTTAATTGGGCCATGGGCCCAATGGTGATCCAAGTAGATGGAATGGATTGAAGTGATTAAAATCACCTAAGTTAAATTGGAATTATCCAAGTGTTATGGTCTAGTGGGGTCCAACTCCACCTCATCAAGTGAGGTGGCGTGTGGGCCAAGGCAATGGTGGGCCAGCCACCATGGTTGACTTGGTCAACCATGGGTGGATTCATGGAAAAATTAAAAATGAATAAGTGGAATTAAATTATGTAATTAAGTGACCTAAGTTAAAAATCAAATTAATTAAATAAATGGGGTGAGTTTAATGGGGATGAGTCACCTAGGAAATGGGTGAGTCAAACGGGTGGTTTCATTTCATAGAAACCACCCAAACCACCAAGTTAAGACCCACCAAAATCGTTGGCTGATTTGGAGTGCCACATGGAGGGCATGCTTCCCCCTTGGCTAGACCAAAAGCCTAGGTGGAGAGCATGCCTTGGCCAAGAAAGAGGTGGGGGTGCCACCTCATCCAAACCATGCAAAACCGTTGGCCATGGAGGGGTTTGGAGTGCCATGTGGAGGGCATGCACCCTCCATGGCTAGACAAAGATCCATAAGATGGGGGCATGCTAGGGCATGCATTGGCCCATTGTGAGGTGGTGGTTCCACCTCACCCAAACCACCAAACAACCAAGCCCAAAACCATGTACAAGAGTGGTATGCTAGACAAGAGGCCTAAGATTAAGGGCATGCATGGACTATGATTGGGCAAAAGGGGAGGTGGAGGAGTCTAACCAAGCAAACAAAAAATGAGATGGGAAAACTAGGGTTTCTCCATCTCATTCTCATCTCCCTCTCTCCCTCTCTCCCTCCCTCTCTTGGCCGACCCTTGCACAAGGAGAAAGACAAAGAAAAGGACTTAGAAGAAAAGAGGAGACTCCAAGCTTGGCCGACCACGCTCAAGACCAAAAACCTTAGGATATCTTCCATTCTCTCCTCCTTTCCCTCTCTCAAACCTATCTCCATCTTGGCCAAACCAGCCCTTGGAGATTTCATTGGATCAAGCTCACCCATTGGTTGAACATCAAGGAGAAGAGGAAGAAGGAAGGCTAAGGATCCAGGAGGAGCAAAAGGAAACTGGAAGAGCCGTGGGATTGGTAAGTGTCCTCAAACAAGATTTTAATTTTAAGGGTTAAAAGGAGACCATGGAAAGTCCATTTTTCTTGGATTAAATGGTGGCCAAAATATCATGGGCCATGGATCTAAAATCCATCCAAGGAAGGGGATGGGAAATGGACAAACCCTAATGGGTAAGATAGGTTAAGAAAAATAAAGGAATATTAAGAACATTATGTATATAAGGTTTATGTATGCATGCATGGTTTTATATTTAAGGATCATGGTTCGGCCATGGCATGGCCGAACCCTAGATGTTATCGGTACATGGAGAGGACCTCATGCATGTAAAAAATATGGTGATCAAGATGTATGGTTTGGCCTTTGCATGGCCAAACCCTAGGGTTTCTTGCATGAGAACCATCAAATAACAAAGCATGGAAGTATGATTTTTGAAGGAATAATGGACCATAGGGTTCGGCCTGTGATGGCCCAGAATTTGTAAATCAATATATTTGTGGATATTATTTATTTTAATGGTGGAAATTGGAAAATTTGATGGAATAAATGGTGAATGGATCAAAATATAGACAAAGACTCAAGTAGGGCCAATGGACCATGGATTGGATGTAAAATCATTTAAATGGTCAATGATGGTCAATTGGGCCAAGGATGGTCAAATGGGGCCCAATACCCATTTGGGACCCAACGGATCAAGATGATTTAAGCTCTAAGGTAAATGGGTAAGAGGAAAATGTAATTGGGTCATGGGCCCAATGGTGATCCAATAAGAGGAATGGATTTAATAAATTTAAATCACCTAAGTTGGTGATGAATTGACCAAGGTGACATGGCAAATTGGGACTCACCTCCACCTCACCAAGTGAGGTGGCGTGTGGACCAAGGATTGGTGGGGCCGGGCACCATGGTTGACTTGATCAACCATGGGTGGAGTAATGGAGAAGAATTAAGGAGATTAAAGGAGATAAGTGGGAATTAATTAACTTAACCTAATGATCTAATTAATTAAATAATTAAACTATTCAAAAAGTGGGTCAAATGGTCAAATGGAAGACCCAAACACCTTATCTCAAGGCTTAAAGACGTTGGCTAAAGTGGGAGTTTTATTCCAACCACCATAAACCATAAAGCATAGAAAATATCTTATGTGGTGGTTGGGAAAGTTAATGTTTGAGTGTGTCTTAAGCAACCTTGGGATAAGATGGGTTTTTTTTTTATCTCACTCTCTCCATTTTCACTCTCATTTCACTATTTTCCTCGCTTGGTCTCCACCACCGTCCCACACCAAGGAAGAAAGAAGAAGAAAAATTTGGAAGAAGAAGAGAAGAAAAGAGAGGGAAAGTTCAAGCAATTTGGCCATAACGCCAAGATCAAACTTGGTATCTTCTTCCTCTCCATCCTCTCCTCTCGCTCTCTCAAATCTAACCCTACCATGGCCGAACCCAAGCTTGGAGGTTTTTGAATCTTAATCAAGCATCCTAGCCAACCAACAAAGGAGAAGAAGAAGAAAGGAGGCCAAGGAACCCGAGAGGAGAAAGAAAACTTGGAAGAGGAGTCGGATCGTAAGTATTTTCTAAACAAGAGATTAGATTTTTTTTAGGGTTTAAGAGGTTATGAAATCCATTTCTTGGATTTAAATAATGGCCAAATTATCATTGGCCTTGGATCTCAAATCCATCCAATGGAAGGATGAAAATTGGACAAAACCCTAATGGGTAAATTAGGGTTAAGAAAAATAAATGGATTAAGAACATTATGTAATTAAATTATTTAAGCAATGTATGTATGGAATTTTTGGAAGGAATCATGGTGAGTAATTAAGTAAATTGGAATGGGGTTTTTAAGGTCAAAACCATGGTAAGTGATTAATTGATTTATTAGGGTTTATAAAGAATGGAAGCCATGGAGGATGATTTAGGGTTTTAAGATTTTAATGATCAAATGTAGTGATTTTTGAAAGGGTTTTAAATGAAGAAATTCATGAAAATGTAAAATGGTTTTATGGCCTTGAAAGGCATAGATGGGAGTGAACCATGAACCATGGGTTTGGCCATGGTGTATGGCCGAACACTAGGGTTATGTGTTTGTAAATTTGAAGAGTGTAAAAATAGGGAAAAATGGTTGAGAATGGTGATAGTTTAAAATGGATTTTTTTTAAGTGTGGGAAATAATGTTCTAAAAATAAAACCATGGGGAGATTTTATGGAAGGAATGTTTTAAAATCCTATGGTGATGTAATGGTAGTTTTAAATGGGTTTAGAAGGATAGAAGATGTGGAGTAATGCATTAATAATTTGGAGGTTTAAAAAGGGTCAAATGTTTGTAATTTTTAAAGGGAGCTTAATGAAGAAAACCATGGTACGTAATTAAGGATTTTTAATGGAGTTTTTAGGGTTAGAATCATGAAGGGATGATTAATGATTTTAGTTTTTTTTTAATGATTGAATGTAATAATTTTAAAGGGATTGTAAATGAGGAAATGCATGATGTGAACCTTCTCATGGTGTTAGAATTTTAATGGATTTAGAAAATGGAGGCTATGGAAAAGGGGTTAATGATTTATAAAGGTTATAAATGAATGGGTATTAGTGATTTTTTAAAAGGGGTGGAAACAATGATAAAAACCATGAAGAGTGATTGGTGAATTTAGAAGTACTTAGACCATAGTAAGGATGAAAGAATGTTGGAAAATTTAATGGATTTTAAATGTAGTTAGTAATGATCAAAATTGATGATTTAAATGCATGATGTAAACCTCTTCATGGGAGGGCTTATTATGGATCTAAATATGGTGAGAAAGACCCAAGGAAAAATGGGGATTAGGTTGAATTAAAGGGGTTGATTTTAAATAAAACCCATGACCCATTTGTAAGTCAATTGATGGGTTAAGTTGGACTTATGTGTGTGTTTAAATTAATGGGGATAGGGCTAAATTGAAGGGACTGATTTTAGTTATTCCATGATATGATTGGTGAGTCATTGAGGGATATAAGTTTATTGATCAAAAATGTGGTAAATGACCCAATTGTGAACCAATTAAAGGGCTAAGATTTAGGTCTATATATATGCTTTAATTAGTGGAAAATTAGGTAAGTTAAGGACTGATTTGTTAATGAAAATATCATGGTTGATGGAACGTTAATGGATCTAGGATTATGGATCAATTATGGGCTAAGTACGGGGTTTGTATGTGTTTAAGTGAATAAGGATTAGGTTAATTAAATGTGACATGGTTGATGGGTCATCAACGGACCTAAGTTATGGATCATTAATGGGTCTAAGTTATGGATCAATTATGGACCATAATGTACATGGAAAAGTGAATGATTTAACCATGGAAGGGGTAGTGGCAAAATTGTAAATAATGGCCAAATTCAAGAACCCCATGGGAAATGATCCTGGACTTAGGGGCTCTAAGTAATGACCTTAGGTATGATTAAATGAAGCCTAGGGTGTTGGTTTTTAAACTCACAAAAATTAATATGGTTAAAGGATTAAATGGGACCCACAAACCTAACTAGTAGGGTTCGGCCGTGGTGTAGGGCCGAACCCCACTAAGGATTGGATAATGGACTTGGACGTGATTAAAATATGGACTGATTTGGAAATGTATAATAAGGTACTGGACATCGCAAGCGGTGCGCGATCGGCGACCGGGTATGTGAACGGAAACGAAAAAGGATGCAAGTCGGTATTCGATAGGGTTCCTACCTTTTTGTAAGCCATAGATTAAGTATTATGTGATGGTTTTTCCTTTGATTTATTTTAGTCATGGATTAAGTATTATGTGATGGTCTTACCTTTGATTTATTTTGGTCATGCATTAAGTATTATGTGATGGTTTTCCTTTGATTTATTTTGGTAATCATGTAATGGTTTTAAGATGGGTTTTATGACTATGATCATATATATAACATGGCATATGGCATCTACATCTCATGCATGACATGGGAGGGATATGGTATGGGAAGGATGAAATGAAACCGGAGTCTATGCTCCGTCGGGGCGACCGAGAAGCAAGCATGGGGATATCTTGATGTGTTTCATCCATCAAGGGGGATGATTTGTGACTGTTTATATCCTGACGAGGTTTTTGCGGTCAAGGGGATGATTTGTGATTGTTTATATCTTGACGAGGTTTTTCCGTCAAGGGGGATGATTTGTGATTGTTTATATCTTGACGAGGTTATGCCGTCGAGGGGGATGATTTGTGACTGTTTATATCTTGACGAGGTTTTTACCGTCAAGGGGATGATTTGTGATTGTTTATATCTTGACGAGGTTTTGCCGTCAAGGGGGATGATTTGTGACTATTTATATCTTGACGAGGTTTTTCCGTCAAGGGGGATATGGCATCATGATGGTATGGATGATGGGTGGGACACATGACATAAAACACCCATGGCATGGCATTCATTTTATGGTTTTCATTACATTAGACCTATGTGCTTGTTATCACTAATCCATGTGTTAGCCCTACTCGGAATCCTACTGGGCGCGTTGTCTAACGCCCTACTTCTACCCTAGCTGATGACGCAGGAGATGGTGGAAACGGAGGACGAGACGGGAGCCAAGCTTAGGAGCTTGGGGAAGTGAGCTGCTTAGTTTATTTAAGTTTTATTTTGGAAATGTAATTTTGAGTAGCTTAGCTCGTCAGAATGTAATAACTTAGATTACTTACTATGTTTTGGATTTTATTTTGGACAATACGATTTAGTGGTATTTTAGTAATTAAATGAATGTATCTTCCCTGCTATCTGAAAATTTGTAGGATAGACTCTATTATATTTCCGCACTTAATGTAGTATTCCACAAGCTTGCTTTCTATGTGTGAACCATTCTCCGTGGACTTCGTTCCACGCACACGTAGGGTTGGCCAGTTAAGGGCCGAGCTTTAGAAGCTCGGACTTAACTCGCGTCGTGACGTCCGCGCCCTTTGTCACTCTTCATTTCAAAAAAAAAAAAAAATAGACTCTGATTTCGGTGAAAAGGGGCGGGTGTTACACCGCCATGTTGTATGGCCGAACCCCATGGAAGGAGATTAAGTAATTCTTAAGGGGTTTAAAGGATAGAAACCATGGAATGATGGTTAATGATTTTGAGATTTTTGAATGGCTAAATGATAATAAGTTTTAAAGGGGTTAAGTGAGGGAATCCATGGAGAAAGGTTAATGAGTTTTTGTGGTCTTAAATGTGACAAATAAAGATGAACCATAAACCATGGGTTCGGCCATGGTGTATGGCCGAACCCTATGGAGGTGTATTAGTGACTTTAATGGGTGAAAAAGATGGAAAAAGGTGAGGGAATGTTGGTGGCTTCAATGGTCTCAAAATGTACTTAATGATGATTAAAAATGATGATCTAAATGTATGATGGAATCCCCTCAAAGAGGGACTTTGTTGTGGATCTAAATGTTGTGAAAGATCTAAAAAAAAAAATAAGGAAAAGACATCATGGGTTCGGCCATGGTGTATGGCCGAACCCCATGACCCATTTTAGGAGTCATTTATGGGCTAAGTTAGGGTCTATGCATGTGTTTAAATGAATGGGATTTAGGTTGAGAAAATGTATGATGTATATAATTTTTGTATCATGATTAATGAGGCATTGATGGATCCATGTTTATGGATCAGTTAGAGGTATGGACATGCATAAATGAGAGGTGATTAACCATGGGAAGAGAAGTGGCAAAAATGTAAATATGGCCAAAAAAATGAAGAACCATGGGTTCGGCCATGTGTATGGACGAACCCCATGGAGGATGGTTATGGACTTAGGGACTTTTATGATGACCTTATGTGTTGGTTAATGAAGCAAAGGGTGGCTGGTTTAGACTCATATGACTAAAATAATCTAAGGATTAAAATGGGACCCGAAATCAAGTGGGTGAGGTTCGGCCATGGTGTATGGCCGAACCTCACTAAGGTATAAGTAATGGACTTAGACATGGTTGAAATATTGGTTTAATTTGTTGATGTGTAATAAGGTAACGGGACCTTGCAAGCGGTGCGCGATTGGTGACTGAATTCTTGGACGGAAACGCAAAGGAACATCAGTTGGTATTTGGTAGGATTCCTACCTCATTGTAAGCCATGGATTATGTGTATATGAATGTTTTACTTGACTTATTTTGGTATAAAGATTATATGTATTAATGATGGGATTTTTAATGCCATGGTTTGTAATATTATATAGCATGTTAACACTTGCGTCTCATGCATGGCATGGGAGGGATGAAATGTAACCGGAGTCCATACTCCATCGGGGCGACCGATAAACAAAAATGGGGATATCTTGATGAGGGTTTTTCCATCAAGAGGGACAATGTATAATGATGATATGGATGATGGGTGGGACTCATGATATAGGACACCCATGGCATGACATTGATTGCATGGTTTTGCTATACCATTACCTATGTGTTTTGTTATCACTAATCCATGTGTTTACCCTACTCGGAGTACCTACTAGGCGCGTTGTCTAACGCTCTACTTCCATCTTAGATGATGACGCAGGAAATGGAGGAAATGAAGGACGTGATGGGAGCCAAGCGTAGGAGCTTGGAGGAGCAAGCTAGTTTATTTACTTAAGTTTTAATTTTGGAAATGTAATTTGAGTAACTTAGCTCGTTAGACTGTAATAATTTAGACTATTGCTATGGTTTGGACTTTTATTTGGACATTCTAATTTTGAGGTATTTTAGTAATTTAAGTGATGTAATTCCTTGCTATCTAAAATTGGTAGGATAGATTCTATTATAATTCCGTAAGCTTACTTTCTACGTGTGAACCGTTGTCGTGGACTTAGTTCCATGCACAAGTAGGGTTGGCCAGTTAAGGGCCGGGCTTTGGAAGCTCGGCCTTAACTCGCGTCGTGACGTCCCGCGCTCTTTGTCACTCTTTTTTTTTTTAAAAAAAAAAAAAGACTTATTTTCGGCTAAGCGAGTGAAAAAGGGGCTGGGCGTTACAAGCATGACTTCACCATTAGACATCTTGGCCCAAATTTCCTCCACTTCTGGGTCCGTCCGCTGTTCCTGTTCAATCTTGGTAACCATGTTGGACTGTATGATCATAGTGTACATAGTCCCATGATTATTGATATAAAGTCTAAACTCCTGAATGGTATTCAGCATCTCCCATTCTGTCCTGATCAAACATGCCAGTGATGCATGTGATAAACGACTGAGGGCATCCGCCACCTTGTTCGCCTTTCCAGGGTGATAACGAAGTGCGAACTCATAATTTGCCAGATATTCCATCCATCTGCGCTGCCTCAAGTTGAGTTCTTTCTTATCAAACAGATATTTCAAGCTCTTATGATCTGAAAACACTTCAAATTTCCCGCCATATAAATAATGTCTCCAGCTTTTTAGAGCAAAGTCCACTGCGGCTAGTTCAAGATCGTACGTAGGAAGAGACGTTCATGCATTTTCAATTGTCTTGATCCGTATGCCACCACATGATTACTTTGACTGAGTGTACACCCCAGTCCCTCTCCTGAAGCATCACAATATACCTCGTAACTCTTGCCACTTACCTGCAAAACTAGAATAGGAGCAGTGGTAAGTCTCTTCTTCAGCTCTTCAAACCTTTGATTGCATAAATCTGACCATACATATTTGACTCCTTTCTGAGTGAGTCGAGTCAATGGAGATGCAATTTTTGAGAAGTCCATGATAATTTTTCGGTAATAACCCGCCAATCTCAAAAAACTACGGATCTCGGTTACATTCTTTGGCGCTTTCCAGTCTCTTACTGCCGCTATCTTAGCCGGGTCCACGGCTATGCCTTCTTCTCATATGACATGTCCCAAAAAGTTGACCTCATATAGCCAAAATTCACATTTACTAGCTTTAGCATATAATTTGTTATTCCTTAGAGTGTCCAGAACTATTCTCAGATGTTCAGCATGTTCCTTCTGAGTTTTGGAGTAAATCAAAATATCATCAATGAATACAATAACAAATCGGTCCAAATAGGGACGGAAGATCCTGTTCATAAGATCCATGAACACAGTCGGTGCATTGGTGAGTCCAAACGGCATGACTACAAATTCATATAGCCCATACGGCGTTCTGAAGGCCGTCTTCTCTATGTCCTCCTCCCTAACCCGGATTTGGTGATATCTGGACATCAATTCAATCTTAGAAAAATAATTGGAACCCTTAAGTTGATCAAATAAGTCATCGATCCTGGGTAGAGGATATTTATTTCTGACCATCAGCTGGTTCAATTTTCGATAATCCACACAATACGGAGTGAATTATCCTTTTTCTTTACAAATAAAACTGGAGCTCCCCAAGCCGATGTACTGTTCCGAATGCACCCCAATCTGAGCAGTTCATCAATCTGCTTCTTTAACTCAGACATCTCTGCTGGTGCCATACGGAAATGTGGTAATGACACTGGTACAGTGCTAGGATACAACTTGATTTCAAAATTGATCTCCCTCATGGGAGGCAAACCAGGGAGTTCCTTTGGAAAGACATCCGCATAGTCCTTTACTATTTCCGGAAGTTCAACCACAGGTGTCTTGTTGATTCTGATAATGTTCAATACTAGATGATTCAACCCTTCATGCAATCTACTTTGTTTGTCAGTATGCACCACATGTTGTTTTTCCTCGGGCGACCAAAATGTCACCTTGCGACGATAACAATCAATGTTGGCCTTAAAGCTAGCCAACCAATCCATGCCGAAAATAATATCATATTCTGACATATCAAGCACCAAATAATTGAACTCAAATCTGAATCCAGCAAGTTCAGTGTTCACTGCCGTGCATATAAGTCCCAATGATGTGTCTCCGACGGGGGATACAATTGTGAATGATGTGGACAGTTTTTGTACCAATGTACCAGTAGCAGTTACAAATGCAACAGATATAAAAGAGTGTGATGCTCCCGAATCAAATAATGCAAAAGCGTAGGAACTGCTGACTACTGCCATACCTTGAATCACTGAATGATCCTCTGCTGCTGGTGGTGCTAAAGTGAATAACCGTCCTGATCCTGTAGGTGGCCGCCCCGCCTGATTAACTGTCCTGCCCCCACGTGAATTTGCTAGCCTAACTGGTGGACGAGATGAGCCTCCGGAATATGAGGGTTTGTTGAGTTGTGGACATTTCCTCTTAAAATGACCAGGCTGATCACAATGAAAACAGTTATTCACCCCTCTGGGAGCCTGAGTGACTGATGCAGATGGGGAGGGATGGTTGGGTCGAAAGCCCCCTGTTGACCCAGTAGATGGTGAGGGTCTACTAGAGTTCGGTCGGAACCCCTTGTTGGGCTGGAATGTACCCCTCCCACTCTGAGCTCGGCGATTGTCAAACTGCGTCAACTTAGCCAATTCTTGCTCTGCTATTGTGGCCCTGCTGACCACTTCTGCCAATGTGGGTGCCTTGGATATGGTTACCTTGGCCCTTATGCTAGGCCGAAGGCCCCGCTCAAACTTCCGTGCCCTTCGATGCTCAGTATCCACCACATAGAATGCATACACAGATAGACCGAGAAACTCTTGGTGGTATTCTGCCACCATTATGGTACCCTGTACCAAAGATAGGAAAGCCTGTATTTGACGCTCCTTCTCCTCCTCAGGAAATTAATGTTCCAGGAAGGTAGCTGAGAACTGATCCCAAGTCATGGCAGTCCTTTCTCTTTCTGGAAGAAGTGCCCGCTGCTTTTCTATCACCTCCCACCATTTACCAGCACCATCAATCAGCTGTGATGTGGCCAATAAAATCTTATGAGCATGACTCGTGATATTCAATAGAGTCAGAATCTGAGAAATCTTCTTTAGCCAGTTTTTCGCTCCGACAGCCCCTTCTCTTCCCTTGAAGTAAAGAGGGCACTGTTGCTGGAAGTCCCTGACCATACTCCTGTCATTGGTTCCGTTGGCAGTTCCATTTTCATTCATATGTTGTTGGAGCACTGAAGTAACCACCGCTTGAACCAGATTCTGCAATTCAGGAGGTACCATTGGTATGTTTACACTGTTTTCTTCCTTCTCGTGGTGAGAGTGATGTTCTTCCTCATGATGAGAATGGTGTTCCTCTTCATAATGAGAATGTCGTTCCTCCTCATGATGAGAATGTCGTTCCTCCTCTTCACCCCCTTTTTGGTTTTGTCGGGTATTTTTCGTTGACCTTCCCTTTGGAGCCATTTTTCCCGAAGCCATTGAAAACATCAAGACTTAGATTCCATAAGCAAAATTTGTATTTCCTACTTGTTGGGGAAAATTCCAAATAAGCATTCTCGATTTTTGCCTTGTTTTCTAGGGAAATATATCCTATGTTGCTACGTTTGATAATCCGATTATTTTGACAGTACTTCCTTTGCTATCATCCATTTGAGTCCAACGGAGTAAATTAATGCACGGAGACAGAATTAATTTACCCCGAAAGATTCAAGTTTCAGGTTCGCTCTGATACCAACTGTAACGCCCCGCCCTTTTTCACTCGTTTTTTCCCTTAAATTCAGAGTATATTTTTTTTTATAACAGAGTAGAGTGATAGAGCGCGGGACGTCACGACGCGAGCTAAGTCCGAACTTCCAAAGTCCGACCCTTAACTGGCCAACCCTATGTGTGTATGGACTCAGTCCAATAAAATGGTTCACACATAGCAATGTCAAGATGCGGAATAAATATCATAACCTGCGGAATCATAACATCAAAATGCGAAAACATAATAGAACCAAGTTCTATTCCAATCAGTTAGTAAAGTACGTCAAATCCTTAATCAATATTTAAACGTCATAATCATCAAACTAAACATCCGACCATCGAAGTTATTACAATCCGAAACTAGTTACTCAATTACAAGTCCATAAGTAACTTTATTAAAAAACATGTAAAATAAGTCTTCTAAGCTCCTATGCCTGGTCCGTCTTACGTTCATCGTTCCCCAGATTACCTGTATCATCAACTAGGGTAGAAGTAAGGCGTTAGAACAACGCGTCCAGTAGGTATTCCAGTTACGGCTAACACATGGTTAGTACAAAACATATATAATAATATAGTGGTGTCAAAACCATATAAAAACCATGCCATGCAATGATGACAAATATGCAATGAGTCCCACCCATCACATGTGTAACGCCCCGCCCTCTGCGATAATTTCAGAGTCTAATTTTTTTTTTTAAAGTAATAATAAAACATCGAAAGAGAGCGGGCGGCGTCACGACGCGAGTTAAGTTCAGACTACCCAAGTCTGAACCTTAACTGGCCACCCATGTGTACATGGAATAGACCATGATAATGAATCACACATGGAACTAACATCAACATGCGGAATAATCTAGATTAATTGCGGAATAGAAAGACGAGATAGCAAGTAACAGTCCTAAACATTACTTATCATAGATCAAACATCCAAATGTTATCAACCTACTCAAACCATAGCAAGTAGTGAATTATTACATGTCCCACATAAGTATTCAAAAGACAGTAATATAAAGTAGTTCAGTCCTTCATTCAAGCACTTAAGCTTGGCTCCCCTCCCGGTCAACGACCTTTCCTTTCCCTTTGCTTGTACCTGCAATCTCCTCTGAGGATAGAATTAGGGCGTTAGATCAACGCGCCCAGTAGGTTCCCGAATCAGGGCTACCACATGTTAGCATATAAAACATGCATATACATATCATAATATATGATCATCAAAACAGGTAAAACAATGCTATGATGTATGCACATGCAATGAGCCTCCCCCATCATGTACATCCATAGCCATCACTTGTCGTGCCATGCACCGACAAGATAAATCACAATACAACTTCCATCTCTTCATCACTGACTGATTCATATCACGTATTAGTCCTCCTGGCGGGACTCTCTTCGCCCAAGGAGACCATTGTGACTATGATCATCATGTTACTCATCCTGGCGGAACTCTCATCGCCTAAGGAGGACGTAACCCATAATTGTAACACTGTAGAACCTCATTCATCATCCCATGACCATGCATGAGATGCCAATGCCTGTATGCCATTTGTTAATGCATAATATATCATTTGAAACACATATATTAAAACAAGAGTATCATAAGAAAACTGGGTAAAAACCGTGGTTACAAGTAGGTAGGAAACCTACTGAAGAATCACTTCAGTAACTGATCTTTTTTTCGCGTCACCCGGTCACGACTCGCGCGTCGTTCGACTTCCGGTACCTTATCCATATATCAATCAGCAAGTCATAACTTATTCAATCACATCTACGACCCATCCACATCATGTGGGGTTCGGCCATGCCCATGGCCGAACATCATTAACTTAGAGTTTGTCATTTTATGGGATTCGGCCCTATACTTGGCCGAATCTTGTATTCCCACTCTTCCATCATCAAATGGTTCTCCATTACAATACTTTAAACCCTTTACAAAATCATGGGAATAATATCAAACACAAACTATGAACTTAGTCCATTTATTCCAAAAACATTCCATGGGGTTCAGCCATGCACATGGCCGAACCCAATGGTTCTCTTGATCTGATTGATCCATCAATTACCCATAATTTGAATCAGTAATCTTAACCCTAATATTGACATGGTTCAGCCCTACATTGGCCAACCAATAACAACAAGTTAAACTTCACCAAATTACATCAAACACCATATTTTATATGGTTTTAAACTCATCAAAATCATCAAATACTAACATGGGGTTCGGCCATCCAAGGTGGCCGAACCTCATGTCTATGTTTTGTTCTTTCAAACATGTTTTTAGGTGTCATAGTATCAGTATAACTTTGCTGCCTTATTACCTCTCAAGACCATCCAACGAAGTTCATCAATTTGTCCAAATGACCATCAAACTTCGTGGGATTCGGCCATCCAAGATGGCCGATCCTGATGGTCCAATTCATCAATTTTAAACCGTTGATGTAGACCCATGGTACCTTCAGTCCTTATGTCATTCAGATCCATGTTTTTAACCCTCTTTAAAACATGCATTTGAATCTCAATAAAACTCAAAAACAGTCCACCAAAAACTCCATGGTTTCCATGTTTCAAAACATGAAAACGAACCTAACTTTTGCATGGGGTTCGGCCCTCCATGGTGGCCGAACCCAATGGTCATCTTTACCATTTTAAAGCCTCTCTTAATCAAGGTTAAAACCTTGGTGTATTCGGCCATAACCATGGCCCAATTCACCCCCATTCATTCCATGTTATTAAACCAAATAACACATAAAATACTTACCAAATTTTCCAAGTTTTCTTCTTGTCTTTGATCCTTGATTTCTCCCTTTTATTTCTTCTTTATTTCCTTAATTCCTTGCTGGTTTAGGCTTGATTAACTGATGCCAAACCTCTGCTGTTCAGCCAAGAAAACGAATTGGAGAGAGGGAGAGAGAGATGGGAATTCTTGGATTCTTTGGTGTGAAAAACGGCCATGTATAGTTAGGTTTTCTTTTATAGTTTCAGCCCCCCAACTCCCATTCATCCTCCCTCATTAATGTTGTTAAAAACGATGGGGCAAAGGGTGTTAACCAAGACACCTCTTGGTGCCAAACATTGCACCCCTTGGTGCCAAACATTGTATCACATGGGAAATGAACCAATGCAACCCTTCATGAAGAGGTGCCGCCCAACCTTGGTGTCTTTTGGCTTTGCCAAAGCACCCTTTCATACCAACGGCTGAGATTAATTCAGATTAATTGTTGTGTGAGAATACAACTCATTTCCATCTCCTCTTGACTCACCTAACTCGGAATATTTTTATTCTAAACCAACTCATCCAACTCATCACTTTTAATGCACTAAGTTTGAGTCAACTCATTTCTTAAATCCAATTCATTTCAAATCAACCCAACTCAAGTTGAATTAACTCACACTTGAGTTCAATTGAGGGCCCACACGGTCATCCGTGGTCAAACTTGTCAACCCGACCCGTTGGGTCCCCCCTTTAGCTCCTTGACCCGTTTTTGACTCTATAACCCAATTATGGTATTTTGGTCATTTGTAAGTGGTTTTCTCATATGGATCATGCCTACCCATTTCTTCTCTACTTGATTTCCCATCAAATAGGCTTAACCCTATTTAATTTAAGCTTACACAATGGTCAAATCATCCATTTTGACCCATTGAGTCCAATTGAGCCCTTTGACCCATTTAGTCATTTCCAACCCAATTGATGTACATAACCCATCCAAATCAACTTGATATACATATAATGTGCTCATACGACCTTAATTTGAGCAATAGGCCCCAACATTTCTTATTTTGACATCACAAAATAATTAATTTAATAATTCAGGGGCATTTTCGTAATTTTCCATTTTATTGAAAAATTGGGGTGTTACAACATGTACATAAATGTACCCACCACATAGGTCTTTCGGACGCCTCGGCGGAGTGTGGACCCTCCGGAATCTTCTTGATGGAAATCACATCAAGGTACTGCACATAGGTTTTTCCAATGCCCCGACGGAGTGTGACCCCTCCGGTTATAAATCTTCCACCCCATGCCATGCATGAGATGCCAATGAAACACATGTTATTTTAATAACATAAACATAGCATTTAAAATCATCTTTTGAAACATAATCATTCCATGCTAATTTAGACAATTTAAATATAGCATTTGAAATCCAAATAAGCATATGAGTTGAAACATATTTTCAGCAAGCATAGGATAAAACAAAGTACATAAACCATGGTCTCAAAGAGGTGGAATCCTACCAAAGACCGTTCATGAGTCCTTGCGTTTCCCGTCCAAGATTCGATCACCGATCGTACACCGCTTGCGAAATCCCATTACCTTATAATATAATGATAAATCAACACCAATTCCCACTTGATTATAAGGTTCTAAGTCCATAAACAAAACCCCATGGGGTTCGGCCATACACCATGGCCGAACCCATGGCTTACCAATTTTTACACCTATTTACGAAAATGCCATTGTTTCCCTCTTTCCTTTAAATCTTCCATAATTAGACCCTATAAATTTCCTTAACCAAACAAATCCATCAAACACAACTCATGGGGTTCGGCCATACATCATGGCCGAATCCATGGTTCTCCACTTTGGTGTGTAATTACATTTTTACCCTTTCTTTCACCATAATTCATAATACATGTTTGTATCCTCAAAATATACAACACATAACTCATATAATAGGTTCATAAATTCGATTCATCCATCAGCCCTTAATTTGGACCATGGGGTTCGGCCATACACCTTGGCCGAACCCTATGGTGTATAGTTTCCAAATAAAACTCCAACTTTCCATAAATGGAAGGTTTCCTTAATTAGACTCCACCTTCTTTTGCTAGAAGGTTTCCATAATTAAACTTACTAATTTAACAACCTCATTCCATAAATAGATTGTTTCCTTAATTAACCAACACCTTTCCATAATTGGAAACACCTTCCAAAAATAATAAAAGGTTTCCAAAAATAATAACCTTCCTTCCATATTTAGATTGCTTTCCAAATTTAGCAACCATTTCCATACTTGGATGCTTTCTAATTTTTGCAACACTTTCCATAATGGGATGCTTTCCAATTTAAGAAATACCTTCCATAAATAATAAGGTTTCCAAAAATAACTCTAGTGGGGTTCGGCTATGCACCATGGCCGAACCTCACCCTTGTAGATCTAAGTCCATCCTTTTACATCTACTTTCCAAATTGTTAAATCAACTCCATGGGGTTCGGCCATACACCATGGCCGAACCCTATGGTTCACAATCTTTGACCATGGATTTAATTCCATTAAAACATTCAATACCACATACCCCACTCCATTAAAATATTTGGTGGGGTTCGGCCATACACCATGGCCGAACCTCACTCCATTCTTTTCATTAATATTGATCCAATCACTTAACCATAAAACAATCATGGTTCGGCCATGCCATGGCCGACCCATAGTCCATATTCTTCCATTGTCTTCTTGAATCTAAAACCGACAACCATCAAAGGTTCCTATGATCTAAAATCTAATAACATAAACCCAATGAATAAATCAAATCTCTCCATGGGGTTCGGCCATGCACTATGGCCGAACCCTATGGTTCTTTCTCTCCATTTAAACCATTAAATCATCTCCAATCTTCCTCCATGGGGTTCGGCCAAACACCATGGCCTAACCCTATGGTTCTTTTTGTTTCTAAAATAAAACCATTGCATTAAGATACTAACCTCTTTTCAATTCTTGCTTTTCTAATCTTTCTCCCTTCTTCTTAATTTTTTCTCCAAACAAGATCTCCTTCTTGTTGCTGCCCTTTCTTCTCTTGCTCTTGCCGTGAGAGAGAATGATGAATTGAGAGAGGGAGAGAAAGGAATAAACTCAACAATGAAGGATGTCAAAACCGTGTATCCCTTGCTACTTCTCCTCTTTATAATCTTCCTTGGTCCCATAATTAGAAGGTGTTTAAGATAGGCAACCCCTAAGGCCGTGCGCCCCCTTGCTATAGATGGCCATTGCCGACCTGTAACGTCCCGCCCTTTTCACCCTTCCAAAAATCAGAGTCTGAAAATTTCTTTTGAAAGAAACATAGAGTGAACGAGAGCGGGAGCGCCACGACGTGAGTTAAGTTCAGACTACTCAAGTCTGAACATTAACTGGCCACCCATGTGTACATGGACTAGACCATGATAATAAATCACACATGGAACTAACAACAACATGCGGAATAAACTAGACTAACTGCGGAAATAATATGAATAGATAGCAAGTAACAGTCTCAATTGATAATTAAGATAAACAACCATCCATAGTTAATGACCTAATCAAACCATAACAAAGTATTAACTTATTACATGTCCATCAAAATATAATTCAAATGACAGTAATAAAGAAATCATGTTCATCACTCAAGCACTTAGACTCGGCTCCCCTCCCGGTCATCGACTTTCTCTTTCCCTTTCCTTGTTCCTGTATTATCCTCTAAAGATAGAATTAGGGCGTTAGATCAACGCGCCCAGTAGGTTCCTGATCAGGGCTACCACATGGTTAGTATATAAAACATGCATATATATCATAGTACATGATTAGTAAAAACATATAAAACCATGCTATATATGTATGCAATTGTTATGAGCCCCACCCCATCACACATACATAGTCATCACTTGACGGGACTCTCACCGTCAAGGTAAATCACAATACACTTCCACCTGGGTCTCACATGATAAGGTAATCCACAGTAATCCTCGTTACCTGTGGAAAGACGCTTCATCATTGAGTTGTTTCATATCACATATTAGTCCTCCTGGCGGGACTCTCATCGCCTAAGGAGACCAATGTGACTCTGATCATCATGTTACTCCTCCTGGCGGGACTCTCATCGCCTAAGGAGGACGGTAACTCATAATTGCAACACTGTATAACCTCAGTCATCATCCCATGTCCATGCATGAGATGTCAATGTATATGTATGTCATTTGTAAATACATATCTCAACATTCAAAACCATATTTGAAACATAATATCAAATACTACATATCTCATAAAAACATGATAAAACCAAACTATAATTGTGGTTACAAGTAGGTAGGAAACCTACTGAAGATTCTCTTCAGTGTTCGATCTTTCTTTAGCGTCACTTGCTCACGACTTGGCCGCCGTTCACCTTCGTCACCTTGTGGTGTAACAGTAAATAAATCATACTATTAATTAAATGTCTATTGATATCCAAGACCCAAAGACCATCTTGGCCGAACATCACCAACTTAGGATTTAATTCCCTTTTTCATTTAACCAATTCTTAAATACTTAACCCTTTAAACATGCCTTGGTAGGGTTCGACCATACATCATGGCCGAACCATACCTCCTTGGTTTAACCTTCTTTCATGTCCTTTTAAAATTTCTTTATCCATATTTACATTATCATCCTTATTTACAGCTTTGCCACTAGGCTAAGCCATATCAAAACAATTGTCATTTTATGGGGTTCGGCCCTATACATGGCCGAACCTTGTAATCCCGCTTATCCATCACCAAATGGTTCTCCATTGGAATACTTTAAACCCTTTATAAAATCATGGAAGCAATAACAAACACAACCCATAAACTTAGTCCATTTAACCCAAAAACAGCCCATGGGGTTCGACCATACCCATAGCCGAACCCAATGGTTCACTTAGTTCAATATTCACCATGATCACTCATGGTTTTAACATGCTAATTCAATCATGAACCATACTTGGTTCAGCCATACATTGACCAACCAAAAACAGTAAACATAACCTCATTTAACTCCCATAAAACACCATAATCTTATATGGTTTTTATCTCACAAAAACATCAAATCCTTTCATGGAAATGTCATACCATTTCATGGGGTTCGGCCATCCAAATTGGCTGAACCTCATGGCCTATGGTTTAGATCCTTTTTGTCAAATAAATAGCTTTATTTAAAACACATAAGCTCTTCACAATTGATATGATTTCCATCTTCTTGAAAGCCCTACCAAACATCAAAAACTTTCATGGGGTTCGGCCATCCAAGGTGGCCGAACCCTATGTCCTTGTTTTAGTCCTCTTAAACATGTTTAAGATCTCATTTAAACATATGATAATCAGTATAATGTTACCATGTTTTTACCCTTCAAAACCATCCAAATAAATCCTTCACTTTGCATGGTTTCCACTTTGTAAAACTCAATCCAAATCACCATAATACTTCATGGGATTCGGCCATCCAAGATGGCCGAGCCCAATGGTCCATTTCATCAGTTTATATCCACTGTTTAGACCCATGATAACTTTAGTCCTTCATGTCATTTAAATCCATGTTTTTAACCCTCTTTAAAACATGCATTTGAGTCTTAAAGAAACATAAAAAACAGTCCACAAAACTTCATGGTTTCTATGTTTCAAAGACATCAAAACCAACCAATCATTTACATGGGGTTCGGCCCTCCAAGGTGGCCGAACCCAATGATCATTTTTACCATTTTAAAACCTCTATTACTCAAGGTTATAACCTTGGTGCATTCGGCCATAACCATGGCCCAATACACACCCTTTTCTTACAACTTGTTTAACTTGAACACTTAAGAAATCTTACCAAATTTCCTTTGCCTATGATCCTTGCCTTCTCCCCTCTATTTCTTCCTTTCTTCCTTAATCCTTTGCTGGTTTATGTTTAATTAATTGGTGCCAACACCTCTGCTGTTCATCCAAGAAACGAATTTGGAGAGAGGGAGAGAGATGGGAATTTCTTGGATTTTCAATGTGAAAATCGGCCAAGAATGGTAACCTTTTCCTTTTGTAGTTTCAGCCCCATCCTCCATTCATTTCCCTCATTTAATTTTGCTAAACACGATGGGATGTTGGGTGTCATCCAAGACACCCCTTCACCCAAACGTTGCACCCTTTCATGGTTTAACACATGCATCTCATGAGATGCATGTTGCCGCCCAACCTTGGTGTCCCTTGGCTTTGCCAAGGCACCTCTTCACTCTCAACGGCTGAGATGGATTTGATTAAGAGTTGGGTGAGATTTAGACACCTTTCCATGTCCTCTTGACTCACTTGATTCATGGTATTTTTATTCTAACTCAACTCATCCAACTCATCACATTTAATGCTCCATATTTGAGTCAACTCTTTTCTTAATTTAGACTCACTACAAATCAGTCCAACTCAAGCTGAATTAACTCACACTTGAGCTCATCTGAGGTCCCACATGGTCATCCGTGGTCAACCTAGTCAACCCGACCCATTGGGTCCCCAATCAGCCCCTTGACCCGTTTTGACAACATGACCCATTAATGGGCTGATTTTGCCACTTTTAAATGGTTTTTACTTGTGCATCAAGCCTACCCATTTTTGTTATACTTGATTTCCAATCAGTTCAGCTTAACCCCATTTAATTTGAGCTTATACAATGATCAAATTATCCATTATGACCCATTGGGTCCAATTGGGCCCTTTGACCCATTTAGCCATTTTCGACCCAATTGATGTACATAACCCATCCAATCAAACTTGACTTTTATAATGTGCTCATATGATCTTCATTTGAGCAATAGGCCCCACCATTTCCTAATTGACATCACAAAATAATTAATTTAACAAACCAGGGGCATTTTCGTAATTATCCACTTCATTGAAAAATTGGGGTGTTACACGACCTACCTTGCCTTAGATGGAAATGCCGTGTGGCCTTGCTTTGTTTAGTGGTTACCGACCTCCCTTGCTCAATTTAGCAATTGCTTGCTTAACTTAGATTATGTCTAAGATAACCCATGTCCATTGCCGTGTACATTTCTTTTTAATTAGTTTAAAATTATTTGCATACCCTATTTAAAATATCCCACGCGCATAATGTAGATATTCCTTATCTAAAATTCGGCCATGCAAAATCTTTATTTGATTTGAACATCTCCTTGGATATTCAAATCCAATAATCGGCATGCACCAATTCTTTTATTTTTGATAAACCAATGCCACAATTTAATTGGGTCCTAATTGGGTCATGGCCCAATTCCTTATCCATATAAAATCCAATCCAGCAATTCACAAGAAAATAGATAATTTTCATATAAAATAATAAATTGAAAATCAGAGGTGTTGCAAAAATTGTACCTAACCCTGCGCATCCACGCACATCAAGTGTACGAAATAGCCGTGAGAGCGTCCTCCAACGCGTAACTTGTGAGGGACCCACTCCTCAACGGCAACCCTACGGGACCAAGTCTCCGTATTTCTTATCGAGGTTCCCATGGTCTTAGGGCTACTCTAAGCCTTACTCATGAAATCTATATACTTATCTCATCAATATCGCGTGAGGAACGCACCCATGCCACATCTCAATAAAATCAAGTGACCTCGTCACATGCATCTCAGTGTCAAAGTCCTCATAAACTCTTAAGTTTGCATACTTTATTGAAAATTATTCAAACTTCCATCACAATACAAGGGTTGGTAGGGTTAGAACATCCCTCCAAAACGTACCCACGACCCTTACAAAATCTCCTTTTTCCTCGACATTCCCTTACCACTCCTTAGGCTAACCTTCAGTAAGAAACCCTGCATCATCACGAAAATCAAAGAAATTGTCAGGGCATGTCATTGACGTGTGCCCCAACACTCCACAAGTCAGACAGGGTATTATTCTCGGTCCCCCAATGTATGGACAGTTAGTCCTCTCCTTTCTGTGCCAATGACGTCCACAAACAAGGCAAATAACCTCAATAGGGTGGGGGCAATAAGTACAGTTGTGCCCCTCCTGATTGCATAATTCGCACATATAATCTGTCAACTCATCCGAAGTCGGAGTAGCCGGATATACTCAGGCGAGCCTATCTCTCCTATGGATTCTTCTAAATTTGGGACATCTTCCTCGTCCTCTTCGGGTACAAAGGCTGGTGCAACCCCAACATTGTACTCGGGTGATCTTACTTCCATGTCCTAACTGATTACAGCTTCATTGATGAAGTTTGGCACTCTGGAATAATCAGAAGAAGAAACCAGGTCTATCGGACAGCTAGGGGTGCCATTGTCCCACAACTCTGCATACTCTTTGTTGCTCGACATATCTGTATCACAACAACTAAAGTATGTTAATGCCAACAGCAGTTCTAATCAAACTAAATCTTTGTTTTGGGGATTTTTTTTTTCTATGTATCACATAATGTCTCATGTATGGGGATATTGCCAAATAAACAACTTGTGTTTCTTGTCCTCGGGAAAATTGCCAAAACAACATTGTTTGTATTTCTTTGATTTTTGGGAAACTTCCTAAGTATCAATTGTTTGTTTATCATTTTGGGTATATTAGGGAAATATATCCTATTTTGCTATGTTTGATAAATCCATTTATTTTGAATGTACTTCATTTGCTATCATTCATTGTTGTTCTCAGATTGACTGTTCCGTCTGAGTCTAATGAAGTAAATTAATGCACGGGGGCCGGATTAATTTACTCCGAAAGATTCAATCCTTCTGGTTCGCTCTGATACCAACTGTAACGTCTCGCCCTTTTTCACTTTATGCTTTCCGAAAATCAAAGTCTATTTTTTTTATAAATAGAAGAGTGAGCAAGAGCGGGACGTCACGACGCGAGCTAAGTCCGAACTTCTAAAGTCTGACCCTTAACTGGTCAACCCTATGTGTGCATGGACTAAGTCCATGAAAACGGTTCACACATAACAATATAAATTTGCGGAATTAATATCATAACTACGGAATTATAATAGAACCTAATTCTATTCCATTTTAGATAGAAAAGTACGTCAAGTCTTTAATCGTAATTAACATAACATAATTATCCAAATCAACATCCAACCATAGCAAAATATCTAAATTATTACATGCCCGAAGTCTAATTACTCAAATTACAAGTCCATAAGTAACTTAATCAAAATAAAACTAAAAGCATCCAAGCTCCTATTCTTGGCCCTCATTGCGTTCATCGTTTCCCTCGTTTCGTGTATCGTCCACTAGGGTAGAAGTAGGGCGTTAGAACAATGGGCCCAGTAGGTATTCCAATTAGGCTAACACATGGTTAGTACAAAACATATATAATAATATCATAATGTCAAAAACCATATAAACCATGCCATGTCATGATGTCAAATGCAATGAGTCTCACCCATCACAAATACATATAAGTACCCCCACATAGGTCTTTCGGACGCCCCGACGGAGTGTGGCCCCTCCGGTTTCTTCTTGATGGAAAAACACATGAAGCTATCCCACATAGGTTTTTCGGACGCCCCGACGGAGTGTGGCCCCTCCGGTTACATATCCATAACCAATAACATAAACCATGAACATAAGTCTATATATAATTAAATCCCTAAATCATTTCCCATGGGGTTCGGCCATACACCATGGCCGAACCCATGGTTTATCATTTGCACTCTTATTTACAATTTTGCTATTGGTCTAGTCCTTAGTTAACATTTTATTCATTTTAATCTACCATACATAGATACTAAGTCCACCAAATAATTCCCATGGGGTTCGGCCATACACCATGGCCGAACCCATGGTCCCTTATTTCCATTTAATTACCATATTGCCATTCTTTTATCACCTTATGTTTAGGTTCAAAACATAGGTCTATAAACATCTAAGTCCACCAATATCTCTTCATGGGGTTCGGCCATGTGGTGGTCCTGTAACGCCCCGCCCTTTCCGAGAATCAACGTCTAATTTTATTTTTAATAATAATATAATAACACCGGAAGAGGGCGGACGACGTCACGACGCGAGTTAAGTTCGAACTTCTAGAGTCCGAACCTTAACTGGTCACCCATGTGAGCATGGACTAAACCCATGAAAACAAACCACACATGGAATTAACAAGTCATGCGGAATAAAAACTAGACCAATTGCGGAATTAAACTGAATAGATAGCAAGTACAAATCTCCTATTAAGATTGATTAAACGAAGCATCCATTATCAAACTATAAGCAAACCATAGCAAAGTTGCTAGCTATTACATGTCCATAAAATTGTAATTCAAATGACAGTAAAACATAAATCCACTCCAACACTCAAGCGCTTAAGCTTGGCTCCCCTCCTGGTTCACGACCTTCTCTTTTCCTTTCCCTTTTCCTGCATTATCCTCTAAGGATAGAATTAGGGCGTTAGATCAACGCGCTCAGTAGGTTTTTCGATCAGGGCTACCACATGGTTAATATATATAAACATGCATAGATCATAATAAACATGGTCATAAAAAATAGATAAATCAATGCTATGTATGTATGCACATGTAATGAGTCCCTCCCATCACACATATACATAGCCATCACTTGACGAGACTCTCATCGTCAAGGTAAATCACAATACTCTTTCATTTCTTCTTGATGATATTTCTCCTGGTGGGACCCTCATCGCCTAAGGAGGCCGATGTGGCTCTCATCATCATAATATTCCTCCTGGCGGGACCCTCATCGCCTAAGAAGGCCGTTGTAACTCTTATCATCATGATACTACTCCTGGCGGGACCCTCATCGCCTAAGGAGGTTTTCCATAATCATCATCCCATGTCCATGCATGAGATGCCAATGAATATATGAAGCATGTAAATAAATCTTGTAACGCCCCACCCTTTTCGAGAATTTCAGAGTCTAATTTTTTTTTTAAAAAGTAATAATAAAACATCGAAAGAAAGCGGGCGGCGTCACGACGCGAGTTAAGTTCAGACTACCCAAGTCTGAACCTTAACTGGCCACCCATACATGGAATAGACCATGATAGTGAATCACACATGGAACTAACGTCAACATGCGGAATAATCTAGATTAATTACGGAATAGAAAGACGAGATAGCAAGTAACAATCTTAAACAATAAATAACATAGATCAACCATCCAAAGGTTATTATCCTAATCAAACCATAGCAAGTAACGAATAATTACATGTCCAACAAAAGTATTCAAATGACAATAATATAACGTAATCCAAATCCATCATTAAAGCACTTAGGCTCAGCTCCCCTCCTGGTCAATGACCTTTCCTTTCCCTTTGCTTGTACCTGCAATCTCCTCTGAGGATAGAATTAGGGCGTTAGATCAACGCGCCCAGTAAGTTCCCAAATCAGGGCTACCACATGTTAGCATATAAAATATGCATATACATATCATAATACATGATCACTAAAAACAGATAAAACGATGCTATGAAATATGCACATGCAATGAGCATCCCCCATCATGTACTTTCATAGCCATCACTTGACGTGCCTTGCAACAACAAGGTAAATTACAACACACTTTCATCTCTTCTATAAAATATGTACATGTAATGAGCAACCCCCATCATGTACCATCGTAGTCATCACTTGACGTGCCTTGCACCGACAAGGTAAATTACAACAACATTCATCTCTTTTATGCAATATGTACATGCAATGAGCAACCCCCATCATGTACATTCGTAGCCATCACTGTAGAACTTCATTCATTATCCCATGACTATGCATGAGATGCCAATGCCTGTATGCCATTTGTTAATGCATAATATATCATTTGAAACACATATATTAAAACAAGAGTATCATAAGAAAAACAGGGTAGAACCGTGGTTACAAGTAGGTAGGAAACCTACTGAAGAATCACTTCAGCGTTCGTTCTTTCTTAGGCTTTAACCGGTCACGACTCGTTCGTCATTCAACTTTCGGTACCTTATTATGCAACAATAAGTAAATCATAATCTTATTTACATGTCCATTCACATATGAGACCTAAAACATCTTATAAGTACTTTTGATCAATCTCTTCATTTGGCTTGTATTCACAGATTTGTCATTGCCACCAATACCTTGATTAAATTCTACAACCTTAACCGTAACCTTAACATGGTTCAGTCATGTTTTGGACGACCAAAATAGCAAACATGATTCCATTTTTAATCACACATACATCCATAAAATGGTCCATGAAAACAGTCCATGGGGTTCGGCCATACTCATGGCCGAACCCTTATGGTTCTTTGCTCAATGATGTCCTTTGTTTAAATACTAATTGGCTCTACCCCTTAGCCATATTAAGCCCATGGTTTAGCCATCCCATGGCCAACCCAAAATCAGTAACCTTATCACATAAAAATCTTCCAAAAACAGTCCACAAAGGTCTATGGTTTCCATGTTTTCCAATCATGAAAACAAACCCTCTTTTACATGGGGTTCGGCCCTCCATGTTGGCCGAACCCAATGGCTATGTTTACTATTTTTAAACTTCAGATAATAATGTAATAACAGTATATTAAAATCAGGCTTTAACTTTCAAACAAACCATCCAAAACAGTCCATAAAAAGTCTATGGTTTACATGTTTTTCCAACATGAACACCAACATCCTTTTACATGGGGTTCGGCCCTCCATGGTGGCCGAACCCAATAGTTAGGTTTACTGTTTTTAAACCTTAGATAATAATGTAATAACATTATATTAAATCAGGTTTTAACTTTCAAACAAACCATCCAAAACAGTCCATAAAAAGTCTATGGTTTTCATGTTTTTCCAACATGAAAACCCACATTCTTTTACATGGGATTCGGCCCTCCATGGTGGCTGAACCCAATGGTTACGTTTACTGTTTTTAAACCTCAGATAATCATGTAATAACAGTATATTAAAATCAGGTTTTACCTTTCAAACAAACATCCAAACATTAGCCCAATTTCATAGGGTTCGGCCATGCTCATTGGCCGAACACCATGAAATTGGTTTTGAACATTTAACCCTTTATCTTGGGTTTGAAACTAACACCCAAATCCATGTTTTAACCTCCTTAAAACATGCATTCCAAATCCAAAAATAACATCTAATATCAGTCCCAAATCATATGGTTTTAATTTCCAAAAAATATCAAAAACAACCATTTGTTTCCATGGGGTTCGGCCATGCTAAGTGGCCGAACCCAATGGTCCATTTCCATCTTTTAATCCACTGATTTTAGACCATATAAATTTCAGTCCCCATGTCATTCAGATCCATGTTTTTAACCATTCTAAAACATGTATTTAAATCTTAAATCAAAAGCCAAAAACAGTCCACAAAATCCATGGTTTTCATGTTTCAAAACATGAAAACCAAGTCATCTCTTACATGGGGTTCGGCCCTTCATGGTGGCCGAACCCAATGGTTATTTTTACCATTTTAAATCCTCCACTAATCAAGGTTAAAACCTTGGTGTATTCGGCGATAACCATGGCCCAATACACACCCCATTTGCTCAATGTTATTATACCAAAATAACATATAAATACTTACCAAACTTCCAATCTTTCTCTTTGCCTTTGGTCCTTGGTTTCTCCCTTTTATTTCTTCCTTTCTTTTGCTGTTTTGTGCTTGATCTACTGGTGCAAACACCTCTACTATTCCAGCTAGGAAAAACGAATTTGAGAGAGGGAGAGAGAGAGAGATGGAAATTCTTGGATTTCCAATGTGAAAAAATGGCCAACCTTGGTGTTTATTTCCTTTAGTACTTCAGCCCCCAAAACTCCTCCACTCCCTCATAACTTCTTGCACAAACCAATGGGTATTGGGTGCCATCCAAGGCACCCCTTGGAAGCTACCCATGCAGCCATTCAGATTCCCAAGCAATTCACCTCAAACTATGCATTTCATTTATCATTGATCATGGAACTCATCCCAAACAAGTCCCCAACGTGTGGGACTTGTTTTGGGTGGTTAAAGCTGAGCAAAACTCATCCAATTCCCACTTGAACTCATTGATTTACAGTCCCTTGAGTTTCCATTTTGACTCACCCAACTCAAGGTATTTTTATTCCAACCCAACTCATCACATTTAATGCATTTCATTTAATGCACATGAGTTAACTCACCTTTTGATTTAATTCCAACTCACCTCAGTCCCACTCAACTGATTTAACTCGTGTTTTAGCTCCCTTGAGGGTTCACACGGTCAACAATAGTCAACTCGACCTGTTGGGTCCACTTTTAGCTCCTTGACCCGTTTTTGATCCATGACCCAATTATGGGTATTTTGGTCATTTGTAATCGGTTTTTGCATATGGGTCAGGCCTACCCATTTATTCTCTACTTGATTTCCAATCAAATAAGCTTAACCCCATTTAATTTAAATTCACAAAACGGTCAAATCATCCATTTTGACCCGATGGGTCCCATTTGGGCCTTTTGACCCATTTAGCCATTTTTGACCCAAATGATAAAAATTACCCATCCAATCAAGTTTAACACTCATAATGTGCTCATATGATTTTAATTTGAGCAATGGGCCCCACTATTTCCTTACTTAACATCACAAAATAATTAATTTAATAACTCAGGGGCATTTTGGTAATTTTCCACTTCATTGAGAAATTGGGGTGTTACAATATAACCCTCTTTTTTAAAATTTTCGTCCCAAAAATCGAGTGAAGTAGGGTTCTCAAATTAAATTACAAAAATAACTCGGGGTGAGCTGTTCTCATCTCCGACTCAAGTTCCCATGTGGCCTCTTCATCACCATGACGATCCCATACCACTTTCACGAACTGAATCGCTCTGTTTCGCAACACCCTTTGTTCGGTCTCCACTATCCTGACCGGCTTCTCGACGTACGTCACGTCGCTTTGTACTTCAATATCATGAACATTTAAAACATGGGACGGATCCGGATTGTATTTTTTTAGCATCGACACGTGGAACACATCGTGTAGAACTGCTAATTGCGATGGAAGTGCTAATTGATAAGCTACATCCCCCATCCTTCTTATGATGGAAAACGGTCCCACATATCTTGGTGACAGTTTTCCTTTCTTACCAAACCTCATATGTCCCTTCCGTGGTGAGACTTTTAGAAACACCAAGTCTCCCACTTCAAATTCCAGAAACCGTCTCCTTTTATCAGCATAGCTCTTCTGCCGACTCTGTGCAGTCAACAAGTGTTGACGTATCAACTTAATTTGTGCAGTAGTTTCTGCGACTAGTTCTGGTCCGATCAATGTAGGCTCACCTGCCTCTGTCCAACATACCGGTGACCTACACGGTCTACCATATAAAGCCTCATAAGGAGCCATTTGAAGGCTTGCCTGATAGCTGTTATTATAGGAGAACTCCACCAGTGGTAAGTGGTCCTCCCATCCACCCTTGAAATCTAACATACATGCCCTCAGCATGTCTTCCAAGGTCTGGATTGTCCTTTCCGACTGTCCATCAGTCTGTGGATGGAATGCGGTGCTAGTCAATAGCTCAGTCCCCATGGCTGTCTGCATGCTTTGCCATACTCTGCCAGTAAAACGGCCATCTCTGTCCGATACTATCATTCGGGAAATACCATGTAGTCGAATGATCTCTTTAATATAACGCCGACCCAATGTCTCAGACGAATCCATCATCTTGATAGGAATGAAATGTACAGACTTGGTCAGCCGGTCGACTACGACCCATATGGCGTCATTACCGTTTGAAGACCTCGGCAACCCAGATACAAAGTCCATGGAAATATGTTCCCATTTCCATTCTGGCACGGCTAAGGGTTTGAGCAACCCTCGTGGCTTTTTGTGTTCAGTCTTAACTTGTTGACAAGTTAGACAATGTGCCACGAATTCCGCCACATCCCTTTTTAGTCCATGCCACCAATAATGCCTTTTTAGATCGTGATACATTTTGGTGCTACCCGGATGAATAGAGAGCTTGGACTGATGTGCCTCAATCAGTAGCTCTTTCCTGCAACTCTGTGGCACATACGTTCTTCCCCGGAATAAAAGACCTTGTCCCGGTCGTAATTCCCATTCCGGTACAATGGTGCCAGTAGACATCTTGGCCCATATGTCCTCCACTTCCGGGTTTGCTCTTTGTTCTTGTTCAATCTTGGTGACTATATTGGACCGTATGATTAAATTGTGCAAAACTCCACGGTTTGTAATGTATAGATTGAACTCTCGAATGGTATTCAACATCTCGCACTCGGTTCTGATCAGACATGCCACGGATGCATGTGATATGCGGCTAAGAGCATCAGCCACCTTGTTCGCCTTACCTGGATGGTATCGAAGCTCGAACTCATAATCCACCAGATACTCCATCCATCTACGCTGCCTTAGATTAAGCTCCTTCTGATCAAATAAATATTTCAAACTCTTATGATCAGAATACACTTCAAACTTCTCGCCATAAAGATAATGTCTCCAGCTTTTGAGAGCGAAGACCACTGCGGCTAGTTCAAGATCATGCGTAGGATAGAGGCGTTCATGTATTTTTAGTTGTCTTGAACCATAAGCCACCACACGATGATCTTGACTGAGGACACACCCCAGTCCTTCTCCCGAAGCGTCGCATTCTACTTCATAACCCTTGCCCTTTTCCGGCAAAATCAAAATAGGAGCGGTTGTAAGTCTGTCTTTTAGCTCTTCAAACCTTTGGTTGCACAGATCTAACCACTCATACTTGACTCCTTTCTGAGTGAGTCGAGTCAATGGAGACGCTAATTTGGAAAAATCCATAATAAATTTTCGATAATAACCCGCCAATCCTAAGAAACTGCAGATCTCGGTTACGTTCTTTGGCGCTTTCCAGTCTTTCACGGCCGTCACCTTAGCCGGATCCACGGCTATTCCTTCCTCGGATATAACATGTCCTAAGAAATTCACTTGAGATAGCCAGAATTCACACTTACTGGCCTTGGCATACAGTTTATTCTGCCCTTCTTTCCTTAGGTAATTGGTCAACCATGGGTGGAATAATGGGAATTAGGTTAAATACAAATGAATTAACCTAAGGTAATTATCAAATTAATTAAGTAATTAATTTATTAAATTGGTGGCCAAATGGGGTTAAAATTGGTCAAATGGAGACCAAGCTACCCCACCTCAAAATTTACACACGTTGGGCTTGGTGGTGGTTTAGATGACCACCACCATAAAGCAAAGAAAAGATCTTAAAAAATATCTCATAAGGTTGGTGAAACCAATTAATGTAAAGTAAAAGTCTTTAAGTCACCAAATGAGATAAGTTTTGTTGGTCCTCCCATTCTCATTTTCTTTTCACAAACTCCACCTCTTCCACTCTCCCATGGTCGTCCCCTACATCCAAGTGAAGGAGAGAAAAAGAGCTAAGGAAAAGAGAAGAGAAGGAGAGAAGAAAGGAGTAGAAATTGGAGGGAAATCACTCTAAGGTGAGGGCTAACATCTTTCCTCTCATGATTTTTCCCTCTCTCTCTCCCTCTCTCACACAAACCCTACCTTGGCAGATCCTAAGGTTGGGGTTTGCCACCATGGATCAAGAATCTTGACCTACCAAAGATCAAGAGGAAGGAGAGAGGAGGCTAAGGAGACCGACGGGAGCGGCGGAAATCGGAGGAGACATCGGATTGTGAGTATTTCTTAAACAAGAAATTTTGGATGTTTAGGGTCTAAGAATTGGAATTTATTTTTGTAGAATTTAATGGTGGTTACATAAATGTGTGTCATGGATGTTAAACCCATCAAATGAGAGGGTGGAAGATGGAGGAAACCCTAAATGGGTAAATTAGGGTTAGGGAAAGAAAATGAATAAATGGGTTATGTGCATTATGTAAATTATGAGATTAAGGATAGAATAGGATGATTGGAAGAAAAATTATTGGCCGAACCCCATGGTGGGTGATTAGCCATTTGATGTAAAATGGTTAGGGTTAATGAATGGAAGATAATGAAGGTGGCTAATGGATTTTTGGGTTGTAAATGAATGAATGTGGATGAGTATTAAATTGGATGATGAATGGTGATTAATATGCATGATGTAAACCTCTCATGGGAAGACTTGTGATAGATCTAAAATGTGCCAAAAGATTCAAGGAAAATGGGGAACAAGACATCATGGGTTCGGCCATGGTGTGTGGCCGAACCCATGACCCATTTTGTAGGTCATTGTATGAACTAAGGTTGGGTCCATGTTTGTGTTTAGATGATGGAGAATCTTATTAAATGAGATGGCTGATTGTGTTTCATGTTGAGTCATGGTTAGTGAATCCTTAATGGATCTAAGTTATGGATGAATTTTAGACTTAAAATATACATGAATAGAGGAGATATTAAACCATGGAAGTTTAGTGGCATAACCGTAATTATGGGCCACAATGAAGAACCATGGCCGAACCCCATGTATGTTGGACATGAACTTGGGTGCATTAAGATGACCTTATGAATGATTAAATTAAGCTTGGGGTTGATGCATTTTAGTTTCATAAATTAGAATGCTTAAAGGGCTAAAATTTGGAATTATCATGTGTTTAAATCAATGGAAATGAGGCTAAGTTAAGGGCTGATTTTTAATGATCTTGTAACGTGGTTAGGGATCATTAATGGACCTAGGTTGTGGATCAATTTTTGGACTTAATCATGCATGGATAAATAGGTGATTAGCCATGGAAAATGAGGTAGTGGCAAAACCGTAATTAAATGCCAAATTCAAGAATTCCATGGAGATTGATCATGGAATGAGGGGCTCTAATGTAATAACCTTATAAGTGGTTGATCAAGCCTAGGGTGGCCAAATTTTAAGACTTATGGGAGTAAAAAAGTTTAATAGATGACATGGGACCGGACCCACAAAACCTAAATAGTGACCGATTTTTCATATGGGCTTAGAAATGGTTAAAACATGGACTAATGATAAATGTATAATAAGGTACTGGACATCGCAGGCGGTATGCGATCTGCGACCAGGTTTATCGAACGGAAAACGTAAAAGGAAGTGAGTCGGTATTCGGTAGGATTCCTACATTTTTGTAAACCATGGATGGAGTGATGTTTTCTTTAATTTATTTTGGAAAGCATGTGGTTGCCTTTAAGATGAGTTTTGGATTATGTATCTTGTGATGTTTTCCTTTAAATTATTTTGGAAATCATGTGAATGTCTTAAGATGGGTTTTGGATCAAATATTATGGGATGTTTTTCCCTTTGATTTATTTGATAATTAAGTAATTGTTTTAAGATGGGTTTTTGTGTTACTATTGAACTACATATATTACATGGCACATGGCATCTACATCTCATGCATGGCATGGGAGGGATATGACAGGGGAAGGATGAAATGAAACCGGAGTCCATGCTCCGTCGGGGCGACCGATAAATGCGTGGGGATGTTCATTATGTATTATTATACCTTGATGATGGTTTTCCATCAAGGGGGATGTTGTATTTATTGTTATACCTTGATGATGGTTCTTCCATCAAGGGGGATGCCTAGTGTGGATCGCATCTTGATGAGGCTTTTCCATCAAGAGGATCATGGCACGATGATGGTATGGATTTTATTTGGAACACTGTGGATGGTTGAAAAAGGGACATTATACATGAGGATGAGATGGATGGGTGGGGTTCATGACATAGAACACCCATTGCATAACATTGCCCAAAGTGCATGGTTTTGCTATAATATTATCTGCATGCTGTTATTATTAATCCATGTGCTAGCCCTAGTCGGAGTCCTACTGGGCGCGTGGTCTAACGCCCTACTTCTACCCTAGCTGATGACGCAGGAGGTGGCGAAACGGAAGGACGGGACGGGAGTCAAGCTTAGGAGCTTGGGAAGGCAGATTAATTATGTTGTTTAAGTGTATGTTGGAAAAATGTAATTTGAGTAGCTTAGCTTGTCGGAATGTAATAAATTAGATTACTGGCTATGTTTTGGGATTTTATTATGGACATTATGGTTTTGAGGTATTATAGAAATTTAAATGAATGTTATCTTCCCTGCTATCTCAAATCTGTAGGATAGTCTTTGTTGTTAATTCCGCACTGAGAAGTAATATTCCTTGAGCTTACGTCTACGCATGAATCGTACTCGTGGACTTGGCTCCACGCACGCGTAGGGTTGGCCAGTTAAGGGCTGGGCTTTAGAAGCTCGGACTTAACTCGCGTCGTGACGTCCGCGCCCTTTGTCACTTTTCTTTGTGAAAAAAAAAATACACTCTCATATTTCGGTGAAAAGAGGAGGGCGATACATTCTCGGTCACCCCGAAGGAACATGGACTCCAGTTATAGCCTATCAGGCTATCCCCATGAATGCTTCTCGGTCGCCCCGACGGAGCATGGACTCCGGTTCCTTTATTTTCCTGCCCATGCCATGCATGAGATGTAAATGCATGATACTATGTAATATATTTGGATCATAGCCTTTACATGTAACTCATATCATTAACATATAACTCATAGTCTAGCCATATGCCATAAAATACATATAAATCATAATCTCATAAACCATCATATAACCAATCATATGATTACCAAAAATAAACCAAGAAACCATTCACATAGCAGCTAATCCATGGCTTACAAAAAGGTAGGAATCCTACCGAATACCGACTCGCTTCCTTTTAC
This sequence comes from Chimonanthus praecox, assembly GCA_022113865.1. NCBI lineage: Eukaryota > Viridiplantae > Streptophyta > Magnoliopsida > Laurales > Calycanthaceae > Chimonanthus > Chimonanthus praecox. Next base: position 24,891,861 of record CM039091.1, read on the forward strand.
GTTTCCGTCCGATAGACCCGGTCGCCGATCGCGCACCGTTTACGATGTCCAGTACCTTATTATACATTAATAGGTAGTCCATGTTTTTAACCTTTTAAGTCCATTAATCACACCTTAGCGGGGTTCGGCCATACACCTTGGCCGAACCTCACTAACTAGGCTTTGTGGGTCCCATTTAATCTATTAAACCTTTTAATCCCATAATTCTTAAAAATCAGCCACCCTAGGCTTTATTAATCACATACTTAAGGTTACCATAATTGCACTTAAGTCCATGATCATTTCTCATGGAGCTCTTGAATTTGGCCATTATTTACGGTTTTGCCACTACCTCTTTTTCCATGGTTAATCACTCACTTAACCATATACATCTTTATTCATAATTGATCCCTACACTCAAGTCCATTAGTGACCCATTTAATCATGCCGTTTAATTAACCTAATTCCATTAATTTAAGCATATACATACACATAAATCTTAGTCCTTAATTGGTTCACAAAATGGGTCCATTGATGTCTCATTACCCATAACATAACAACACTAGAAAAACCAGCCATTTAAATACTCTAACCCTCATTCATTTCTCACATACATAATACCAAACTTAATCTATAAGTTTACCCACCAATGGGTCATGGGTTCGGCCATGTCTTTATCCCATTTTTTTCTTTGGCCTATTTACACATTTGAACCCATCATAATTCCATAATTTCATATCCATTAAATTCATCACTTCACCACCATAGGGTTCGGCCATACACCATGGCCGAACTCATGGTTCATGGTCAATTATCCATTGGTGCCCTTTTGGACCATAAAAACATTTACATTCATCCATGGATTCCATCATAAAAACCTCTTCAAAAATTACCTACATTTGATCATTAAAATCTAAAAACCCTAAATCATCCATTCTTACAAAACCCTAACAAGTTAATCAATCCTCTACCATGGGGTTCGGCCATACTACATGGCCGAACCCTATGGTCCATGATTTCCTTCAATTCTTACATACATCCATGCTTAAAACCATTCTTAATACCAATGTCCTCAATGCATTTATTTATTTATTTATTTATTTTTCTTAACCCTAATTTACCCATTTAGGGTTGGCCCATCTTTCCTCCCTTCATTTGATGGATTTGAGATCCAAGGCCATGATTTGGCCACCTCTAAATCCAAGAAATGGATTTCATAGCCTCTTAAACCCTAAGAAAAATCCAAACCTCTTGTTTTAGAAAATACTTACAATCCGTCGTCTCCTCCGATTTTCTTCGCTCCCGTCGAACTCCTTGGCCTCCTTTCTTCTTCCTCTCCTTTGTTGGTCGGCTAGGATGCTTGATCAATGGTGACAACCTCCAAGCTTGGGTTCGTCCATAGTAGGGTTTGATTTGAGAGAGAGAGAAGAGGATGGAGATGAGAAAGAAGGCACCTAGTCTTGACCTTGGTGTGATGGCTTATCGTTGCACTTCCCTCTCTTTTCTTCTCTTCTTCTTCCAAGTTTTTTTTTTTCTTCTTTCTCTTCCTAGTGTGGGACGGCCATGAGAGAGGGAAAGAGAGGAAAGAGTGAAATGAGGATGGGATAAGATGAAAACCCATCTTATCCCAAGGTTACTTAATTTACACTCAACCATAAATTCTCCACCAACCAAGAACAAGATATTTTCCATGCTTTTTGACCCAACACCACCAACGTTTTTCCTTCTCTTAAGCTTGGAATGAGGTGTTTTGGTCTTCCACCTTTTGATCCCTTTTGACCACCATTTTAACTTAGCTTAATTAACTAATTAATTAGATCATTAGGTTAAGTTAATTAATTCCCACTTTAACTTAATTGCATTTACTTAAATTGCCTTCATACATACACCCATGGTTGACCAATTCAACCATGGTGGCCGGCCCCACCAATCTCTGGGTCCACACGCCACCTCACTTGGTGAGGTGGAGGTGGGCCCCATTCGGCCATGCCACTTAGGTCCAATTAACATTTACTTAGATGATTTAATTTCCAATTCAATCCCTTCCTCTTATTGGATCACCATTGGGCCCATGGCCCAATTACATTTTCCTCCTACCCATTTACCTTAGGGCTTACACCAACTTGATCCATTGGGTCCCAAGTGGGTATTGGGCCCAATTTGACCATCCTTCGCCCTTTAAATGAATTTAAATCCAATCCATAGTCATTGGGCCATACTTGGGCCTTTGCCCATATCTTGATCCATTCACCATTTATTCCATCAAATTTCCAATTTCCACCATTAAAAATAAATAATAACACACATATATTGATTTACAAACTCCGGGCCATTACAATACAATCCTCCTTTGAAATTTTCATTCCCAAAATTCGAGCGAAGTAGAGGTTCAAAACATCTCATACAAAGAGCTCCGGATGAGCGGCTCTCATCTCTGACTCAAGTTCCTAGGTGGTTTCTTCATTGCCATGTCGTTCCCATACCACCTTGACGAACTGAATGTCACGGTTCCGCAACACCCTTTGCTCGCTCTTGATTATTCTGACCGGCTTCTCCACATATGTCACATCGCTTTGTACATCGATGTCTTGAACATTCAACACATGGGAAGGATTAGGGTTGTACTTCCTCAACATGGACACATGGAATACATCATACAAAGAGGATAACTGTGGAGGAAGCACCAACTGATAAGCTACTTCCCCCACCCTCTTCAAGATTGGAAACGACCCCACAAATCTAGGTGACAGTTTCCCCTTCTTTCCAAATCTCATGTGTCCCTTCTGTGGTGAGACTTTCAAAAACACCAAGTCTCCCACCTCAAATTCGAGGAACCTTCTCCTCTTGTCGACGTAACTCTTCTGACGGCTTTGTGTAGTGAGTAGATGTTGCCGTATCAATTTGATCTGCGCCGTGGTCTCTGCAACCAACTCCGGTCCAATTAGCGCAGGCTCACCGGCCTCTGTCCAACACACTGGAGATCCAAACGGCTTACCATACAAAGCCTCAAATGGAACCATCTAGAGGCTTGCATGGTAACTGTTATTGTAAGAAAACTCCACCAGTGGTAAGTGATCCTCCCATCCACCCTTGAAGTCTAGCATGCATGCTCTCAGCATATCCTCCAATGTCTGTATTGTCCTTTCCGACTGTCCATCAGTGTGTGGATGTAATGTTGTACTAGTCAATATGTCGGTCCCCATAGCCGACTGCATGCCCTGCCATACTCTGCCGGTGAATCGACCATCTCTGTCGGACACAATAGTCCGGGGAATACGATGTAGTCTGATGATATCCTGGATGTACCGTCGACCCAATGTCTCCGATGAATCTGTCATCTTGATGGGAAGGAAATGCGCAGATTTAGTCAACCGGTCCACTACGGCCCATATCGCATCGTTGCCCTTTGATGACCTTGGCAACCCTGATACGAAATCCATAGATATGTGCTCCCATTTCCACTCCGGCACTGTTAAGGGTGCGAGTAAACCCGATGGTTTCTGATGTTCCGCCTTAACCTGCTGGCAAGTTAGGCAACGAGCAACAAACTCCGTCACATCTCTCTTGAGTCCCCGCCACCAATAGTGCCTCTTAAGATCATGATACATCTTAGTGCTGCCCGGATGGATAGAGAGCTTGGTTTGGTGTGCTTCAATCAACAACTCTCTTCTGCAGCGCTTAGGCACATATGTCCTGCCTCGGAACACAAGACCCTGTCCTGATCGTAATTCCCACTCCGGTACAACTTCACCGGTAGACATCTTAGCCCATATTTCCTCCACCTCTAGATCTGTCCGTTGCTCCCGTTCAATCTCGGAGACCATGTTAGATCGTATGATCAGATTATATATGGTCCCATGATTATTGAGGTAGAGCTTAAACTCTCTAATGGTATTCAATACCTCCCATTCCGTCCTGATCAAGATGGCTGCCGTCGCATGTGACATGCGGCTGAGGGCATCCGCCACCTTCTTCGCCTTGCCCGGATGATACCGAAGTGCGAACTCATAATCCGCCAAGTATTCCATCCATCTACGTTGTCTCATGTTGAGTTCCTTCTGGTCAAATAAATACTTCAGGCTCTTGTGATCTGAGAATACCTCAAATTTCTCACCGTAAAGGTAGTGTCTCCAGCTTTTGAGAGAGAAGACCACGGCTGCTAGCTCCAGACCATGTGTGGGATAATGGCGTTCATGAATTTTTCAACTGTCTTGATCCATACGCCACCGCGCGATTACCTTGACTGAGTGTACACCCCAGTCCCTCACCTGAGGCATCACAGTATACCTCATAATTTCTGCCTCTTTCCGGTAAGATCAAAATAGGAGCGGTTGTAAGCCTCTCCTTTAGCTCCTCAAATCTCCGGTTACACAGATTTGACCACTCAAATTTGACTCCTATCTGAGTGAGTCGGGTAAGTGGAGCTGCAATCTTGGAGAAGTCCATTATAAATTTCCTATAGTAACTGGCCAATTCCAGAAAACTGCGGATCTCCGTCACAATCGTCGGCGCTTTCCACTCCTTCACTGCCGCTACTTTAGCCGGGTCCACGGCTATACCTTCCTCCGATATAACGTGCCCCAAGAAGTTGACCTCAGATAGCCAGAATTCACACTTGCTAGCTTTGGCATACAACTGGTTCTTCCTCAAGGTGTCCAGGACTATCCGCAAGTGCTCAGCATGTTCCTCCTGATTCTTAGAATAGATCAAAATATCATCAATGAATACAATCACAAACTGATCCAAGTAAGGACGGAATATCCTGTTCATCAGGTCCATGAACACAACGGGTGCATTAGTAAGTCCAAATGGCATGACTACATACTCATATAGACCATACCGTGTCCTGAAAGCTGTCTTCCCTATATCCTCCTCCCTAACCCGGATTTGATGGTACCCGGACATCAGATCAATTTGGAGAAGTGAGAGGAACCCCTAAGTTGATCAAACAGATCGTCAATCCTGGGTAGGGGATATTTATTCCTGACAGTCAACTGGTTTAATTTCCTGTAGTCCACACACATCCGAAGGGTACTGTCTTTCTTCTTCACAAATAATACCTAGGCTCGCCATGCGGATGTGCTGTTCCGAATAAAGCCCAATCTGAGCAGTTCATCAGTCTGCTTCTTCAGCTCGGTCATCTCAGCCGGTGCCATCCTATAATGTGGCAACGATACTGGAGCAGTGCCGGGATATAACTTGATCTCAAAGTTTATCTCCCTCTTGGGTGGTAAACCAGGGAGCTCTGTTGGAAATACCTCGACAAAATCTGCTACTACCGCCTGAAGTTCAGCCCCTGGTGTCCTATCTAATCTAATGCTGTTCAAGACAAGGTGGTTCAATTCTTCCTACAGTCTTCTAGGAATACCCTGTCTATCAGCGGGCACTATATACTACTTTCCCTCGGGTGACCAAAATATCACCCTACGAAGATGGCAATCAATATGGGCCTGATACGTAACCAACCAGTCCATACCAAATATAACATCGTATTCCGCCATATCGATTACCAAATAGTTGAACTCAAATCTGAATCTAGCGAGTTCAGTGTTCGGTGCCGTGCATATGAGTCCCAATGATGTGTCTCCGACGGGGGACACAATGGTAAGTGAGGTGGACAGGTTCTGTACTAATGTGCCCGTAGCAGATATAAATGCAGCAGATATAAATGAATGGGAAGCTCCAGAGTCAAATAATGCAACAGCGTAGGAACTACCAACTACAGCCATACCTTGAATCACTGAACGATCCACTGCTATTGGAGAAGGTATGGTAAAAAGTCGTCCAGATCCCGTAGGGTTTGTTGCCCATCCCGCTTGGTTATGAGCCCTACCTCCTTGTGACTGAGCTGGCCTAGCTGGAGGGCGGAAAGAACCCCTGGAGTAAGAGGGTCTGTTAATCTGCGGACATTCCCTCTTGAAGTGGCCCTGTTGGCCACACTGGTAGTATGTATTTCCACCCAGTGGAATCTGAGTGACTAATGCTGATGGGGAGGGCTGATTAGGGCGAAAGCCCCCTGTAGATCCAGTGGAGTGTGAGGGTCTGCTAAAATTCGGGCGGAACTTCTTGTTGGGTTGAAATGCACCCCTTCCACTCTGCCCTCGGCGGTTGTCAAACCGTACTATCTCATTCAATTCTCACTCTGCTATAGTGGCCCTGCTGACCACCCCTGCCAGTGTAGGTTCCTTGAAAATGGTCACCCTAGCCCTGATGCTCGGCCGAAGGCCCCGCTCAAACTTACGAGCCCTCCGGTGCTCGGTATCCACCATGTAGAATGCGTAGATAGACATACGAAGGAATTCCCGGTGACATTCTGCCACTGTCATATTGCCTTGTACCAATGACAGGAAGGCTTGAGTCTGACTCTCTCTTTCTTCCTCCGGAAAATACTACTCTAGAAAAGTGGTTGAGAACCATTCCCAAGTCATGGTAGTCTTTTCCCCTTCCGGCACAAGTGCTTGTTGTTTTTCCACCACTTCCCACCAATTACCGGCATCCTCGATCAGTTGAGATGTAGCCAGTAAACTTCTGTCAGCAGGACTGGAAATCTGAAGTAGATTCAAGATCTGAGTGATCTTCTTCAACCAATGATCTGCTCCGACAGCCCCTTCTTTTTTCCCCTGAAGTAAGGAGGGCGCTGTTGCTGATCCCTAACCATATTCCATTTGTTGGAGTCGCTAGTGGTCGCATCCCCATTTAATTGTTGTTGAAGGACAAAGGTGACCACAACTTGAACTAATTCCTTCAACTCGGGAGGCACAACAGGTATATTCACATTATTCTGTCCCTCTACTTGATGAGGTGGCTGTACCCCCTCTTGATGCTGTGGCTGTACTTCCTCTTCTTGACGAGGTGGTGTTACCTCTTCTTCCTGACGGTGTGGTGGCACCTCTTCCTCTACCCGTGGTTTCGTCGGGTTCTTCTCTTCGGTGGCATTTTCCTAAGTCATTGAAAAACATTGCCTTAGATCCTTCACAAAATTGTCATGTTCATATTTTGGGGAAAATTTTCCTAAGTACCAATATTCTCTTCAATTTGGAGAAAAATTACCAACTAAGTATACTTTATTTTGGGGGGAAATTAATTTTCCTAAATATCAAATGTTTTTGTTTCCACTCGGGGGGAAAGTTGCCAAATATGCACACTTGGTTTTTTCTGTTTCCGGGGGGGGGGGGGGGGGGGGGGGGGGGGGGGGGAATCTCTAAATTCCTATTGTTTGTTGTTCAATTTGGGGATATCGGGGGAAATTGCTAAGTGAGTATACATTGTTTTTGGGCGAAAAATCCTAAGTATCAAATTACCGTGTTCTCATTTTCGGGGAAAATCAACCCTATCTTGCTATGTTTTGATAGATATATCTTAGAATGAATTTTTCTTCCCTTGCTATCATTCCCCTTTGTCAAACGTTGTTCTCAGATTGAATACTTCAGTTTGAGTCAATCGAAGTAAATTAACCCGGCCCCCGTGTAGCGGACTCCGAAGCATCGGTCAGTTGGGATTCTTAGTCGTCAGTGAGACGTGCAACCGTCTTAATCTTACTTCGAGAGATTCATCCTTCCGAGTTCGCTCTGATACCAACTGTAACGCCCGCCCCTTTTCAACGAAAATCAGAGTTTATTTTTTATTTTTGAAATGAAGAGTGACAAAGGGCGCGGGATGTCACGACGAGAGTTAAGTCCGAGCTTCTAAAGCCCGGCCCATAACTGGCCAACCCTACGTGTAACACCCCAATTTCTCAATAAGATGGATAATTACGAAAATGCCCTTGGATTGGTAAATTTAATAATTATGATGTTAAATGAGAAAATGGTGGGACCCATTGTTCAAATTAAGATCCTATGAACATATTATAAGGGTCAAATTATAATGGATGGGTAATGTACATCAAATTGGGTCAAAATGGTTAATTGGGTCAAAGAATTCTCAATGATTGGAATAATTACGAAAATGCCCCTGAAATGGTGAATTCAATAAATGTGATTGTAAATAAGGAAATAGTGGGGCCCGTTGTTCAAATGAATACCCTATGAGCACATTATAAATGTTAAGTGTGATTTGTTGGGTAATTTACATCATTTGGGTCAAAAATGGCTAAATGGGTCAAAGGGCCCAAATGGGGCCCATCGGGTCTTACTGGATTATTTGACCGTTTTGTGATTTTAAATTAAATGGGATTAGGCCTATTTGATTGGAAATCAAGTGGAGGAAAAATGGATAGGCTTGACCCATATGTTAAAACCAATTGCAAATGACCAAAACACCATAATTGGGTCATGGAGTAAAAAACGGGTCAAGGAGCTAAAAGTGGACCCAACGGGTCGAGTTGACTATGGTTGACCGTGTGGACCCTCAAGGGAGCTAAAATATGAGTTAAATCAGTTTGAGTGAACTGATTTTATTTAATTTGAATTAAGAATGAGTTGACTCAAATGCATTAAATGATTGTCAATTAATGAGGTGAGTTGAACTATATTTTGTTGGACATGAATAAGTCATTACCTGCTATGGTTTGATTAGGTTAATAACTTTGGATGGTTGATTTATGTTAATTAATGTTTAAGACTGTTACTTGATATCTAGTCTTTCTATTCCGCAGTTAATCTAAGTTATTCCGCATGATGATGTTAGTTCCATGTGTGATTCATTATCATGGTCTAGTCCATGTACACATGGGTGGCCAGTTAAGGTTCAGACTTGGGTAGTCTGAACTTAACTCGCGTCGTGACGCCGCCCGCTCTCTTTCGATGTTTATTATTATTTAAAAAAAAAAATTAGACTCTGAAATTCTCGAAAAGGGCGGGGCGTTATAGTTGGTATCAGAGCGAAATGGGGAAGTTGAATCATCGAAGTAAGATTAAGACGGTTTCATGTCTCACTGACGGATAAGAATCCCAACTGACCGACTCTTCGGAGTCCGCTGCCTGGGGCCCGGATTAATTTACTTCGAGTAACTCGGACTGAACAATCAATCTGAAAACAACAATGAAAGATAGCAAAGTAAAGTACAGTCATCATAATTGGACAAATCAAACGTAGCAAGGTAGGATGAACTCCCCTGAAATCCCCACACTGAGAAACAAAACAACAGGAAATTAGAGATTTTCCCAGAAACAAAAGAACACAAAGAGTGATGATTTGGTAATTTTCCCAAACAAAGTACATGACTTTATGCATGATCAGATTCCCCTGAAAACCAAGGTTGGTTTGTTTAGAATTGTTGTTAAATATTCTTGTATTCGACTGATATGGTACAGATATGTCGAGTAATGTGGAGTACTCGGAATGGCACAGCGAAACTCCTAGCCATCCCATAGACTTGGTGTCTGCTTCTATCAACACCAACGTAGAAACTCAAGTGGACCTTCAGGAGGGACCTCCTGAAGAGGATGAGATGGACTTAGCACCTGTTGCAGACGATTTGATGGATGATATTCTTGGGATGGTGGAACCTCTTGAGGAAGAAGAGGATGATCTAGGATTCTTTTATGAGGATCCTATGGAAGACTTTCCTATAATATTGGAATCGGCGGGGGAGGTATATCCCTACAATACGTGTGAGTTGTGTAATCAGGACGACCACAACTCTTTGTTTTGTCCTCATCCTTTAGGAGTTGTCTGCTCAGTTTGTGGACTGCATGGGCATGGAAAGGCGAGGACTAATTGTCCTTATATCGGAGGACCTGGATTAATACCCTGCACGACATGTGAAGTATTGGGGCACACGGCGATGACGTGTCCTGATAACCGTTTCAAGTTCGCTGATGACTAGGAGTCTTCTACGGAAGACTAGGTTAGGAAGTAATATGAAGGGGTATTAAAAAGAAGATTATTTGGTAAGGGTGTATTTTGTTCGCTATAGGGATTTGTTTCACCCTACCCACCTTTGTACAAGAATGAAGTATGAATTTATATAAAGTATACGATGTTATGATTCTAAGAGGATTTTTGGCATTAAGATATAGATGACGAGGTCACTTGACTACATTGAGACGTGGTATGGGTGCGTCCCTCACGTGATGTTGATGATTGAGATGTGGTATGGGTGCGTCCCTCACATGGTATTGATGAGATAAGAATATAAACTTCATGAGTATGGCTTTGAGTAGCTATGAGGCTGTGGGAACATTGATACGAAATACGGAGATTGGTCCCGTAGGACTACCATTGAGGAGTGGGTCCCTCGCATGCTACGTGCTGGAGGGCGCTCTCACGGCTGTTTGGCACACTAGATGTGCTGGAATGCGCTGAGCTAGGTACTATTTTACCCGGTGGGGGTGGTACTAGCTTCGTCAGACGCGGAGCGACCGCCTTAGAGCTTGACTGAATCACCTATGAGGTGAAGGGATGCAGGGCGAGGTAGACCGGATCACATTGAGCGTGGGTCTTCTGCTTGGTAAGTCATGAGCCCTAAGTCTTGCAACGGCTCGGGATATATTTGTGATTTAATATGGTTACCACAGTCTTATAGTGATTCATTTGAATGTTGTTCCTACGGATATTAATCATGGATATATGATACTCATGGACAGAGTGATACCAAGGATGGATGGTTTCCATGAATGGATTATGCCCATGGGAGGGTTATATTCATGGATGACTATAAAACAGGGATAAATGATATTTACTGAAAGAGAAACACCAAGGATAGATTTATTTAACCATGGGTGATTATTCCCATGGTGGTTTGGATTGATGCCGAGTATCGGTATCAGGGGAAGTTGGAACAAAAGGTGTTAGTCACATAGTGCATATGTGCGAATGAAGATGTGCAAAATTTTGAAGATGTATTTAACGGAAAAGGTAAGTGTCTGGTGAAACTTGAATGGGAAACTATGGACGACTGCCGAGTTAGACTGATCACCTGACTCTGTAGTTAGCCAATGGAATTTCAGGAAAATGCAACTAGAAACCTAGTTAAAATGGAATCAGAAAAAGCTTTGAGCATAGGCTCGTGTTGATAGAGTACCTCACACAGAGAGTAGATAAAAGAACGTATTGAGCCTGTACGTATGGAAAATACTATGAGAACAGGTAAAGTGAAACAGAGTAGATTGATCTATGTGAGATCACAAATGGTTCACGAGAAAAAGATATAACATGAGACAGAACAAAAGGTGTTACGGAATGAAGCGATTCAATTTGTCAAAGTCGTGTGGACCGACATGGTAATGAAGAAGTCACTTGGGAACTTGAAATCGGAAATAAGAATAGCATACTCTGGGATATTTACGTAATCATTTAGAACCCTACTTCGCTCGATTTTCGGGATGAAAATTTTAAAAAGAGGGTTATATTGTAACACCCTGATTTCTCAATAAGATGGATAATTACGAAAATGCCCATGGATTGGTAAATTTAATAATTATGATGTTAAATGAGAAAATGGTGGGGCCCATTGTTCAAATTAAGATCCTATGAACATATTATAAGGGTCAAATTATAATGGATGGGTAATGTACATCAAATTGGGTCAAAATGGTTAATTGGGTCAAAGAATTCTAAATGATTGGAATAATTACGAAAATGCCCCTGAATTGGTGAATTCAATAAATGTATTGTAAATAAGGAAATAATGGGGCCCATTGTTCAAATGAATACCCTATGAGCACATTATAAATGTTAAGTGTGATTGGTTGGGTAATTTACATCAATTGGGTCAAAAATGGCTAAATGGGTCAAAGGGCCCAAATGGGGCCCATCGGGTCTTACTGGATTATTTGACCGTTTTGTAATTTTAAATTAAATGGGGTTAAGCCTATTTGATTGGAAATCAAGTGGAGGAAAAATGGGTAGGCTTGACCCATATGTAAAAACCAATTGCAAATGACCAAAACACTATAATTGGGTCATGGAGTAAAAAAAGGGTCAAGGAGCTAAAAGTGGACCCAACGGGTCGAGTTGACTATGGTTGACCGTGTGGACCCTCAAGGGAGCTAAAATATGAGTTAAATCAGTTTGAGTGAACTGATTTTATTTAATTTGAATTAAGAATGAGTTGACTCAAATGCATTAAATGATTGTCAATTAATGAGGTGAGTTGAACTATATTTTGTTGGACATGTAATAAGTCATTACCTGCTATGGTTTGATTAGGTTAATAACTTTGGATGGTTGATTAATGTTAATTAATGTTTGAGACTGTTACTTACTATCTAGTCTTTCTATTCCGCAGTTAATCTAGGTTATTCCGCATGATGATGTTAGTTCCATGTGTGATTCATTATCATGGTCTAGTCCATGTACACATGGGTGGCCAGTTAAGGTTCAGACTTGGGTAGTCTGAACTTAACTCGCGTCGTGACGCCGCCCGCTCTCTTTCGATGTTTATTATTATCTAAAAAAAAAAAAAATTAGACTCTGAAATTCTCGAAAAGGGCGGGGCGTTACAGTGATCCGGTCTACCTCGCCCTGCTTCCCTTCACCTCATAGGTGATTCAGTCAAGCTCTAAGGCAGTCGCTCCACGTCTGACGAAGCTAATACCACCCCCACCGGGTAAAATAGTACCTAGCTCAGCGTATTCCAGCACATCTAGTGTGCCAAACAACCGTGAGAGCGCCCTCCAGCGAGTAGCATGTGAGGGACCCACTCCTCAACGGTAGTCCTACGGGACCAAGTCTCCGTATTTCGGGTATCAAGGTTCCCACAGCCTCATAGCTACTCAAAGCCATACTCATGAAGTATCACATTTATTGAAAGGCTGCATAGGTAGGTACCAAGGGGTGCCTTGGATAGCACCCAAGACCTATCGTTTTTTATAAGAATTGATGAGGGAATGGAGGGGTCTTGGGGGCTGAATTACTAAAGGAAATGACCACCAAGGTTGGCCATTTTTCACATTGGAAATCCAAGAATTTCCATCTCTCTCTCCCTCTCTCAAATTCATTTTTCCTAGCTGGAACATCAGAGGTGTTTGCACCAGTAGATCAAGCACAAAACAGCAAAAGAAAGGAAGAAATTAAAGGGAGAAACCAAGGACCAAAGGCAAGAAGGAAGATTGGAAGTTTGGTAAGTATTTATATGTTATTTTGGTTTAATAACATGGAACAAATGGGGTGTGTATTGGGCCATGGTTATGGCCGAATACACCAAGGTTTTAACCTTGATTTATAGAAGTTTTAAAATGGTAAAGATGACCATTAGGTTCGGCCACCATGGAGGGCCGAACCCCATGTAAAAGATTGCTTGGTTTTCATGTTTTGAAACATGAAAACCATGGGTTTTATGAACTATTTTTGGGTTTGATTTAATATTCAAATGTATGTTTTAAAAAGGTTTAAAACATGGATTCGGATGTCATGAATGGCTGAATGTATCATGGGTGTAAAACCTTGGGTATCAAATGATGAAAGGGTTCATTGGGTTCGGCCATCTTGGATGGCCGAACCCCATGAAATGATGTTGGAATTTTGATGGTTTTGTAAGTTAAAACCATGCAAATGTTTTACTATTTTGGATGATTAGATTAGACATAAGATGAAATGTTTAAGAGGTTCAAACCAAAGGCCATAGGGTTCAGCCAATGAACATGGCCGAACCCCATGCAAATGACGGTTTGGTTGTGATGTGTTTGAAACATATAAATCAAGAAGTTGGTGTACTGTTTTTGGGTTTTATTTAAGATTCAAATGCATGCTTTAGAAAGGGTTAACAACATGGATCTGAATGATAAAAGGACTGAAGTTAGCATGGTCTAAAACAGTGGATTAAAACTAGAAAAAATGGACCATGGGGATCGGTCATCTTGGATGGCCGAATCCCATGAGGTGTTATGGTTATTTGGACAAAGTAATGAATTTATTAGATGGTTTTGAGAGGTTAAAGTGCAGCAATGATGTGCTAATTTTTATATGAATAAGTGACACAAAAAATACGTTTGAAAGATCAAAACATGGACATAGGGTTCGGCCACCTTGGATGGCCGAACCCCATGTAAGTTTTTGATGATTTTGGTGAGTTAAAAATCATATGAAGATATGGTGTTCTTATGGCAATAAATGGATTAACATGTTACTGTTTTGGAGGATTACTATGCAGCTAAACCATGTTTAATTCATGGCCGAGTTAGCATGATTAAACCATGAATAATCATGGTGATAATCAGATCAAGGGAACCATTGGGTTCGGCCATGTGCATGGCCGAACCCCATGGGGCTGTTTTGAAATAAATGGGCTGTTTTGGATGGGAGTTTATGATTGTTTTAATTAAGGAGTCATACATGATAAGTTATGGTCTATGTGTAAGAAAATAATCAACCATTGATGATGATGGATTGTGGAAAAAAATCTATAGGATGAGGTTCGGCCATGTGGCATGGCCGAACCCCATCAATGATTATTTGATAGAATTGGGTTAAGTAATAAATGGGATTAAAGGTGATGAATGAAGAACCCCACTAAGTTGGTTTAGGTATGGTAAAACTAAAGGTTAGCCTAAATGTCATAAATGTAATTATTGATGGAATGATCAATGAAGGAAATGATCATAGGGGTTGGATGTACGGGCACGAACCCCACATGATGTGGATGGGTCTTAGTTGTGATTGAATAAGTAAATGATGTTATGACTTACTGATTGATATATGGATAAGGTACCGGAAGTTGAACGACGAGCGAGTCGTGACCGGGTGACGCTAAAGAAAGATCAATTACTGAAGGGAATCTTCAGTAGGTTTCCTACCTACTTGTAACCACGGTTTTTACCCAGTTTTTCTTATGATACTCTTGTTTTAATATATGTGTTTCAAATGATATATTATGCATTAACAAATGGCATACAGGCATTAGCATCTCATGCATAGTAATGGGATAATGAATGAAGTTCTACAGTGATGGCTACGAATGTACATGATGGGGGGTTGCTCATTGAATGTACATATTTTATAGAAGAGATGAAAGCGTGTTGTAATTTACCTTATCGGTGCAAGGGACGTCAAGTGATGGCTACGAATGTACATGATGGGGGTTGCTCATTGCATGTACATATTTTATAGAAGAGATGAAAGTGTGTTGTAATTTACCTTGTCGGTGCAAGGCACGTCAAGTGATGGCTATGAAAGTACATGATGGGGGATGCTCATTGCATGTGCATATTTCATAGCATTGTTTTATCTATTTTTAATGATCATGTAATATGATATATATGCATGTTTTATATGCTAACATGTGGTAGCCCTGATTCGGGAACCTACTGGGCGCGTTGATCTAACGCCCTAATTCTATCCTCAGAGAAGATTGCAGGTACAAGCAAAGGGAAAGGAAAGGTCGTTGACCGGGAGGGGAGCCAAGCCTAAGTGCTTGAATGAAGGACTGAACTACTTTATATTACTGCCTTTTGAATACTTTTGTGGGACATGTAATAATTCACTACTTGCTATGGTTTGATTAGGTTGATAACATCTGGATGGTTGATCTATGATAAATAATGTTTAAGACTGTTACTTGCTATCTAGACTTTTTATTCCGCAATTAATCTAGATTATTCCGCATGTTGATGTTAGTTCCATGTGTGATTCACTATCATGGTCTATTCCATGTACACATGGGTGGCCAGTTAAGGTTCAGACTTGGGTAGTCTGAACTTAACTCGCGTCATGACGCCGCCCGCTCTCTTTCGATGTTTTATTATTACTTTAAAAAAAAAATAGTTTGGTGGAATCCCATGGAGTAACTGAGGTAACTGAGATCCGCAGTTTCTTAGGATTGGCGGGTTATTATCGGAAATTTATTATGGATTTTTTCAAATTAACGTCTCCATTAACTCGACTCACTCAGAAAGGAGTCAAGTATGAGTGGTCAGATCTGTGCAACCAAAGGTTTGAAGAGCTAAAAGACAGACTTACAACCGCTCCTATTTTGATTTTGCCGGAAAAGGGCAAGGGTTATGAAGTAGAATGCGACGCTTCGGGAGAAGGACTGGGTGTGTCCTCAGCCAAGATCATCGTGTGGTGGCTTATGGTTCAAAACAACTAAAAATACATGAACGCCTCTATCCTACGCATGATCTTGAACTAGCCGAAGTGGTCTTCGCTCTCAAAAGTTGGAGACATTATCTTTATGGTGAGAAGTTTGAAGTGTATTCTGATCATAAGAGTTTGAAATATTTATTTGATCAGAAGGAGCTCAATCTAAGGCAGCGTAGATGGATGGAGTATCTGGCGGATTATGAGTTCGAGCTTCGATACCATCCAGGCAAGGCGAACAAGGTGGCTGATGCTCTTAGCCGCATATCAAATGCATCCGTGGCATGTCTGATCAGAACCGAGTGGGAGATGTTGAATACCATTCGAGAGTTCAATCTATACATTACAAACCATGGAGTTTTGCACAATTTAATCATACGGTCCAATATAGTCACCAAGATTGAACAAGAACAAAGAGCAGATCCGGAAGTGAAGGACATATGGGCCAAGATTTCCACTGGTGTGGACATACCGGAATGGGAATTACGACCCGGGCAAGGTCTTTTATTCCGGGGAAGAACATATGTGCCAAAGAGTTGTCGGAAAGAACTACTGATTGAGGCACAACAATCCAAGCTCTCTATTCATCCGGGTAGCGCCAAAATGTATCATGATCTGAAAAGGCATTATTGGTGGCATGGACTAAAAAGGGATGTGGCACAGTTCGTGGCACATTGTTTAACTTGTCAGCAAGTTAAGACTGAACACCAAAAGCCACCAGGGTTACTCAAACCCTTAGCAGTGCCAGAATGGAAATGGGAACACATTTCCATGGACTTTTTATCGGGGTTGCCGAGGTCTTCAAAGGGCAATGACGCCATATGGGTCGTAGTCGACCGGCTGACTAAGTCCGCACATTTCATTCCCGTTAAGATGACAGATTCATCTGAGACGTTGGGTCGGCGGTATATTAAAGAGATCATTCGGCTACATGGCATTCCCCGAACGATAGTATCGGACAGATATGGCCGTTTTAACGGCAGAGTATGGCAAAGCATGCAGTCAGCCATGAGGACAGATCTACTGACGAGCACCGTATTCCATCCACAGACTGATGGTCAGTCTGAAAGAACAATACAAACCTTGGAAGACATGCTGAGAGCATGTATGTTAGATTTCAAAGGAGGATGGGAGGATCACTTACCATTGGTGGAGTTCTCCTATAATAACAGCTATCAGGCAAGCCTTCAAATGGCTCCTTATGAGGCCTTATATGGTAGACCGTGTAGGTCACCGATATGTTGGACAGAGGCTGGAGAGCCTGCATTGATCGGACCGGAACTAGTCGCAGAAACTACTGCACAAATTAAGTTGATACGTCAACATCTACTAACTGCACAGAGTCGGCAGAAGAGCTATGCTGATAAAAGGAGACGGTTTCTGGAATTTGAAGTGGGAGACATGGTGTTTCTAAAAGTCTCACCACGGAAGGGACATATGAGGTTTGGCAAGAAAGGAAAACTGTCACCAAGATATGTGGGACCGTTTTCCATCATAAGAAGGATGGGGGATGTTGCTTACCAGTTAGTACTTCCTTCGCAGTTAGCAGCTCTACATGATGTGTTTCATGTATCAATGCTAAGGAAATATAATCCGGATCCGTCCCATGTTTTAAATATTCAAGATATTGAAGTACAAAGCGACGTGGCATACGTCGAGAAGCCGGTCAGGATAGTGGAGACCGAACAAAGGGTGTTGCGAAACAAAGCGATTCAGTTCGTAAAAGTGGTATGGGACCGACATGGTGATGAAGAGGCCACATGGGATCTGGAATCGGAGATGAGAACAGCTCACCCCAAATTATTTGTGTAATTTAATTTGAGAACCCTACTTCTCTCGATTTTCAGGACGAAAATTTTAAAAAGAGGGTTATATTGTAACACCCCAATTTCTCAATGAAGTGGAAAATTATGAAAATGCCCCTGAGTTATTAAATTAATTATTTTATGATGTCAAATAGGAAATAGTGGGGCCCATTGCTCAAATTAAGGTCATATGAGCTCATTTTAAATATCAAATTTGATTGGATGGGTAATGAACATCAATTGGGTCGAAAATGGCTAAATGGGTCAAATGGCTCAATTGGACCCAATGGGTCAAAATGGATGATCTGACCATTGTGTAAGTTCAAATTAAATGAGGTCAAGCTGAACTGATAGGAAATCAGTTATAGCAAAAATGGGTAAGCTTGAAACATAAGTGAAAACCAATTACAAGTGACCAAAATACCCATAATTGGGTCATGGAGTCAAAAACGGGTCAAGGAGCTAAAGGGGGACCCAACAGGTCGGGTTGACTAGTTTGACCACGGATGACCGTGTGGGCCCTCAATTGAACTCAAGTATGAGTTAATTCAGCTTGAGTTAGACTGATTTGAAATGACTTTGATTTAAGAATAGAGTTGACTCAAATATGGAGCATTAAATGTGATGAGTTGAATGAGTTGGTTTAGAATAAAAATATTCCAAGTTAAGTGAGTCAAGAGGAGATGGAAATGAGTTGTAATCTCACACAACACTTGATCAGAATTAATCTCAGCCGTTGGTATGAAGGGGTGCTTTGGCAAAGCCAAGAGACACCAAGGTTGGGGCGGCACCTTTTCATGAAGGGATGCAATGGTTCATTCCCAAGTGATGCAATGTTTGGCACCAAGGGGTGTCTTGGTTAACACCCTTTGCCCCATCGTTTTTAACAAAATTAATTGAGGGAGTATGAATGGGAGTTGGGGGCTGAAACTATAAAAGAAAAACCTTACCATATTTGGCCGTTTTTCACACAAAGAAAACCAAGAATTTCCCTCTCTCTCTCCCTCTCTCCAATTCGTTTCTTGCTGAACAGCAGAAGTTTTTGGGGCACCAGTTAGTCAAGTATAAACCAGCAAGGAATTAAGGAAAGAAAGAAGAAATAAAAGGGAGAAAACAAGGATCAAAGACAAGGAGGAAGTTTGGAAAATTTGGTAAGTATCTATATGTTATTTTGGTTTAATAACATGAAACAAGTAGGGTATGTGTTGGGCCATGGTCATGGCCGAATACATCAATGTTTAACTTTGATTATGGAGGATTTAAAATGGTAAAAAAATAACCATTGGGTTCGGCCACCATGGAGGGCCGAACCCCATGTAAAAGATTGGTGGTGTTCATGTTTTGAAACATGAAAACCATGGATTTTGTGGACTGTTTTGGGTTTTGATTTAAGATTTAAATACATGTTTTAGAATGGTTAAAAACATGGATCTGAATGATATAGAGACTAGAGTTTACATGGTCTAAAATCAGTGGATTAAAAGATGGAAATGGACCATTGGGTTCGGCCACTTAGCATGGCCGAACCCCATGGAAACAAATGGTTGTTTTTTATAGTTTTTGGAAATTAAAAACCATATGATTTGGGACTGATATTAGATGTTTGTATTAGATTTAAAATGCATGTTTTAAGAAGGTTAAAACATGGATTTGGATGTTTGGTTCAGACCCAAGATGAATGATTAAATGTTTCAAAACCAAAGTGCATGGTGTTCGGCCAATAAGCATGGCCGAACCCTATGAAATTGGGTTGGTTTTTATATGAATTTTTAAAGGGTTGAACTCGGTAATAATATGTTGTTTATTACATGATGATTGGAGGTTTAAAAATAGTGAAAATAATCATTGGGTTCGGCCACCATGGAGGGCCGAACCCCATGTAAAAGGATGTGAAAATATGAGTTAAATCAGTTTGAGTGAATTGATTTTATTTAATTTGAATTAAGAATGAGTTGACTCAAATGCATTAAATGATTGTCAATTAATGAGGTGAGTTGAACTATATTTTGTTGGACATGTAATAAGTCATTACCTGCTATGGTTTGATTAGGTTAATAACTTTGGATGGTTGATTTATGTTAATTAATGTTTGAGACTGTTACTTGCTATCTAGTCTTTCTATTCCGCAGTTAATCTAGGTTATTCCGCATGATGATGTTAGTTTCATGTGTGATTCATTATCATGGTCTAGTCCATGTACACATGGGTGGCCAGTTAAGGTTTAGACTTGGGTAGTCTGAACTTAACTCGCGTCGTGACGCCGCCCGTTCTCTTTCGATGTTTATTATTATTTAAAAAAAAAAATTAGACTCTGAAAATCTCGGAAAGGGTGGGGCGTTACACTACGTGTGCGTGGAACGAAGTCCATGGAGAATGGTTCAACGTAGAAGTAAGCTTGAGGAATATTACATTAAATGCGGAATGGTAATAGAGACTAACCTACACATTTTAGATAGCAGGGAAGAACATTCATTTGATTACTAAGATACCTCAAAATTACAACGTCCAAAACTGAAAACGAAAATATAACAAGTAATCTAAAATATTACATTTCCGACAAGCTAGGCTACTCAAATACATTTCCAAAACAAATTTAAATAAATTAAGTAGCCGCCTTCCCCAAGCTCCTAAGCTTGACTCCCGTCTCGTCCTTCTTCTCCGCCGTCTCCTGCGTCATTAGCTAGGGTAGAAGTAGGTCGTTAGACCACGTGCCCAGTAGGACTCCGAGTAGGGCTAGCACATGGATTAGTAATAACAAACACATATGAAATCATATAAGGAAAACTATAAGATGAATGTCATGCCATGGGTGCATTATGTCATGTGTCCCACCCATCATAATGTCATATCTCCCTTAACGGAAAAGCCTCGTCAAGATATAACCAATCCCAATGTATCCCCCTTGACGGTAAGGCCTCATCAAGGTGTCCCCATGCTTGCTTCTCGGACGCCCCTACGGAGCATGGACTCCGATTATAGCCTATTAGGCTATCCCCATGAATGCTTCTCGGTCGCCCCGACGGAACATGGACTCCGATTATAGCCTATCAGGCTATCCCCATGAATGCTTCTCGGTCACCCCGACGGAGCATGGACTCCGGTTCCTTTATTTTCCTACCCATGCCATGCATGAGAAGTAAATGCATAATACTATGTAATATATTTGGATCATAGCCTTTACATGTAACTCATATCATTAACATATAACTCATAGTCTAGCCATATGCCATAAAATACATATAAATCATAATCTCATAAACCATCATATAACCAATCATATGATTACCAAAAATAAACCAAGAAACCATTCACATAGCAGCTAATCCATGGCTTACAAAAAGGTAGGAATCCTACCGAATACCGACTCGCGTCCTTTTACATTTCCGTCTGATAGACCCGGTCGCCGATCGCGTACCGTTTATGATGTCCAGTACCTTATTATACATTAATAATTAGTCCATGTTTTTAACCTTTTAAGTCCATTAATCACACCTTAGCGGGGTTCGGCCATACACCTTGGCCGAACCTCACTAACTAGGCTTTGTGGGTCCCATTTAATCTATTAAACCTTTTAATCCCATAATTCTTAAAAATCAGCCACCCTAGGCTTTATTAATCACATACTTAAGGTTACCATAATTGCACTTAAGTCCATGATCATTTCTCATGGAGCTCTTGAATTTGGCCATTATTTACGGTTTTGCCACTGCCTCTTTTTCCATGGTTAATCACTCACTTAACCATGTACATCTTTATTCATAATTGATCCCTACACTCAAGTCCATTAGTAACCCATTTAATCATGCCATCTAATTAACCTAATTCCATTAATTTAAGCATATACATACACATAAATCTTAGTCCTTAATTGGTTCACAAAATGGGTCCATTGATGTCTCATTACCCATAACATAACAACACTAGAAAAATCAGCCATTTAAATACTCTAACCCTCATTCATTTCTCACATACATAATACCAAACTTAATCCATAAGTTTACCCACCAATGGGTCATGGGTTCGGCCATGGTGTATGGCCGAACCCATGATATCTTTATCCCATTTTTTTCTTTGGCCTATTTACACATTTGAACCCATCATAATTCCATAATTTCATATCCATTAAATTCATCACTTCACCACCATAGGGTTCGGCCATACACCATGGCCGAACCCATGGTTCATGGTCCATTATCCATTGGTGCCCTTTTAGACCATAAAAACATTTACATTCATCCATGGATTCCATCATAAAAACCTCTTCAAAAATTACCTACATTTGATCATTAAAATCTAAAAACCCTAAATCATCCGTTCTTACAAAACCCTAACAAGTTAATCAATCCTCTAGTATGGCCGAACCCTATGGCCCATGATTTCCTTCAATTCTTACATACATCCATGCTTAAAACCATTCTTAATACCAATGTCCTCAATGCATTTATTTATTTATTTATTTATTTTTCTTAACCCTGATTTACCCATTTAGGGTTGGCCCATCTTTCCTCCCTTCATTTGATGGATTTGAGATCCAAGGCCATGATTTGGCCACCTCTAAATCCAAGAAATGGATTTCATAGCCTCTTAAACCCTAAGAAAAATCCAAACCTCTTGTTTTAGAAAATACTTACAATCCGTCGTCTCCTCCGACTTTCTTCGCTCCCGTCGAACTCCTTGGCCTCCTTTCTTCTTCCTCTCCTTTGTTGGTCGGCTAGGATGCTTGATCAATGGTGACAACCTCCAAGCCTGGGTTCGGCCATAGTAGGGTTTGATTTGAGAGAGAGAGAAGAGGATGGAGGTGAGAAAGAAGGCACCTAGTCTTGACCTTGGTGTGATGGCTTATCCTTGCACTTCCCTCTCTTTTCTTCTCTTCTTCTTCCAAGTTTTTTTTCTTCTTCTTTCTCTTCCTAGTGTGGGACGGCCATGAGAGAGGGAAAGAGAGGAAAGAGTGAAATGAGGATGGGATAAGATGAAAACCCATCTTATCCCAAGGTTACTTAATTTACATTCAACCATAAATTCTCCACCAACCAAGAACAAGATATTTTCCATGCTTTTTGACCCAACACCACTAGCCAACGTTTTTTTCTTCTCTTAAGCTTGGAATGAGGTGTTTTGGTCACCTTTTGACCCCTTTTGACCACCATTTTAACTTAGCTTAATTAACTAATTAATTGGATCATTAGGTTAAGTTAATTAATTCCCACTTTAACTTAATTACATTTACTTAAATTGTCTTCATACATACACCCATGGTTGACCAATTCAACCATGGTGGCCGGCCCCACCAATCTCTGGGTCCACACCTCACTTGGTGAGGTGGAGGTGGGCCCCATTCGGCCATGCCACTTAGGTCCAATTAACATTTACTTAGATGATTTAATTTCCAATTCAATCCCTTCCTCTTATTGGATCACCATAGGGCCCATGGCCCAATTACATTTTCCTCCTACCCATTTACCTTAGGGCTTACACCAACTTGATCCATTGGGTCCCAAGTGGGTATTGGGCCCAATTTGACCATCCTTGGCCCTTTAAATGAATTTAAATCCAATCCATAGTTCATTGGGCCATACTTGGGCCTTTGCCCATATCTTGATCCATTCACCATTTATTCCATCAAATTTCCAATTTCCACCATTAAAAATAAATAATAACACACATATATTGATTTACAAATTTCGGGCCATTACATCTGCGGACGGATTGCACTGTCTGCGGACGGGTTTCTATCGTCCGCGGGACGGGTTTCTATCGTCAGCAGGAAGGGCAGCGAACGGTAATCTGCCGGGTTCAGTCGACTGAATTCTCGATTCATTTGACTGAACTTAAAAGTGAAAATTGATTTTAAATAATTTTTCTAGAAGTGATGATTGACTCGCATTGTTAAAATGAAACAAGGATTAAGAAAAAAAAAGGGGTCAAAAACCAAAGAATGAGGTTCCGTCATGTTGTATGGCCAAACCCCATTGATGGGTCTTTGTGGACTTGAACACAGTTCAGCCATGATGTATGGCCGAACCCCTTTGAGGGACTTAACCGGTTAAAGAACTATGACGCGTAAGTGGAAATGAACATGGGATGATGTAGGGGATGATGGAAATCAAATGGATCATCAAATTGATTTATTTATGTGCTAAATGTAATAAGGAAAAGGAGATTCGCAAAAAGGGTTTTGCAATTCGGTTTCGACGTGATCATTGAACGTGACCTTCACGAAAACAGCAAGGATATCATCTTGGACGTTGGTAGGATTCCTACCTTATTGAAATGCATCGGGATCTATATATGTATGAGTTCTTGGCTTGATTTACAAACATGATGAATCATTTTGGTTAAAATGAATGGAATAAGTTTTGGTGAACTGTTTTTTCAATTAAATATGTATTTTTGATACAAAATGACAATTGTGCATTCATGATCATGCATGGCATGGGAGGGAACATGAGGGAGGAGTCCATGCTCCATTCGGTGATTCCGATTAACATACATGGGGAGGAGTCCATGCTCTATCGGTGATTCCGATTAGCATACGTGGGAGGAGTTCATACTGATTCCCAGTGACATATGTGGGAAAAGTCCATGCTCCATTCGGCGATTCTGATTAACATACATGGGGAGGAGTCCACGCTCCATCGGTGATTCCGATTAGCATAAGTGGCAGGAGTCTGTGGGAGGAGTCCATGCTTCATTCGGTGATTCCGATTAACATACAAGGGGAGGAGTCCACGCTCCATCGACGATTCCGGTTAGCATACATGGGAGGAGTCTATCCTGATTCCTAATGACATATGTGGGAGGAGTCCATGCTCCATTCGGTGATTCCAATTAACATACATGGGGAGGAGTCCACACTCCATTCCGGGTTTCCGATCAACTGACGTGGGGAGGTATTCAGTGACCTGGTGGTACATCAAACAACACTGTGGAAATAAATTGGCCAATGAACACTTGATATGACTTGTGTGTTGATGATATAGAGATTTGGTGGGGGATCATTGGCCTATGACAGCCATGGCATTGACATATACATGAGCATGCTTTGGATGATTATCATGCACTTATTTTAATACTATGATATGTTTACAATTTTCTAATGAGATACTCTTATTCTGTTTTTTTTTTTTTTTTTTACATTGATCCTTTATGTGTATGACCCTATATGGAATTCCTACTAGGCGCATTGACTGACGCCCTACTTCTACCCTTTAGATGCTGGAACAAAAAATGGAAAGGACAACAGATGTGAAGAGAGGCAAGCTAAGGAGCTTGGGCAAATTCTATTTATTTTGCTTAATTTATTTTGGAACCATGTGTTTGAGATAATTAGCATTTGTGATTGTAATAACTAGATTTATTTTGCTATGGTTGATTGATGATTATTTGAGATTAAGTTAATTTATATTGATTGGCTTCCTTGCATGTAATATTATGTTTATGGATGAAATCTTAATCCATATATTTATTCCGCAATCGATGTAAGCGTGTGAACTGTTTTAGTGGACTTGATCCACGCACACGTATTGTTGGCCAGTTAAGGGTCGGGTTTTGGAAATCTGGACTTAGCTCGCATCGTGACGTTTCTGCTCTCTCACTCTTTATTTAAAAAATCTGATTTTCGACAAGTGAAAAAGGGCGGGGCTTTACAGTTGGTATCAGAATGAAACCGGAAGTGTGAATCTTTCAAAGTAAGATTAATACGGTATCATGTCTCACTGACAAGATAAGAATCCCAACTGACCGTCTCTTCGGAGTCTGCTGCACGGGGACCGAATTAATGTACTTTGTTGAGAATCAGGCTGAAGCATTCAATTTGAGAGCAACACTTGATGAAAACGGAATAACAGTAAGGGAAGGACCATCACTTTAAACATGGATTTATCAAACATAGCAAAGTAAGACATATTTCCCCAAAATAAGAAACATCAGGATTTTCCCCAAAATGAGAAACAATATGTGATACATTGGAAAATTCCCCAAAACGAGAAAAACAAGATGCTGATTTGGCAATTTCCCCAAACTATGTAAACACAAACCTTTATGAGAAAACTAAGTCAAGCGATGTTTCAATAACTTAGGAAAATGCCTCCGAGAAGAAGAACAACCCGACAAAACCAGCATCATGATGAAGAGGTACAACATCCACAACAGGAATAAAGGCAGAACAACATGAATATTCTTGTGGTACCTCTTGAGCTGCAGAACCTGGTGCAGGCAGTGGTCACTTCCGTTCTACAGCAACATCAGAACGGCAACGGAGTTGCAACCTTCACTAAATCATAGGACCGGAATATGGTCAGGGACTTCCAACAGCAACGTCCCCCTTATTTCAAAGGGAAAGAGGGACCCGCAGAAGCCGAAAACTAGGTTGAGAACATCACCAAAATCTTGAAGCTGCTCAAGATCACCGGCAATGAGGACCAGATATTGTTGGCTACCTCACAGTTGGTAGATGATGCCGGCAAACTGTGGAGAGTGATAGAACTTCAACAAACACAAATTCTAGTGGCAGATAGGACTGAGATGACATGGGACCAGTTCGTTGGAATGTTCTTGGACCATTATTTTCCTGAAGAGGAGAAGGAGCGAAATACACAAGCTTTCATATCATTGGTACAGGGTACCATGACTGTCGCAGATTATCATCAGGAGTTTCTCCATTTATCATGTTATGCTTTGTACATGGTAGACACATAGTACAAGAAGGCTCGTAAGTTTGAGCGAGGCCTTCGACCAAACATAAGGGTCAAAGTGACTATTTTCAAGTCACCTACATTGGCGGAATTGGTTAGTCGAGCAACCATAGCTGAGCAAGAGCTGACAGAGACAGTTCGGTTTATGGATAACCGCCGAGGTCAATGCGGGGGAAATGTTTTCCGCCCGAATAAGAGATTTTGACCCAACTTTGGGAAACCCTCACCTTCTACTGGGTCAACTGGAGGTTTTCGTCCCAATCAACCCTCCACATCAAGAACCGTCTCTCAGGTTACTCGAGGTGGTATCAACTGTTTCCAGTGTGCCAGCAGGGCCATTTCAAAAGGGAGTGCCCACAGATCAGTAGACCTACTCACTCCAAGGGATCATTCCGTCCTCCAGCTCGAAAAGCTCATTCTCGAGCATCCAGAGCATATAACCAGACAGGACGAACACCTATCCCGACAGGATTTGGACAACTGCATACTTTGGCTCTTCCTCCAGAGACGATGGATCACTCGGTGATTCAAGGTATGGCAGTAGTTGGTAGTTCTTATGTTTTTCTATTATTTGATTCAGGGGCATCCCACTCTTTTATATCTGCTGTTTTTATATCTACTACTAGCACTTTAGTACAACAACTGGCTACTGCATTTACTAGTGTAAGCCCCATTGGAGACACATCACTTCGCCTGATCTGCACATCGGAAAACACTGAACTTACTGGGTTCAGATTTGAGTTCAATTATCTAGCAGTCGAGATGACAGAGAACGACATCATATTCGACATGGATTGGCTAGCTAACTTCCAGGCCAACATTGACTGCCATCTCTACAGGGTGATATTTCGCTGACCCGAGGGAAAGCGATACGTGGTACATACCGACAAACAGAGCATCCCTATGACCAGGAGACTAGATGAAGAATTGAACCATCTTATATTAAACAACATCAGACTAGACAAGGCACTGATGGCTGAACTACCTGCGATAGTGAAAGACTACGCATAGGTATTTCTGACAGAACTCCCTAATTTGCCTCCAAAGAGGGAGATTAATTTCGAGATCAAACTATATCCTGGCACAACTCCTATATCTTTGCCACAGTATCGGATGGCTCCAGCAGAGATGTCTGAGCTGAAGAAACAAATTGATGAGTTACTCAGACTAGGATGCATCCGGAACAGTACATCATCCTGGGGAGCACCGGTATTATTTATCAAGAAGAAGGATGGTACTCTTCGGATGTGTGTAGATTACAGGAAATTGAACAAACTAACAGTTAGAAACAAGTACCCTCTACCCAGAATTGATGATCTATTCGATCAACTCAGGGGTTCCAGTCATTTCTCCAAGATTGATCTGATGTCAGGGTACCATCAAATCCTTGTCAGGGATGAAGACATAGAAAATACGGCTTTCAGAACTCGGTATGGAGTATATGAATATGTAGTCATGCCGTTTGGACTCACCAATGCACCAACTGTGTTCATGGATCTGATGAACAGGATCTTTCATCCTTATCTGGACAAGTTTGTAATCGTCTTCATTGATGAAATCCTGATTTATTCCAACAATCGGGAGGAGCATGCTGAGCATCTAAGGATAATCTTGGACACCTTGAAGAAGAATCAACTATATGCCAAAGCAAGCAAGTGCGAGTTCTGGCTATCTGAGGTCAATTTTCTAGGACATGTTATATCAGCAGAGGGAATAGTAGTGAACCCAGCTAAAGTGGCGGCAGTTAGAGACTGGAAAGCTCCAAGGAATGTGACCGAAATCCTCAGCTTTATGGGGTTGGCTGGTTATTATCGGAAGTTTATTATGGACTTCTCCAAGATTGCAGCTCCACTCACTCGACTCACTCAGAAAGCAGTCAAATTTGAATGGTTTGATGTATGCAACCGAAGGTTCGTAGACCTGAAAGGGAGGCTTACGACTGCTCCTATTTTGATTTTACTGGAAAGAGGCAAGGGCTATGAAGTATATTGTGATGCTTCAGGAGAAGGACTTGGGTGTTCACTTACTCAAAGTCCACACATAGTGGCTTATGGTTCTAGGCAGTTGAAAATTCATGAACGCCATTATCCCATTCATGTCTGGAATTAGTCGCAGTGGTCTTCACTCTCAAAAGATGGAGACACTATGTTTATGGTGAGAAATTTGAGGTATTTTCAGATCACAAAAGTTTGAAGTATTTGTTTGATCAGAAGGAACTTAATATGAGACAGCGCAAATGGATGTAATATCTGCAAGATTATGACTTTGTACTTCGATATCGTCCTGGCAAGGCGAACAAAGTGGCGGATGCCCTCAGTCGCATGTCACATGCAATAGTGGCCAGTTTGATTATGAAGGAATGCAGAATACCATTCGAGAGTTCAATTTGTACATCAAGAATCAAGGGAGTATGTATAATCTGATAGTACGGTCCAACATGGTTTCCAAGATTGAGCAGGAACAACGGACAGATCTGGAAGTGGAAGAGATATGGGCTAAGATGTCTATCGGTGATGTAACACCCCGCCCTTTTTCACTCGCCGAAAATCAGAGTCTATTTTTTTTTTTAAATTAAAGAGTGAGAGAGAGCAGGACGTCACGACGCGAGCTAAGTCCGAGCTTCCAAAGCCCTGCCCTTAACTGGCCAACCATACGTGTGCATGGACTAAGTCCACGAAAACAGTTCACACGTAATAAGGCTAAACATGCGAAAATAAAAAATAGTCCGGAATTATAATAGAGTTTTATCCTATCAAATTTTAAATAGCAAGGAAGTCCATCACTTAATAATAATGATCTTAAATTAAAATGTCCAAAATTAAAATCCAAACCATAACAAATAGTCTAAGTTATTACAGTCTCAAATACCAACTACTCAAATTACATTCTCCAAAATAAACTTAAATAAAATGAAACTATATTATCCAAGCTCCTAAGCTTGGCTTCAATCGCGTCCTTCACTCCGTCCATTCCTTGTGTCATCATCTAAAGTAGAAGTAGGGCGTTAGACAACGCTCCCAGTAGGTACTCCGAGTAGGGTCAAACACATGGGTTAGTATAAAAATCACATAGATATAGATAATATCAAAACCATGCAAGTCAATACCATGACATGGGTGTCATATGCCATGAATCCCACCCATCATCCATATCACAATCACATAGTATTCCTCTTGATGGATAATCCACATCAAGGTATTGTCATGACTCCCAACAAATGCCTTATCGGTCCCACCGAACGGAGTGTGGACTCCGGTTACATTTCAAACACAGTATATCTCTCCCCACGAATGCCTTATCGGTCCCACCGAACGGAGCGTGGACTCCGGTTACAATTCAATCATACATCCATTGGAATCAGTGTGGTTTCCTCCCCACGGTTGTTTATCGGAAATCCGAATGGAGCGTGGACTCTCCTCATTTGATCCCTCCCATGACATGCATGAGATGCAACTGCAAACATGCTATGTAATAATAAACATCATAGCATTAAAATCCCATAGTTGAAACATAGTACTTTGATACCAAAATGAACATAGAAGTAAAAACATCACATATACATATTCCATGGTTTTCAATAAGGTAGGAATCCTACCAATGACCAAATATCGTGTCCTTGCATTTTCATCCAAGAACCGCTCATCGATCGTGTCAAGCCGATCGTACACCATTTGTGAAATCCCGTTGCCTTACTACATTTAACACATATACATACATCAATTTGGTGATCCATTTAATTCCATCAACCCCTACATCATCCTAGGTTCATCTCCCTTTACCATCATAGTCTTTTATCTGGTTAAGTCCCCTAAGAGGTTTCCATCATTCATTGGGTCTGAACCATGTTTAAGTCCACAAAATGCATTAGTGGGGTTCGTCCATACAACATGGCCGAACCTCACTCTCTTGGTTTTGGTCCCTTTTTAATCCTTTAATCACAATGGGTTAAACATCATCCATTCTTTGATTACCTAATCTACTAACATTCCATAGTTAAACATTTAATTCGATGAAACACACTTAGGTCCATGAAAATATCCCAAATGGGGTTAAACACCCATGTCCATGAAAGTCCTTCCCGGGGTTCGGCCATACAACATGGCCGAACCCATGGTTCCTTATTTTTATCATTTCCCATCTTAGCCACCATTCATTTTCATAGTTAATCACTTAACTTATTTACGCATAACTTAGGTCCATAAATGATTCATTAACATAAACATAGATCCATAATAAATCCCTCCATTTCTTAGCTTGATCATTCAATATCTTAAACATGCATAGATCTACCAAATGATCCATCAAAATGGTTCATGGATTCGGCCATACAACATGGCCGAATCCATGGTTCATTGTTTCCATTTTCTCATGGTCTAAACACATTTAAATCCATCATATTTCTCCATGGGGTTCGGTCATACATCATGGCCGAACCCATGGTCCATTGTTTTCCATCATTTCCTACTTGATAGCCCATGGTTTAATTATTTGAAAACATCTCTAGATCCATACATAATCTTCTATCATCTTTATCATTAAAACCTATTTAAAATTGTAATAGCCCGGAATTTTTAAATCAATATATATGTGGCTATTATTTAATTTTAATGATAGAAATTGGGAAATATGATGGAATAACTGTTAAGTGGATCAAAATTTGGGCAAAGGCCCAAGTGTGGTCCAATGGGCCATGAATTGGAATGAGTTCACTTAATTGGGCCCAATACCCATTTGGGACCCAATGGGCCAAGAGGATTTAAGCTTTAAGGTAAATGGATAGGAGGGAATGTAATTGGGCCATGGGCCCAATGGAGATCCAATTAGTTGGAAGGGATTGAATTAATTAATGTGAAAAATCACCTAAATTAATTTTAATTAGATCAAGGTGACATGGCCAAATGGGACCCACCTCCACCTCACCAAGTGAGGTGGCGTGTGGACCAAGGATTGGTGGGGCCGACCACCATGGTTGAATTGGTCAACCATGGGTGGATACATGGAGAGGAATTAAGTAGATTAAAAGGAAGTTAAGTGGGAATTAATTAACCTAAGTAATGATCTAATTAATTAAATAATTAAACTAATTAAAAGGTAGTCAAATGATCAAAGTTGGAAGACCAAACCACCTCATCTCCAAGCTCAAAAACGTTGGCTAAAGTGGTGGTTTTATCCCACCTACCACCACAATTAAAGCATAAAAAATATCCCATGTGGTTGGTGGGGTAAATTAATGGTTGAGTATAACTTAAGCAACCAAAAGGATGGTCTTCATCTCATCTCCCAAATCCCATTCTCATTGTAATGACCTGGAATTTGTGAATCAGTATATCTGTGGTTATTATTTATTGTAATGATGAAAATTGAGAATTTTAATGGAATAAATGTTACGTGAATCAAAATTTGGGCAAAGGCCCAAGTATGGTCCAATGGACCATAGGTTGGATGAAATTCATTTAATTGGTCAATAATGATTAATGTAATGGCCCGGAATTTGTAAATCAAAATATATGTGATTATTGTTTGTTTTAATGGTGGAAATTGGAAATCTAATGGAATAGAGGGTAAATGGATCAAGATATGGACAAAGGCCCAACTAGGGCCCAATGGATTATGGATTGGATTTAAGTTTACTTAAAGGGTCAATGGTGGTCAATTGGGCCAAGGATGGACAAATTGGGCCCAATACCCATTTGGGACCCAATGGGTCAAGATAATGTAAACTCTAAGATAAATGGGTATGGATAAATGTAATGGGGTCATGGACCCAATGAGGATCCAATTGGTTGGAATGGATTTAGTTAAAGCTAAATCACCTAAGTTGGTGATGGAATTCGACCAAGGTGACATGGTCCAATGGGACCCACCTCCACCTCACCAAGTGAGGTGGCGTGTGGACCAAGAATTGGTGGGGTCGGCCGATTTCTTAGAGGGAATTTAATGGAATTAAATTAAGTAGGACATAAATAAACCTAAGTAATTATCTAGTTGATTAATTAAATAAAATAAACAAAAGGTTGTCAAATGGTCAAAGAAGACCAAAAGCCATCTTATTTTTTTAACACCAAGGTTGGCTAGTGGTGGGGTTCCAACCACCACCATAAAGCATGAGAAATATCTCATGTGGGGTGGTTGGGAGCTTTAATGCTAAAGTGTAAGTTAAAGTAATCAAATAAGATAAGCCTTATCCCATTTTCTCCATCTTTTCTATCAAGTTTTTCACTCTCTCCCTCTCATGTACTTCCATTGCCGTCCCACACTAGGAGAAGAAAGAAGAAAAGAAACCATGGAGGAAAGAAGAAAAGAAAGCTAAGAAGAGAAGAGGTGCAAGCATGGTCCACCATTCTAAGGTCAATATCTACCATATTCTTCTCATCATTTCCTCCTTTCCCTCTCTCAATTCAAACCCTATTATGGCCGATCCTAAGATTGGAAGTTGTCACTATTGATCAAGCATCCTAGCCGATCAAACAAGGAGAGGAAGGAGAAAGGAGGCTAAGGAAGCCGATGGGAGTGGCAAAAGTCGGAGGAGGAGTCGGATTGTAAGTATTTTCTTAAACAAGAAATTTTGGATTTTTTTAGGGTTTAAGATTTGGGATTCAATTTGTAAATTTAATGGTGGCCAAATGATTTTATGCCTTGGATTTTAAATCCATCAATTTGAAGTATGGAAAGTGGACAAAACCTAATGGGTAAATTAGGGTTAGGTTAAGGAAAAATAATTGAGGAAATTTTAATGGGGTGTTGGGGTTAAAATTTTGAAGGATGAATTATGGTTTTAGGGTTTAATGCTTAAATGTTGGTAAATTTTTTTAAAGGGATGGTAAATGAAGAAATGCATGGGAGAAGTGCATGATGTTGATGGCCTTAATAATGGTAGGTGATGGAGTATTTTAATTAGGTTTTGTAAAAATGGAAGACATGTAAGCTAATTTGGAGATTTAATGGAATTTTAAGATTTAAAAATCATGGAAGGATAAGTTGTAATTTTAGGGTTTTAATGGTTAATGTAGTAATTTTTTTAAGGGATTGTAAATGAGGAAATTTATGGGGAATGAAAAATGGTTGTTATGGCATTAAGAAGCATGAATGAATGATGGTACCCCATAGTGGGTGTTTAAGTGATTTAATTAGGGTTGTAAATAATTGAATGTGGTGAATTTTGTAAAGGGGTTTTAAATGGAGTTTTTATGGTTAGTATCATGAAAGGATGATTAATGATGTTAGGATTTTAAGTGACTAAATGTGGTAATTCTTTTACAAGGGATCTTGAATGAAAAACATGGAAGAATGGTGGGGAAGATTGGTAAGGTTGATGAACTCCAAATGATGAACCTAATGTTGAAAAGAAAAAGGAATTATGGCTAAGATTGATGGACCATAAATGTATCAAATAATGATTAAGGATTGAAGAATTAAGTGTATGGTTTAGATTCTCTCAATGGAGGGACTTGTGATGGAACTAAGTCATGTATGTAGACTATGACCCATTTGTAGGTCATGTTATGGGTTAAATTTGGTATTATGCATGTGAGTAATAAATGGGGAATGTTGGTGGTGTTGATGAACCCTATGGCAATGTACTCATAATTTTATGGATGGAAGGTTTTTTTTAAACCCTATGGTGAGGTATTGTAAATTGTAATGGTTTATGGGTGTAAGAATGTGGAAGTTGATGGAGGAGGGTGATGCTTTTAAATGGACCATGGGATCGGCCATGGTGTATGCCGAACCCCATGGGAAAACTTTGATGAATTAAGTGTTTTGGAAACCATGAAAAGAATGGGAAGTATGGCATGACTAAGTGAGTCATTAATGGACTCAAGAAAATGCACCAAATTGATGATCAAAATTGATGGTTTGAATTGCATGATGTAAACCGCCTCATGGGAGGGCTTATTATGGATCTAAATGTGGTGAAAAAGACCCAAAGAAAAGTGGGGATTAGGTTGAATTAAAGGGGCTGATTTTAGTAAAACCCATGACCCAATTTGTGAGCCATTTGATGGGCTAAACTTGGGTTAAGGTATGTGGTTAATTAATGTAGATTAAGTTAAGGAAAAGGGTTGTTTTAATAATGTTATGGCATGATTAAATGGGTCACTAATGGACTTGAGTGTTTGGATCAATTATGAACAAAAAAAATGTACATGGTTAGGTGAATGTTTAACCATGGAGAAGAGGTAGTGGCAAAACCGTAATTAATGGCCAAATCCAAGAACTCCATGGGAGATAACCAAAGGCTTAGGCACTCTAAGTATCAAGTCTATGTATGGTTAAATAAAACCTAGGATGGCTAATTTGTTTTAAAGTCACAAATTAAAGGGGTTTAATGGATTAAGTGGGACCCACAAAACCTAGTTAGTGAGGTTCGGTCATGATGTATGGCCGAACCCCACTAAGGTATGATTAATGGACTTAATAATAGTTAAAAACATGGACTAATTGATAATGTATAATAAGGTACCGGACATCGCAAGCAGTGCGTGATCAGTGACCGGATTATCGGACGGAAGCAAAAGAGGACGCTAGCTGGTATTCGGTAGGATTCTAACCTTTTTGTAAGCCATGGATTGAGTGATGGTTTCTTTGAATTATTTTGGAAATTATATGGGTTGTTTTAAGATTGGTTTTGAATTATGTATTATGTAGGGGTTTTTACTTGATTTATTCTGATAAGCATATGATTGGTTTAAAACGGGTTTTAAAGCTATGATGTGTTTATTGAGGCTTTACTTGATCTACTTTTGATAATCAAGTTATATGTTTGATTGATGGGATTTTTTAAATGTCATGGTTGTTATTATATTCATTACATGGTATATGGCATCTGCATCTCATGCATGGCATGGGAGGGATATGACAGGGGAAGGATGAAATGAAACCGGAGTCCATGCTCCGTCGGGGCGACCGATAACCAACCATGGGGATATTCTGATGTGTTTGATTCATCAGGGAGGTTACTATGGGCTCTATGATATGTTGATACGGTTATTCAAATAAGAATGTTACTATGTGTTATTATACCTTGATGATGGTTCTTCCATCAAGGGGGATGCCTAGTGTGGATCACATCTTGATGAGGTTTTTCCATCAAGAGGGTCATGGCACGATGATGGTATGGATTATATTTTGAACATTATGTATGGATGAAAAAGGGGCATTGTACAATGATGATGAGATTGATGGGTGGGATTCATGACATAAAACACCCATTGCATTACATTGTATCAAATGGAATGATTTTGATATAATATTTTCTATATGCTTTGTTATCACTAATCCATGTGTTAGCCCTACTCGGAGTCCTACTGGGCGCGTTGTCTAACGCCCTACTTCTACCCTAGCTGATGACGCAGGAAATGCCGAAGCAGAAGGACGAGACGGGAGCCAAGCTTAGGAGCTTGGAGAGGAAGACTGTTTGCTTTAATTAAGTTTATTTTGGAAAATGTGTATTTGTATAGTTTAGCTTGTCGGACTGTATAATTACTTGTTATATTCTAGTTTTGTTTTGGATACGGTGATGTTGAGATGTTTTATTAGTTAGATGAATGTAATCTTCCCTGCTATCTAAAATTTATAGGTTAGCCTCTATTATCATTCCGCGTTTTATGTAACATTTCGCAAGCTTACTTATACGTGTGAACTGTTCCTCGTGGACTTCGTTCCACACACACGTAAGGTTGCCCAGTTAAGGGCCGGGCTTTAGAAGCTCGGACTTAACTCGCGTCGTGATGTCCGCGCCCTTTGTCACTTAAAAAAAAAATATAGACTGATTTTCGGTGAAAAGAGGGGAGGGCGTTACACTCATTTCATTCTCTTCCTCTCTTACTCTCTCTCATTGTCGTCCCACACCAACAAGAGAAAGAAAAAGAAAAACTTGGAAGAAGAAAAGAAGAAAAGAGAGGAAAAAGGTGTAAGCATAAGCCACCTCTTCAATATCAAGAGTTCGGGTAGTTCTTCCCATCATCTCCTCCTCTCCCTCTCTCAAATCTAACCCTACCTTAGCCGAACCCAAACCTTGGAGACTCCATCTTGATCAAGCATCTTGACCCAAAGATCAAGGA
Organism: Chimonanthus praecox; assembly: GCA_022113865.1. Taxonomy (NCBI): domain Eukaryota; kingdom Viridiplantae; phylum Streptophyta; class Magnoliopsida; order Laurales; family Calycanthaceae; genus Chimonanthus; species Chimonanthus praecox. The sequence goes on from CM039091.1 coordinate 24,928,362, forward strand.
GAAGAAGAGAAGAGAAGGCCAAGGAGTTCGAGAGGAGAAAGAAAAGTCAGAGGAGCCCGTCGGATTGTAAGTATCTCTAAACAAGAGATTAGATTTTTTTTTTTTAGGGTTTAAAAATGGGTCCATTTCTTGGATTTAATGTGGCAAAAAATATCATGGGCCTTGGATTTAAAATCCATCCAAAAGATGAATGAGAAATGGTCAAAATAGGAAGGAGAGATTAAGAAAAAAAAATAATAAATAGATGCATTAAGGACATTGGTATTAAAAATTGTTGTAAGCATGGATGTAAGTGATTTATTAGGGTTTTAAAGAATGGAAGCCATGGAAGAATGATTATGATTTTTAGGGTTTAAATGATTAAATGTAGTAATTTTAAAGGGATCTTAAATGTGGAAATTGATGGAGAATGGTGATGGTTTTTAAATGGACTTTAAGCATTAGAAATAATGTTTTAAAAATAAAACTATGGAAAGATTTTATGGAGGGAATGTTTTTGAACCCTATGGTGATGTATTAGAATTTTAAATGAGATTAAAGAATGGAGGCTATGATAAGTGGTTAATGATTTTAGGGTTTTAAATGAATGAAATGTAGTGATTTTTGAAAGGATTTTAAATGAGGAAATTCATGGGAGGTGTAAATGATTTTTATGGCCTTGAAAGGCATAGATGGGAATGAACCCTATGGTGATATAATTGTAATGCTAAGGGGTGTAAAATGTGGAAAAATGATGGGGAATGCTAGTAGTTTTGATGGACTCAAAAGATGAACCTAATGTTGATCAAAGGAGTGATTTAAATATTTGACGAAACCTCCTCATGGAAAGAATTATGGTGGATCTAAATGTTGTGAATGGATCCAAGAAAAAAATGGGGAGAAAGACATCATGGGTTCGGCCATGGTGTATGGCCGAACCCATGACCCATTTTACAAGACAATTGATGGGCTAAGTATGGGACTATATATGTGTTTAAATGAATAAGGATTAGGTTAATTAAATGGCAGATGTTAATGATCTTATGATATGGTTGATGAATCAAGTATGGACTCAAGATGTGGCTAAGAATGATGATTCAATTATAAGTCATTTTTATGGGCTAAGGAGGGGTTTATGTATGTGTTTAAGTAATGAGGATTAAGTTAAGAAAAATGGTTGTTTTAATGATGTTATGGCATGATTAAATGGGTCATTAATGGATTTGAGTGTATGGATCAATTATGAACAAAAATGTACAGGGTTAAGTGAATGATTAACCATGGAAAAGAAGTAGTGGCAAAACCGTAAATAATGGCTAAAATGAAGAACCCCATGGAGGATGAACTTGGACTTACGCAATTTTATTATGACCTTAGGTCTGATTAAATGAAGCCTAGGGTGCTGGTTTTTAAACTCACAAAATTAATATGGTTAAGGGATTACATGGGACCCACAAACCTAACTAGTAGGGTTCGGCCATGGTGTATGGCCGAACCCCACTAAGGCTTGGATAATGGATTTAAATGGTTAAAAACATGGACTGATTATGAATATGTAATAAGGTATCGGACGTCCCAAGCAGTGCGTGATTGGCGACTGGATTCGTGAATGAAAACGTAAAAGGACGCTAGTCGGTATTCGGTAGGATTCCTACCTTTTTGTAAGCCATGGATATGTGATGGTTCCTTTAATTTATTTTGATAATTATATGATTTGTCTTATGATGGGTTTTAAGGCTATGAATTTTATGTTAATGCTATGAATTATATTATAAGGTTATGCATTATGTGTTAAGGCTATGTATGATATATTAAGGTTATGAGTTATATATGTTACATAGCATAATGCATTTACATCTCATGCATGGTATGGGAGGGAAAAATAAAGAAACCAGAGTCCATGCTCCATCAGGGCGACCGAGAAACAGACATGGGGATAGCCTAATGTGCTATAACCGGAGTCCATGCTCCGTCGGGGCGACCGAAAAGCAGACATGAGGATAGCCTGATATGTTATAACCGGAGTCCATGCTCCGTCGGGGCGACCGAGAAGCAAACATGGGGATACTTTGATGTTGAGATATAACCCAAGTCCATACTCCGTCGAGGCAACCGAGAAGCAAACATGTGGATATCATGATGGTATGGCTGATGGGTGGGACTCATGACATAGACACCCATAGCATAGCAGTCATTTTATGGTTTTCATTATATTATTATCTGTATGTTTGTTATCACTAATCCATGTGTTAGCCCTACTCGGAGTCCTATTGGGCGCGTTGTCTAACGCCCTACTTCTACCCTAGCTGATGACGCAGGACACGGCGGAAACAGTGGACGCGACGACGGGAGCCAAACTTAGGAGCTTGGGGAAGCGAGCTACACCGTTTACTTAATTTATTTTGGAAATGCAATTTGTGTAAAGTAGCTCGTCGGACTGTAATAATGTAGATTTCTTATTATGGTTTGGTCTTTACTTTGCACATTATCACTTTGAGGTATAATTATGATGTTAGGGGTATTCTAGTAATTCAAGCGCCGTACTTCCTTGCTATCTAAAACTGGTAGGATAGTCTCTATTGTAATGTTCCGCATTATGTAATATTTCTCAAGCTTACTTCTACGTGTGAACCGTTCTTCATGGACTTAGTTCCACGTACACGTAGGGTTGGCCAGTTAAGAGTCGGGCTCTAGAAGCTCGGACTTAACTCGCGTCGTGACGTCCGGCCCTTTGTCACTCTTTATTTTTTTTAAAAAAAATAGACTCTGATTTCGGTGAAAAGGGGTGGGCGTTACAAAAATCACCCACATTCTTCCATGGGGTTCAGCCATACAACATGGCCGAACCCTATGGTTCATCATTTCCTCTTAAAGATTACATACCTATGATTAGAGCCTTTAATGGGGTTCGGCCATGATGTATGGCCGAACCTCATCCAATCCCTTTTGAGTTCTCATATGGTCCATGCATAAAATCTAGGGTTCGGCCATGCAAGGGCCAAACCATGGTCTTTGATCATTCTCCATTCCTTATATTGAACATGCATGAGGTCCTTATGCATAACAAGATTAGGGTTCGGCGATGCAAGGGCCGAACCATGTTCTTGATCATTTCTCATGTAAATGGCATAATGGTAATTATAGATGAAATGATCATAGGATTGGATATATGGGCCAAAACCAAAGTGGTAAGGTTCGGCCATGTTGTATGGTCGAACCCTACCAAGGTTCATTTGGAGGATTTGGTTATTTGGATGTTTTTGGGTTAAATAAAAAGGGACCAAAGTTTTAGTGGGTGAGGTTCGGCCATGGAGTATGGCCGAACCCCACAAAGTGGTTTTTGGACCATAGGCTTAGTTGGCAATTAAATGGATTTATGTTTTAACTTACTGTTATGTAAATAAGGTATTGGGATTACTAGAACGGTATACAAGTCGTGAACGGGAGACGGTTCAAAAGAAGGGTCAAACTAAGTAAACATTGTGTAGGTTTCCTACCTTTTTGTAACCACACATATATGTGATGTTTTATCTTAATTTTGATGAGTTATGTGCTAAGTGATCATGTTTCAAAGTGGTTTTAATATGATAAGTTATGTTTACAAATGGCATGAAATCATGGACATCTCATGCATGGCATGGGGTGGTAGTTATGGGAACCGGAGGCCACACTCCGTCGGGGCGTCCGAAAGACCACTGTGGGGTACCTTGATGATGAGAATCCCATCAAGAGGAATCCGGAGGCCACACTCCGTCGGGGCGTCCAAAAGACCACTGTGGGGTACCTTGACGATGAGAATCCCGTCAAGAGAAAGCTATGTATATTTGTGATGGGTGGGACTCATTCCATGTGCATTTCATACATAGCATTGTTTTATGTGATTTTGATGAACATGTATTATTCTATTTTTTGCATGTTTTGTTACTAACCTTGTGGTAGCCCTAATTGGAAAGACCTACTGGGCGCGTTGATCTAACGCCCTATCTTTATCCTTAGTGGATGACGCAGGAAAGGGGAAGAACGAGGAACGGGAAGGAAACCAAGCCTAGAAGCTTGGGCTTTGAATGGACTTTTAATGGATTGATTGATGGACTTTTTATTTAAGTTATTTGGACAATGTAATTTGGTAGTTAGATATTGTTGGCTTGTAATAATGTAGTTAACTTTGGTTTGGATGGTTTGGTATGGATGTTTAGTTTAAAGCTATGTTAGTAATTTTGGAGATAATGTTTTTATGATTCGCTATCTAGAAATGGAAAATGGAGTAGTCTTAGGATCTATTATAACCATCAGTTAGACTAAGTAAATTCCACAGGTTCATTGTACCATGTGTGGATCGATTCTTATGGACTTAATCCATACGCACATGGGCTTGGCCAGTTAAGGGTCGAACTTTTGAAGTCTGAACTTAACTCGCGTCGTGACACTCTGCCCCGATCACTTGTTATTATTATTATAAAAATAAAAAATAAACTCTGATTATTAGAGGGAAAAGGGCGGGGTGTTACAACCTCTCTCCCTCTCCAAAACCCTAAGGCAAGATACAAAGGATTCATCTCAACCTTCCTTGGCCGATTCTCTCTAGACCAAAAAGACTTAGGGTTTCTCATCCCAAACACTCTCCCTCCCTCAAACCTTCACCTAGGCTGAACCCTCTCTTAGGGTTTTCATCTCAAACCCTCTCCCTCTCAAGCAACACTCTTTGGCCGAAGATCAAGGAGGAGGAAAAAGACTAAGGAAGGAAAAGAACGAAGGAGCAAGACAGAGCGAAAGAAAATGGAGAAGTTGCGGAATCGGTATGTATTTCTTAACAAGGTTTATAAACTAAAAGGAACTTAAGGGAACCATGGTTTTGGCTATGGAATGGCCGAAACCGTGGGGTTCCATATAGATTGGAAAAGACTAACCTTTTGTTTAATTTTCCTTAAACACCAATAACCATAACTAATCCACCTTGGTGGGGTTCGGCCATACAACATGGCCGAACCTCACCATCTTAATTTGGTCCTTTTAAATCATTCTTACATACATCTTCAATCACATTGATAATTATACACTAAGGCCACCAATGACCATTAGTGGGGTTCGGCCATCCTTCATGGCCGAACCTCACCAAACTGATTTTTGTTCCTCTTTCCATCATCCATGATGACTGATTATTTACCTATACTAAATCCATAGATAGACATATATAATTCTTAAATCAAAAGCATATCATAGTTCATAATTTCCAACCATATTCTTGATTTAACTAACCCATAAAAACAGTCCATGGGGTTCGGCCATACACGTGGCCGAACCCTATGGTTCTCTTAATTCAATTAGTCTATCATCTAACCATGATTTATGATCAGCAATTTTAGCCATGAAAATAGCATGATTTAACCATTCAATTGCCGATCCAAAACAGTAATCTTATCTACATTTAAAAATCCTTTAAACCTTCATTACCTAGTAAGGTTTTTATCTCTCAAAAACCCTAAAAATTCACCAAGTCTTTTCATGGGGTTTGGCCATCCCAAGTGGTTGAACCTTATGATCCTTTCTTATCCTTTTTACACATCATTATCCATCCATTTTCTTCCATGGGGTTCGGCCATACTCATGGCCGAACCCTATGGTTCCTTTACCTCTTTATTTAAACTTCATAGCCATGATCATACACTTTGATGGGTTCGGCCATTCATCATGGCCAAACCTAATCACCTCCTTTTCATACTCAATGGTTTTTGCTCATCCCTTTTTAAAATTTGAACATGCAATGGACTGATCATGTCTCTTTGGTTATCTTTTTAAATAAAAATTACAGAACACCTACCGTTTCCGCGACTCCACCAATTTGATCTTTGCTTGTTCTTCCGTTCCTTTTGCTCCTCTTAGATCCTTAGCCTCACTCCTTCCTTCCTTGTCCTTTAGCCAAGCTTAAACTTGCTGGAAACTCCTTGAAGTTGATCAGCCAAAGTATTGATTTTGAGAGAGAGAGAGATAGGAATTGACCTTAGATGGAAATAATAAACCTAGAGATGCAAATCCTTTCTCTAAGTCTATTTGTCTTAGTGGAGGGATTGGTCTAGGACTGATTGGTATGAGATACAATCAGCCAATAATCTTTGTCTTGTAATGTGGAAAACGGCAAAGGGAGAGAGAGATAGAGAGAGTGAAAATGAAATAATCTTTTGGTAAATGAAATTCAGCCCATGTGATCTCTTGGTAGCATAAATTGTAACTCTCATTTGCATTCATTTACATCACTTATTTCATTTGGGGGTTTCATCCTTGAGATGAAACCCTCCAACGGTTTTGGTTCTTGATTTTCAATCTAAGATGGGTAATCCCCATATTTCCAACTTGTGGTGTATCTTTGTGTAACCTCCCTTGATTAATACCTCCCTTGGGGTTTCATCCTTGAGATGAAACTCCCAAGGTGCCCAAAGGTGTCTCATTGTTTTGGCTTGTGTAGCAGCCACCACTCTAATGTGTAACTCCATAAAACGGCAACTCCATTCATCTCCATTTTTGGAGTTTCATGCATAAGCCATAATTCCCATGTTTCCAACGTGGTGGCCATTGTTTGGCTTAAGTTAACCACCACCTCTCCAAAATGTAACTCCATAAAAACGGCACCTTCCATTTATCACCTATCTTGGAGTTTCATGCATGAGGTAAACCCCCATGCAACCAACGTGTAGGGTAGTTTTGAATTTGAAACAACCCACAAACCTTTTATCTACACACCTCACTCACTTAAAAATAAATATTCCATCCAACTCATTTATTTAACTCACCCAACTCAACTCACCCAATTCAACTCATTCAAACTCTCAATCCAAACTTAAACATTTAATTAAACTTAACCCAAATTTAGCTTTGAGCTCACCCAATGGTTAATCATGTCATCCACAACCCATTGGGTCCCATTTGGATCTTTTGACCCAATTAACACACTTTGACCCACCTAGATGCACATTACCCATTTACTTTAATTTGACCTTATAACATGTACATTGGGTCTTATCTGAACAATGGGCCCCACTATTTTCTCATCTGTGATCATAACCCTTCAATTTATAACTCCAATGGCATTTTCTTAAATATTAATATATTGAAAAATCTAGGGTATTACAGAGGTTGAGATGGAAAAACCCTAGTTCTTTTCTTTTGTCTTAGAGGGGGGTTGGAAAAAAGTGAGAGGGAGAGAGTGAATGAGATGGGAGCCTTAGGGTTTTGGTTGTAACCCTAAGCTCCCCAACCACCCCCATCAAGATGGGGTCTTTCCCATGTGTCCCTTGGGTAACCAACAAGACACATGCCTTACACTTGGCACACACCCTCTCCAACGTTTTTGCATCTAGGGTTTCCATTGAGATGGAAACCCTCCACCTCCCCTTTGACTCACTTAATCTCTTCAACTTCCAAGTGACTCACCACCCATTCAACTCACCTTACTTAAATGAAACTCAATCTTCTAACTCAAGCACTTTGGATTTATTTCCATCTAACTTAGCTGATTTTAATTAAATAATTTAACTCAACCCACTTCACTTGATCCTCTTTAATTCACCAATGAACTCACCCATTATTGACCAAGTCAACCATGGTGGCTGGCCCCACAAGTGACCCTAGACCACACGCCACCTCACTTGATGAGGTGGACTTGGGTCCCACTTGGCTATGCCACCTTGATGCCAACTCCTACACTTGCCACAACACTTGATGAGGTGGACCCCTTGCCTTAGATCTTAATTTGGTCCATGACCCGATCAAGTCCATTCCTTACCCATTTATCTAATCATCAATTCATCTTGACCCATTGGGTCCCAATTGGGCATTTGACCCAATTGACCACATTTACCCAATTAATTAGAATTAACCTCCATGATCCATTAGACCATACTTGGGCCATTGCCCCAAATCTTATCCATCTAACATCCATTCCATCTCTAAATCTTAATTTTTATCAATTAAAATAGATAATAGCCAATATAATTATTGCATTGAAAATCCGGGCTATTACAGGTGACGTTGTACCAGAATGGGAATTACGACCAGTACAAGGTCTTCTATTCCGAGGCAGAACATATGTGCCTCAAAGCTGCAGAAAAGAGTTGTTGATCGAGGACACCAAACGAAACTCTCTATACATCTGGGTAGCACCAAGATGTACCATGATTTGAAGAGACATTATTGGTGGCATGGACTTAAAAGAGATGTTGCTGACTTTGTTGCTCATTGTCTGACTTGTCAGCAAGTCAAAACTGAACATCAGAAACCACCAGGATTACTCAAACCCTTACCAATGCCGGAATGGAAATGGGAACATATTTCCATGGATTTTGTGGCAGGGTTGCCAAGGTCATCAAAGGGCAATGATGTGTAACGCCCCACCCCTTTTCACTCGCTTTCCGAAAATCATAGTCTATTTTTTTTTTTTATAAATAGAAGACTGAGCGAGAGCGGGACGTCACGACGGGAGCTAAGTCCTAGCTTCTAAAGCCCGACCCTTAACTGGTCAACCATACGTGTGCGTGAACTAAGTCCACTGAGATAGTTCACACGTATTAAGTTTATAATTGCGGAATATAACATAGACTGGGGATTATAATAGAACCTAACTCTAGTCCATTTCTTTTAGATAGCAAAGTACTTAGTCATTTATCCAAAATTACCTTAACTTAATCATTCAATCAAACCATAGCAACATAACTAAGTTATTACATGCCAACATCTAACTACTCAAATTACATGTCCATGTAAACTTATCAAAATATCAATAATAAAATCCATTAAAATATCCAAGCTCCTATGCTTGTCTTCTTTCACGATCCTCGATTCCTTCCTTTCCTGTGTCATTCACTAGGGTAGAAGTAGGGCGTTAGAACAATGCGTCCAGTAGGAATTCTAGGTAGGGCTAACACATGGGTTAGTATCACAAAAACATGTATAATATTATATCATCAATGTAACGCCCGCCCCTTTTCAGACTAAAATCAGAATCTATTTTTTTAATTTTTTTTAAATGAAAGTGACAAAGGGCGCAGGACGTCATGACGCGAGTTAAGTCTGAGCTTCTAAAGCCCGGCCCTTAACTGGCCAACCCTACACGTGTGTGGAACGAAGTCCACGGGGAATGGTTCACACGTAGAAGTAAGCTCGAGGAATTTTAAACTAAGTACGGAGTTAAAGTAAAGACTAACCTACCAATTTAGATAGCAGGGAAGATAACATTCATTTAATTACCAATATACCTCAACATCACAATGTCCAAAAATTAAAAACCAAAACATAGCAAGTAATCTAAAATATTACATTTCCCGCAAGCTAGGCTACTCAAATACATTTCCAAAACAAATTTAAATAACCTAAGTAGCCGCCTTCCCCAAGCTCCTAAGCTTGACTCCCGTCTCGTCCTTCTGCTCCGCCGTCTCCTGCGTCATCAACTAGGGTAGAAGTAGGGCGTTAAATAACGCGCCCAGTAGGACTCCGAGTAGGGTTAACACATGGATTAGTGATAACAAGCATACAAATATTAATATAATGAAAACCGTAAAATGAATGCTATGCCATGGGTGTCTCATGTCATGTGTCCCACCCATTATCCATACCATCATGATGTCATATCCCCCTTGATGGAAAAACCTCATCAAAATATCCCATGTTTGCTTCTCGGTCGCCCCGACGGAATATGGACTCCGGTTATAGCTCAACATATTAAAGTATCCCCATGTTTGCTTCTCGGTCGCCCCGACGGAGCATGGACTCCAGTTATAGTACATCAGGCTATCCCTATGTCTGCTTCTCGGTCGCCCCGATGGAGCATGGACTCCGGTTATAGCTCATCAGGCTATACCCATGTCTGCTTCTCGGTCGCCCCGACAGAGCATGGACTCCGGTTTCTTTATTTTCCCGCCCATGCCATGCATGAGATGTAAATGCATTATGCTATGTAATATATATAACTCATCACCTTAATATATCATCCATAGCCTTAACACATAATGCATAACCTTAAAATATAATTCATAGCATTAACATATAATTCTCATAACCTTAAACCCATCATAAGACAAACCATATAATTATCAAAATAAATTAAGGAAACATCACATAATCCATGGCTTACAAAAAGGTAGGAATCCTACCGAATACCGACTAGCGTCCCTTTTTCGTTTCGATTTACGAATCCGTTCGCCGATCACGCACCGATTGCGATGTCCCGATACCTTATTATACATTACCAAATTAGTCCACATTTTATCCATGATTAAGTCCCTAATGTATGCCTTAGTGGGGTTCGGCCATACACCATGGCCGAACCCTACTAATTAGGTTTATGGGTCCCATTTTAATCCATTGACATTTCAATCACCTAAGTCTAAAAACGAGCCATCTTAGGCTTTACTAATCACACATAAGGTTGTTACATTAAAGCCCCTAAGTCCATGATCATTTCCATGGGGTTCTTGAATTTGGCCATTATTTACGGTTTTGCCACTCTTCCTCCATGGCTAAGTTCTCACTTCATTCCTCCATTCTTAGGCCCATAATTGATCCATAGACTTGGATCCTTTAACGACTCATCAACCATGATATGTACATTAAAATCAATCCTTAATTAGCCTAATTTTCCATTCATCTAACCACATACATAATTCCGATTTTTAGCCCATAGCATGACCTACCAATGGGTCATGGGTTCGGCCATACACCATGGCCGAACCCCATGATGTCTTTTTCCCCATTTTCTTGGACCTTTGTTACACATTTGAATCCATCATAAGCCCTTCCATGAAGGGCTTTAATTTACACATTTAAACCATCATCCTTAATCACATTTAAGTCCATTAACTTAGCCACATTCCCATTACAACTATCAACATTAGGTTCATTTTGGTCCATCAACACCACCAACATTCCCCATTTATTTTTTTCCATTATTTTACATCCATCATCATTCCACATTCATACCCATTAAATCCACCATTTCGTCACCATAAGGTTCAGCCATACACCATGGCCGAACCCATGGTTCATGGTTCAATCATTCATCTATGCCTTTTGAGCCATTAAGAATCATCAATGTTTCCCATGATTTTTCTCATAAAAACCCCTTTTAAAATTACCCACATTTAATCATTAACAACTTAAAACCCTAAATCATTCTCCATGCTTCCATTCTTATAAACCCTAATAAATTAATCAATCCTCTACCATGGGGTTCGGCCATACTACATGGCCAAATCTTATGGTCCATTAACCCCTTCAAAATCCACATATATCCATGCTTAATTAACTTAATTACATAATGTCCTTAGTGCCTCTTTTATTTTTCTTAACCTAATTCACCCATTTAGGGTTTGCCCATTCTCCATCCTTCCACTGGATGGATTTGAGATCTAAAGCCTATGATAATTTGGCCACATCAAATCCAACAAGAATGGACCCCAAATCTTAAACCCTAAAAAAAAATCCAATCACTTATTTAGAAATACTTACAATCCGTCGGCTCCTCCGACTTTCTTTGCTCCCTTCGGACTCCTTGGCCTCCTTTCTTCTTCTTCTCCTTTGTTGGTCGGCTAGGATGCTTGATCAAGATGCAAAACCTCCAAGCTTGGGTTCGGCCATCATGGGTGTGTTTGAGAGAGGGAGAGGGGAGATGATGGGAAAATTACCCAAGGTCTTAGTCTTGGAGTGATGGGCCAAAAATTTCACTTCTTTCTTCTCTTCTTTTCTCCTTAGCTTTCTTCTTCCTTCCTTCCTTGGTGTGGGACGGCAATAAAGGAGAGCAAGAAAGGAAGAGGGTGAAATGAGAGTGCAGTGGAGGGAATGAGATGAAAACAACTCATTTTTGTTGCTTATAATACACTTTATCATTAATTCCTCCCACCAACCCACATAAGATTTTTATCATGCTTTATGGTGGTGGTTGGGATGACCACCACTAGCCAACGTTTTTATGTGTTAGAGATTAGGTGGCTTGGTCTCCCATCTTTGACCATTTGACCACCCTTCTTGGATAATTTAAACATTTAATTAATTAGATAATTAGGTTAATTAATTCCCATTTAACTTAATTCCATTTGCTTAAATTGCCTTCATACATCCACCCATGGTTGACCAATTCAACCATGCTGGCCGGCCCCACCAATCCTTGGTCCACACGCCACCTCACTTGGTGAGGTGGAGGTGGGTCCCATTTGGCCATGTCACCTAGGTTTTAAATAAATTCCAACTTAGGTGATTTAATTAAATCCATTTCAACTACTTGGATCAACATTGGGCTCATGGCCCAATCACACTCACCTCCGACCCATTTACCTTAGAGCTTACATCATCTTGATCCATTGGGTCCCAAATGGGTATTGGGCCCAATTTGACCATCCTTGGCCCAATTGACCATTTAGATGATTTTAAATCCAATCCATGGTCCATTGGGCCATACTTGAGCCTTTGTCCATATTTTGATCCATTCACCATTTATTCCATCAAATTTTCAATTTCCACCATTAAAATAAATAATAGCCACATATATATTGATTTACAAATTCCAGGCCATTACAATCAAAACCATATAAAATCATGCCATGCCATATGTCTTATGCAATGAGTCCCAGCCATCACATACATGTAACCTCTCGATGGAATTCTCCTCATCCAGGTATCCCCACAGTGGTCTTTCGGTCACCCCGACGGAGTGTGACCTCCGGATTCTACTTGATGGCATTATACACATCATGGTCTTCCCACGATTGCCTTATGGACGCCTCGATGGAGCGTGGCCTCCGGTTACAAATTCCCCTCCCATGCCATGCATGAGATGTACATGTCCATATGCTATGTAATATAAATACCATAGCATTAGAAACTTCACTTTTGAAACATAATTTAAATTGCAACATAAACCATCAAATAAAGATAAAACCATATACATATCCATGTTTCAATAAGCTAGAATCCTACCAATGACAACTAGTTTGACTTCGTGTTCTTGTCCGAAAACCGTTTACGACCGTATACTGTTTGTGAAGTCCTGTCACCTTGTTAGATAACAATAAGTCAAACTAAAGTCCCATAATGTCCAAAACCATATACACACTTTGTGGGGTTCGGCCATACACCATGGCCGAACCTCACCCACTTAAATTGGGTCCTTTTTGGTTTTAACCAATCATTTTCAGTAGTCATTTTGAAACCCTAAATCCACCAAATATAACCTTGTGGGGTTCGGCCATACACCATGGCCGAACCTCACTTAGTTTGTTTTAGTCCCTCCTTTGGGTTCTTAAGCCCAATCATACAATTTCATTGATTTATCCATTCATACATTAATCATCTTTCCCACATAATAACCTAAGTCCTGTAATACCCCAGATTTTCAGTTTATCAATATTTACAAAAATTGCCATTGAAATGGTGAATTAAAAGGATATGACCTTAGATGGGTAAGTGGTAGGGTTCACTGTTCAGTTAAGGCCCAATGTTCATGTTATAAGAATGAATTTAAAGTAAATGGGTAAGGTACATTTAATTGGGTCAAGGTTGTTATTTGGGTCAAAAGGCCCAATAGGGACCCAATCGGTTGTAGTTGACTTCGTTGACCATTAGGTGAGCTCAAGCCTAATTAGGTTAAGGCTGAAGTAAATGGGAATGCAAACAAGTGTTTTAGTTGATTCAAATTAAATGGTTGAGTTGAATTAAATGGTTGAGTTGGATTAAATGGTTGAGATAGATTAAATGGTTGAGTTGGATTAAATGGTTGAGTTGAATTAAATGTTTGAGTTGGATTAAATGGTTGAGTTAGATTAAATGGTTGAGTTGGATTAAAGTGTGAGTTGAGTAAAATGAGTGAAGTGTGAAGGTGAAGGTTTGTTGTTTCAAACCCCAAACCAAGGTAAGCACACGTTGGATGCATGGGGAGTTTTTTATCTCATGCATGAAACCCCCATGTGAATCATTAATGGAGAGGTGAGGGGTTATGTCTAATTCAAATTTAAACAAGGGGTTCACACTTGGAGGAGGGAGTTTCATCTTATGGATGAAACCCCCAAAATGGTCACCAATGAGAGAGAACGGTTTTGTGGTCCAAGCCAAGCAAGACCGTTGGCTACATGGGAATTTCACTCTATGGATGAAACCCCCAAAAGGTAAAGTAAATGAAAGGGACAGTTTTGTAAGCCAAGACACCCCATTGCAGCCGTTGGAGCTTTGGGAGTTTCATCTCAAGGATGAAACCCCCAAGGGAAGCATTAAGGAGGGAGGTTAAGGAGATGGGAGTTACACAAGGGTTTAACCAAAAGGCATTACCTTGGCCGACCATCTCATTGGATCTTCATCTCATACTCTCCCTCTCCCTCTTGGTTGTTCTTCTCTCCCTCAAAATCATCCTTGGCCGATCACTTCTCAAGGTATAGACTTAGAAAAGAGTTGTGATCTCAAACCATCACACAAAGCCAACCACTCTCAAGACAAGGATTTGGAGCATTGTTCTAAGCTTCTCCCTCAATCCATATCACTTGGCTGAATTATTCCAAGGGGTTTACAGCAAGGTTAGTCTCGGCCAAAGAATCAAGAAGAAGGAGAGGCTAAGGAAGGAAAGGAACAAGCCGGAGTGAAGAACAAATTGGAGGAGTCGCGAGATTGTTAAGTGCTCAATAAACTCTTGTTAAATAAAATGGTTAAGGAAACATGATTCGGCCATTGTATGGCCGAACCTATCAAGGGTTAAAATCATGGCTATTGAATTTAAAAGAGAAGATAAGGAACCATAGGGTTCGACCATGATGTATGACCGAACCCCACGAAAAGAATATTGGTTATTTTTGGGGGTTTTGAGGGATAAAGATCATGGAACATTATGAATGTCTTAAAAGGATTTTTAAATGGATATATGGGTAAAGCATGGGTCGGCCATTGCATGGCCAAACCATAATGTTATAATGGCTAAGATGTTAAAGGGGGACAAAAGCTAAATGAGTGAGGTTCGGCCATGGTGAATGGCCGAACCCCACTAGAGTGTATATTATGAACATGAAAATGGAGGATGCATGTTAAAGAATGTTAATCATTCTACATGGTATAAAAATGATATGGGATGAAAGAACCATGAACCATGGGTTCGGCCATAGTGTATGGCCGAACACCATGGAAGGTTGCCAAGGACTTGGAAGGGATTAAATGGAGTAATGCTTAAGTGGACTTAGATTATTATGTATGTTAAACAATTGGTGCATAAGTAATAAGATTAATGAATCAAGAAGTCATGATCTTATCTTTAAGTTAAAAGAGCAAAGGACTTGAAAGAGAGACCAAAACCAAAATGGTGAGGTTCGGCCATGATGTATGGCCGAACCCCACTAAGGAGTAGTTGGTGGATTTAAGGTTTTGTTCATGTTAATGAATTATTTATCATGAACACAAATTCTGGACTTAAAAATGGTATTGAAATCATGGAGTAATGGATTTTAGATATCATAGGGTTCGGCCATGGTGTATGGCCGAACCCCATGAAACATTTTGTGGATCAAAATGGGGACTTATGTATGCTTAGATGAGGGATGCGTTGGTTATTGAATTTTATGGACTGTTTTAATAAAGTTAATGGTGGAAATAATAGATCAAGGATTAAAAAGGTACCCAAGTTAAATGAGTGAGGTTCGGCCATGGAGTATGGCCGAACCCCACTATGGTTTATTTTATGGACATATGAATGAAATGGAAACTAAGAATTGGATCAATGGCAAGATGGTAAATAAATGAAAATAATGAACCAAGGGTTCGGCCATGTTGTATGGCCGAACCCCATGGGGAATGTTTTATATATTTGAAGTTTTGATAAGGTTGGATGGTTGATTTAAAAGTGTTGGGTTTCATTAATCAAGAATGGCAAGGATTGGATTTGAAAGATCAAAAGGTTGAAAAGAAAGGACAAAAACAAAGATGATGAAGTTCGGCCATGTTGTATGGCCGAACCTCACCAAGGTGTATTTGGTGGATTGAGGGTTTTTAAATGGGTCACTTGGATGAGATCGGTTAAATAAAAGGGACTAAATTAAAAAGGGTGAGGTTCGGCCATGGTGTATGGCCGAACCCCACAAGGTTGAGTTTTGGATTTAGACATTGATGTGAATCAAATGGGTTGTTGGTTTGATTGATTGTTGTGGACGCGATCGTGAGCGGTCGACGGTTTAAGAAGCAAGGACACTTAGTGGTCTTGGTAGGATTCTACCTTATTGAAGCATGGATATGTATATGGTTTAATCTTTATTTGATGGTTTATGTTGCAATTTATATTATGTTTCAAAAGTGAAGTTTTTAATGCTATGGTTAATTATATTGCATAGCATATGGACTTGTACATCTTATGCATGGTATGGGAGGGGAATTTGTAACCCGAGGCCCACGCTCCGTCGGGGCATCCGTAAGGCAATCGTGGGAAGACCTTGATGTGTATAATGCCATCAAGTAGAATCCGGAGGCCACACTCCGTCGGGGCGTCCGAAAGACCACTGTGGGAATACCTTGATGAGGAGAATTCCATCAAGAGGTTACATGTATGTGATGGGTGGGACTCATTGCATAAGACATATGGCATGGCATGATTTTATATGGTTTTGATGATATAATATTATACATGTTTTTGTGATACTAACCCATGTGATAGCCCTACCTAGAATTCCAACTGGACGCGTTGTTCTAATGCCCTACTTCTACCCTAGTGAATGAGACAGGAAAAGAAGGAGTCGAGGATCGTGAAAGAAGCCAAGCATAGGAAGCTTGGATATATGAATGGATTTTATTTATTATATCTTGTGAAGTTACCATGGATATGTAATAACTTAGATATTATTGCTATGGTTTGGAATGGTTTGATTGAATGATTAAGTTAAGGTAATTTTGGATAAATGACTACGTACTTTACTATTTAAAAGAAATGGACTAGAGTTAGGTTCTATTATAATCTGCAGTTAGATTAAGTAATATTCTGCAAAATTATAAAGTATTATGTGTGAACCATTTTCATGGACTTAGTCCATGCACACATAGGTTTGGCCAGTTAAGGGTCGGACTTTAGAACTTAACTCGCGTCGTGACACTCCGCTCTTATCACTTGTTTATTATTTAAAAAAAAAAAAATAGACTCTGATTTCGAGTGAAAAGGGCGGGGTGTTACAAGTCCAAAAACAATGCTTGTGGGGTTCGGCCATACACTATGGCCGAACCTCACCTATTTGATTTTATTTTTTCCTTTGATTCATTACTTCCTAATTTCTTAGTTAATCACTTAACAATAAATCATTCACCGTTGGTAACCTCCTAATCCATAAAACCTTGGTCCATGAAAATCCATCTTTTAGTGGGGTTCGGCCATACAACATGGCCAAACCTCACCATCATAATTTTGGTCCTTTTTAAATCCTTTTTAATTATATCCAATTGCCAATCCATTCATCTGAGCATTACATATTAATCATCTAACACTTAATCATCCACCATTGTTGTAATAGCCCGAAATTTTTTAAATCTATATATATGTGACTATTATTTATTATTAATGATGAAATTGGGAATTTTGATGGAATAGATGTCAAGTGGATCAAAATTTGGGGCAAAGGCCCAAGTATGGTCCAATGGACCATGGGTTGGATGAAACTCATTTAAATGGTCAATGATAGTTAATTGGGCCAAGGATGGTCAAATTGGGCCCAATACCCATTTGGGACCCAATGGGTCAAGATAGTTTAAGCTCTAAGGTAATGGGTAGGAGGTGAATGTAATGGTGATCCAATAAGTGGGAATGGATTGAATGGATTTAAATCACCTAAGTTAATTTTAATTAGACCAAGGTGACATGGCCAATTGGGACCCACCTCCACCTCACCAAGTGAGATGGCGTGTAGACCAAGGATTGGTGGGGCCGGGCACCATGGTTGAATTGGTCAACCATGGGTGGATACATGGAGGGAATTTAAGGAAATGTAATTAGATTAAATAATAAATAATTAACCTAAGTTAAGGATTTAATTAATCACATTAGTTAAGTTGGTCAAATGGTCAAATGGAAGACCAAAACCATCTCATCTCCAAAGGCCAAAACCGTTGGCTTAGTGGTGGTTTTATCTCAACTACCACCACTAAGCACATTAGTCCATGTTTGTTGGTAGGAGAATTAATGGTTGAGTGTAGTCTAAGGAACCAAAAGGAGATGGTTTTCATCTCATCTCTCAAATCCCACTCTTATCTCACTCTCTTCCTCTCTTTCTCCCTCTCATTTCCGTTCCCCACACTCAAGGAAGGAAAAAGAAAACTAAGGAGAAAAGAAGAAGAAGACTTAGAAGAAGAGAAGAAAAAACTCAAAGCATAAGCCACCACTCCAAGATCAAGGCTTAGTATCTTCTTTCTCACCATCTCCTCCTCTCCCTCTCTCAAACACACCCCATGTTGGCCGAAACCAAGCATTGGGGATACCATTGATCAAGCTCATCTTGGCCGACCAACCAAGGAGAAGAAGAAAGAGAAAGGCCAAAGAGTCTAAGAGGAGAAAGAAAAGTCAGAGGAGCCGTCAGATTGTAAGTATCTCTAAACAAGATATTAAGTTTTTATGGTTTAAAAATGGAATCCAGTTCTTAGATGGTGGCAAAAAATATCATGGGCCTTGGATTTAAAAACCATCCAAAAGATGAAGTGAGAAATGGACAAAATGGGAAGGGGAGATTAAGAAAAATAAATGGATGTATAAAGGACATTATGTATTAATTAAGCATGGATGTATGTAATTTTTGGAAAGAACCATGGACCATAGGGTTCGACCATGTAGTATGGCCGAACCCCATGGTAGGTGATTAAGTGATTTTAATGAGGTTATAAAGAATGGAAGCCATGGAGGATGATTTATGATTGTTAGAGTTTTAATGATTAAATGTGGTAATTTTTAAAGGGATTGTAAATGAGGAAATTTATGGGAGATGTGAATGATTTTTAATGGCCTAAAATGGCATGGATGAGGATGAACCCTATGGTAATGTAATGGTGGTTTTAAATGGGTTTAAAAGGATGGAGAACATGGAGTAATGTATTAATGAATTGGAGATTTAAAAAGGGTCAAATGTTTGTAAAATTTAAAGGGATCTTAGTGAAGAAGATCATGGAAGGTATTGATTTTTAATGGCCTCAAAGGTGGTAGAGGAAGATGAACCATGAACCATGGGTTCGGCCATGATGTATGGCCGAACCCTATGGTGATGTATTTGGAATTTTAATGGGTGTAAAATATGAAAAAAATAATGGAGAATATTGGTAGCCTTGATGGACCCAAAAATATACTTAATGATGATTTAAAATGGTGATTTAAAGGTATGATTTAAACCCCCTCATGGAGGGACTTATTTTGAATCTAAATGTGGAAAATAGGCCTAAGAAAAATGGGTAAAAGACATCATGGGTTCGGCCATGGTGTATGGCCGAACCCATGACCCATTTTACAAGCCAATTGATGGGCTAAGTATGGAGCTAAGTATGTGATTAATTAATGGGATTAGGGTAACTAAGTGGCTGATTTTTTATGATGTTGTGTCATGACTAATGAGTCATTAAAGGATCCAAGTCGATGGATCAATTATGGGCCTAAGAATGGAGGAATGAAATGAGAACTTAACCATGGAGGAAGAGTGGCAAAACTCTAAATAATGGTCAAATTCAAGAACCATGGGTTCGGCCATGGTACATGGCCGAACCCCATGGGAGATGATCATGGACTTAGAGGCTCTAAGTAGCAACCTTATGTGTAATTAATAAAGCCTAGGGTACTGGTTTTTAGACCCATGTAATTAAAATAATTAATGGATTAAATGGGACCCACAAACCTAGTTAGTGAGATTCGGCCATGGTGTATGGCCGAACCCCGCTAAGATATGATTAATAGATTTAAATGGTTAAAAACATGGGCTGATTATTAGTACGTAATAAGGTATCGGATATCGCAAGCGGTGCGCGTATCGGTGACCGGATTATCGGACGGAAACGTAAGAGGACATTAGTCGGTATTCGATAGGATTCCTACCTTTTTGTAAGCCATGGACTATGTGTTATGTGATGGTTCCTTTGATTTATTTTGGTAATTAGATGATTTGTTTTATGATGGGTTTAAGACTATGAATTATATGTTAAGGCTATGAATTATATATTAAGGTTCTGAATTATATATCTACATAGCATAATGCATTTACATCTCATACATGGTATGGGCGGGAAAATAATGAAACCGGAGTCCATGCTCCGTCGGGGCGACCGAGAAGCAAGCATGGGGATATCTTGATGTGTTTCATCCATCAAGAGGGGTACTATGAGGTACAATCGGAGTCCATGCTCCGTCGGAGCGACCGACAATCAAGCATGGGGATTCCTTGATGAGGCTTTGCCATCAAGGGGGATACTTGTGTTAATTGATCTTGATGAGGCTTTTCCATCAAGGGGGACTTTATGAATGATTGAAAAAGGACATTGGTACAATGGTATGGATGATGGGTGGGACTCATAACATCAGACACCCATGGCATGGCATGCATTTTTATGGTTTTTATGATGTTATTGCCTATGTACTTGTTATCACTAATCCATGTGTTGGCCTTATTCGGAGTCCTACTGGGCGCGTTGTCTAACGCCCTACTTCCACCTTAGCTGATGACACAGGAGATGGCGGAAACGAAGGACAAGACGGGAGCCAAGCGTAGGAGCTTGGGGAAGCGGGCTAGATAGTTTACTTAAATTTATTTTGGAAATGTAATTTGAGTAACTAAGCTCGTCGGACTGTAATAATTTATATTTCGTACTATGGTTTGGACTTTACTTTTGGATGTTATCATTTTGAAGTAATTTAGTAATTTAAATGATGTAACCTTCCTTGCTATCTAAAACTGGTAGGATAGATTCTATTATAACCCTGCTTAATGTTTAAATTCCTCAAGCTTACTTCTACGTGTGAACTGTTCTTCGTGGACTTAGTTCCAAGCACACGTAGGGTTGGCCAGTCAAGGGCCGGGCTTTAGAAGCTCATACTTAACTCGCGTCGTGACGTCCCGCGCCCTTCATGGACTTGGTCATGGGTGGCCGAATCCATGGATTCCAAGAATGGTTGGAATAAATTTTCAAAACCGTTGAATGATCATAGAGTCGGTATCCATTCAAGGAATGGATAGGTGTTGAGGATCAACAACAAAAGGGATTGAATGTAGAATTATGCCTGATGACATGAGAGTGAATGAACTAAGTAAAAGACCTTAACCTTGTCTAAGGGGATGAAGTAGGAACATCAGGACTAATAAGAATAATATGTTTTAAAGGAAACAATTTCATTAAGAACGGATGCGACAGGGTGTTGTCTGTGGATGGATTGCATGTCTGCGAACGGGTTTCTATTGTCCGTGGGACCGGTTTTGACCTTCCGCAGACGGGTAACAAACATGGATATGGTGTTGTCCGCGGACGAATTACACTATCTGCGGATGGGTTTCTATCGTCCGCGGGACGGGTTTTGACCGTCCACGGACAGGTAACAGACATGGATATGGAGTTGTCTGCGGATGGATTGCACTGTCTGCGGATGGGTTTCTATCGTCCGCGAGACGGGTCTCGACCGTCCGCGGACGGGTAACAAACATGGATATGGGGTTGTCTGCAGACGGATTGCACTGATGGGTTTCTATCGTCCGCGGGACGGGCAGCGGACGGTAATTTGTCGTGTAACGCCTGCCCCTTTTTCACTCCCTTAGCAGAAAAAATCAGAGTCTATTTTTTTTTTTTTTGAAAAAGAGTGACAAAGAGCGCGGGACATCACGACGCGAGTTAAGTCCGAGCTTCCAAAGCCCGACCCTTAACTGGCCCACCCTACTTGTGCGTGGAACTAAATCCACGAGAACGGTTCACACGTAGAAAGTAAGCTCATGGAATTATAACTTAATGCGGAATTATAATAGAATCTATCCTACCACTTTTAGATAGCAAGGAGATTACATCACTTAAATTACCAAAATACCTCAAAATTAGAATGTCCAAATAAAAGTCCAAACCATAGCAATAGTCTAAATTATTACAGTCCAACGAGCTAAGTTACTCGAATTACATTTTCAAAATAAAACTTAAGTAAATAAACTAGCTCGCTCTCCAATCTCCTACGCTTGGCTCCCATCACGTCCTTCATTTCCTTCATTTCCCGCGTCCTCATCTAAGGTGGAAGTAGGGCGTTAGACAACACGCCCAGTAGGTACTCCGAGTAGGGTCAACACATGGATTAGTGATAGAAAACACATAGATATAAGTATAATAAAATCATGCAAGTAAATGCCATGCCATGGGTGTCATATGTCATGAGTCCTACCCATCATCCATATCATCATTATACAATGTCCCTCTTGATGGAAAAACCCTCATCAAGGTATCATAAACACATAATATCCCCATGTATGTTTATCGGTCGCCCCGACGGAGCATGGACTCCGGTTTCATTTCATCCCTCCCATGCTATGCATGAGATGTAAGTGCAATATGTCATATAATAATATTTCAAACCATAGCATGTAAATCCCATCTTAAAACATGTCATTTGATTACCAAAATAAATCAAGTAAAACATTCATACACACATAATCCATGGCTTACAATGAGGTAGGAATCCTACCAAATACCAACTAGTGTTCATTTGCGTTTCCGTCCAAGAATTCGGTCACCAATCGCGCACCGCTTGCGAGGTCCCATTTACCTTATTACACATCAACAATTAAACCCACGTTTTAACCTTGCCTAAGTCCATCATACATGCCTTAGTGGGGTTCGGCCATACGCCATGGCCGAACCTCACTAACTAGGTTTTTGGGTCCCTTTTTAATCCATAGATTATTTTAATCATGTGAGTCTAAAAACCAGCAACCCTATGCTTCATTAACCAACACATAAGGTTATCATAGAAGTCCCTAAGTTCACAACCATCCCCCATGGGGTTCGGCCATACAACATGGCCGAACCCATGGTTCTTCATTTTGGCCATAATTACTTTTTTGCCACTCCTTCTTCCCATGGTTAATCATCTCTCATTTATGCATGTCCATACCTCTAACTGATCCATAAACATGGATCCATCAATGCTTCATTAATCATGACTTAAAAATCAGTATAGATCATACAATTCCTTGATTTAATACCCATTCATTTTAATCATGCATAGCTCCAAACTTAGCCCATAAAATGGCTCACAAATGGGTCATGGGGTTCGGTCATAGACCATGGCCGAACCCATGATGTCATTTTCCTCATCTTTCTTGGAACTATTACAACATTTTTGATCCACAAAAAGTCCCTTCTTGAGGGGGTTTCAATCATATATTTAGATCATCATTTTTTATCAATTTTAACTACATTTTGAGTCCATTAACTTCACCATATTCCCCATCCTCTTCATGGTTCCAACATATCCAAGTTCACCAAAATCTCTCCATGGGGTTCGGCCATACAACATGGCCGAACCCATGGTCCATGGTTTATCATTATTTACAATGTTTGGGACCATAAAAATCATCATTATTTCTCCATGGTTTTCCTCATTTAACCCGTTAAAATTTTACTAACCTTTAACCTCAAAATCATTAATACATCTCCATGGGGTTTGGCCACATACCATGGCTGAACCCTATGGTTCATCATCTTCCTTAAAAAGTCCAAATCTAATGGTTAGATCATCACTTGATGGGGTTCGGCCATACACCATGGCCGAACCTCATCCAATCCATTTTTTGTCCTTATGATCCACATACATAGAAACCTAGGGTTTGGCCATGCAACGGCCAAATCATAAATCTTAGACCATACACCTTATTTTAGTCATGCATGGGGTCCTTTCCACATCTCCATAACAGTTAGGGTTCGGCCATGCAATGGCCTAACCGTGATCCTTGAACCCTTCTTGCCATGCATGCATGACTAATCCATATACATACATAATGTCCTTATTTGTTTCATTATTCATAGCCTACCTTACTCATTAGGGTTTGTCCATTTCCTATCTCATCCCTTGGATGGATTTTAAATCCATGGCCCATAATGTTTTGGCCACTTTTCAATCCAAGAAAATGGACCTTCATGACTTCCTTTAATTCCTAAAACAATATAAAATCTTGTTGAGTGCAACTTACCGATCCCGCGGCTCCTCCGATTTCCTTTTGCTCCTCTTGGATCCTTAGCCTTCCTTCTTCCTCTTCTCCTTGATGTTCGGCCACTATATGTGTTTGATCAAGATGAGATCCCCAAGGTTTGGTTTGGCCAATGATGGAGGTAGGTTTGAGAGAGGGAAAGGAGGAAAGAATGGAAAATCTTCTAAGTCTTGGGTCTTGAGAGTGTGGTCGGCCAAGCTTGGAACTTCTTATTTTTCTTCTAAGTCTTTTCTTCTTCTTGATCTTGGAAGAGAGGGGAGGACGGCTAGTAGAGGGAGGGAGAGAGGTGAGATGGGAAATGAGATGAAACCCTAGAACTTTCCATCTCATTTTGGGTTGCTTGTGTTTGACTCCACCACCTCCCATTTTGCCCAATCATAGTCCATGCATGCCCTTGATCTTAGGCCTCTTGTCTAGTAAACCACCCATGTACACGGTTTTGGGCTTGGGTTTTCATGGTGGTTTGGTGATTTGGGTGAGGTGGAACCACCACCTCACAATGGGCCAATGCATGACCAAGCTTGCCCCCATTTTATGGATCTTTGTCTAGCCATACTACTCTTGTACATGGTTTGGGTTTGGTGGTTTGGTGGTTTGGGTGAGGTGGAACCACCACCTCACAATGGGCCAATGCATGCCCTAGTATGCCCCCATTTTATGGACCCTTGTCTAGCATACCACCCTTCCATGACCAACGATTTTGGTGGGTTTGGATGAGGTGGCACCCCCACCTCTTTCTTGGCCAAGGCATGCCCTCCACCTAGGCTTTTGGTCTAGCCAAGGGGGAGGCATGCCCCCCATGTGGCACTCCAAATCAGCCAACGAATTTGGGTGGTCTGGTCTTGATGATTTGGTGGTTTCCATGAGATAAAACCACCCACTTAACTCATTCATTATCTAAGTGACTCACCCCATTTAACTCACCCCATTATTTAATTCACTTGATTTTTAACTTAGGTCACTTAATTACACAATTTAATTCCATTTATTTCCCTTAAATTTTCCATGAATCCACCCATGGTTAACCAAGTCAACCATGGTGACCGGCCCGACCAATGCCTTAGCCCACCCTCCACCTCACTTGATGAGGTGGAGGTTGGTCCCACTTGATCATGCCACCTTGATTTTATTCCCACTTAACTTAGGTGATTTAAATTAATTTAACTCAACTTATTTTACTTTGATCCTCCTTAATTCCCTTTGACTTATCCATGGTTGACCAAGTCAACCATGGTGATCGGCCCCACCTAAGTCATGGTCCACACGCCACCTCACTTGATGAGGTGGAGTTGGGTCCCATTTGTTTATGACATCTTGACTCATTCCAATTTAACTTAGGTGATTTTAATCATTTCATTCCATTCCATCTACTTGGATCACCATGAGGCGCATGGCCCAATTAAATTCATCTCCTACCCATTTACCCTAATACTCAAACCATCTTGACCCATTGGGTCCCAAATGGGTATTTGACCCAATTGACCATCCTTGACCCAATTAACCATCATTGACCCATTTAAATGAAACTAATCCAATCCATGGCCCATTGGACCATACTTGGGCCATTGTCCAAATTTTGATCCATTTACCATCCATTCCATCAAAGTTCTAAATTTCAACCATTAAAATAAATAATAGCCAATATATGTATTGATTTAAAAATCCGGGCTATTACATGTCGGGTTCAGTCGGCTGAATCAAGAATTCAGTCGACTGAATTTAAAAGTGAAAATTGATTTAATTTTTTTTTTCCGGAAATGATGATTGACTCGCATTGTTAAAATAAAACAAGCATTAAAAAAAAAGGGGTCAAAAACCAAAGAATGAGGTTCGACCATGTTGTATGGCAGAACCCCATTGATGGGTCTTTGTAGACTTGAACACAGTTCAGCCATGACGTATGGTTGAATCCCCTTGAGGCTCTTAACCGGTTTAAGAACTATGATGCATAATTGGAAATGAACTGTAACGCCCCGCCCTTTTCGAGAATTTCAGAGTCTAATTTTTTTTTTTATAATAAAACCTCAGAAAAGAGCGGGCGGCGTCACGACGCGAGTTAAGTTCAGACTACCCAAGTCTGAACCTTAACTGGCCACCCATGTGTACATGGACTAGACCATGATTATGAATCACACATGGAACTAACATCAACATGCGGAAAAACCTAGATTAATTGCGGAATAAAAAGACTAGATAGCAAGTAACAGTCTCAACCATTAATTAAGATAAATCAACGATCCAAAGGTTATTAACCTAATCAAACTATAGCAAGTAATGAATTATTACATGTCCAACAAAAGTATTCAAATGACAGTAATATAAAGTAATTCAATCCATCATTCAAGCGCTTAGGCTTGGCTTAGCTCCCCTCCCGGTCAACGACCTTTTCTTTTCCTTTACTTGTACCTGCATTCTCCTCTGAGGATAGAATTAGGGCGTTAGATCAACGCGCCCAGTAGGTTCCCGAATCAGGGCTACCACAAGTTAGCATATAAAACATGCATATACGTATCATAATACATGATCATCAAAAACAGGTAAAACAATGCTATGATGTATGCACATGCAATGAGCATCCCCCATCATGTACATTCATAGCCATCACTTGAAGTGCCTTGCACCGTCAAGGTAAATTACAATACAACTTCCATCTCTTCATCATTGACTGATTCATATCACATATTAGTCCTCCTAGCGGGACTCTCATCGCCTAAGGAGACCAATGTGACTATGATCATCATGTTACTCCTCCTGGCGTGACTTGCACCACCGAGGCAAGACATAACTCATAACTTGAAACACTGTAGAACCTCATTCATAATCCCATGTCTATGCATGAGATGCCAATGCCTGTATGCCATTTGTTAATGCGTAATATATCATTTGAAACACATATATTAAAACAAGAGTATCATAAGAAAAACTGGGTAAAAACCGTGGTTACAAGTAGGTAGGAAACCTACTGAAGAATCACTTCAGCGTCCGTTCTTTCTTAGGCTTTATCCGGTCACGACTCGTTCGTCGTTCAACTCTCGTCACCTTGTGATACAATAATCAGTAAATCATATTGTCACTTAAATATCCATTCACATATAAGACCCAAAACATCTTGATTTGGTCCTTCTTTCAAGTCCTTCCTTTATTGCTCATATTTACAATTTTTGCCATTGGCTCATCTTTTATAATAATTTATGACCATAGAAATATTACCCGAAACATATGTTTATAGGTGGGGTTCGGCCATACACCTTGGCTGAACCACACTTATTTCACTTAGGTCCAACTTTCATCTCATGATTGTGACCCTTATTTACAAGCATGCCATTGGTTCCAATAACTTTAACCTAGGTATTTAACTTAGGCTATACCTTTTTTCCAACGTTATTACATGGTTCAGCCATCCATAGGCTGAGCCAAATCAGTAAGCTTATCACATTTAAATCTCATAAGAAACCCATAAACTTTAGTCCATTTATCCCAAAAACAGCCCCATTATTTAAATACCAATTGGCTCTACCCCTTAGCCATGTTAAACACATAGTTTAGCCATCCTATGGCCAACCCAAAATCAGTACCCTTATCACATAAAAAACTCCACCATTGGTATGGTTTTATCTCTCCAAAAACCATACCAAAAACAGTCCACAAAGGTCCATGGTTTCCATGTTTCCCAACATGAAAACCAACCTTCTTTTACATGGGGTTCGGCCCTCCATGTTGGCCAAACCCAATGGTTATTCTTACTGTTTTTAAACCTCCAATAATCATGTATAAACATTATATTAATATTAGGTTTTGATTTTCAAAGAAACCATCTAAAACAGTCCATAACAGTCTATGATTCCATGTTTCACAACATGAAAACCAACATCCTTTTACATGGGGTTCGGCCCTCTATGGTGGTCGAACCCAATGGTTATTCTTACTGTTTTTAAACCTCCAATCATCATGTAATTAACAGAGTATTAACATCAGGTTTTAACTTTAAAAGAAATCATCCAAAAACCAACATCATATCATGGGATTCGGCCATCCAAGATGGCCAATCCCCATGGTCCATCTTTTCCAATTTTAATCTACTTATTTAGACCACATAACTTCAGCCTTTTCTGATATCCAAACCCATGTTTTAACTCTCTTTAAAACATGTATTTTAAACCTAGTAAAGCATGTAAAACAGTCCAAACTTGCATGGTTTTAAATTTCAAAAACCATAACCATTAACCAACTTTTTCCATGGGGTTCGGCCACCCAAAGTGGCCGAACCCAATGGTCCATTTCCACTCCTCTTTGACACTATCTTCCATGGTTTAGACCCTTGTCAAATTCGGCCATAGCATGGCCAAATTATGACATCCAAATCCATGCTTTCAATCTTTCCAAAGTATGCATCTTAAACCTCCAAAATCAGTCCTATACTTGCATGGTTTAAATCTTACAAAACGATCAACAATAACCATAATACTTCATGGGGTTCGGCCATCCAAAGTGGCCGAACCCTATGTCCATGTTTTCCATCTAATTGGGCATAAAAGAATCATACTTTAACCCTTTGATAGATTTGACCATCACATGGCCGAATCATGTCTTATTTTTCCCATTTTATTAAACATAAATCAATGGAAAAACTTACCACTTTCCTTTGCCTTTTGCTCTTGACTTTTAATCCTTGCTTCCTTAATTCCTTGCTGGTTGTATGCTTGATCCAATGGTGAGAAACACCAAGTCCAATTCAGCCAAGAGAGTGTTCTTGAGAGAGGGAGAGAAAGATGGAAAATCTAAGACTTTTGGCATGTAAATTCGGCCAAGCATGGTGTTGTTTGCTTTTGTATTTTCAGCCACTATGACCTCTCAACTTCCTCATCGATCCATGCACAAAATGATGTGCCTTGGGTGCCCTCCAAGGCACCCCTTGGCAGCTACCCATGCAGCCATTAAGATTCCCAAGCAACTCATCCCAAAACCCATGTTTTTCCATTAATCATACACCATTGAACTCACCAAAACAAGTCCCCAACGTGTGGGACTTGTTTTGGTTGGTTTGAGACCAGCCAACCTCTTCAAATTACCATTAAACTCACTGATTTACAGTCCCTTGGATTTCCACTTTGACTCACCCAACTCAAGATATTTTTATTCCATTTCAACTCACCAAACTCACCATACTTAATGCATTTCATTTAATGCACATGAGTTGACTCACCACTTGATTTAATTCTAACTCACTTCAGTCCCACTCAACTGATTTAACTCGTGTTTTAGTTCCCTTGAGGGTCCACACGGTCAACCATAGTCAACTCGACCCGTTGGGTCCACTTTTAGCTCCTTGACCCGCTTTTGACTCCATGACCCAATTATGGTATTTTGGTCATTTGCAATTGGTTTTTACATATGGATCAAGCCTACCCATTTTTTTCTTCACTTGATTTCTAATCAAATAGGCTTAACCCCATTTAATTTAAGTTCATAAAACGGTCAAATTATCCATTTTGACCCGATGGGTCCCATTTGGGCCCTTTGACCCATTTAGCCATTTTTGACCCAAATGATGAAAATTACCCAACCAATCAAACTTAACATTCATAATGTGCTCATATGATTTTATTTTGAGCAATGGGCCCCACTATTTCCTTACTTAACATCACAAAATAATTAATTTAACAACTCAGGGGCATTTTCGTAATTTTCCACTTCATTGAGAAACTGGGGTGTTACATGAACATGGGATGATTTAGGGGATGATGGAAATCAAATGGATCATCAAATTGATTTATTTATGTGCTAAATGTTATAAGGAAAAGGAGATTCGTAAAAGGGGTTTTGCAATTTGGTTTCGACGTGATCATTGAACGTGACCTTCACGAAAACAGCAAGCATACCATCTTGGACATTGGTAGGATTCTTACCTTATTGAAATGCATAGGGATCTATATATGTATGAGTTCTTGGTTTGATTTACAAACATGATGAATCATTTTGGTTAAAATGAATGGAATATGTTTCGGTGAACTGTTTTTTCAATTAAATATGCATTTTTATACAAAATGACAATTGTCCATTCATGATCTCATGCATGGCATGGGAGGGAACATGAGGGAGGAGTCCATACTCCATTCGGTGATTCCGATTAACAAACATGGGGAGGAGTCCACGCTCCATCGGTGATTCTGATTAACATACGTGGGAGGAGTCCATACTGATTCCTAGTGACATATGTGGGAGGAGTCCATGCTCCATTCGGTGATTCCGATTAACATACATGGGGAGGTGTCCACGTTCCATTGGTGATTCCGATTAGCATACGTGGGAGGAGTCTATACAGATTCCTAGTGACATATGCGGTGATTCCGATTAACATACATGGGGAGGAGTTCACGCTCCATCGATGATTCCGATTAGCATACGTGGGAGGAGTCTATACTGATTCTTAGTGACATATGTGGGGGGACTCCATGCTGCATTCAGTGATTCCGATTAACATACATGGGGAGGAGTCCACGATCCATTCGAGGTTTCCGATCAACATACATGGGGAGGTATTCAGTGACCTGGTGGTA
Organism: Chimonanthus praecox; assembly: GCA_022113865.1. Taxonomy (NCBI): domain Eukaryota; kingdom Viridiplantae; phylum Streptophyta; class Magnoliopsida; order Laurales; family Calycanthaceae; genus Chimonanthus; species Chimonanthus praecox. Next base: position 24,959,089 of record CM039091.1, read on the forward strand.
CATTACAAAACACTGTGGAAATAAATTGGCCAAGGAACACTTGATATAACTTGAATGGTGATGATATGGAGATTGGTTGGGGGATCATTGGCATATGACACCCATGGCATTGACATATACATGAGCATGATTTGGACGATTATCATGCACTGATTTTAAGACTATGATATGTTTACAGTTTTCTAACGAGATACTCTCAAATTAAATTACATAAATAACTCGGGGTGAGCTGTTCTCATCTCCGATTCAAGTTCCCATGTGGCCTCTTCGTCACCATGACGATCCCATACCACTTTCACGAACTGAATCGCTCTGTTTCGCAACACCCTTTGTTCGGTCTCCACTATCCTGACCAGTTTCTCGACGTACGTCACGTCACTTTGTACTTCAATATCCTGAACATTCAAGACATGGGACGAATCCGGATTGTATTTCCTTAGCATCGACACGTGAAACACATCGTGTAGAGATGCTAATTGTGATGGGAGTGCTATTTGATAGGCCACCTCCCCCACTCTTCTCATGATGGAAAACGGTCCCACAAATCTTGGTGACAGTTTTCCCTTCTTGCCAAACCTCATGTGTCCTTTCCGTGGCGAGACCATTAGAAATACCAAGTCTCCCACTTCAAATTCCAAAAATCGTCTCCTTTTATCAGCATAACTCTTCTGCCGACTTTGTGCAGTCAATAAGTGTTGACGTATCAACTTAATTTGTGCAGTTGTCTCTGCAACTAGTTCTGGTCCGATCAATGCAGGCTCTCCTGCCTCCGTCCAACATACCGGCGACCTACACGGTCTACCATATAAAGCCTCATAAGGAGCCATTTAAAGACTTGCCTGAGGGTTGTTATTATAGGAGAACTCCACCAATGGTAAGTGGTCCTCCCATCCTCCTTTGAAATCTAACATACACGCTCTCAGCATGTCTTCCAAGGTTTGTATTGTTCTTCAGACTGACCATCAGTCTATGGATGGAAAGCGGTGCTAGTCAGTAGATCTGTCCCCATGGCTGACTGCATGCTTTGCCATACTCTGCCTGTAAAACGGCCATCTCTGTCCGATACTGTCGTTCGAGGAATGCCATGTAGTCGAATGATTTCTTTAATATACCGCCGACCCAACATTTCAGATGAATCCGTCATCTTGATAGGAATGAAATGTGCGGATTTGGTCAGTCGGTCGACTACGACCCATACGGCATCATTGCCCTTTGAAGACCTCGGCAACCCCGATACAAAGTCCATGGAAATGTGTTCCCATTTTCATTCTGGTACTGCTAAGGGTTTGAGTAACCCTGGTGGCTTTTGGTGTTCAGTCTTAACTTGCTGACAAGTTAAACAATGCGCCACGAATTCTGCCACATCCCTTTTTAGTCCATGCCACCAATAATGCCTCTTTAAATCATGGTACATTTTGGTGCTACCCGGATGAATAGAGAGCTTGGATTGATGTGCCTCAATCAGTAGTTCTTTCCTGCAACTCTTTGGCACATCATCCTCAAACAAGTGGACATGTGGAAATATCAAATCAAACATATCCTGGAGAAGACAATCAATCCATCACGGAAGGACTGGTCTACCAAACTTACTGATGTACTATGAGCTTATCGAACTGCATTCAAGACACCCATAGGAATGTTACCCTATCGCTCAGTGTATGGAAAGGCTTGTCATCTTCCAGTCGAAATAGAACACAAACCCTATTGGGCAATCAAGCGTTTCAATTTTGCTCTAGACTCGGCTGGACAACTCAGAAAGCTTCAATTAGATGAGTTGGAAGAAATCAGAAATGAAGCTTATGATAAGGCTAGAAAGTACAAAGACCGAATGAAAGTCTTTCATGACAAACACATTCTCCGGAAAGTGATTACTGTTGGTCAAAAGGTCCTATTGTACAATTTTTTGTTGCATTTTTTTCTTAGAAAATTGAAATCCAAATGGTCCAGTCCGCTCATAATCACAACCATATTTCCATATGATGCCATCCAGATCAAGCATCCTACAAATGGTCATCCTTTCAAAGTTAATGGCCAACGTTTGAAACCAATTTTAGAGCCCTATTCTCCAGAAGGAATAAAGGAGATCCTACTCATTGATCCAATTTACGAAAACTGATTTGCACATCCATTATCCTCCCATTTTCCAATCCCATTTACCCTTACCCACTCATCTTTACCCTGACCCACCAATCCAATTGTCTATGTCTGAGTTGGTCTAAGTTCATCAAAGTCGTCAGTGTCTAGTTGTTATTTTTCTTGAGTCTAGTTTTTCTTTGAGTCAATCTAGCCAAGAAGTCAGTCATTTCATCCCACGGTACAACACATACTTAAATTGTTCGTTTTCTAAGATATTTCTTCATTTACACCTGGCTAGGGTAGATTAGGGAACATTGAGGACAATGTTCAATTCGAGTTTGGGGGTACTAAGGTCATTCATTCATTTTCATAAAAAATTCTTAGGGGAGAGTAAGTTCATAACTGAGACCCCTTTAAAAAAACAAATTAGCATCCCTCATCCATCTTTGTCTTTGTGACCAGCAGACGTTAATGAACTAGATAAAAGTCATGCACGTAGACGGTCGAGTTTTCATTTTTGCATTGTGTCTGTCTAGAACACAAGTTACCCCAGACTTGTGTAGGAAAATCATTTCCTTAGCTATGAGGGTGAGGAAGCTGGAAATCCTAGAGGAACAACCCAGACCTCTCGGTGGTCGAAGCACTCTTGCTGCAAAGAGGAAAGCTAATAGGATATGTATCTGTCACAAATGCGGACGTTGGAATTGTTACAGAATAAGATCAAATTATGGAGTCCGTTGTGAACCAGCAGTAAGTAGACTTGTAGGGAACCGACAAATCTATGTAGACCTATGCAAGGGCAGAGTAAGTCCAGAAGGACTGAGACGCCTTGAAGTACAAGAAAACTGTTGATTTCCAACTAAGCGCTTACAAACGTCTTGACAATCTGACGTTAAACAAGTCATAATCTTGTTTAGACAAAAATAGGCAGAATCATTGTAGAGAAGAATAAGTTAGGACCGAGACTTCTGGAGCTTATACACTGCCAATTTTTTGTCGAAAAAAATTACCCGCTTTTTGACAATCTGACTTTAAAAGAGTTACATTTTTAGCATTAATACTTTAGAGTTTTATATCATACTTTTCCAGAAAGATTTTTATAGGATTTATATTTGGAAACCATTGTACACAGCCATATTAAGTGTAACGCCCCGCCCTTTTTCACCCGTTTTCCGAAAATCAGAGTCTATTTTTTTTTTTTAAATAGAAGAGAGAGAGGGCGCGGACGCCACGACGCGAGTTAAGTCCGAGCTTCTAAAGCCCGACCCTTAACTGGCCAACCCCACGCGTACGCGGAGCTAAGTCCACGAGAACGGTTCACGCGTAAGAAGTAAGCTCGCGGATTATAATTATTGCGGAACATGATAATAGAGTCTATCCTACCGGTTTTTAGATAGAAGGGAAGATACAACATTGAATTTACCAAAATGCCCCTATGTTCATGATTATATCACAAAATGTATCGTCCATAAGTAACGTCCAAAACCATCGCAAGAAATGTAAATTTATACAACCCGACAAGCTAAGTTACTTATAATTACATCTCCAAAATGTAAACATAACATAAACTAGGACTGCGCTTTCCAAGCTCCTAGGCTTGGCCTCCGGTATGTCCACCGCTTCCTGCCTCTCCTGCGTCATCAGCTAGGGTAGAAGTAGGGCATTAGTCAACGTGCCCAGTAGGACTCCGAGTAGGGCTAGCACATGGATTAGTGATAACACATATACCGATAAAATAACATATAACAAAATACGTATGTGATGAATGCTATGTCATGGGTGCTTATGTCATGTGTCCCACCCATTGTCCGTATGATCATACAATATCCTGTTTCCCCATGTTTGCTTCTCGGTCGCCCCGACGGAGCATTGACTCCGGTTATAGCCCTCAGACTATCCCCATGTCTGATTCTCGGTCGCCCCGACGGAGCATGGACTCCAGTTATAGCCCTCAGGCAATCCCCATGTCTGATTCTCGGTCGCCCCGACGGAGCATGGACTCCGGTTATAGCCCTCAGGCAATCCCCATGTCTGATTCTCGGTCGCCCCGACGGAGCATGGACTCCGGTTTGTTTATTTTTTTCTGCCCATGCCATGCATGAGATGTAGGTGCATTATGCTATGTAGTATATAGATAGACCATAATCGATATACCATACATAGTCATATGATGCATAATATTAAAATATAATCCATGATACTATCATGTAACTCATAAGTTAAAACTCATCATAGTACAAGTCCCATAAATCATAAATTATAATCATAAATCCATAATAAGCCAAGTCAAAGTAATTTAAAACACCATCACATATCCATCGATTACAAAAAGGTAGGAATCCTACCGAATACCGTGTCGCGTTCCGTTACGCTTTCCGTTCGATAATCCGGTCGCCGATCGCGTACCGTTTTGCGACGTCCGATACCTTATTACATTTACCGAATTAGTCCATACGTCATCCATGGTTAAGTTCTTAACTAATTATAACCCTAGATCCATTCAATGATCTTTAAATACATTATAAGTTTATCGAAAATCGGCCCTTAACTTAGCCCATTATCCATTGGTTTGATCACATACATAAATCCAATTTGGATCATTTTAGATATTTCCAATTTGCGGCCTAAAACGCAGCAACTAATCGCTTCACTTAACCATTCACAAAATATCCGATTTTTATGTCTAATCCCTGTACATGGCCGAACCCATGGTTCTTCAATGTGGCCACTTATTACGGTTTTGCCACTCTCCTTCCATGGTAAATCATCCATTCATTTATGTGCATTCTAAGTCCAAGATTCATTCATACTTAGGTCCATTCAATCATGACCTAACATCATAAAATCAGCCATCTAATATTTAATTTTGAAAAATATTTACTCCCACACCTAATTCCACATTTTGGCCTAAGGTGTGGCCCACATATCATTTTTATAAATCCATCAAAATCTAGTATTCTTCTACATTATTTTCCATTTATTAAATCCACTAATCACTACCCTAAGGTTCACCTTTATGGATACCATTTTCAAAGACTAAGTTTTGTCCCAAAATAATCCATCTAAATTTTCATTTCCATTAAAAAGATTACCACACACCATACTTACTCATCTATCCAAATTCCCATTCTTCCATGTTATTTTCCATGCCTAAAAATCTCAAACCATTACCATAGGGTTCGGCCATACACCATGGCCGAACCCATGGTTCATGGCCCACCTTTCTTAGAGCCATTTAAGACCAAAGTTCTATGAATAGTTGTCCATGATTTTTTTCTTGTTAAAAATTCCATTTAAAATCATTAATATCATTCATTTGGTCCATTTAAAACTTGTGTCACACATTTTGGAAATCCATTTACAACTATCATTTTCTCCATCATTTTCCATCTTTCTATTCTTATAAAATAATTAACCATCACCATAGTTCCATAAAAAAATTCTAAAACATCATCCATGGATTTCATCATAAAACTTTTTCCAAAAATTTGCCTACATTTAACCCTTGAAACCCTAACCATTCTCCAAAATTTCAAACCTTAACATCTTAATAAATTCATCACCATTTACCATGGGGTTCGGCCATGCTACATGGCCGAACCCTAAGGTCTATCCAATCCATCAAAATTTCCATTTTCCTATGCTTAATAAAGACTTATAACAATTCCATTTAAAATTTCCATGCTTCCATTTCTTAATCCATTCCTCCATTTTTCATCCATTTCTTATCTTATCTTTTGATGGATCTTAGATCCATGGCCCACAACATTTTTGGCCATGTTTAGTCTAAGAAATGAATTCCACATCCTATCTTTAAGAAAAAACATAAACTCTTGTTTAAGAAATTCTTACCGCACCGACGACTCCTCCGGTCCTTCTTTTTTTTTCCTTAGCCCTTTCTCCTTCTTTCTCTTCTTGATGATCGGCTAGATGAGCTTGATCAATGGTGGGACATGCTTGGATTGGCTAAGGTAAATGAGGTTAGGTTAAGAGAGAAAGAGAGTATGGAGATGAGGGAGAGATCTTCAAGGTTCTTGATCTTGGGGTGGCCCAAGACCTATCTTTTTCTTCTCTTTTCCTCCTATTTCTTTCTAAGTTTTTCTTCTAAGTTTCCTTTCCTCCTCTCTTGCAAGGTGAGGGACGAATTTCATGTGTGTGTGGGGAGATAGAGTGAAAATGGTTAGTTTGACATGAGATGGAGGTGGTTGGAGTGGTCTTCATTCAAGCATTAACTTTCTCAACAACCAAGCATGGGTTGGCTTGACTTTGGTGGTGGTGGTTGAGACCCAACCACCATTCAAGCCCATGGTTTTAATTTGTATTTTCTTGAGGTGGTTTGTGTTTGTTGGAGTGGTTTTGACCATTTAACCATTTGACCATTTTAATCTTAGGTTGATTAACTTAGATCACCTTGATCCCTTGATTAATTTATTCAATCACTTTCTATTTAATTTAATCCCATTAATTTCCCTCCATGATCCACCCATGGTTGACCAAGTCAACCATGGTGGTCGGCCCCACTATTCCTGGGTCCACACGCCACCTCAATGGGTGAGGTGGAGGTGGGCCCCATTGGCCATGTTGCATTGGTCCATTTATCACCTAACTTAGGTGATTTAAATTTTATTAATTGTATCCCTTTTATTGGATCATCATTGGGCCCATGGCCCAATTTGATTCTTGTCTTACCCCTTTATCTTAGGGCTTAGTTACCTTGGCCCATTGGGTCCCACATGGCTCTTTGACCCAAATTGACCATCTTTGACCCGATTACTTACCATTGACCAATTACATGTATCAATTCCAATTCAAGGTTTATTGGGTAACCATTGGGCACATGGCCCAATTAGATCCCCTCCTTTTCCACTTACCTTAGGGTTTGAACCGATTTTGATCCATTGGGCCCCACATGGCTATCGGGCCTACTTTGACCATCGTTGACCCGATTAGTCCTCATTGACCCCTTTAATGGATTTCATCCAACCCATGGCCCAATTGGGCCATCCTTGGGCCATTGTCCCAAAATTTGGTCCATTTGGCATTTTATTATATCAAATTTCAAATTAAAATGAATAAATGCCAATATATATATTTATCAAAAATTCGGGTTATTACATTAAGTTTAGTCTGAAAAAAAAAAAATTCACGAGTCAAGTAATCATTAGAGGAGTACTAGTGGAGACTTAACCCAGTGAGCTTTAGCGCCATTCTTTCTTCTGAGAGTTGTAAGTCAATTCTATTTTCTTTGATAGCACAAATAAGTTGTTGTTGATCTCATTATTCTTCATCTTGCTCATATTACTAAGAACACCATCAAAATTGAGTTATTATATCTGATTTTTTTGGAATTTATTTGAAACAAAGAAACCACTTGTTGAAACTTAGGATATGATTTAGGTCATTGTTGGATCATTTGAGGCTAAAAGCCCACCTATTGTTTGTCATCTTATCTTGATAGTTCCCCAGTTGAGCCTTATATAAGCCTACTTTCTTGACTAGCCATGTTTACCATACCCAACTCCAGTTGAAGATTATGAGCCAATAAAAAATATCCATGACCTATTCTTAGAAAAGGTTAGAGATGGAAAATTAAGGGATGGTACTCTAAGGGCACAAGAAAGAAAAGAATAAGAACAAGAAAAAGAAAGAAAGTAGCATCGAAAAAGGGAAACATCCAGATACCAAAAGAAGGATGTGAAAAAGAAAAGAAAAATAATAAAAAAATAAAATACTCAGAAAAGTGCCTAAAAAGAAGAATAGAGGAAAAATATTCCATTCAAATCATGAAGTCCTCTAACCAAATCAAAGTACTTATCTTTAGAGCCTTATATCCTTTTTTGATTTAACCCGATCCCAAACCATTTTTCGTCCTAAAAGGAAGTCCTATTGATCTTAGGTCTAAATAGGGTGTTTCAAGTAGAGAATAAAGGAAGAAAAATGATGGTATTTGACTCAACGTTCTCAGGAAAATGGTATCTATTCATGAGATCATTCATCTTCTTTGATATGAGCCGTCTTTGTTAATACATATGTGAGATACTTTGATTTTGAGTACATAAATTCTCCTCACATATACTTGAGAGAAAATAAACCCAAACGTCTGAGTGTTAATTTTTTCGAGAGATATATCTAGTGAGGTTTGCAGTCAAAGTGCATTTTCCAATGTTGCGAACAAAACTTGGTTCTATTTGGAAAAAGTGGTCTATCTTAATGTTCGCTAAAGCACACAGTACACTCCAAGTATAAGCCTTGTAAAATGAATTTTAGAGTTGTATGATGTTTAGACCTCTCATCATGGTGTTCCTGTTAAACATGTTGATATTTGTGGGTATTATCACTGAAAGCCCTCACGAGACTATAACTCGTCCACTAGTGGTGAGCTAGGGGTTTAATGGTTTGTTGCATACGCTAAGTGCAATCAAAGTACTAGCGAAAGTGGTTTAGTTTAGGATTTTCATTTTATTCAGTTGGTCTTTTGTGTGTCTTTGAATTTTTTATCATTAGTTTTGGTCGAGGAGTAGCAAAATTTGAGTTTGGGCGTATTTGTTGAGCACTGAACTATTATAATTTTACCCCTGATTATTCGGTTAGTTAATCCTCAATTTTTTATATAATGATACATTTAAAGTAGTTGGTCAATTTTGTAGCAAAAAATGGAAAGTTCAGGAAAATCAAGTTAAAACAACAGAAAATTGCAAGTTTAGTGCTTTAAAGAGAAGACCGATGATTATTATAATTATTTCATGTCACTTTCTAGGATTGTTATGTAAATTAATTAATCTAAATCCAGTTATGAGAGTCTGATTAATTAATAATTTTTAGAGCGACTGAATAATTATTTAATTCTAGAGGTTAAAAACTGCAATCCAAGTGCCAAAGCCTGAATTTCAAATCATTGGGCCAAGATTTAGTTCAAATGGGCCAAGCTTTGTTCCACAAAACTTCAATGGGTCAAGCCACATGCAAGTCCATGCGCATTCCACACATTGGGCCAGGCCAGCATGCAAGCCTAGTCCAACTAAGGCCCAAGCTCTCAAACCCAATGTAAATGGGTCTGAGTTGAGGTCTAGATCTAAAAGCCCAAGTCCAATGAACTCCATGGTCCATGTTTGAATTTACTTTAAGTCCAACAGAACTACCTAGGTCCAAAACTCATAACTCAACTTCACATCCACACCATCCAATTTCCATCTTAGATCTTAAACCTTCCATCTCACATACCCAGTTAGGTCAAACCTTAGATGCACCATCAAATCTAACCCATCGACTAATCTATCATTAGATCTAGGTCATCCATCATCATCATGATCATCTTAACCTTAAATTAGTGATCATCTATGCATCACCTATTAATCCTTGCATTCATTTCATTCATTGATCATCTTAGCCATTAGATATTAGGTAATCCAATCACATCCATTCATTCATCTCTTAGAAACCCTAGAGCCTCCACATGCATCCATCACATACACACATCACCTTAGATTTAGGTCATGCATTTCATCATCCATTTAGATCCACCTATGCATCTAAACCCTCCATCAACCATCTGTCCATTCCTATATTTATTTTACCCAAAAAACCTTCGAGTCATTAGATCAAAACCCATTTAATCTATGCCCTCCATTCATAAACCCTAAGCTATGAACAACTTGTAGTTCAAGCTAGCCTCCATGCGCATTTTACTGCTCACCATCCCATGATTTTTGTAACCTAAAACCTCTCCCTGAAATTAGACTAAAAACCACCTAAATACATCTCTAAGATCTTAACACATTTCATCATCCAATCCCCAAGTATCCCACACGATTTTCTCAATCCGAAACCAATGCAATTCCTAATTTCTCTCATAATCTCCTATCTTCTCTCCACCTTCACTTAGCCACCAAGGAAAGCCACATAAAAATTGTGTGACCTGTAAGTGCCCCCGCTTGTCCGAGTCACCCATATTATCAATTACGTGACTCAGTTGGACCTTACCTTAGAAAAATGAGAAGATCTATTATGCATTGAAGAATCTACACCGAACATGTTCTTGGCACACAGGTAAGTGAACCTTAGGAGACCTTAGGTTAAGTCAAAAAACTTAGAAGTCAATTGTTTATCAACTGTAAAATTAGAAAATAGTTGGCTTTCAGCCTCCAGGCCTCGTGCAGTTTGTCGAGGCCTCACAAACAGTATTTTGTTGAGTCGTATTTGGGACAACTGTAACTTAGCAGGACCTTGTGTCTTTTGACCTAGTCTCTTACAGATTTAGGTAAATAAATCTGTAATCCTTAATTGGGAGTTTATTATGGAAATGAGGAAGATCCTCATTTTGAATCTCCAAGTGCCACCTCACACAATCTGAACAGATCCGTTGGGGAACCTCATCATGGATGGTTGTCTCTGACTGACTTGGAAATGCTCCTCCATTTGATTAAATGTGTTTGACAATCATCGAGCACTCTCTATGTAAATCCATGATTGATGATTGAAATGATTTGATAGTCAATCACGTATAGGTGGCATGTTAATCAACTGGTCATTAACTTAATTGACAAGCAGAAAAATTCGAATTACAGAATCTGTGTTGTCTTTCCTTTTACCATCACGAGGCCTCATAGGAATCCTCGAGGCCTTGTAGACGTGATTGGCCACAAAACAGACTGTCTTATTTATATGTCTCGTGGGCTGAATGAAAGTTACACAGAACCTTTTGGAAAAATAAGAGTGTGACCAGAGAGATTGCCCACCTTCACTTACACCTTCTTCATCATTTTCTTATAGAGATGTTTGGGTAATCAATACCCCAGTTCTGATGAAGTTTAAGGTGTTCTCTTAGGACCAGAAAACCAGTCACATATCTGTCCTATACTGTTGTGTCAATAATCACTCTGGTGGATCGAATCTAATGGAAGGAGCACGCAGACATTGAGTAAAGAAGAAAGCACTTAAAGAAGATTGGATAAGGCCTAAGGCAAGTGTTTCTCCTTTCCTTTATTTTAATAATTGTAAAGTGGATTAGAACAGTGTGTTCGAACTACTCAAAAAATAGGTGTAGAGGATTAGATCATTTGGGTTGAACCTCTATAAAAAACTAGGTTGTACTATTTGGGTGTGAGACCGATACATAGTATATTTGGGACGACCCTAAAGTTGGGAAGTCTAACAGTGGACGTAGGTTTGTTGAAACCGAACCACTATAAAATATCTGTGTTTATATGTGGTTGATGTTTTAACTTGAATGTTTTAATTGAATATTGTGTCACACACACATATTGGGTCAGCCATTTTAATTAACAGTGGTTAATTTAAAGGTAAAAGGAATTCATTGCATATCTCATACACTTAAACTACAATTCGGTTAAGGATATTTTAAAAGGGAATTAAAATTGAAAACCGACCTATTCCCCCCACTCTGGGTCGTGCATTACTTTAGTAATGGAATTTCAATTGGTATCAGAGCTCGATTACTTTGAGTTGGACTTAATCATCCGAGTTGATCCTGTACTACAATCATGCACAAAGATGAGTCCCCTGTTTCTAAATCTCCCTATTTTGACAGCTCTAACTATGCCTCTTGGAAGGCAAAAATTAAGAACTTTTTTATATCACTTGATGGAGCCGTCTGGGAATCGATAGTAAAAGGTTGGGAACATCCGATTGAGGAAATTACTGAAAAATCTACTAGAGATGAAATCGGAAAATCTGTACAACAAGTTGTTGGCATTAAACCTAAGGATTACTTCATTTGGATAGATATGGAGAAAATGTTATATACAGCAAATGGAAAGGCGTTAAACGCCATTAACTGTGCTATCTCACCTGATGAATTCAAGCGTATTGTAACGCCCGCTCCATTTTCACCGAAATTAGAGTCTATATATTTTATTTTATTTTTAATTAAGAAGTAACAACGGGCGCGGACGTCACGACGCGAGTTAAGTCCGAACTTCTAAAGCCCGGCCCTTAACTGGCCAACCCCACGCGTGCGCGGAACGAAGTCCACGAGTACGGTTCACGCGTAGGAAGTAAGCTCGCGGAATATAATTACATGCGGAACATTATAATAGATATTATCCTACCAGTTTTAGATAGAAGGGAAGATACAACATTAAACTACTAAGATGCTCCAATGTTCATAATTATGTCTCAAAAAGATAACGTACGGGTATAATCCAAACCATAGCAAGAAATCCAAAATTATTACAATTCGACAAGCTAAGCTACTTAAGTTACAACTTTTCCAAAACTAAACTTTGATAAACAAAGTAGCCGCTTTCCCCAGCTCCTAAGCTTGACTCCCGTCGCGTCTACCGTTTCCTCCGTCTCCTGCGTCATCAGCTAGGGTAGAAGTAGGGCGTTAGACAACGAGCCCAGTAGGACTCCGAGTAAGGCTAGCACATGGATTAGTGATAATAAGCATACTGATAATAATATAAAAAGGCCATATGATGAATGCCATGCCATGGGTGCCTATGTCATGTGTCCCACCCATCATCCATATCATCATAAAATGTCATATCCCCCTTGACGGCAAAACCTCGTCAAGGTGTCCCCATGTTTGCTTCTCAGTCGCCCCGACGGAGCATGGACTACGGTTATAGTACGCCAAGCTATCCCCATGTCTGTTCTCGGTCGCCCCGACGGAGAATGGACTCCGGTTCCTTTATTTTCCCGCCCATGCCATGCATGAGATGTAAGTGCATTATGCTATGTAATATATATATATATAAAATTCATATTCATAATATAAAATCCATAGGATAGGAATATAATCCATAGCATTTAAAATACCATCCATAAAACAAACTATATAATTACCGAAATAAAATACGAAAAACATCACATATACATAATACACGGCTTACAAAAAGGTAGGAATCCTACCTAATACAGATAACGTCCCTTTCCATTTTCGTCCGATACTTCCGGTCGCCGATCGCGTACCGTTTGCGATGTCTTGATACCTTATTATGTATTTTCCAAGTTAGTCTATATCTTATCCATGATTAAGTCTCTAACTGATCATAAACCTATGTTCATTAATGATCTTTAACCACGTTACAAGATTATCATAAATCAGCCCTTAACTTAGCCTCTTTTTCCCATTGATTAAAACTTATACATAATTCAATCCATAACTGATCCATACACTTAGATCCATTAATGACTTACCAATCATGTCATAGGATCATTAAAATTAGTCCTTTTAAGTTAACATAACCACCATTTATCCTACCGGATTAACAGCGATCACTGAAAATACTCAAAACCGCACTCTTCAATTCAGTCGACTGAATTAGGAGTTCAGCCAACTGAATCAGGAGTTCAGTTGACTGAATCACAGATTCAGTCCGCTGACTTCGAATCAGATTGTCTGTTTATCTTGCCAGTTCAGTTTCAGTCGACCGAAATACACATTCAGTCGGCTAAAACATGGTTCGTACCCCTTTCAGTCGACTGAATCACAGATTCAGTCGGTTGACTTTGTATCAGGTTATTTGTTTGTTCTGCCAGTTTATTTTCAATCGACTGAATCATAGATTCAGTCGGCTGAACTATCAACCATCCATTTACGTGTTTAATAAGCATCCCTTCAGTCGACTGAATCCTATATTCAGTAGGCTAAAACTTCTAGAACCCTTTTCTTATCCGAGACGTTTGTGTTCAGTCGACTGAATCTGATGATTCAGTCGGGTGAAACTCCCAGAAACTCCTTCTGTTTTCAGCCACCATTAGTTCAGTCGACTGAAACCCTTATTCAGTCAGCTGAAACTCCCAGAAACTCGGGTCTGATTCGTCCATTATCAATTCAGTCGACTGACTGTTTTGGCAGTCTTCTCCATTTGCATATTTTGTACACCCTTCCTTCGTGATTTCCTTAAAAATATTCCATTCTTAAACCATTAAAACTTAATATCTTGTTTAGAGATACTTACAATCCGTAGCTCTCCCGGTTGTCTCTTGCTCCTCTTGTTTCTTAGCCTTTCTCTTCCTTCTTTCTCCTTGACACTCGGCCAATGATGAGCTTGATCGAGATGAGATCCCCAAGGTTTGGTTCGGCCCAGGTGTAGTATGTTTGAGAGGGAAAAAAAAGGAGAGAATGGAAAAATATCTCAAGTCTTGGGTCTTAGGAGTATGGTCGGCCAAGCTTGGGTTCTCTTCTTCCCTTCTAAGTCTCTTTCTCTTCCTTTCTCTTTGGTGTTTTCTTTGGAATAGAGGGGAGGACGGTTTTGGAAGAGATAGAGAGATGGAGAGAGTGTGATGATTGGTTTTGACTCCATCTACCAACTAAGCATGGAGGGGGGTATGGCCTTGCATGCCCCCAATCTTAGGGCCATTGTCCCCTTGGTGGGGGTGGTTGGAATGAGGTGGAACCCCCACCCATTCCAACGAATTTGGTGAGTCAAGTAGGATGGAAATCATCTTGACTCACCCCATTTCCTATGTGACTCACTCCCCTCTTGATTACGTTCCTTGGTCTATTCAAGATTAAACTTAGGTGCTTTACATTAATTAAATCAATTTTATTTATTTGAGTCCTCCTTAATTCCATTTTGACTCATCCATGGTCAACCAAGATGGCCGGCCCCACCTTTCCTTGGTCCACATGCCACCTCATTTGATGAGATGGAGGTGGGCCTCACTTGATTATTTTCTCATTAACTTAGGTGATCAATTCAATCCATTCCCCTTATTAGGTTATCATTGGACCCATGGCCCAATTATATTTATTTCCTACCATTTACCTTGGAGTTTTGAGTTAATTTTGATCCATTGGGTCCCACATGGTTATCGGGCCCACTTTGACCATTAATGACCCTTTAGATGGATCCCGTCCAGTCCATGGTCCATTGGACCATACTTGGGCCTTTGTCCAAATTTTTTGATCCATTTAACATCCATGACATCAAAATTCCCATTTTTCCATTATTAAAATAAATAAATGCCATATATATATATATATATATATATATATATATATATATATATTTGATTTAAAAATTCGGGCTATTACACGTATAATGACTTGTTTGACAACCAAAGATGCTTGGGACATCTTAGAAAGAACACATGAGGGAACCTCCGTTGTTAAGAGGTCTAAACTCCAAATTCTCCAATCTAAATTTGATAACATACGAATGGATAAAAGTGAAATGTTTATGGAGTTCTACTCAATGCTAAGTGATATAGTAAATTCTATGTGGGCCTTAGGAGAAATAATTCCTGAATCTAAAATATGTTCCAAGATACTAAGAAATCTGCCCAAAAGATTCAAACCTAAGGTAGTTGCTATTGAAGAGTACAAAGATGTTTCTTTAATGAAAATTGATGACTTAATAGGTTCTCTTCAACCTATGAGCTCCATTTTGAAGATGAAATGCCTAAAATGAAATCTGTTGCTTTAAAGTCATCCTTAAACATTGATAAGCCTAAAGAAGAAAAATCAGAATCTGAAAGTGAGGATGATGTTGCTTTGTTGGCTAAAAAAATCCTAAGAAACTTCAATAAAAGGAACAAGTTTAAGAATTTTAAAAGAAGTGAGCCAAGGGATAAAAATGTCAAAAGATTTAGTACACCGAATAAAAAAGGAAGAGATAAAGACGAAGAACAAAAATGCTATAATTGTGGAGGTCAATGACACTTTGTTGTTGAATGTCCTTCAAAAAGAAATAAAAAAACATTGACAGGAACATATGAAAATACATCTCAATCAAAAAGTGATTCTGATGAATCCACTCAAGAAAAGTCTGAAGATCTGAAAGGCTTCATAGCTTCTATAACACCTATTGAAAATGATTCAGAAAGTGAATCAAACAATGAGGAAGATGATGATCTTGAAGAGGCTTATGATTCCCCTTTTTTGGGAAGTCAAAATCTGGCCAAAAAATTAAGTAAAAGAAAATCTGAAATACAAAGTTAAAAAACCAATTGGAAGAAGAAAAAGACATCAATGAAAATCTTGTAATAACCTTGAAAGCTTCAAATGAAAAAAATCTTAAATTAAAACAAATTCAAAATGAGTTACAAGACAAGCTGAAAAAATATGAGAATGATATTAAAAAATTAGAAGATATTTGAAGTATCTTATCAGAATAAATCATTAATGCTTATTCTAAAATAAGCAATTTTAAAAATCATAAACTCAATTTTGAAAATAAATTTACCTAAGGACAATACAAATTAGAAAGACTGCTAAACTCGAGTAAAAGTCATGGTGACAAAATTGGTCTTGGGTACAACCAAGACAAAGTAAAAACAGTGAGTCAACATGTTTTTACTGTGCTAAAAAGGGACATTTCAGATTTGAGTGCAAACTTAGAAAAAAAAACTTATGAGAAAAAGCCAATTAGAAACAATTTGAAGTGAAAACATATGAAAAAGAAAAGAGAGAATATTATCATCGTGAAAATTTGGCACAAAAATTGGATTTATTTCTAAATGAAAAGATGAGCAGAAAATTTGGTTATAACCTTCAAAAATATGTCCCACGAAATCTAAAAACCTCAACCACTTTGAAATGGGTTCCTAACTATAAAAGCTTAATCGTTTATACAGCACTAAAGGTTGAAAATTAGTCTAAGTGGTATCTTGATAGTGGTTGTTTAAGGCATATGACTGGAGACAAAACTTTTATGTCAAATCTTGTAGATTTCAATGGTGGTTCAGTTACCTTTGGGGATAGAAATCTAGCTAAAATTGTAGGGAAATAAACCTTAGAATTAAATGACTCCCTTACCTTAGATGATGCGTTGCTTGTTGATGGTCTTAAACACAATCTCTTGAGTATACTCAAATATGTGAGAGAGATCATTATGTCACCTTCCATAAGAATGATTGTCAAATCTATAACGATGAAGGTGAAGCTGTCCTCAAGGGGTTGAGAACTTCTGGTCAATGTTATAGCCTTGAAAACTGCCCAAGTCTAACAAAAATTATTGCAATATGTCTAAACTTAATTAAGCTGAGTTGTGGCACAAGAGATTAGAACACGTAAACTTCAAAGATTTGTCAAAATTGAACGAACACATCAAAGGATTACCAAAGATAAGTCGATTAGACCAAGTGTTTTGTGGTGAGTGTCAAAAGGGTAAACAAGTGAGAGCAGCCCATAAAAAGATAAATGTTGTGACTACCACCAGACCACTTGAGCTTCTACATATGGACTTAGTCGGACCAACCCAAAATATGAGTATAGGAGGTAAGATGTATTTTATGGTTGTTGTTGATGACTATACCAGATATACATGGATAAGTTACCTTAAGGAGAAATCAGATGCATATCATGAATTTAAAATTATTGAAAAAAACATTGTGATTGAAAAACAAAACACCCATAAATAGAATCAGAAGTGATCATGGGGGTGAATTTTGTAACGCCCGCCCTTTTTCACTTGCCAAAAATCAGACTCTATTTTTTTTTTTTTTTAAATAAAGAGTGATAAGAGAACGGGATGTCACGACGCGAGCAAAGTCCAAGCTTCCAAAGCTCGGCCCTTAACTGGCCAACCCTACGTGTGCGTGGACTAAGCCGCGAGAATGGTTCACAAGTAATAAGTTAAGCTTGCGGAGTATAAACTTAATGCGGAGTTATAATAGAGTCTATCCTACCAATTTTAGATAGCAAGGAATTACATCACTTAATTAATAAATACCTCAACTTATAATGTCCAAAATAAATGTCCAAACCATAGCAAGTAGTCTAAATTATTACAGTCCAATGAGGTAAGTTACTCAAATTACATTTCCATAAATAAAACTTAAATAATAAAACTAGCTCCTCCAAGCTTCTACGCTTGGCTCCGATCACGTCCATCGCCTTGTCCATTTCCTGCGTCATCATCTAAGGTGGAAGTAAGGCGTTAGACAACGCGCCCAGTAGGTACTCCGAGTAGGGTCAACACATGGATTAGTATAAACAAAACACATAGATAGAAGTATATTAAAACCATACAAATAAATGCCATACGATGGGTGTCATATGCCATGAGTCCCACCCATCATCCATATCATCATCACATAATATTTCTCTTGATGGAAAAAACACATCAAGGTATCCCCACGTTTGTTAATCGGTCGCCCCAATGGAGCATTGACTCCAATTACAACCACAATCACATAATGTCCCTCTTGATGGAAAAACCTCATTAAGGTATCACAATCACATAATGTCCCTCTTGATGGAAAATCCTCATCAAGGCATCACAATCACAAAATACCGTCTTGATGGAAAATGCACATCAAGGTATCCCCAGGTTTGTTTATCGGTCGCCCGGATGGAGCGTGGACTCCAGTTACATTTCATCTCTCCCATGCCATGCATGAGATGTAAGTGCAACATGCTATGTAATAATACAAACGATAGCATTAAAATCCCATCATTAAGACATATAATTTGATACCAAAATAATTCAAGTAAAACATTCATATATACACTTAATCCATGGTTTCAATGAGGTAGGAATCCTACCAATGTCTAAATACCGGGTCATTGGGCTTTCCGTCCAAGATCGATCAACGATCGCGAACCGCTTGCGAGATCCCGTTACCTTATTACACATCAACAAATCAAACCAATGTTCCAATAATGTCTAAGTCCATAATACATGCCTTAGTGGGGTTCGGCCATACAACATGGCCGAACCTCACCCACTTGGTTTTTGGGTCCCTTTTTAATCCTTAGATCATTTTAATCATGTGGGTCTAAGATCAGCCATCCTTTGATTCATTAACCCAAATACACATAAGTTCATCATTTACCATTAAAAACCCTAAGTCCCAAAAACACTCCCCATGGGATTCGGCCATACACCATGGCCGAACCCATGGTCCTTCCATTTCCATCATTTTTTCATCTTAGCCATCATTCTTTTCCATGGCTAAACATTCCTTTTATTTATACATACTTAGGTCCATAACTGATCCATAAAAATGGATCCATAATTGATTTATTAATCATGACATAAAACCTAACAAAATCCGTAACAATTACCACCATTCCTTAGCTTGATAATCCATTCATTTGAAACATGTATAGATCCATACATAACCCATAAAAATGGTTCATGGGGTTCGGCCATACAACATGGCCGAACCCATGATGTCATTTTCCTCCTGTTGCTTATATCATTTACAACATTTTTAGACCCATTTAAATCCTTAACATGCATCCATTCGAAACCCTTTAAAATCCTTAACATACATCTATGATTTTCATCTTTTAAATCTCATAAAAAATCATTAATACACCTCCATGGGGTTCGGCCATACACCATGGCCGAACCCATAGTTCATGGTTCACCATCATTTACAACATTTGAGACCATTAAAATCATCAACATTTCTCCATGATTTGCCTTATCATTTTCCATCTTTTCACCCATTAAAACCCATAATATTCTTCCATGGGGTTCGGCCATACAACATGGCCGAACCCTATGGTTCATTATTCCTCTTATTTATCAACTATCAATGGTTAGATTACTTGATGGGGTCCGGCCATACACCATGGCCGAACCTCATCCAATCCCTTTTTAGTCCTCATGATCCATATACATAGAAATCTAGGGTTTGGCCGACCACTAAAAATCTAGGAAATGGACAAACCCTAATGAGAGGGTGGTCGGCCAAGCTTGAGATCGAATTTTTTCTCTAAGTCTTTTTCTTCTTTCTGTAATTGTTTTCTTTGTCTTGGATGAGAGAGGGTCGGCTAGGAGAGGGAGAGGGAGAGGGAGAGAGATAGAGAGTGAGATGAGAGGAATGAGATGGAAAAATCCATCTTTCCATCTTGTCTTGGGGTTTGCTTGGGCTAGACTCCACCACCTCTCCTTTGACCAATGTATGGTCTTGCATGCCCTTCATTTTAGGCTTCTTGTCTAGTATACCACCCCATGTACACGGTTTTGGGTTTGGGTTTCCTTGGTGGTTTGGTGGTTTGGGTGAGGTGGAACCACCACCTCTCTTTGGACCAATGCATGCCCTAGCATGTCCACCTTTTAAGCTCCATGTCTAGCCATGGAGGGTGCATGCCCTCCACATGGCACACCCACCTTATCCCAACGGTTTTGGTTGGCTGGTTTTATCTTGGTGGTTTGGTGGTTTCCATGAGATGAAACCACCCACTTGACTCACTCCATTTTCTTGGTAACTCACCCCCATTTGACTCACTTTTAATGTAACTCAACTCCTAACTCAATCATTAGATTTTATTTCCATCTAACTTAGGTGACTTAATTAATTAATCTAATTCCACTTACCACATTTAATCCCCTTTAATTTATCTTTGACCCACCCATGGTTGACCAAGTCAACCATGGTGGTCGGCCCCACCTTGTCTTGGTCCACACGCCACCTCACTTGATGAGGTGGAGTTGGGCCCCACTTGGCCATGCCACTTGGATAATTCCACTCCTACACTTGCAATTAAGATGGACCCCATGCCTTTGATCACAATTGGATCCATGACCCAATTTTTCTCTAATGCTCAATCCATCTTGACCCATTGGGTCCCAATTGGGCATTTGACCCAATTGACCATCATTGACCCAATTAAATACAATCAAGCCTACCCATGGTCCATTGTCCCAATTTGATCCATCTAACATCCACTCCATCTATAATTCTTAATTTTTCACAATTAAATCAAATAATAGCCAATACATATATTGTATTAAAAATCCAGGCTATTACAAATTTGAAAATCACCGCTTTCAAAAATTCTGTGTAAAACATGGCATACATCATGAGTTCTCTGCTCCTAAGACATTGCCACAGTCTTCCTAGATAGCAAGAAATTACCAAAAAATCTGTGGGTCGAGGCTGTCAATGTTGCCTATTACATCATAAATAGAGTTTATCTAAGGGCTGGCCTTGATAAAACAACGTTTGAATTGTGGACCGGTAGGAAGCCTAATGGTAAGTATCTCAAGGTTTTTGGTAGTAAATGTCACATTCTTAGAGACCGTGAAAACTTGGAAAAATTCGATACGAAAAGTGATGAAAGAATTTTTCTAGGCTACTCTAACACCAGCCGAGCCTATAGAGTTAAAAATCTTAGAACTGGTATAATAATGGAATCCATTAATGTAGTCATTGATGACCAGTCCTCATTTGTACATGAAACTGGATCTATCTTCAAATCAAATTAACAATCCTCCTTCTTCTTCTTCGGCACCCATTGAACTTAAACCAAATAAGAAACATCCTATGTTGAACATCACTGGGGATCCCATGACGGGAGTCAAAACAAGGAAGCAACTTGAAAACATTTCTAGCTATTTTTTCTTCACCACACAATTAGAACCCAAGAATATTGATGAAACATTGCTAGATGAAGATTGGGTAAATGCAATGCAAGAAGAGCTTATTCAATTTAGAAGAAATGATGTATGAGATTTGGTACCAAGATCAAAAATACAAATGTAGTAGGTATCAAGTGGATTTACAAAAATAAAATGGATGAAAATGGGATAATAGTTTGGAATAAAGCCCGCCTTATTGCTCAAGGGTATACACAAATTGAGGGAATCGATTTTGATGAGACTTTTGCTCCAGTGGCAAGTCTTGAGTCTATACGTATTCTATAGTATATTGTGTGTTATTTAAAGTTTAAGCTTTTTCAACTGGATGTAAATAGTGCATTCTTGAATGGGTTGTTAAATGAAGAGGTCTATGTAGAGCAACCTAAAGGGTTCATGGATCCAAAATACTCTAATAATGTCTACAAATTAAAGAATGCACTGAAGCTCCACGGACCTGGTATGAAAGGCTTACACAGTTTCTATTGGATAATGATTTTGAAAGGGGAAGTGTAGACAAAACACTATTTGTGAGAAAATCCAATGAAACTATATTGATAGCTCAAATATATGTGGATGATATTGTGTTTGGATCCACTGATGAACAAGCTGCTATTAGTTTCTCAAACCTTATGAAATCAGAATTTGAAATGAGCATGGTTGGGGTGTAACGCCCCGCCCTTTTCCACTCCTCGAAAATCAGAGTATATATTTTTTTTTTATAAATGAGTGAGAGAGAGCGGGAACGTCACAACGCGAGCTAAGCCCTAGTTTCCAAACCAACCCTTAACTGGCCACCTTTACGTGTGAGTGGACTAAGTCCACTTAAACAGTTCACACGCTTTACAATAAATTGTGGAATTATTATATGAATAAAAGGCTATCCGTATTCATGACATTAATACACAAGGAAGGCAATCGCCACTAAATTAATTGAAATTTAAATATTCAAAATATCATCAAACCATAGCAAAAAAATCTAAGTTATTACAATCCAACATATCAGCTCTCCCAATACATCTTTCAAAATCAAGGTAAGTAAAATAAACATAAATCTGTCCATGCTTCTATGCTTGACTCTCATCACGTCCCGAGTCCATTTCATCATTCCACGTTCCATCATCTAAAGGGTAGAAGTAGGGCGTTAGTCAACGCGCCCAGTATGAACTCCAAATAGGGTTATGTACACATAGGATCAATATAAAATCAATATAGAAAACATCATATCATGTTTGTAAACCATTTCATAAGTAATAAAATACAATGCATGATTTCCAAAACATAATCATGCTTACTTATGCATCATGCCATGGGTGTCAATGCCAAATGATCCTTCACCCAATTCCATATCCAACCACATCATATATAGATAGTCTCCTTGATAAATCACCATATCAAGGTGTTCCCTTTGCCAATTACTTCCACAATGTTTTGTGATGTACCACCGGGTCACTGTTATACCTCCCCACGTATGTTAATCTGAATTACCGAATGGAGTGTGGACTCCTCCTCACATATGCTAATCGGAATCACTGAATAGAGTGTGGACTCCTCCCCACATATGTTAATCGGAATTACCAAATGGAGTGTGGACTCCTCCCTTGTGTTCCCTCCCATGCCATGAATGAGATAATGAGTGCAAGAATGCCATTTCATATCAAATTACATAATATCATTGAAATTCAGTTCATAAAACATAACCATTTGTTTAACCAAAGTAAATCATCATATATGGAAATAAAACCAGTACATATATATAATTCATAGTGTCTCAATAAGGTAGGAATCCTACCAAAGTCCAGTATACTGTCCTTGTTGTTTTGTGAAGGTGACGTTTACCAATCACGACGAAACGAATCGCAAACCCTTTGTGAATCTCCTTACCTTATTACATTTAATCATATAAATAAATCAATCTGGCTATCCATCTAATTTTTCATTATCCCTTACATCCTATTAGATAAACAGAAACATCTGGAGATGAATTTCAAATTTCAAATTTTCAATTCAGTCGACAGAATCATGCCCGAATACTATTCTCTGCCTTACTCGCAGACTTTCAGTTGACTGAAATACATATTCAGTCGGCTGAAACACGACTCGACACTGTATAACCTTGACTCGTAACCTTTCAATCGGCTGACTCTGAGTCAAACCCTTTGTATTCTCGGTCAATAGTCTTTCAGTCGACTGAATCTATGATTCAGTCGGCTGACTTTGGATTAGATTATCTGTGTGTTCAGCCAGTATAGATTCAGTCGACAGAATCAAGGATTCAGTCGGTTGAATCATCAACAAACAATTTACGTGTTTGATAAGTATACATTCTGTCGACTGAATCTATGATTCAGTCGGCTGAAACATGCCAGGTCATTTTACTTATTCGGTATGTCTATTTTCAGTCGACTGAATACTAGATTCAGTCGGCTGAAACTCCCAGAAACTCATTTCTGTTTCAGCCAACTCCACTTCAGTCAACTGAATCCCAGATTCAGTCGACTGAAACTCCCAAAAAACCTTTGCTTGCTTCGGCCAGCACCAGTTCAGTCGACTGACTATTTGTCAGTCCTTATTGTTTGCATATTTGGCTTGACCCTTGTTCATGAAATTCACTCATAATATTATTTAAACATAAATAATATCATTCACATAACTCTTAGTGAGTTTACTCTACCCTCTAACCAAAGCTAGAGTCTTTTGATAACATGTTCCAATCTTAAGCCATTAAGACATGATTCTGAATTCAATCATTTCGTTGTTGGTTTCCAACACATATCCATTCCTCAAATGGATTTCCAATTCCATGGCCCTATGATAGTTTGGCCAGTCCTTCCAACCAATCTTGAACCCATAGGTTCGCCCACAACATGGCCAAAACTATGGCTTACTCTTAATCTTAATCCTATGTTATTAAACTTAAAACCATACATTCTTTCCCCATCTTCTTTGTTTCTTTTTTATTTGAATTCCTTCCTTAATCCTTTTTTTCTTCCTTTGTTCTTCAGTGATCCTCTAAGTGTAGAGATGGAGGGAGAGAAAGAAAGAGAAAGAGAGAGAGAGAGAGAGAGAGAGAGAGAGAGAGAGAGAGAGAGAGAGAGAGAGAGAGAGAAGAGGATTCTTGGGTGCCAGAGATGAAGTGGTCGATCGAGGGGTGTGAAGTGCCCCTTGGTTGGTATCCCTTTGTAACACCCCAAGACTCTTCCACTTCCCCTCTTTAAAGTTTTTTCTAACGAAGGAGTCTTTTTGTCTTCCATCGAGTTTGCCTTGAGATAGAAACTTTCCATCTTCCACTTCAACTCACCTTGACTCAATCATTACTTAATTCCTTTGAACTCAATCTGGTTGACCAAGTCAACCATGACTTAGCCGACCATGCACCACATGGCATTTAGGTCCCACCTTGGCCATATCACTCGATGATGTGGCACATTGTCTAGTTGGCTTCTTCGCATGCCACATGGCAATGCCACCTCACTTGATGAGCTGGATTTATGCATTGGATCTTAATTGTGTAACTGACCCAATTAATTTAGCCTCACGCATTTACTTTAAAATCAGTTCATCTATGACCCATTGGGTCCCAATTGTAACACCCTGACCTTTTTCACTCGTCGAAAATTAGAGTATATTTTTTTTTAAAAAAATAAAGAGTGAGAGAGAGTGGGTAAACGTCACGATACGAGCTAAGTCCGAGTTTCCAAAACCCAACCCTTAACTGGCCACCTTTACTTGTGCGTGGACCAAGTTCACTAAAACAGTTTACACGCTAAAGAATACTTGCGAAATAAACATATAGATAAGATTTCACCCATATACATGACATCAATATTAAGCAAAGAAGCCAATCACATAAAATTAATTGAAGTTTAAATGTTCAAAATATCATCAAACCATAGCAAAATAATCTAAGTTATTACAATCCCAAAATTAACAGTTCTCCCAATACATCAACTTAATCAATTAAGTAAAATAAGCATAAACTGCCCAAGCTCCTATGCTTGGCTTCCTTCCCATCCCATGTCCTTTCCATTCCCTGTTTCATCATCTAAAGGGTAGAAGTAGGGCATTAGTCAATGCGCCCAGTAGGAATTCCAAATAAGGTTATGTACACATAGGATCAATATAAAATCAAGATAAATACATCAAATCAAAACAGTAAAGCATCTCAAAGTACTAAAACAACACATGATAATCATATCCAAATCATGCTAATGTATGTGTCATGTCATAGGTGTCATATGCCATCGATCCCTCACCCAATCTCCAATCACAATACAAATCATATCAATAGTTTCCTTGATATAATAAAGCCATATCAAGGTGTTCCCTTGTCCAATTACGTCTGCAGTGTTTTGTGACGGCACCACTAGGTCACTGTTATACCTGCCCACGTATGTTAATCGGAATTACCGATGGAGCGTGGACTCCTCCCTCTACGCAGTGTTTTTGGACTGGTTACCCCAGAGCTCTTTGGCCCAAATTACACCGTACCTCTATCTAGCAATCCCGGACAAGGCTAAATATCAATGGTTCACATAGCTTCTTTTAAGCTAGTTTTCAAGCCCCAAGTCATGTCCGAACAACTCATAACTTGGCTTGTTGTCCCGTGTACTCCCTCCCATGCCATGCATGACTTCATGAATGCAATAATGCCATTTCATTTCAAATCACATGTTACCATCGAAAACAGTTCATAACCTGATTTCATTTATTTAATCAAAGTAAGTCATCATGTTTGGAAATACAAATCAACAGCACACACACACACACACACACACATATATATATAAGATCCACATGTATTTCAATAAGGTAGGAATCCTACCAAGGTCCCGTATAATATCCTTGTTGTTTTGTGACGTGACGTGCAACGATTACTTCAAAACAAATCGCACACCCGTTTCCGAAATCTCTTTACCTTAATGAATTCAATCACATATAATAATCAATTTAATTATCCATTTAATTTAAATCATCCCTTATATCCTTCTAGATGACTAAAGTTTCTGGGAACGTCATACAAAAATTCAACTTTTCAATTCAGTCGATTGAATCAGGAATTCAGTCGACTAAATCATATCCGGATACAGTCCTCTGCCTTATCCATAGACTTTCAGTCGACTGAAATACATATTCAGTCGGCTGAAACCCAACTCAGTACTGTTATCCCTTGACTCGGTAACCTTTTAGTCGGCTGAATCATATATTCAGTCGACTGACTCTGACTCAAACCTTCTGCATTCTTGGTCAATCCACTTTCAGTCGACTGAATCACAGATTTAGTCGGCTGACTTTGGATCAGATTAACTGTGTGTTTGGCCAGTATAGATTCAGTCGACTGAATCCATGATTTAGTCAGCTGAATCCTCAACCAACAATTTTCGTGTTTGATAAGTAATCATTTAGTCAACTGAATCTATGATTCAGTCGGCTGAAACACGCCAGATTCCTTTTCTTTTGTGTAAGTCTATGTTCAGTCGGTTGAAACTCCCAGAAACTTATTTCTGATTCGGCCACTACCAGTTCAGTCGACTGAATCCCAGATTCAGTCGACTGACTGTTTGTCAGTCTCTTTTGTTTGATTATTTTATAAATCCTTTATTCATGAAATCCACCCCTTATCATTTTTACACATGCATATTATTATTTGTATAGGTTTTGATGTACTTACTACACCCCCCCCCCAGTCAAAGCTAGGGTCTTTCATAACCATTCCAACCTTTCTACCCATATCATGTGGTTGTGTATTCAATCCTTCGATTGTTTATTTTCAACACCTACCCATTCCTTGAATAAGTACTAATTCCACGATCATATAATAGTTTAACCATTTATTTTAACCACTCTTGGAGCCCATGGATTCGGCCACCCATGGCCAATTCCATGACTTCCTTAATCTCATTCCCATCTAATTAAACATGAGACATACATTCTTTCACGTCTCCTTCTTTCTTTTGGTCTGTCTTTTTCCTTAATCCTTCTTTCCTCCTTCCTTGCTTTTCGAGCTCTTCCAAGTGTAGAGATGGAAATGGAAAAGGTAAATGAGAGAAAACTCTTGATGTGCAAGAGGTGGAATTCGGCCAAGGGCTGTGGTGTGCCCCTTAGTTGGTATCCCTTTGTAACGGCCCAAGGCTCTTCCACTTCCCCTCTTTAAAATTTTGTCTCACCAAAGAATCCCTTGGTTTAACCAAGGAGACCCTTAGCTAAAATCAAGACATCTCTACACCTTCCCAACGTGTTTGCCTTGAGTTTCACCCATTCAGATGAAAACTCTCCATCTCCCACTTAACTCACCTTGAGATGGAACTCTCCTCAACTTCCATCTTAACTCATCTCCAACTCAAGCCTTATTTACTCAATTGAACTCATTCATTTGGACTCACTCAACTCGAGCAACTTAATTCTTTTAAACTCAACACTTGAACTCAATTCAATTTGAACTCAATTTAATTGGAATTCAATTGAGCTCACTCATTCATGGTTGACTTGGTCAACCATGACTTAGCCGATCATGCATGTGGTGACATGGCACGTGGGTCCTATCCTTGCCATGTCACTTACATGCCACCTCATTTGATGAGGTGAATTTAATGCATTGGGTCTTAATTGGATAGTTGACCCAATTAAATTAACTTTACCCACTTACCTTAAAATCAGCTCATCTATGACCCATTCGGTCCCAATTGGGCAATTGACCCATTTAATTACGTTTACCCAATTACTTTCAAATCAACTCCTATCCATGATCCTGTAACGCCCGCCCTTTTTTAACTCGCTTTTCGAAAATCCGAGTCTATTTTTTTTTTTTTGAAATGGAGGGTGAGAGAGGGAGCGGATGTCACGACGCGAGTTAAGTCCGACCTTCTGAAGCCCGACCCTTAACTGGCCAGAATATAATTACGTGCGGAACGTTATAATAGAGACTATCCTACCGGTTTTAGATAGAAGGGAGGATACAACATTAAATTACCAAAATACCCCTATGTTCACATTTATGCCTCAAAATAATATTGTCCATAATGCAGTCCAAACCATAGCAAGAAATATAAATTATACAGTCCGACGAGCTAAGCTACTTTAAATTACATCTCCAAAATGAAACTTAAATAAAACTAGATATCCGCTTCCCAAGCTCCTAAGCTTGGCTCCCGGCGTGTCCACTGTTTCCGCCATCTTCTGCGTAATCAGATAGGGTAGAAGTAGGGCGATAGTCAACACGCCCAGTAGGACTCCGAGTAGGGCTAGCACATGGGTTAGTGATAACATGCATACCGACAATAATATACTAAACATATGATGAATGCCATGCCATGGGTGCCTATGTCATGTGTCCCACCCATCCACCGTGTCATCATAAAATATTGTATCCCCCTTGACGGCAAAGCCTCGTCAAGGTGTCCCCATGTTTGCTTCTCGGTCACCCCGACGGAGCATGGACTCCGGTTATAGCATAAGAGCTATCCCCATGTCTGATTCTAGGTCGCCCCGACGGAGCATGGACTCCGGTTATAGCCCCTCGGGCTATCCCCATGTTTGCTTCTCGGTCGTCCCGACGGAGCATGGACTCCGGTTTCATTATTTTCCCGCTCATGCCATGCATGAGATGTAAGTGCATTATGCTATATAATATACATATATATCTCATAAACTTAATATATCATACATAGCCATATAAGGCATAACATTAAAAATATAAACCATAGTATGAATATATAATTCATAAATCAAAAACCCATCATAATACAAATCACATAATTATCAAAATAGATGAAAATAACTATCACATATCCACGGCTTACAAAGATGTAGGAATCCTACCGAATACCGCTTAGCGTCCTGTTACGTTCCCGTTCGATAATCCGGTCGCCGATCGCGTACCGTTTGCGACGTCCCGGTACCTTATTACATATTTACCGAATTAGTCCATATGTTATCCATGATTAAGTCCTTAACTGATTACAACCTTAGATTCCTAATTACGTCTCACGTTTATCACAATCAGCCCCTAACTTAGCCTCATTTCCCATTGGCATAACCATATGCATAATTCCCATTTTGCCCATTTTAAATATTCCGATTTGCGAGCCTAAAACGCAGCAACTATCCATTTCATTTATTCATTCATAATGTGTCCATTTTCATGTCCAACCCACATAGGGTTCGGCCATGTACCATGGTCGAACCCATGGTTCTTCAAGGTGTTTACATATTACAGTTTTGCCACTCCTCTTCCATGCACATTTTAAATTCATATTTGACCCATAAGCTTGGGCCCATTTGTGATTCCCTAACCATGACATCATGTACCTAAAATCAGCCACCTATTTAATTAATTTTGAAAAACATTTAATCCCATATGTCATTCCATATTTGGCCCAAAATGTGGCCCACAAAAAGGGGTCATGGGTTCAGCCATACACCATGGCCGAACCCATGATGTCCATTTTCCAATTTCTTGAGTCCATCTTGCCTCATTTAATCCTATCACAATTGAATTTAAATCATTCATTGAACTCCCCATTTTCATCTCATTTAAAGTATTACCTACTATACTTACAAATCCATTTAAATTTTTTCATCCATCTCCATCATTTTCCATTCATTAAAATCACTAATCACCACCATAGGGTTCGGCCATTCACCATGGCTGAACCCATGGTTCATGGCTCTTCTTCATGGGTACCATTTTAAGACCAATGTTTTGTCCAAAAACAATCCATTTTTAAAATCAATAACCTTCATTCATTTTGGCCCTTTAAAAACTTCCAAAATATTAACATATTAATCCATCATTTCCATCCTTTAAACCCAATTAAAAAAATCACTTTTCAACACCATAGGGTTCGGCCATACACCATGGCCGAACCCATGGCTCATGGTCCATCTTATCCATGCCATTTTTAAAACCAAAATACCTATTTACATTCCTCATGGTTTTCTCATTAAAACTCCTTAAAAATCACCAACTTTTTAATCACTTAAAAACCTCAACATCATTAACCCTTCTCCATAATTTTAGACCTCAAACCCTAATTAAAAATCATCCATCATTTACCATGGGGTTCGGCCATGCTACATGGCCGAACCCTATGGCCCATCAATCCATTAAAATTTCTATTTTTCCATGCTTAATCCATTCATTTTATTTTTCCTTAAACCATCTCTTCCATCTCATCCATTTCTTATCCTACCGTTGGATGGATCTTAGATCCATGGCCCACAACATTTTTGGCCATATTTAGTCTAAGAAATGGATTCCATATCTTATCTTAAAAAAATATATAAACTCTTGTTTTAAGAATTCTTACCACCCGACAACTCCTCCGGTCCTTCTTTGCTTCTCCTCTTGCTCTCCTTAGCCTTCTCTTCTCTTCTTCTCCTTGATGTACGGTCAAGATGAGCTTGATCAAATGGTGAGGCCCTCTAAGCTTAGGGTCAGCCAAGATTGAGTGGGTTTGCATGAGAGAGAGAGAGAGAGAGAGAGGAGGAGGGGATAGAAAATGTCTAGCTTCCTTGGTCATGAAGTGATAATGGTTTGGCCAAGCTTAATCTTTCTTTCCTTCTCTTCTTCTTCTCATCTAAATTTTTTTCTTTTCTTATTTTCTCTTGGTGTAGGACGGTGGAGAGGTGGTGAGAATGAGAGAGTGAAATGAGAGGGATGAGATGGAAAACCCATCTCATTTCTTTGGTCTTATTTGGACCATGCTCCTCCATGATGGCCTCACCAACCAAAGTATGGGCTACCTTCACTTTGGTGGTGGTGGTTGAGACAAAAGCACCACTAGCCAATGGTTTTGGGTGTTTAAATTTGGTGGTTTGCTCTTCCCATGTTGACCCCTTGACCAACCTAATTAATTAAATTAAATCCTCACTTAGGTTAATTAATTTCCATCCAATTTAATTTCATAAACTTTATCTATCTAAGAAATCCACCCATGGTTGACCAAGTCAACCATGGTGGACGGCCCCCACCTATACCTACCCCAATCGCCACCTCACTTGATGAGGTGGAGGTGGGCCCCACTTGGCCATGTCACTTTAATTCAATTAATTTTAAATTAGATAATTTTACAATAATTTTAATCAATTTAATTCTCCTTAATCCACCTTAGTCCTCTCAATTTATCCATGGTTGACCAAGTCAACCATGATGGTTGGCCCCACCTTTGCCTTGGTCCACACGCCACCTCACTTGTTGAGGTCGAGGTGGGCCCCACTTGGTCATGCCATTTCATTTCATTACTAACTTAGAGGGTTTAATTCCAATTCACCCTTTTTAAATTAATTGGCCCACCATTGGGCCCACGGCCCAACCAAATTATTTTCTACCCCTTTACCTTAGAGTTTGGACCAATTTTGACCATTGGGTCCCACATGGTGATCGGGCCCACTTTGACCATCGTTGACCCTTCCGATGAATTCCATTCACTCATGGTCCATTGGGTCCTTCTTGGGCCTTTGTCCCAAAATTTGATCCATTTGGCATTCCATCACATCAAAATTCAAATTAAAGTAAATAAATGCCAAATATATATTGATTTAAAATTTCGGCCTATTACAGATCCATTGGATCTTAATTGGGTAATTGACCCAACTCCTTACCCATCTAGGGTCCAATTCAATTATTTAAATATCAAATACCATTAATTCACAATTTAAATAAATCATTCCAATATATAATCATGAAATGAAAATTCGGGGTGTTACACCAATTGGGTAGTTTGTAACGCCCCGCCCTTTCCGAGAGAATTCCAGAGTCTAATTTTTTTTAAAAAATAAACCGGATAAGGGCGGAGAGACGTCACGACGCAAGCTAAGTCCGGACTACCCAAAGTCCGACTCTTAACTAGCCACCCATGTGTGCATGGACTGAACCATGATAGATAAAACACACATGGAACTAAACAATGACTTGCGGAATAAACTAGACTAACTGCGGAATTAAGTTGAAGAGATAGCAAGTACAAGTCTTAATTAATAAATAACTTAAACCAACCATCCATTGTTAATGTCATATGCAAACCATAGCAATGTATTAACTTATTACATGTCCACCAAATATAACTCAAACGACAGTATAAAGAAATCCTGATCAACAACCAAGCGCTTAGGCGTGGCTCCCCTCCTAGTCATCGACCTTCTCTTTCCCCTTCCTTGTTCCTGCATTATCCTCTAAGGATAGAATTAGGGCGTTAGATCAACGCGCCCAGTAGGTTCCCGATCAGGGCTACTATAAGGTTAGCTTATAAAACATGTGCTTATCATAGTATACATATATTATCAAAACATGTAAATCAATGCTATGCATGCACATGGAATGAGTCCCCACCCATCACGCATCTACATAGCAATCACTTGACGTGAATTCCATCGTAAGGTAACACACAATACCTTTTTCATTCCATCTTGATGATCTACCTCCTGGCGGGATCCTCATCGCCTAAGGAGGCTGATGTGGTTCTATCATCATGTTACTCCTCCTGGCGGGACCCTCATCGCCTAAGGAGGACGGTAACTCATATCATAAATACTCTTCCTGGCGGGACCTGCATCGCCTAAGGAGGTCTCACAATTGCATCACAGCATATCAACGGAGTGCGACTCCGGGTTCCACAGTCATCATCCCATGTCCATGCATGAGATGCCAATGCATTAAATGTCATTTGTAAATACATAACTCATCATTTAAAACCACATTTGAAACATAAATCAAATACAACATATCTCATAAAACATAATAAAATAAAATCATAATTGTGGTTACAAGTAGGTAGGAAACCTACTGAAGATTCACTTCAATGTTCGTTCTTTCTTTAGCATCACCCCGTCACGACTCGCACGTCGTTCAACTTCCGGTACTTTGTCCATATAACAATAAGTAAATCATACTATCCTTTAATTATTCATTCACATCTAAGACCCAAAACATCTTGTGGGGTTCGGCCATACCCATGGCCGAACCTCATCATTTGGATTTGATCTTCCTTTCATGTCCTTTTACAATTTAACTTGTACTTATGATTTTGCCATTGTCTAACCAATGATTAATTTTGCTAAACACCATTATCCAAAACCAATCCATCTTAGTGGGGTTCGGCCATACAACATGGCCGAACCTCACCATCACACTTTTGATCCTTTTTATTCTTCATACATAATCCCAATTTCCAATCCATTCATCTAAGAATTCACACACTAATCATCTAACCTTTAATCCACCATTGTCATTTTATGGGGTTCGGCCCTATACATGGCCGAACCTTATAATCCCTTTTATCCATCACCAAATGGTTCTCCATGGGGATATTTTTAAACCTTTTTTAAAACCAAACACCATTCATAACACTTGGTGGGGTTCGGCCATACCCATGGCCGAACCTCACCCCTTTGATTTTTGATGCTCCACTTTGCCTTTCTTTTTTATGAACATTACATCCAAATCCATCACTCTTTCAGTTATATTAAACCCTTTAGGACATCATGGAAGCAATAACAAATACTACCCATAAACTTAGTCCATTTAACCCATACCATGGTCCATGGGGTTCGGCCATACACATGGCCGAACCCAATGGTTCCCTTGGCTCAATGGTTCCAATATTTGTATATCAATTAGACTCTACCTTTTAACCATGTTAACCACATGATTCAGCCATCCAATGGCCAACCTAAAACAGCAAACTTATATTCATTTAATTCGCATAAAAACACCATAATCTTGTATTGTTTTTGTCTCTCAAAACCATCAAAATCACCATACAACAATCATGTGATTTCATGGGGTTCAGCCATGCTCATTGGCTGAACCCTATGGCCTTTGGTTTGAACTTCTTAGACATTCATCTTATGTCTAATTTAATCTACCAAAACAGTACCTCTTTTGCATGGTTTTAACTTACAAAAGAAACCATCAAAATTCCAACATCATTTCATGGGGTTCGGCCATCCACGAACCTAATGATCCATTTTATCAATTTATACCCATGGTTTAGACCCATGATACCTTCAGCCCTTCATGACATCCAAATCCATATTTTAAACCTCTTTAAAACATGGATTTTAAGTCTAATAGAAACATCTAAAACAGTCCCACTAATTGCATGGTTTTTATGTTTCAAAAACCATATAAAATCAACCAATTATTTCCATGGGGTTCGGCCCTCCAAGGTGGCCGAACCCAATGATCCCTTTTACAATTTTAAAACCTCCATTACTCAAGGTTTAAACCTTGATGCATTCGGCCATACCCATGGCCCAATACATGCTCCATTTGTTCCATCTTATTAAACAAAATAACACATAAACACTTACCAATCTTCCTTTGTCTTTGCTCCTTGCCTTCTTCCCTCTTGTTTCCTTCTTTCTTCCTTAATCCTTTGCTGGTTTATGCTTGATCAATTGGTGCAAACACCACTGCTGGTTCAGCCAAGAAAAGAGTTTGGAGAGAGGGAGAGAGATGAAGATTTCCTTAGGATTTCTTGTGTGAAAAACGGCCATATGACATGGTCTATCCCTTTTGTAGTTTAGCCCCAACTTCCATTCATTTCCCTCATTAAACTTTGATAAAATCGATGGGATATTGGGTGCCATCCAAGGCACCCCTTCATCCAAACGTTGCATCCTTTCACTTCAGCCCATGCATCTCATGAGATGAGATGCATGACGCCATTCCTTGGTGTCCCTTGGCTTTGGCCAAGGCACCTCTTCATCCAACGGCTAGGATTTGTCTATCTAAGAGTTGTGTGAGATTAGAACTCCTTCCCACTTCCTCTTGACTCACTTGACTCATGATCCTTTTTATTCCAACTCAACTCATCCAACTCAACACATTTAATGCACCATATTTGAGTCAACTCTATTCTTAATTAAAACTCATTCCAAATCAGTCCAATTCAAGCTGAACTAACTCATACTTGAGTTCAATTGAGGGCCTACACGGAACGGAGGGGTGAGACGGGAGCCAAGCTTAGGAGCTTGGGGAAATGATTGCTTCATTTATTTATGTTTATTTTGGATAATGTAATTTGAAGTAGTATAGCTTGTAATGGCTCGGAATTTGTAAATTAATATAAAGGTGGATATTATTTATTTTAATGATAGAAATTGAGAATTTTAATGGAATAAATGTTAAGTGAATCAAAAATTTGGGCAAAGGCCCAAGTATGGTCCAATGGACCATGGGTTGGATGTAATTCATTTAATTGGTCAATAATGATTAATGTAATGGCCCGAAATTTGTAAATCAAAATATATGGGTTATTATTTATTTTAATGGTGGAAATTGGAAAAATTGATGGAATAGATGGTAAATGGACTAAAATTTGGACAAAGGCCCAACTCGGGCCCAATGGATTATGGATTGGATTTAAATTCATTTAAGGGGTCAATGATGGTCAATTCGGCCAAGGATGATCAAATTGGGCCCAATACCCACTTGGGGCCCAATGGATTAAGATAATGTAAGCCCTAAGATAAATGGGTATGGATAAATGTAATTGGGCCATGGGCCCAATGAGGACCCAATTGGTTGGAAAGGACTTAGTTAAAGCTAAATCACCTAAGTTGGTGATGGAATTAGAACAAGGTAACATGGTCCATTGGGACCCACCTCCACCTCACCAAATGAGGTGGCATGTGGACCAAGGATTGGTGGGGCCGTCCACCATGGTTGAATTGGTCAACCATGGGAAGATGCATGAAGGAGCTTAAGTAAATGGAATTAAGTTAACCTAATTAACTAATTAATTAAATGATTAAATTATTCAAATGATGGTGAAATGGTCAAAAGGTGGAAAACCAAAAGCCATCTTATCTTAAGGCAAAAACAAAAAACGTTGGGTAATGTGGTTGGGTTAAAAAGGCATGAAAAATATCTAAGCTTGGTTGGTGGGAAATTTATGTTAAAGTGTAAAGTAAGCTACCCTGGGATAAGATGGGATTTCATCTTATCCCATTCTAATTTTTTTACTCACTCCATCTCTCCCACACCACCGTCCCTCATCTCTAAGGAAAAAGAAGAAGAAAAATTTGGAAGAGAAGAAAAGAAGAAGAGAAGAAGAGAAGAAAGGGTTAAGCTTGGGCCCTCCACCTCAAGGCCAAGGAAGCTAGTCACCTCTTTATCCTCTCCTCTCTTTTCTCTCTCAAATCAAACCCTATCATGGCCAAACCCAAGCTTGGGGGTTCTCACCATTGATCAAGCATTTTGACCGACCAAAGATCAAGAGGAAGGAGAAAGGAGGATAAGGAAGCTGACGGGAGTGGCAAAAGTCGGAGGAGGCGTCGGATTGTAAGTATTTTCTTAAACAAGAAATTTTGGATTTTTTTTAGGGTTTAAGATTTGGGATTCAATTTGTAAATTTAATGGTGGCCAAATGATTTTATGCCATGCATTTTAAATCCGTCAATTTGAAGGATGGAAAGTGAACCAAGCCCTAATGGGTAAATTAGGGTTAGGTTAAGGAAAAATAAATGGATTGATTGCATTGTGTAATTAGGTATTAATCAAGCATGGAAAAAGGGTTGATGAATTAAGTAGGGGTTTAAGGTTTAAAGCTATGGAGAATGTTTATAATTTTTAGTGTTGTAAATAATTGAATGTGGTGAATTTTGTAAAGAGATTTTAAATGAGAGAATCATAGGAGATGGAAGATAAATTTTAATGACCTCAAAAAGAATGGTTTAGGGTTTCAAGTGCTTGATGATTAAATGTAGGTAATGTATGATTTTTTTTAGGGTTTTAAGGAATGGAGGACATTATGTAATGTAGTTAAATTGATTAAGCAATGGATATATGTAAATATTTTTGGAAGTGAGGATTGGTGAAGGAATCAAAGGCTATAGGGTTCGGCCATGTAGTATGGCCGAACCCCATGGTAAATAATTGAGGAAATTTTAATGGGGTGTTAGGGTTAAAATTTTGGAAGATGAATTATTGTTTTAGGGTTTAATGATTAAATGTTGGAAAATTGTTTAAAGGGATGGTAAATGAAGAAATGCATGGGAGAAGTGAATGATGTTGATGGCCTTAACAATGGTAGATGATGGAGTATTTTATTAGGGTTATAAGAATGGAAGCATGGAGAATGATTTAGGGTTTTGATGTTATTAATGATTAAATGTATGTAATTTTTGAAGAGGTTTTAATGATGGAATTCATGGATGAATGTAATTGTGTTGTGGTCTAAAATGGCATAAAGGAATATTGGATCATGAACCATGGCCGAACCCTATGGTGGTGTAAAGGTAGTTTTAAATGAGTAAAAAAAAAAAAATGGGGAAAATGATGGTTTTATAATGGGTCCAAATGTGTAGATAGGCCAAAGAAAGAAATGGGAAAATGACATCATGGGTTCGGCCATGGTTTATGGCCGAACCCATGACCCATTTGCGGGTAAACTTATGGATAATTTTGGTATGATGTATGTGAGAAATGAATGAGGATTAAAGTGTTTAAGTGGCTAATTTTTAGTGTTGTTAGTTGTAATGGAAATGTGATTAAGGAATGATAAGTCAAGTGTATGGTTTAGGTTCTCTCAATGGAGGGACTTATGATGAATTTAATGTGTAACCAAAGACCAAGGAAAATGGAGATTTGGTTAAGTTTAAAGGGCTGAATTTTAATGACTCAATTGTAGATCATTATGGCCTAAGGTTAATGTGTTTGTACATGTTTAAAGTAATAGACTTTAGGTTAAATTAAGTGGTTGACTTTAATGATTTTAAGATATGGGTGATGGGTCATTGATGGATCCAAATCTATGAATCATTTATGGACTTAATCATGCATGGATGAATGAGTGATTAACCATGGAGAAGAGGTAGTGGCAAAACCGTAAATAATGGCTAAAATGAAGAACTCCATGGGAGATGATCATGGGTTTAGGGATTCTAAGTAATAGCATTATGTAGGGTGAAATAAAGCCTGGGAGGCTAATTTTACACTCATGTAATTAAAATGTCTAATGGATTAAGTGGGACCCACAAAACCTAAATAGTGACCGATTGTTCATATGGACTGATTATGTGTATGTAATAAGGTATTGGACATCGCAAGCGGTGCGTGATCGGCAACCGGGTCTGTCGGACGGAAACGGAAGAAAGAACGCTAGTCGGTATTCGGTAGGATTCTAACCTTTTTGTAAGCCATGGATTGAGTGATGGTTTCTTTGAATTATTTTGGAAATTATATGGGTTGTTTTAAGATTGGTTTTGAATTATGTATTATGTAGGGGTTTTTACTTGATTTATTCTGGTAAGCATATGATTGGTTTAAAATGGGTCTTAAAGCTATGATGTGTTTATTGAGGCTTTACTTGATCTACTTTTGATAATCAAGTTATATGTTTGGTTGATGGAATTTTTAAATGTCATGGTTGTTATTATATTCATTACATGGCATATGGCATCTACATCTCATGCATGGCATGGGAGGGATATGACAGGGGAAGAATGAAATGAAACCGGAGTCCATGCTCCGTCGGGGCGACCGATAAACAACCATGGGGATATTCTGATGTGTTTGATTCGTCAGGGAAGTTACTATGGGCTCTATGATATGTTGATAAGGTTATTCAAAGAAGAATGTTACTATGTGTTATTATACCTTGATGATGGTTTTTCCATCAAGGGGAATGTTGTATTTATTGTTATACCTTGATGATGGTTCTTCCATCAAGGGGGATGCCTAGTGTGGACCGTATCTTGATGAGACTTTTCCATCAAGAGGGTTATGGCACGATGATGGTATGGATTTTATTTGGAACACTAGGTATGGTTGAAAAAGGGACATTGTACAATGATGATGAGATTGATGGGTGGGATTCATGACATAGAACACCATTGCATGACATTGCCCAAAGTGCATGGTTTTATTATAATATTATCTATATGCTTTGTTGTCACTAATCCATGTGTTAGCCCTACTCGGAGTCCTACTGGGCGCGTTGTCTAACGCCCTACTTCTACCCTAGTTGATGACGCAGGAGGTGGCGAAGCGGAAGGACGAGACGGGAACCAAGCTAAGGAGCTTGGAAAGGCGTGCTAGATAGTTACTAATGTTTATTTTGGATAATGTAATTTGAAATAGTTTAGCTTGTCGGAAATATAATATTTTAGATTTATTGCTATGTTTTGGATTCTGTGGTAGACATATGATGTTATGGCATTTTGGTAATTAAATGATGAAATCTTCCCTGCTATCTAGAAAGAAAAATTGGTAGGATAGTCTGGAATATCTTTCCGCATTTAATGTAACTTTCCGTGAGCTTTCTTCTACGGGTGAACTATTCTCTGTGGACTCCGTTCCACGCACCCGTATGGTTGGCCAGTTAAGGGCCGGGCTTTAGAAGCTCGGACTTAACTCGCGTCGTGACGTCCGCGCCTTTGTCACTTTAAAAAAAAAAAAAATAGACTCTGATTTTCGGTGAAAAGGGGCGGGTGTTACATAGCTTGTCGGAAATGTAATAACTTAGATTACTTGCTATGTTTTGGGATTTTATGTTGGACATTATGCTTTTGAGGTATTTAGTAATTAAATGAATGTTTCTTCCCTGCTATCTGAAAACTGGTAGGATAGTCTTCATTACAATATTCCGCATTAAGTTATACTCATCGAGCTCACATCTACGTGTGAACCGTTCTCGTGGACTTCGTTCCACGCGCACGTAGGGTTGGCCAGTTAAGGGCCGGGCTTTAGAAGCTCGGACTTAATTCGCGTCGTGATGTCCGCGCCCTTTGTCACTTTATTAAAAAAAAAATAAACTCTAATTTTCGGTGAAAAGGGGCGGGCGTTACAGTTGGTATCAGAGCGAAATCGGAAGAATGAATCTCTCGAAGTATGATTAAGACGGTTTCACGTCTCGCTGACGGATAAGAATCCCAACTGACCTACTTTTCGGAGTCTGTTGCACGGGGGCCGGGTTAAATTACTTCGATTGACTCAGACTGAAGCATTCAATCTGAGAACAAGGGAAGAACAATCAATTTAAGTTGGAATTATCAAGCATAGCAAATAGGGCTTACTTTCCCCGACATGAGAAGACAAATCTAGATCTTTCCCCAAAATTGATGGAATCATGATAGATTTATCGAACATAGGAAAAATCTCCCCGATGTCACCAAATTGGACAAAACATAGATACTTGGGAAGTTTTCCCCAAACCAAGAATGCATATTTGGCAATTTCCCCAACAAAG
Organism: Chimonanthus praecox; assembly: GCA_022113865.1. Classification (NCBI taxonomy): domain Eukaryota; kingdom Viridiplantae; phylum Streptophyta; class Magnoliopsida; order Laurales; family Calycanthaceae; genus Chimonanthus; species Chimonanthus praecox. The sequence goes on from CM039091.1 coordinate 24,999,641, forward strand.
ATACATTGTACTATACATGGAAACCCCCCCGACAACTAAGTATGATTATTTGGTAATTTTTCTCAAATTAAAGAAAACATTTGATACTTATGGAAATTTTTCCCAAAATATATGAATACAACAATTCTACGAAGGAACTAAATCAGTAAATATTTTCGATGATTTAGGAGATGCCTCCAAAAAAGAAGAACTCGCCGCAATCCACGGGTAGAGGAAGAGGTGCCACCACCTCGTCAGGAGGAAGAGGTACCACCACCTCGTCAGGAAGAAGAAGTACAGTCATCTCATCAAGAGGAGCAGAATAGTGTGAACATACAAGGTGTACCTCCCGAGCTAAAAGACGTAGTTCAAGCGGCAGTCGCTGCTGCTGCTCTTCAACAACACTTGAGCGGAAATGCGACCACCAGCGACTCCAGTAAATGAAAGATGGTCAAGGATTTTCAGCAACAGCGCCCTCCTTACTTCAGAGGAAAAGAAGGTGTTGTCGGAGCAGATCATTGGTTGAAGAAGATCACTCAAATCTTGAATCTGCTTCAGATTTCCAGGCCTGTTGATAGAATATTACTGGCTACATTTCAACTGATCGAGGATGCCGGTAATTGGTGGGAAGTGGTCGAAAAACAGCAAGCACTGGTGCCGGAAAGGGAAATGATGATCATGACTTGGGAATGGTTCTCAGCCACTTTTCTAGAGCAGTATTTTCTGGAGGAGGAAAGAGAGAGTCAGACTCAAGCCTTTCTGTCATTGGTAAAAGGCAATATGACAGTGGCAGAATATCACCAGGAATTCCTTCGTCAATCTGTATGCGCATTCTACATGGTGGATACTGAGCACCGAAGAGCCTGTAAGTTTGAACGGGGTCTTCGGCCGAGCATCAGGACTAGTCTTCGGCCGAGCATCAGGACTAGGGTGTCAATATTCAAGGAACCTACACTAGCAGGGGTGGTCAGCAGGGCCACTATAGCAGATCGAGAATTGAATGAGATAGTGCAGTTTGACAACCACCGAGGGTAGAGTGGGCGGGGTGCATTCCAACCCAACAAGAAGTTCTGCCCGAATTTTAGCAGACCCTCACACTCCACTGGATCTACAGGGGGCTTTCGCCCCAATCAGCCCTCCCCATCAGCATCAGTCACTCAGATTCCATGTGGTGGGAACACTTGTTACCAGTGTGGCCAACAGGGACACTTCAAGAGGGAGTGTTCGCAGATCAGCAGACCATCTTACTCCAGGGGTTCTTTCCGCCCTCCAGCTAGGCCAGCTCAGTCACGAGGAGGCAGGCATCCAATCAGGCGGAGTGGGCGACAAACCCTACGGGATCTGGACGACTTTTTACCATACCTTCTCCAGTAACGGTGGATCGCTCGGTGATTTAAGGTATGGCTGTAGTTGGTAGTTCTTATGCGGTTGCATTATTTGATTCTGGAGCATCCCATTCATTTATATCTGCTGCATTCATATCTGCTACGGGCACACTAGTACAGAATCTGTCCACCTCACTTACCATTGTATCCCCTGTCGGAGACACATCTTTAGGGCTCATATGCACGGCACTGAACACTGAACTCGCTGGATTCAGATACGAGTTCAACTATTTAGTAATCGATATGGCTGAGTACGATGTTATATTTGGCATGGACTGGTTGGCTACGTATCAGGCCCATATTGATTGCCATCTTCGTAGGGTAATATTTTGGTCACCCGAGGGAAAGCGGTATATAGTGCTCGCTGACAGACAAGGTATTCCTAGAAGACTGCAGGAGGAATTGAACCACTTTGTCTTGAACAGCATTAGATTAGACAGGGCACCCGGGGCTGAACTTCCGGCGGTGGTAGCAGATTTTGCCGAGGTATTCCCAACAGAGCTCCCTGGTTTGCCACCCAAGAGGGAGATAAACTTTGAGATCAAGTTATATCCCGGCACTGCTCCAGTGTCGTTGCCACATTACAGGATGGCACCAGCTGAGATGACTGAGTTGAAGAAGCAGATTGATGAACTGCTCAGATTGGGTTTTATTCGGAACAACACATCAGCATGGGGAGCCCCAGTATTATTTGTGAAGAAGAAAGACGGTACCCTGCGGATGTGCGTGGACTACAGAAAATTGAACCAGCTGACTGTCCAGAACAAGTATCCTTTGCCCAGGATCGACGATCTGTTTGATCAACTTAGGGGTTCCTCTCACTTTTCCAAGATTGACCTGATGTCCGGATACCATCAAATCCGGGTTAGAGAGGAGGACATAGAGAAGACAGCCTTCCAGACACGGTATGGCTTATATGAGTATGTGGTCATGCCATTTGGACTTACAAATGCGCCGGCTGTGTTCATGGACCTGATGAATAGGATATTCCGTCCTTACTTAGATCAGTTTGTGATTGTATTCATTGATGACATCCTGATCTATTCCAAGAGTCAGGAGGAACATGCTGAACACCTACGGATAGTCCTGGACACCTTGAAGAAGAACCAGTTGTATGCCAAAGCCAGCAAGTGTGAGTTCTGGCTATCTAAGGTTAACTTCTTGGGACACGTTATATCGGAGGAAGGTATAGCCGTGGACCCGGCTAAGGTAGCGGCAGTGAGGGAGTGGAAAGTGCCGACGAATGTGACTGAGATCCACAGTTTACTACAGGAAATTCATCATGGATTTCTCCAAGATTGCAGCTCCACTCACCCGACTCACTCAGAAGGGAGTCAAATTTGAGTGGTCGGATCTGTGCAACCGGAGATTTGAGGAGCTGAAGGAGAAGCTTACAACCGCTCCTATTCTGATTCTGCCGGAAAGAGGCAGAAATTATGAGGTGTACTGTGATGACTCAAGAGAGGGACTGGGGTGTACACTCAGTCAAGGTAATCGGGCAGTAGCGTACGGATCAAGACAGCTGAAAATCCATGAACGCCACTATCCCACTCATGATCTGGAGCTAGCAGCAGTGGTCTTCGCTCTCAAAAGCTGGAGACACTACCTGTATGGTGAGAAATTTGAGGTGTTTTCCGACCACAAGAGTCTGAAATATTTGTTTGATCAGAAGGAACTCAACATTAGACAACGCCGATGGATGGAATATCTGGCAGATTATGACTTTGCACTCCGATATCATCCCGGCAAGGTAAACAAAGTGGCGGATGCCCTCAGTCGCATGTCACATGCGACAGTAGCCAGCGTCATCAGGACGGAATGGGAGGTATTGAATACCATCAGAGAGTTCAAACTATACCTCAATAATCACAGGACCATATATAATCTGACTATACGATCCAACATGGTCTCCGAGATTGAACGGGAACAACGGACAGATCCAGAGGTGGAGAAAATATGGACTAAGATGTCTACCGGTGAGGTCGTACCGGAATGGGAATTACGACCAGGACAGGGTCTTATGTTCCGAGGCAGAACATATGTACCTAAGAGTTGCAGAAGAGAGTTATTGATTGAAGCACATCAAACAAAGCTCTCTATTCATCCGGGCAGCACTAAGATGTATCATGATCTTAAGAGGCACTAATGGTGGCAGGGACTCAAGAGAGATGTGGCAGAATTTGTTGCTCGTTGCCTAACTTGCCAGCAGGTTAAGGAGGAACATCAGAAACCACCGGGTTTACTCGCACCCTTACCAGTGCCAGAGTGGAAATGGGAGCACATATCTATGGATTTCGTATCAGGGTTGCCAAGGTCATCAAAGGGCAACGATGCGATATGGGTCATAGTGGACTGGTTGACTAAATCTGCGCATTTCCTTCCCATCAAGATGACAGATTCATCGGAGACATTGGGTCGATGATACATCCGGGATATCATCAGACTACATGGTATTCCCCGGACTATTGTGTCCGACAGAGATGGCCGATTCACCGGTAGAGTGTGGCAGGGCATACAGTTGGCTATGGGGACCGACATATTGACTAGCACAGCATTTCATCCACAGACTGATGGACAGTCGGAAAGGACAATACAGACATTGGAGGATATGCTGAGAGCATGCATGCTAGACGTCAAGGGAGGATGGGAGGATCACTTGCCACTGGTGGAGTTTTCCTACAATAACAGTTACCAGGCAAGCCTCCAGATGGCTCCATTTGAGGCTTTGTATGGTAGGCCGTGTAGATCGCCGGTGTGTTGGACAGAGGCCGGTGAGCCTGCGCTGATTGCACCGGAGTTGGTTGCTGAGACTACAATGCAAATTAAGTTAATATGGCAACACCTACTCACCGCGCAGAGCCGTCAGAAGAGTTACGCCGACAAGAGGAGAAGGTTCCTCGAGTTTGAGGTGGGAGACTTGGTGTTTTTGAAAGTCGCACCACAGAAAGGGCGCATGAGATTAGGGAAGAAGGGGAAACTGTCGCCTAGATTTGTGGGACCGTTTCCAATCCTGAAGAGGGTGGGGGGGCTAGCTTATCAATTGGCACTCCCTCCATAGTTATCATCCCTACATGATGTATTCCATGTGTCCATGTTGAGGAAGTACAACCCCGATCCTTCACATGTCCTGAACGTGCAAGACGTCGATGTGCAAAGCGACGTGACGTATGTGGAGAAGCCGATCAAAGTGATCGGGAGAGAACAAAGAGTGCTGCGAAATTGTGCTATACAGTTGGTCAAGGTGGTATGGGAACGTCATGGCAATGAGGAAGCCACCTGGGAACTTGAGTCAGAGATGAGAGCCTTTCATCCAGAGCTCTTTGTATGAGATGTTTTGAACCTCTACTTCGCTCGAATTTTCGTGACGAAAATTTCAAAAGAGGATTGTATTGTAATGGCCCGGAATTTGTAAATCAATGAATATGTGAATATTATTTATTTTAATGATAAAAATTGGGAAAATTGGTGGAATAAAGGGTAAATGGACCAAAATTTGGACAAAGGCCCAAGTATGGCCCAATGGACCATGGATTGGAATTAAATCATCTAAATGGTCAAATTGGGCCCAATACCCATTTGAGACCCAATGGGTCAAGAAAATGTAAACTCTAAGATAAATGTAATTGGGCCATGGGCCCAATGGTAGTCCAATTAGTTGGAATGGGTTGAATTAAATTTAAATCACCTAAGTTAATTTGAATTAAGCCAACGTGATGTGGCCAATTGGGACCCACCTCCACCTCACCAAGTGAGGTGGCATGTGGACCAAGGATTGGTGGGGCCGGCCACCATGGGTGAATTGGTCAACCATGGATGTATGAAGGCAATTTAAACAAACGGAATTAAGTTAAATGGGAATTAAAGTAACCTAATTATCTAATTAATTAAATATTTAAATTATCCAAAAGAGATGGTCAAATGGTCAAATGGTCAAATGGTCAAATGGTCAACCAAAAGCCATTTTGTTTTAACACCCAAAAGAAAATAAAAAAACACGTTGGCTTATGGTGATGGTTTATCCCAACCACCACCATAAAGCATAAAGCATGAATAAAATCCCATTTGGTTGGTGGGAGAATTAAATGTGGAGTGTAAGTTACACGACCAAAGGAGATAAGTTTTATCTTGTTTTGTTTTTCCCATCCTTTTCCATCTAACTCCCATTTCACTCTTTCACTCTCTCTCACTCTCTCATGGACGTCCCACACCTAAGGAGAAGAGAAAAAAAAGAATAAGAAAAGAAAACTAAGAAGAGAAGAAGAGAAGAAAAGAGAGGAGAAGTGAAAACCTTGGCCCATCACTCCAAAACCAAAACCTTGGGTTAGTTCTTCCCATCATCTCCCCCTCTCCCTCTCTCAAATCTAACCCTATCATGGCCAAACCCAAGCTTGGGGGTTTTCACCATTGATCAAGTATTTTAACCAACCAACAAAGGAGAAGGAGAGGAAAGAAGGTTAAGGAAGCCGACGGGAGTAACGAAAGTCGGAGGAGACGACGGATTATAAGTATTTTTTTTAAACAAGAGATTTGAATTTTTAGGGTTTAAGATTTGGGATCCATTTTTGCTAAATTTGATGGTGGGCAAATTTTTAAAGGCCTTGAATCTCAAATCCATTCCATGGAAGGATGAATAAATGAACAAATTGGATAAATTAGGTTAAGAAAAAATAAATAAATTAAGGACATTATGTAATTAAATTAATTAAACATGAGTGTATGTGGATTTTTGAAGGATGCATTAAGGATTTATGTATTAAAAATGTACTTAAGCATGGTAGGTGATTGATTTAATTCTTAGGGTTTATAAGAATGGAAGCCATGGAGGATGAGTTAGGGTTTTAAGATTTTAAAAGATTAAATGTATTATTTTTGAAAGGATTTTAAATAAGGAAAATCCATGGAAATGCAAAGGGGTTTTATGGCCTTGAAAGGCATAGATGGGAATGAAGCATGAACCATGGGTTCGCCATGTGTATGGCCGAACCCTAGGTTATTGTGTTGTGAATTTAAATGGGTTTGGAAGGATGGGAGTAAAATAATGGAAAAAAAAATTAATAAATGGGGAATGTTGGTGGTGTGGATGGACCAAAATGAACCTAATGTTGATCAAAGGGATGATCTAAAATGTATGATGAAATCCCCACATGGAGGGACTTGTGATGGAATTAGGTGATGTATGTAGACCCAAGAAAAATGGGAAAAGGACACCATGGGTTCGGCCATGGTGTATGGCCGAACCCATGGCCCATTTGTGAGCCTTTTGATGGGGTCAGATTGGAATGCGAGTAATGTTTATGGCCTCCAAAGGGCATGAATGGATAATGGACTCAATGTGGTTTAAATGCATGAGGTAAACCCCATGGGGAAGATTTGATGAATTGGGTATTTTGAACCCATGACCCATTTCGTGAACCATTTAAAGGGTTAAGTATGGGGTTTTGGATGGGTTTAAATGAATAAGGGTCAGGTTAATTAAAGGGCTAATGTTTATGATTATATGACATGGTTGATAGGCCATTAATGAATCTAAGTTATGGATCAATTTTGGACTTAATTGTAAATGGATAAATGAGTAAATAATCATGTAAAAGAGGTAGTGGCAAAATCGTAAATATTGGCCAAAATGAAGAAACCCATTAAGACATGATGTATGGGCTTAGAAATGGTTAAAACGTGGACTAATTGATAATGTATAATAAGGTACCGGACATCGCAAGCGGTGCGCGTATCGGTGACCGGATTATCGGACGAAAACGAAAAAGGACGCTAGTCGGTATTCGGTAGGATTCCTACCTTTTTGTAAGCCGTGGATTAGTTGTTATGTGATGGTTCTTGACTTATTTTTGGTAATTATATGATATGTTTTATGGTGGGTTTTAATGGTTATGATTTATATACATAGTATGATGCAAGGCTATGAATTCTATATTAATGCTATGAGTTATATATATAACATGGCATAATGCATTACATCTCATGCATGGCATGGGCGAAAAAAAATAAACAAACCGGAGTCCATGCTCCATCGGGGCGACCGAGAAACATTCATGGGGATAGCCTGATAGGCTATAACTGGAGTCCATGCTCCGTCGGGGCGACCGAGAAGCAAGCATTGGGATATCTTGACGAGGTTTTTCCGTCAAGGGGGATATGACATTATGAGGGGTGGGACACATGACATAATGCACCCATGGCATGACATTCATCTTATAGTTTTCCTCATGATTTCATATGTGTCTGTTATTACTAATCCATGTGCTAGCCCTATTCGTAGTCTTACTGGGCGCGTTGTCTAACGTCCTACTTCTCCCCTAGCTGATGATGCAGGAGATGGCGGAACGGAGGGGCGAGACGGGAGCCAAGCTTAGGAGCTTGCGGAAGCGACTGCTTCATTTATTTATGTTTATTTTGGATAATGTAATTTGAAGTAGTATAGCTTGTCGGAAATGTAATAACTTAGATTACTTGCTATGTTTTGGGATTTTATGTTGGACATTATGCTTTTGAGGTATTTAGTAATTAAATGAATGTTTCTTCCCTGCTATCTGAAAACTGGTAGGATAGTCTTTATTACAATATTCCGCATTAAGTTATACTCCGCGAGCTCACATCTACGTGTGAACCGTTCTCATGGACTTCGTTCCACGCGCACGTAGGGTTGGCCAGTTAAGGGCCGGGCTTTAGAAGCTCGGACTTAACTCGCGTCGTGATGTCTGCGTCCTTTGTCACTTTATTAAAAAAAAAAAAAATAGACTCTGATTTTCGGTGAAAAAGAGCTGGCGTTACAGTACGATGGGATAAAGATTGTACTTCCTCAACATAGAAACATGGAACACATCGTGTAGTGATGACAACTGTGGATAGCAGACGATAAGCCACTTCCCCCAGCCTCTCTTGGATTGGAAAGGGTCCCACAAATTTGGGTGACAACTTCCCTTTCTTTCCAAATCTCATGTGTCCCTTTCGTGGCGAGAGTTTCAAGAACACTAAGTCTCCCATTTCAAACTCAAGGAATCTCCTTCTCTTGTCAGCGTAGCTCTTCTGACGACTCTGTCCAGTGAGTATGTAATGTCCCGCTCTTACATAGTCACATCTCGATATCGTAGAAGTTATGAGCAAAAGGTGTTAGCCACATAGTGACTTATGTGTAAATGAAGATGTGCTTAATTTTGGAGATGTACTTAGTGGAAATGATAAGAGTCTAGTGAAACTCGAATGGGAAGCTATGGGCGACTGCCGCGTTAGTCTAGCTAGCTGACTCTGTAGTTAGCCGATGGACTTCCAGGAGAGTGCAGTTAGAAACCTAGTCAAAATGGAATCAACGAAAAGCCTTAAGCATAGGCTCACATTGGCAGGCTATCTTATACAGAGAGTAGACGAATGAACCTATTGAGCGAGTACGTATGGTAAATATCTTGTTAGCAAGTAAAGTGAAACAGAGTGCGTTGATCTACGTGAGATCGCAGATGGGTTCACGAGGAAAAAGAGATAACATGAGACAGAACAAAGGATGTTACAGAATTGAGCGATTCAATTCGTCAAGGTGGTATGGGATCGTCATGGTAATGAGGAAGCCACTTGGGAACTTGAATCGGAAATGAGAACAACTCACCCTGAGCTATTTATGTATATCGTTTGAAACCCCACTTCGCTTGATTTTCGGGACGAAAATTTTAAAAAGAGGGTTGTATTGTAGCACCCCGGATTTTCAAGCTAGGGATATATATGGAAATTGTCCATTTAATTTATTAATTAATGTATATGGACCTTAGATGGGTAAGGTGTTGGGTCAATTGCCTAATTAAGGCCCAACGGATATTGGATAAGGTTCAATTGAAATTAAATGGGTAAGATGTATGCAATTGGGGCAAGATTGTTAATTGGGTCAAAAGTTGTTAAATGGGTCAAAATGCCAATTGGGACCCAATGGGTCGTGGTTGACTTAGTTGACCAACAAGTAAGTTCAAGTTTAAATTATGTGGGGCTGAATTAAATTGGAAATAGAATTAAGGAAATGAGTTGATTTTAAGTGAGTTGAATGAGTTAAAGTAAAGTGGTGAGTGGAGTTAAGAAGATGAGTTGGATGGAAGATAATGGGACTTTCATATAAAGTGAGTTAGGTGATAAAATGGAAAGTTACATCTCATGAGGTCAAACCTAATGGTTACACGTTGGATGCATGGGAGTTTTCATCTCATGCATGAAACTCCAAAGGAATCATTAATGGGGAGATGAAAGGGTTTTGGAGGTTACACAAGGCTTAACCTTAGCACATGTTGGAAAGATGGGGAGTTTCATTACATAGAATGAAAGTCCAAATTGTATCACTAATGGGAGGTGGACTGTTTTGTGGTTATTACACAATTCAACTATGGCACACTTTGGAAGCATGGAGGGTTTCCATCTCAAGATGGAAACCCAGGGGTCAATGGTGGGAGTGTTTCATCTCATGCATGAAACCTCCAAATGAACCATTAATGGGAGGAGAAAGGTTGGTGGACCATTCAAACAAGGCAGCACCATTGGGGGCCTTGGAGTTTCATCTTATGGATGAAACCACCAAGATGGAACACCAATGGGAGGTGGACGGTTACACAAGCCAAGTGAAGGCACACCGTTAGGCACATGGGAGTTTCACCCCATGGATGAAACCCCTGTATGGGATTAAATGGGAGGAGGACAGTTTTGGAGTGATGACCCAATTCAAGCAAGACAACACCGTTGGAGCCTTGGGAGTTTCATCTCATGGATGAAACCCCCAAGTGAGCACTAAGGAGGGAAGTAAAGGAGTTTGGGAGTTATGAGGAGTGTCACCAAAGGACACTTACCTTGGGCTGAATTTCATTAACCAAGAAAAGGGTGAAATTTCATCTCACTCCCTCCTTCTCCCTCTTGGTTGTTTTCTCTTCTTCAAACACTCTCTTGGCCGAACCACTTCAAGGGACTTCATCAAGATCAACTTCGACTAAGGATCAAGGAGGAAAAGGAGGCTAAGGAGTGAGAAGATTGGAAAAGCAAGAAGGAGTGAAAGCAACCGGAGGAGTCACGGATTGGTAAGTACTCCATGAGATTTTATTAAGTATTATGATCAAGGATCATGGTTTGGCCTTTGCATGGCCAAACCTAAGTTCTAAGTATACGAACCCTCAAAGATAAAAGGGGTGGATGAGGTTCGACCATGATGTATGGCCGAACCCCATCAAATAAGGTGATCATGCTAATTTAAGCTATGAGAGAAGGTGATGAACCATAGGGTTTGGCCATATTGTATGGCCGAACCCCATGGAAAGCTATTGATAATTTTAAAAGGTTGTATATGGATTTATGTTTTCGACTTTAAAGAGTTCTAAAGGAGGGAAACAATGGAATGATATTAATCATTTTAAAAGGGGTCTCAAAGGTGGTAAATGGTAAAGAACCATGTACCATGGGTTCGGCCATAGTATGAGGCCGAACCCCATGAAGAAATGTAATGGATGAATTATGGATTCTTGGGTTGAAAAGGATGACCTAAGGTTATGATTAAATTTCCCATGGAGGGACTTGTGTTATGTATTAAAGATTGTAAATAATTAAAGGAGAAGATGGGAAAATGAGACATCATGGGTTCGGCCATGGAGTATGGCCGAACCCCATGAACCATTTTTAAATGGGTCAATTGGTATTATATCTTGATTTGATGAACCATTTATGTAATTAGGTGTATGGATCAGATATGGACCCAAGTATGGGTAACTTAAATATGTGATTACCATGTAAGGAAAGAATGGCCAAAAAGGGAAATTAAAGGACCATGGGTTCGGCCATGGTGTATGGCCGAACCCCATGCCTCATGGTTTGGTTTTGGACATGCATAAATGGCCTAAGTGAATGATTGAATCATAGAAATTGTTTTATGGATTTAAGGCTTCCATTAATGTAAAATTAATGGAATGATGTTGGGACTTAAGTCATGTAAATATAAGCTAAGTAAGTAGCCATAGAAAGATGAATGGCAAAGAGGTAATTATGGGTGAAAATGATGGACCATGGATTCGGCCATGGTTTATGGCTGAATCCCTTGGAGAATGTGTTTGTGGACTTATGGTGTTATTAAGGTTAAATGATTAACTTATATGTGTTAGGTTTAATGAATCAAAGATGGAATGATCTTGGACCCACAATGGTTAGAATGATCAAGGATCAAAAAGAGGAACCAAAATCATGTGAGTGAGGTTCGGTCATGTTGTATGGCCGAACCCCACTAAGGAATATTTTATGAACTTAGGGTTTTATGTATGTTAGATGATTTGCTTATGTATGATTAGATTAATGAATTAAAGGTGATGTGTTCTTGGACTCAAGTTAAAAGGATCAAAGGACTCAAAAGAGGGGCCAAAATCAAGATGGTGAGGTTCGGCCATGTTGTATGGCCGAACCCCACTAAGGTGGATTTTTTGGTAGGACTAAGGGTTAAGTAATTAGTTAAGTGGTGATTGAGTAATAAATAAAGGAAGAGTTGAAATCAAAGTAAGTGAGGTTCGGCCATGGTGTATGGCCGAACCCATAACCTATTTTGCAAGCCATTTGATGGGTTAAGTGGGAGTTATGTATGTGTTTAAATGAACAAGGATTAGGTTAATTAAATGGCTAATTTTAATAATCTTATGACATGGTTGATGGGTCATTAACGAATCTAAGTTAGGGATCATTAATGGATCTAAGCTTGTGATCAGTATGGACTTAATTATGCGCGGATGAATGAGTGATTAGTCATGGAAAAGAGGTAGTGGTAAAACCGTAAATATTGGCCAAAATGAAGAACCATGGGTTCGGCCATGTAGGCCGAACCCCAAGGGAGATGATCATGGACTTAGGGGCTCTAAGTAATGACCTTATGTATGGCTAAATAAAGCCTAGGGTGGCTGATTTTTAGACTTGTGTAATTAAAATAATTAATGGATTAAATGGGACCCACAAACCTAGTTAGTGATGGTTCAATTTCCTGTAGTCCACACACATTCGAAGGGTGCCATCCTTCTTCTTCACAAATAATACTGGGGCTCCCCATGATGATATGTTGTTCCGGATAAACCCCAGTCTGAGTAGGTCATCAATTTGCTTCTTCAACTCGGACATCTCAGCTGGTGCCATCCGATAATGTGGTAATGATACTGGAGCAATGCCAAAGCCAGCCAGTGTGAGTTCTGGCTATCTGAGGTCAACTTCTTGGGGCATATTGTATCAGCAGAAGGTATAGCCGTGGACCCGACTAAGGTGGCGGCGGTGAAGGAATGGAAAGCACCGACGAATGTGACCGAGATCCGCAGTTTACTGGGTTTGGCCGGTTACTATAGAAAGTTTATCATGGACTTCTCTAAGATTGTATCTCCACTTACCCGACTCACTCAAAAAGGAGTCAAATTTGAGTGGTCAAAGGAATGCAACCAGAGATTTGAGGAGCTGAAGGAAAGACTTACCACTGCTCCTATTTAGATTTTGCCGGAAAGAGGCAAGGGCTATGAGGTATAATACGATGCTTCTGGAGAGGGACTTGGGTGTTCATTCACGTAAGATCATCGTGTGGTGGCTTATGGTTCAAGACAGTTGAAACTTCATGAACGCCTTTATCCCACACATGATTTGGAGCTAGCCGCAGTGGTCTTCGCTCTCAAAAGCTGAAGACACTACCTTTATGGTGAGAAATTTTAGGTGTTTTCAGATCACAAGAGTCTGAAATATTTGTTTGATCAGAAGGAGCTTAATATGAGACAGCGCAGGTGGATGGAATATCTACAAGACTATGACCTTGCACTCCGATATCATCCTGGCAAGGCAAACAAAGTGGCGGATGCCCTCAGCCGCATGTCACATGTGACAGTAGCCAGTTTGATCAGGATGGAATGGGATATGTTGAACACCATCCGAGAGTTCAACATGTACATCAGGAACCATGGGAGTATGTATAATCTGATTATATGGCCCAACATGGTCACCAAGATTGAACAAGAACAACGGACAGATCCAGAGGTAGAGGAGAGATGGGCCAAGATGTCTACCGGAATGGGAATTACGACTAGGACAGGGTCTTTTATTCCGAGGTAGGACATATGTGCCTGAGAGCTGCAGAAGATAGTTGTTAATTGGGGCACATCAGACCAAACTCTCTATTCACCCGGGCAGCACCAAGATGTATCATGATCTTAAAAGGCACTATTGGTGGCATGGACTCAAGAGAGATGTGGCAGAGTTTGTTGCTCACTGCCTAACTTGTCAGCGGGTTAAGGTGGAACATCAAAAACCACCGGGTTTACTCAAACCCTTACCAGTGTCGGAGTGGAAATGGGAACACATCTCCATGGATTTGGTGATAGCGTTGCCAAGGTCATCAAAGGGAAACGATGTGATATGTGTCGTGGTGGACCGATTGACCAAGTCTGCGCATTTCCTTCCCGTCAAGATGACAGATTCATCTAAGACCTTGGGTCGATGGTACATCCGGGATATCATCAGACTACATGGTATTCCCCGTACTATTGTGTCCGACAGTGATGGCCGATTCACTGGCAGAGTATGGCAGAGCATGCAGTCAGCTATGGGGACCGACATATTGACTAGTACAGCATTCCACCCACAGACTGATGGACAGTCGGAGAGGACATTACAGACGTTGGAGGATATGTTGAGAGCATGTATGCTAGACTTTCAGGGGTGGATGGGAGGACCACTTGCCACTGGTGGGGTTCTCTTACAACAACAGTTACCAGGCAAGCCTCCAGATGGCTCCCTTTGAGGCCTTGTATGGTAGGCCATGCAGATCACTAGTGTGCTGGACAGAGGCCGGTGAGCCTGTACTGATTGGACCCGAGTTGGTTGCGGAGACCACGACGCAGATCAAGTTGATACGGCAACACCTACTCACTGCGCAAAGTCGTCAGAAGAGCTACGCTGACAAGAGGAGAAGGTTCCTTGAGTTTGAGGAGGGAGACTTAGTGTTCTTGAAAGTCTCACCATGGAAGGGACACATGAGATTTGGAAAGAAAGGGAAGTTGTTGCATAGATTTGTGGGGCCGTTTCCAATCCTGAAGAGGGTGGGGGAGGTAGCTTATCAGTTGGTGCTTCCTCCACAGTTATCATCTTTACATAATGTGTTCCATGTGTCCATGTTGTGGAAGTACAACCCCGATCCTTCACATGTGTTGAACGTGCAAGACGTCGATGTGCAAAGCGACGTGACGTATGTGGAGAGGCCGGTCAGAGTGATCGGGAGAGAACAAAGGGTGCTACGGAACTGCGCCATTCCGTTCGTCAAGGTGGTATGGGAATGACATGGCAATGAGGAAGCCACCTGGGAACTTGAATCAGAAATGAGAGATGCTCATCCGGAGCTTTTTGTATGAGTTGTTTGAACCCCTACTTCGCTCAAATTTTCGGGACGAAAATGTAACACCTCGATTTTTCAAAGATATTAATATTTAGAAAAATGTCATTGGAATGGTAAAATAAAAAGATTTGATCTTAGATAAGAAATGGTGGGGCCCATTGTTCAAATTAAGACCCAATGTGCATATTATAAGGATCAAATTAAAATAGATGGGTAATGTACATCTAACTGGGTCAAGATGGTTACTTGGGTCAAAGGACCCAATTGGGACCCAATGGGTCATAATGGACTCATTTGACCATTGGGTGAGCCCAATCTTAATTGGGTTAGGCTGAATTGATTTGGAATTAAATGACGGATAAATGGGTAGGCTTGATGCAAGTGTGTAAACCACATTCAAATGGGTAAACCACCCATAAATGGGTCAAGACGCCAAATTGGATCAATAAGCTAAGTTGGGACCCAATGGGTCGATTGACCATGTTGACCATGTGGACCCTCATGTGAGCTCAAAGGGTGAGTCAAATCAAGTTGAGTTGGGGCTGAAGTGAGTTGGATTTGAATTAAATAATGGAGTTGACTCAAGGGCATTAAATGAATGGTATTAAATGGGGTGAGTTGAGCTAATGAGTTGGATGAGTTAAGTTGGAAACCAAAGAGACCTTGAATTCCATTGAGTCAAATGGGGAGGTGAGGAGTTGCCTTGGTCTTAAACATCACAAAGATAAGTTCCACACGTTGGTGGCATGAGGAGTAGTTTTCCATGCATGAAATTAAATGGAATGGGATAAGTTTTGAATTGGGAATATGGAGGGTTTCCATCTCATGATGGAAACCCAAAGCCCAACGTTGGGAGTGCCAAGGGATGCCTTGGTTGGTATCAAAAGACTCCTTGGTTAGACCAACATTTATGAGGGTTAATGAGAGGTTATGGTGGCTGATTAACAAAAGGGAGACACACCATCATTTGGCCTATTTCCATCACAAAGGAACCTTAGAACTTCATCTCTCTCCCTCTCTCTCAAAACCTACGTCCTTGGCCGAATCATCCTTTGGTGTTTTCACCATTGATCAAGCACATAATCAGCAAAAAGAGGGAGGCTAAGGAAGACAGGAAGCAAGGATCAAAGGCAAGAAGAGAGGCTTAGAGAATTGGTAAGTACTCCATGGAATTTTGTTTAATAAGTTGGTTAAATGGAACATGATTTGGCCATGGTATGGCCGAATCTATCAAAGGTTAAACCCTGGATTTTGGTGTGTAAAAAGGGCAGGAAGTGGATCATAGGGTTCGGCCACTTTGGATGGCCGAACCCCATGAAATGGTTTGGTTACTGTTGATGGTTTTTGAAAGTTAAAAACCATGCAATATTATGGAGATTTCTAGATGTTTTAATCAGACATAAGATGCAAGTTAAAGGGTTTTAAATCATGGATTTGAATATCATGATTTGGTCATGTTATGGCCAAATTTATCAATGGTTTAAATTATGATGATGAGGTTTAAAAAGGATAAAAACTTGGATCATAGGGTTCGGCCACTTTGGATGACCGAAACCCATGAAAGGATTTGATAATTTTGCATGGTTTTTAGAGAGATAAAACCATACCAATGTATGAGAGTTTTTTTTAAGTGTTTTATTTGGAATAAAAATTGATGTTTTAGGTTGGCCATTGGATGGCTGAATCACATTAAGATTATGGTCAAAATGTTGAATATGAACCATACACAAAGGATGGAGGGATTGACTTAAGAGAACCATAGGGTCGGCCATGTTTATGGCCGAACCCCATGGGTCGTTTGTGGGTGTTTAAAGATAAGAACATACTTGGAAATTATAAATGGATTTGTAGTATGTAAATGGATAGAAATAAATAACTATAGGGTTCGACCATATGTATGGCCGAACCCCATGGAATGATTTTGATGGACATAAGCATTTGTTGAACCATGAAGATGATTGTGGACTTAGGGTTTAAATAAAAGACCAAATCTAAGGTGGTGAGGTTCGGCCATGTTGTATGGCCGAACCCCACTAAGGTGGATGTTATGGATCTTGGTTATTAAGCAAGATTAAATATGGGTTAAGTCTAGTGGCAAAACCGTAAATACAAGTTATAATGGAATAAAGGATTAAAAGAGCTTGAAAGAGGGGTCAAACCAAAGTGGTATGGTTTGGCCAGGCCGTATGGCCGAACCCTACCAAGGTATATTATTTAATATAAGGTGTCTAAGTAAGTTATATGGCCGAACCCCACAAGATGGCTTTTGGGATTCAAATTTAATTAGAAATCAAAAGGTTATGTTATTAATTTGTTATTATATAAACAAGATAACAAGACTTGAACGGCGCACGAGTCGTGAACGGGTGACGGTTAAGAAGAACGGACACTTAAGTGAACTTTCTGTGGGTTTCCTACCTACTTGTAACCACTTTTATATTTGGTTTTATCATGGTTTTTATGAGACATTTGTTATACTATTATTTATCATATTGGATTTGAACGATGAGATTTATTTACATGTTTCATATATTCATTGGCATCTCATGCATGGACATGGGTTGATGGTTATGGAAACCGGAGCCCACACTCCGTCGGTATGCCCGTGATGCAACTGTGGGGCCTCCTTAGGCGATGAGGGTCCTGCCAGGAGGAATATCATGATGATAAGAGTCACATCAAGAAGAAATGAAAGAATACTATGGTTTACCTTGACAATGAGAGTCTCGTCAAGTGATGGCTATGTATTTGTGTGATGGGTGGGACTCATTACATTTGCATCCATACATAGCATTGATTTATATGTTTTTGATGACCATATGTTATGATATATGCATGTTTTATATACTAACCATGTGGTAGCCCTGATCGGAAAACCTACTGGGCGCGTTGGTCTAACGCCCTATTTCTATCCTTAGAGGATGATGCAGGAAAAGGAAAGGGAAAGGCAAAGTCTGGGGATCATGAGGAAAGCCAAGCATAAGCGCTTGAGTGTTGGAATGGCTTTCTATTTACTGTTGTTTGGATACATTTTCATGGGCATGTAATAGTTTAGTAACTTTGCTATGTTTTGTGAATAGTTTGATGATGGATATTTGGTTTAAGTAGTTTATAATGGATGACTTGTACTTGCTATCTACTCAGTATAATTTCGTAATCAGTTAATTCCGCATTTAGTTTAGTATTATTCCGCATGACTTATTTAGTTCCGTGTGTGTATTGTTTATCATGGTTTAGTATGTAATGGCCCGGAATTTTTAAATCAATATAAATGTGGATATTATTTATTTTAATGATGGAAATTGGGAAAATTGATGGAATAGATGGTAAATGGATCAAAATTTGGACAAAGGCCTAAATATGGCCAAATGGACCATGGATTGGATGTAATTTATCTTAATGGTCAATGATGGTCAAGTTGGGCCAAGGGTAGTCAAATTGGGCCCAATACCCATTTGGGATTCAATGGGTCAAAATAATGCAAACTCTAAGGTAAATGGATAGGAGAGAACTTAATTGGGCTATGGGCCCAATGGTGATCCAATAAGGGAAGTGGATTGAATTGATTTTTAATCACCTAAGTTAGTATTAATTAGACCTAAGTGACATGGCCAATTGGGACCCACTTCCACCTCACTAAGTGAGGTGGCATGTGGGCCAAGGATTGGTGGGGCCAGCCACCATGGTTGAATTGGTCAACCATGAGTGGATGCATAAAGGAGTTTAAGCAAATGAATTAAGTTAAATGAGAATTAATTAACCTAATGAGCTAATTAATTAATTAATTAAACTAAACACATGAGGTGGTCAAATGGTCAAATGAGAGACCAAAAGCCATCTATCTTAACACCCAAAAACGTTGGGTGGTGGTTATCCCAACCACCACCATAAAGCATAAAAAAAGATCTTATGTGGTTGATGGGAATTAAATGCTAAAGTGTAGCTTAAGATAAACCTTATTTCTTTTCCCATCTCTTATCCTCTCTTCATTTTACTCTCCCCATTTTTCATTCTACCATTGCCGTCCCACACCCAAGGTGGAGGAAAGGAAGAAAACCAAGAGGAAGAAGAAGAAGAGCTTGGAAGAAAAGAGAGGAGAAAGGTGTAAGCTTGGCCATTACTCCAAGATCAAGCCATAGAATCCTATTTTCTCATCTCCATCTTCTCCTCTCCCTTTCTCAAATCTAACCCTACCATGGCCAAACCCAAGCTTGGGGGTTTTCACCATTGATCAAGCATTTTAGCCAACCAACAAAGGAGAATGAGAAGAAAGAAGGTTAAGGAAGCCGACGGGAGTAATGAAAGTCGGAGGAGGCGTCGGATCGTAAGTATTTTCTAAACAAGAGATTAAATTTTTCTTAGGGTTTAAGAGGTTATGAAATTCATTTCTTCGATTTAGAGGTGGCCAAAACATCATGGCCTTGGATCTTAAATCTATCAAGTGAAAGGAGGAAAGATGGGCTAACCCTAAATGGCTAAATTAGGGTTAAGAAAAATAAAATGGATTAAGGACATTATGTAAGCATGGTAGGGAATTAAATGATTTATTAGGGTTTATGAAGAATGGAAGCTATGGAGGATGGTTTAGGGTTTTAAGTTTATTGATTAAATGTGGTTAAGTTTAAAGGGGGTTTTTATAAGAAAAATCATGGAAAGATGGTTTATGATTTTTTTAAGGAGTTAATGATTAAATGTAGTGATTTGTAAATGGATTTCATGGCCTCAAGAGGTGGATTAATGGTTATGAATTATGGAAAATGATGGAGAAGATTAACAATTTTTTTAAATGGACTTTAAGCATTGTAAATGAGGTTTTAAAAAAAAAAAAAACTATGGAAAGATTTTATGGATGGAATGTTGTGGAACCCTATGGTGATGAATGTTGGTAGTTTTGAGGTACCAAAATGAACCTAGTGTTGATATTTGTAATGGACTCCAATGTAGTTAAAGATGAGGGTTTAAGTGTGTGAGTTAAACCCTTCATGGAGGGACTTGTGATAAATTCAAATGTGTAACAATGGACCCAAGAAAAATGGGAAAAGGACACCATGGGTTCGGCCATGGTGTATGGCCGAACCCATGGCCCAATTGTGAGCCTTTTGGTGAGTTAAATTGGAGGGTTAATGATGTTTATGGCCTCTAAAGGGAATAAGTGGGTAATGGACTCATTGTCGTTTAAATGCATGATGTAAACCCCATCGGAAGATTTGATGAATTGGGTATTTTGAACCCATGATCCATTAACCATTTAAAGGGTTAAGTATGGGGTTTTGGATGGGTTTAAATGAAAAGGGTTAGGTTAATTAAAAGGCTAATCTTAATGATGTTATGTCATGATCAAATAGGTCATTAAGGGATTGAGTTAATGATCAATTATGGGCTTAAGTAGGCATGAATAAATGAGTAAATAATCATGTAAAAGAGGTAGTGGCAAAACCGTAAATATTGGCCAAAAATGAAGAAACCCACTAAGACATGATATATGGGCTTAGAAATGGTTAAAACGTGGACTGATTGTTAATATGTAATAAGGTATTGGATATCGCGAGCGGTACGCGTGTCGGTATTCGGTAGGATTCCTACCTATTTGTAAGCCATGGATTAGATGCTATGTAAATGGTTTATTGGTTTATTTTTAGTAATTATATGATTGGTTATATGATGGTCTATGAAATTATGATTTATATGTATTTTATGGCATATGGCTAGACTATGAGTTATATGTTAATGATATGAGTTATATGTAAAGGCTATGACCCAAATATATTACATAGCATAATGCATTACATCTCATGCATGGCATGGGCGGAAAAAAATAAACAAACCGGAGCCCATGCTCCGTCGGGACGACCGAGAACAGACATGGGGATAGCCTGATAGATTATAACTGGAGTCCATGCTCCGTCGGGACGACCGAGAACAGGCATGGGGATACCTTGATGTGCCGTCAAGGGGGATATGACGTCATGGTGGTAGGGATGATGGGTGGGATTCATAACATAGACACCCATGGCATAGCATTCATTGTATAGTTTCATTACATGATTGGCTATCAGTTTCATTATACTATTATCGGTATGCTTGTTATTACTAATCCATGTGCTAGCCCTATCCGGAGTCCTACTGGGCACGTGGTCTAACGCCCTACTTCTACCCTAGCTGATGACGCAGGAAATGCCAGAGCAGAAGGACGAGACGGGAGCCAAGCTTAGGAGTTTGGGGAGACAGACTATTTACTTTGTTTAAGCTTTATTTTGGAAAATGTATATTTGAATAGTTAACTTGTCGGACTGTATATTTTGGACTTATTGCTATGTTTTGGATTTTATTGTACACATATGATGTTATGGCATTTTAGTAATTAAATGATGAAATCTTCTCTGCTATCTAGAAAAGTGGTAGGATAGTATCTATTATCATTCCGCATTTAATGTATTATTCCTCGAGCTTACTTCTACAGGTGAACCATTCTCTGTGGACTCCGTTCCACGCACCCGTAGGGTTGGCCAGTTAAGGGTCGGGCTTTCGAGGCTCGGACTTAACTCGCGTCGTGACGTCCGCGCCCTTTATCACTTTCATTTTTTAAAAAAAAAAAAATAGACTCTGATTTTCGGCGAAAAGGGGCGGGCGTTACATAGTCCATGCACACATGGTTGGCCAGTTAAGGGTCGGACTTTGGAAGTCCGAACTTAGCTCGCGTCGTGACGTCTCCCCGCTCCTTCCACTTGTTTATTTATAAAAAAAAAAAATAGACTCTGATTTTTGGAAGGTTGGAAAAGGGCGGGGCGTTACAAAAAATTTCAAAAGAGGATTATATTGTAATAGCCCGGATTCTTAAATCAATACATATGTTGGCTATTATTTATTTTAATGGTTGAAATTAAGAATTTTGATGGAATGGATGTTAAATGGATCAAAAATTGGGGCAATGGCCCAAGTATGGTCCAATGGACCATGGATTGTATTATTTCCAATTAATTGGGTCAATGATGGTTAATTGGCTCAAGGATGGTCAATTAGGTCAAGTACCCATTTGGGACCCAATGGGTCAAGATGGTTTGAGTATTAGGGTAAATGGATAGGAGGTGAATTTAATTAGGCCATGGGCCCAATGGTGATAAAAGGAATGGGGTCCATCTCATGGAGAAATGTGGGAGTGAAATATCCAAGATGGCATAGCCAAATGGGACCCAACTCCACCTCATCAAGTAAGGTGGCGGTGGGCTAAGACATTAGTGGGGCCGACCACCATGGTTGACTTGGTCAACCATGGGTAGATTCATGGAGAAATTAAAGATGAATAAGTGGAATTAAATTATGTAATTAAATGACCTAAGTTAGATATCAAATTAAATAAATGAGTTACATTATATGGAGTGAGTTCAATGGGGGTGAGTCACCTAGGAAATGGGTGAGTCAAATGGGTGGTTTCATCTCATGGAAACCACCCAACCATCAAGACAAAACCACCCCAAAATCGTTGGCTGATTTGGAGTGCCATGTGGAGGGCATGCTTCCCACTTGGCTAGACCAAAAGCCTAGGTGGAGAGCATGCATTGGCCAAGAAAGAGGTGGGGGTGCCACCCCATCCAAACCATGCAAAACCGTTGGCCATGGAGGGGTTTGGAGTGCCATGTGGAGGGCATGCACCCTCCGTGGCTAGACAAAGATCCATAAGATGGGGGCATGCTAGGGCATGCATTGGCCAATTGTGAGGTGGTGGTTCCACCTCACCCAAACCACCAAACCACCAAGCCCAAAACCGTGTACAAGAGTGATATGCTAGACAAGAGGCCTAAGATTAAGGGCATGCATGGACCATGATTGGGCAAAAGGGGAGGTGGAGGAGTCTAACCCAAACAAACCAAAATGAGATGGGAAAACTAAGGTTTCTCCATCTCATTCCCATCTCTCTCTCTCCCTCCCTCTCCTAGCCCCCCCCCCCCCCCCCCCCCCCCCCCAAGAGCAAGCGGAAGAAAAGACTCAAAGGAAAAACAAGAAGTTCCAAGCTTGGCCGACCGCACTCTCGAGACCAAAGACTTAGGGTATTTTTCCATTCTCTCCTGCTTTCCCTCTCTCAAACCTATTTCCATATTGGCCGAACCAACCCTTGGTGATCTCATCTTGATCAAGCTCATATATTGGCCGAGGATCAAAGAGGAGCAAAAGGAAACAGGAAGAGCCGCGGGATTGGTAAGTAGTCCTCAACAAGAGTTTATTTTTAAAAGAGTTAAAAGGAGACCATGGAAAGTCCATTTTTCTTGGATTAAATGGTGGCCAAAATATCATGGGCCATGGATCTAAAATCCATCCAAGGAAGGGATGGGAAATGGACAAACCCTAATGGGTAAATAGGTTAAGAAAAATAAAGGAATATTAAGAACATTATGTATATAAGGTTTATGTATGCATGCATGATTCTATATTTAAGGATCATGGTTTGGCCATGGCATGGCCGAACCCTAAATGTTATGGGTACATGGAGAGGACCCCATGCATGGGAAAAATATGATGAATGATCAAGATGTATGGTTTGGCCTTTGCATGGCCAAACCCTAGGTTTGTCTGTATGTGGATCATAAGAACAAAAATGGATTGGATGAGGTTCGGCCATGGTATATGGCCGAACCCCATCAAGTGAATCTAACCGTTGGACCATGTGTTCGGCCATGTTGTATGGCCGAACCCCATGGAGAAGTTTTGGTGGATTTAAATATTTTTGGAACCATGAAGATGATGGAGAGTATGGGTAAGTTTAAAAAGGTTTAAATATAGTTAATGTTGATCAAAAGTGATGATCTAAATGTATGATTGAAATCCCCTCATGAAGGGACTTTGTTGTGGATCTAAAATGTGATAAAAGATCCAAGAAAAATGAGGAAAATAACATTATGGGTTCGGCCATGGTGTATGGCCGAACCCCATGACCCATTTTATGAGTCATTTCATGGGTTAAGTATGGAGCTATACACGATTAAAATGAATGGGTATTAAGTTAAGAAAATGTATGATGTATACTGATTTTTAAGTCATGATTAATGAGGCATTGAGAGATCCACGTTTATGGATCTGTTAGGGATATGGACATGCCCAAATGAAAGGTGATTAACCATGGAAAGGAGGAGTGGCAAAAACGTAAATATGGCCAAAAATGAAGAACCATGGGTTCGGCCATGGTGTATGGCCGAACCCCATGGGGGATGGTTGTGGACTTAGGGACTTTTAATGATGACCTTAGGTGTTGGATAAATGAACCAAAGTGTGGCTGACCTTAGACCCACATGATTAAAATGATTAATGGATCAAAAAAGGACCCAAAAACCTAATTAGTGAGGTTCGGCCATGGTGTATGGCCAAACCCTACTAAGGCATGTGTTAGAGACTTAGACATGGTTGGAACATTGGTTCAATTTGTTGATGTGTAATAAGGTAACGGGACCTCGTAAACGGTGCGCGATTGGTGACCGAATTCTTGGACGGAAATGCAAAGGAACACTAGTTGGTATTTGGTAGGATTCCTACCTCATTATAAGCCATGGATTATGTGTATATGAATGCTTTACTTGACTTATTTTGGTATAAAATTATATGTATTAATGATGGAATTTTTAATGCCATGGTTTGTAATATTATATAACATGTTAACATTTGCATCTCATGCATGACATGGGAGGGATGAAATGTAACCAGAGTCCATGATCCGTCGGGGCGACCGATAAACAAACATGGGGATATCTTGATGAGGGTTTTTCCATCAAGAGGGACATTGTATAATGATGGTATGGATGATGGTGTAATAGCTCGGAATTTTTAAATCAATATAAATGTGGATATTATTTATTTTAATGATGGAAATTGGGAAAATTGATGGAATAGATGGTAAATGGATCAAAGTTTAGACAAAGGCCCAATTATGGCCCAATGGACCATGGATTGGATTTAATTTATCTTAATGGTCAATGATGGTCAAATTGGGCCAACGATAGTCAAATTGGGCCCAATACCCATTTGGGACTCAATGGGTCAAAATAATGCAAACTCTAAGGTAAATGGATAGGAGAGAACTTAATTGGGCCATGGGCCCAATGGTGATCCAATAAGGGAAGTGGATTGAATTGATTTTTAATCACCTAAGTTAGTATTAATTAGACCTAAGAAACATGGCAAAGTGGGACCCACCTCCACCTCACCAAGTGAGGTGGCATGTGGACCCAGGGATTGGTGGGGCCGGCCACCATGGTTGAATTGGTCAACCATGGATGTATGTATGAGGGAAATTTAAGCAAATGGAATTAAGTTCAAGGGAGAATTAGTTAACTTAACCTAATGACCCAATTAAGTAATTAATTAAGCTAATAAAAAAAGGTGGTCAAAGAGGGGAGACCAAGCCACCTTATCTCTAACACCATGAAAAAACATTGGGCATGGTGGTGGTTTGTCCCAACCACCACCATAAAGCATATAAAATATCTTATGGGTGGTTGGGAGATTTAATGTTAAAGTGTAGTTTAAGTAACCAAAGAGATAAGATAAGTTTGTATCTTATTCTCTTCATTTCACCCTCATCTCATTCTCTCCATCTCTTTCACTCTCTCATGGCCGTCCCACACTAGAAAGGGAGAAGAAGAAGAAGAGCTTAGGGAGAGGAAAAAAAGCACAAGAGTTGGCCCACCACCTCAAAGTAAAAACCTTGAGACACCTTTCTCATCTCCATTCTTCCATTCTCACTCTCAATCTAACCTTACCTTGGCCGAACCCAAGGCTTGAGGTTTTCACCATGGATCAAGCATCCTAGCGGTTCAACAAAGGAGAGGAAGAATAAAGGAGGCCAAGGAGTCCGACGGGAGCAAAGAAAGACGGAGGAGACGACGGATTGTAAGTATTTTCTAAAACAAGAGATTTGGATTTTCTTAGGGTTTAAGAGGCTATGAAATCCATTTCTTGGATTTAGAGGTGGCCAAATCATGGCCTTGAATCTCAAATCCATCAAATGAAGGGAGGAAAGATGGACAAAACCCTAATGGAGAAAAAATTAGGGTTAAGGAAAATAAATAAAAGGATTAAGGATGTTATGTAATTAAATGGATTAAGCATGGAAGTAAGGGTTTTTGAATGGATTGATAGACCATGGGGTTCGGCCATGAAGTATGGCCGAACCCCATGGTAGAGGATTGATTAATTAATTAAGGTTGTAAAGA
This sequence comes from Chimonanthus praecox, assembly GCA_022113865.1. Taxonomy (NCBI): domain Eukaryota; kingdom Viridiplantae; phylum Streptophyta; class Magnoliopsida; order Laurales; family Calycanthaceae; genus Chimonanthus; species Chimonanthus praecox. The sequence goes on from CM039091.1 coordinate 25,025,566, forward strand.
CTAGAAGCTACGGAGGGTGAATTGTGATTAATAGAGTTTTAATGTTTGAATGGGGTAATTTCTAAAGGGATTGTAAATGAGGAATTGATGGGAGATATGAATAATTTTGTGGCCTTAAAAGGCATGAATGAATGAAGATTGGACCATGACCCATTGGTGGGTAAACTTATGGATTAAATTTGGTATTGTGTATGTGAGAAATGAATGAGGGTTAGAGTATTTAATGGTTGATGTTCCAGTGTTGTTATGTTATGGTTAATGAGATATCAATGGACCCATCTAGTGAACCAATTAAGGACTAAGATTAAGGTGTATGCATATGGATTAATTAATGGAGTTAAGTTAAGTAAGTGGCTAAATTCCAATGTAGTTATGTCATGGTTGATGGGTCATGTTGGGATCCAAATTTATGGGTCGGTTATAGAAAAAAAATGTACATGGATGGAGGGAGTATTAAGCCATGGAAGAGAAGTGGCAAAACCGTAATTATGGGCCAAAATGAAGGACCATGGGTTCGGCCATGGTACATGGCCGAACCCATGGGGGATGAGCTTGGACTTAGACATTTTTTTTATGATGACCTTAGGTGTGTTCTATGAAACCTAGGGTGGCTGGATTTTAAACTTACAAATTAAAATATCTAATGGATTAAATGGGACCCACAAAACCTAAATAGTGACCGATTATTCATATGGACTTGGAAATGACTAATGGGCTTAGAAATAGTTAAAAATATGGACTGATTATGTGTATGTAATAAGGTATTGGATATCGCAAGCGGTACGCGTGTCGGTAGCCGGATTATTGGACGAAAACATAAAAGAACGCGAGTCGGTATTCGGTAGGATTCCTACCTTTTTGTAAGCTATGGATTAGGTACTATGTGAATGGTTTCTTGGTTTATTTTTGGGGATTTGGTTTATGATATTATGATTTATATGTATTTTATGGTATATGGCTAGACCATGAATTATATGTTAATGATATGAGTTACATGTAAAAGCTATGGTCAATATATTATTACATAGCATAATGCATTACATGTCATGCATGGCATGGGCGGGAAAATAAAAGAACCGGAGTCCATGCTCCGTCAGGGTGACCGAGAACAGGCATGGGGATAGCCTAATAGGCTATAACCGGAGTCCATGCTCCGTCGGGGCAACCGAGAACAGGCATGGGGATAGCCTAATAGGCTCTAACCGGAGTCCATGCTCCGTCGGGGCGACCGAGAACAGGCATGAGGACACCTTGACGAGGCCTTGCCGTCAAGGGGGATATTTTATGATTGGATATATCTTAACGAGGTTTTTCTATCAAGGGGGATATGACATCATGATGGTGGGGATGATGGGTGGGATTCATAACACAGACACCCATAGCATAGCATTCACTTTATAGTTTTATTATATGATTGTCTACCAGTTTTCACTATATTATTATCTGTATGCTTGTTATCACTAATCCATGTGTTAGCCCTACTCGGAGTCCTACTGGGCGCGTGGTCTAACGCCCTACTTCTACCCTAGCTAATGACGCAGGAAATGCCGGAGTAGAAGGACGAGACGGGAGCCAAGCTTAGGACCTCGGGGAGGCGGACTATTTACTTTATTTAAGTTTATTTAGGAAATGTATTTGCGTAGCCTAGCTTGTTGGAAATGTAATATTTTAGATTACTTGCTATATTCTAGTTTCTATTTTGAACATTGAGATGTGGTGATATTTTGGTAATACTATGAATGCTATCTTCCCTGCTATCTAAAAAATTGTAGGTTAGCCTCTATTATAATTTCCGTACTTAGGTTAGTATTCCTCGAGCTCACTTCTACGTGTGAACCGTTCTCCGTGGACTCCGTTCCACGCACACGTAGGGTTGGCCAGTTAAGGGCCGGGCTTTAGAAGCTCGGACTTAACTCGCGTCGTGACGTCCGCGCCCTTTGTCACCTTTAAAAAAAAAAAATAGACTCTGATTTTAGGTGAAAAGGGGCCGGCGTTACAGATGGGTGGGACTCATGATATAGGACACCCATGGCATGGCATTGATTGCATGGCTTTGCTATACTATTACCTATGTGTTTTGTTATCACTAATCCATGTGTTGACACTACTCGGAGTACCTACTGGGCGAGTTGTCTAACGCCCTACTTCCACCTTAGATGATGATGCAGGAAATGAAGGAAAGGAAGGACGTGATGGGAGCCAAGCGTTGGAGCTTGGAAGAGCGAGCTAGTTTATTTACTTAAGTTTTAATTTTGGAAATGTAATTTAAGTAACTTAGCTTGTTGGATTGTAATAATTTAGATTACTTGCTATGGTTTGGACTTTATCTTGGACATTCTAATTTTGAGGTATTTTATTAATTAAGTGATGTAACTTCCTTGATATCTAAAATTGGTAGGATAGACTCTATTATAATTCCGCATTTAGTTAATATTCCGCAAGCTTACTTTCTACGTGTGAACCGTTCTCGTGGACTTAGTTCCACGCACACGTAGGGTTAGCCAGTTAAGGGCCAGGCTTTGGAAGCTCAGACTTAACTCACGTCGTGACGTCCCGTGCTCTTTGTCACTCTTTATTTCAAAAAAAAAATAGACTCTGATTTTTGGCTAAGCAAGTGAAAAGGGGCGGGGCGTTACAGAACCTCATTTTTTTGTCTTCTTGACCCTCTTTTTAGTCCTTGTTTATTTTAGTCAAAGCGAGTCCAACATCATTCATTCCCTCATTTCTTAGTCTAATATTTCATGGTTCATCATTTAACTTTTTAAATACACCTTAGTCCATAAAAGTGATCCATGGGGTTCACCCATACAACATGGCCGAACCCATGGTTCTTCCATTTTATCTTCTTTCCATCTTAGCCATCATCTCCTTTTCCTTTTATTTCTTAACTTGTTAACCCATAAAAATCGTCCATGGGGTTCGGCCATACAACATGGCCGAAATCATGGTGCTTCATTTTTGTCATCTTATTTCTTAACTTGATAGTCCATTAAAATATATATAGATCCATAAAAATTCCTCCATGGGGTTCAGCCATACAACATGGCCGAACCCATGGTTCATCATTTTTCTTCCTCTTTCCATTGTATATCACCTTGAGGACAGGTTCTCTTAAAAATTACATACCACATGTTTAGATCATTTGATGGGGTTCGGCCATACAACATGGCCGAACCTCATCCAATCCTCTTTAAGTCCTCAATGATCCTTGTGTGTCAAAATTAGGGTTCGGCTATGCAAGGGGCCGAACCATGTTCTTTGATCATTCTCTTATGAACTTCATTTCCTCATATTTAATCGTGCATGTTGTCATCCATTTAATCATGTATTACCATATCTTACCCACCAACAAGTTTAGGGTATTTTCATTCTAAATGCTTAATCATCTTCTTGGTTGGATTTTCCTTGTACATTCCATGGCCCAAAACATTTTGGCCAACTTTTTCAATCCCATATGGAACCCAATGGTTTCGGACATTCCATAGTCGAAACCATGGTTTCCTTAGCTTCCTTTTTAATCAATAAGCCTTGTTAATAATACATACTTATTCCGCGACTCCTCCGTTTCTTTAAGTCTGATTTTGCTCCTCTGTCCTTCTCCTTCCTTAGTCCTTGTGCTTCCTCCAAGTCTAGAGTCGAAATGGGAGGAAGAGAGATTGAAAGCCTCCTTGATCGTTAATGACCAAAGAGGCTGCTTGAGAGGGAGAGGGTTTGAGATGAAAACCCCCAATGGAGGGTTCGGCCAAATGGGTGAAGGTTTGAGAGGGGAAGAGATGAAAAATCTCTAACTCTTTTTGTCTAAGAAACGGGATCAGCCCTAGGGTTTAGAGAGAGGGAGAGGAGGAGAGAATGAGATGGGATTTTTTTCTATCTTTTTCTCCAAAGAGTAGATCGGCCAAAGAGGGTTGAGATGAGTCCTTTCTATCTTGCCTTAGGGTTTCTTGGGTAAGCCCTGACCTCCCAACCACCCACATTAAGGTGTGGTCTTTCCCATGTGTCTGTTGTCTAACCAAGAGGACACATGGCTTACACTTGTCCATCTCCCCCTTCACAACGGTTTTTTGTCTTTTCAACTTCCATATGACTCACTTAAGTCTTTTCAACTTCCATATGACTCACTTGTGAACTCACTTCACTTAAATGAAACTCATTCCCCTAACTCAAGACTTAGACTTTATTCTTAATTAATTAATTCCTTATCTCAACTCACTTCACTTAACCCTCTTGGACTCACCCATGAACTCACCCATGGTTGACCAAGTCAACCATGGTAGCCGGCCCCACAAGTTACCTTAGACCACACGCCACCTCACTTGATGAGGTGGATTTGGGTCCCACTTGGCTATGCCACTTCCATGTCACCTCATACACCTGCCACCTCACTTGATGAGGTGGATCCCATGCCTTAGGTCTTAATTGGGTACATGACCCGATTAAATCAATTCATCTTTACCCATTGGGTCCCAATTGGGTATTTGATCCAATTAACTATATTTACCCAATTAATTAAAATCAACTCTATCCATGATCCGTTGGATCATAATTGCCATTGCCCCAATTCTTATCCATCTAACATCCATTCCATCTATAAATCTTAAATTTAACAATTAAAATAGATAATATCCAATATAATAATTGCATTGAAAATTCGGGATGTTTACATGTTTAGTATGGTTGGTGCTGTGTTTTAAATTTATACTCACAAGCGCACGAACCATTTATGTTAGTGCCCTGACTTGCTGAGCATTTAAGTTTGTCAATTCCATGACTCGGGAAGAAGCACTTGCTAGAAGCTTGAAGACTCAAGGTGATCAAGAGTGAAGATCATGCTCCACCAGATTGAAGCTCATCGCTATGGCAATCACAAAACAGGTATTTGGCCATAGATGACTTTAGGTGGTACCCACACCTTATGAGGACCATTCCTAGGCTTAGTTGAACAAATGATAAAATCATAAAAACCCTAGAGAGGAATCTTGACAGTGAATTGGAAGTGAACTTGGAAATATGAATTAAGTTCACTATCAGCTCGACTAATGGTTCTCACAGACCCCTCGGTGGAGACAAGATCGACCCATCGTGGTCAAAGACTGGTCGGCCAGATTGACAAAAGTTCTGGATCATAGAACTGTCATTCTGGGTATGCCTTTGATCGAAAGCCTCGTATGCACCAACCCCTCGGTGATGAACTTAACGACCCCTCGTGGTCAATGACTCGTCGATGATAACTTATGAGTTCTGGAACTTAGAACTCAAGTGGGCTATCGAGAAAACAGACATCAGGGGAGTTCAAGTTTCTGGACATGAAACTTTGTTTGCATGGTGCTGCCCCAGATCGAGACCATCGTATTGATCGATCTCTAGGTACCATGACTGTCGACCCATCGGTGACACCGACCTGTCGATCTAGATTTAATAATATCGTTGGGAGTACATTCAATGTGCAACGGTCTTGTGCCTGCACCTGAGAATCAGACACAACAAATTTGTAACACTTCGGAATTCCATGTTATCAATATTTACGAAATTTGCCACTTTAATGGTGAATTAACGGATATGAACCTTAGATGGGTAAGGTGTTGGGGCAATGGCCCAATTAGGACCTAACGACTATGGTATAAGGTTCAATTTAAAGTAAATGGGTAAAGCGTATTTAATTGGGTCAATGTTGCTATTAGGGTCAAAATACCCAATTGGGACCCAATGGGTCGTGGTTGACTTGGTTGACCACCAAGTGAGTTCAAGCCTAATTAAATGGGGCTGAATTAAAATGGGAATGCAATCAAGTGAGTGAGTTGATCTTAAAGTGATGAGTTAAGTGAGTTGAGTTGATTTGAATTAAATTATATGAGTTAAGTGAGTTGAGTTGATTTGAATTAAATTATATGAGTTAGGTGAGTTGGAATGAGAGTTTCACCTCATGGATGAAACTCCTACATGGCGAGATAATGGAGGTGAACAGTTACACATTTCAAATTCAAGCAAAGGCACACGTTGGAGCCTTGGAGTTTCATCTCATGGATGAAACTCCCACATGGAGAGATAATGGAGGTGGACGGTTACACAATTCAAATTCAAACAAAGGCACACGTTGGAGCATTAAGGAGAGAGATTAAGGAAAATGGGAGTTACATCAAGGGCTCTACCAAAGCCATCATCCTTGGCCGATCACTCCTCAAGACCAAAGACATAGAGTTTCATCTCAAAGTTCTATCATTCTCACACAAGGCCGAACTCTCCCTCCCTCTCAAGTTTCACTCTCGGCCAAAGAAGTAAGAAGGAAGGAGGAAGAGGCTAAGGAAGGAAAGGATCGGAAGAACAAGTAGGAGCGAAGGAAAACCGGAGGAGTTGCGGAACTGGTAGGTATTTTGATATATTTGGTTTAAAGTAAGGAACCATAGGGTTCGGCCCTGGTGTATGGAAGAACCCCGTGGAAGAAAATTGGGGGATGATTATGGATTTTAAATGGAAAGGAGGAACCATAGGGTTCGGCCATAGTGCATGGCCGAACCCCATGGAAGAACATTGGTTATATTTTAATGGATCTTGAGGGATAAAAATTATGGACATATGGGTATGAGTTTAAAAGGTTTTTAAAGGGTTTAAAAGGATGTGTGTATGAGAACCATCAAAGGACTAAATCTTAGTTGTATGATTTTTAAAAGAAATTAAGGAACCATAGGGTTCGGCCATGTTACATAGCCGAACCCCATGGAAGTGTGTTAGTAATGGTTTATGGACTTAAGTATTTTTAGATCATGGTAAATGATGATCAAAAAGGATGAATCTAAACATCATGGAGGGACCTTGGTTTATGGACTTAAAAATGGTAATGGAATCAATGGAGAAATTGGAATTTAGAGATCATAGGGTTCGGCCATGGTGTATGGCCGAACCCCATGAACCTTCACTTATGAATCTTGGTTATGGATCAATTTTGAACCTAAATATGAAGTGATGGGAATAATGGCAAATGTGTAAATATGGGAGAAAATGATAGATCATGGGTTCGGCCATGGTGTATGGCCGAACCACATGAGGAATGTGTTTGGTGGACTTAGATGATTATTAATGTTAAATAATTGTTGTATAAGTGATGAGATTAGTGAATCGAAGGATGAATGGTCTTGGACTTAATTAAAAGATCAAAGGACTTGAAAAAGGGACTAAAATCAAATTGGTGAGGTTAGGCCATTGTGTATGGCCGAACCCCACTAAGGTGTATTTGGTGGACTTAGGGTTTTTAAAGTGATCTACTTGTATATGATTGGTTAAATCAAAGGAGGGACAAATTCAAGTGGGTGAGGTTCGGCCATGTTGTATGGCCGAACCCCATAAGGTTGTGTTTATGGACTTAGACCTAATGCTAAATCAAATGGAATATGGGATTGACTTATTGATTGTAACAAGGTGACGGGACCTCATAAACGGTGCGCGATCGTGAGCGGCTGTCGGTTTAAGAAGCAAGGACACTTTAATGGTCTTTGGTAGGATTCTACCTCTTTGAAACATGGTTTATGTAATATGGTTTATTTGGTTTATTTTGATGAGTTATGTCGTAAAAATATTATGTTTTAAATATGAGATTTAAAATGCTATGATTTGTATAATTGCATAGCATGTGGACTTTTGCATCTCATGCATGGCATGGGAGGGAGGAAGAGGTAACCGGAGGGGCCACACTCCGTCGGGGCGTCCGAAAGACCACTGTGGGGATACCTTGATGTGCATTTCCCATCAAGAAGTAACCGGAGGGGCCACACTCCGTCGGGGCGTCCGAAAGACCATTGTGGGGGTACCTTGATGATGAGAATCCCATCAAGAGGTTATATGTACTTGTGATGGGTGGGACTCATTGCATTTGACATCATGACATGGCATTGTTTTTATATGGTTTTGACATTATATTATTATATATGATTTGTACTAACCATGTGTAGACCCTAAATGGAATACCTACTGGGCACGTTGTCCTAACGCCCTACTCCTACCCTAGTGGATGACACGGGAAAGGAAAGGGACGATGAACGTGATCAGAGCCAAGCATAGGAGCTTGGATATATGATTGGATTATATTTTTGTTTAAGTTACTCTTGGACTTATAATTTGAGTAGCTATATTTCGGGCATGTAATAACTTAGATAATTTGCTATGTTTTGAGTGGTTTGTTTGGATATTTAAGTTAAATTTAATTATGGTTAAAGGCTTCAAGTACTTTGCTATCTAAAAATGGACTAGAGTTAGGTTCTATTATAATCCGTAGTTTATGTTTTATTCCGCAAAGTTAACTTATTACGTGTGAACTGTTTTCATGTACTTAGTCCATGCACACGTAGGGTTGGCCAGTTAAGGGTCGGACTTTAGAAGTTCGGACTTAACTCGCGTCGTGAAGTCCCACTTTTTCTCACTCTTTTATTTAAGAAAAAAAAAATAGACTCTGATTTTCGGAAAGCCAGTGAAAAAGGGCGGGGCGTTGCAGTTGGTATCAGAGCGAAACGGGAAGATTGAATCTTTTGAAGTAAGATTAAGACGGTTTCATGTCTCACTGACAGATAAGAATCCCAACTGACCGACTCTTCGGAGTCCGCTGCATGGGGGCCGAATTAATTAACTTTGTTAGACTCAGACTGAATATTCAATTTGAGAACAACAATGAATGATAACAAAGGAAGTACAGTCAAAATAATTGGATTTATCAAACATAGCAAAATAGGATATACTTCCCCGATATCCCTAAATTGAGAAACAAACAATAGATACTTAGGAAATTTCCCAAAAAAAAAAAAAAAAATAATGAAAAACCAAGAGTGCTTATTTGGAAATTTCCCCAAAAGTAGGAAAATACAAACTTTACGATGAAAACTAAGTCATGATATTTTTCAATGGCTTAGGGAAAATGCCTCCGAAGTGAAGGACCTGAAAAAAACCAAATGGGGATGAAGAGGAGGTAGAACAACCTCAAAATGAGGAGGAACAAGAAAATAGCATGAATATACCAGTGGTACCAGCCGAACTACAAAACTTGGTTCAAGCGGTGGTCACTTTGGTTCTTCAACAGTACTTGAACGGAAATGGAACCACCAGCGAGACCAATGACAGGAGTATGGTCAGGGATTTCCAACAACTTCAAAGGGAAAGAAAGGGCTGTCGGAGCAGAAAATTGGCTGAAGAAGATCACTCAGATCTTGACCCTACTCAAGATTTCGAGTCATGCTGACAAGATTTTACTGGCCATGTCACAACTGACTGATGATGCCGGTAAATGGTGGGAGGTGGTAGAGAAGCAGCAAGCACTCCTTCTGGAAGGAGAGAGGACTGGAATGACTTGGGATCAGTTCTCAGCTACCTTCTTGGACCATTATTTCCCTGAGGAGGAGAAGGAGCGCCAGACTCAAGCTTTTCTATCTTTGGTACAAGGTACCATGACGGTGGCAGAGTACCACCAGGAGTTTCTCAGTTTGTCTTGCTATGCATTCTATATGGTGGATACAGAGTATCGAAGGGCACGCAAGTTTGACCTGTAACGCCCCGTCCTTTTTCACCCTTTTTCCGAAAATCAGAGTCTATTTTTTTTTTTGAAATAGAAGAGTGAGAGAGGGCGCGAATGCCACGACGCGAGTTAAGTCCGAGCTTCTAAAGCCCGACCCTTAACTGGCCAACCCCACGCGTGCGCAGAACTAAGTCCACGAAAATGGTTCACGCGTAGTAAGTAAGCTCGCGGATTATAATCGTTGCGGAACATGATAATAGAGTCTATCCTACCGGTTTTTAGATAGAAGGGAAGATACAACATTAAATTACCAAAATGCCCCTATGTTCATATTTATATCACAAAATGTAATCATCCATAAGTAACGTCCAAACCATCGCAAGAAATGTAAACTTATACAAACCAACAAGCTAAGTTACTTTAAAATTACATCTCCAAAATGTAAACGTAAATAAACTAAGACTGCACTGCCCAAGCTCCTAAGCTTGGCTCCTGTCATGTCCACCGCTTCCGCCATCCCCTGCGTCATCAGCTAGGGTAGAAGTAAGGCGTTAGTCAACGCGCCCAGTAGGACTCCGAGTAGGGCTAGCACATGGATTAGTGATAATACATATACCGATAAAATAACATATAACAAAATAAGAATGTGATGAATGCTATGCCATGGGTGCCTATGTCATGTGTCCCACCCATCATCCTTATGATCATACAATGTATTATCCCCATGTTTGCTTCTCGGTCGCCCCGACGGAGCATGGACTCCGGTTATAGCCCTCAGGCTATCCCCATGTCTGATTATCGGTCGCCTCGACGGAGCATGGACTCCGGTTATGGCCCCTCAGATATCCCCATGTTTGCTTCTCGGTCGCCCCGACGGAGCATGGACTCCGGTTTGTTTATTTTTTTTCCGCCCATGCCATGCATGAGATGTAGTGCATTATGCTATGTAATATATATGTAATCCATATACTCCACATATCATACATAGCCATATAATGCATAATATTAAAATATAATCCATATGATTCATAACTTAAAACTCATCATAAGATAAATCATAATCATAAATCTATCATAAGCCAAATCATAATAATTTAAAATACCATCACATATCCATCGCTTACAAAAAGGTAGGAATCCTACCGAATACCGTGTCGCATTCCGTTATGCTTCCCGTTCGATAATCCGGTCGCCGATCGCGTACCGTTTGCGACGTCCAATACCTTATTACATTTACCGAGTTAGTCCATACGTCATCCATGATTAAGTCCCTAACTTAGCCCATTATCCATTGGTTTTAGACGCATACATAAATCCGATTTTGGCCAATTTTTAAAAAAATTCCGATTTGCAAGCCTAAAACATAGGATCTATCCGTTTCATTTAATCATTCGTAATATCCGATTCCATGTCTAATCCCCATAGGGTTCGGCCATGGTATGTTCTTCAATGTGGCACTTATTTACCGTTTTGCCACTCCTCTCTTATGGTTCAATCATCTATTCGTTTATGTATCTTCTAAGTCCAAACTTCATCCCTAATTTAGATCCATTAGGGTTTCATTGACCATGACCTAACATCCATAAAAACAGCCACCTAATTTAATTAAATTTGTAATCATCTAACTCCATATATGATTCAATAATTGGCCCATAATCATGACCTCCAAATGGGCCATGGGTTCGGCCATGCATGTATGGCCGAACCCATGACCCAATTTTGGATCAATTTTAGGCTAAGGTTAATGTATGTATCAATGCTTAGGACTTTGTTTCAAAGGGTGGGGCGTTACAGGACCGGGGCCTTCGGCCAAGCATTAGGGCCAAGGTAACCATATTCAAAGCAGCTGCATTGGCAGAGGTGGTCAGCAGGGCCACTATAGCAGAGCAAGAGATGGCTGAGTTAGTACGTTTTGACAACCGCCGAGCTCAGAGTGGGAGGGGTACATTTCAGCCCAACAAAAAGTTCCAACTGAACTTTAGCAGACCCTCACCATCCACTGGGTCAACAGGGGGCTTTCGTCCCAATCATCCCTCCCCATCTGCATCAGTCACTCAGGCTCCCAGATGGGTGAACAACTGCTTTCATTGTGATCAGCCGGGCCATTTTAAGAGGGAATGCCCACAACTCAACAAACCTTCTTATTCCAGAGGTTCATTTCACCCACCAGCTAGGCCAACTAAATCACGAGGAGGCAGGAAGTATAATCAGGAGGGACGGGCGCCTAACCCTACTGGATCTGGACGGTTGTTTACTCTAGCTCCTCCAGCAGCAGTGGATCACTCTGTGATTCAAGGTATGGCTGTAGTCAGTAGTTCCTACGCTTTGCTTTATTTGATTCTGGAGCATCCCACTCCTTCATATCTGCTGCATTTCTAACTGCTACTGGAACACTAGTAAAAAAACTGTCCACATCACTCACCATTGTATCCCCCGTCGGAGACACGTCATTGGGGCTTATATGCACAACAGTGAATATTGAACTCACTGGACTCAGATTTGAGTTCAATTATTTGGTACTCGATATGACAGAGTATGATATTATCTTCGGCATGGACTTGTTGGCTAGGTTTCAGGCCAACATTGATTGTTACCGCCGTAGGGTGACATTTTGGTCACCCGAGGGAAAACAACATGTGGTGCGTACTGACAAACAAAGCAGACTCCATGAAGGGTTGAATCATCTGGTATTGAACAGTATCAGAATCAACAAGGCACCGGTGGCTGAACTTCCAACAATAGTAAAGAACTATGCGGATGTATTCCCAAAAGAACTCCCTAGCTTGCCTCCTATGAGGGAGATTAATTTTGAAATCAAGGTGTATCCTGGCACTTCACCTATGTCATTACCACACTACCGGATGGCACCAGCAGAGATGTCCGAATTAAAGAAGCAGATTGATGAATTGCTCAAACTGGGTTGCATCCGGAACAACACATCATCTTGGGGAGCTCCGGTGTTGTTTGTGAAGAAGAAGGACGGTACACTCCGTATGTGTGTCGATTACCGAAAACTAAACCAGCTGACAGTCAAAAACAAGTATCCTCTACCCAGGATCGATGATTTATTTGATCAACTTAGAGGTTCCAGCCATTTCTCTAAGATTGATTTGATGTCCGGATACCACCAAATCCGGGTTAGGGAGGAAGACATAGAGAAGACAGCCTTCAGAACGCGGTATGGACTATATGAGTTTGTAGTCATGCCATTTGGACTCACCAATGCACCGACGGTGTTCATGGATCTAATGAAAAGGATTTTCCGTCCTTACTTGGACCAATTTGTCATTGTATTTATTGATGACATTTTGATTTATTCCAAAACTCAGGAAGAACATGCTGAGCACCTGAGGATAGTTCTGGACACTTGAGGAAGAACAAATTATATGCCAAAGCCAGTAAATGTGAATTCTGGCTCCCAAGGTTAACTTATTGAGATATGTCATATCAGCACAAGGTATAGCCGTGGATCCGGTTAAAGTGGTGGCAGTGAGAGAATGGAAAGCACCAAAGAATGTAACCGAGATCCGTAGCTTCTTGGGATTGGCTGGTTACTACAAGACGTTTATCATGGACTTCTCCAGATAGCATCTCCACTTACCCGACTCACTCAGAAAGGAGTCAAATTTGAATGGTCAGATGTGTGCAACCGGAGATTTGAGGATCTGAAAGATAGACTTACAATGGCGCCTATGTTGATTTTGCCCGAAAGAGGCAATGGTTATGAAGTACAATGCGATGCTTCAGGAGAGGAACTTGGGTGTGTCCTCAGTCAAACTCATCGTGTGGTGGCTTATAGGTCAAGACAATTGGAAATACATGAACGCCTCTATCCCACGCATGATCTTGAACTAGCCGCAGTGGTCTTCACTCTCAAAAGTTGGAGACACTATTTATATGGCGAGAAGTTTAAAGTGTTTTCCGATCATAAGAGCTTGAAGTACTTGTTTGATCAGAAAGAGCTCAATCTGAGGCAGCGCAGATGGATGGAGTATTTGCAGGATTATGAGTTCGCGCTTCGATATCATTCGGGCAAGGCGAACAAAGTGCCGGATGCCCTCAGCCGCATATCACATGCATCAGTGGCATGTTTGATTAGGACAGAATGGGAGATGCTGAATATCATACAAGAGTTCAATTTATATATCAATAACCATGGGAGTATGTACAATTTGATCATACGATCCAACATGGTTACCAAGATTGAACAAGAACAGCGGATAGACCCGGAAGTGGAGGAAATATGGGCCAAGATGTCTACTGGTGAAGTCATACCGGAATGGGAGTTACGACCAGGATAGGGTTTTGTATTCCGAGGAAGGATATATGTGGCTAAGAACTGCAGAAGAGAATTACTGATTGAGGCACATCAGACCAAACTCTCTATTCATCCGGGCATGACCAAGATGTATCACGACCTGAAGAGACATTACTGGTGGCATGGACTCAAGAGGGATGTGGCAGAATTTGTGGCTCATTGCTTAACTTGTCAGCAAGTTAAGACGGAACATCAGAAGCCACCAGGGTTACTCAAACCTTTATCAGTGCCGGAATGTGTAATAGCCCGGATTTTTAAATCAATACATATGTTGGCTATCATTTATTTTTAATGGTGGAAATTTAGAATTTTGATGGAATGGACGATAAATGGATCAAAATTGGGCAATGGCCCAAGTATGGTCCAATTGTAACACCCTGGAATTTCAAAGATATCAATTTACATGAATTTATTCATATTTACGAAATTGCCATTGTGATTTATTTTAATATGAATTTAAATGGGGTAAGGTGTTGGGGTCAATAGTCCAATCAAGACCCAATGGTTAGTAGTTTTGTTTACAAAACAAATAAATGGATGAAATGTACTCAAACGGGTTAAGAGTTGTAATTGGGTCAAATGGGTCAAAATGGCCAAATTGGACCCAATGGGTCGTAGTTGAAATGTTTGACCATTAATTGAGCTCAAAAAATTTATTGGGTTTAAATTGAGTTGGAATAAATTGTGGAGTTTAGTGGAGTTGAATTTATGAGTTGAGTTACATTAAAGGAATGAGTTGAGTTGGGTGAGTTAAGTAAATGAGTTAGTTGGAATAGTTGTTTTAATGAGTGAGGTGAGTGTAAGATGGAGGTATGAGCTGGTTGCAAGTTTTAACACAATGAAAACGTGGGCTACAAGGTGATTCCATGTATGTAACTCCTAAGTTAGAGATGAGTGGGAGTGGCGTTACATGGGAGTTACAAAGGTGAGGGTGCATTTCAAATTCAAGTTGTGATGTGCGTTCGAGTAGTATGGATTGTTATTTTCATGCAAGTAACCCCCAAAGATGGAGCATGAATGGGCTGACTGTTTTATGGAGTTACAAAAAGAGATTATGGCATTTCAAATCTAAGTGATGAATGAAATGGAACCACATGGGTCATTGATGAGCATTAAAGAGGTGGCGGTTACACATGGGCTGCATCAAGGGTGAGGAGTTACTTATTTCAAATATTCAAATCAAACATGAGAGATGAATGGACATGGAGTTTCATCTCATGGATGAAACTCCCAAACGGTTCACTAATGGAAGATGAAGGTTACACAAACTAAGCTAGGGCTAAAACCGTTGGAGCCTAGGAGAGTTTCATTTTCAAATGAAACTCTCACATGCAATGGTAATGAGAGAAGGAGTTAAGGAGGGGGGTTACACAAATCCAACCAGCAATGTATGTTGGGAGCATGGGGAGGTTTCATCTCATGATGAAACCCCCAAGTAACATAAGGTTTTGGGTTAAGGCAATGGGAGTTACACAAGGTTAACTTTTGGCTAGTTTTGATTATACAAATAGTGCCCATTTCACTCTCTATCTCTCTCTCTCTCTCTCTTTGCCGTTTTCTCCATTCTCACAACCAAGAACAACAGCTGGTTGATTAGCTTCAATCAGTCTTAGGCTGATCTCTTTCATCAAGACAAGTTCAGCCAAAGGGTTTGGCATCAAGGCTTAGCACATTCATTCAAGGCCAAGTTCTTTTCCTTTCGCTCTCATTTTCTCTCTCAAATTCATATCACCTGGCTGAAGTATTCCAAGGAGGTTGCAGCAAGGGTTGTCTCAGCCAAAAGAACAAGAAGAAATAAGGAGAGGCTAGGAAAGTAAAGGATCAAGGAAGGAGTCAAAGAACCGAAGGAGATGCGGTATTGGTAAGTGCACTATGAACCTTGTCAAATAAAGTAGGTTAAGGAAATGTGATCTGGCCATTGTGTGGCCAGATCCATCAATGGTTTAAATCTAGGATTATGATGTTTAAAAATGGTAAAATATGGACCATAGGGTTTGGCCCCATTGGATGGCCGAACCCCATGGGAAAACTTGGTGATTTTTATGGTGTATGAGAGACAAAAAAGGTAGATAAGCTTACTGTTTCGGAGTAGCTATGACATGGCTGAACCATGTCAATGTTATAGTTAATTTACTGATCAACATCATAGATAAATATTGGAGGGTTTTCATTAAGAGAACCATAGGGTTCGGCCATGTGTATGGCCGAACCCCGTGGACTGTTTTTGATGGTTAATTGGATTAAGTGTAGGATGGAAATTATGTAATCATTATGTGCTTTGATTTAAGAATAAGATAGGTTTGTTTATGGACTTAATATAGGTATATGATCAGCCATCATGGATGATGGAAAGATGAACAAAAGAAATCAGTTTGGTGACGTTCGGCCATGTGGTATGGCCGAACCCCACTAATGATGATTGATGGACTTAGTGATTAATTTGTATGGATGAGTGAAGGATTTAAAAGATAAAAAACTAAGTGGTGAGGTTCGGCCATGTGTATGGCCGAACCCCACTAAAGTGGTTTGGTGATGGACTTTGTTTAAGATAAATTAAACCAAAGGATTAGCTAAATAGCATGATGGTAATTATGATGAAATTGTAACGCCCCGCCCTTTTTCACCCGTTTTCCGAAAATCAGAGTCTATTTTTTTTTTTTAAATAGAAGAGTGAGAGAGGGCGCGGACGCCACGACGCGAGTTAAGTCCGAGCTTCTAAAGCCCGACCCCTAACTGGCCAACCCCACGCGTGCGCGGAGCTAAGTCCACGAGAACGGTTCACGCGTAAGAAGTAAGCTCGCGGATTATAATTATTGCGGAACATGATAATAGAGTCTATCCTACCGGTTTTTAGATAGAAGGGAAGATACAACATTGAATTTACCAAAATGCCCCTATGTTCATGATTATATCACAAAATGTATCGTCCATGAGTAACGTCCAAAACCATCGCAAGAAATGTAAATTTATACAACCCGACAAGCTAAGTTACTTAAAATTACATCTCCAAAATGTAAACATAACATAAACTAGGACTGCGCTTTCCAAGCTCCTAGGCTTGGCCTCCGGTATGTCCACCGCTTCCTGCCTCTCCTGCGTCATCAGTTAGGGTAGAAGTAGGGCGTTAGTCAACGCGCCCAGTAGGACTCCGAGTAGGGCTAGCACATGGATTAGTGATAACACATATACCGATAAAATAACATATAACAAAATACGTATGCGATGAATGTTATGTCATGGGTGCTTATGTCATGTGTCCCACCCATTGTCCGTATGATCATACAATATCCTGTTTCCCCATTTTTGCTTCTCGGTCGCCCCGACGGAGCATGGACTCCGGTTATAGCCCTCAGACTATCCCCATGTCTGATTCTCGGTCGCCCCGACGGAGCATGGACTCCGGTTATAGCCCTCAGGCAATCCCCATGTCTGATTCTCGGTCGCCCCGACGGAGCATGGACTCCGGTTTGTTTATTTTTTTCTGCCCATGCCATGCATGAGATGTAGGTACATTATGCTATGTAGTATATAGATAGACCATAATCGATATACCATACATAGTCATATGATGCATAATATTAAAATATAATCCATGATACTATCATGTAACTCATAAGTTAAAACTCATCATACAAGTCCCATAAATCATAAATTATAATCATAAATCCATAATAAGCCAAGTCAAAGTAATTTAAAACACCATCACATATCCATCGCTTACAAAAAGGTAGGAATCCTACCGAATACCGTGTCGTGTTCCGTTACGCTTTCCGTTCGATAATCCGGTCGCCGATCGCGTACCGTTTTGCGACGTCCGATACCTTATTACATTTACCGAATTAGTCCATACGTCATCCATGGTTAAGTTCTTAACTAATTATAACCCTAGATCCATTCAATGATCTTTAAATACATTATAAGTTTATCGAAAATCGGCCCTTAACTTAGCCCATTATCCATTGGTTTGATCACATACATAAATCCGATTTGGACCATTTTAGATATTTCCAATTTGCGGCCTAAAACGCAGCAACTAATCGCTTCACTTAACCATTCACAAAATATCCGATTTTTATGTCTAATCCCTATAGGGTTCGGCCATGTACCATGGCCGAACCCATGGTTCTTCAATGTGGCCACTTATTACGGTTTTGCCACTCTCCTTCCATGGTAAATCATCCATTCATTTATGTGCATTCTAAGTCCAAGATTCATTCATACTTAGGTCCATTCAATCATGACCTAACATCATAAAATCAGCCATCTAATATTTAATTTTGAAAAATATTTACTCCCACACCTAATTCCACATTTTGGCCTAAGGTGTGGCCCACATATCATTTTTATAAATCCATCAAAATCTAGTATTCTTCTACATTATTTTCCATTTATTAAATCCACTAATCACTACCCTAAGGTTCACCTTTATGGATACCATTTTCAAAGACTAAGTTTTGTCCCAAAATAATCCATCTAAATTTTCATTTCCATTAAAAAGATTACCACACACCATACTTACTCATCTATCCAAATTCCCATTCTTCCATGTTATTTTCCATGCCTAAAAATCTCAAACCATTACCATAGGGTTCGGCCATACACCATGGCCGAACCCATGGTTCATGGCCCACCTTTCTTAGAGCCATTTAAGACCAAAGTTCTATGAATATTTGTCCATGATTTTTTTCTTGTTAAAAATTCCATTTAAAATCATTAATATCATTCATTTGGTCCATTTAAAACTTGTGTCACACATTTTGGAAATCCATTTACAACTATCATTTTCTCCATCATTTTCCATCTTTCTATTCTTATAAAATAATTAACCATCACCATAGTTCCATAAAAAAATTCTAAAACATCATCCATGGATTTCATCAAAAAACTTTTTCCAAAAATTTGCCTACATTTAACCCTTGAAACCCTAACCATTCTCCATCATTTTCCAACCTTAAAAACCATTATTTAAGAACCCTAACCCTCATAATCACTAACTATGGGGTTCGGCCACCTTGTATGGCCGAACCCTATAGTCCATGATTTCCTAAAAATGTCATGCCTCCATTATTTAAAATCATAAATTACTAATGTTTTCTCATTTAAAAAAAAAAACCTAAGTCTCATTAACCATTCTTCAAAATTTCAAACCTTAACATCTTAATAAATTCATCACCATTTACCATGGGGTTCGGCCATGCTACATGGCCGAACCCTAAGGTCTATCCAATCCATCAAAATTTCCATTTTCCTATGCTTAATAAAGACTTATAACAATTCCATTTAAAATTTCCATGCTTCCATTTCTTAATCCATTCCTCCATTTTTCATCCATTTCTTATCTTATCTTTTGATGGATCTTAGATCCATGGCCCACAACATTTTTGGCCATGTTTAGTCTAAGAAATGGATTCCACATCCTATCTTTAAATAAAACATAAACTCTTGTTTAAGAAATTCTTACCGCACCGACGACTCCTCCGGTCCTTCTTTCTTTTTCCTTAGCCCTTTCTCCTTCTTTCTCTTCTTGATGATCGGCTAGATGAGCTTGATCAATGGTGGGACATAATTGGATTGGCTAAGGTAAATGAGGTTAGGTTAAGAGAGAAAGAGAGTATGGAGATGAGGGAGAGATCTTCAAGGTTCTTGATCTTGGGGTGGCCCAAGACCTATCTTTTTCTTCTCTTTTCCTCCTCTTTCTTTCTAAGTTTTTCTTCTAAGTTTCCTTTCCTCCTCTCTTGCAAGGTGAGTGTAACACCCCAATTTTTCAATAAAATGGAAAATTACGAAAATGCCCCTGAATTATTAAATTAATTATTTTGTGATGTCAAAATAAGAAATGTTGGGGCCTATTGCTCAAATTAAGGTCGTATGAGCACATTATATGTATATCAAGTTGATTTGGATGGGTTATGTACATCAATTGGGTTGGAAATGACTAAATGGGTCAAAGGGCTCAATTGGACCCAATGGGTCAAAATGGATGATTTGACCATTGTGTAAGCTTAAATTAAATAGGGTTAAGCCTATTTGATGGGAAATCAAGTAGAGAAGAAATGGGTAGGCATGATCCATATGGGAAAACCACTTACAAATGACCAAAATACCATAAATTGGGTCATAGAGTCAAAAACGGGTCAAGGAGCTAAAGGGGGGACCCAACGGGTCGGGTTGACCAGTTTGACCACGGATGACCGTGTGGGCCCTCAATTGAACTCAAGTGTGAGTTAATTCAACTTGAGTTGGGTTGATTTGAAATGAATTGGATTTAAGAAATGAGTTGACTCAAACTTAGTGCATTAAAAGTGATGAGTTGGATGAGTTGGTTTAGAATAAAAATATTCCGAGTTAGGTGAGTCAAGAGGAGATGGAAATGAGTTGTATTCACACAACAATTAATCTGAATTAATCTCAGCCGTTGGTATGAAAGGGTGCTTTGGCAAAGCCAAAAGACACCAAGGTTGGGCGGCACCTCTTCATGAAGGGTTGCATTGGTTCATTTCCCATGTGATACAATGTTTGGCACCAAGGGGTGCAATGTTTGGCACCAAGAGGTGTCTTGGTTAACACCCTTTGCCCCATCGTTTTTAACAACATTAATGAGGGAGGATGAATGGGAGTTGGGGGGCTGAAACTATAAAAGAAAACCTAACCATACATGGCCGTTTTTCACACCAAAGAATCCAAGAATTCCCATCTCTCTCTTCCTCTCTCCAATTCGTTTTCTTGGCTGAACAGCAGAGGTTTGGCATCAGTTAATCAAGCCTAAACCATCAAGGAATTAAGGAAAGAAAGAAGAAATAAAAGGGAGAAATCAAGGATCAAAGACAAGAAGAAAACTTGGAAAATTTGGTAAGTATTTTATGTGTTATTTGGTTTAATAACATGGAATGAATGGGGGTGAATTGGGCCATGGTTATGGCCGAATACACCAAGGTTTTAACCTTGATTAAGAGAGGCCCTCCATGGTGGCCGAACCCAATGCAAAAGTTAAGTTGGTTTTCATGTTTTGAAACATGGAAACCATGGAGTTTTTGGTGGACTGTTTTTGAGTTTTATTGAGATTCAAATGCATGTTTTAAAGAGGGTTAAAAACATGGATCTGAATGACATAAGGACTGAAGGTACCATGGGTCTAAATCAACGGTTTAAAATTGATGAATTGGACCATCAGGATCGGCCATCTTGGATGGCCGAATCCCACGAAGTTTGATGGTCATTTGGACAAATTGATGAACTTAGTTGGATGGTCTTGAGAGGTAATAAGGAAGCAAAGTTATACTGATACTATGACACCTAAAAACATGTTTGAAAGAACAAAACATAGACATGAGGTTCGGCCACCTTGGATGGCCGAACCCCATGTTAGTATTTGATGATTTTGATGAGTTTAAAACCATATAAAATATGGTGTTTGATGTAATTTGGTGAAGTTTAACTTGTTGTTATTGGTTGGCCAATGTAGGGCTGAACCATGTCAATATTAGGGTCAAGATTACTGATCCAAATTATGGGTAATTGATGGATCAATCAGATCAAGAGAACCATTGGGTTCGGCCATGTGCATGGCCGAACCCCATGGGCTGTTTTTGGAATAAATGGACTAAGTTCATAGTTTGTGTTTGATATTATTCCCATGATTTTGTAAAGGGTTTAAAGTATTGTAATGGAGAACCATTTGATGATGGAAGAGTGGGAATACAAGATTCGGCCAAGTATAGGGCCGAATCCCATAAAATGACAAACTCTAAGTTAATGATGTTCGGCCATGGGCATGGCCGAACCCCACATGATGTGGATGGGTCGTAGATGTGATTGAATAAGTTATGACTTGCTGATTGATATATGGATAAGGTACCGGAAGTCGAACGACGCGCGAGTCGTGACCGGGTGACGCGAAAGAAAGATCAGTTACTGAAGTGATTCTTCAGTAGGTTTCCTACCTACTTGTAACCACGGTTTTTACCCAGTTTTTATGATACTCTTGTTTTAATATATGTGTTTCAAATGATATATTATGCATTAACAAATGGCATACAGGCATTGGCATCTCATGCATGGTCATGGGATGATGAATGAGGTTCTACAGTGTTACAATTATGGGTTACGTCCTCCTTAGGCGATAGAGTTCCGCCAGGAAGAGTAACATGATGATCATAGTCACAATGGTCTCCTTGGGCGAAGAGAGTCCCGCCAGGAGGACTAATACGTGATATGAATCAGTCAGTGATGAAGAGATGGAAGTTGTATTGTGATTTATCTTGTCGGTGCATGGCACGACAAGTGATGGCTATGGATGTACATGATGGGGGAGGCTCATTGCATGTGCATACATCATAGCATTGTTTTACCTGTTTTGATGATCATATATTATGATATGTATATACATGTTTTATATGCTAACATGTGGTAGCCCTGATTCGGGAACCTACTGGGCGCGTTGATCTAACGCCCTAATTCTATCCTCAGAGGAGATTGCAGGTACAAGCAAAGGGAAAGGAAAGGTCGTTGACCAGGAGGGGAGCCAAGCCTAAGTGCTTGAATGAAGGACCGAACTACTTTATATTATTGTCTTTTGAATACTTTTGTGGGACATGTAATAATTCACTACTTGCTATGGTTTGAGTAGGTTGATAACATTTGGATGTTTGATCTATGATAAGTAATGTTTAGGACTGTTACTTGCTATCTCGTCCTTCTATTCCGCAATTAATCTAGATTATTCCGCATGTTAATGTTAGTTCCATGTGTGATTCATTATCATGGTCTATTCCATGTACACATGGGTGGCCAGTTAAGGTCCAGACTTGGGTAGTCTGAACTTAACTCGCGTCGTGACGCCGCCCGCTCTCTTTCAATGTTTTATTATTACTTAAAAAAAAAAAAAAAAATTAGACTCTGAAATTCTCGGAGAGGGCGGGGCGTTACAGTTGGTATCAGAGCGAAACGGGAAGTTGAATCATCGAAGTAAGATTAAGACGGTTTCATGTCTCACTGACGGATAAGAATCCCAACTGACCGACTCTTCGGAGTCCGCTGCCTGGGGGCCGGATTAATTTACTTCGAGTGACTCGGACTGAACAATCAATCTGAGAACGACAATGAAAGATAGCAAAGTAAAGTACAGTCATCATAATTGGACAAATCAAACATAGCAAGGTAGGATGAACTCCCCTGGAATCCCCACACTGAGAAACAAACAATAGGAAATTAGAGATTTCCCCTGAAACAAAAGAACACAAAGAGTGATGATTTGGTAATCTTCCCCAAACAAAGTACATGATATAATACATGATCAGATTCCCCTGAAAACCAAGAATGGTTTATTTAGAATTGTTGTTGAATATTCTTGTGTTTTATTGATATGATACAGATATGTCGAGTAATGTGGAGTACTCAGAGTGTTACAGTGGAACTCCTAGCAATCCCATAGACTTGGTGTCTGCTTCTAACAACACCAACATGGAGGCTAATGTGAACCTTCAGGAAGAGGAATGGAATCTAGCACCATTGGAAGAGTTGAACTTAGCACAAATGGAGGAGGTGAATCTAGCACCGTTACCTGAGTATCAGATGGAGGATATTCCTTGGTTAGTGGAACCTCCTGAGGAGGAAGAGGATGATCTGGGATTTTTCTTTTATGAGGATCCTATGGAAGACTTTCCTATAATATTGGAATCGGCGGGGGAGGTAGATCCCTACGATACTTGTGAGTTGTGTAATCAGGACGATCACAACAGGTTGTATTGTCCTCATCCATTAGGAATTGTCTGTCCGGTCTGTGGACTGTACGAGCATGGAGAGGCGAGGACTAATTGTCCTAGCATAGGAGGACCCGGTTTAATACCCTGCACAATGTGTGAAGTATTGGGGCACACAGCGATGATGTGTCCTGATAACCGTTTCAAGTTCGCTGGTGATACGGAGTCTTACGGAAGACTAGGATAGGAATTAATATAAAGGCATTAAAAAGAGGGTTATTTTTGTAAGGGGGTATATTTTTTTTGTTATACATAGGGTTTGTTTCACCCTACCCACCTTTGTACAAAAATGAAGTTTGAATTTATATAAATATGTGATTTCATGTTTTTATGAGGATTCATGGCATGTGATGCATATTGTTAATGGAAACTAAGTATATGATGTTTCCCATGAATTAGGACTAAAATGGCGCCACAGAGAAAAGTGGTACAAGATCCGAAGGGTAAGGAAAAAGTTTTACAAATCGGATTAGTTGAGGGGGCATCGAAGAGAAGGACCCGTCAGGACGAAAGAAGAAAGATGCTCATAGTCACACCACAAGGGAAGGTGGTACCCCAACGCCGGAAGTGGTACAGGAGAAGGTGCCATCGGTACATGATGATGAGCTTTCCGTTCATGACGAAGAGAGATCAGTTCATGAACGCTCGCTCGATGAGGAAGAGTCACAACATTCTCGGCGGGAAGAAGAAGGGAGTGACCCTACATATCAACAGGACGACGAGGAGGAATATGACTCGTCTTATCGACGAGAGGAGGAGGAGAACAGTAACATGACTGTACCCTTTGTGCCTCCTGAACTGCACAGCTTGGTGCAAGCTGTGGTTACGTCTGTCCTCCAACAACATTTGAACGGAGGGGAAGTACGAGCGAAAATAATGACCGTAACATGGTCAGAGATTTTCAGCAGCAGCGCCCACCTTACTTTAAGGGCAGAGAAGGGCCAGTTGGAGCCGAGAACTGGTTGGAGAAGATTTCCCACATATTGACTCTTTTGAACATCAAGAGTCATGCTCATAAAATATTATTGGCCACGTCACAGCTGGTAGATGACGCTGCCAAATGGTGGAAGGTGGTGGAGAAACAGCAGGCACTTGTGCCAAGAAGAGAAAGAGTTGCTATGACCTGGGAGCAATTCTCAGCGACATTCCTAGAGCGCTACTTTCCAGAGGAAGAAAGAGAACGTCAAATTCAGGCCTTTATGACGTTAGTGCAAGGTTCAATGACGGTGGCTGAGTATCACCAAGAATTCCTCAGCCTGTCAATCTATGCATACTATATAGTAGACACGGAATATCGAAAGGCTCGCAAGTTCGAGCGTGGGTTACGGCCAAACATTAGGGCCAAGGTAACCGTGTTCAAAGCAGCCACAGGCAGAAGTGGTCAGCAGGGCAACCATTGTGGAACAGGAGATGGCGGAATTTGCCAGAGTGGACAACCGTCGAGCTCCGAGTGGGAGGGGTGCGTACCAACCCAACAAGAGGTTCAGAACGAACTTTAGTAGACCTTTGCCGTCTGTTGGATCAAGTGGTGGTTTTCGCCCCAACCAGCCCACTCAATCTGTAGCAGTCACACAAGCTTCTCGAGGAATGAACACTTGTTTTCACTGTGATCAACCGGGTCACTACAAGAAAGACTGCCCAAAGCTCAACAGGCTGTCATACTCCAGAGGATCATTTCGTCCGCCAGCTAGACCGGGAAACTCCAGAGGAGGCAGAATGCAAAGTCGGGAGGTCGAAGGTCTGACCCTGCTGGTTCTGGACGATTATTTACTCTAACTTCTCAGGAAGAAGATGACCATGCTGTGATACAAGGTATGGCGGTAGTGAATAGTTCTTATGCTTATGCATTATTTGATTCGGGAGCATCACACTCCTTCATAGCTGCATCATTTATTACTGCTACGGGTACATTAGTTCAAAGATTAGCCACAACACTCACTATTGTATCCCCTGTCGGAGATTCGGCGTTGGGACTTATATGTACGGCGGTTAACACTGAATTAGCTGGACTCAGATTTGAGTTCAATTATCTAGTGCTGGACATGTCAGAATATGATATTATATTCGGTATAGATTGGTTGGTTAAGTTTCATGCCAACATCGACTGTTATCGTCGAAGAGTGACATTTAAGTCACCCGAGAGCAAGCAATATGTAGTTCGTGCAGATAAACAAAGTGGATTACAGGAAGGGTTAAACCACGTGGTATTGAATAATATCACCATAAACAAAGCTCCAGTTACTGAACTTCCGGAAATTGTACAAGAATTTGTGGATGTGTTCCCAAAGGAACTCCCTGGTTTACCACCTAGGAGGGAGATTAACTTCGAAATCAAGTTATACCCTGGCACAGCACCAGTGTCGTTACCACACTATCGGATGGCACCAGCGGAGATGTCAGAGCTAAAGAAGCAGATTGATGAACTGCTTAGGCTGGGTTGCATCCGGAACAGTACGTCATCATGGGGAGCACCAGTGTTGTTTGTAAAGAAGAAGGACGGTTCACTACGGATGTGCGTGGACTACCGGAAGCTGAATCAGTTAACAGTCCGGAACAAGTACCCTCTACCCAGGATTGACGATTTATTTGATCAATTGAGGGGTTCTAGTCATTTTTCAAAGATCGATTTGATGTCTGGTTATCATCAAATCCGAGTTAGAGAGGAAGATATAGAGAAGACAGCTTTTCGGACGCGATATGGACTGTTTGAGTTCGTAGTCATGCCATTTGGACTCACAAATGCGCCGGCTGTGTTCATGGATTTAATGAACAGAATCTTCGGTCCCTATCTGGACCAGTTTGTAATCGTATTCATTGATGATATCCTGATCTATTCTAAGAGTCAGGAGGAACATGCAAAGCATCTACGGATAGTTTTGAATACTTTGAGGCAGAATAAACTGTATGCCAAGGCCAGTAAGTGTGAATTCTGGCTATCTCAAGTGAATTTCTTAGGACATGTTATATCCGAGGAAGGAATAGCCGTGGATCCGGCTAAGGTGACAGCAGTGAAAGACTGGAAAGCGCCAAAGAACGTAACCGAGATCCGCAGTTTCTTAGGATTGGCGGGTTATTATCGGAAATTTATTATGGATTTTTCCAAAATAACGTCTCCATTGACTCGACTCACTCAGAAAGGAGTCAAGTATGAGTGGTCAGATCTGTGCAACCAAAGGTTTGAAGAGCTAAAAGACAGACTTACAACCGCTCCTATTTTGATTTTGCCGGAAAAAGGCAAGGGTTATGAAGTAGAATGCGATGCTTCGGGAGAAGGACTGGGGTGTGTCCTCAGTCAAGATCATCATGTGGTGGCTTATGGTTCAAGACAACTAAAAATACATGAACGCCTCTATCCTACGCATGATCTTGAACTAGCCGCAGTGGTCTTCGCTCTCAAAAGTTGGAGACATTACCTTTATGGCGAGAAGTTTGAAGTGTATTCTGATCATAAGAGTTTGAAATATTTATTTGATCAGAAGGAGCTCAATCTAAGGCAGCGTAGATGGACGGTATCTGGCGGATTATGAGTTCGAGCTTCGATACCATCCAGGCAAGGCGAACAAGGTGTTGATGCTCTTAGCCGCATATCACATGCATCCGTGGCATGTTTGATCAGAACCGAGTGGGAGATGTTGAATACCATTCGGGAGTTCAATCTATACATTACAAACCGTGGAGTTTTGCACAATTTAATCATACGGTCCAATATAGTCACCAGGATTGAACAAGAACAAAGAGCAGATCCGGAAGTGAAGGACATATGGGACAAGATGTCCACTGGTGTGGACATACCGGAATGGGAATTACGACCCGGGCAAGGTCTTTTATTTCGGGGAAGAACATATGTGCCAAAGAGTTGTCGGAAAGAGCTACTGATTGAGGCACATCAATCCAAGCTCTCTATTCATCCGGGTAGCACCAAAATGTATCACGATCTGAAAAGGTATTATTGGTGGCATGGACTAAAAAGGGATGTGGCAGAGTCGTGGCACATTGTTTAACTTGTCAGCAAGTTAAGACTGAACACCAAAAACCACCAGGGTTACTCAAACCCTTAGCAGTGCCAGAATGGAAATGGGAACACATTTCCATGGACTTTGTATCGGGATTGCCGAGGTCTTCAAAGGGCAATGACGCTATATGGGTCGTAGTCGACCGACTGACCAAGTCCGCACATTTCATTCCTATCAAGATGACAGATTCATCTGAAACGTTGGGTCGGCGTTATATTAAAGAGATCATTCGACTACATGGTATTCCCCGAACGATAGTATCGGACAGAGATGGCCGTTTTACCGGCAGAGTATGGCAAAGTATGCAGTCAGCCATGGGGGACAGACTTATTGACTAGCACCGCTTTCCATCCACAGACTGATGGACAGTCTGAAAGGACAATACAGACCTTGGAAGACATGTTGAGAGCATGCATGTTAGATTTCAAGGGTGGATGGGAGGACCACTTACCACTGGTGGAGTTCTCGTATAATAATAGCTATCAGGCAAGCCTTCAGATGGCTCCATACGAGGCATTATATGGTAGACCGTGTAGGTCACCGATATGTTGGACAGAGGCAGGAGAGCCTGCATTGATCGGACCGAAACTAGTCGCAGAGACTACTGCACAAATTAAGTTGATACGTCAACATCTACTGACTGCACAGAGTCGGCAGAAGAACTATGCTGATAAAAGGAGACGGTTTTTGGAATTTGAAGTGGGAGACATGGTGTTTAAAAGTCTCACCACGGAAGGGACATATGAGGTTTGGCAAGAAAGGAAAACTGTCACCAAGATTTGGGACCATTTTCGATCATAAGAAGGATGGGGGATGTTGCTTATCAGTTAGCACTCCCATCACAATTAGCATCTTTACACGATGTGTTTCACGTGTCGATGCTAAGGAAATACAATCCGGATCCGTCCCATGTTTTAAATGTTCAAGATATTGAAGTACAAAGTGACGTGACGTACGTCGAAAAGCCGGTCAGGATAGTGGAGACCGAACAAAGGGTGTTGCGAAACAGAGCGATTCAGTTCGTGAAAGTGGTATGGGATCGTCATGGTGATAAAGAGGCCACATGGGAACTTGAGTCGGAGATGAGAACAGCTCACCCCGAACTATTTATGTAATTACTTGAGAACCCTACTTCGATCGATTTTCGGGACGAAAATTTCAAAAGAGGGTTATATTGTAACACCCCAATTTTTCAATAAAATGGAAAATTACGAAAATGCCCCTGAATTATTAAATTAATTATTTTGTGATGTCAAAATAAGAAATGTTGGGGCCTATTGCTCAAATTAAGGTCGTATGAGCACATTATACGTATATCAAGTTGATTTGGTGGGTTATGTACATCAATTGGGTTGGAAATGACTAAATGGGTCAAAGGGCTCAATTGGACCCAATGGGTCAAAATGGATGATTTGACCATTGTGTAAGCTTAAATTAAATAGGGTTAAGCCTATTTGATGGAAATCAAGTAGAGAAGAAATGGGTAGGCATGATCCATATGGAAAACCACTTACAAATGACCAAAATACCATAATTGGTCATAGAGTCAAAAACGGGTCAAGGAGCTAAAGGGGGGACCCAACGGTCGGGTTGACCAGTTTGACCACGGATGACCGTGTGGGCCCTCAATTGAACTCAAGTGTGAGTTAATTCAACTTGAGTTGGGTTGATTTGAAATGAATTGGATTTAAGAAATGAGTTGACTCAAACTTAGTGCATTAAAAGTGATGAGTTGGATGAGTTGGTTTAGAATAAAAATATTCCTAGTTAGGTGAGTCAAGAGGAGATGGAAATGTGTTGTATTCTCACACAACAATTAATCTGAATTAATCTCAGCCGTTGGTATGAAAGGGTGCTTTGGCAAAGCCAAAAGACACCAAGGTTGGGCGGCACCTCTTCATGAAGGGTTGCATTGGTTCATTTCCCATGTGATACAATGTTTGGCACCAAGGGTGCAATGTTTGGCACCAAGAGGTGTCTTGGTTAACACCCTTTGCCCCATCGTTTTTAACAACATTAATGAGGAGGATGAATGGGAGTTGGGGGCTGAAACTATAAAAGAAAACCTAACCATACATGGCCGTTTTTCACACCAAAGAATCCAAGAATTCCCATCTCTCTCTCCCTCTCTCCAATTCGTTTTCTTGGCTGAACAGCAGAGGTTTGGCATCAGTTAATCAAGCCTAAAACTAGCAAGGAATTAAGGAAAGAAAGAAGAAATAAAAGGGAGAAATCAAGGATCAAAGACAAGAAGAAAACTTGGAAAATTTGGTAAGTATTTTATGTGTTATTTGGTTTAATAACATGGAATGAATGGGGGTGAATTGGGCCATGGTTATGGCCGAATACACCAAGGTTTTAACCTTGATTAAGAGAGGCTTTAAAATGGTAAAGATGACCATTGGGTTCGGCCACCATGGAGGGCCGAACCCCATGCAAAAGTTAGGTTGGTTTTCATGTTTTGAAACATGGAAACCATGGAGTTTTTGGTGGACTGTTTTTGAGTTTTATTGAGATTCAAATGCATGTTTTAAAGAGGGTTAAAAACATGGATCTGAATGACATAAGGACTGAAGGTACAATGGGTCTAAATCAACGGTTTAAAATTGATGAATTGGACCATCAGGATTGGCCATCTTGGATGGCCGAATCCCACGAAGTTTGATGGTCATTTGGACAAATTGATGAACTTAGTTGGATGGTCTTGAGAGGTAATAAGGCAGCAAAGTTATACTGATACTATGACACCTAAAAACATATTTGAAAGAACAAAACATAGACATGAGGTTCGGCCACCTTGGATGGCCGAACCCCATGTTAGTATTTGATGATTTTGATGAGTTTAAAACCATATAAAATATGGTGTTTGATGTAATTTGGTGAAGTTTAACTTGTTGTTATTGGTTGGCCAATGTAGGGCTGAACCATGTCAATATTAGGGTTAAGATTACTGATCCAAATTATGGGTAATTGATGGATCAATCAGATCAACAGAACCATTGGGTTCGGCCATGTGCATGGCCGAACCCCATGGGCTGTTTTTGGAATAAATGGACTAAGTTCATAGTTTGTGTTTGATATTTATTCCCATGATTTTGTAAAGGGTTTAAAGTATTGTAATGGAGAAGTATTTGATGATGGAAGAGTGGGAATACAAGATTCGGCCAAGTATAGGGCCGAATCCCAATAAAATGACAAACTCTAAGTTAATGATGTTCGGCCATGGGCATGGCCGAACCCCACATGATGTGGATGGGTCGTAGATGTGATTGAATAAGTTATGACTTGCTGATTGATATATGGATAAGGTACCGGAAGTCGAACGACGCGCGAGTCGTGACCGGGTGACGCGAAAGAAAGATCAGTTACTGAAGTGATTCTTCAGTAGGTTTCCTACCTACTTGTAACCACGGTTTTTACCCAGTTTTCTTATGATACTCTTGTTTTAATATGTGTTTCAAATGATATATTATGCATTAACAAATGGCATACAGGCATTGGCATCTCATGCATGGTCATGGGATGATGAATGAGGTTCTACAGTGTTACAATTATGGGTTACGTCCTCCTTAGGCGATGAGAGTTCCGCCAGGAAGAGTAACATGATGATCATAGTCACAATGGTCTCCTTGGGCGAAGAGAGTCCCGCCAGGAGGAATAATACGTGATATGAATCAGTCAGTGATGAAGAGATGGAAGTTGTATTGTGATTTATCTTGTCGGTGCATGGCACGACAAGTGATGGCTATGGATGTACATGATGGGGGAGGCTCATTGCATGTGCATACATCATAGCATTGTTTTACCTGTTTTGATGATCATATATTATGATATGTATATGCATGTTTTTATGCTAACATGTGGTAGCCCTGATTCGGGAACCTACTGGGCGCGTTGATCTAACGCCCTAATTCTATCCTCAGAGGAGATTGCAGGTACAAGCAAAGGGAAAGGAAAGGTCGTTGACCGGGAGGGGAGCCAAGCCTAAGTGCTTGAATGAAGGACTGAACTACTTTATGTCTTTTGAATACTTTTGTGGGACATGTAATAATTCACTACTTGCTATGGTTTGAGTATGTTGATAACATTTGGATGTTTGATCTATGATAAGTAATGTTTAGGACTGTTACTTGTTATCTCGTCCTTCTATTCCGCAATTAATCTAGATTATTCCACATGTTAATGTTAGTTCCATGTGTGATTCATTATCATGGTCTATTCCATGTACACATGGGTGGCCAGTTAAGGTTCAGACTTGGGAAGTCTGAACTTAACTCGCGTCGTGACGCCGCCCGCTCTCTTTCAATGTTTTATTATTACTTAAAAAAAAAAAAATTAGACTCTGAAATTCTCGGAGAGGGCGGGGCGTTACAGTGAGGGACGAATTTCATGTGTGTGTGGGGAGATAGAGTGAAAATGGTTAGTTTGACATGAGATGGAGGTGGTTGGAGTGGTCTTCATTCAAGCATTAACTTTCTCAACAACCAAGCATGGGTTGGCTTGACTTTGGTGGTGGTGGTTGAGACCCAACCACCATTCAAGCCCATGGTTTTAATTTGTGTTTTCTTGAGGTGGTTTGTGTTTGTTGGAGTGGTTTTGACCATTTAACCATTTGACCATTTTAATCTTAGGTTGATTAACTTAGATCACCTTGATCCCTTGATTAATTTATTTAATCACTTTCTATTTAATTTAATCCCATTAATTTCCCTCCATGATCCACCCATGGTTGACCAAGTCAACCATGGTGGTCGGCCCCACTATTCCTGGGTCCACACCCCACCTCAATGGGTGAGGTGGAGGTGGGCCCCATTGGCCATGTTGCATTGGTCCATTTATCACCTAACTTAGGTGATTTAAATTTTATTAATTGTATCCCTTTTATTGGATCATCATTGGGCCCATGGCCCAATTTGATTCTTGTCTTACCCATTTATCTTAGGGCTTAGTTACCTTGGCCCATTGGGTCCCACATGGCTCTTTGACCCAAATTGACCATCTTTGACCCGATTACTTACCATTGACCAATTACATGTATCAATTCCAATTCAAGGTTTATTGGGTAACCATTGGGCCCATGGCCCAATTAGATCCCCTCCTTTTCCACTTACCTTAGGGTTTGAACCGATTTTGATCCATTGGGCCCCACATGGCTATCGGGCCCACTTTGACCATCGTTGACCCGATTAGTCCTCATTGACCCCTTTAATGGATTTCATCCAACCCATGGCCCAATTGGGCCATCCTTGGGCCATTGTCCCAAAATTTGGTCCATTTGGCATTTTATTATATCAAATTTCAAATTAAAATGAATAAATGCCAATATATATATTTATCAAAAATTCGGGTTATTACAAATACCGACTCCCGTCTTTATTTCGTTTTTGTCCGACAATCCGGCTACCGACTCGCGTACCGGTCGCGCTATCCGGTACCTTATTAAATTACCAAATCAATCTAAGTTTTAATCATTTCCAAGCCCATAAATCATAACTTAGTGGGTTTCTTCATTTTAGCCCATATTTACCATTTTTGCCACTACCCTTTACATAAACAATTTTTCATTAATTCATGCCTACTTAAGCCCAAAATTTAATCCACAACTTAGGTCCTTAACTTAGGTCCATTATTGACTTACCAAAACATTAAAATTTGTCATGTAATTAATCAAACCATTACTCATTTAAACCCATTCAAACCCCATACTTAATCACATATATACCCATTGACTTTAAACCCAAATTGATTTACAATTTGGGGCATGTGTTCGGCCATACACCATGGCCGAACCCATGATGTTCCTTTCTCCATTTATTTCTTGGGTCCAAAAACATCAAATTCATCAAATCTTTTCATGGGATTTACCTCATGCATTTAACTACTATGAGTGCATTATTCATTCATTTCATTTGGAGACCACAAACACCATTCACCATTCAATTTAAATCATTCATTAGGAAATCCTAATGCACCCAAACTCATGTCCAATATACATGGGGTTCGGCCATGTACCATGGCCGAACCCATGGTTCTTCAATATGGCTAATAATTACCATTTTACCACTCTCCCTTCCATGTTTAATCATTCACCCATTCATGTATATTTTAAGTCTAAAATTCATCCATAACTTAGATCCATTAAGGATTCACTAACCATGACCCAACATGAAACAAAATCAGCCATCTAATTTAATAAAATTTTCCATCATCTAAACACAAACATGGACCCAACCTTAGCTCATACAATGACTTACAAAATGGGTCATGGGCACCATGGCCGAACCCATGATGTCTTGTTCCCCATTTTCCTTGAATCTTTTGGTGCATTTTAGATCTATCACAAGTCTTCCCATGAGAGGTTTTAAATCATGCATCTCAACCATATTCTTAACCCTATTTGGATCATCACACTTGTTCATTTTAAAACCCTAAATTCATCAACACATTATCCTTTAAACCCACCATTTAATCATCATTTCATCACCATAGGGTTCGGCCATAAACCATGGCCGAACCCATGGTTCAAGGCTCATTCCCTCCATGCATTTCAAAACCATAAGACTCCATTGCATTTTTATCATAAACTCATTTTAAAACCTTACTCCCATGCATTCATTAAAACCCTAAATTCATTAATCAAAAACCCTAACCAATTAAACCAACCACCAAATCACCCACCATGGGGTTCGGCCATGCTACATGGCCGAACCCTATGGCCAATAATTCTTCTTCCAATCATCCCATTCTATGCTTAAATTTCATAAATTACATAATGCACATAACCCATTTATTTATTTTCTTAACCTAACCCTAATTTTTCCCACTTAGGGTTTCCTCCATCTTCCACCCTCACATTTGAGGGGTTTTACATCCATGACATATATCTATGTAACCACCATTAATTTTTTTTTTTACAAAACTAAACCCTAAATCTTAAACCCTAAAATCCAAAAATTTCTTGTTTAAGAAATACTCACTATCCGACGTCTCCTCCGATTTCCGCCGCACCCGTCGGTCTCCGTAGCCTCCTCTCTCCTTCCTTTTGATCTTTGGTAGGTTAAGATCTTTGATCAAGGGTGGCAATCCCCAACCCTAGAATCGGCCATGGTAGGTTTTGTGTGAGAGAGGGAGAGGGGAAAATTATGAGAGGGAAGGTGATAATCCCTTACCTTAGAGTGATTTTTTTTTTTTTTTTTTGCTTAATTTTTTCCCACTTCTTTCTTCTCTCCTCCTTATCTCTCTTTCTCCCTTCACTTGAACATGGGACGGCAATGGAGGAGTGAAAAATTAAAATGAGAATGAAAAGAGAGGGAGAAAGGAAAAGATGAGACTTAACTCCCTTTGGTAACTTAACCTACACTTTACATTAACTAACTCACCAACCTTATGAGATATTTTCTTAGATATTTTAATTGCTTTATGGTGGTGGTTATCTAAACCACCACCAAGCCCAACGTGTTTTACACTTGAGGTTGAGATGAGGTATTTTGGTTTTCAGCTCTTGACCCCACTTTGACCACTTCACTTAAATCATTTTAATCATTTAATATTTAGATATTTAGGTTACTTTAATTTCCATTTATTTATTTAAATCACCTTTATATACCCTCCCATGGCTGACCAATTCAACCATAGTGGTCGGCCCCACCAAACCTTGGCCCACACGCCACCTCACTTGATGAGGTGGAGGTGGGTCCCACTTGGCCACATTACCTTGATTTAATTCCAAATAACTTAGGTGATTTAAATTCATTGAATTCACTCTAAGTGGATTACCATTGGGCCTATGGCCCAATTACATTTCCATCTAGCCCATTTACTTTAGAGCACAACCATCTTGACCCATTGGGTCCCAAATGGGTATTTGACCCAATTTGACCATTCTTGACCCATTTAAATAAATTTAAATCCAAACCATAGTCTATTGGGCCACACTTGGGCCTTTATCCAAATTTTGGCCCATTTACCATTTACTCCACCAATTTTCCAATTTTCTCATTAAAATAAATAATATTCACATATTCTTTGATTTACAAATTCCGAGCCCTTACAAATCCACAGTAATCCTCGTTACCTATGGAAAGACGCTTCATCATTGTGTTGTTTCATATCACATATTAGTCCTCCTGGCGGGACTCTCATCGCCTAAGGAGACCAATGTGACTCTGATCATCATGTTACTCCTCCTGGCGGGACTCTCATCGCCTAAGGAGGACAGTAACTCATAATTGCAACACTGTATAACCTCAGTCATCATCCCATGACGATGCATGAGATGTCAATGTATATGTATGTCATTTGTAAATACATATCTCAACATTCAAAACCATATTTGAAACATAATATCAAATACTACCTATCTCATAAAAAACATGATAAAACCAAATTATAATTGTGGTTACAAGTAGGTAGGAAACCTATTGAAGATTCACTTCAGTATTCATTCTTTCTTTAGCGTCACCTGTCACGACTCGCACGTCGTTCAACTTCCGGTACCTTGTCCATATAACAATCAGTAAATCACACTATCATTTACTTATTCATTCACATCTAAGACTCAACAACACCTTGTGGGGTTCGGCTGTGCCCTTGGCCGAACATCACCAACTTAGGATTTAACTTCCTTTTTCATTTAATCAACTCTTAAATACTTAACCCTATAAACATCGAAATACACACTCCAAATCCCTTGGTAGATTCGGCCAACCCATGACCAAATCATGTTTTATTTACTCCATTTTATTAAACAAAATCCATGGAATTACTTACCAAATTTTCCAAACTTTCTTCTTGCCTTTGATCCTTGGCTTCTCCCCTCTTGTTTCCTTCTTTCTTTCTTAATCCTTTACTGGTTTATGCTTGATCCACTTCATTGAGAAATTTGGGTGTTACAGCCGAACCCCATGGAGGATGGTTATGGACTTAGGGACTTTTTATGATGATCTTATGTGTAGGTTAATGAAGCAAAGGGTGGCTGGTTTGGACTCATATGACTAAAATAATCTAAGGATTAAAATGGGACCCGAAATCAAGTGGGTGAGGTTCGGCCATGGTGTATGGCCGAACCCCACTAAGGTATGAGTAATGGACTTGGCATGGTTAAAACGTTGGTTTAATTTGTTGATGTGTAATAAGGTAACGGGACCTCGCAAGCAGTGCGCGATTGGTGACCGAATTCTTGGACGGAAATGCAAAGGAACACTAGTTGGTATTTGGTAGGATTCCTACCTCATTGTAAGCCATGGATTATGTGTATATGAATGCTTTACTTCACTTATTTTGGTATAAAATTATATGTATTAATGATGGGATTTTTAATGCCATGGTTTGTAATATTATATAGCATGTTAACACTTGCATCTCATGCATGGCATGGGAGGGATGAAATGTAACCGAAGTCCATGCTCCATCGGGGCGACCGATAAACAAACGTCGGGATATCTTGATGAGGGTTTTTCCATCAAGAGGGACATTGTATAATGATGATATGGATGATGGGTGGGACTCATGATATAGGACACCCATGTCACGGCATTGATTGCATGGTTTTGCTATACTATTACCTATGTGTTTTGTTATCACTAATCCATGTGTTGACCCTACTCGGAGTACCTACTGGGCGCGTTATCTAACGCCCTACTTCCACCTTAGATGATGACACTGGAAATGGAGGAAATGAAGGACATGATGG
This sequence comes from Chimonanthus praecox, assembly GCA_022113865.1. Lineage (NCBI taxonomy): Eukaryota > Viridiplantae > Streptophyta > Magnoliopsida > Laurales > Calycanthaceae > Chimonanthus > Chimonanthus praecox. The sequence continues at coordinate 25,062,836 of CM039091.1, forward strand.
GAGCCAAACGTAGGAGCTTGGAGGAGCGAGCTAGTTTATTTGCTTAAGTTTTATTTTGGAAATGTAATTTGAGTAACTTTGCTCGTTGGACTGTAATAATTTAGACTATTGCTATGGTTTGGACTTTTATTTGGACATTCTAATTTGAGGTATTTTAGTAATTCAAGTGATGTAACTTCCTTGCTATCTAAAATTGGCAGGATAGATTCTATTATAATTCCGCATTAAGTTATAATTTCCGCAAGCTTACTTTCTATGTGTGAACCGTTTTTGTGGACTTAGTTCCATGCACACGTAGGGTGGACCAGTTAAGGGTCGGGCTTTGGAAGCTAGGACTTAACTACCATCGTGACGTCCCTCGCTCTTTGTCACTCTTTATTTCAAAAAAAAAAAAAAGAATCTAATTTTCGGTTAAGCAAGTGAAAAGGGGGCGGGGCGTTACATAATGGAAATGGGAGCACATCTCCATGGATTTTGTGACTGGGTTGCCAAGGTCTTCAAAGGGCAATGATGCAATATGGGTCGTGGTATTCCCGGACTATGGTGTCCGACAGAGATGGCCGATTCACCGACAGGGTATGGCAGAGTATGCAATCAGCCATGGGAACAGATCTACTAACTAGTACAACATTCTATCCTCAGACTGATGGGCAGTTTGAGAGGACAATACAAACATTGGAGGATATGTTGAGAGCATGCATGCTAGATTTAAAGTGTGGATGGGAGGATCACTTGCCGTTGGTAGAATTCTCATACAACAACAGTTATCAGGCTAGCCTCCAGATGGTTCCATTTGAGGCTTTATATGGTAGACCTGTAACGCCCGCCCCTTTTCACAGAAATCAGAGTCTAAATTTTTTTTTTTTTTTTTAAAGTGATAAAGGGCGCGGACGTTACGACGCGAGTTAAGTTCCGAGTTTCTAAAGCCCGGCCCTTAACTGGCCAACCGTACGCGTGCGTGGAACTAAGTCCACGAGTACGGTTCACGCGTAGAAAGTAAGCTTGCGGAATATAAAATTACATTTGGAATGATAATAGAGACTATCCTACCAATTTTCAAATAGCAGGGAAGAAACATCCGTATAATTACTAAAATGCCATTAATACTGTATTGTCCAAAAATAAAATCTAAACATAGCAAACCATCTAAGTTATTACATTCCGACAAGCTAATTTACTCAATTTACATTTCCAAAATGAAATAATTAAACTAAGTAGCCGCCTCCCCAAGCTCCTAAGCTTGGCTCCCGTCTCGCCCTTCCGTTCCGCCATCTCCTGCATCATCAGCTAGGGTAGAAGTAGGGCGTTAGAACACGCGCCCAGTAGGACTTCGAGTAGGGCTAACACATGGATTAGTAATAACGACACATAGATAATTAAAATAATGGAAAAACCATAAAATGAATGCTATGCCATGGGTGTCTATGACATGAGTCCCACCCATCATCCAAACCATATAATGTCATATCCCTCTTGACGGAACAAAACCTCGTCAAGATAGATCCAAATCGTAAAATATCCCCCTTGGCGGCAAGGCCTCGTCAAGGTGTCCCCATGCCAGTTCTCGGTCGCCCCGACGGAGCATGGACTCCGGTTTCATTATTTTCCCGCCCATGCCGTGCATGAGATGTAATGCATTATGCTATGTAATATATATGTCTCATAACTCTAGTATATCATACATAGCCTTGGCATATAATGCATCATCTTAAAATATAAATCATAGTATTAAACATAAACATTCATAATCGTAAAAAAAACCCATCATAAGATAAATCCCATAGTCCAACAAATAAGATAAAGATACCATCACATATCCATGGCTTACAAGGAGGTAGGAATCCTACCGAATACCGACTCGCGTCCCTTTTTCGTTTTCATCCAACAATCCAGCCACCGACTTGCGTACCGCTCGCGCTATCCGGTACCTTATTAAATTACCAAATCAGTCCAAGTTTTAACCGTTTCTAAGCCCATAAATCATATCTTAGTGGTTTTCTTCAATTTTAGCCAATATTTACCATTTTTGCCACTGCTCTTTTACATGATTAATTACTCATTTATTTAGGCATGATTAAGTCCAAAAATTGATCCATAACTTAGATCTATTAGTGATCTATCAACCATAACTTGAACTCATTAAAGATAAGTCCTTAACTTAACCAAATCCCAATCAATCTACACATTCATACTCCAACCTAACCCATCAAAAGACTCATAAATGGGCCATGGGTTCGGCCATAACCCATGGTCGAACCCATGGTGTCCTTTTCCGATTTTTTTCTTTAGGTCCATTGTTCACATTTGAATTTATCACAAGTCCCTGCATATGGGGATTTCACTATTCATTTAAATCACTCATTTGATTACATTGGTTTTATCTCTTGGGTTCATCAAAACTACTAACATTTCCATTTATTTTCCATTATTCACAACCCTTCATTCCATCATTTGATCACCATAGGGTTCGGCCATACACCATGGCCGAACCCATGGCTCATGATCCATCATTCATTGCTCCAAAATACCTACATTCACCAAAATATTAAATCCATCTTTTCTATCCTTTAAATCCATCATTTGATCACCATTTCATCACCATAGGGTTCGGCCATCATTTGATCACCATTTCATCACCATAGGGTTCGGCCATATACCATGGCCGAACTCATGGTTCAAGATTCATTCCATCCATGCATTTCAAAGCCATAAAACCCCTTTGCATTTTTATCATAAAACCATTTTTAAACTTACCCACATTCATTCATTTAAAACCCTAATTTTCATTAGCTAAAAACCCTCATTGTCTTCCATTCTTTAAACCCTAACCAATTACATCAAAACCCCTAATTACCCACCATGGGGTTCAGCCATGCTACATGGCCGAACCCTATGGCCCATGATTTTATTCCAATTACCCAATTCCATGCTTAATTTAATAAATTACAAAATGCACATAATGCATTTATTTCTTTTTCTTACCCTAACCCTAATTTACCCATTTAGGGTTTCCTCCACCTTCCACCCTTTCATTTGATGGATTTAAAATCCATTGCATAAAACTACTTAACCACCATTAATTTTTTACAAAAATAAATCACAAATCTTAAACTCTAAAAAATCCAAAATTTCTTGTTTAAGAAATACAGACAATCCGTCGTCTCCTCCGACTTCCGTCACTCCCGGCGGTTTCCTTAGCCTCCTCTCTCCTTCCTCTTGATCTTTGGTAGGTCAAGATGCTTGATCAATGGTGACAACCCCCAACCTTAGGATCGGCCAAGTTAGGGTTTGTATTGAGAGATGGAGAGGGAAAGATGATGAGAGGGGAGATGATAACCTTGATCTTAGAGTGATCTTGCTTAAATTTCCATTTTTTTCTTCTTTCCTTCTCTTCTTTTCTCCTTAGCTCTCTTTCTCTCCTTCACTTGGAGCATGGGACGGCAATGGAGAATGAAAAAATGGAGAGAGTAACAATGAAGAGAGGATAAGATATTTAAATTATTCTACCAACCTTAAGATATTTTAAAGATATTTAAATTGCTTTATGGTGGTGGTTATCTAAACCACCACCAAGCCCAACGTGTTTTATATTTGAGGTGGGGTAGCTTGGTCTCCCATTTGACCAATTTAACCCCATTTGCTTAACTTAATCACTTGATTAATTAAATTATTAATTTAGGTTAATTTATTTCCACTTAACCTAATTTCACCTCTTTAAATTACCTTCATACTTCCATCCATGGTTGACTAATTCCACCATGGTGGCCGGCCCCACCAAACCTTGGGTCCACACGCCACCTCACTTGGTGAGGTGGAGGTGGGTCCCACTTGGCCACATCACCTTGACTTAATGCAAACTAACTTAGGTGATTTAAATTTCATTAAGCCCACTCCAACCAATTGGATCATCATTGGGCCCATGGCCCAATTACATTTTCATTTTACCCATTTACCTTAGAGCTTAATTACCTTGACCCATTTGGTCCCAAATGGATATGTGACGCAATTTGACCATTCTTGACCCATTTAACCCCCATTGCCCCTTTAAATGAATTGAAATCAAGTCCATAGCCCATTGGGCCATACTTGGGCCTTTGTCCAAATTTTGGCCCATTTACCATTTATTCCACCAATTTTCCAATTTTCATCATTAAAATAAATGATATCCACATTTATATTAATTTAAAATTTTCGGGCCATTACAAGACCATGTAGATCACCCGTGTGCTGGACAGAGGCCGATGAGCCTGCACTGATTGGACCTGAGTTGGTTGCAGAAACTACAATGCAGATACAAGTGATACGACAGCATCTATTGGCTGCGTAAAGTCGTTAGAAGAGCTATACTGACAAGAGGAGGAGGTTCCTTGAATTTGAAGTGGGGGACATGGTGTTCTTGAAAGTCTCGCCACGAAAGGGACACATGAGATTTGGAAAGAAGGGGAAACTGTCGCCAAGATATGTGGGACCGTTTTCAATCATAAGAAGGATGGGGGATGTGGCTTATCAATTAGCACTCCCATGACAGTTGGCATCTTTGCACGATGTGTTCCATATATCGATGTTGAGGAAGTACAATCCTGATCCCTCTCATGTACTGAACATACAAGACATAATGTCCAAAGCGACGTGACATACGTCGAAAAGCCTGTCCGAGTGGTAAACACAGAACAAAGGGTATTATGGAACCCAACGATCTAGTTTGTTAAGGTGGTATGGGATCGACACGGTAATGAGGAAGCCACATGGGAACTAGAGTCGGAAATGAGAACAGCTCATCCTAAGCTATTTATGTGAATGTTTGAAACCTTACTTCGCTCGATTTTCGGGACGAAAATTTTAAAAAGAGGATTGTATTGTAACATCTTCGGAATTCATTGTTATCAATATTTACGGAATTTGCCATTTTAATTGTGAGTTAATGGATATGAACCTTAGATGGGTAAGGTGTTGGGGCAATGGCCCAATTAGGACCCAATGGTTATGGTATAAGGTTCAATTTAAAGTAAATGGGTAAGGCGTATTTAATTGGGTCAATGTTTCTATGGGTCAAAATGCCCAATTGGGACCCAATGGGTCGTGGTTGACTTGGTTGACCACCAAGTGAGTTCAAGCCCAATTAAATGGGGCTGAATTAAAATGGGAATGCAATCAAGTGAGTGAATTGATCTTAAACTGATGAGTTAAGTGAGTTTTAGTTGATTTGAATTAAATTATATGAGTTAGGTGAGTTGGAATGAGAGTTTCACCTCATGGATGAAACTCCCACATGGAGAGATAATGGAGGTGGACAATTACACATTTCTAATTCAAACAAAGGCACACGTTGGAGCCTTGGACTCCCACATGGAGAGATAATGGAGGTGGACGGTTACACATTTCAAATTCAAACAAAGACACACGTTGGAGCCTTAGAGTTTCATCTCATGGATGAAACTCCCACATGGAGAGTTAATGGAGGTGGACGGTTATACATTTCAAATTCAAACAAAGGCACACGTTGGAGCATTAAGGAGAGAGGTTAAGGAAAATGGGAGTTACAACAAGGGCTCTACCAAAGCCATCATCCTTGGCCGATCACTCCTCAAGACCAACGACATAGAGTTTCATCTCAAAGTTCTATCATTCTCACACAAGGCCGAACTCTCCCTCCCTTTCAAGTTTCACTCTTGGCCAAAGAAGTAAGAAGGAAGGAGGAAGAGGCTAAGGAAGGAAAGGATCGGAAGAACAAGTTGGAGCGAAGGAAAACCGGAGGAGTCGAGGAACCGGTAGGTATTTTGATATATTTGGTTTAAGGTAAGGAACCATAGGGTTCGGCCATGGTGTATGGCCGAACCCCATGGAAGAAAATGGGGGTTGATTATGGATTTTAATGGAAAGGATGAACCATAGGGTTCGGCCATAGTGCATGGCCGAACCCCATGGAAGAACATTGGTAATATTTTAATGGATCTTGAGGGATAAAAATCATGGACATATGGGTATGGGTTTCAAAGGTTTTTAAAGGGTTTAAATGGATGTGTGTATGAGAACCATCAAAGGACTAAATCTTAGTTGTATGAGTTTTAAAAGAAATTAAGGAACCATAGGGTTCGGCCATGTTACATAGCCGAACCCCATGGAAGTGTGTTAATAATGGTTTATGGACTTAAGTATTTTTAGATCATGGTAAATGATGATAAAAAAGGATGAATCTAAACCTCATCGAGGGACCTTGGTTTATGGACTTAAAAATGGTAATGGATTCAATGGAGAAATTGGAATTTAGACATCATAGGGTTCGGCCATGGTGTATGGCCGAACCCCATGAACCTTCTTAAATGGGTCATTTGTGGTTCTATGTATGTGTAAAGGAAGGGATTATCAAAACAAGGAAGAAAGGGAATTATTGGAGTTTTATGTTATGATTTATGAATCACTTATGAATCTAGCTTATGGATCAATTTTGGACCTAAACATGAAGTGATGGGAATAATGGCAAATGTGAAAATATGGGAGAAAATGATAAATCATTGGTTCGGCCATGGTGTATGGCCGAACCACATGAGGAATGTGTTTGGTGGACTTAGATGATTATTAATGTTAAATAGTTGTTGCATAAGTGATGAGATTAGTGAATCGAAGGATGAATGGTCTTGGACTTAATTAAAAGATCAAAGGACTTGAAAAAGGGACTAAAATCAAATTGGTGAGGTTCGGCCATGTTGTATGGCCGAACCCCACTAATGTGTATTTGGTGCACTTAGGGTTTTTAAAGTGGTCTACTTGTATATGATTGGTTAAATCAAAGGTGGGACAAATTCACGTGGGTGAGGTTCAGCCATGTTGTATGGCCGAACCCCACAAGGTTGTGTTTATGGACTTAGACCTAATGCTAAATCAAATGGAATATGGGATTGACTTGTTGATATGTAACAAGGTGACGGGACCTCATAAACAGTCTGCGATCGTGAGAGGTTGCCGGTTTAAGACGCAAGGACACTTTAGTGGTCTTTGGTAGGATTCTACCTCTGTGAAACATGGTTTATGTAATATGGTTTATTTGGTTTATTTTGATGAGTTATGTCGTAAAAATATTATGTTTTAAATATGAGATTTAAAATGCTATGATTTGTATAATTGCATAGCATGTGGACTTTTGCATCTCATGCATGGCATGGGAGGGAGAAGAGGTAACCGGGGGGGCCACTCTCCGTCGGGACGTCTGAAAGACCACTGTGGGGATACCTTGATGTGCATTTCCCATCAAGAAGTAACTGGAGGGGCCACACTCCGTCGGGGCGTCCGAAAGAGCACTGTGAGAGTACCTTGATGATGAGTATCCCATCAAGAGATTATATGTACTCATGATGGGTGGGACTCATTGCATTTGACATCTTGACATGGCATTGTTTTTATATGGTTTTGACATTATATTATTATATATGATTTGTACTAACCATGTGTAGACCCTAAATGGAATACCTACTAGGCGCGTTGTTCTAACGCCCTACTTCTACCCTAGTAGATGACATAGGAAAGGAAATGGACGATGAACGTGATCGGAACCAAGCATAGGAGCTTGGATATATGATTAGATTTTTTTGTTTAAGTTACTCTTGGACTTGTAATTTGAGTAGCTAGATTTCGGGCATGTAATAACTTAGATAATTTTGCTATGTTTTGATTGGTTTGTTTTGGATATTTAAGTTAAGTTTAATTATGGTTAAAGACTTGAAGTACTTTGCTATCTAAAAATGGACTAGAGTTAGGTTCTATTATAATCCGTAGTTAACCGTTTTTATGGACTTAGTCCATCCACACGTAGGGTTGGCCAGTTAAGGGTCGGACTTTAGAAGTTCGGACTTAACTCGGGCCATGACGTCCCACTCTCTTTCACTCTTCTATTTAAAAATAAAATAAAATAAATAGACTTTGATTTTCGGAAAGCGAGTGAAAAGAGAGGGGGAGGGGTTACAAAATCTATTGATTGAGTTAGTGCAAGAGATAAAGAGAGGAGGAAAGAAAAGATACAAAACAGGAAAGATTTGGTAAAACTAGTTTCCTAATCACCTTGAAATTGTGATTGCTCAACGACGGCTACTTGGTGGAGCATTGGGATTAACTCGGGCATACATTCGGTGGATCTTTGAGAAGCACAGATCTTTGAGAAAGAGCTTGAAGGTAAGTGCTTCTTGGTTTTAATTTTGTTTTAAAACCTTTGTCCTGTGAAAGTGGCTTAAGGAGGCTTGGCTCTGGAACTACTATAAAAAAAATCTAGACCATCGTCTCTGATCAAGTAATTTTTAAAAGGACCAACGATTTTTTAGATCGACCTATTTTTAGATTGAGGTGGGGGACATGGTATTCTTAAAGGTCTCGCCACGGAAATGACACATGAGGTTTGGGAAGAAGGGGAAACTGTCACCAAGATTTGTGGGACCGTTTCCCATCATGAGAAGAGTGGGGGATGTGGCTTATCCGATAGCACTTCCTTCACAATTGGCAGCTTTACACGATGTGTTTCACGTGTCGATGGTAAGGAAATACAATCCCGATCCGTCCCATGTATTGAATGTGCAAGACATAGAAGTACAAAGCGACGTGACATACGTCGAGAAACCAGCTAGGATACTGGAGACTGAGTAAAGGGTGTTGAGAAATAGAGCAATTCAGTTCGTAAAAGTGGTATGGGACAGACATGGCATTGAAGAAGCCACATGGGAACTTGAATCGGAGATGAGAACAGCTCACCCTGAGTTATTTGTGTAATTTATTTTACAACCCTACTTCGTTCGATTTTAGGGACGAAAATTTTAAAAAGAGGGTTATATTCTAACACCTTAATTTCTCAATAAGATGAATATTTACGAAAATACCCTTGGATTGGTGAATTCAATAAATGTGATTGTAAATAAGGAAATGGTGGGGTCCATTGTTCAAATTAAGACCCTATGAATATATTATAAGGGTCAAATTATCATGAATGGGTAATGAACATCAATTTGGGTCAATATGGTTAATTGGGTCAAAGGACCCAATTGGAACCAATGGGTCATAATGGACTTATTAGACCATAGGGTGAGCCCAAATTTAATGGGGTTAAGCTGAATTGATAGGAAGGCTTGAGTCTGGCTCTCTCTTTCCTCCTCAGGAAAATACTGCTCTAGGAAGGTAACTGAGAACCATTCCCATGTCATAGTAGTCCTTTCCTTTTCCGGCACAAGTGTTTGCTGCTTCTCTACAACCTCCCACCAATTACCGGCATCCTCGATCAGTTGAGGTGTAGCCAGTAAGATCCTATCAGCATGACTGGAAATCTGAAGCAGAGTCAAAATCTGATTGATCTTTTTCAACCCAATGTTCTGCTCCGATAGCCCCTTCTTTTCCCCTGAAATAGGGAGGGCGTTGTTGCTGGAAATCTCTAATCATATTCCTGTTGTTGGAGTCGCTGGTGGTCTCACCCCGCTCAAGTGCTGTTGCAGGACAGAGGTGACCACTGCTTGAACCAATTCTTTCAACTCGGGAGGCACAACAGGTATGTTCACACTATTCTGTCCCTCCTCTTGATGAGGCGGCTGTACCTCCTCTTCCTGACGAGGTGGTGGCACCTCTTCCTCTACCCGTGGGTTTTGTCGGGTTCTTCTCTTCAGAGGTATTTTACTAAGTCATTGAAAAACATTTATCGACTTAGTTCCTTCATAAAATTGTCGTGTGTTCATATTTTTGGGGAATTTTTTTCCTAAGTATCAAATATTTTCTTCAATTTGGGGGAGAATTACCGACTAAGTATACTTTGTTGGGGAAATTGCCAAATAAGCACACTTGGTTTTCCTTTGTTTCTGGGGGGGGGCGGGGGGGGGGGGATCTCTAAATTCCTATTGTTTGTTGTTCAATTTGGGGACACCGAGGAAGTACATCCTACTTTGCCATGTTTGATGATTCCAACTTAGATTGATTGTTCTTCCCTTGCTATCATTCCTTTCCGTCAAATGTTGTTCTCAGATTGAATGTTTCAGTCTGAGTCAATCGAAGTAAATTAACCCGGCCCCCGTGCAACGGACTCTGAAGAGTCGGTCAGTTGGGATTCTTATCTGTCAGTGAGACGTGAAACTGTCTTAATCATACTTCGAGAGATTCATTCTTCCGATTTCGCTCTGATACCAAGTGTAACGCCACCCCCCCCCTTTTCACGAAATTAGAGACTATTTTTTTTTTTTAAATGAAGAGTGACAAAGGGCGCGGGACATCACGACGCGAGTTAAGTCTGAGCTTCTAAAGCCCGGCCCTTAACTGGCCAACCCTACGTGCACGTGGAACGAAGTCCACGAGAACGGTTCGCACGTAGACGTAAGCTCCCGGAATATAACTTAATGCGGAACATTATAATAGAGACCATCCTACCAGTTTTAGGTAGCAAGGAAGTACGGTGCTTAAATTACTAAAATACCCCTAAATTCATAATTATACCTCAAAGTGATAATGTACAAAGTAAAGACCAAACCATAGTAAGAAATATAAATTATACAGTCCGACGAGCTAAGCTACTCAATTACATAGTCCAAAATAAATTTAAATAAACTAAGTAGCTCGCTTTCCCAAGCTCCTACGCTTGGCTCCCGTCGCGCCCTTCCGTTCCGCCATCTCCTGTGTCATCAGCTAGGATAGAAGTAGGGCGTTACACAACGCGCCCAGTAGGACTCCGAGTAGGGCTAACACATGGATTAGTGATAACAAGCATACAAATAATAATATATGAAAACCATAAAATGAATGCTATGCCATGGGTGTCTATGTCATGAGTCCCACCCATCATCCATACCATCATGATATCCCCATGTTTGCTTCTCGGTCGCCCCGACGGAGCATGGACTCCGGTTATATCTCCACATATCAAGATATCCCCATGTCTGCTTCTCGGTCTCCCCGACGGAGCATGGACTCCGGTTATAACGCATCAGGCTATCCCCATGTCTGCTTCTCGGTCGCCCCGACAGAGCATGGACTCCAGTTTCATTATTTTCCCGCCCATGCCATGCATGAGATGTAGGTACATTATGCTATGTAATATATATTATAATTTGTAGCCTTCATATATAATTCATAGCCTAATCATATAAATCATAGCCTGGCAATATGCCATATAATATATATAAATCATAATCTTTAAACCCATCATAAAACAAATCATATAAATTACCAAAATAAATCACGGGAACCATCATATAACACGTAAATCCATGGTTTACAAAAAGGTAGGAATCCTACCGAATACCGACTAGCATCCCTTTTTCGTTTCCGTCCGATAATCCGGTCACCGATACACGCACCGCTTGCGACGTCCGATATCTTATTACATATTAATAATCAGTCCATCTTTTTAACCATTTAAGTCCATTAATCATACTTTAGCGGGGTTCGGTCATACCCATGGCCGAACCTCACTATCTAGGTTTTGTGGGTCCCATTTAGTCCATTAGATATTTCAATCACATGAGTCTAAAAACCAGCCATCCTAGGCTTCATAGAACCACACATAAGGTCATCTTTAAAATTTTTAAGTCTATGATCATCCCCCATGCGGTTCTTGAATTTGGCCATTATTTACGGTTTTGCCACTACCTCTCCCATGGTTACACATTCACTTAACCATGTACATTTCTTTGTCCATAATTGATTCACAAATTTAGATCCATTAATGATTCATCAATAATTGGGTCATGAGTTCGGCCATACACCATGGCCGAACCCATGATGCCCTTCTTCCATTTTTCTTGGGTCCATCTTTCCTCATTTGGTCCCACCATAAGTGGATTTAAAACATACATTTAAATCATCCTTTTAGGTTATCATTAAGTATACTTTGGATCCATCAAGGCTACAAATATTCCCCATTTATTTCATGGTTCCCAAATACCCAAGTCCACCAAAATCTTTCCATATTTTACACTCATCATCATTACACATACATCACCATAGGTTTCAAAAACATTCCCTCCATAAAAATCTCTCCATGGTTTTTTTTTTTTTTTTTAAGACATTATTTCTAATGCTTTAAGTCCATTTAAAAACCATCACCCTTCTTAATTATTTTTCCCTCTTTTTACACCATTTAAATTTACAACCACATCACCCTAGGGTTCGGCCATACACCATGGCCAAACCCATGGTTCATAGTCCATTAATCATTCATGCCTTTTGAGGCCATAAACATCATTCATATCTCCCATAAATTTCCTCGTTTACAATCCCTTTAAAAAAATCACTACATTTAATCATAAAAACCCTAAAAATCATAAATTATCCTTTCATGATTCTAACCCTAAAAACCCCATTAAACATTTCTTGATCACCTACCATGGTTTTGATCTTAAAGACCCCATTTAAATTTACTTAATTACTCACCATGATTCCTTCCAAAAATCATACACATCCATGCTTAATCAATTTAACTACATAATGTCCTTAATCCATTTATTTTTTCTTAACCTAATTTACCCCTTAGGGTTTGCCCATTTTTCATCCTTTCATTGGATGGATTTGGGATCTAAGGCCTATGATAATTTGGCCACCGACCCATCCAAGGAAAATGGATTCCATAATCTCTTCTTAACCCTAAAAAAAAAGTAGATTATTGCTTAGAGATACTTACAAACCCGACGGCTCCTCCGACTTTCTTTTTCCTCTCGGATTCCTTGGCTTTCTCCTCTCTTCTTCTTCTCCTTTGTTGGTCGACTAAGATGTGCTTGACCCAATGAAAAACTCCAATGCTTGGGTCGGCTAAGATGGAGTAGATTTGAGAGAGAGGGGGGGAGAGGATGAGAAGAACTACCCCAACTCTTGATCTTGAATAGGTGGGCCAACACTTGCACTTTTCTTCTCTTCTTAGTTTTCTTCTTCTTTCCTTGGAGGTGAGGGACGGTTCTTGAGGGAGAGTAGGAGAGGAAAAGAGTAAAATGAGAGTGGAATGGAGAGAATGAGATGAAACTCATCTCATCCCTTTGGTTACTTAGACTACACTCAACCATTAATTATCCCACCAACCAAGCATGGGCTTTTCATGCTTAGTGGTGGTGGTTGGGATAAACCACCACCCTAAGCCCATGGTTTATTATGTGTTTCTTTGGGTGGTTTGTGTTTGTTAAAAACCACCATTTGACTTATTTGACCAACTTAACTAATGTGATTAATTAAATGCTTAGCCTAGGTTAATTATTTTTTATTTAATCTAATTACATTTCCTTAAATTCCCTCCATGTATCCACCCATGGTTGACCAATTCAACCATTGTGGTCGGCCCCACCAATCCTTGTTCCACACGCCACCTCACTTGGTGAGGTGGAGGTGGATCCCAATCGGCCATGTCACCTTGGTCAATTCATCACCAACTTAGGTGATTTAAACTTAATCCATTTTCAACTACTTGGATCACCATTGGCCCATGGCCCAATTAAATTCTTTCCCATCCAATTACCTTAGAGTTTGAATCATTTTGACCCATTGGGTCCCGGATGTGCATTGGGCCCAATTTGACCATCCTTGGCCCAATTAACCCTTATTGACCCCTTAAATGAATTTAAATCCAATCCATAGTCCATTGGGCCATACTTGGGCCTTTGTCCAAATTTTGATCCATTTACCATCTATCCCATTAAATTTCCCAATTTCCATCATTAAAACAAATAATAGCCACATATACATTGATTTAAAAATTCTGGGCTATTACACAATGGGTCGGGTTAACCTTGTTGACCACAGCTGACCGTGTGGGCCCTCAAATGAGCTCAATGGTGAGTCAAATCAAGTTGAGTTGGATTGGAATGAGTTGCATTTAAATTAAATGGTTGGGTTGACTCAGGTGTAATAAATGTATGGTATTTAATGTGGTGAGTTAACCCATTGAGTTAGTTGAGTCAAAATGGAAATCAAAGGGGCTGTAAAATCAGTGAGTTGAAGGGAATATGAGGAGGTGTCTTGGTCTCAAACAAACAAAAACAAGTCCCACACGTTGGGGACTTGTAATGGTAGTTTCCATGCTAAGTTTTAAATGGAAATGGATGGGAATTGGATGAGATACATGGGGAGCAGAAAGGTTGCATTGGCTGGTGCCAATGGGTGTCTTGGTTGTGCCAAGTGACCCTTTGGTTTAATCAAGAATTTATGAGGGAAATTGAGAGATCATAGTAGCTGATTTACAAAAGAGGAAGACCACCCCATTTGGCCGATTTTCACACAAAGAAAATCCTAAGAATCCTCATCTCTCTCCCTCTCTCCAAACTCTTTCTCTTGGCCGAACCAGCAGTGTGGTTTTCACCAATTGATCAAACATAAACCAGCAAAGGAAGGGAGGCTAAGAAAGATAGGAAGTAAAGAGCAAAGGCAAGAGGAAAAGCTTGGAAAATTTGGTAAGTATTTCCATGGGTTTTTGTTTAATAAAATGGGATTAATGGAACATGATTTGGCCATGGGTTGGCCGAATCTACCAAGGGTATGAAGTATATAAATTGATGCTTAAAAGATAGGAAACATGGATCATAGGGTTCGGCCACCTTGGCTGGCCGAACCCCATGAAATGTTATGATCATGTGAATGGTTTTTGTAAGATAAAATCATGCAAATAAGGGACTGTTTTAGATGTTTAATTAGACTTATGATGCATGTTTTGAAAAGGTTTAAAACATGGATTTGGATGTCATGAATGGCCGAATGCATCATGGGTCTAAACCTTGGGTATAAAATGATGAAATGGATCCAAGGTGGCCGAACCCCATGAAATGATGTTGGTATTTTGATGGTTTTTGTAAGTTAAAACCATGCAAATGATGGACTGTTTTGGATGATTAAATTAGTCATAAGATAAATGTTTAAGAGGTTCAAATCAAAGGCCATAGGGTTCGGCCAATGAGTATGGCCGAACCCCATGAAATGGTGTGATAATTTTATGGTTAATGATGATGGTTTTGAGATATGAAAACCATACATTACTATTGAGTTTCTATGTGATTAAAATGGAGATATGGGTACTGTCTTGGGTCAGCCATTGGATGGCTGAATCATGTAGTTTTCATGGTTAAAATGTAGAGTCCAATTGGTATGTAAATAAGGGAATCATTGAGCAAAAGAACCATAAGGGTTCGGCCATGTGTATGGCCGAACCCCATGGATTGTTTTGATGGGAGATTATGGTTTGTTTTATGATTTGAATTAAGGAATCATACATGATAATTTATGGACTAAGTGTAAGAAAATAATCAGCCATTGTAGATGATGGAATATGGAATAAAAATCCATAGGATGTGGTTCGGCCATGTGGTATGCCGAACCCCATCAATGATTATTTGATGGATTTGGGTTAAGTCATAATGGAATTTGAGATGATGAATGAAGGACCAAATTAAATTGTGAGGTTCGGCCAAGTTGTATGGCCGAACCCCACTAAGTTGGTTTGGATATGGTTAGTGGTGTTTATGGAAAATTAAACAAAAGGTTAGCCTAAATGGCATAAAGGTAATTATTGATGAAATGATCAATGATGGAATGATCATAGGATTGGATGTATGGCCGAACCCTACCAAGGTAGTTTTGTGGTATATGATGCTTAATAAGGATTAAATAAAAGAGAGATCAAATGAAAAGGGAGGTTAAATCCTAAGTTGATGAAGTTCGGCCATGGGTATGGCCGAACCCCACAAGATGACTTTTGGGTCTTAAGATGTGAATGGAAATTTAAAATGATAGTATGATTGACTTGCTGTTACATCACAAGGTAACGGAACGTGAATGGCGTACGAGTAGTGAACGGGTGACGATTAAGAAAGATCGGATGCTGAAGTGAATCTTCTGTAGGTTTCCCTACCTACTTGCAACCACTATCATGATTTGGTGTTACCATGTTTTACTGAGATATGTTGTTATTACTATTATGTTTCAATTGGTTTTTGAATGATGAGGTTACATTTACAAATGATATATATAATGCAATGACATCTCATGCATGGCATGGGTGATGACTTTGGGAAATAGGAGGACAATCCATAGGAAATGAGGAATAATATGGATTACACTGTGAAATACCTTGACGTAAGAATCCTATCCA
This sequence comes from Chimonanthus praecox, assembly GCA_022113865.1. NCBI lineage: Eukaryota > Viridiplantae > Streptophyta > Magnoliopsida > Laurales > Calycanthaceae > Chimonanthus > Chimonanthus praecox. Next base: position 25,078,911 of record CM039091.1, read on the forward strand.
GAGGAAATGTGGATTACTCTGGCTTACTTTGATATTAGACTTCTGTTCAGAGGAAATGTGGATTACTCTGGATTACCTTGACGTGAGAATTCCGTCAAGTGATGGCTATGTATACTTGTAATGGGTGGGACTCATTACATATGCACTCACATACATGAGCATTGTTTTCAGATGTTTTATTGGCGATCATGTACTATGATATACATATATATATATATATATATATATATATATATATATATATATGCATGTTTTATAAACTAACCATGTGGTAGCCCCGATCGGAAACCTAGTGGGCGCATTGATCTAACGCCCTAATTCTATCCTTAGAGGATAATGCAGGAACAAGGAAGGGGAAAGAGAAGGTTGAGGACCTGGAGGGGAGCCAGGCTTAAGTGCTTGATTGATGATTGGGATTTATTTATTATTGTCTTTTGAGTTACAGTTTATGGACATGTAATGGCTAGTTAACTTTGCTATGGTTCGTTTATGATATTGATAATGGATGTTTGGATTAAGTTATTTTAATAATTGAGACTTGTACTTGCTATCTATTCAGTTTAATTCCGCAGCTAGCCTAGTTTATTTCGCATAACTTGTTTAGTTCCATGTGTGGATTATTTTCATGGGTTTAGTCCATGCACACATGGGTGGCCAGTTAAGGGTCGGACTTTGGAAGTCCGAACTTAACTCGTGTCGTGACGTCTCTCCGCCCTTGTCCTGTTTTAATTTATTAAAAAGAATTAGACTCTGAATCTCGAAAAGGGCGGGGCGTTACAGACCGATCCATACACAAGGGAAAAGAAGAAGAAAAGGCTTAGAAGAAAGGGGAAAAACCAAGCATTGGCCGACCACCACTTCAAGATGAAGACTTGGGATATTTTTCCCATCCTCTCCTCCCCTCCCTCTCTCAAAAACCCACTCCATCTTAGCCGAACCAAACCTTGGAGTTTTTCATTGGATCAAGCCCACATCTTGGCCGAACATCAAGGAGAAGAAGAAAGGAGAAAGGCTAAGGATCCAAGTGGAGAAAAAGAAGCCGGAGGAGCCGCCGGAGTGGTAATTAATTCTCAACAAGAGTTTACATTTTTAAGGGTTAAAAAGGAGATCATGGAGTCCATTTTCTTAGATTAAATGGTGGCCAAAAAATGTTATGGGCCATGGATCTAAAATCCATCCAAAGAAAGGATGAGAAATGGACAAACCCTAATGGGTGAGATAGGTTAAGAAAAATAAAGGAGCATTAAGGACATTATATATTAAGGTTTATTAAACATGGAGATGTGATGATTTTTGAAGGAATCATGGACCATAGGGTTCGGCCATGTTGTATGGCCGAACCCCATGGTAGGTAATTAAGTAATTTTTAGGATTAAAACCATGGAAGGATGATTTATGATTTTAAGGTTTTAATGATTAAATGTTAGTGATTTTTTGTAAGGTCTTGGAATTTTGGAATTAATATAAATGTGAATATTATTTATTTTAATGATGGAAATTAGAAAATTGGTGGAGTAAATCGTAAATGGGCCAAAATTGGATAAAGGCCCAAGTATGGCCCAATAGACTATGGTTTGGATTTATAATTATTTAAATGGGTCAAGAATGGTCAAATGGGGTCAAATACCCATTTGGGACCTAATGGGTCAAGATGGTTATGCTCTAAGGTAAATGGGCTAGATGGAAATGTAATTGGGCCATGGGCCCAATGGTGATCTATTTAGAGTGGGCTTAATGAAATTTAATCACCCTAAGTAATTTGGAATTAAACAATGGTGGGTGGGCCAATGATTGATGGGGCCGGCCACCATGGTTGAATTGGTCAACCATGGGTGTATGAAGGCAAGTTAAGTAAGTGGAATTAAGCTAAATGGGGTTAATTAGCCTAATGATTTAATTAAGTAATTAAGTAAGCTTATCCAAAAAGGTGGTCAAAGAGGGAAGACCCAAATCAAACCACCTCATCTCCAAATACACAAAGAAAAACGTTGGCTAGGGTGTTGGGGTCAAAAAGCATATAAAATATCTATGGGTGGTTGGGAAAGTTAATGTTAAAGTGTAAAGATAAGATAAGTTCTATCTTATTTTTTTCCCATCTTTTTCCATCTAACTCCCATTCCACTCTTTCCCTCTCTCTCACTCCCTCATAAACGTCCCTCACTAGGAAGAGAAGAGAAGAAAGGAAGCTAAGTAGAAAAAAAAAGAGAAGGAGCTCAAGGAGAGAAGGAAAAAAAAAAAAAAAGAATTTGGAGGGAGTTCACTCTAAGATTAAGGTCATCATCTTCCTCTCATCATCTTTTCCTGTTTTCATCTCTCAAATCCAAACCTAACATGGCCGATTTTAAGGTTGGGAGTTGCCACCCTTGATCAAAGATCTTGACCTATCAAAGATCAAGAGGAAGGAGAGAGGAGGCTACGGAGATCGACGGGAGCGGCGGAAGTCGGAGGAGACGGCGGATTGTGAGTATTTCTTAAACAAGAAATTTTGGATTTTTAGGGTTTGAGATTTGGGATTCATTTTGTAAATTTAATGGTGGTCAAATGATTTTATGCTATGGATTTTAAATCCATCAATTTGAAAGATGGAAAGTGGAGGAAACCCTAATGGATAAATTATGGTTAGCTTAAGGAAAAATAAATGGATTAAAGAATGCAATGTAATTAAATTATTAAGCATGGAGAATGTTTATAATTTTAAGGTTGTAAATAATTGAATGTGATGAATTTTGTAAAGAGGGTTTAAATGAGAGAATCATAGGAGATGGAAGATAATTTTAATGACCTAAAAAAAAAAATGGTTTAGGGTTTTAAGTGCTTAATGATTAAATGTAGGTGTTGTATGATATTTTTTTAGGGTTTTAAGGAATGGAGGTTATGGAAGGTAATTTGGACATTTTTAATGGAGTGTTAGGGTTTTGTGAGAATGGAATCCATGAATAAATGTAAATGTGTTATGGTCAAAAAGGGCACCCATGGATGATGGATCATGAACCATGTGTTCGGCCATGGTGTATGGCCGAACCCTATGGTGATCAAATGGTGAAATGGTGGAATGATGATGTATGTGAAGTAACGGAAAAATGAGTGGGTAATGGACTCATTGTAGTTAAATGCATAAGGTAAACCCCCTGGGAAGAATTGATGAATTGGGTATTTTGAACCCATGATCCATTGGTTGGTCAAAGTATGGGTTAACTTAGTATTATACATATGTTTAATTAATGAGGATTTAAGTTAAGAAGAAGGGCTAATTCTAATGGTGTTAGGTCATAATTAAATGGGTCATTAATGGATTGAGTTAATGATCAGTTTTGGGCTTAAGTAGGCATGAATTAATGAAAAATTGTTTATGTGAAGGGTAGTGGCAAAAATGGTAAATATGGGCTAAAATGAAGAAACCCACTAAGTTATGATTTATGGGCTTGGAAATGATTAAAACTTGGATTGATTTGGTAATGTAATAAGGTATTGGATATCGCGAGCGGTACGCGTGTCGATAGCCGGACTGTCGGACAAAAACGAAAGAGAAGAACGCGAGTCGGTATTCGGTAGGATTTCTACCTACTTGTAAGCCATGGATGTGTAATGGTATATTCATCTTATTTTGGATGACTTTGGGATTGATCTTAAAAAAAAAAAGAATTGTTCTATGATTATGGACATTATGTTTAATACTATGGTTTATTATTTTAAGGTTATGCATTATATGGTAAGGCTATATATTGTATATTAAGGGTATGAGATATACATAGTACATAGCATAATGCATTACATCTCATGCATGGCATGGGCGGAAAAAAATAAACAAACCGGAGTCCATGCTCCGTCGGGGCGACCGAGAACAGGCATGGGAACACCTTGACGAGGCTTTGCCGTCAAGGGGGATATTTTGCGGTTGGACATATCTTGACGAGGTTTTTTCCGTCAAGAGGGATATGACAGTATCTGGCAGGAATGATGGGTGGGATTCATAACATTTACACCCAGGGCATATCATTTACTTGTATTTTCAGTATATGGTGGTTTATAGTTTTTACTGTGTTATTATCTGTATGTGGTTATTACTAACCCATGTGCTAGCCCTACTCGGAATCCTACTTCTACCCTAGCTGATGATGCAGGAAATGACGGAACGGAAGGGCGAGACGGAAGCCAAGCTTAGGAGCTTGGGGAGGCGGATTAATTATTTTGTTTTACGTTTATTTTGGAAAAGATGTATTTGTATAGTTAGCTTGTCGGAAATGTAATAATTTAGGTAGTTTGCTATGTTTAGGTATTATTTTGGATAATACAGTATAATGGCATTTTCGTAATTAATTGGGTATTTCTTCCCTGCTATCTGAAGAACTGGTAGGATAGTTCTATTATCATCCGCAGTTATTTTTATGTTCCGCAAGCTTACTTCTACGCGTGAACCGTACTCGTGGACTTATGTTCCATGCACGCGTAGGGTTGGCCAGTTAAGGGCCGGGCTTTAGAAGCTCGGAACTTAACTCGCGTCGTGACGTCCGCGCCTTTTGTCACTGTTAAAAAAAAAATAGGCTCTGACTTTCGGTGAAATGGGGCGGGCTTTACATTTTTAAAGGGATTTTAAATGAGGAAAATCATGGGAGATGTAAATGGTTTTTATGGCCTCAAAAGGCATGGATGAGGATGAACCATGAACCATGGGTTTGGCCATGGTGTATGGCCGAACCCTATGGTGATGTAATAGTGGTTTTAATGGGTGAAAAGAATGGAAAAAAATGATTTAAGAATGTTGATAGCTTAAATGGATTTTTAAGTATAGTAAATAATGTTTTCAAAGGGGTGGAAATAGTGATGAGCCATGGACCATGGATTCAGCCATGGTGTATGGCCGAACTCCATGGGGAGATTTTGATGGATTAAGTATTTTGGAACCATGAAAAAAAAAATAGGGAATATGGCTAAGTTGATGGACCAAAATACATCTAATGATGATTAAGAAGGATGATTTAAATGTGTGATTTTAAACCCCTCATGGGAGGACTTATTGTGGATCTAAATGTGGTGAAAAGGTCCAAGAAAAAAATGGGGAAAAGACATCATGGGTTCGGCCATGGTGTATGGCCGAACCCATGACCCATTTGTGAGTCATTCTATGGACTAAGATTAAGGTATATGCATGTGGTTAAATTAATGGGGATTAGATTAAGTAAAGGGTTGTTTTTAATAATTTTATGTCATGGTTGATGGGTCATGGATCAGTTATGGGTCTAAGGATGGAAAAATAAAATGAGGATTTAACCATGGAAGAGTAGTGGCAAAATCGTAAATATGGGCCAAAATGAAGAACCATGGGTTCGGCCATACAAACCATGGGTTCGGCCATGTTGTATGGCCGAACCCCATGGGGGATGATCATGGACTTAGGTACATTTAAGATGACCTTATGGGTGGATCAATGAAGCCTAGGGTTGCTGGATTTTAAACCCACACGATTAAGATGATTAAGGGATTAAATGGGACCCACAAACCTAATTAGTAGGGTTCGGCCATGGGGTATGGCCGAACCCCACTAAGGCATGTGTTAGGGACTTAATCATGGATAAAACATGGGCTGATTTTGATATGTAATAAGGTATTGGACATTGCAAGCGGTGCGCAATTTGTGACTGGATTCGTGGACGGAAAATGTAAAGAGACATTAGTCTGTATTCGGTAGGATTCCTACCTTATTGTAAGCCATAGATTATGTGTTATGTAATTGTTTTTCCTTGATTTATTTTGGTAATCATGTGATTGTCTTAAGATGGGTTTTAAGGCTATGAATTATATATTACATGGCATATTGCATTTACATCTCATGCATGGCATGGGAGGGATAATAATGGAACCGGATTCCACGCTCCGTCGGGGCGACCGAGAAGCAAACATGGGGATATCTTGATGTGTTTCATCCATCAAGAGGGGTACTATGAGATATAACCGGAGTCCATGCTCCGTCGGGGCGACCGATAAGCAAGCATGGGGATACCTTGATGAGGCTTTCCCATCAAGGGGGATACCTAGTGTTGATCATATCTTGATGAGGGTTTTCCATCAAGAGGGTCATGGCATAATGATAGTATGGATGATGGGTGGGACTCATGACATTGACACCCATGGCATCGCATTGATTTTATGACTTTTGTTATATCATTCCCTATATGCATTGTTATCACTAATCCATGTGTTGGCCCTACTCGGAGTACCTACTCGGCGCGTTGTCTAACGCCCTACTTCAACCTTAGATGACGACACAGGAAACGGAGGACATCACGGGAGCCAAGCGTAGGAGCTTGGGAAAGCGGGCTAGATGTTTTACTTAAATTTATTTTGGAATGTAATTTGAGTAACTTAGCTCGTCGGACTGTAATAATTTAGATTATTTGCTATGGTTTGGACTTTATTTTGAACATTATGATTTTGAGGTATTTTAGTATTTAAGTAACATACGTCCTTGCTATATAAAATTGGTAGGATAGTCTCTATTATAATTCCGTAATTAGTTATTTTCCACGAGCTTACTTTCTACGTGTGAACTGTTCTCGTGGACTTCGTTCCACGCACACGGAGGGTTGGCCAGTTAAGGGCCGGGCTTTAGAAGCTTGGGCTTAACTCGCGTCGTGACGTCCATCGCTCTTTGTCCCTCTTATTTCAAAAAAAAAAATAAACTTTGATTTTCGGATAATTAAATTTAAGCGAGTGAAAAGGGCGGGGCGTTAATCCTCTCCCTCTCTTCCTCTCTCAACCTACACCTCTTTGGCAGAACCCTCCATAGGGAGTTTTTCATCTCAATCTCTCTCTCCCTCTCTCATCATCCTTGGCCGAATTCTCAAGGTGGAACAAGAGGTTGCATCGCCTCTTCTCATCTCTCTCTCACACATTTTCGGTTCTAGACTTTGAGAAACCGAAGAACAAAGGAGGAAGAAGAAAGCACTAAGGAAGGAGAAGGACCATGGAAGAAATTCAGACGTTAAAGAAACAGAAGAGACGTAGGAAAGGTATGTAATGTTTAACGAGGATTACATGATTAAAAGAAGCTTAGGGAACCATGGTTTCGGCTATGGAATGGCCAAAACCACGGGGTTCCATATTGGCTTGAAAAGAATGGCCAAAGGGTTATAGGCCACAGAATGTAAAAATCCATTCAAGGAATAGCAATGAGATGAACATAAAAGGAAGGTATTGTTCAAATCCGAAATATGGTTTTAGAGATTGGAAAGTTAATGGACAAGAGCTTAGTGGGGTTAGTGAGTAGGGCATACTCATTGATTTTAAAAATATATGGATGACATTATATATTTAAATATAAGAAATGAATTTCATAAGGAAAGGTCAAGCCAAACATCAAATAAAATAAGGACTGATTTCGGTTGGCACTATCTGCGGACGTGTATCTCTGTCATCGGACGGGTCTTTATCATTTACGGGACGGGTTTTGACCTTCCGCGGACGGATGATGAACTGGATATGGGTTTTCTGCGGACGAGTATCACCGTCTGCGGACGGGTCTTTATCGTCCAGGGGACGAGTTTCGACCGTCCGCAGACTGATGATGAACTGGACATGGGTTTTCTGCGGACGGGTTGGATGGCTGAAGCACAGGTTTCTACCCTCCGCGGGACGGGTTTCAACCGTTCGCGGATGGGTAACAAACATAACATGGTGTTGTTTGAGGGCGGAAGATATGCATGTAGGTCGGGTTACACTCACTGTGGGACAAGGGTCTACCGTCCACGGGACGGGTTTTTATCGTCCGCGGACGGTGTGGACCATCCGCAGGAGCTGTAACGAGTGTGGACTGTCCGCGGGTAACGGACAGCGGGTATTAGAGCACGATTGTGGCTGTCTACGGACGGGTTACAGACTTGTGTGTTGTGCTGTCTGCGGACGGGTTACAGTCTGTAGGATGGGTTTCTGCAGTCCGCGGGACTGGTTTCTACCGTTCGCGGACGGGTTTCTATCGTCCGCAGGATGGGCTGCTGATGGGCAACCGACTGATTTTAAAAGTGAAGTTTTTGTATGATTGTCCTTTTCTAAACGGTTAAGTTTAATTGGAGGGGAATTATTTAAATCAATTAAATAATTAATTTCATTATCTTATATGATGGAATTTATTTAAGGTAAAAAGATTCCGCACGCAGGGGTGTGATCGGTTTTGACGAAAACGCAAGGATACAATACTTGGACGTGGGTAGGATTCCTACTTTGTTGAAACACTTTGGATTATGTAACGCCCCGCCCCTTTTTCACTTGCTTGTGCGAAAATCAGAGTCTAATTTTTTTTTTTGAAATAAAGAGTGACAAAGAGGGCGGGATGTCACGACGTGAGTTAAGTCCGAGCTTCCAAAGCCCGACCCTTAACTGGCCAACCCTACGTGTGCGTGGAACTAAGTCCACGAGAACGGTTCACATGTAGAAAGTAAGCTCGCGGAATTATAACTTAATGTGGAATTATAATAGAATCTATCCTACCAATTTTAGATAGCAAGGAAGTTACATCACTTAATTAATAAAATACCTCAAAATTATAATGTTCATGATAAAGTCCAAACCATAGCAATAGTCTAAGTTATTACAGTCCAACGAGCTAAGTTACTCAAATTACATTTCCAAAATTAAAACTTAAGTAAATAAACTAGCTCGCTCCTCCAAGCTCCTACGCTTGGCTCCCATCACGTCCTTCATTTCCTCCATTTCCTGCGTCATCATCTAAGGTGGATGTAGGGCATTAGACAACGCGCCCAGTAGGTACTCCGAGTAGGGTCAACACATGGATTAGTGATAACAAAAGACATAGGTAATAGTATAACAAAACCATGCAATCAATGCCATGCCATGGGTGTCCTATATCATGAGTCCCACCCATCATCCATATCATCATTATACAATGTCCCTCTTGATGGAAAAACCCTCATCAAGATATCCCATGTTTGTTTATCGGTCGCCCCGACGGAGCATGGACTCCGGTTACATTTCATCCCTCCCATGCCATGCATGAGATGCAAGCGTTAACATGCTACATAATGTTACAAACCATGGCATTAAAAATCCCATCATTAATACATATAATTTTATACCAAAATAAGTCAAGTGAAGCATTCACATAATCCATGGCTTACAATGAGGTATGAATCCTACCAAATACTAACTAGTGTTCCTTTGCGTTTCCGTCTACGAATTCGGTCACTGATCGCGCACCGCTTGCGAGATTCCGATACCTTATTACACAGCAACAAATTAACCCATGTTTCAACCATGCCTAAGTCCATTACTCATACCTTAGTGGGGTTCGGCCATACACCATGGCCGAATCTCACTCACTTGATTTCGGGTCCCATTTTAATCCTTAGATCATTTTAGTCATATGAGTCTAAAAACCAGCAACCCTTTACTTCATTAACCCACACATAAGGTCATCATAAAAGTACCTATGTCCATAACCATCCTCTATGGGTTCGGCCATACACCATGGCCGAACCCATGGTTCTTCATTTTTAGCCATAATTACATTTTTGCCACTCCTTCTTCCCATGGTTAATCATCTCTCATTTATGCATGTCCATACCTCTAACTGATCCATAAACATGGAACCATCAATGCTTCATTAATCATGACTTAAAAATCAGTATACATCATACATTTCCTTGGCTTAATACCCATTCATTTTAATCATGCATAGCTCCAAACTTAGCCCATAAAATGGCTCACAAATGTGTCGTGGGGTTCGGCAATACACCATGGCCGAACCCATGATGTTATTTTCCTCATCTTTCTTGGATCTATTACAACATTTTTTTTTATCCACAAAAAGTCCCTTCTTGAGGGGGTTTCAATCATATATTTAGATCATCATTTTTTTTATCAAACTTAACTACATTTTGAGTCCATTAACTTCACCATATTCCCCATCCTCTTCATGGTTCCAACATATCCAAGTTCACCAAAATCTCTCCATGGGGTTCGGCCATACAACATGGCAGAACCCATGGTCCATGGTTTATCATTATTTACAATGTTTGGGACCATAAAAATCATCATTATTTCTCCATGGTTTTCCTCATTTAACCCCTTAAAATTTTCCTAACCTTTAACCATTCCAAACCTCAAATTCATTAATACATCTCCATGGAGTTCGGCCATATACCATGGCCGAACCCTATGGTTCATCATATTCCTTAAAAAGTCCAAATCTAATGGGTAGATCACTTGATGGGGTTCGGCCATACACCATGGCCGAACCTCATCCAATCCATTTTATGTCCTTATGATCCACATACATAAAAACCTAGGGTTCGGCCATGCAAAGGCCAAACCATAAATCTTCGACCATACACCTTATTTTAGTCATGCATGGGGTCCTTTCCACATCTCCATAATAGTTAGGGAAAGGAGGAAAGAATGGAAAATCTTCTAAGTCTTGGGTCTTGAGAGTGTGGTCGGCCAAGCTTGGAACTTCTTGTTTTTCTTCTAAGTCTTTTCTTCTTCTTGGTCTTGGAAGAGAGGGGAGGACGGCTAGGAGAGGGAGGGAGAGAGGTGAGATAGGAAATGAGATGAAACCCTAGACTTTTCCCATCTCATTTTGGTTTGCTTGGGTTAGACTCCTCCACCTCCCTTTTTGCCCAATCATAGTCCATGCATGCCCTTAATCTTAGGCCTCTTGTCTAGCATACCACCCTTGTACACGGTTTTGGCTTAATGGTTTGGTGGTTTGGGTGAGGTGGAACCACCACCTCACAATGGACCAATGCATGCCCAAGCATGCCCCCATCTTATGGATCTTGTCTTAGCCATGGAGGGTGCATGCCCTCCACATGGCACTCCAAACCCCTCCATGGCCAACGGTTTTGCATGGTTTGGGTGAGGTGGCACCCCCACCTCTTTCTTGGCCAAGGTATGCCCTCCACCTAGGCTTTTGGTCTAGCCAAGGGGGAGGCATGCCCTCCATGTGGCACTCCAAATCAGCCAACGAATTTGGGTGGTTTGGTCTTGATGGTTTGGGTGGTTTCCATGAGATGAAATCACCCACTTGACTCATTCATTATCTAAATGACTCAGCCCATTTATTTAATTAATTTGATTTTTAACTTAGGTCACTTAATTACAGAATTTAATTCCATTTAGTTTCCTTAAATTTCTCCATGAATCCAACCATGGTTGACCAAGTCAACCATGGTGGCCGGCCCCACCAATTCCTTAGCCCACCCGCCACCTCACTTGATGAGGTGGAGGTGGGTCCCACTTGATCGTGTCACCTTGGTTTATTCAAGATTAACTTAGGTGATTTAAATTAATTAATTCAACTTAATTTACTTTGATCCTCCTTAATTCACCTTTGAAGACACATGGTTGACCAAGTCAACCATGGTGGTCGGCCCCATCTATGTCATGGTCCACAAGCCACCTCACTTGATGAGGTTGAGTTGGGTCCCATTTGTTTATGCCATCTTGACTCATTGGGTCCTAAATGGGTATTTGACCCAATTGACCATCCTTGACCCAATTAACCATCATTGACCCATTTAAATGAAACTAATCCAATCCATGGCCCATTGGACCATACTTGGGCCATTGTCCAAATTTTGATCCATTTACCATCCATTCCATCAAAATTCTAAATTTCAACCATTAAAATAAATAATAGCCAATATATGTATTGATTTAAAAATCCGGGCTAGTACAGATTATGTACATGTAATGGTTTTTATTTCCATATTTGATGATCTATTTTTTGTATCAAAATGTTTATGTTTTAAGAATGGAATTTCAATGCTATTATGTAATTTAATATGAAATAGCATGTTTGCACTCACATCTCATGCATGGCATGGGAGGGAACATATGAGAGGAGTCCACGCTCCATTCGGAGTTTCCGATAAACAACCGTGGGGAGGAATCCACACTGATTCCAATGGACATACGGGAAGAGATGTATGATGTTGAATTGTAAGAGGAGTCCACGCTCCATCGGTGGGACCGATAAGGCATACGTGGGGAGAGATATATTGTGTTTGAAATGTAAAAGGAGTCCACGCTCCATTCGGTGGGACCCATAAGGCATACGTGGGGAGAGATATATTGTGTTTGAAATGTAAAAGGAGTCAACGCTCCATTCAGTGGGACCGATAAGACATACGTGGGGAGGCATGACAGAAATACTTGATGTGGATTTTTCATGAAGGGGACTACTAATTTGATTTGTGATATGGATGTTGTTGTGGGGGGGTGAGGGGGTGGGGGGGCTAATCATTAGCATATGACCCCATGACATGGCATTACATTGGCATGATTTTGTTATGAGTATCATGCACTGCTTTGGTTTTATCAGCATGATTATGATCTCTATTATCATGCTCTATTTTTGGGTATTATGTTTTACAAGTACGGTATGATGTTTTGTATCTTGATTTTATACTAATCCTATGTGTATAACCCTACTTGGAATTCCTACTGGGCGCGTTGACTAACGTCCTACTTCTACCCTTAGATGATGGTGCAGAGAATGGAAAGAACATGGGATGTACCAAAGGCCAAGCTTAGGAGCTTGGGCAGATTCTATTTATCTTTGTTTAGTTTATTTTGGACAATGTATTTGAGGTAATTGGTATTTTGGGCATGTAATAACTTAGAATTATCTTGCCATGGTTGAATGATGATTTTTGATATTAAGTTAATGGTGATTGCGTTCCTTGCTAATTAATGGATAGGGATAGTAATTCTATTCATATGATATTTCCGCAATGTGTTTATTCTGCAAGTATAACTTTAATGCGTGTGAACTGTTTTAGTGGACTTGTCCACGCACACACATCGTTGGCCAATTAAGGGTCGGGCTTTGGATGCTAGGACTTAGCTCACGTTATAGTTGGTATCAGAGCGAAACCGGAGGTATGAATCTATCAAAGTAAGATTAAGACGATATCATGTCTCACTAACAAGATAAGAATCCCAACTGACAGACTCTTCAGAGTCTGCTGCACGGGGGCCGGATTAATTTACTTTGTTAAGAATCAGACTGAAGCATTCAAACTGAGAACAACACTATAACAGCAAGGGAAGGACAATCACTATAAGTATGGATTTATCAAACCATAGCAAAGTCGGACATATTTCCCCAAAACAAGAAACATCAGGATTTCCCCAACATGAAAAACAATATGTGATACATAGGAAAGTTCCCCAAACAAGAGACATTATGTGATACATAGGAAAACTCCCCAAAATAAGAAATACAAGATGATGATTAGGCAATTTCCCCAAGTATGTGAACATAGATTTTGATGTGAAACTAAGTCGATCAATGTGTCGATGACTTAGGAAAATGCCTCCGAGAAGAAGACATACACAAGATAACCAACAACGGGAAGAAGAACATAATGGAGAGGGTCAGGGCAGTGTAAACATTCCTGAAGTACCTCCTGAACTACAGAACCTAGTACAGGCAGTAGTCACTTCCGTTCTGCAGCAACTCTTGAACGGAAATGGAGGCACAATTTCCAATGAAACATAGGACCGAAAAGGTCAAGGTGGGGGAAATATTTTTCGCCCTCACAAGATATTCAAACCCAACTTTGGGAGACCTTCTGCCTCTACTGGTTCCACTAGAAGTTTTCGTTCCAATCATCCCTCCACATCAGGATCTATCTCTCAAATTTCTTGAGGGGTGAACACCTGTTTCTAGTGTGGTCAGCAGGGCCATTTCAAAAGAGAGTGTCCACAGAACGATAGATCTTCTCACTTCAGGGGGTCTTCCTGTCCTCCAGCTCGACTACCTCAGTCACAAGGATCTAGAGCACATGACCAGACATGAAGGGCACCTATTCCGACAGGATCTGGATGACTGAATACTTTGGCTTCTGTAATGCCCGGCCTTTTTCACTCGCTTTCCGAAAATCAGAGTCTATTTTTTTTTTTATAAATAAAAGAGTGATAGAGAGCGGGACGTCACGACGCGAGCTAAGTTCGAACTTCTAAAGTCCGACCCTTAACTGGCCAACCCTATGTGTGCATGGACTAAGTCCATGAAACGGTTCACACGCAATAACTTAAACATATGGATTAGATCATAACTACGGATTATAATAGAACTTAATTCTACTCCATTTAGATAGCAAAGTAGTCCATGTCTTTAACCATAATTAACTTAGCTTAATATCCAAAGCAAACCATTCAAACCATAGCAAAATATCTAAGTTATTAAATGCCAGAATTCTAGCTACTCAAATTACATAGTGTATGAGTAACTTAAACACAATATAACTTAAACAATTCCAAGCTCCTATGCTTGGCCCCTTTCACGTTCATCGTTCCCTTCATTTCATGTGTCATCCACTAGGTAGAAATAGGGCGTTAGACAATGCGCCCAGTAAGTACTCCAAATAGGGTTAACACATGGTTAGTACAAATCATATAGATAATATAACATCAAAATCTTGTAAAACAATGCTATGTCTTGTATGCAATGAGTCCCACCCGTCACAAACACATATATCCTCTTGATGGAATTCTTCTCATCAAGTTATCCCCACAGTTGCCTTACGGACACCCCGACGGAGTGTGTTCTCCGGATTCTTCTTGATGGATAATGCACATCAAGGTCTTCCCACGAATGCCTTACGGATGCCCCGACGAAGCATGGCCTCCGGTTACCAATCATTCCTCCCATGCCATGCATGAGATTCTAATGAGAACACATGCTATTTTAATTTATAAACATAGCATTAAAAACCTCACATTTGAAACATATCATTTTACAACATACTTCATCAAAATAAGATTAAACATCATACATAATCCATGGTTTCAAAGAGGTAGAATCCTACCAATGACAACTAGTTTGACCTTGTGTTCTTGTCCGAAAATTGTTCACGACCGTATACCGTTTGTAAGGTCCCGTCACCTTGTTACATATCAACAAGTCAAACTAAAGTCCCATTTGATTTACAATAATGTCCAAATCCATAACACACTTTGTAGGGTTCGGCCATACACCATGGCCGAACCTCACTCACTTGGTTTTAGTGGCTCTCTTGATTTATTAATCATTCATCACCAAGTTAATCATTTAAACCCTTAACATAAATCCATAAACCAACCTTAGTGGGGTTCGGCCATACAACATGGCCGAACCTCACTCACTTGATTTGGTCCCTCTTTGATCTATTCCTCCATCCCCACTTAGTTAATCACTTAACAATTAATCATCTACCATTGGTAACCACCTAAGTCCATAAAAACATTCCTCATGGGGTTCTGCCATACACCATGGCCGAACCCATGATCTTTCATTTTCTTGCCTATATTTACAACTTTTCCATTTATACAAATCCATAACCAATAACATAATCCATGAACATAGATGTATATAATTAAATCCTTTATTTCCTTGTTCAATCCTCCATTCATTTAAACATGCATAACAACTCTAAATGTTCCTTTAACATGTTCCATCAAATAGTTCATTAAATGGTTCATGGGGTTCGGCCATACACTATGGCCGAACCCATGATATCTTATCTCCATATTTTATCATCTTAAGTTCATAAACCAGTCCCTCCATGGGGAGGTTTATATCATATCCTTGGGTCTTTATTTACAACTCCAAGTCCATACATATGACTTCATTTAAATCTTCCATGATCATCAATACTCTTCCATAGAAAACCTTCTAAAATTATTAACAATCTTCCATGGGGTTCGGCCATGCACCATGGCCAAACCCTATGGTTCATAATCTTCTCTTTAAAAAATCATTCATCCAAGATTATAATCCTTTGATGGAATTCCCATACAAACATCCTTTTGAACCCTTTTAAACCTTTTAAAATCCTAAACATACATCTATGATTTCCATCTTTTCAATCCATTAAAAGTACCCAATGTCTTTCCATGGGGTTCGGCCATTTCATCCTTTCCATTAAAACACAATATTCATCCCATAATTTTTCTCCCATGGGGTTCGGCCATACAACATGGTCGAACCCTATGGTTCATCATTGGTCTTTAGCCATTATAAAATTAGGGTTCGGCCATTGCATGTCCTTGACCCTTGACCCTTTTTTCTTATATATGAAATTTATCGAGCACTTACTGATTCCGCAACTCCTCCGGTTTCTTTCTCTCCTTCTTGCTCATTTCCTTCCTTAGCCTCTTCTTCCTTCCTTCTTGCTCTTTAGCCGAGACTAATCTTGATGAAACCCCTTAGAGTGATTCAGCCAAGAGATATAGTTTGAAAGAGAGAGGAGAAGCTTGGGATAGAAAATACTCCAAGTTCTTGTCTTGAAGGTGGTCGGCCTTGTATGAGAGGGAGAGAGTGAGATAAAATTCTCTAAGTGTTCTAGTCTAGAAAAGTGATTCAGCCAAGAGAGGGAGAGGGGGAGAATGACTTAAAGCCAAACTCTTTCCTTGGTTAATGAGGGTCGGCCAAAGGTGGTGTCCCTTGGTGGCACCCCTTTGTAACTCCCTTGCCCATTTTCCTCCCTCCTTAAAGTTCCATTTGGGGGTTTCATCCATGGGATGAAACTCCCATGTCCCCAATGGTATGCCTTGGTTTGAGTTGTGAAACAACACAAAACCCCCACCTCTCCATTAATGGCCCATTTGGAGGTTTCATCCATGAGATGAAACTCCCATCTCCCAACGGTATTGTTTTAACTTGGACAACCAAAACCGTCCACTTCATTGATGATCCATTTTGGGGGTTTCATCCATGAGATGAAACTCCCACACTTCCAACGTGTAACCTTGACTTGATCTTGGTGTGGTGCACCTCTTCACCTTCCCATTCCACTCACTCTTTCACTCAACTCACCTCTTTAATTTAACTCATTTAAAATCAACTCAAACCCTTGATTCCATTTCGAATTTAATTCAACCCCACTTAATTTAAACTTGAACTCACTTGGTGGTCAACCAAATCAACCACAACCCATTGGGTCTGAATTGGGCATTTTGACCCAATTAAATACATCTCACCCATTTAATTCAATTGAAACATAACCACCATTCATTGGGTCTTAATTGGGCATTTGACCTAAATAGCAACCTTGACCTAATTAAATGCATCTTACCCATTTACTTTAAATTGAACTTTATACCATAACCGTTGGGACTTAAGTGGGCAATTGACCCAACACCTTACTCGTCTAAGGTCCATATCCGTTACTTCACAAATTAAATAGCAAATTTCGTAAATATTTATAACTTGAAAATCCGGGATGTCACAGCTTCTCCTCTAGAGAAAGTGGATCATTCGGTGATTCAAGGTATGGCAGTAGCTTGTAGTTCATATGCTTATGCGTTATTTGATTTGGGAGCATCCCACTCTTTTGTATCTACTGCCTTCACATCTGTTACTAGCACTTTAGTACAACAAATGTCTACTGCACTTACTATAGTATCCCCTATTGGTAGACGATAACGAGAATTGGTGGGTATATCGATCCCACGATAGATACAGTGGTCCCATGGTAAATGTGACAGTTCTATGGATAGATATTATCTTCCCATGGATGAGGGTTTCCATGGTGGTTTGGATTAATGCCGGATATTGGCTTTATGGTAGACGTATTGGTAGTGTGAGGTACATTTTGGTCCCATAGTGGACATATTGGTCTTATGATAGAATTTTGGTTCCATAGTTGACGTATTGGCATTATGGTGGACATCTTGATTCCATAGTCGACGTATTGGTCGTATGTTAGACCTGTTAGTCCTATGATAGACATATTGGTTCTACTAAGGTATTAGTTATGCCTATGAATGGATTATACCCATGGAGGGGTTATATTCATGGATCTGATGAACAAAATCTTTCATCACTATTTAGACGAGTTTGTAACCGTCTTCATTAACGATATCCTAATTTATTCCAACAATCGGGAGGAGCATGCAGAACATCTAAGGATAGTCTTGGACACCATGAAGAAAAATCAATTATATGCCAAAGCAAGCAAATAAGAATTATGGCTATCTGAGGTTAACTTCTTAGGGCATGTTATATCAGTGGAAGGAATAGCAGTGGACCCGGCTAAAGTGGTTGCAGTTAGAGACTAGAAAGCTCCAAGGAATGTGACCAAAATATGCAGCTTTCTGGGATTGGCTGGTTATTATCAGAAGTTTATTATGGACTTCTCCAAGATTGCATCTCCACTTACTCGACTCACTCAGAAAGGAGTCAAATTTGAATGGTCTGTTGTATGCAACCGAAGATTCGAAGAACTGAAGGAGAGGCTTACGACTGATCCGATTCTTATTTTGCCGGAAAGAGGTAAGGGCTATGAAGTATATTGTGATGCTTTAGGTGAAGGACTTGGGTGTTCTCTTACTTAAAGTCAACACATAGTGGCTTATGGTTCAAGGCAGTTGAAAATTCATGAACGCCACTATCCCACACATGATCAGGAATTACCGCAGTGGTCTTCGCTCTCAAAAGCTGGAGACAATATCTTTATGGCGAGAAGTTTGAGGCATTTTCTGTAACGCCCCGCCCTTTTTCACTCGCTTTTCGAAAATCAGAGTCTATTTTTTTTTCTTAAAAGAGGGATAAAGAGTGGGACGTCACGATGCGAGTTAAGTCCGAACTTCTAAAGTCCGACCCTTAACTGACCAACCCTATGTGTGCATGGACTAAGTGCATGAATACAGTTCACATGTAATATATTAACTTGCGGAATTAAAACATAACTGCGGATTATAATAGAACCTAAATCTATTCCACTTTAGATAGCAAAGTACTTCATCACTTAACCAAATTACCTTAAATTAAATATCCAAAACAAACCATTCAAAACATAGCAAGATTATCTAAGTTATTATATGCCACATTCTAGCTACTCAAATTGCATGTCCATGAGTAACTTAAATAAAGTAACATTAAACATATCCAAGTTCCTATGCTTGGCTCCGTTCACGATCATCATTTCCTCCATTTCTTGTGTCATCCACTAGGGTAGAAGTAGGGCGTTAGAACAACGCGCCCAGTAAGAATTCCAAGTAAGGCTAACACATGGGTTAGTACCAAAAATCATATAAATAACGTAATACCAAAACCATATAAAAACAATGCCATGTCATGATGTCAAATGCAATGAGTCCCACCCATCACAAATACATATAACGTCTTGATAGGATTCTCATCATCAAGTTATCCCCACAGTGGTCTTTCGGATGCCCGGACGGAGTGTGGCCTCCGGTTACCTCTTGATGGAAAATGCACATAAGGTATCCCCACAGTGGTCTTTCGGATGCCTCGACGGAGTGTGGCCTCCTGTTATATATCCTCCCTCCCATGCCATGCATGAGATGCAAATGTCCGCATGCTATGTAATAAAGTAACCGTAGCAATAAAACCTCATATTTTGAAAACATATTAACTTTACAACATAACCATCAAAATAAGAGATTAAACCATATTACATAACCATGGTTTCAAAGAGGTAGAATCCTACCAACGACAACTAGTATGACCTTGCGTTCTCGCCAGATAACCGTTCACGATCGTATACCGCTTGTGAGGTCCCGTTACCTTATAACATATCAACCAATCAATTAAACCAATTCCCCTTTTATTTACAATATTTAAGTCCATAAATTTGTCTTGGTATGGCCGAACCCCACCCACTTGGTTTTTAGTCCATCTTTGAGTCCCTTGATCTTTTAACTTAAGTCTAAGATCATACCCCTTTAATTCATTAAATCTAACATACATAAACCCTAATTCCACCAAACATTCCCCATGGGGTTCGACCATACACCATGGCCGAACCCATGGTCCATTATTTCCACTTAATTACAACATTGCCATTCTTCTATCCATGGCTAACATTCCATTCATCTAAGCATGCATATGTCCACATTTTGATCCACAAAATGGTTCATGGGGTTCGGCCATACACCATGGCTGAACCCTATGATGTCTAAATCCCATTTCTCCATTGAATTCATTACCATTTTTAAGTCCACAAACAAGTCGTTTCACAGGGGTTTATTCATACCCTTAGGTCATCATCTACTACCCCAAGTCCATCCACATGTTTTCCATCTTAAACCTTTTAAAAACATCAACCACCTTCCATTTAATCCCTTCAAAATCATTGATATTTCCTTCCATGGTGTTCGGTCATACACCATCGTTGAACCCATGGTTCATGGTTCTTTCACCAATTACATTTTAACACCATGTAAAATGATTAGTATTCCTCCTTTTAAAGCCCTTTAAAAATCCTTAACATGCATCTACCATTTTCATGTTTTGAACCCATTAAAACTATTTAAACAATCCACATCAATTCAATATCTAAGCAAACCCTAAATCCGTAAATATTACTTGGTGGGGTTCGGCCATACAACATAGCCGAACCTCACCCTTTGGTTTTGTGCCCTTCTTTTCCATTCTTTATATCCATTAAACATAGTTGATGTCCTTAACAATATATCCATTTTAAACCCTTTTAAAACATTCATAACCTTCCATGGTTTTCATCCCTCAAAAACCCATAAAAATAACCAATGTCTTTCCATGGGGTTCGACCATCCACTTTGGCTGAACCCTATGGTTCATCCTTCCATTAAAATACCATATTCATCCCCTAATTTTTCTTCCATTGGGTTCGGCCATACACTATGGCCGAACCCTATGGTTCCTTACTTTAAACAAAATTTATCAAAAAACCTACCGGTTCAGCAACTCCTGCGGTTTCTTTCCCTCCGACTTGTTCTTTCAATCCTTTCTTTCCTTAGCCTCTTCCTCCTTCCTTCTTACTTCTTTGACCGAGATTGTGACTTGAGAGAGAGGGAGAGTTCGGCCTTGTGTGAGAGTGATAGAACTTTGAGATGAAACTCTAAGCCTTTGGTCTTGAGGAGTGATCGGCCAAGAGATGGTTTGAGGGAGAGAAAACAGCCAAGAGGGAGAGGGAGAGAGAGAGAGAGAGTTAATGGAAACAAAACCCTTTCCTTCGTTAAAGAGGGTCGACCAAAGTTGGTGTCCCTTGGTGGCACCCCTTTGTAACTCCCCACTCCTTTTTTTCCTCCCTCCTTTAAGTTCCATTTGGGGGTTTCATCCATGAGGTGAAACCCCATGTCTCCAACGGCTACAACCCTTTGTGTGACCTTGTGTAACTTCCACAAACACCATTCATCTTCCATTAATGCTCCATTTGGGGGTTTCATCTATGAGATGAAACTTCCCCCACCCCCCCCCCCCCCCTCTCTCTCTCTCTCTTCCCTCCAACGTGTATACTTTTGCTTGAATTTGAATTAAACAAAACTCCCCACCTCTCCATTAATGACTGAAGTGGGGGTTTCATCCATGGGATGAAACTCTCATTCCAACTCACCTAACTCATATAATTTAATTCAAATCAACTCAATTCACTTAACTCATCACTTTGAAGTCAACTCACTCACTTGATTGCCTTCCCATTTTAATTCAGCCCCAATTAAGTTAGGCTTGAACTCTTGTGGTCAACTAAGTCAACCATGACCCATTGGGTCCCTATTGAGCATTTTGACCCAAATAGCAACCTTGACCCAATTAAATATATCTTACCCATTTACCTTACATTGAACACTCCTTCCATAACCGTTGGGTTGTAATTAGGCCATTGACCCAACACCTTACCCATCTAAGGTCCATATCATTTAAATTCACAAATTAAATAGGCAAATTCATATATATTGATAACCTAAAAATTTTGGGTGTTACATTTTCAGATCTCAAAAGTTTGAAATATTTGTTTGATCAGAAGGAACTTAATATGAGGCAACGCAGATGGATGGAATGTCTGCAAGACTGTGAGTTTGCGCTTCGATATCATCCTGGCAAGGCAAACAAAGTGGCAGATGCCCTCAGTCGCATGTCACATACAACAGTGGCCAGTTTGATTATGAAGGAATGGGGAATGCTGAATACCATTCGAGAGTTCAATTTGTACATCAAGAATCATGGGAGAATGTATAATCTGATCATACGGTCCAACATGGTTTCCAAGATTGAGCAGGAACAACGGATAGATCCGAAAGTGGAAGAGATATGGGCTACCATGTCGATCCCATACCATCTAGGGGACAGTTTTCCCTTCTTTCCAAATCTCAAGTGTCCCTTTCGTGCTGAGACTTTCAAGAACACCATATCCCCCACCTCAAATTCAAGGAACAACCTCCTCTTGTCAGTATAGCTCTTCTGTCGACTCTGTGCAGCCAATAGGTGTTGTCGTATCAACTGTATCTGTGTTGTAGTCTCTGCGACTAACTCAGGTCCAATTAGTGCAGGCTCACCGGCCTCTGTCCAGCACACTGGTGACTTACAAGGTCTACCATATAAAGCCTCGAATGGAGTCATCTAGAGGCTTTCCTGGTAACTGTTGTTATATGAAAACTCTACCAGCGGCAAGTGATCCTCCCATCCACCCTTGAAATCTAGCATACATGCTCTCAGTATATCCTCTAATGTCTGTATTGTCCTCTCAGATTGCCTATCAGTCTATGGATAGAATGTTGTGTTAGTCAGTAGATCTGTCCCCATGGTTGACTGCATACTCTGCCATACACTGCTGGTGAAACGACCATCTCTATCAGACACAATAGTCCGAGGAATACCATGTAATCTGATGATATCTTTGATATACCTTTGACCCAAGGTCTCAGATGAGTCTGTCATCTTAATGGGAAGAAAATGTGCAGACTTGGTCAGTCGGTCTGCCACGACCCATATCGCATTGTTTCCCTTTGAAGACCTTGGCAACCCCGTCACAAAATCCATGGGGATGTGCTCCCATTTCCATGCCGGCACTGGTAAGGGTTTGAGTAACCCAAGTGGCTTCTGATGTTCTGTCTTAACCTGCTGACAAGTTAAGCAATGAGCCACAAATTCTGCCACATCCCTCTTGAGTCAGTGCCACCAATAATGTCTCTTCAGGTCATGATACATCTTGGTGCTGCACGGATGAATAGATAGTTTGGTCTGATGTGCCTCAATCAGTAACTCTCTTCTGCAGCTCTTAGGCACATATATCCTACCTCGGAATACAAGACCCTATCCTGGTCATAATTCCCATTCCGGTATGACCACGCCAGTAGACATCTTGGCCCATATCTCCTCCATTTTCGAATCTGCTCGCTACTCCTGTTCAATCTTGGAGACCATGTTGGACCGTATGATCAAATTCTACATACTTCCATGGTTACTGATATACAGATTGAACTCTCGTATGGTATTCAGCATCTCCCATTCTGTCCTGATCAAACATGCCACTGATGCATGTGATACGCGGCTGAGGGCATCTGCCACCTTGTTCGCCTTGCCAGGGTGATAACGAAGCGCGAACTCATAATCCTGCAGATATTCCATCCATCTACGCTGCCTTAGATTGAGCTCTATCTGATCAAACAAGTATTTCAAGCTCTTATGATTTGAAAACACTTCAAACTTCTCGCCATATAGGTAGTGTCTCCAACTTTTGAGAGCGAAGACCACTACGGCTTGTTTCAGATCATGCGTGGGATAAAGGCGTTCATGCATTTTCAACTATCTTGAACCATAAGCCACCACACGATGAGTTTGACTGAGGATACACCCAAGTCCCTCTCTTGAAGCATCGCATTGTACCTCATAACCCTTGCCTCTTTTTGGCAAATCAAAATAGGAGTCGTTATAAGTCTATCTTTTAGATCCTCAAATCTCCGGTTGTACACATCTAACCACTCAAATTTGACTCCTTTCTGAGTGAGTTGGGTAAGTGGAGATGCAATCTTGGAGAAGTCCATGATGAACTTCCTCTAGTAACCCGCCAATCCCAAGAAGCTACGGATCTTGGTTACATTCCTCGGTTCTTTCCATTCTCTCACTGCCGCCACTTTGGCCGGGTCCATGGCTATACCTTCTGCTGATATAACATGCCCCAAGAAATTAACCTTGGGTAGCCAGAATTCACACTTGCTGGCTTTGGCATATAACTTGTTCTTCCTCAAAGTGTCCAGAACTATTCTCAGGTGCTCAGCATGTTCTTCCTTACTTTTAGAATAGATCAGAATGTCATCGATAAATACAATGACAAACTGGTCCAAGTGTGGATGGAAGATCCTGTTCATCAAATCCATGAACACAGCCGGTGCATTGGTGAGTCCAAACAGCATGACTACAAACTCATATAGTCCATACCGCGTTCTGAAGGCTGACTTCTCTATGTCTTCCTCCCTAACTCGGATTTGGTGGTATCCAGACATCAAATCAATCTTAGAGAAGTGGCTGGAACCTCTAAGTTGATCAAATAGATCATCAATCCTGGGTAGAGGATACTTGTTTCTGACAGTCAGCTAGTTCAGTTTTCGGTAATCCACACACATTCGGAGTGTACCGTCCTTCTTCTTCACAAACAACCCCGGAGCTCCCCAAGATGATGTACTGTTACGGATGCAACCCAGTCTGAGCAGTTCATCAATCAGCTTCTTTAGCTCGGACATCTCTGCTGGTGCCATCCGGTAGTGTGGTAATGACACAGGTGACGTGCCAGGATACAACTTGATTTCAAAATTAATCACCCTAATGGGAGGCAAGTTAAGGAGTTCTTTTGGGAATACTTCCGCATAGTCCTTTACTATTGCCGGAAGTTCAGCCACCGGTGCCTTGTTGACTCTGATACTATTCAATACCAGGTGGTTTAACCCTTCTTGCAGTATGCTTTGTTTGTCAGTACGCACCACATATTGCTTTCCTTCGGGTGACCAAAATGTCACCCTACGGCGATAGCAATCAATGTTGGCCTGAAAGATAGTCAACCAGTCCATGCCGAATATAATATCGTACTCAGTCATATTGAGTACCAAATAGTTGAACTCAAATATGAGTCCAGCGAGTTCAGTATTCACTGCTGTGCATATAAGTCCCAAAGACGTGTCTCCAACGGGGGAGACAATTGTAACAACCCGGCTTTTCCTCTCGAAAATCAAAGTCTATTTTTTTAAAAAAATAAACAAAGGTCATAAAGAGCGGAATATCAAGACGCGAGTTAAGTCCAGACTTCTAAAGTCCAACCCTTAACTGGCCAAACCTATGTGTGCATGGACTAAGTCCATGAGAATGGTTCACACATAGTAAAATATAATCTTTGCGGAATATAACCTAAACTAACTGCGAATTATAATAGAACCTAAGTCTACTCCATTTTAGATAGCAAAGTACCTAGTCAAATATCCAAAATTATCTTAACTTAAACATTCAACAAATCATTCCAAACCATAGCAACATAGTCTAAATTATTACATGCCAACATCTAACTACTCAAATTACATGTCCAACAAAATATAATAATTAATATCCAATCCCATATCCAAGCTTCTATGCTTGGCTTCTTTCACGATCCTCGATCCCTTCCTTTCCTGTATCATTCACTAGGGTAGAAGTAGGGCGTTAGAACAACGCGCCCAGTAGGAATTCTAAGTAGGGCTATCACATGGGTTAGTATCAAATGTCATATAAAATATCATATCATCAATATCATGTAAAATCATGCCATGCCATATGTCTTATGCAATGAGTCCCACCCATCACATACATGTAACCTCTTGATGGAATTCTCCTTATCAAGGTAACCCCACAGTGGTTTTTCGGACGCCCCGACGGAGTGTGGCCTCTGGATTCTTCTTGATGGCATTATCCACATCAAGGTCTTCCCACGATTGCCTTACGGACGCCCCGACAGAGCGTGGCCTCCGGTTACAAATTCCCCTCCCATGCCATGCATGAGATGTACATATTCATATGCTATGCAATATAATTAACCATAGCATTTAAAAACTTCACTTTTGAAACATAATATAATTACAACATAAACCATAAAATAAGATAAAACCATTTACATATCCATGTTTCAATAAGGTAGAATCCTACCCAAGACAACTAAGGTGTCCTTGAGCTTTAAACCGGCAACCATTCTCGATCGTGCCCCCTTTATGAAGTCCCGTTACCTTATAACATGACCATAAATCAAACCAACAACCTATTTGATTTGTAATAATTTCTAAGTCCCAAAACACAACTTGTGGGGTTCGGCCATACCCCATGGCCGAACCTCACTTACCTTAATTTTAACCCTTCTTTTTATTTATCACTTAATCACCTCTTAACTAATTACTTAACCTTTATTTCACCAAAATCCACCTTTGTATGACTGAACCTCACCATCATAAATTTTGGTCCTTTAATCCTTTTTAATTAGGTCCAATTGCCAATCCATTCATCTAAGCATTCACATATTAATCATGTAGCCCATAGTCATCCACCATTGTTACTCCATGGGGTTCGGCCATACACATGGCCGAACCCTATGGTTCCTTATTTGCATTAAAACCTTTTATTCATCTATAATTGTTTCTCACACCTTCATCCATTTAAATCCTTTTAGACCCTTTAAAAATAAAATACCATACATAGCACTTGGTGGGGTTCGGCCATACACCATGGCCTAACCTCACCCTTTGGTTTTGGTGCTCCTCTTTTCCATTCTTTTTTATAATCAAAATGCATCCAAGTCCATCACTTTACACTCATTTTAAACCCTTTAAAAACATCAACAACATTCCATGGGGTTCGGCCATGCAACATGGCCGAACCCTATGGTTCCTTATCTCATCTTTTAAATCCCATAGCCATAATCTTAACCTTTGATGGGTTCGGCCATGATGACATGGCCAAGTGGGACCCAAATCCACCCCATCAAGTGAGGTGGCAAGTGGTTAAAGTATCATGCATGGTCGGCTAACCATGGTTGACTTGGTTAACCATGGGTGAGCTCAAAGGTTGAGTTGAATAATACTTGAGTTGGAAAGTGAGTTCACATGAGTTGAGAATTTATTAATGTTGAGTTCAAGTGCTTGAGTAGGGGAATGAGTTCACTTAAAGTGAGTTGAGTTGAAAGGGAAGTGAGGAGACTCCCATTTGAAGTGAGTCAAGTGGGAGATGGAGGGTTTCCATCTCATGGGAGAGTAAACCCAAGGCACCAACGTTGAGAACCAAGGAGGTTTCTTGGTTTGAACCAAGGGTCACCTTGGTTATGCCAAGGGACTCCTTAGTTAGACCAACATTAATGAAGGTTGGTGGCTGATTTTAAAAAGGAAAATTCCCCCCTTTGGCCGATTGGATCTCTCTTAGAAAAAAAGAGATTTTCATCTCTCTCTCTCTCTCTCTCCCTCTCTCAACATCCTTGGCCGATTGCATCCCTAAGAAACATAGAGATTTTCTTCTCTTCTCATCTCTCTCTCCCTCCCATTTCTAGTTCTAGACTTGGAGAAACTAAAAGAAATCGGTGAAGGAACAAGGAAGGAGAAGGACCAAGGAAGAAATTCAGATTAAAAAGAAATGAAGGAGACACGGGTGAAGGTATGTTCTACGGTTATTTTACATGGGAATGAATGAACTAAGGGAATCCATAGATTTGGCCATAGTTTGGCCAAACCTATGGATTCTATTTATTGATTTGAAATTGATGGCCAAAGTGTTATGGACCATGGACTTTGAAATCCATTCAAGGGATGGTTAAGTGTTTAGAATAAAAAGGAAAAGACCCTAACTGTTTGGAGGGTAAGATAAATGTGTTTAAATGAGATATGATGATAATGACCATGTTTAGACAAGATTAAAGAATGAATCTCATGAAGAAAAGATTTATAGATAATAAAAAAAATGAGGATTGATCACGGACGGCATTGTCTGCGGACGGGTTTCAACTGTTTGCGGACGTGTTTCAACTGTCCGGGGGACGGGTTTCGACTGCCCGTGGACGGGTTTCTATCATCCGCAGGACAGGTTTCGACCCTCCACGGACGGGTAACAAACATGAATATGATATTGGCTGCGAACAGGTTGCATGTCTGTAGGACGGGCTTCTACAGTCCACGAGACGGGTGTGGACTGTCCACTGGATGGGTGACGGGTAATGGATAGCAGGTACCAGGTAGCGGGTACCGGGTAGAGGGACACGGGTACCGGGTAGCAGGTACCGGTTAGCGGGTACCGGGTAGTGGATGGCGGGTACCGGGTCACGGGTAATGGGTCACGGGTAACGGGTCACGGGTAACGGGTAACAGGCTGAACAGAGTGTTGGTTAATGAAGCATAGGGTTCTTGGTTTTTAGACTCACATGATTAAAATAATCTATGGATTAAAAAGGGACCCAAAAACCTAGTTAGTGAGGTTCGGCCATGGTGTATGGCCGAACCCCACTAAGGCATGTATGATGGACTTAGGCATGGTTAAGACGTTGGTTTAATTGTTGATGTGTAATAAGGTAAATGGGACCTCGCAAGCGGTACGCGATTGGTGACCGAATTCTTGGACGGAAACGCAAAGGAACGCTAGTTGGTATTTGGTAAGATTCCTACCTCATTGTAAGCCATGGATTATGTGTGTATGAATGTTTTACTTGATTTATTTTGGTAATCAAATGACATGTTTTAAGATGGGATTTACATGCTATGGTTTGAAATATTATTATATGACATATTGCACTTACATCTCATGCATAGCATGGGAGGGATGAAATGAAACCGGAGTCCATGCTTCGTTGGGACGACCGATAAACATACATGGGGATATTATGTGTTTATGATATCTTGATGAGGGTTTTTCCATCAAGAGGGACATTGTATAATGATGATATGGATGATGGGTGGGACTCATGACATATGACACCCATGGCATGGCATTGATTGCATGGTTTTGCTATACTATTACCTATGTGTTTTTGTTATCACTAATCCATGTGTTGACCATACTCGGAGTACCTACTGGGTGCGTTGTCTAACGCCCTACTTCCACCTTAGATGATGACTCAGGAAATGGAGGAAATGAAGGACGTGATGGAAGCCAAGCGTAGAAGCTTGGAGGAGCGAGCTAGTTTATTTACTTAAGTTTTATTTTGGAAATGTAATTTGAGTAACTTAGCTCGTTAGACTGTAATAATTTAGACTATTGCTATGGTTTGGAATTTTATTTGGACATTCTAACTTTGAAGTATTTTAGTAATTTAAGTGATGTAATTTCCTTGCTATCTAAAATTCGTAGGATAGATTCTATTATAATTTCGCATTAAGTTATAATTCCGCGAGCTTACTTTCTACGTGTGAACCGTTCTCGTGGACTTAGTTCCACGCACACGTAGGGTTGGCCAGTTAAGGGCCGGGCTTTGGAAGCTCGGCCTTAACTCGCGTAGTGACGTCCCGTGCCCTTTGCCACTCTTTATTTCAAAAAAAAAAAATAATAGGCTCTGATTTTCGGTTAAGCATAGTGAAAAGGGGCGGGGCGTTACAGTTGGCATCAGAGCGAAACCGGAAGAATGAATCTTTCAAAGTAAGATTAAGATGGTTTCATGTCTCACTGACATATAAGAATCCCATCTGACCGACTCTTCGGAGTCCACTACACGGGGGCCAGATTAATTTACTTCGTTAGACTCAGACTGAAGCATTCAATCTGAGAGCAACATTTGACGAAAAAGAATGATAGCAAGGGAAGGACAGTCACAATAAGTTGGATTTATCAAACGTAGTAAGATAAGGCTTAGTTCCCCCAAATTGAAAAGAAACATTTGATACTTAGGAAGTTTTTCCCCCAAAAACAAAGTATGCTTATTTGGCAATTTTTCCCCCAAATTGAAAAGGAACATTTGATACCTAGGAAGTTTTCCCCAAAAAACAAAGTATGTTTATTTGGCAATTTTTCCCCAAATTAAAAAGGAATAATTGATACTTAGGAAGTTTTCCTAAAACTAAGTATGCTTATTTGGCAAATTTCCCCAAAATATGAAAACGCCAATTTTATGAAGGAACTAAGTCAATAAATGTTTTCGATGACTTAGGAAATGCCTCCAACAAGAAGGACTCACCAAAACCCACGGGTGGAGGAAGAGGTGCAACCACCTCATCTGGAAGAAGAGGTGCAACAACCTCCTCGGGGGGGAGAGGAAAACAGAGCGAACATCCCCGTAGTGCCTCCCGAGTTGCAAGACTTGGTTCAGGCGGTGGTCACATTTGTTCTTCAACAGCATTTGAGCGGAAATGCGACCACCAGCGACTCAAGTGACCGGAGGATGATCAAGGATTTTCAGCAGCAGCGCCCCCCTTACCTCAACGGGAAAGGAGGGCCTGTCGTAGCGGAAAACTGGTTGAGGAAAGTTACTCAGATCTTGGCCCTACTAAAGATCTCGAGTCATGAAGACAAGATCTTGCTGGCTTCCTCACAACTGATAGACGATGCCGACAAGTGGTGGGAGGTAGTAGAGCGACAGCGGGTGCTCATTCATGAAGGAGAGAGGACTACAATGACGTGGGAGCAGTTCTCAGCCATGTTTTTAGACCACTACTTCACCGAGGAGGAGAAGGAGCGCCATGTCCAGGCATTTATATCTTTGGTGCAAGGCACCATGACAGTGGCAGAGTACCACCAGGAGTTCCTTTGTTTGTCCTGTTATGCCCTATTTATGGTGGACACGGAGTACCGGAGGCCCCGTAAGTTTGAGCAGGGCCTTCGGCCGAGCATTAGAGCCAGGGTGACCATCTTCAAGGCACCTACACTGGCAAAGGTGGTCAGCAAGGCCACTATAGTAGAGCATGAGATGGCAGAGATAGTCCGGTTTGACAACCGCTGGGGTCAGAGTGGGAGGGGTACATTTCAGCCCAACAAGAAGTTCCGCCCGAACTTTAGTAGACCCTCACCTTCCACTGGGTCCACAGGGGGCTTTCACCCAAGTCAGCCCTCCCCATCAGCATCAGTCACTCAGGTTCCCCGAGGTGGGAACACATGCTACCAGTGTGGCCAACAGGGCCACTTCAAGAGGGAATGTCCGCAGAATAGCAAACCCTCTCATTCCAAAGCTTCCTTCCGCCCTCCAGCTAGACCAGCTAATTCACGAGGAACCAGGGCTTACAACCAGGCAGGGAGGGCGCCTAACCCTACGGGATTTGGACTGCTTTATACCATAGCTCCTCGAGTAGCGGTGGATCACTCCATGATTCAAGGTATGTCCGTAGTTGGTAGTTCCTATGCCTTTGCATTATTTGATTCTGGAGCTTCCCATTCATTTGTATATGCTGCATTCATATCTGCCACGGGCACATTAGTACAGAAACTGTCCACATCACTCACTATTGTATCCCCCATTGGAGACACATCTTTGGGACTCATATGCACGGCAGTGAACACTGAACTCGCTGGATTCAGATTCGAGTTCAACTATTTGGTGCTCAATATGACTGAGTACGATGTTATTTTTGGCATGGACTGGTTGGCTAGTTTTCAGGCCAACATTGATTGTCTTCTTCGTAGGGTGATATTTTGGTCACCCGAGGGAAAGCGGTATGTGGTGAATGCAGATAAACAGAACATCCCTATGACCCGAAGACTGCATGAAGAGCAGAACCACCTTGTCTTGAACAACATCAGATTAGACAAGGCACCAGTGGCTGAACTTCCAGCGGCAGTGACAGACTACGTGGAGGTATTCCCAACAGAGCTCCCTAGTTTGCCACCCAAGAGGGAGATAGACTTTGAGATCAAGCTATATCCTGGCACTACTCCAGTATCATTGCGACATTATCGGATGGCACCAGCTGAGATGTCCGAGTTGAAGAAGCAGATTGATGATCTGCTCAGACGGGGGGTTCATCCGGAACAACACATCATCATGGGGAGCCCCAGTATTGTTTGTGAAGAAGAAGGATGGCACCCTTCGAATGTGTGTGGACTACAGGAAATTGAACTAGTTGACGGTCAGGAACAAGTACCCTCTGCCCAGAATTGATGATCTATTTGATCAACTTAGGGAATCCTCTCACTTCTCCAAGATTGATCTGATGTCCGGTTACCATCAAATCCGGGTTAGGGAGGAGGACATAGAGAAGACAGCTTTCAGGACACAATACGGTCTGTATGAGTATGTGGTCATGCCATTTGGACTTACAAATGCACCGGCTGTGTTAATGGATCTGATGAACCGGATCTTTCGTCCTTACTTGGATCAATTTGTGATTGTATTCATTGATGATATTCTGGTCTATTCCAAAAGTCAGGAGGAACATGCTGAGCACCTGTGGATAGTCTTGGACACCTTGAGGAAGAACCAGCTATATGCCAAAGCCACCAGCAAGTGTGAGTTCTGGCTATCTGAGGTCAACTTCTTGGGGCATATTATATCAGCAGAAGGTATAGCCGTGGACCCAGCTAAGGTGGCTGCAGTTAGGGAATGGAAAGCACCGACGAATGTGACCAAGATCCGCAGCTTTCTGGGATTGGCGAATTACTATCGGAAATTCATCATGGACTTCTCCAAGATTGCATCTCCGCTTACCCGACTCACTCAGAAAGGAGTCAAATTTGAGTGGTCAGATGTGTGCAACCGCAGATTTACGGATCTGAAGGAGAGACTTACAAATGCTACCATACTTGATTTTGCCGGAAAAAGGCAAGGGTTATGAAGTGGAATGCGATGCTTCAGGAGAGGGACTTGGGTGTGTTCCCAGTCAAGATCATCGTGTGGTGGCTTATGGTTCAAGACAGTTGAAAATTCATGAACGCCTTTATCCCACACATGATTTGGAGTTAGCCGCAGTGGTCTTCGTTCTCAAAAGCTGGAGGCACTACCTCTATGGCGAGAACTTTGAGGTGTTTTCAAATCACAAAAGTCTGAAATATTTGTTTGATAAGAAGGAGCTCAACATGAGACAGCGCAGGTGGATGAAATATCTACATGACTATGACTTTGCACTCTGATATCATCTTGGCAAGGCGAACAAAGTAGCGGATGCTCTCAGCCGCATGTCACATGCGACAGTGACCAGCTTGATCAGGACGGAATGGGATATGATGAACACCATCCGAGAGTTCAATTTGTATATCAAGAACTGTGGGAGTATGTATAATCTGATCATACAGTCCAACATGGTCTCCAAGATTGAACATGAGCAATGGACAGATCTAGAAGTGGAGGAGATATGGGCCAAGATGTCTACCGGTGAGGTTGTACCGGAATGGGAATTACGACCGGGATAGGGTCTTTTATTCCGAGGTAGGACATATGTGTTTGAGAGCTGCAGAAGAGAGTTGTTGATTGAGGCACATCAGACCAAACTCTCTATTCATCCGGGCGACACCAAGACGTATCATGATCTTAAGAGGCACTATTGGTGGCATGGACTCAAAAGAGATGTAACGCCCCGCCCTTTTCGAGAATTTCAGAGTATATTTTTTTTTTTAAAAGTAATAATAAAACATCGAAAGAGAGCAGGCGGCGTCACGACTCGAGTTAAGTTCAGACTATCCAAGTCTGAACCTTAACTGGCCACCCATGTGTACATGGAATAGACCATGATAGTGAATCACACATGGAACTAACGTCAACATGCGGAATAATCTAGATTAATTGCGGAAAAGAAAGACGAGATAGCAAGTAACAGTCTTAAACAATAAATAACATAGATCAACCATCCAAAGGTTATTATTCTAATCAAACCATAGTAAGTAACGAATTATTACATGTCCAACAAAAGTATACAAATGATAATAATGTAACGTAATCCAAATCCATCATTAAAGCACTTAGGCTCAACTCCCCTCCCGGTCAATGACCTTTCCTTTCCCTTTGCTTGTACCTACAATCTCCTCTGAGGATAGAATTAGGGCGTTAGATTAACGCGCCCAGTAGGTTCCCGAATAAGGGCTACCACATGTTAGCATATAAAACATGCATATATATATCATAATACATGATCACAAAAAAACAGATAAAACGATGCTATGAAATATGCACATGCAATGAGCATCCCCCATCATGTACTTTCATAGCCATCACTTGACGTGCCTTGCACCGACAAGGTAAATTACATCACACTTTCATCTCTTCTATAAAATATGTACATGTAATGAGCAACCCCCATCATGTACCATCGTAGCCATCACTTGACGTGCCTTGCACCGACAAGGTAAATTACAACAACATTCATCTCTTTTATGCAATATGTACATGCAATGAGCAACCCCCATCATGTACATTCGTAGCCATCACTGTAGAACTTCATTCATTATCCCATGACTATGCATGAGATGCCAATGCCTGTATGTCATTTGTTAATGCATAATATATCATTTGAAACACATATATTAAAACAAGAGTATCATAAGAAAAACTGGGTAAAACCGTGGTTACAAGTAGGTAGGAAACCTACTTAAGAATCACTTCAGTGTCGGTTCTTTCTTAGGCTTTATCCGGTCACCGCTCGCAGTCGTGCACCGTCACAGATATCCGTCACCTTATTCACATAAATCATGGACCAACTTTTAATCTCTTACTTTATTTGATTCCCATTTTTGAGTCTAAGTCCACAAATACCAACTCATGGTTGTGACGTTTATTTACAAACATGCCATTGCTACCAATACCTTGATTAAACTTTACAACTTACCCACAACCTTAACATGGTTCAGCCATGTTTTGGCCGACCAAATCAGCAACCATAATTCCCTTTTTAATCACACACACATCCATAAAATGAACCATGAAAACAACCCATGGGGTTCAATCATACTCATGGCTGAACCCTTATGGTTCTTTGCTCAATAATGTCCTTTGTTTAAATACTAATTGGCTCTACCCCTTAGCCATATTAAACCCATGATTTTGCCATCCCATGGCCAGCCCAAAATCAGTAACCTTATCATATAAAAATCTCCCAAAAACAGTCCACAAAGGTCTATGGTTTCCATGTTTTCCAATCATGAAAACCAACCCTCTTTTACATGGGGTTCGGCCCTCCATGTTGGCCGAACCCAATGGCTATGTTTACTGTTTTTAAACTTCAGATAATAATGTAATAACAGTATATTAAAATCAGGTTTTAACTTTCAAACAAACCATCCAAAACCGTCCATAAAAAGTCTATGGTTTACATGTTTTTCCAACATGAACACCAACATCCTTTTACATGGGGTTCGGCCCTCCATGGTGGCCGAACCCAATGGTTAGGTTTACTGTTTTTAAACCTTAAATAATAATGTAATAACAGTATATTAAATCAGGCTTTAACTTTCAAACAAACCATCCAAAACAGTCCATAAAAAGTCTATGGTTTACATGTTTTTCCAACATGAAAACCCACATTCTTTTACATGGGGTTCGGCCCTCCATGGTGGCCGAACCCAATGGTTACGTTTACTGTTTTTAAACCTCAGATAATCATGTAATAACAGTATATTAAAATCAGGTTTTACCTTTCAAACAAACATCCAAACATTAGCCCAATTTCATAGGGTTCGGCCATGCTCATTGGCCGAACACCATGAAATTGGTTTTGAACATTTAACCCTCTATCTTGGGTTTGAAACCAACACCCAAATCCATGTTTTAACCTCCTTAAAACATGCATTCCAAATCCAAAAATAACATCTAATATCAGTCCCAAATCATATGGTTTTAATTTCCAAAAAATATCAAAAACAACCATTTGTTTCCATGGGGTTCGGCCATGCTAAGTGGCCGAACCCAATGGTCCATTTCCATCTTTTAATCCACTGATTTTAGACTATATAAACTTCAGTCCCTATGTCATTCAGATCCATGTTTTTAACCATTCTAAAATATGTATTTAAATCTTAAATCAAAACCCAAAAACAGTCCACAAAATCCATGGTTTTCATGTTTCAAAACATGAAAACCAAGCCATCTCTTACATGGGGTTCGGCCCTTCATGGTGGCCGAACCCAATGGTTATTTTTACCATTTTAAATCCTCCACTAATCAAGGTTAAAACCTTGGTGTATTCGGCCATAACAATGGCCCAAT
Source organism: Chimonanthus praecox (assembly GCA_022113865.1). Classification (NCBI taxonomy): domain Eukaryota; kingdom Viridiplantae; phylum Streptophyta; class Magnoliopsida; order Laurales; family Calycanthaceae; genus Chimonanthus; species Chimonanthus praecox. Next base: position 25,114,739 of record CM039091.1, read on the forward strand.
ACACACCCCATTTGCTCCATGTTATTATACCAAAATAACATATAAATACTTACCAAACTTCCAATCTTTCTCTTTGCCTTTGGTCCTTGGTTTCTCCCTTTTATTTCTTCCTTTCTTTTGCTGTTTTGTGTTTGATCTACTGGTGCAAACACCTCTGCTATTCCAGCTAGGAAAAACGAATTTGAGAGAGGGAGAGAGAGAGAGAGATGGAAATTCTTGGATTTCCAATGTGAAAAATGGCCAACCTTGGTGTTTATTTCCTTTAGTACTTCAGCCCCCAAAACTCCTCCACTCCCTCATAACTTCTTGCACAAACCAATGGGTATTGGGTGCCATCCAAGGCACCCCTTGGCAGCTACCTATGCAGCCTTTCAACTCCCCAAGCATCTCATCCAATTTCCATGTATTCTCATTTAAAACCCATCATGAAAATCACCAAAACAAGTCCCCAACGTGTGGGATTTGTTTTGGTTGGTTTAAGACCAGCCAACCTCTTCAAATTCCCTCTCAACTCACTGATTTTATAGCCCCTTGAATTTCCATTTTGACTCACCCAACTCAAGGTATTTTTATTCCAACCCAACTCATCACATTTAATGCATTTCTTTTAATGCACATGAGTTAACTCACTTTTTGATTTAATTCCAACTCACCTCAGTCCTACTCAAGTGATTTGACTCGTGTTTGAGCTCCCTTGAGGGTTCACACGGTCAACAATAGTCAACTCGACCCGTTGGGTCCACTTTTAGCTCCTTGACCCGTTTTGACAACATGACCCATTTATGGTATTTTGGTCATTTCTAATTGGTTTTTACATATGGATCAAGCCTACCCATTTTTCCTCCACTTGATTTCCAATCAAATAGGCTTAACCCCATTTAATTTAAAATCACAAAACGGTCAAATAACCCAGCAAGACCCGATGGGCCCCATTTGGGCCCTTTGACCCATTTAACCATTTTTGACCCAAATGATGAAAATTACCCAACCAATCAAACTTAACATTCATAATGTGCTCATATGATTTTATTTTGAGCAATGGGCCCCACTATTTCCTTACTTAACATCACAAAATAATTAATTTAACAACTCAGGGGCATTTTGGTAATTTTCCACTTCATTGAGAAATTGGGGTGTTACAATATAACCCTCTTTTTAAAATTTTCGTCCCGAAAATCGAGTGAAGTAGGGTTCTCAAATTAAATTACACAAACAATTCGGGGTGAGCTGTTCTCATCTCCGATTCAAGTTCCCATGTGGCCTCTTCATCACCATGACGGTCCCATACCACTTTTACGAACTGAATCGCTCTGTTTCGCAACACCCTTTGTTCGGTCTCCACTATCCTGACCGGCTACTCGACGTACGTCACGTCGCTTTGTACTTCAATATCTTGAACATTTAAAACATGGGACGGATCCAGATTGTATTTCCTTAGCATCGACACGTGGAACACATCGTGTAGAGCTGCTAATTGCGATGGAAGTGCTAATTGGTAAGCTACATCCCCCATCCTTCTTATGATGGAAAACGGTCCCACATATCTTGGCGACAGTTTTCCTTTCTTACCAAACCTCATATGTCCCTTCCGTGGTAAGACTTTTAGAAACACCAAGTCTCCCACTTCAAATTCCAGAAACCGTCTCCTTTTATCAGCATAGCTCTTCTGCCGACTCTGTGCAGTCAACAAGTGTTGACGTATCAACTTAATTTGTGTAGTAGTTTCTGCGACTAGTTCCGGTCCGATCAATGCAGGCTCACCTGCCTCTGTCCAACATACCGGTGACCTACACGGTCTACCATATAAAGCCTCGTATGGAGCCATTCGAAGGCTTGCCTGATAGCTGTTATTATAGGAGAACTCCACCAATGGTAAGTGGTCCTCCCATCCTCTTTTGAAATCTAACATACATGCTCTCAGCATGTCTTCCAAGGTTTGTATTGTTCTTTCAGACTGTCCATCAGTCTGTGGATGGAATGCGGTGCAAGTCAATAGCTCAGTCCCCATGGCTGTCTGCATGCTTTGCCATACTCTGCCAGTAAAACGGCCATCTCTGTCCGATACTATCGTTCGGGGAATACCATGTAGTCGAATGATCTCTTTAATATAACGCCGACCCAACGTCTCAGACGAATCCGTCATCTTGATAGGAATGAAATGTGCAGACTTGGTCAGCCGGTCGACTACGACCCAAATGGCGTCATTACCCTTTGAAGACCTCGACAACCCAGATACAAAGTCCATGGAAATATGTTCCCATTTCCATTCTGGCACGGCTAAGGGTTTGAGCAACCCTGGTGGCTTTTGGTGTTCAGTCTTAACTTTTTGACAAGTTAGACAATGTGCCACGAATTCCGCCACATCCCTTTTTAGTCCATGCCACCAATAATGCCTCTTTAGATCGTGATACATTTTGGTGCTACCCAGATGAATAGAGAGCTTGGACTGATGTGCCTCAATCAGTAGCTCTTTCCTGCAACTCTGTGGCACATACGTTCTTCCCCGGAATAAAAGACCTTGTCCCGGTCGTAATTCCCATTCCGGTACAATGGTGCCAGTAAACATCTTGGCCCATATGTCCTCCACTTCCGGGTCTGCTCTTTGTTCTTGTTCAATCTTGGTGACTATATTGGACCGTATGATTAAATTGTGCAAAACTCCACGGTTTGTAATGTATAGATTGAACTCTCGAATGGTATTCAATATCTCCCACTCGGTTCTGATCAGACATGCCACAGATGCATGTGATATGCGGCTAAGAGCATCAACCACCTTGTTCGCCTTGCCTGGATGGTATCGAAGCTCGAACTCATAATCCACCAGATACTCCATCCATCTACGCTGCCTTAGATTAAGCTCCTTCTGATCAAATAAATATTTCAAACTCTTATGATCAGAATACACTTCAAACTTCTCGCCATAAAGATAATGTCTCCAGCTTTTGAGAGCGAAGACCACTACGGCTAGTTCAAGATCATGCGTAGGATAGAGGCGTTCATGTATTTTTAGTTGTCTTGAACCATAAGCCACCACACGATGATCTTGACTGAGGACACACCCCAGTCCTTCTCCCGAAGCATCGCATTCTACTTCATAACCCTTGCCCTTTTCCGGCAAAATCAAAATAGGAGCGGTTGTAAGTCTGTCTTTTAGCTCTTCAAACCTTTGGTTGCACAGATCTGACCACTCATACTTGACTCCTTTCTGAGTGAGTCGAGTCAATGGAGACGCTAATTTGGAAAAATCCATAATAAATTTTCGATAATAACCCGCCAATCCTAAGAAACTGCGGATCTCGGTTACTTTCTTTGGCGCTTTCCAGTCTTTCACGGCCGTCACCTTAGCCGGATCCACGGCTATTCCTTCATCGGATATAACATGTCCTAAGAAATTCACTTGAGATAGCCAGAATTCACACTTACTGGCCTTGGCATACAGTTTATTCTGCCTCAAAGTATTCAAAACTATCCGTAGATGCTTTGCATGTTCCTCCTGACTCTTAGAATAGATCAGGATATCATCAATGAATACGATTAAAAACTGATCCAGATAGGGACGGAAGATTCTGTTCATTAAATCCATGAACACAGCCAGCGCATTTGTGAGTCCAAATGGCATGACCACGAACTCAAACAGTCCATATCACGTCCGAAAAGCTGTCTTTTCTATATCTTCCTCTCTAACTCGGATTTGATGATAACCAGACATCAAATTGATCTTTGAAAAATGACTAGAACCCCTCAATTGATCAAATAAATCGTCAATCCTGGGTAGAGGGTACTTGTTCCGGACTGTTAACTGATTCAGCTTCCGGTAGTCCACGCACATCCGTAGTGAACCGTCCTTCTTCTTCACAAACAACACTGGTGCTCCCCATGATGACGTACTGTTCCGGATGCAACCCAGCCTAAGCAGTTCATCAATCTGCTTCTTTAGCTCCGACATCTCCGCTGGTGCCATCCGATAGTGTGGTAACGACACTGGTGTTGTGCCAGGGTACAACCTGATCTCGAAGTTAATCTCCCTCATAGGTGGTAAACCAGGGAGTTCCTTTGGGAACACATCCACAAATTCTTGTACAATTTTCGGAAGTTCAGTAACTGGAGCTTTGTTTATGGTGATATTATTCAATACCACGTGGTTTAACCCTTCCTGTAATCCACTTTGTTTATCTGCACGAATTACATATTGCTTGCCCTCGGGTGACTTAAATGTCACTCTTCGACCATAACAGTCGATGTTGGCATGAAACTTTGCCAACCAATCCATTCCGAATATAATATCATATTCCGACATGTCCAGCACTAAATAATTGAACTCAAATCTGAGTCCAGTTAATTCGGTGTTAACCGCAGTACAAATAAGTCCCAATGCCGAATCTCCGACAGGGGATACAATAGTAAGTTCTGTGGCTAATCTTTGAACTAATGTACCAGTAGCAGTAATAAACGATGCAGCTATAAAGGAGTGTGATGCTCCGGAATCAAATAGTGCATATGCATATGAGCTACTCACTACCGCCATACCTTGTATCACTGGATGACCCTCCTCCTCTTCTTCTGGAGAAGTTAGAGTGAATAATCTTCCCGCTCCAGTAGGGTTAGACCTTCGACCTCCTATACGAGGACAATTAGTCCTCGCCTCTCCATGCCCGTGCAGTCCACAAACCGGACAGACAACTCCCAATGGATGAGGACAATACAAACTGTTGTGATCGTCCTGATTACACAACTCACAGGTATCGTAGGGATCTACCTCCCCCGCCGATTCCAATATTATAGGAAAGTCTTCCATAGGATCCTCATAAAAGAAAAATCCCAGATCCTCCTCCTCTTCTTCCTCAGGAGGTTCCACCATCCCAGGAATATCATCCATCAAATCCTCTGCAACAGGTGCTAAGTCCATCTCAACTTCTTCAGGAGGTCCCTCCTGAAGGTCCACTTGAGCTTCTACGTTGGTGTTGTTAGAAGCTGACACCAAGTCTATCGGATGGCTAGGAGTTCCGCTGTGCCATTCCGAGTACTCCACATTACTCGACATATCTCTATCATATCATTTTCAAACACAAGAATATTCAACAATAATTCTAAATTAACCACTCTTGGTTTTCAGGGAATTTGATCATGCATAATGCCATGTACTTTGTTTGGAAGATTACCAAATCAACATTCTTTGTTCTCTTTTGTTTCTTGGGAAATCTCTAATTTCCTATTGTTTGTTTTCTTAGTGTGGGGATTTCAGGGGAGTTCATCCTACCTTGCTACGTTTGATTTGTCCAATTATGATGATTGTACTTTACTTTTGCTATCTTTCAATGTCGTTCTCCGATTGATTGTTCAGTCCGAGTCACTCGAAGTAAATTAATCCGGCCCCTAGGCAGCGGACTCCGAAGAGTCGGCCAGTTGGGATTCTTATCCGTCAGTGAGACATGAAACCGTCTAAATCTTACTTCGATGATTCAACTTCCCGTTTCGCTCTGATACCAACTGTGACGCCCCGCCCTTTTCGAGAATTTCAGAGTCTATTTTTTTTTTAAAAGTAATAATAAAACATCGAAAGAGAGCGGGCGGCGTCACGACGCGAGTTAAGTTCAGACTACCCAAGTCTGAACCTTAACTGGCCACCTATGTATACATGGAATAGACCATGATAGTGAATCACAGATGGAACTAACGTCAACATGCGGAATAATCTAGATTAATTGCGGAAAAGAAAGACGAGATAGCAAGTAACAGTCTTAAACAATAAATAACATAGATCAACCATCCAAAGGTTATTATTCTAATCAAACCATAGCAAGTAACGAATTATTACATGTCCAATAAAAGTATTCAAATGACAATAATATAACGTAATCCAAATCCATCATTAAAGCACTTAGGCTCAGCTCCCCTCCCGGTCAATGACCTTTCCTTTCCCTTTGCTTGTACCTACAATCTCCTCTGAGGATAGAATTAGGGCGTTAGATCAACGCGCCCAGTAGGTTCCCGAATAAGGGCTACCACATGTTAGCATATAAAACATGCATATACATATCATAATACATGATCACAAAAAAACAGATAAAACGATGCTATGAAATATGCACATGCAATGAGCATCCCCCATCATGTACTTTCATAGCCATCACTTGACGTGCTTTGCACCGACAAGGTAAATTACAACACACTTTCATCTCTTCTATAAAATATGTACATGTAATGAGCAACCCCCATCATGTACCATCGTAGCCGTCACTTGACGTGCCTTGCACCGACAAGGTAAATTACAACAACATTCATCTCTTTTATGCAATATGTACATGCAATGAGCAACCCCCATCATGTACATTCGTAGCCATCACTGTAGAACTTCATTCATTTTCCCATGACTATGCATGAGATGCCAATGCCTGTATGTCATTTGTTAATGCATAATATATCATTTGAAACACATATATTAAAACAAGAGTATCATAAGAAAAACTGGGTAAAACCGTGGTTACAAGTAGGTAGGAAACCTACTTAAGAATCACTTCAGTGTCGGTTCTTTCTTAGGCTTTATCCGGTCACCGCTCGCAGTCGTGCACCGTCACAGATATCCGTCACCTTATTCACATAAATCATGGACCACCTTTTAATCCCTTACTTTATTTGATTCCCATTTTTGAGTCTAAGTCCACAAATACCAACTCATGGTTGTGATGTTTATTTACAAACATGCCATTGCTACCAATACCTTGATTAAACTTTACAACTTACCCACAACCTTAACATGGTTCAGCCATGTTTTGGCCGACCAAATCAGCAACCATAATTCCCTTTTTAATCACACACAAATCCATAAAATGAACCATGAAAACAGCCCATGGGGTTCAATCATACTCATGGCTGAACCGTGATGGTTCTTTGCTCAATAATGTCCTTTGTTTAAATACTAATTGGCTCTACCCCTTAGCCATATTAAGCCCATGATTTAGCCATCCCATGGCCAACCCAAAATCAGTAACCTTATCACATAAAAATCTCCCAAAAACAGTCCACAAAGGTCTATGGTTTCTATGTTTTCCAATCATGAAAACCAACCCTCTTTTACATGGGGTTCGGCCCTCCATGTTGGCCGAACCCAATGGCTATGTTTACTGTTTTTAAACTTCAGATAATAATGTAATAACAGTATATTAAAATCAGGTTTTAACTTTCAAACAAACCATCCAAAACCGTCCATAAAAAGTCTATGGTTTACATGTTTTTCCAACATGAACACCAACATTCTTTTACATGGGGTTCGGCCCTCCATGGTGGCCGAACCCAATGGTTAGGTTTACTGTTTTTAAACCTTAAATAATAATGTAATAACAGTATATTAAATCAGGCTTTAACTTTCAAACAAACCATCCAAAACAGTCCATAAAAAGTCTATGGTTTACATGTTTTTCCAACATGAAAACCCACATTCTTTTACATGGGGTTCGGCCCTCCATGGTGGCCGAACCCAATGGTTACGTTTACTGTTTTTAAACCTCAGATAATCATGTAATAACAGTATATTAAAATCAGGTTTTACCTTTCAAACAAACATCCAAACATTAGCCCAATTTCATAGGGTTCGGCCATGTTCATTGGCCGAACACCATGAAATTGGTTTTGAACATTTAACCCTTTATCTGGGGTTTGAAACCAACACCCAAATCCATGTTTTAACCTCCTTAAAACATGCATTCCAAATCCAAAAATAACATCTAATATCAGTCCCAAATCATATGGTTTTAATTTCCAAAAAATATCAAAAACAACCATTTGTTTCCATGGGGTTCGGCCATGCTAAGTGGCCGAACCCAATGGTCCATTTCCATCTTTTAATCCACTGATTTTAGACTAATAAACTTCAGTCCCTATGTCATTCAGATCCATGTTTTTAACCATTCTAAAACATGTATTTAAATCTTAAATCAAAACCCAAAAACAGTCCACAAAATCCATGGTTTTCATGTTTCAAAACATGAAAACCAAGCCATCTCTTACATGGGGTTCGGCCCTTCATGGTGGCCGAACCCAATGGTTATTTTTACCATTTTAAATCCTCCACTAATCAAGGTTAAAACCTTGGTGTATTCGGCCATAACCATGGCCCAATACACACCCCATTTGCTCCATGTTATTATACCAAAATAACATATAAATACTTACCAAACGTCCAATCTTTCTCTTTGCCTTTGGTCCTTGGTTTCTCCCTTTTATTTCTTCCTTTCTTTTGCTGTTTTGTGTTTGATCTACTGGTGCAAACACCTCTGCTATTCCAGCTAGGAAAAACGAATTTGAGAGAGGGAGAGAGAGAGAGAGATGGAAATTCTTGGATTTCCAATGTGAAAAATGGCCAACCTTGGTGTTTATTTCCTTTAGTACTTCAGCCCCCAAAACTCCTCCACTCCCTCATAACTTCTTGCACAAACCAATGGGTATTGGGTGCCATCCAAGGCATCCCTTGGCAGCTACCTATGCAGCCTTTCAACTCCCCAAGCATCTCATCCAATTTCCATGTATTCTCATTTAAAACCCATCATGAAAATCACCAAAACAAGTCCCCAACGTGTGGGATTTGTTTTGGTTGGTTTAAGACCAGCCAACCTCTTCAAATTCCCTCTCAACTCACTGATTTTATAGCCCCTTGAATTTCCATTTTGACTCACCCAACTCAAGGTATTTTTATTCCAACCCAACTCATCACATTTAATGCATTTCATTTAATGCACATGAGTTAACTCACTTTTTGATTTAATTCCAACTCACCTCAGTCCTACTCAACTGATTTGACTCGTGTTTGAGCTCCCTTGAGGGTTCACACGGTCAACAATAGTCAACTCGATCCGTTGGGTCCACTTTTAGCTCCTTGACCCGTTTTGACAACATGACCCATTTATGGTATTTTGGTCATTTCTAATTGGTTTTTACATATGGATCAAGCCTACCCATTTTTCCTCCACTTGATTTCCAATCAAATAGGCTTAACCCCATTTAATTTAAAATCACAAAACGGTCAAATAACCCAGCAAGACCCGATGGGCCCCATTTGGGCCCTTTGACCCATTTAACCATTTTTGACCCAAATGATGAAAATTACCCAACCAATCAAACTTAACATTCATAATGTGCTCATATGATTTTATTTTGAGCAATGGGCCCCACTATTTCCTTACTTAACATCACAAAATAATTAATTTAACAACTCAGGGGCATTTTGGTAATTTTCCACTTCATTGAGAAATTGGGGTGTTACAAGAGATTTGGCAGAGTTTGTTGCTCACTGCCTAACTTGTCAGCGGGTTAAGGCGGAACATCAGAAACCACCGGGTTTACTCAAACCCTTACCAGTGCCGGAGTGGAAATGGGAGCACATCTCCATGGATTTTGTGACAGGGTTGCCAAGGTCATCAAAGGGCAACGATGTGATATGGGTCTTGGTGGACCGATTGACCAAGTCTGCGTATTTCCTTCCCTTCAAGATGACAGATTCCTCTGAGACCTTGGGTCGACTGTACATCCGGGATATCATCAGACTACATGGTATTCCCCGAACTATTGTGTCCGACAGAGATGGCCAATTCACTGGCAGAGTATGGCAGAGCATGCAGTCGGCTATGGGGACCGACATATTGACTAGCGCAGCATTCCACCCACAGACTGATGGACAGTCGGAGAGAACGATACAGATATTGGAGGACATGTTGAGAGCATGTATGCTAGACTTCAAGGGTGGATGGGAGGATCACTTGCCAGTGGTGGAGTTCTCTTACAACAACAGCTACCAGGCAAGCCTTTAGATGGCTCCGTTCGAGGCCTTGTATGGTAGGCCATGTAGATCACCAGTGTGTTGGACAAAAGCCGATGAGCCTGCACTAATTGGACCCGAGTTGGTTGTTGAGACCATGGCGCAAATTAAGCTAATACGACAACACCTACTTACTGCGCAGAGTCGTCAGAAGAGCTATGCTGACAAGAGGAGAAGGTTCCTTGAGTTTGAGGTGCGAGACTTAGTGTTCTTAAAAGTCTCACCACGGAAGGGACACATGAGGTTTGGGAAGAAGGGGAAACTGTCACCTAGATTTGTGGGGCCGTTTCCAATCTTGAAGAGGGTGGGGGAGGTAGCTTATCAATTGGTGCTTCCTCCACAGTTACCCTCTTTGCATGATGTGTTCCATGTGTCCATGTTGAGGAAGTACAAACCCGATCCTTCACGTGTTGAACGTGCAAGACGTCGATGTACAAAGCGACGTGACGTATGTGGAGAAGCCGGTCAGCGTGATCGGGAGCGAACAAAGGGTGCTGCGGAACCGCGCCATCCATGGTGATCCAAGTAGATGAAATGGAATGAAGTGATTAAAATCATCTAAGTTAAATTGGAATGAGTCAAGATGGCATAAACAAATGGGACCCAACTCCACCTCATCAAGTGAGGTGGCGTGTGGACCATGACTTAGGTGGGGCCGACCGCCATGGTCATGGATAAGTCAAAGGGAATTAAGGAGGATCAAAATAAAATAAGTTGAGTTAAATTAATTTAAATCACCTAAGTTAAGTGGGAATAAAATCAAGGTGGCATGATCAAGTGGGACCCACCTCCACCTCATCAAGTGAGGTGGCGGGTGGGCTAAGGCATTGGTGGGGCCGGCCACCATGGTTGACTTGGTCAACCATGGGTGGATTCATGGAAAATTTAAGGGAAATAAATGGAATTAAATTGTGTAATTAAGTGACCTAAGTTAAAAATCAAGTTAATTAAATAATGGGGTGAGTTAAATGGGGTGAGTCACTTAGATAATGAATGAGTCAAGTGGGTGGTTTCATCTCATGGAAACCACCCAAATCATCAAGACCAACCACCCAAATTCGCTGGCTGATTTGGAGTGCCACATGGAGGGCATGCCTAGACCATATGAGTTCACATAGCAGAAAAATACTATGACATGAGGAGAGAAACTCGCTAAATACAAGTCTAGAATGTATTTTTTCTAGTTGTAGTACATATTCTACTTGGAAAAGTTGTACATTCCTTCAAAGTAGTTTGATGTGTATGTGCCTTGGATTGAGAATTGTTTGTGTGCATGATTTGATGAATTATGATTGGCACGTCTTTGCATTGGAATGAATCTATGTATGCCGTTCTTAGAATAGGACTTCATCAAGTTGCACTTATCAAAGATGGTTGCTCTCCAATCTGGAATCTCTCGGTACAAATGACATGTAGGTGAATAGACCTGTTGGTGTGAAAGACATGTCGATATTGTGCTAAATTGAGCACTGTTGAAAAAGAGGAAAAAGTAGAAAAAGTTGACCTGTCGATGGAACCGACATGTTGGTGAGACAAAAAAATTGAATTAAAAGGGAACCGTTTTTGCGAAATCGACAATTCATTCGAAACTGTCATCCCCTCTCCCACGAAGGTCTGGTGATCCCTTTTTCGCCTCCCGTGCCCTAGACTAGTCGATAGGACCTCTCGGAGTGATTTTCCACAGGAAAACCATAGGGCTTTCGTTCCTCCAGTCCTCAGAAGCCAGAAAATCATTGTTTCTATGATTCTCCTAAATCAGGTTAGTCTCTGTCTTCATCTCATCCACCTTCGAACTATTGGTTGAGGATCTCCTCTAGGAAAATCCATGCCTAGAAAGATGTCAGCTCAGGCACGTCCTAAGACCTCTATAGAATGAGGAGAATCCAGTCGTGCTGATCGATGGGCCAAACGAACCATGAGGTCAACCTCTCGGTTATACCCTGGGTTGAGCTCTGAAAATCCTGTGTATGTTCAAGATCAATAGGAAACCCAACCAGAAGTGGAAAAAGAACCCATTGTTGAACAAAGGTGTCATCCTCTTTGAAGAACGACGTGAAGAAATGAGAGAAGATGCAGAAGGAGGAGATGGTCTTCGAACTGGTAATAAAGATCATGTAGATATCCCTGAAGACAGCAGTGAAGAGGAAAACTTCAGTTCTGAGGATTTTTGGAGAGACTCTGAGGAGGAAGAAGAATACGAATATCCTTCTCAAGAAAATGTCAATATGGGAAAAAAGGTCGCAAGAATAGAAAGAATAATGGACTATCTCGAAAATAGTCTGGAGAGTATCCGATTAACTGTCCGGGATTTAGTCTTTGTTGTCTCCCTCTCTTACAGAGTTCCAGACACCCCGTCTCCTCCTCCTCCAGCACCTCCTCAAGATGGCTAAGCTTAGGGTAGTTTTTTCATGCTCTCTGTTTTTGGAAAAACTATACTTTTGATATTTTGAATAAGTATCCATGATGTCCCCACCTAAACCATAAGTACGAAATGCACATTTTGTTTTAATGAATGATATCGTTTGTTTTTGTTTGATGTGTGTATTATATTTAAATCTAAGGTTAACATCGTTTTGTTAAATAAGACTAACATGCAGAATTGAATGAGTTGATTTCGTATTATTGGCATGTTAGGAAGATAGAGATCGGACTAAGGTGGCACACATCCTTGGAGAATGGGAGGGCACAAAATATGTGTTGTTTAGCACTTGTCACTAGTCATTACAGTGTAGGAAGGAGGATGCAAGCTTAAAAGAAAGCTTGATTGAAAAAAAAACTTTCAGGCAGCTAAGTTTATGGGGGAGATAATCTGGAGAAGCTAGAAAATATAGCTTACTCCATGGGGGAGATGAGTCAAAGAAGCTACAAAAGATAGCTTGGACAAGTGGAAAAATACTCTAGGGAAGCTAAGTAAATGAGCTTATTCCATGAAACAAATCAGCTAAACTAGATTTTAGTTCGAGTAGAAGAAAAATAAACCTTGTTGCACAAGGAAATGCATTAAACCGTGGGAAGAACCATGAGTTGCAACAAAACTTAGTTAATCACTAAGTGAAAAAAACATAGAGGAAGTGCTATTGATATCTACTAAACTTTTGTCAATCGTAAGACAAAATCGGGGAGAAATTAGTACAAGTTGTAAGCAACATGGGGGAGTGCATGATAAAGCCGAAGTGCTTGGGGCCTGTAGAAAGAGAGAGCCATAAAGGGGAGGAATACGATAAAGCAAATAGCCATGAGGAGAATGTCTATGCTTGGAGTTTGGGAGATCAAACTCAAGAAGATTGGGGGAGAAAATCTTCTCAACACTAGGTAGTGTTGTTGGCTAGGAAATCTCATTTAGTCATTTGATCTATGTTTTGGACTAACTCCTCTAATGATTTCTCTAGTGTTGCTTGCTTATTTGCTTAAACAGAAAATCATGATTTGAAGTAAGCTGAACAAGAATATGTGTACACCATAGTCTTGTTGTGCCAATTGAATATGTAATTGATATAATATTTTTTATTCAAATGTAATGTAATAAGGGTGGGCTTGTAATTGGGTTAGTTTCTAGGTTTTGTCATTAAATTGACAAAGGGGGAGATTGTTACTGCCCTGGCTATGACGAGTCCCTGATTGTCAATTCCATGACTCCGGAAGAAGCATTTGCTAAGAAGTTTGAAGACCCAAGATGATCAAGACAGAAGATCGTGCTCCACCAGGTTCAAAGTTCATCGTCATGGCAATCACAAAAACATGTATTTCTCCATAGATGACCTTAGGTGGTACCCACACCTTAGAGAGGACTATTCCTAGGCTTAGTTGAATAAATGGCAAAACCTTAAAGAAGCCTAGAGAGGAAGCTAGACAGTGAATTGGAACCCAACTTGGAAATATGTAGGTGGTATCACTGTCAGCTCAACAAGTCTTACTCACCGACCCCTCGATGGAGGCAAGATTGACTCATCGTTGTCAAGGATTGGTCGGCCAATTTACAGAGGTTCTGGAACAAAGAACTGTCATTCTAGGAACCTCTGACTGAGAGTCTCGTATGCACCAACCCCTCGATGATGTACTTAACTGACCCCTCGTGGTCGACGACTTATCGGTAAAGGTCTTAAAAGTTTTGGACTATGAACTTAAATGGGCTCTCGAGAAAACAGACATATCGGTAGTTCAGGATAAATGGAAAATATCAGGACCGACCCTTTATTAAAGGGCGACAAGTCGTTCTAGGTAAGACCAGTTTCTTACTTGAAACTACTGTCAACATGGTTTGCCCCAGATCGAGACACTCGTATGTACCGAACTCTCGGTGCCATAACTATTGACCCATCGGCGACACTGACCTGTAGACCAGGAAGTAATAAAGTCGTTGGGAGTACATTTAATGCGCAACGGTCGGGTGGTTGAATGGTAATAAATATGAACACCGACCCATCGGTTCCACCGAGCTGTCGGTTCTGGAGAGTTAGAAAAACCGTTAGACTCGTCTATAAATATGAGTGTTAGGTGATCGTTTTACAATCTCCCTTGAGCTGAGTAGAGTCATATAATCTAAGGAACGATCAACACTCCTGTATTGAGAATCATAAACAAACAATCTATTGATTGTGTTTGGAAGTGAAAAAGAGAGAAGGAAAACCATGAACAACCAATCAGTTGATTGAGTTTGTTAGTAAGAAAAAGAGGAGAGCTATAAACTAGAAAACCTAAAACCAGTTCCATTCTCACCCTGAGATTGTGATTGCTCTACGATAGTTACAAGGAGGAGCATCGGCACTAAGTGGGTGGGATCTTCAAGAAGCACACATCAGCGAGAAAGAGCTTTAAAGGCAAATGCTTCTTGGTTTTAATTTGTTTTTAAAACCATTGACCCAAAAGTGGATTAACTAGGATTTGCTTCGGAACCGCTATAAAAAACTCTAGAGTGTCGGCTGTGGCACAGTGGTGGGTGGAATTCCCAGCAAATTGGATAGATGGAATTCCTAATCTACAGTGGTGGGCGAAATTCTCAGGCAATTGAGTGAGGTGGATTTCCTAGTCTACTTGTGAAGGTGTAAGTCCCCATATAGTGAATTTGGGGATAGCTCAAGGTTAAGTGAGTCCTAACAGTGGATGTAGGTTGGCGAACCGAACCACTTTATATGTTATGTCCTTCTGTTTGTTGTGTTAGAGCCATTTTTTTGTGTTGATTCTTTAATCACATTTGCTAACACACACTCACTTGTTTGATATATCCGCTGCGCTTAAACTAATCAATCGAGTAAATTTAGAAAGGACTAAAGAATTTGTATTGGCCTATTCACCGCCCCACCCCCCCTCCTCCTCTCCTCTCCTCTAGGGTCAATCGTGTTGTTCTAGCACCGAATGGAAGTGTCAACGTCATAAGAGAATCTTTGGCCAAGTAGCTAGCTTGGGTTGGGAAAAATCTGAATCTTCAGACATGTAGTTGCCCAAAGTAGTGTGCGAATTTCCAGATGTATTTCCGGAAAAACTGACTGATTTACCTTCTCATTGAGATATCGAATTTGTTATAGACTTAATTCTTAGTACTGCTTCTATTTCTATGCCTACATATCGAATGGCACCAGTAAAGCAAGAGGAGCTGAGAAGTCAGTTGAGTGATTTATCGAAGGTTGGATTCATTCGACCTAGCACCTCACCTTGGGCAACCCCAATCTTATTTATTAAAAAGAAAGATGGTTTGATGAGGCTTTGTATTGGTTATAGAACTCTGAATAAAGTCACTATAAAAAATAAATACCCCCTTCTAAGAATTGATGACTTGTTCGATCAATTGAGAGGATCCAAGTGTTTCTCTAAAATTGATCTTCGATCTGGATGCCATCAACTGAGAGTCAGAGAATGTGATATTACTAAAACCAATCTTTCGTACAAGATTTGGCCTCTAAGAATTTCTTGTGATGCCATTTGGAGTGAACAATTCTCCTGCAACATCCATGGATTTAATGAACAAAATTTTTAGACCTTACCTGGATAAATTTGTGGAAGTCTTTGTAATGGCCCGGAATTTGTAAATTAATATAAAGGTGGATATTATTTATTTTAATGATAAAAATTGAGAATTTTAATGGAATAAATGTTAAGTGAATAAAAAATTTGGGCAAAGGCCCAAGTATGGTCCAATGGACCATGGGTTGGATGAAATTCATTTAATTGGTCAATAATGATTAATGTAATGGCCCGAAATTTGTAAATCAAAATATATGGGTTATTATTTATTTTTAATGGTGGAAATTGGAAATATAATGGAATAGATGGTAAATGGATCAAAATATGGACAAAGGCCCAACTAGGGCCCAATGGACTATGGATTGGATTTAAGTTTACTTAAAGGGTCAAGGATGGTCAAATTGGGCCCAAAACCCATTTGGGACTTAATGGGTCAAAATAATGCAAACTCTAAGGTAAATGGATAGGAGAGAACTTAATTGGGCCATGGGCCCAATGGTGATCCAATAAGGGAAGTGGATTGAATTGATTTTTAATCACCTAAGTTAGTATTAATTAGACCTAAGTGACATGGCCAATTGGGACTCACCTCCACCTCATCAAATGAGGTGGCATGTGGACCAAGGATTGGTGGGGCCGGCCACCATGGTTGAATTGGTCAACCATGGGTGGATGCATAAAGGATTTTAAACAAATGAATTAAGTTAAATGAGAATTAATTAACCTAAATGAGCTAATTAATTAATTAATTAAATAATTAAAATATCCAAAAAGTGGGTCAATGGTCAAATGGAAAAAAAAAAACCCAAACAATCTTATTTTCAAATACCAAAGACGTTGGGCATGGTGGTGGTTATCCCAACCACCACCATAAAGCAAGAAAAATATCCTATGTGTTAGGTGGGAAGAATTAATGATAGAATGTAACATAAGTAACCAAAGGAGATAAGATGGGTTTTCATCTTATCCCATCCTCACCTTTTCCATCGGTGCTCTTTCACTCTTTTCCTCTCTTGTTCTCTCCACCACCATCCCTCACCTCCAAGGAAAGAAAGGAGAAGAAAGCCAAAGAGAAGAGAAGAAGAAAAGAAAAGAAGAAAAGAGAGGAGAAGTATAAGTATAAGCCTCCATCTCAAGATCAAAACTTGAGACCTTCCTTCCCCCATCTCTCTCTCTCAATCTATCTCCATCATTGGCCGACCCAAGCTTGGAGGTTTTTCATCTTAATCAAGCCCATCTTGGCCGATCAAACAAGGAGAAGAAGAAGGTAGAAGGCTAAGGAAGCCGACAGGAGTGACAAAAGTCGGAGGAGGCGTCGGATTGTAAGTATTTTCTTAAACAAGATATTTTGGATTTTTAGGGTTTAAGATTTGGGATTCATTTTGTAAATTTAATGGTAGCCAAATGATTTTATGCCATGGATTTTAAATCCATCAATTTGAAGGATGGAAAGTGGACAAAACCCTAATGGGTAAATTAGGGTTAGGTTAAGGAAAAATAAATGGATTGATTGCATTGTGTAATTAGGTGTTAATCAAGCATGGAAA
This sequence comes from Chimonanthus praecox, assembly GCA_022113865.1. Taxonomy (NCBI): domain Eukaryota; kingdom Viridiplantae; phylum Streptophyta; class Magnoliopsida; order Laurales; family Calycanthaceae; genus Chimonanthus; species Chimonanthus praecox. Next base: position 25,132,052 of record CM039091.1, read on the forward strand.
AATGGTTGATGAATTAAGTAGGGTTTTAAGGTTTAAAGCTATGGAGAATGTTTATAATTTTTAGTGTTGTAAATAATTGAATGTGGTGAATTTTGTAAAGAGATTTTAAATGAGAGAATCATAGGAGATGGAAGATAATTTTAATGACCTCAAAACGAATGGTTTAGGATTTTAAGTGCCTAATGATTAAATGTAGGTAATGTATGATTTTTTTTAGGGTTTTAAGGAATGGAGGTTATGGAAGGTATTTTGGACTTTTTTAATGGAATGTTAGGGTTATGTAATTAATGTGTAAAATTTTTAGGGTTTTAAGGAATGGAGGACATTATGTAATGTAGTTAAATTGATTAAGCAATGGATATATGTAAATATTTTTGGAAGTGAGGATTGGTGAAGGAATCAAAGGCCATAGGGTTCGGCCATGTAGTATGGCCGAACCCCATGGTAAATAATTGAGGAAATTTTAATGGGGTGTTAGGGTTAAAAGTTTGAAGGGTGAATTATGGTTTTAGGGTTTAATGATTAAATGTTGGTAAATTGTTTTAAAGGGATGGTAAATGAAGAAATGCATGGGAGAAGTGCATGATGTTGATGGCCTTAACAATGGTAGATGATGGAGTATTTTATTAGGTTTTGTAAAAATGGAAGCATGGAGAATGTTTTAGGGTTTTGATATGGTTAATGATTTAATGTAGGTAATGTTTGAGGAGGTTTATTATGATGGAATCCATGAATAAATGTGAGTGTTTTTATGGTAAAAAAGGGCACCAATGGAATAGTGGACCATAAACCATGGGTTCAGCCATGGTGTATGGCCGAACCATATGGTGGTGAAGTGATGAAATTAATGGATATAGGGATATGGTAATTAATGAAGGAAATTGATGGACAAAGTGAACCTAATGTTGATTGTTGGGATGGAAATGTGATTACGGAATGATGAATCAAATGTAGGGTTTAGGTTCTCTCAATGGAGGGACTAATGATGAATCTAATGTGTAATCAAAGACCAAGGAAATGGGGATTTGGTTAAGTTAAAAGGGGTTGATTGTTAATGAACCAATGGTAGATCATTTTGGCCTAAGACTAATGTGTACGTATATGGTTAAATAAATGGACTTTAAGTTAAAATTAAATGGCTGATGTAAGTGATCTTGTGATATGGGTGAGGGGTCAATTATGGACCCAAGAATGTGCCTAAGAATGACGATTTAATTATAAGCCATTTTTAAGGACAAAGATTAAAGTGTATGCATGTGGATTTATTAATGGGGATTAGATTAAGTAAATGGTTATTTTTAATAATTTTTATGTCATGGTTGATGGGTCACGAATGGATCCAAGTGTATGATCAATTATGAACTTAGTTGGGCAAGGGTGAATGAGTCATTAACCATGGAGAAGAAGTAGTGGCAAAACCGTACTTAATGGCCAAATTCAAGAACTTCATGGGAGATGACCAAGGGCTTAGGGACTCTAAGTATCAAGTCTATGTGTGGTTAAATAAAACCTAGGATGGCTAGTTTGTTTTAAACTCACAAATTAAAGGGGTTAATGGATTAAATGGGATCCACAAAAACCTAAATGGTGACCGATTGTTCATGGGGACTTGGAAATGATAATGGGCTTAGAAATAGTTAAAATATGGACTGATTATGTGTATGTAATAAGATATTGGATATCGCAGGCGGTGAACGATCGGCGACCGGGTTTATCGAACGGAAGCGAGAAAGGACGCTAGTCGGTATTCGGTAGGATTCTAACCTTTTTGTAAGCCATGGATTGAGTGATGGTTTCTTTGAATTATTTTGGAAATCATATGGTTTGTTTTAAGATTGGTTTCGAATTATGTATTATGTAGGGGTTTTTACTTGATTTATTCTGGTAAGCATATGATTGGTTTAAAATGGGTTTTAAGTCTATGATGTGTTTATTGAGGCTTTGCTTGATCTACTTTTGATAATCAAGTTATATGTTTTATTGATGGAATTTTTATATGCCATGGTTTGTTATTATATTCATTACATGGCATATGACATCTACGTCTCATGCATGACATAGGAGGGCTATGGCATGAGTAGGATGAAATGAAACCGGAGCCCATGCTCCGTTGGGGCGACCAATAAACAGGTATGGGGACGTTATGATGTGTTTTGACTCATCAGGGATGATGTATGGATTATTATACCTTGATGATGGTTTTTCCATCAAGGGGGATGTTGTATTTATTGTTATACCTTGATGATGGTTCTTCCATCAAGGGGGATATTGTATTTGTGGTTATACCTTGACGAGGCCTTACCGTCAAGGGGGATATGGCATCGGGATAGTAAGGATAATGGGTGGGATTCATAACACAGACACCCATGGCATGGCATGCATTTTATGGTTTTTCGTTATAAAATTATCTATATGTTTTGTTATCACTAATCCATGTGTTAGCCCTACTCGGAGTCCTACTGGGCACGTTGTCTAACGCCCTACTTCTACCCTAACTGATGATGCAGGAAATGCCGGAGCAGAAGGACGAGACGGTAGCCAAGCTTAGGTGCTTGGGGAGGCAGACTGTTTGCTTTAATTAAGTTTATTTTGGGAAATGTGTATTTGTATAGTTTAGCTTGTCGGACTGTATAATTACTTGCTATATTCTGGTTTTGTTTTGGATACGATGATGTTGAGATGTTTTATGAGTTAGATGAATGTAATCTTCCCTGCTATCTAAAATTGGTAGGTTAGCCTCTATTATCATTCCGCGTTTTATGTAACGTTCCGCAAGCTTACTTATACGTGTGAACTGTTCCTCGTGGACTTCGTTCCACGCACACGTAGGGTTGGCCAGTTAAGGGCCAGGCTCTAGAAGCTCAGACTTAACTCGCGTCGTGACGTCCGCGCCCTTTGTCATTTTTTTAAAAAAAATATACTCTGATTTTCGGTGAAAAGGGGCGGGCATTACAGTCTTCATCAATGACATCTTGATTTATTCATCAACTGAAGAAGACCATGAACAACACTTGAGAATTGTTCTACAATTATTAAAAGATCATCAACTTTATGCCAAATTTAGCATGCGTGGCTTTTGGTTCGATAAAGTACAATTTTTGGGACATGTTGTCTCGGCTGAAGGAGTGACAGTAGATCCTGTTAAAGTAGAGGCTGTACTGAAATGGGAAAGACAACAAAATGCCTTCGAGAATCGTAGCTTCTTCGGTTTGGCAGGAACTTCTAGGAGATTTATCAAAGATTTCTCCAAACTTGCAGTACCTATGACTAGGTTGACCAGAAAAGGTGTTAAATTTATTTGGGGAGAAACTTGTGAACAAGCTCTCAGAGAGTTGAAGACAAGATTAACATCATCGCCAGTGTTGGTAATTCCAGAAAGAGGTTGTCGTTATATAGTATTTTGTGCTGCTTCCAAAGATGGTTTAGGTTGTATGCTAATGCAGATTGATCAACTTGTGGCTTATGGTTCTAGACATTTGAAAGTACATGAACAAAACTACCCCACACATGATTTGGAATTAGCCACTGTTGTTTTTGCTTCGAAAATTTGGAGGCATTATTTATTTGGTGAACATTTCGAAGTTTTCTCGGACTATCGCAGTCTCAAATACCTGTTCACGCAGAAAGACCTTAATATGCGACAGTACAGATGGTTGGAATATTTGGGAGACTTTGACTTTGAGATCTCCTATCACCCAAGAAGAGCCAATGTCATTGCCAATGCCCTAAGCCTAAAGTCAAGAGGTTTAATGGCATGTTTGTTCGGTGATCGAGATTTGGCAGATTTGGGTATCATGGTGACGAGTCCTAGCTTGTATGACTTTGTTTTGAAAACCCAATAGACTGCTAGCAGCGCAATGAAAATTTTGGATTTGATCTCTAAAGAAAACGGACCGAAGGGTTGGACAGTGCGGACAGATGGTTGATTACTCTTTCAAGGCAGGCTATTTGTATCCAAGTCTGATTAATGTTGTAACACCCCGCCCTTTTCACTTGAAATAAGAGTCTACTTTTAAAAAATAAAAAATAAACAAAAGTGATGAAGAGCGGGATGTCACGACGAGAGTTAAGCCCGGACTTCTAAGTCCGACCCTTAACTGGCCAAACCTATGTGTGCATGGACTAAGTCCATGAAAACGGTTCACACATAGTACTTTATAATTCTTGCAGAATATTATTACTTAATCTAATTGTGGATTATAATAGAACCTAAGTCTACTCCATTTTAGATAGCATAGTACATAGTCATTTATCCAAAATTACCTTAACTTAATCATTCAATCAAACCATTCCAAACCATAGCAAATATTAACTAAGTTATTATATGCCAACATTTAACTACTCAAATTACATGTCCATGTAAACGTATCAAAATATCCATAATAAAATCCATTCAAATATCCAAGCTCCTATGCTTGGCTTCTTTCACGATCCTCGACTCCTTCTTTTCCTGTCTCATTCACTAGGGTAGAAGTAGGGCATTAGAACAACGCGCCCAGTTGGAATTCTAGGTAGGGCTATCACATGGGTTAGTATCACAAAAACATGTATAATATTATATCATCAAAACCATATAAAATCATGCCATGCCATATGTCTTATGCAATGAGTCCCACCCATCACATACATGTAACCTCTTGATGGAATTCTCCTCATCAAGGTATTCCCACAGTGGTCTTTCGGACGCCCCGACGGAGTGTGGCCTCCGGATTCTACTTGATGGCATTATACACATCAAGGTCTTCCCACGATTGCCTTACGGATGCCCCGACGGAGCGTGGCCTCGGGTTACAAATTCCCCTCCCATACCATGCATAAGATGTACAAGTCCATATGCTATGCAATATAATTAACCATAGCATTAAAAACTTCACTTTTGAAACATAATATAAATTGCAACATAAACCATCAAATAAAGATAAAACCATATACATATCCATGTTTCAATAAGGTAGAATCCTACCAATGACAACTAGTTTGACCTCGCGTTCTTGTCCGAAAACCGTTCACAACCGCGCACCGTTTAAGAAGTCCCGTTACCTTGTTACATGTCAATAAGTCAAACACATATCTCATTTGGTTTCTAATTAAGTCTAAGACCAAGCACACCACCTTGTGGCGTTCGGCCATACACCATGGCCGAACCTCACCCTTTTTAACTTAGTCCCTTTTATTTAACCGAACTCATCCAAATGACCCATTTAAAACCCTCAATCCATAAAACACACCTTGATGAGGTTCGGCCATACAATTTGGCCGAACTTCATCATCTTGGTTTTGGTCCTTTCCTTTCAACCTTTTGATCTTCCAAATCCAAACCTTGCCATTCTTGATTCATAAAAGCCCAACACTTTTAAATCAGCCATCCAACCTTATCAACACTTCAAATATATAAAACATTTCCCATGGGGTTCGGCCATGTTGGTTCATTATTTTCATTTATTTACCATCTTGCCATTGATCCAATTCTTAGTTTCCATTTCATTCATATGTCCATAAAATTCAATAACCAAGCCATCATAAATCCATACATGTTATTTGGTGGGATTCGGCCATGCACCATGGCCGAACCTCATCTCTTCTTTTGATCCAAACAATTAAGACCTTTCTAAAGTAGTAACCATCTTCCATCAATTAAACATAAAACATACTATCCATCATTGTCAATCCAGGGGGTTCGGCCATATGCATAGCAGAACCCTATGGTTCTTTAATTCCATTAAAATTTATTATACATCTATGATTGATTCTCATACTTCCATCCTTTTAAAACTTGAACAAAACCAAACACATACCCTTATGATTTGCTTTCTTCAAATCCAATAAAAATTTAACCAATATCTTTTCATGGGGTTTGGCCATACAAAGTGGCCGAACCCTATTATCCATGTTCTTCCCTTTCTAAACATCATTAGCCATGATTTTAACCCTTGATAGGTTCGGCCATACAATGGCCGGATCATGCTTCCTTAACCATTTTATTTAACAAGTGTTTATTGAGCACTTACCAATACCGCGACTCCTCCAGTTCTTTCACTCCTTCTTGATCCTTTACTTCCTTAGCCTCTCCTTCTTCCTTCTTGTTCTTTTGGCCGAGACTGACCTTGCTACAAACTCCTTGGAATAATTCGGCCAAGTGATATGGATTGAGAGAGAAGCTTAGAACAATGCTCCAAATCCTTGTCTTGAGAGTGGTTGTCTTTGTATGATGGTTTGAGATCACCAATCTTTTCTAAGTCTATCCTTGAGAAGTGATCGGCCAAGAGAAAGATTTGTGTGAGAGACAACCAGCCAAGGTTCTTTGTCTAGAGAGGTGGGACAGCCAAGGGAGAGAGAGTACAATACAATTTTGTTCCAATAGGATGGTCGGCCAAAGTGATAGTTTTGGTGCAGCCCATGTGTAACTCCCATTTCCATTTACAATTCTCCATAATGCTTCCCATGGGGGTTTCACCCTTGAGATGAAACTCCCAAGGCTCCAACGGTTGCAATGGGGTGTCTTGTGTAACTTCCACAAACCCCATTCATCTTCCACATTTAAATTCCATTTGGGGGTTTCATCCATGAGATGAAACCCCAAGGGTCTAACGGTGCAATGGTGTGCCTTGGTTTGAAAGTATGAAACCGTCCCCTCCCATTAGTTCTCCATTTGGAGTTACATGCATGGGGTAAAACCTCCATGCATTCTAACGTATATATGTCTTGTGTTGATATTTGAAATAGCCATAATCCCTTTGTAACTCCTCAAGAACGCCAACTCTCATTAATGAGTCAAATGTAAGTTTCATGCATGAGATAAAACTTCCATGCATTCGAACGTGTACATTGTTTGAATTTTGAAACAACCCAAATATCTTTCTTCTACACACTTCACATATAATTTAATTCCCATCTCTTTAACTCACTTAATCTCAACTCATTAATTTAACTCAACTCAACCATTAAGCTCAACTCATCCATTTAACTCAACTCACCCATTTAATCCACTTGAATCAACTCAAATACTTGTTTGCATTCCCATTTAATTCAGCCTTAACCAAATTAGGCTTGAGCTCACCTAATGGTCAACTTAGTCAACCACGACCCATTGGGTCCCAATTGGACCTTTTGACCCAATTAAATGCACATTACCCAATTATTTAAATTGATCCTTATGACATATCCATTGTGTCTTAATTGGGCCATTGTCCAACACCTTACCCATCTAAGGTTCATAACCATTAATTCACACTTACAATGGCAATTTCCATAAATATTGATAAACTGAAAATCTGGGGTATTACAAATGTAGGGAAGAAATGCTCAAGCATTTCCATCACACTCTCTTTGTAGTACATCCGGGTGGCACTAGGATGTACAAGAACATGCATCGCTACTTTTGGTGGAGAGGCATGGAATGAGATGTGGCCAAATTTGTAGCTCGATGTCTGACTTGTAACAGGTAAAGCCTGAACAGCAGAAGTCTCCAGGTGAAATGCAACTTCTTCCAATCTCAGAATGGAAGTGGGAACATGTTACCATGGACTTTGTAACTGGGTTGCCAAGATCAGCAAGAGGACATGATGCAGTTTCGGTAGTAGTGGACCGTTTAACTAAATCAGCCACCTTGAAGATAAGAGATTCATTGGAGACGTTCAGCAAATTGTATATTGACAGAGTGATTGCTTTGCCATGGTGTTCCAGTATCTATGGTGTCTAACAGAGACTCAAGATTTGTTTCTCAGTTTTGGCAGAGTATTCAGAAGGAATTAAGTACACAACTTTGTTTTAACACGGTTTTCCATCCTCAAACTGATGGACAGTTTGAGAGGACTATTCAGATTCTAGAGAACATGCTTCGTGCTTGTGTGCTAGATATGAAAGGTAGTTGGGAAGACCATTTGTCTATAGTGGAGTTTGTTTTTAATAATAGTTATCAATCTAGTATTCAAATGTTACCTTATGAAGCCTTATTCGGCAGACCCTCTAGGTCACTTCTGTGTTGGACAGAAGTCAGCGACAAGATTATTTTGGGGCCAGAGATGATTAGAAAGACAAGTGAAAAAATGAAATTAGTCCGAAGATCATGTGTTCCTTAAGATCTCTCCTCGTCGTGGTATTCAGAGATTCGAAAGCAAAGGAAAATTATCGCTAAGATATATTGGGCCATTTGAAATCTTGGGTAGAGTTGGAGAGGTGGCTTATCAACTTGCATTTCCACTTCAACTCGCACGAATTCACAACGTCTTCCACGTGTCCATGCTCTGAAGATATCTTTTTGACCCTTCACATGTGCTGAATTGGGAAGATGTTGAAGTCAAAGCGGACGCAACTTATGAAGAAAAGCCAGTCAAGATTTTGGGTTCGAGAGAGTAGATTCTTCGATGTAACCGAAAGGACGTGATACAGAAGTTGTACCCCTACTTCTTTGATGACCAAGGTATGTACCTTAGTAAATTTCAGGGTGAAATTTCTTTTAGGGGGGTAGGTTGTAAAGACCTGACCCAAACTAGTGGGTCACGGTCGAGTTAGAGTTAAGTCGGGTAGTTCCTAATCAGGTAATCGCTTATTTTAGCAAAAATTGCTTGATATTGCTTGAAATTGTTTGATTGTGTGTTAGACAATAGAATGTTGAACTCTAGACCCCCCAATATGCGTTTTCCACAGCCTAAATTGAAGTTTGGAGATGAAAACAAAATTTTGAAACGGGGCTCCAAAAATAGCAGGTGTCTAGTTTTGGAAACTTTCCAAATTTAGAAAAAATCTCAAAATTGTTTAATATCGAGACCCGCAATGGTTAAAAAAATTATTTGAATTTTTTTATCCAAATTTTAATTTTGGATTCACTTTTGGAAACCTTCTAAATTTAGACTTCGAATTATTTTGAAAACTTATATTGATAAAATTATTAAATTGTTGAAACTTGTATTTTTTTTTTTTTGTGTGATCTCTGAAATATTAGTGTTTGAATCCTCTAATTATTTTATAAAGTACAACTTAGAAGAGAAATTGCAAAATCATAAAGGAAACTATGTTTGAAATATTTGAATCTTGTGGTTTAAGAAATTAACCACTTGAAAATAAATATCTAAAAAAAAAAAATATCTTTGGTGGGACCCAAGTGAATTTATTTTTCAGAAGGGATTGATTAGAGAACCAATTTTGAGAAAATAAGATTTTAAATTGAAAGAAAATTTTAATTTGGCAAAGGCCAATTGATTTTGGAAATTTTTTTAGGTCGAGAGTGTAACACCCGCCCCTTTTCACCGAAATCAAAGTCAATTTTTTATTTTTTATATTAAAAGAGTGACAAAGGCGCGGAGGTCACGACGCGAGTTAAGTCCGAGCTTCTAAAGCCCGTCCCTTAACTGGCCAACCCTACGTGCGCGTGGCACGAAGTCCACAAGAACGGTTCACACGTAGACGTGAGCTCGCGGAATATGACTTAATGCGGAATATTGTAATAAAGACTATCCTACCAGTTTTCAGATAGCAGGGAAGACTTCATCATTTAATTACTAAAAAGCCATAACATCATGTATCTACAATAAGATCCAAATCATAGCAATAAGTCTAAAATATTACATCTTCGACAAGCTAAACTATACAAATACACATTTCCCAAAATAAATTTAAACAAAATAATTAGTCCGCCTTCCCAAGTTCCTAAGCTTGACTTCTGTCCCGTCCTTCTGCTCCGGTATTTCCTGCGTCATCAGCTAGGGTAGAAGTAGGGCGTTAGACCACACGCCCAGTAGGACTCTGAGTAGGGCTAGCACATGGATTAGTAATAGCAGCATATGGATAATAACACAGTGAAAACTGGTAAACCATCATATAATGAGACTATAAAGTGAATGTCATGCCATGGGTGTCTATGTTATAAATCCCACCCATCATCCCTACCATCATGATGTCATATCCCCCTTGACGGCAAGACCTCGTCAAGGTATCCCCATGCCTGTTCTCGGTCGCCCCGACGGAGCATGGACTCCGGTTATAGCCTATCAGGCTATCCCCATGCCTGTTCTCGGTCGCCCCGACGGAGCATGGACTCCGGTTATAGCCTATCAGGCTATCCCCATACATGTTCTCGGTCGCCCCGACGGAGCATGGACTCCGGTTTGTTTATTTTTTTTCCGTCCATGCCATGCATGAGATGTAATGCATTATGCTATGTAATATTTATAACTCATAACCTTAACATATCATACATAGCCTAAACTTATAATGCATAACTTTGAAACATAATTCATAGCCATATTCCACATAATACTTAATCATAGCCATAAGAATCCATCTTAAACATATCATAATCTTAAAACCCATCATACAACCAATCAATATAATTACTAAAAATAAACCAATAAACCAATTACATAGCATCTAATCCATGGCTTACAAATAGGTAGGAATCCTACCGAATACCGACTCGTGTCCTTTTACGGTTTCGTCCGACAATCCGGCTACCGACACGCGTACCGCTCTCGATATCCAATACCTTATTACATACTAACAATTAGTCCATGTTTTAACCATTTCTAAGCCCATACATCATGTCTTAGTGGGTTTTCTTCGTTTTAGCCAATATTTACCATTTTTGCCACTACTCCTTTACATGATTAATTACTCATTCATTCATACCTACTTAAGCCCATTACTGATCATTAACTCACTCCATTAATGACCCATTTAATTATGACCTAACATCATTAGAATTAGCCCTTCTTCTTAACTTAAATCCTCATTAATTAAACATATGTATAATACTAAGTTAACCCATACTTTGACCAACCAATGGATCATGGGTTCAAAATACCCAATTCATCAATCTTCCCATGGGTTTTACATCATGCATTTAAACCACATACATAAACCCTTTCTTAGGCCATAAAATGACTTATAATTGAGTCATCATTCTTAGCCACATCTTGAGTTCCTAATTAATCCATCACTTAGATCTATTAGTGACCTATCAACCATAACATGAACCCATTAAAATAAATCCTTAACTTAACCTAATCCCAATCAATTTAAACACATTTGAATTACCATTTTTTATCATCATAAACTACATTTTTAAATCCATGAATGTCGCCTTTAATCATGCCATATTCCCCATTCTTTTCATGGTTTCAAACATACTTAAACCATTAAATCTCCCCATGGGGTTCGGCCATGCAACATGGCCGAACGCATGGTCCATGTTTCCCATCATCTACATCCCTTTAAAACATAATCTTCTATACCTAAAGTCCATTTAAAACCATCACCATTCTCAAATATGTTAGTACATCCTTCCATTTATCTCACTTTCTGATCATCAAAATAATGGAAAATTTGTGTCTAATTTGGATCCCATGAAGATATATATATATATATATATATGTATGTATGTATCCAAAAAATATGAGAGTTAGATTCAACTATTTGATGGGTCAATTTTGGTCTGCAAGACAGAAACCTCAGATGAGACTGCAAACTGTTGAGCAGTCTACATGTTTGAGTATTTTGATCATAACTCGGGCTACAAATGTCTGTTTTGGAAGAACCAGATATCATTGTAATCCTCTCTCATACCTATCCATTGTACGAATATGAGACCTTGGTTTGATTCGAACTGATACCAGAAAGTTCTGCAAGATGGGTCAAATTATGTTTTGTTTAACTCATTTAAACCTTAAACAAATTGTATTTGTTTAGTACCCCCTTCGACTCGATTTGTTTGGACAGAACCGATGGGGTTTATTTGTCAGAACTATTTATTTATGAAAGGGTTAAATGAGAGAAAATTTATAATGGTCCAAAATTCTAATCAATGATAGTAAATTTGGGGACCTGAAGCTTGTTGGAACTTGGACTTGGTGGTGTGTCTGAACTTGATAAATTGCAAACTTTAGGTGAGAGAACTTGACCTTGTTTGTTGAACTATTTTGATTATGCTTTTTCGTTGAGAACTCTTTGAATGTTTGGATCGTTTAGTGAATGATAGTATCAACATATTGTGAATGCCTTGGTTGGATATCATGTGTATATTGAAATTGTCAACACATATTATATTTATTATTCGTTGTGTGTTCATTGAAATTATTAGCACATGTTATGTTTGTCATGTGTTTATTGTATTTGTTCAACACATGTTATATTGTTATTACATAGTTCCTTTAAAAACTAAACTGGAGTTCATAAAATTCAGAGTAGATTATTTTGATACCTCACTTGCGAAAATCCGTTGAGAAATGGTGTAGTTTGAAAACCCTGAGCCAAAACGTAGGAAGAACTTCAAAAGGGTTGATGGTCGTTGGAAGAGGAAGAGGCCAACATGAAAAAGAAAATGAAAAAGATAAGAAAAGAAAGAAGGATCGGTGGCATGCAAAAAAGGTTTGAATTGTTTTTCCCTTTTCACCATTCCTCATTTCTTCACCTTTTTTTATGAGCAAGGTAAGTGTTTGCAAAGCAAACACATCACCTAAGCTACATGGGGTAGCTTTTAACTTTTGGATAGTTAATTCATTGGTTATTATTATTATTATTTTTAAATTTAAACCTCATGTTTATCGAAAACAATGGTTATTTTTATTATTTAAAAAAATCCACATTTAAAACACATGTTTGTAAATTGGGTATTTTCAAAGTCCACAAAAACAAATAGTTAGTTAGATAAGTTGGGTATTTAAAAATTATAAACACTATCAAATTTTGGAGGGGAAAATCCATTTAAAATCCCATGATTTAAGCAAAATTATTTAAATGTCAGAATTTCAAAACTTCAATATTATTTTGAAAAAATTCTAACTTTCTAGTCGGGTCAAATAATTTAGCTGATAGAAACATTTTAGAGCCTCGAAATCTTTTGACACTCCTAACTATTTCAAATTGACATTTTATAAAATAGGAACATTCCCAACGATTCAAAACTCACGCCTCTAAAAATCAAAATGACTGACAGAAAAAATCTTTAAACTTAGAATTCATAACTGAGTTAATAAATGAAATTTTAGAAATTAAATACCTCATATAATTGGTTTTCCAAACACAGATAGCTTCTCGGGTTGAGGTTGGAAAAAGTTCAGATATTTACAACTTTGCCACCACTTTTCAGCAAGTCGGATCAACAGGCCTCTGAACTCGGATCGAGTTAAACTTGGACTCCATGCAAAGCGTACTTCATAATCTTCATGATTAACAAATCACAATACACAGTTAAAGGTTAATAATCATAGGATTAGCCACTAATTTGGGCCAGGGTATTACAGTCAAGTCGATATATTGAGTCCACCAACCCTTCGGTTAAACAGGACAGACCCATCGAGGTCTTCGATGCATTGGCCGGAATGACGAAGGTTCTGGTTGAGAAATACTGTCAAACTGGGTTGTTCTCAAATCGATTGTGTTGTGCACACCTAGCCATTGATGATGACAAAACCGATGCATCGGCGCGCACAACATGTTGACCTGAGTTGTGTTAGTTCTAGAACATAAAACTTTGTATTTTTGGGTTACTTTGAGACATACGGTCGAGGTCATCAACCCATCGAGAGTAACAGGACCTACCCGTCGATTATGCCGATGTGTCGACCTGGGTTTGACAAGTTTTTAGATGTAAAACTCTGTCTACATGGTTTTACCTCAGGTCGATACTATCGACAGACCGACGTATCGACACTGAGCCTGTCGACCCATTGGGGAGCACGACCCATCGATTGAGATTATTATTTGTCGTTGAAGATCATTTAATGCTCTACGGTTTTATTCTTGGGAGGTCAATTTCGAGCTTACCGACCCATCGGTCTTGCCGACCCATCGGTGAAGTTCAGTTATGAAAAAAATTGGGTTTGCTTATTTAAGTTCCGAAATTTTGAGTATGAAGTAGAGCTTTTTAAATTGGAAAATCCTAAAGGAAATCTCTGAGGTCTCTTCACTCTCTCATTCTCATTAAAACAATCTTCTTTTGGAAAATCATTTCAGATTCAATCTACCTTTAGATTGAAATCAAGAGAGACACGATAAAATCCTTCTAGGATAGCATTGGTAGATTTTAGATCCTAGAACTCCTCCAAGCTTGTGATTTTGTATCCATTGGTAGACATTCTTCATCAAGATATCAAAGCTAGGGAGAACCTTCTAAATTACACGTACATCAAGAGAACTCAAAGGCTAGTGCTTCATTTTATTTTTATTTCATTCATCATCTTCTGGAGTGGATTAAAACAAGGGCTTGAAGCACTATAAACAACAGAGGGATAAGGAAGTAGACCGGGAGTTAGTCGAACCTTTCAAAATTAAGATTGTGCTTGTGAAATTCCTACTCTATTAGTGAGGGCAAAATTCCCCCCTAGTGAATTTGGGATAACCCAAGGTTGGGTGAGTCCATCAGTGGATGTAGGTATGTTTAAACTGAACCACTATACATCGGGTGCCCATGTGTTTGATAGAATGGTTGTGTGAATTTTAAATTAGTTTTTACATCTCTTGTTCACACAACACCTTTGCAGTTTGATAAATAGTGTTATTCCACTTTAAATTTTTATTAATCAAAATATTTGCAATGGTCTGAAAAATTGGGGATTGTCCTATTCACCAGCCCCCTCCCCCCCCCCCTCTCTCTCTCCTCTCTCTCGATAATCATATTATAGCAGTTGCAAACTTTCAAAAATTATTGAAATGATCCACATGCTCATAATTGGATCCAGATTTATTCAACTTACAATGAAATTCCTAGAAGTGGAGAAAAATTAATTATTAAAATTTTGGGTCTTCCATTGTAACATAGAGCTTTGCAATTATTCCTTTTTTTTTTTTACTGATATCTTGCAATTTCCATTTTTATCTTCAAAACTAACAAACAATATTAAATGCACCTAATATATATATATATAATTGAAGGCTAACTGGTCCAATAATCAGGGGTAAAATAGTCATATTTCGGACTCAACACCCCTACCAGCAAACCCTAGTACCTTTTACCTTCTCTTCATTGATTTTCACACGCTAAAGGCATTGGATTCGGAATTCCTGAACTTGCAACACCCCTCTGAACGGTTCTTTCTCCTCCAAAGGTAAATTTTTTTATCCTTCTCTTTCCATTTCTTCTTAGTTGATGATATTTTGAAGGGATGTGATGAGAACGGAGGATATGATTAATAATAAACCATGTTAGGAAGGAATCCATGGAAATAAATTGGGAATTTTGATATGAAACTTTGTTTAGGTGTAAATGTGATTGGAAATTGCATCTTGAAGCAATAGGAAGGGAAGTAAATTGGAAAAAAGGGCAACTGCTTAATCATGGAGATGATTCATGGGAGGAGATTTGGGGATTTCTCTTAAATTGAAGGGATTAAACCAAATTAGTGGTAAATCTTGGGTTTAGATTTGAGGGTTTTGCTTCTATGCTTCGATTTGGCTTAATCTATGAACTAATAGGGATGTATTATGTTCTTTTTAATTAATTAGAGTCTTTGAACCTCGAACCCGTCGAGGTACGACCCGAACATCGTAACTTTCGAGGTGAAGATTGCTACACACATTGTATGAATGCTTCTATGCTCTTACATTGATTTAGGGAATGTATTGTGTTATTGATGTGTTTGATGCATGATAAATAGGATGCATATGGCCTATACATGCATGAACTATTTTGAATTCCTTGTTATATGTTATGTAGCATGCCTACAATCTTATTATGATGATGGAGAAGATGTAATAATTATTGGAAGCTCTTATGGAGGGCTAAGACGAATCTAGATGAAACTAATTGGGTTTATGTTATGGAGAAGGGAGTAGTTGGACTTATGATGATAAACCGCCATGAGACGGGTAGAACTGACTGAAATGATTATGAATATGTGAAAATAAACCTGAATGGTCTGTCTCAAGTTTGGTATGTGATCCATGTTAGTGCCTAGGCTTTGCCAAGTCCCTGTTTGTCAATTCCATGACTAGGGAAGAAGCACTTGCTAAGAAGCTTGAAGACTCAAGATGATCAAGAATGAAGATCATGCTCCACCAGGTTCAAAGCTCATCGTCATGCCAATCACAAAAACAACTATTTGGCCATAGATGACTTTAGGTGGTACCCACACCTTAGAGAGGACCATTCATAAGCCGTAGATGACTTTAGGTGGTCCTCGCCGACCCCTCGGGTGGAGACAGGATAAACCAATAGTGGTCAAGGACTGGTTGGCCAGATTGAGAGAGGTTTTGGATCAAAGAACTGTGATTTTGGGAAAGCCTCTAACCGATAGTCTCATATGCACCGACCCCTCGGTGATGAACTTAAGTGACCCCTTGTGGTCGGCGACTCATCGGTAAAGTTTTTGTCAGTTTTGGACTGTGAACTCATGTAGGCTCTCGAGAAAACAGAAATATCGGTAGTTCAAGATCAAACGAGAGTACCAGGACCGACCCATTGGTATAGGGCAATAAGTCGTTCTGAATAAGACAAGTTTCTAGACTTGAAACTACTGTCAGCATGGTGTTGCCCTAGGTCAAGCCTCTCGTATGAACCGACCCCTCGGTGCCATAACTGTCGACCCATCAGCGACAACGACCTGTCGACTGGGAAATAATAAAGCCGCTGGGAATACATTTCATATGCAACGGTCTGGTGATTGAACGGCAATAAATATGAACATTGACCGATTGGTGCCACCGACCTGTCGATACTGGACAGTCAGAAGAACTGTTAAGACTCCTTTATAAATATGAGTGTTGGGTGATTGTTTTATCATTTTCCTTAAGCTGAAAAGAGTGATACACTCTAAGGAACGATCAATACTCATGAAGTGAGAATCATAAACAACCAATCTGTTGATTGAGTTTGAAAGTGAGAAAGAGAGGAAAGAAAAATCATAAACAATCAATCTATTGATTGAGTTTGAAAGTGAGAAAGAGAGGACAAGAGAAAAGATATAAACTAGAAAACCTGTGGTAAAACCAATTTCTTTGTCACCCTAAGATTGTGATCACTCTACGATGGCTACACGGAGGAGCGTCGGCACACATTGGGTGGGATCTTTAAGAAGCACACATCAGCGAAAAAGAGCTTCAAAGGCAAGTGTTTCTTGGTTTTAATTTTGTTTTTAAAACCATTGTCCCAAAAGTGGATTAAGGTGGATTGGCTCCGAAACCACTATAAAAGACTCTAGACCATCGTCTCTGGCACAGTGGTGGGTGGAATTCCTAGCTAATTAGAGAGGTGGAATTCCTATTCTACAGTGGTGGGTGAAATTCCCAGCCGATTGAGTGAGGTGGAATTCCTGTTCTACAGTGGTGGGTGAAATTCCCAGAGGATTGAGTGAGGTGGAATTCCTAATCTAATTGTGAGGGTGTAAGTCCCCACTTAGTGAATTTGGGGATAGCTCAAGGTTGAACGAGTCCTAACAGTGCATGTAGGTTGGTGAACCGTACCACTATATATCTTGTGTCCTTATGTTTGTGGTGTTAGAACTATTTTTTTGTGTTGATTGTTTAATCATATTTGGTAACACACACTCACTTGATTGTTAGATCCGCTATGATTGAACTAATCAATCAAGTAATTTAAAAAAAAAAAGACCAACGATTTTAGATTGACTTATTCCCCCCCCCACCCTCTCGGGTCAATCGTGTTGTTCTGGCTCCAAGGGAACTTTCAGCCTAGTGCTCCTTTCAAGGATTTAACCATCCGAGTAGATCCATGCAGTATCTAAACGTCCTTATCTCGATGGATCAAACTATGCCTCATGGAAGTCTAAAATGAGAGGCTTCTTCGTTTCCATTGATTCATCTGTAATGCCCCGCCCTTTTTCACTCTCCGAAAATCAGAGTCTATCTTTTTTTTTTTTAATAGAAGAGTGAGAGAGAGCGGGACACCACGATGCAAGCTAACTCCAAGCTTCCCAAGCTCGACCCTTAACTGGCCAACCATACGTGTGCGTGGACCAAGTCCACTAAAACGGTTCACACGTACTCAGGTTAAACATGCGGAATAAATCATAGATGCGGAATTATAATAGAATAACCATACTATTCCATTTTAGATAGCAAGGAGTCCATCACTTAAATTAAGTTACTTAAGTTAAAATATCCAAAATTTACATTCCAAACCATAGCAAATAATCTACGTTATTACAGTCCCACGAACTAATTACTCAAATACATTATCCATGAGTAACTTAAACAAAATGGAACTTAATCATCCAAGCTCCTAAGCTTGGCTCCGATCTCGTTCCTCGTTCTCTCCATTCCTTGTGTCATCAACTAGGGTAGAAGTAGGGCATTAGACAACGCGCCCAGTAGGTACTCCAAGTACGGTCAAACACATGGGTTAGTATAAAAATCCAGATATAATACATCATGCCGTACTTGTAAAACATCGTATCCAAAACAGTGTATGATAATTGAGATCCAATCATACAGATAAAAATAAAAAACAGTGCATGATAAAAGAGATCATAATCATGCTGATACAATGCCATTCCATGGGTGTCATATGCCATGAGTCCCACCCATCAGCCATAACACAATCCAAAACGTCCTCTTGATGGAAGCTCCTCATCAAGGTTACCTCTTGGTGGATAATGCACACCAAGGTCTTCCTCTTGATGGAAAACTCCTCATCAAGCCCACGAATGCCTTACGGACGCCCCGACGGAGCGTGGACTCCGGTTACCTCTTGATGGATAATGCACACAAGGTATCACAATCACATAGTATCCCTCTTGATGGAAAAGCCTCATCAAGGTATCACAACTCCATAGTATCCCTCCCATGCCATGTATAAGATGCAAATGCCAACATGCTATGTGAAAGTACAAACCATAGTATTAAAAATCTCATATTTGAAACATATCATTTATACAAAATAACTCATCAGAATAGGAATAAAAAACCATCATACATATCCCATCGTATCAATGAGGTAGGAATCCTACCAATGATCAACTAATATGTCCTTGCGTTTTCGTCCTGAAACCGCTCACGATCGTACACCGCTTGTGAGGTCCCGTTACCTTATAATATATCAATAAATCAAAAACCAATGACCCCTTTGATTTCCAACCATGTTTAAGTCCATAAACATAACTTAGTGGGGTTCGGCCATACAACATGGCCGAACCTCACTTACTTCTTTTGAGTCCCTCTTTTGATTCCTTAATCAACCATATATGAGTTAGTCATTTTAGCATTAATAACACCTAAGTCCATAAAACTTTCTCCATGGGGTTCGGCCATACACCATGGCCGAACCCATGGTCCATCATTTTCACCCATATTTACCTCTTTGCCATTCATCTTTCCATGGCTACTCACTTAGCTTATATTTACATGACTTAAGTCTCAAAATCATTCCATTAGTTTTACATTAATGGAAGCCCTAAATCCATAAAACATTTTCTATGATCCAATCATTCACTTATGCCATTTATACATGTCTAGAACCAAAAACATGATCCATGGGGTTCGGCCATACACCATGGCCGAACCCATGGTCATTTAATTTCACAATTTGGCCATTCTTTCCTTCCATAGGTAATCACATATTTAAGTTACCCATACTTAGGTCCATATCTGATCCATAAACCTATTTCCATAAATGATTCATCAAATCATGACATAATACAAAATGACCCATTAAAATGGTTCATGGGGTTCGGCCATACACCATGGCCGAACCCGTGTTGTCTCACTTCCCATCTTCTCCTTTAAATGATTTACACTCTTAGGTCAATAATCAAAGTCCCTCCATGGGGGTTTAACCATACACTTAGGTTCATCCTTTTAGATCATCATTAACCATTTTTAAAATCAATTAAAATTACCAACATTTTCCCATCATTTTCATGCTCCAAATATCCAAGTTCCTCAATATCTCTCCATGGGGTTCGGCCATGGTTCTTCACCATTTACAACACTTGAGACCATGCTTTGCAATATTTAAGACCTACTTAGAATCACCAATAATCTCCCATGATTTTCATCCTTTAAATACATGTAAATAATTCAACATTTCTCCATCATTTCCTCCTTTAAAATCCTTTAAAATCATTAACCAACTTCCATGGTTTTTCATCCTTTAAACCCATTAAAAATCACTAATATCCTTCCATGGGGTTCGGCCATACAACATGGTAGAACCCTATGGTTCATCATTTCCATTTAAAAATCATACATCCAATATTTAATCCTTTGATGGGGTTCGGCCATACATCATGGCCGAACCTCATCCATTCCTTTTTGTTGTCCTTGATGGTTCTCATACATATAACTTAAGGCTCGGCCATGCAAGGGCCAAACCATGATCCTTGATCATTCACCATTTCCTACTTATTAAAATCTTATCAAGTACTTACCGATTCCGCGACTCCACCGGTTTCTTTCACTCCTTCTTGCTCCTCCACTCTTTTCCTTCCTTAGTCTTTCTTCTTTCTTCCTCCTTGATCCTTGGCCGAGATTGATCTTGATAAAATCTCTAGGAGTGGTTCGGCCAAGAGGTATAGGTTTGAGAGAGGGAGAGAGGAGCTTGAGATAGAAAATACTCTAAGTCCTTTGTCTTGAGAAGGGGATTGGCCTTGAATAAGAGAGGGAAAGAGTGAGATAAAGCAAGGAATTCTCTTTGCTGCCCAATGTAGTTTGGCCAAGGGTGGTATCCTTTGGTTGATACCCCTTTTGTAACTCCCATGACCCTTCACCTCCCCATTGATACTTACTTTGGGGGTTTCATCCCATGAGATGAAGCTCCCAACCATATGCCCCTTGGGCTTCCATGTTCCATCGTGTATGCATGGGTATACCTTGTGTAACAACCAAAATCCCTTCAACTTCCTCATAATGATGGTGTCTTCTCAAGTGTCCCTTGGCTTGGTAAAGACACCACTTGAGATGGAACACCCCTCCATCTTCCAACGTGTATGCCTTTGGATATGGCTTGTGTAACAACAAAACCATTCAACTTCCTCATAATGATCCATTTGGAGTTTCATCCCATGAGATGAAACTCCCATCTCTCCAACGTGTGTACAACATGGGTTTGCTCTTATGAGATGCAACTCTCCATCTTCCCACTCCACTCACTTAAGATCAAAGTCCCATTGACTTCCCATTCAACTCATCTCTTTAACTCAACTCACCTCTTTAATTCAACTCATTTAACTCACTTAAAATCAACTCAATTACTTGATTCCATTTCCAACTCAATTCAACCCCAATTTAATTAAGCTTGAACTCACTTGGTGGTCAACCAAGTCAACCATGACCCATTGGGTCCCAATTGGGCATTTGACCCAATTAAATAAATCTCACCTATTTATTTCAATTGAACCATATCCACAATCCGTTGGGTCCATATCCATTAATTCACAAATTAAATGGGCAATTTCCATAAATATTTATAACTTGAAAATCCAGGGTGTCACATCATCGGTATGGGATATTGTTAAAACTGGATGGTAGGAACCCAAGGAAGAAAAGATGATAGGAACCACATCAACCGTGTTAATGACACTTAAACCCTATGCATCTTGGTCCCTTGTTGAGAAAGTTGCTGAGACAACTGAGGGGAAAGCCTTGAATACCCTTAATTGTGCAGTTTTTGATAGTGAGTACAGGAGGATCATGAACTATAAAACTGTAAAGAAAGCATAGGAAGTTCTTGAGAGAACCCATGAGGGCACCTCAATAGTCAAGAGTTCCAAACATGAGATCCTCGAAGAATCAGTTTGATACTCTTAAAATGAGGGAGGATGAAGTTTTCTTGGATTTTTATACCAAGGTTAGCGACATTGTGAATCAAATATATGCTCTTGGGGAAGGGATACTTGAGGACAAAGTATGCACCAAAATTGTCCGGAATCTTGCTGAAAGATTCAAGCCCAAGGTTGTGGCTATGGAGGACAACAAAGATGTGTCCTTAATGAATATTGATGATTTCGTTGGATCATTACAAATCTATTAATTACATTTTGAACAACCAAAGGATAAATCTATTGCCTTAAAATATTCCCTAAAACAGAAGAAAACTAAAGAAAATTCATCTGATGATGAATTCTCCAAGTGATGAAACGACATTGTTTGCCAAGAAATTTTTCAAAATTTTTGTCAAAAGAAACAACTTGAGAAGAACGGGTAAGGGTGAAACAAATAAAAGTTACCCAAGAAACCAATAAGAAAACAGAGAAAAAGGGAAGGAGAGAGAAGTCACCAAGGAGCAGACCTGTTACAATTGTGGGGGGAGAGGATACTTCATGAATGAATGTCCCTCAGATAAAATAAAGAAGGCTTTGAATGTGGGTGTAACCCATGTGGAAACTTCTGAATCAGAGAGTGATTCGGATGAAGAGACCCAACAAAAAGTTGATGTATCTATAGATCTCATAGCCTCGATCATATGTGATCAAGAAAATCCCACAATTGTAACGGAGGATGAGAGTGAAGAAGATGAAAATCTTCAAGCCTCCTACATTTCCTTGTTCCTTGAGAGTGAGAGGTTAGCTAAAAAACTCAACAAGGTTAAAAATGAAAAACTAAACCTCTTTAGTCAAGTGGAAGAATTAAAACTGAAAAATCTCTTTTTATCTCTAAGCTTGAACTTCAGATGTTGAAAGAACTCAGCTTAAAGATGATAATAAAAGACTTCAAGAATAAATAATTATCCACTGTAAGGATATCGAAAATTTATGGCATGTCAACATCTTTCTTGAAAAAAATGTCAAAAAACTGTCTTTAGAAGTTAGGGAATAAAAATTGGATAAAAAAAAATTCCAAGATAAGTTTACCCATGGAGAAGTAAGACTTAAAAGACTCCTAGGGGCAGGTAAACAATATGGTGATAGGTCTGGTCTTGGTGCCTCATCCACCTAAGAACCTATACATCGTTAAGTATAAAAGAACAAGTATCTTCGCCCTTTAACGAGTAAGTGCAATTTCTGCCGTAAGGATGGGCATTTCAAAAGAAATTGCTATCATTTCAAGAGATACTTTGAAAGAAAAGCATAAAGGCACAATTAAGTAAAGCATATGCCTAAAAGACATCCACCAACACCTAATTTTAAAAGAAATAAAAGGAAGGTGGACACAAGGCATGACTCTTTGTTAATACAGATGAATCATGTCTTAAAGGAGTTGATAGATCCCAAGGTTGGTCATCAAAAGAACAATCGCAGGGGTGTGTATGCAACACTAAAAGCCACAATCGTTGTACCTAGGAGATAGACCACTAATCATGTTTTGTTTTGGTTTAAGATTGACTTTCATATCTTAGACCACTACAAATGGACTCACAAGAGACCATGTGAGTTCACATAGCAGAAAAATGTTGTGACATGAAGAAAGAAAATTTGGCTAACTATAAGTCTAGAATGTACTCTTCCTGGCTATAGTACATATTCTACTTGAAAAACCATACATTCCATTCAAAGTATTTTAAATTGTATGAGTTTTGGAATGTAATTTTTTTATTATGTGCATGTTTAATGATTTGATGAATCATTTTTGGTATATCTATGCATTAGAATGAATCTATGTATGCCGTGCGTAGAATAGAACTTCATCAAGTTGCACAAATCAAAGATGATTGCTCTTTAATCTGAACCTCTTGGTGTAGTCGACATGTCGGTAAATAGGCCTGTCGGTGTGACAAACATGTCGATACTATGCTAAATCGAGCATTGTTGAAAAAGGGGGAAATGTCGAAAAGGTTAACCTGTAGATGGAACGACGTGTCGATAAGACAGAAAGTTTGAATTAAAAGGGACCCTTTCTGCGAAAGCGACAATTCATTCGAATCTATCGTCCCCTCTCCAACGAAGTTCTGGTGGTCCCTCATTTTCCTCCCTTGCCCTAGACCAGTCGATAGGACTTCTCGGAGTGATTCCGTGCCGGAAACCATAAGGCTTTTGGTCCTTGCATCCTTATAAGCTAGAAAAAGATTGTTTCTATGATTCTCCTAAATCAGGTTAGGCTTAGTCTTCACCTCATTCACTTTCAAACCACTGGTTGAGGATCTTCACTAGGAAAAATAATGGCTAGAAAGATGGCAGCTCAGATACGTCCTAAGCCCTCTGTAGAACAAGAAGAATCCAGTCGTGCTAGTCGATGAGCCAAACGAACCAAAATGTCAGCCACTCGGTCTTGTCCTGGGTCGAGCTTAGAAAATCCAGCATATGTTCAAGATCAACAGGAAACCCAACCTGAGGACGAAGAAGACCCCATCGTTGACAAAGATGTCATCCTTGTCAAAGAACGACGTGAAGAAATGAGAGAAGATGCAGAAGAAGGGAATGGTATTCGAACTGGTAATGAAGACAATGTCGATATCCCCGATGACAGCAATGAGGAAGAGAGTCACAGTTCTGAGGAAGAAGAAGAATTTCAATATCCCCCTCAATAGGACGTCAATATGGGCAAGAGAGTCTTCAGACTTGAAAGGAAAATAGACTACCTTGAAAGAAGTCTAGATAGTCTTGTGTTGACTTTTCGGGATCTAGTCTCTGTTGTCTCCCTCTCTCACAGAGTTCCAGATTCCCCGCTCCTCCTTCTCCAGCACCTCCTCAAGATGGCTATGCTTAGGGTTGTTTTTCATGTTTCTGTTTTTGAGAAGCTATACTTTTGATATTTTGACTAAGCATCCACGATGTCCCTTCCTAAATCATATGTACTGAATGCACATTTTGTTTAGTCAGTGAAATGATAAGGTTTGTTTTAGTATGTGTGCCAAATTGTGGAATGCCTTCTATCTTATGTCTATTGTTAACATAGATTGTGTTTAATAGAATAACATGCAAGTTGTTAGGAAGATAGGGATCGGACTAAGGTGGCACACATCCTTGGAGAATGGAAGAGACAAAATATGTGTTGTTTAGCACCTGTCACTGGTCATGACAGTGTAGGAAGGAGGATGCAAGCTTGAAAGAAAACTTGATGGAAAAATAAACTTAGCGGTAGCTAAGTTATGGGGGAGGTAATCTGGAGAAGCCAGAAAGTATAGCTTACTCCATGGGGGAGATGAGTCAAATAGGCTACAAAAGATAGCTTGGAGAATGGGGACAAGACTCTAGAGAAGCTGGGTAAATGAGCTTGTCCCATGGAATAAATCAGCTAAAGTGGAATTTAGCTTGAGCACGGGAAATAAACCTTGTTGCACAAGGAAGTGCATTAAGCCGTGGGGGAGAACCATGAGTTTCAATAGAACTTAGTTAATCGCCAAGTGCAAGAAGCATAGACGAAATGCTGCTGATGTCTATCTACTAAACCTTTGTCAATTATATGACAAAATGAGGGATAAATTAGTAGAAGTTGTAAGCACTAGTCATGGGGGAGTGCATGGTAAAGCCGAAGTGCTTGGGCCTCTAGAAAGACAGAGCCATAAAGGGGAGGAATATGATAAAGCCAATGGACATGAGGAAAATGTCTATGCTTGGAGTTTGGGAGATCGAAGTCAATAAGATTGGGGGAGAAACACTGGGTAGTGTTGCTAGCTAGAAAATCTCGTTTAGTCCTTTGATTTGTAACACCCCGCCTTTTTTCACTCGAAATCAGAGTATATTTTTTTTTTAATAATAAATCAACAAGTGATAGGAGCGGAGTGTCACGACACGAGTTAAGTCCGGACTTCTAAGTCCGACCCTTAACTGACCAAACCTATATGTGCATGGACTAAGTCCATGAGAATGGTTCACACATAGTACTTTATAATTCTTGCAGAATATTATTACTTAATCTAACTCTGGATTATAATAGAACCTAAATCTAGTCCATTTAGATAGCAAAGTATATAGTCATTTATCCAATATTACCTTAACTTAATCATTCAATCAAACCATTCCAAACTATAGCAAATATTAACTAAGTTATTACATGCCAACATCTAACTACTCAAATTACATGTCCATTTAAACTTATCAAAATATCAAATATAAAATCCATTCAAATATTCAAGCTCCTAAGCTTGGCTTTTTCCACGATCCTCGATCCCTTCCTTTCCTGTGTCATTCACTAGGGTAGAAGTAGGGTATTCGAACAACGCGCCCAATAGGAATTCTAGGTAGGGCTATCACATGGGTTAGTATCAAATAACATATAAAATATCATATCACCAAAATCATGTAAAATCATGCCATGCCATATGACTTATGCAATGAGTCCCACCCATCACACACATATAACCTCTTGATGGTATTCTCCTCATCAAGGTATCCCCACAGTGGTCTTTCGGACTCCCCGACGGAGTGTGGCCTCTGGATTCTACTTGATGGCATTATTCACATCAAGGTCTTCCCACGATTGCCTTACGGAAGCCCCGACGGAGCGTGGCCTCCGGTTACAAATTCCCCTTCCATGTCATGCATGAGATGTACATGTCCATATGCTATGTAATGTAAATACCATAGCATTAAAAACTTCACTTTTGAAACACAATATAAATTGAAACATAAACCAGCAAATGAAGATAAACCATATACATATCCATGTTTTCAATAAGGACATGGGGTAAATATCCTAGTGGATTTTAAAGATGGTCAAGGAAACATGATCCGGCCATTGCATGGCCAAACCCAAAAAAGGATATACAAGAACCATTGAATATGAAAAAGAGATTGATTAGGTTCGGCCATGATGTATGGCCGAACCCATCAAAGGTTAAGATCATGGCTATGGGATTTCAAGGAAAAATAAGGAACCATAAGGTCGGCCATATTGTATGGCCGAACCCCATGGAAGGTGGTGGATATTTTTAAGGTTTAAAATGAATGAAAATTGATGGACTTGTATGCATTTGGATTATCAAAAAGAATGAAAAAAGGAGCACCAAAACCAAAGGGTGAGGTTCCTTCCCTTCCTTAGCCTCTCCTTCTTATTTCTTGCTCCTTTGGCCTAAACTAACCTTGCTGCAAACCCCTTGGAATAATTTAGCCAGGTGATATGGATTTGTAGAGAAGTTTAGAACAATGCTCCAAATCCTTCTTGGTCTTTGAGAGAAGAAACAGTCTTGAGAGAGGGAGAGAATGAGATAGAATTCTCAAAGTGTTTGATCTTCTTTTCCTTAGAGTGCTGGTCGGCTAAGAAGTGGTTTGAGGAGAAGCAACGAGCGAAGGTTCTTGTCTAGAGAGGTGGGACGGCCAAGGGAGAGAGAGTGAGAGAGAATAAATGGAAAATAAGTATGAGGGTTGACCAAAGGTGGTGTCCCTTGATGGCACCCCTTTGTAACTCCCCTCCCCATTCATCTCCTTCACTTATTTTATTTGGGGGTTTCATCCTTGAGATGAAACCCTCCCAACGGTTTTGGCTCTTGGGCTGCCTTGGTGCAACCTTCCCCTTACTTCCTCCTCTCATTAACATCTCAAGTGGGGGTTTCATCTTGAGATGAAACTATCCCCCTCCAACGTGTAGACTAGAATTTAAATTTGAAATGAAAACTCCTTACCTTGTGTAACTCCATAAAAACGCCAATTCCCATTCATTCTCCAACTTTGGAGTTTCATGCATAGGATAGACTCCCCCCATGCATCCAACATGTTCTATAATTTGAATTTGAAATGAACCACACCTTTCTATTACTTCTCCATGTGTGAACCCATTTTGTAACTCCACAAAACGCCACCTCCCATTCATTACTTATCTTGGAGTTTCATGCATGAGATGACCTCCCATGCATCCAACGTGTGAACCACCTTGAGCTGATCTTGGTGAAGTGCACCTCTCCAACTTTCCATCAACTCATTTAATTTACCTCACATATTTAACTCCACTCGTATATTTAACTCAACTCACATTTTTTTAATTTAATTCCTTTAATTTATTTGAATCAACTCAAATATTTGATTCCATTTCCACCTCACATCAGTCCCAAGCTAATTGAGCTTGA
Organism: Chimonanthus praecox; assembly: GCA_022113865.1. NCBI lineage: Eukaryota > Viridiplantae > Streptophyta > Magnoliopsida > Laurales > Calycanthaceae > Chimonanthus > Chimonanthus praecox. The sequence goes on from CM039091.1 coordinate 25,159,875, forward strand.
ACTCGCTTGGTGGTCAACCAAGTCAACCATGACCCATTGGGTTCAAAATGGCCATTTTGACCCAATTAACAAACTTTGACCCAATTAGTACTCTTGACCCAAATGAACATACCTTACACATTTATTTTATTTCCAACACATAACTCATGACCGTTAGGTCTTAATTGAGCAATGTGCCCCACAACTTACTCATCTACGGTCATATCCTTTTAATTCATAATTTCAATGGCAATTTTCGTAAATATAGATAAACTAAAAATATGGGGTATTACATGATTTATGTTTTGGACTAACTCCTCTAATGATTTCTCTAGTGTCGCTTGCTTATATGCTTAAAAAGGAAATGATGATTTGAAGCAAGCTGAACAAGAATATGTGAAGACCATAGTCTTGTTGTACCACTTGAATATGTAATTGATGTAATATTTTATATTCAAATGTGATGTAAAAGGATGGGTTTGTAATTCGGTTAGCTTCTAGGTTTTGTCATGAAATTGACAAAGGGGGAGATTGTTAGTGCTCCTGCTTTGCCGAGTCCATGCTTGTCAATTCCATGACTCGGGAAGAAGCACTTGCTAAGAAATTTGAAGACTCAAGATGATCAAGAATGAAGATCATGATCCACCAGGTTCAAAGCTCATCGTCATGGCAGTCACAAAAACATGCATTTGGCCATAAATGGCGTCAGGTGGTACCCACACCTTAGAGAGGATTATTCCTAGGTCTAGTTAAACAAATGTAAAACCATAAAGAAACCTAGAAAGGAAGCTGGACAATGAATTGAACCCAACTTCGAAATATGTAATTGGTTTCACTGTTAGCTCAACCAGTTGTACTCATCGACCCATCGGCCGAGATAGGATCGACCCATCGTGTAACGCCCGCTCCTTTTCACCGCAATCAGAGTCTATTTTTTATTCTTTTTGAAATGAAGAGTGACAAAGGGCACAGGACGTCACGACTCGAGTTAAGTCCGAGCTTTTAAAGCCCGGCCCTTAACTGACCAACCCTACGTGTGCGTGGAACGAAGTCCACAGAGAACGGTTCACACGTAGAATCAAGCTCGATGAATATTAAATTAAATGCCGAATGATAATAGAGACTATCCTACCAGTTTTAGATAGCATGGAAGTGACATTTATTTAATTACTAAAACACTTCAAAATCATAATTATATCTGAAAATGATAATGTCCAAAGTAAAGACCCAACCATAGTAAGAAATCTACATTATTACAGTCCGATGAGCTACATTACACAAATTACATTTCCAAAATAAATCTTAATAAACTAAGTAGCTCGCTTTCCCAAGTCCTAAGCTTGGCCTCTGTCTCGTCCTTCATGTTCACCATCTCCTGCGTCATCAGTTAGGGTAGAAGTAGGGCGTTAGACAACGCGCCCAGTAGGACTCCGAGTAGGGCTAACACATGGATTAGTGATAACAGGCACAATAGGTAATAATATAATCAAAACCATAATAATGAATGCCACGCCATGGGTGTCCTATGTCATGAGTTCCACCCATCATCCATACTATCATGCTGTCATATCCCCCTTGATGGAAAAAACTCGTCAAGATATAAACAATCACAAATCATCCCCCTTGACGGCAAAACCTCGTCAAGATATAAACAATCACAAATCATCCCCCTTGACCGCAAGGCCTAGTCAAGGTGTCCCCATGTTTGCTTCTCGGTCGCCCCGACGAAGCATGGACTCCGGTTTCTTTATTTTCATCCTTTCCATGCTATATCCCTCCCATGTCATGCATGAGATGTAGATACCATATGCCATGTAATATATATGATAGCACAAACCATGGCATTTAAAATCCCATCAATAAAACATATAATTTGATTATCAAAAATAGATCAAGTAAAACATCAATATACACATCATAGCCTTAAAACCATCTTAAAACAATCATATGCTTACCAAAATAAATCAAGGAAAAACCCATACATAACACATAATCCATGGCTTACAAAAAGGTAGGAATCCTACCGAATACCGACTAACGTTTCTTTGAGTTTCTTCGTCCACAAACCCGGTCGCCGATCGCGCACCGCTTGCGATGTGCAGTACCTTATCATACATTTTCAATTAGACTCACGTTTTAATCATTTCACTCCATTAATCATACCTTAGCGGGGTTCGGCCATACACCATGGCCGAATCTCACTAACAGGCTTGTGGGTCCCATTTAATCCATTAAATCTTTTAATCCCATGAGTCTAAAAACATCAGCCACCCTATGCTTTATTAATCACACATAAGGTTATTACTTAGAGTCCCTAAATCCATGATCATCTCCCATGGGGTTCGGCCATACACCATGGCCGAACCCATGGTTCTTGAATTTGGCCATTATATACAATTTTGCCACTACTCCTTCCATGGATAAATCATTCGCTTTTCCATGTACATTATGGTCCATAATTGATCCATAACTTAGACCCATTAATGATCCATAACTTATGTAACACCCCAATTTCTCAATGAAGTGGAAAATTACCAAAATGCCCCTGTGTTGGTAAATTAATTATTTTGTGATGTTAAGTAAGTAAATAGTGGGGCCTATATGAGCACATTATGTATGTTAAGTTTGATTGGTTGGGTAATTTCATCATTTGGGTCAAAAATGGCTAAATGGGTCAAAGGGCCCAAATGGGACCCATCGGGTCTTATTGGATTATTTGACCGTTTTGTAAATTTAAATTAAATGGGGTTAAGCCTATTTGATTGGAAATCAAGTGGAGAAAAAATGGGTAGGCTTGATCCATATGTGAAAACCATTTACAAATGACCAAAATACCATAATTGGGTCATGGAGTCAAAAACGGGTCAAGGAACTAAAAGTGGACCGAACGGGTCGAGTTGACTATTGTTGGCCATGTGAACCTCAAGGGAACTAAAACACGAGTCAAATCAGTTGAGTGGGACTGAGGTGAGTTGGAATTAAATCAAAAGGTGAGTTCACTCATGTGCATTAAATGAAATGCATTAAATGTGATGAGTTGGGTTGGAATAAAAATACCTTGAGTTGGGTGAGTCAAAATGGAAATTCAAGGGACTGTAAATCAGTGAGTTTAAGGGTAAGTTGAAGAGGTTGGCTGGCCTCAATCCAACCAAAACAAGTCCCACACGTTGGGGACTTGTTTTGGTGAGTTCCATGGTGAAAATTAAATGTAAATGCATGGATTTGAGGTGAGTTGTTTGGGAATATGAATGGCTGCATGGGTAGAATGCCAAGGGGTGCTTTGCTTGGCTGCAAGTTACTCCTTGGTTTGTGCAAGGCTTGATGAGGAGTAATGGGGGTGTTGATGGCTGAAATACAAAATCAATGAACACCATCACTTGGCCAATTTATCATTGCAAAGCCTAAGATTTTCCTCATCTCTCTCCCTCTCTCCTCTCTCCAATTCGTTGTTCTTCTTGGCTGGAATAGCAGAGGTTTTGGCATCAAATATTCAAGCACAAAGCAGCAAAAGAAAAGAAGAAATAAAAGGGAGAAAACAAGGATCAAAGACAAGGAGGAAGTTTGGAAAATTTGGTAAGTATCTTTATGATATTTTGGTTTAAAAACATAAAACAAGTAGGGTATGTATTGGGCCATGGTCATGGCCGAATACACCAATGTTTAACCTTGATTATGGAGGATTTAAAATGGTAAAAATAACCATTGGGTTCGGCCACCATGAAGGGCCGAACCCCATGTAAGAGATGGCTTGGTTTTCATGTTTTGAAACATGAAAACCATGGATTTTGTGGACTGTTTTTGGGTTTTGATTTAAGATTTAAATACATGTTTTAGAATGGTTAAAAAAAACATGGATCTGAATGACATAGGGACTGAAGTTTATATGTCTAAAATCAGTGGATTAAAAGATGGAAATGGACCATTGGGTTCGGCCACTTAGCATGGCCGAACCCCATGGAAACAAGTGGCTAGTTTTGATGGTTTTTAGAAGTTAAAACCATATAAGTTGGGACTGATGTTAGATGTTTGTAATAGATTTAAAATACATGTTTTAAAGAGGGTTAAAACATGGGTTTAGATATCAGAAAAGGTGGAAGTTATGTGGTCTAAATCAGTGAATTAAAATTGGAAAAAATGGACCATGGGGATCGGCCATCTTGGATGGCCGAATCCCATGGAGTTGTGTTGATTTTGGATGTTTGTTTGAAAGGTAAAACCTGATTTTTATTTACTGTTATTACATGATTATCTGAGGTTTAAAAACAGTAAACATAACCATTGGGTTCGGCCACCATGGAGGGCCGAACCTCATGTAAAAGAATCTTGATTTTCATGTTGGGAAACATGGAAACCATGGACTTTTATGGACTGTTTGGATGAATTTAATTAGAGGGTTTCTAAGAGGTATAAGGGCAGCAAAAGGGTACTGATATTGCATGATTTAAATAACACCTAATGCATGTTTGAAGGATCAATTCATGGACATAGGGTTCGGCCAACTTGAATGGCCGAACCCCATGAAAGAGATTGATGATTGTTGTGAAATCAAAGAGTTAGAAACCATGCAATACCATGGGGTTTCTATAGGAGTTTAAATAGAATTAGGTTTGCTGTTTTTTATGCCTAAGATACAGGATAAATGATGAAAGATTATTAGAAGAATTGAATCCCAAAGAGCCATGAGGTCCATGGGTTGCTTTATGGTTTTTATTTGGTTTACTTAGGGTTATGGTTACTGATTTGGGTCAGCCTTTGGATGGCTGAACCATGTATTGATCATGGTTGAATTAGCATGATTAAACCATGAGTGATCATGGTGATGATTGGATCAAGTGAACCCTAGGGTTCGGCTATGAGTAGGCCGAACCCCATGGGGCTGTTTTGATAATTAATGGGCTGTTTTAAATGGGAGCTTATGGTTGTTTTTAATTAGGGGATCATTCATGATAATTATGGACCATGGCATGGGTTAAATAGGCTAAGCTTATGAGTCATAATTGTTAATGGTTCCATGTTGAATTAAAAGGTTTAAAATATCCTAATGGAGAATCATATGGTAATGGATAATAGAACCATTGGGTTCGGCCAAAGGTATGGCCGAACCCCATGGAGTAATTTCGGTATATTAAAGAGATCCAAATGGGATTTGGGTGGTTCGGCCAAGTAGTATGGCCGAACCCCACTATGGTGGAATGGTTACGAATGTTGGTTTCAATATTGTTTAAGGTCAATGGCAAAAACTGTAAATACTAGTCGAATGATCAATGATGGAAATGATCATAGGGTTGGATGTACGGACACGAACCCCACATGATGTGGGATGGGTCTATGATGTGATTAAATAAGTAAATGATGTTATGACTTACTGATTGATATATGGATAAGGTACCGAAAGTTGAACGACAAGCGAGTCGTGACCAGGTGAAGCTCAAAAAGGAACGGACACTTAAGCAAAGTTTAAGTAGATTTCCTACCTACTTGTAACCACGGTTTTTACCCAGTTTTCTTATGATACTCTTGTTTTAACATATGTGTTTCAAATGATATACTTTGCATTAACAAATGGCATACAGGCATTGGCATCTCATGCATAGGCATGGGATAATGAATGAAGTTCTACAGTGATGGATACGAATGTACATGATGGGGGTTGCTCATTGCATGTACATATTGTATAGAAGAGATGAATGTTGTTGTAATTTACCTTGTCGGTGCAAGGCACGTCAAGTGATGGCTACGATGGTACATGATGGGGGTTGCTCATTACATGTACATCGCTTATAGAAGAGATGAAAGTGTGTTGTAATTTACCTTGTCGGTGCAAGGCACGTCAAGTGATGGCTATGAAAGTACATGATGGGGGATGCTCATTGCATGTGCATATTTCATAGCATCGTTTTATCTGTTTTTAATAATCATGTATTATGATATGTATATGCATGTTTTTATATGCTAACATGTGGTAGCCCTGATTCGGGAACCTACTGGGCGCGTTGATCTAACGCCCTAATTCTATCCTCAGAGGAGATTGCAGGTACAAGCAAAGGGAAAGGAAATGTCATGGACCGGGAGGGGAGCTGAGCCTAAGTGCTTGAATGATGGATTGGATTACATTTTATTACTGTCATATGAATACGTTTGTTGGACATGTAATAATTCATTACTTGCTATGGTTTGACTAGGATAATAACCTTTGGATGGTTGATCTATGATAATTAATGTTTAAGACTGTTACTTGCTATCTCGTCTTTCTTTTCCGCAGTTAATCTAGATTATTCCGCATGTTGATGTTAGTTCCATGTGTGATTCACTATCATGGTCTATTCCATGTACACATGGGTGGCCAGTTAAGGTTCAGACTTGGGTAGTCTGAACTTAACTCGCGTCGTGACGCCGCCCGCTCTCTTCCGATGTTTATTTAAAAAAAAAAAATTAGACTCTGAAAATTCTCGGAAACGGCGAATGATGAAATTACCCAACCAATCAAACTTAACATACATAATGTGCTCATATGATTTTATTTTGAGCAATAGGCCCCACTATTTACTTACTTAACATCACAAAATAATTAATTTACCAACACAGGGGCATTTTGGTAATTTTCCACTTCATTGAGAAATTGGGGTGTTACAACTTAGGTCCGTTAATGACCCCTCAACCATGTCATAAGATCTTTAAAATCAACCATTTAATTAGCCTAATTATTTAAACACATACCAAAGTCCCACTTAACCCATCAAATGGTTTGCAAAATGGGTCATGGAATCATTAACATCAACCCCTTTAATTTAACATAATTTTCCATCCATCTAACCACATACATAATCCCAAATTTACTCACAAAATGACTTACAAAAAGGGGTCATGGGTTCGGCCATACACCATGGCTGAACACATGATGCCTTTTCCCCAATTTTCTTAGACCTATTTACAACATTTAGACTCAAAATAAGTCCCTCCATGAAGGGGTTTACATCATGCATTTAAATCATTAATTTTGATCATCACTAACTACATTTAAAATCCATCAAGGTTGCCAACATTCCCTCATCATCACCACGGTCCAATTACCTCTAAGTTCACCAATCACTCTCCATCAATTCCCATAATTTTATACCCATCATCATTACACATACATCACCATAGGGTTCAAAAGCATTCCCTCCATAAAATCACACACATTTCATTCATTTAAGACCCTTAAATCATTAACCACCCTCTATGGCTTCCATTCTTTTAAAACCCATATTAAATCCTTAACCACCTACCATCACTCCCCAATATTTTTCCATGATTCCAAAACACCTAGGTTCACCAAAATTTCTCCATGGTTTTACATTTTAAAACATTATTTCCACTCCTTTAAAATCACTAACAATTAATCATTAGAATCTTAAAAATCATAAATCATATTCCATGGTTTCCATTCATTAAGAACCCCATTAAATTCCTACTACATCACCATAGGGTTTGGCCATACACCATGGCCGAAGTCATGGTTCATGGGTCATTCTTTTCTACCACTCTTGAGGCCATTAAAAAAAATCATTAATATCCTCCATAATTTTCCTCATTAAAACTCTTTAACTTCACTAACATTTATTCATTAACACCTTAAAATCATAAATCCCCCTTCCATGGTTTTGATCTTAAGAAAAACCCATTTAAGCTTACTTAATTACTCACCATGATTCCTTCCAAAAATCACACACATTTCATGCTTAAATAAATTTTATTACATAATGTCCTTAGTACCTCCTTTATTCTTCTTAACCTAATTTACCCATTTAGGGTCTGCCCATTCTTCCTCATTTCATTGGATGGATTTGAGATCCGAGGCCCATAACAATTTTGCCACCAACCAATCCAAGAAATGGGTTCCATAATTACCTCTTAACCCTTAAAATGTAAAATTCTTGTTTAAGAATTACTTATAATCCGACGACTCCTCCGGCTTTTCTTTCTCCACTTGATTTCCTTAGCCCTTTCTCTTCTTCTTCTCTTTGATTGGTTGGCCAAGATGAGCTTGATCAAATGAAAAACATCAAAGCTTGGGTCGGCTAAGATGGAGTGTGTTTTGAGAGAGTGAGAGAGAATGGTGAGAAATAATGCCCTAGATCTTGGTCTTGAAGTGGTGGCTTTTGCTTGCACTTCTTTTCTCTAAGTCTTCTTCTTCATTTCTCCTTAGTTTTTTCTTCTTCTTTCCTCCTTGGTGTGGGATGGTGGTGGAGAGCAAGAGAGGGAGAGAGTGAAAGAGCTAGATGGAAAAAAGATGAGGAAAAGGGATAAAGTTCATCTCATTTGGTGGAGTGACCTACACTCCACCATTTAATTTCTCCACCAACCAACATGAGATATTTTTTATGCTTTATGGTGGTGGTGGGGATAAACCACCGCCAAGCCCAACGTTTTTGGTGTTTGAAATGAGGTGGTTTGGTCTTCAAATTTTGACCCCTTTGACCACCTTTTGGATAGTTTAATCATTTAATTAACTAGATAATTAACTTAGGTTAATTATTTCCCACGTAACCTAATTCCATTATTCCACCCATAGTTGATTAAGTCAACCATGGTGGCCGGCCCCACCAATCCTTAGTCCACACGCCACCTCACTTGGTGAGGTGGAGGTGGGTCCCAATCGGCCATGTCACCTTGGTCAATTCATCACCAACTTAGGTGATTTAATTTTAATTAAATCCATTCCATGTAATTGGATCACCATTGGGCCCATGGCCCAATTGCATTCACCCTTACCCATTTACCTTAGAGCTTAAATCATTTTGACCCAGTGGGTCCCGGATGGGTATTGGGCCCAATTTGACCATCATTGACCCTTTAAATCCCATCCATAGTCCATTGGGCCATACTTGGGCCTTTGTCCATATTTTGATCCATTCACCATTTATTCCATCAAATTTTCAATTTCCACCATTAAAAATAAATAATAGCCACATATTTATTGATTTAAAAATTTCGGGCCATTACAATACAATCCTCTTTTAAATTTTTCATCCCGAAAATTCGAGCCAAGTAGGGGTTCAAACAACTCATACAAAGAGCTCCGGATGAGCGGCTCTCATCTCTGAGTCAAGTTCCCAGGTGGTTTCTTCGTTGCCCTGTCGTTCCCATACCACCTTGACGAACTGAATGGTACGGTTCCGCAGCACCCTTTGTTCGCTCCCGATCACTCTGATCGGCTTCTCCACATACGTCACGTGGCTTTGTACATCAACGTCTTGCAAGTTCAATACATGTGAAAGGTCGAGGTTGTATTTCCTCAACATGGACACATGAAACACATCATGTAAAGATGATAACTGTGGAGGAAGTGCTAACTAATAGGCCACCTCCCCCACCCTCTTTAGGATTGGAAACGGCCCCACAAATCTAGGCCACAACTTCCCCTTCTTCCCGAATCTCATGTGTCCCTTCCGTGGTGAGACTTTCAAAAATACCAAGTCTCCCACCTCAAACTCGAGGAACCTTCTCCTCGTGTCGGTGTAACTCTTCTGACGGCTCTGTGCAGTGAGTAAGTGTTGCCGTATCACCTTGATCTGCGCTGCAGTCTCCGCAATCAACTCCGATCCAATCAGCGCAGGCTCACCGGCCTCTGTCCAACACACTGGCGATCTACACGGCCTACCATATAAGGCCTCAAATGGAGCCATCTGGAGGCTTGTCTGGTAATTGTTATTGTAGGAGAACTCCACCAGTGGCAAATGATCCTCCCATCCACCCTTGAAATCCAGCATACATGCTCTCAATATATCCTCCAATATCTGTATTGTCCTCTCCGACTGTCCATCAGTCTGTGGGTGGAATGCTGTGCTGGTCAACTCGTCGGTCCCCATAGCCGACTGCATGCTCTGCCATACTCTGCTAGTGAATTGCCATCTCTATCGGACACAATAGTCCGGGGTACACCATGTTGTCTGATAATATCTCGGATGTACCGTCGACCCAAAACTTCAGATGAATCTGTAGTCTTGACAGGAAGGAAATGCGCAGACTTGATCAACCAATCCACCACGACCCATATTGCATCGTTGCCCCTTGCTGACCTTGGCAACCCTGTCACAAAATCCATGGAGATGTGCTCCCATTTCCACTCCGGTACAGGTAAGGATTTGAGTAAACCCAGTGGCTTCTGATGTTCCACCTTAACCTGCTGACAAGTTAGGCAACGGGCCACAAACTCCGCTACATCTTTCTCAAGTCCACGCCACCAATAGTGCATCTTAAGATCATGGTACATCTTGGTGCTGCCCGGATGGGTAGAGAGCTTGGTTTGGTGTTCCTCAACCAACAACTCCCTTCTGCAGTGCTCAGGCACATACGTCATACCTCGGAATACAAGACCTTGTCCCGGTCGTAACTCTCATTCCGATACCACCTCACCTGTAGATATCTTGGTCCATATCTCCTCCATTTCTGGGCCTATTCGCTGTTCCCGTTCAATCGTGTCAAGTACCTCTTAATTACATCAATACCACTCATATCAACCTATGAGTCTCATTCTTGCAGAATTTACTCTGTTTCATGTTATCTTTTTTCCTCATGAACCCATTTGCGATCTTATGTAGATTAATGTATTCTATTTCACTTTATCTGCTACCAAGACATTTCCCATACGTTCTTTCGTCTACTCTCTGTGTGATGTAGTCTGCCAATACGAGCCTATGCTCAAGTCCTTTGCTAATTCCATTTCAACTAGGTTTCTAGCTGCACTCTCCTGGAACTCGATCGGCTAACTACAGAGTCAGCTAGCTAGACTAACTCAGCAGTAGCCCATAGCTTCCCATTCGAGTTTCACTAGACTTTTATTTTTCCCCTTAATTACATCTCCAAAATTTTGCACCTCTTCATTTGCACATAAGTCACGATGTGACTAACCCCTTTGTTCATAACTTCTACGATACCAATACCCGACATCAATCCAAACCACCATGGGAACCCTCATCCATGGTTATACACATCCAGGGTTAATAACCATCCATGAATATAACCCTCCTATGGGTATAATCCATTCATGGGCATAACTAATTCCTTCGTAGGACTGTTCTGTCTATCCTAGGGCTAACAGGTCTAACATACGACCTATGCGTCGACTGTGAATAAAAAAAAGGTCTCATAATGCCAATGTCCGGCATCAATCCAAATCACCATGGAAACCCCCATCCATGGGAAGATAGTATCTATCCATCGAATTGTCGCTTTTACCATGGAACCATTGCATCTATCGGGGGATCGATATACCCACCAATTGTCGTCATCGTCTCAGTGGACATTTATTGTACTAAAGTGCCAGCAACAGATGTGAAGGCAGTAGATACAAGAGAGTAGAATGTTCCCAAATTAAATAATGCATAAGCATATGAACTACAAACTACTGCCATACCTTGAATCATCGAATGATCCATTGTCTTTGGAGGAGAAATCGTAGTATTCAGCTGTCCCGATTCTGTCGGATTAGGTGCCCTTCCTGTCGGGTCACGTGCTCTAGGTCCCTGTGGTTGAGCTGATCGAGTTAGACGACGGAAGGGACCCCTGAAGTGAGAAGATTTATAGTTCTGAGGACACTCTCTTTTGAAATGCCCCTGCTGACCACACTGGAACAGGAACTTCCAGTAGAGGCTGAAGGTCTCCAAAAGTTGGGTCTGAATCTCTTCTGAGGGCGAAAGGTATTTACCCCACCCTGACCTCTTCGGTCCTGTGTTTCATTTCCATTCAAGAGTTGTTGTAATATTTATACCATTCTGCTCCTTTTCTTGGCGTGGCTGCTGTACTTCTTCCTCCTGATGAGGTCGTTGTACCTCTTCCTGACGAGGTGGTGTTACCTCTTTCTCTACCCGTGGTTTTCGGCGGGTCCTTCTCTTTGGAGGCATTTCCTAAGTCATCGAAGAATATTGATTTAATTCCTTCATAAAATTATCGTGTTCATATTTTGGGGAAAAATTTCCTAAGTATCAAATATTTTCTTCAATTTGGGAGAACATTACCGACTAAGTATACTTTGTTTTGGGGGGAAATTTCCTAAGTATCAAATATTATTTCTTATTTTGGGGGGAAATTACCAAATAATCATACTTAGTTTTCGGGGGGTTTTTCATGTATAGTTCAATGTGTCTTTGTTGGGGAAATTACCAAATAAGCACACTTGGTTTTCCTTTGTTTCTGGGGTGGGAATCTCTAAATTCCTATTGTTTGTTGTTCAATTTGGGGATACTAGGGAAGCACATCCTACTTTGCTACGTTTGATAAATCCATCACTGTTTCACCAATTTGGGGGGAAAGTCTAGATCTTTCTCAATTCAGGAGAAAATAAGCCCTATTGCTATGTTTGCTAAATCCTAACTTAGAGTGACTGTGTAACACCCCAATTTCTCAATGAAATGGATAATTACGAAAATGCCCCTGGATTGGTAAATTTATTAATTATGATGGGGCCCATTGCTCAAACTAAGATTCTATGAACATATTATAAGGGTCAAATTATAATGGATGGGTAATGTACATCAAATTGGGTCAAAATGGTTAATTGGGTCAAAAATTCTCAATAAGATGAATATTTACGAAAATGCCACTGAATTGGTAAATTTAATAAATGTGATTGCAAATGAGGAAATAGTGGGGCCCATTGTTCAAATTAAGATCATATGAACGTATTATAATGGCCAATTTATCATGAATGGGTAATGAACATCAAATTGGGTCAATATGGTTAATTGGGTCAAAGGATCCAATTGGACCCAATCGGTCAAATGGACTTATTAGACCATTGGGTGAACCCAAATTTAATGGGGTTAAGCTAAATTGATTGGAAATCAAGTAGCAAATATGGGTAGGCCTGATGAACATGTGAAAACCAAATGTAAATGGCTAAAACAGCCCATAAATGGGTCATTTGTCAAAACGGGTCAAGGAGCTAAATGGGGACCCAATGGGTCCGGTTGACCAAGATTGACCACGGCTGACCGTGTGGGCCCTCAAATGAGTTCAATGGTGAGTCAAATCAGGTTAAGTGGGACTGAATTGAGTTGGTTTTGAATTAAGAAATGAGTTGACTCAAGTGTAATTAATGTATGGTATTTAATGTGGTGAGTTAAGCCATTGAGTTAGGTGAGTCAAAATGGAAACCAAAGGGTCTGTAAAATCAGTGAGTTAAAGGGGAGATGAAGAGGTGCATCAGTCTCAAGATACACAATACAAGTCCCACACGTTGGGGACTTGTTATGGTGGTCTCCATGCAAAGTCTTAAATGCATTTATGTAAATGAGATAAGATGCATGGGCTTACATGAACGGTTGCAACGTTTGGCACCAAGGGGTGCCTTGGATGGCACCCAATACCTCCTTAGTTTTATCAAAAGATTAATGAGGAGTTATGAGATGCTTTGGGCTGTTAAACAAAGACAACAAACACCTCATTTGGCCGCATTTTATTCCAAAGAAAACCTTAGAAATCCATCCATCTTCCCCTCTCAAGAACACCATCTCTTGGCCGAACTAGTTGTTGTGTTTCACCATAAGATCCAGCACCATTTCGGCAAGGGATTAAGGAAGAAGGAAAGAAAGGAAGCAACGGGGAAGAAGCAAGGAAATTGGTAAGTTTTTACATAAGTGGTTAGTTAAATAAAGGTGTAGAATGGAGTATGATTTGGCCATTGTTTGGCCGAATCCATCCAGGGTTAGACCTGGATGGTATTTATTCATTGGGTTCCCATGGATGGCCGAACCCATGAAAAGTGGGAATGGGTTATTTGGTTGGTTTTTGTAAGACAAAACCATGGACTGTTTTTTATGCTAAGTTAGATCATGTACATGTTTTGGAAAGTTCTAAAATCATGGTTTCGAGTGTCAAATGTTGGGCCATGGATTGGCTGAATATATCAAGGAATTAAACCTTAGATTAGATGATTTAAAAGGATAAAAAAATATATCATTGGGTTCGGCCATCTTGGTTGGCTGAACCCCATGAAAAGAGAGGTTTAGTTTAATGTTTTGGAAAGTCAAAAACCATGTCAACTATGGTGATTTTTACACATGTTAATTGGGTCATCTTGTGGCGTAATTAAGTACTGATGTAAAGTATTATGATGAGGTTTAAAGGATGGAAATTTAGAGCATGGAGTTCGGCCACTTTGGATGGCCGAACCCCATGAAAATAATTGATTAAATGGTATGGTTTTTGGGGATAAAAACCATACCATGTGTGAAGATTGCTAAAGGATTGTAAAATGGAATTAATTAATTGTATGGGATCGGCAATGGATGGTTAAACCTTGCTGTTTCTATGGTTAAATGTATGATAAATTATGTAAGATCATTGGAAGAATTGCATCAAAAGGACCATATGGTTCGGCCATGTGAATGACCGAACCCCATGGGTCATTTTATGGGTGCTTATGGGATTTAAAATGGAAATATGTTTGCTGTTTTTGGTCGGCTAATATATGGCTGAACCATGTTAATGTTATGATTAAGTTGCTGATTTAAATCATGGATAGATGATGGATTAATTGAATCAAGAGAACCTTTGGGTTCGGCCATGTTTATGGCCGAACCCCATGGACCATTTTATATGGACTGTTTTGTGGATTCAAATGGTTTCAAACTTGAAGATCATGGAACAATATGATGTGTTTAAAAAGGGTTTCAAGTGAACATTTGGATATGGTTAGTGGTGTTTAAGGAAATTAAACAAAAGGTTAGCCTAAATGGCATAAAGGTAACTATTGATGAATTGATCAAAGATGGAATGATCATTGGATTGGATGTATGGACCCAAACCAAAGTGGTATGGTTCGACCATGTTGTATGGCCGAACCCTACCATGGTATTTTTGTAGTATATGATGTTTAATAAGGATTAAATAAAAGAGAGATCCAATAAGGGAGGTTAAATCCTAAGTTAATCAGGTTCGGCCATGGGTATGGCCGAACCCCATAAGATGGAATATGGAATTTGGACTTGATAAGAAATCCAATGGTTACAATATTAACTTGTCGTTGTCTAAACAAGGAAGCGGAAGTTGAACGGCGTATAAGTTGTGATCCAGTGAAAAAGAACAAACACTGAAGCTAATCTTCGGTCGGTTTCCTACCTACTTGTAACCACAATTATGATTTGGTTTTATCATGTTTTTATGAGATATGTTGTATTTGATATTATGTTTCAAATATGGTTTTGAATGATGAGATATGTATTTACAAATGACATACATGTACATTGACATCTCATGCATGGCATGGGGTGATGATTATGGGTTACCTTAACTTGAGAGTCTCAATGAAAGAACACTGTGAAACAACTCAATGATGAAGTGTCTTTCCATAGGTAACGAGTATTACTGTGGATTACCTTATCATGTGAGTCCCAATGAAAGAATACTGTGAAACAACTCAATGATGAAGTGTTTTTCCACAGGTAACGAGGATTACTGTGGATTACATTATCATGTGAGTCCCAATGAAAGAATACTGTGAAACAACTCAATGATGAAGTGACTTTCCACAGGTAACGAGGATTACTATGGATTACCTTATCGTGTGAGTCCCAAATGAAAGTGTATTGTGATTTACCTTGATGGTGAGAGTCCCGTCAAGTGATGGCTATGTATGTGTGATGGGGTGGGGCCCATTACATTTGCATACATACGTAGCATGGTTTTATATGTTTTTGATAATCATGTACTATGATATATATATATGCATGTTTTATATGCTAACCATGTGGTAGCCCTGATCGGAAAACCTACTGGGCGCATTGATCTAACGCCCTAATTCTATCCTTAGAGGATAATGCAGGAACAAGGAAAGGGAAAGAGAAGGTCGATGACCAGGAGGAGAGCCAAGCCTAAGCGCTTGATTGTTGTTCGGGATTTCTTTATTACTGTCTTTTTAGTTATATTTTATGGACATGTAATAAGTTAATATCTTGCTATGGTTTGCTTAGGATATTAACAATGGATGGTTGGTTTATGTTATTTATTAATTGAGACTGGTACTTGCTATCTATTCAGTCTAATTCGCAGTTAGTCTATTTTATTCCGCATAACTTGTTTAGTTCCATGTGTGGATTGTTATCGTGGGTTTAGTCCATGCACACATGGGTGGCCAGTTAAGGGTCGGACTTTGGGTAGTCCGAACTTAGCTCGCATCGTGGCGCCTCCAGTTCTTGTTCACTCTATGTTTCTTTCAAAAGAAATTTTTAGACTCTAATTTTCTGAAGGGTGAAAAGGGCGGGGCGTTACAGACTGTCCTTCCTTTGCTATCATTCCTTTCCATCGAATATTGTTCTCAGATTGAATGCTTCAGTCTGAGTCTAATGAAGTAGATTAATCCGGCCCCCGTGCAGTGGACTCCGAAGAGTTGGTCAGTTGGGATTCTTACCTGTCAGTGAGACATGCAACCGTCTTAATCCTACTTCGAAAGATTCATTCTTCCGATTTCGCTCTGATACCAACTGTAACGCCCGCCCCTTTTCACCGAAATCAGAGTTTATTTTTTTATTTTTTGAAATGAAGAGTGACAAAGGGCGCGGAACGTCACGACGAGAGTTAAGTCCGAGCTTTTAAAGCCCGACCCTTAACTGGCCAACCCTACGTGTGCGTGGAACGAAGTCCACGGAGAACGGTTCACACGTAGAAGCAAGCTCGAGGAATATTAAATTAAATGCGGAATGATAATAGAGACTATCCTACCAGTTTTATATAGCAGAGAAGTGACATTCATTTAATTACTAAAACACTTCAAAATCATAATTATATCTCAAAATGATAATGTCCAAAGTAAAGACCCAACCATAGTAAGAAATCTACATTATTACAGTCCGAAGAGTTACATTACACAAATTACATTTCTAAAATAAATCTTAATAAACTAAGTAGCTCGCTTTCCCAAGCTCCTAAGCTTGGCCTCCGTCTCGTCCTTCGTGTCCGCCATCTCCTGCGTCATCAGCTAGGGTAGATGTAGGGTGTTAGACAACGCGCCCAGTAGAACTCCGAGTGGGGCTAACACATGGATTAGTGATAACAGGCACAATAGGTAATAATATAATCAAAACCATAATAATGAATGCCATGCCATGGTTGTCCTATGTCATGAGTTCCACCCATCATCCATACCATCATGCTGCCATATCCCCCTTGACGGAAAAACCTCGTCAAGATATAAAAAATCACAAATCATCCCCCTAGACGGCAAGGCCTCGTCAAGGTGTCCCCATTTTTGTTTCTCGGTCGCCCCGACAGAGCATGGACTCTGGTTTCTTTATTTTCATCCTTCTCATGCTATATCCCTCCCATGTCATGCATGACATGTAGATGCCATATGCCATGTAATATATATGATAGCACAAACCATGGCATTTAAAATCCATCAATAAAACATATAATGTGATTATAAAAAATAGATCAAGTAAAGCATCAATATACACATCATAGCCTTAAAACCCATCTTAAAACAATCATATGCTTACCAAAATAAATCAAGGAAAAACCCATACATAACACATAATCCATGGCTTACAAAAAGGTAGGAATCCTACCGAATACCGACTAACGTTCCTTTGCGTTTCTCCGTCCACAAACCCAGTCGCCGATCGCGCACCACTTGCGATGTCCGGTACCTTATTATACATTATCAGTTAGACTCACGTTTTAATCATTTAAGTCCATTAATCATACCTTAGCGGGGTTCGGCCATACACCATGGTCGAATCTCACTAACAGGTTTGTGGGTCCCATTTAATCCATTAAATCTTTTAATCCCATGAGTCTAAAAAAATCAGCCACCCTAGGCTTTATTAATCACACATAAGGTTATTACTTAGAGTCCCTAAATCCATGATCATCTCCCATGGGGTTCAGCCATACACCATGGCCGAACCCATGGTTCTTGAATTTGGCCATTACTTACAATTTTGCCACTACTCGTTCCATGGATAAATCATTCACTTTTCCATGTACATTATGGTCTATAATTGATCCATAACTTAGACCCATTAATGATCCCTAACTTAGGTCCGTTAATGACCCCTCAACCATGTCATAAGATCTTCAAAATCAACCATTTAATTAGCCTAATCCTTATTAATTTAAACACATACCAAAGTCCCACTTAACCCATCAAATGGTTTGCAAAATGGGTCATGGAATCATTAACATCAGCCCCTTTAATTTAACCTAATTTTCCATCCATCTAACCACATACATAATCCCAAATTTACTCACAAAATGACTTACAAAAAGGGGTCATGGGTTCAGCCATACACCATGGCTGAACCCATGATGTCTTTTCCCCAATTTTCTTAGGCCTATTTACCACTTTTAGACTCAAAATAAGTCCCTCCATGAAGGGGTTTACATCATGCATTTAAATCATTAATTTTGATCATCACTAACTACATTTAAAATCCATTAAGGTTGCCAACATTCCCTCATCATCACTATGGTCCAATTACCTCTAAGTTCACCGATCACTCTCCATCAATTTCCATAATTTTACACCCATCATCATTACACATACATCACCATAGGGTTCAAAACCATTCCCTCAATAAAATCACACACATTTCATTCATTTAAAACCCTTAAATCATTAACTACCCTCCATGGCTTCCATTCTTTTAAAACCCATATTAAATCCTTAACCACCTACCATCACTCCCCAATATGTTTCCATGATTTCAAAACACCTAGGTTCACCAAAATTTCTCCATGGTTTTACATTTTAAAACATTATTTCCACTCCTTCAAAATCACTAACAATTAATCATTAGAATCTTAAAAATCATAAATCATATTCCATGGTTTCCATTCATTAAGGACCCCATTAAATTCCTACTACATCACCATAGGGTTCGGCCATGGTGTATGGCCGAACCCATGGTTCATGGGTCATTCTTTTCTACCACTTTTGAGGCCATTAAAAAAAATCATTAATACCCTCCATAATTTTCCTCATTAAAACTCTTTAACTTCACTAACATTTATTCATTAACACCTTAAAATCATAAATCCCCCTTCCATGGTTTTGATCTTAAAAAAAAACCCCATTTAAGCTTACATAATTACTCACCATGATTCCTTCCAAAAATCACACACATTTCATGCTTAAATAAATTTTATTACATAATGTCCTTAGTACCTCCTTTATTCTTCTTAACCTAATTTACCTATTTAGGGGGTACCCATTCTTCCTCCTTTCATTGGATGGATTTGAGATCCAAGGCCCATAAAAATTTTGACACCAACCAATCCAAGAAATGGGTTCCATAATTACCTCTTAACCCTTAAAATGTAAAATTCTTGTTTAAGAATTACTTACAATCCGACGACTCCTCCGGCTTTTCTTTCTCCACTTGATTTCCTTAGCCCTTTCTCTTCTTCTTCTTGTTGATTGGTTGGCCAAGATGAGCTTGATCAAATGAAAAACATCAAAGCTTGGGTCGGCTAAGATGGAGTGTGTTTTGAGAGAGTGAGAGAGAATGGTGAGAAATAATGCCCTAGATCTTGGTCTTGAAGTAGTGGCTTTTGCTTGCACTTCTCTTCTCTAAGTCTTCTTCTTCTTTTCTCCTTAGTTTTTTTCTTCTTCTTTCCTCCTTGGTGTGGGACGGTGGTGCAGAGCAAGAGAGGGAGAGAGTGAAAGAGCTAGATGGAAAAAAGATGAGGAAAAGGGATAAAGTTCATCTCATTTGGTGGAGTGACCTACACTTCCCCATATAATTTCTCCACCAACCAACATGAGATATTTTTTATGCTTTATGGTGGTGGTTGGGATAAACCACCACCAATCCCAGCGTTTTTGGTGTTTGAAATGAGGTGGTTTGGTCTTCCAATTTTGACCCCTTTGACCACCTTTTGGATAGTTTAATCATTTAATTAACTAGATAATTAACTTAGGTTAATTATTTTCCACTTAACCTAATTCTATTATTCCACCCATGGTTGATCAAGTCAACTG
Organism: Chimonanthus praecox; assembly: GCA_022113865.1. Classification (NCBI taxonomy): domain Eukaryota; kingdom Viridiplantae; phylum Streptophyta; class Magnoliopsida; order Laurales; family Calycanthaceae; genus Chimonanthus; species Chimonanthus praecox. The sequence continues at coordinate 25,179,817 of CM039091.1, forward strand.
TAACGCCAGCCCCTTTTCACCGAAATTAGAGTCTAATTTTTTTTTTTTTAAAGTGATAAAGGGCGCGGACGTCACGACGCGAGTTAAGTTCCGAGTTTCTAAAGCCCGGCCCTTAACTGGCCAATCCTACGTGTGCGTGGAACTAAGTCCACGAGTACGGTTCACGGGTAGAAAGTAAGCTCGCGGAATATAAAATTACAAGTGGAATGATAATAGAGACTATCCTACCGATTTTCAGATAGCAGGGAAGAAACATCCGTATAATTACTAAAATGCCAGTAAACTGTATTGTCCAAAAATAAAATCTAAACATAGCAAGCCATCTAAGTTATTACATTCCGACAAGCTAATTTACTCAATTTACATTTCCAAAATGAAATAATTAAACTAAGTAGCCGCCTCCCCAAGCTCCTAAGCTTGGCTCCCGTCTCGCCCTTCTGTTCCGCCATCTCCTGCATCGTCAGCTAGGGTAGAAGTAGGGCGTTAGAACACACGCCCAGTAGGACTCCGAGTAGGGGGCTAGCACATGGATTAGTAATAACAGCATACAAATAATAACCCAATGAAAGCTGATAAACCATCATATAATGAAACTAGAAAGTAATTGCCATGTCATGGGTGTCTATGTTATGCATCCCACCCATCATCCAAACCATATAATATCATATCCGTTTTGACGGAACAAAACCTCGTCAAGGTGTCCCCATGCCTGTTCTCGGTAGCCCCGACGGAGCATGGACTCCGGTTATCAAAATATCCCCATGCCTGTTTTTCGCTCGCCCCGACGGAGCATGGACTCCGGTTCCATTATTTTCCTGCCCATGCCATGCATGAGATGTAATGCATTATGCTATGTAATATATATATATCTCATAACTCTAGTATATCATACATAGCCTTGGCATATAATGCATCATCTTAAAATATAAATCATAGTATTAAACATAACATTCATAATCGTGAAAACCTATCATAAAATAAATCCCATAGTCCACAAAATACGATAAAGATACCATCACATATCCATGGCTTACAAGGAGGTAGGAATCCAACTGAATACCGACTCGCGTCCCTTTTTCGTTTTCGTCCAACAATCCGGCTACCGACTCGCGTACCGCTTGCGCTATCCGATACCTTATTAAATTACCAAATCAGTCCAAGTTTTAACCGTTTCTAAGCCCATATCATATCTTAGTGGTTTTCTTCAATTTTAGCCAATATTTTCCATTTTTGCCACTACTCTTTTACATGATTAATTACTCATTTATTTAGGCATGATTAAGTCCAAAAATTGATCTATAACTTAGATCTATTAGTGGTCTATCAACCATAACATGAACACATTAAAGATAAGTCCTTAACTTAACCAAATCCCAATCAATCTAAACACATTCATACTCCAACCTAACCCATCAAAAGACTCATAAATGGGCCATGGGTTCGGCCATACACCATGGCCAAACCCATGGTGTCCTTTTCCCATTTTTTTCTTTGGGTCCATTGTTCACATTTGAATTTATCACAAGTCCCTCCATATGGGGATTTCACCATTCATTTAAATCACTCATTTGATCACATTGGTTTTATCTCTTGGGTTCATCAAAACTACTAACATTTCCATTTGTTTTCCATTATTCACAACCATTCATTCCATCATTTGATCACCATAGGGTTCGGCCATACACCATAGCCGAACCCATGGTTCAAGATTCATTCCATCCATGCATTTCAAAGCCATAAAACCCCTTTGCATTTTTATCATAAAACCATTTTTTAAACTTACCAACATTCATTCATTTAAAACCCTAATTTTCATTAGCTAAAAACCCTCATTATCTTCCATTCTTTAACCTAACCAATTACATCAAAACCCCTAATCACCCACCATGGGGTTCGGCCATGCTACATGGCCGAACCCTATGGCCCATGATTTTCTTCCAATTACCCAATTCCATGCTTAATTTAATAAATTACAAAATGCACATAATCCATTTATTTCTTATCTTACCCAAACCCTAATTTACCCATTTAGGGTTTCCTCCACCTTCCACCCTTTCATTTGATGGATTTAAAAATCCATGGCATAAAACTACTTAACCACCATTAATTTTTTTACAAAAATAAATCCCAAATCTTAAACCCTAAAAAAATCTAAAATTTCTTGTTTAAGAAATACTCACAATCCGTCGTCTCCTCCGACTTCCGTCACTCCCGGCGGTTTTCTTAGCCTCCTCTCTCCTTCCTCTTGATCTTTGGTAGGTCAAGATTCTTGATCAATGGTGGCAACCCCCAACCTTAGGATCGGCCAAGTTAGGGCTTGTATTGAGAGATGGAGAGGGAAAGATGATGAGAGGGGAGATGATAACCTTGATCTTAGAGTGATTTTGCCTAAATTTCCACTTTTTTTCTTCTCTCCTTCTCTTCTCTTCTCCTTAGCTCTCTTTCTCTCCTTCACTTGGAGCACGGGACGACAATGGAGAATGAAAAAAATGGAGAGAGTAACAATGAAGAGAGGATAAGAAATGAGAAAATAATTCAAGGCTTATCCCCATTGGTGGCCTAACTTACACTTTGCATTAATTATTCTACCAACCTTAAGATATTTTAAAGATATTTAAATTGCTTTATGGTGGGGTTATCTAAACCACCACCAAGCCCAACGTGTTTTATATTTGAGGTGGGGTAGCTTGGTCTCCCATTTGACCAATTTAACCCCATTTGCTTAACTTAATCACTTGATTAATTAAATTATTAATTTAGGTTAATTTATTTCCACTTAACCTAATTTCACCTCTTTAAATTACCTTCATACTTCCATCCATGGTTGACTAACTCCACCATGGTGGCTGGCCCCACCAAACCTTGGGTCCACACGCCACCTCACTTGGTGAGGTGGAGGTGGGTCCCACTTGGCCACATCACCTTGACTTAATCCAAACTAACTTAGGTGATTTAAATTTCATTAAGCCCACTCCAACCAATTGGATCATCATTGGGCCCATGGCCCAATTACATTTTTCATTTTACCCATTTATCTTAGAGCTTAATTACCTTGACCCATTGGGTCCCAAATGGATATGTGACCCAATTTGACCATTCTTGACCCATTTAACCCCCATTGCCCCTTTAAATGAATTTAAATCAACTCCATAGCCCATTGGGCCATACTTGGGCCTTTTGTCCAAATTTTGGCCCATTTACCATTTATTCCACCAATTTTCCAATTTTCATCATTAAAATAAATAATATCCACATTTATATTAATTTAAAATTTCTGGGCCATTACATCAACCATGGTGGCCGGCCCCACCAATCCTTGGTCCACAAGCCACCTCACTTAGTGAGGTGGAGGTGGGTCCCAATCGGCCATGTCACCTTGGTCAATTCATTACCAACTTAGGTGATTTAATTTTAATTAAATCCATTCCAACTAATTGGATCACCATTGGGCCGATGGCCCAATTACATTCACCCTTACCCATTTACCTTAGAGCTTAAATCATTTTGACCCATTGGGTCCCGGATGGGTATTGGGCCCAATTTGACCATCATTGACCCTTTAAATGAATTTAAATCCAATCCATAGTCCATTGGGCCATACTTGGGCCTTTGTCCATATTTTGATCCATTCACCATTTATTCCATGAAATTACCAATTTCCACCATTAAAAATAAATAATAGCCATATATTTATTGATTTAAAAATTTCGGGCCATTACACATCGTGGTCAAGGACTGGTCGGCCAAATTGACAGAGGTTCTGTATCAAAGAATTGTCATTCTGGAAAATCCTCTAACCGAGAGTCTTGTATGCACCATCGCCTCGGTGCTAAACTTAAATGACCCCTCGTGGTCGACGACTCATCGGTAAAGGTCTTTGTAAGTTCTGGGCTGTGAACTCAAGTAGGCTCTCGATAAAACAGACATATCGGTAGTTCAAGATCGATCGAGAGTAGCAGAACCGACCCTCGGTAAAGGGAGACAGGTCGTTTTAGGTAAGGCAGATTTCTAGACTTGAAACTACTGTCAGCAAGGTGTTTCCCCAGATTGAGCCTCTCGTATGAACTGATCCCTCAGTGCCATAACTGTTGACCCATCGACGACACCGACCTGTCAACCAGGAAGTAAGAAAGTCGTTAGGAGTTTATTAATGTGTAACGGTTGGGTGGTTGAACGGTAATAAATATGAACACCGACCCTGTAACACCCCGAGATCTCAACCCAGGAAATAAAGGAAATTCCCTCTAAAGAGTGAAATTAAAGTGTGATTAATTTATTAAGATGAGTCAAGGTAAATGCGTTTGAAATGTAATTGAGTAGAGGATAAATTTAATTGGGTCAATGGCCCAATTAGGATCCAATAGGTAGTGGATACGGTTAGAATATATTTAATTGGATCAATTAAGACCCGACGGGTCATGGCTAGAGTTTGAATGAAGATAAGCGGATAAGTGTGATTTAATTAGGTCAAATGCCCAAATGGGACCCAATGGGTCAAGGTGAATTGATGATTAGGGTTTTGTTTGAAAACAATTGGTAAATGTACTTAAATGGGCCAATTGCCAATTTGGGACCTAATGGGTCATTTATGAGCTGATTTTGAATAAATGGGTAGACTTAAGTTAATTGGGTCAATTAACCAATTAAGACCCAAATCCACCTCATCAAGTGAGGTGGCAAATGATTAAAAACAAATGAGGCCATGGTCGACTAAGGCATGATTGACTTGGTCAATCATGGGTGAACCCAAGTATGGAGTTGAACTATTTTGAGTTGGAAATGAATCCATATTGAATTAAATTGAGTTGATTTTAAGTGAGTTAACTAGAGTTGAATTAAAGAGATGAGTTGAATTAAAGAGATGAGTTGAATTAAAGAGATGAGTTGAATAAGGAGATGGAGAGTTCCATCTCGAGGGACACCATCATGATCCACACGTTGGAGGTGAATGGATGCCATGGTGAAGACCAAGGGACACCTTGGTTGGTCAATAGTTAAGATGGGGGGGTTTCCATCTTGAATGCACAAGTTGGGAAGGTGGAGGGTTTCATCTCATGAGATGAAACCCATGGATACACGTTAGGGAGATGGAGGGTTTCCATCTCATGATGGAAACCCAAGGGGCACATGGTTGGGGAGTTTCATCTCATGGGATGAAACCCCAAAGGAAACATTAATGAGGGAGGTGAAAGGTTTTGGTTGTTACAAAGGGGCATAACCCAAGAGACACCACACCTTTGGCTGATTGGATCTTATTGGAACAAAGAAATTGTGCTCTCAAACTCTCCCATGGCCGATCCTCTAACTAAGACAAGAAAGACATAGAGATTTCTATCTCAACTCTTCTCCCTCTCACTCTTTGGGCCGATCTCTCACAAGACAAGGAAAGGACTTTGGGTTTTCCATTCTCTCCTCCTCTCCCTCTCTCAAATCTCTTCCTTGGCCGAACCACTCTTAGGATTTTCATCTTAATCAAGCACCACTCTTTGGCCGAAGATCAAGGAGGAAGAAAAAAAAGACTAAGGAATGAAAGAAGATCAAGGAGGAGAAAGAAAAGACCAAGGAATGAAAGAAGTTCGGAGGAGTCGCGGAATCGGTAAGTAGTACTTGACAAGATTTTATTAAAAAAAGATTAAAGGGAACATCCTTGATCCTTTGGGGATTTCTCTTCTCCCTCCTTAGCCTCTTCTTCCTCCTTGATCCTTGGCCGAGAGTGAGCTTGATAAAATCTCTAGGAGTGGTTCGGCCAAAAGGTATAGGTTTGAGAGACGGAGAGAGAAGCTTGGGATAGAAAATACTCTAAGTCCTTTGTCTTTTGTCCTTGAGAGGGGGTCGGCCTTGTGTGAGAGCTTGAGAGTGAGATGAAGCAAAGAATCCTCTTTGTTTGTTCAATATAATTCAGCCAAGGGTGGTGTCCTTTGGTTGATGCCCTTTTGTAACTCCCATGACTCTTCATCTCCTCATTGATAATTCCTTTAGTTGATGCCGTTTCGTAAATCCCATGAGTCTTCATCTCCTCATTGATAATTCCTTTGGGGGTTTCATCCCATGAGATGAAACTCCAACCATATGCCCCTTGGGTTTCCATCATAAAATGGAAACCCTCCATGTTCCAATGTGTATGCAAGGGTATACCTTGTGTAACAACCAAAAACGCTTCATCTCCTCATAATGATGGTGTCTTCCCAAGTGTTCCTTGGCTTGGCCAAGACACCACTTGAGATGGAACATCCCTCCATCTTCCAGCGTGTAGCCTTGGTTACCTTGTGTAACAACAACAAAACCATTCACCTCCCCATTAATGATCCTTTTGGAGTTTCATCCAATGAGATGAAACTCCCACCTCCAACGTGTACACCTTGATTGTGCCTTTTGGGTTTCCTCCTTTGAGATGGAAGCCCTCCATCTTCCCACTCCACTCATTTTAATTCAACTCAACTTAAATGAACTCATTTTCCAACTCAAGCACTTGAACTCACATTAATAAATTCTCAACTCATGTGAATTCACTTTCCAACTCAAGTATTATTTATCCCACTTGAGCTCATTCATTAACTCAACTCCATTGAACTCACCCATGGTTGACGAAGTCAACCATGGCTTAGTCGACTATGAACCATATAGTATTTAGGGTCCCACTTAGCCATTTCATTTACATGCCACCTCACTTGATGAGGTGGATCTCATGTCGTGTATCTTAATTGGTTATTCGACCCAATTATCAAACCTTACCCATTTACTTCTAACTAGCTCATATATGATCCATTGGGTCCCAATTGGACTTTTGACCCAATTGACAACCTTGGCCCAATTAAATAAATCTTACCCATTTATTTCACTTGAACCTTATTCGTAATCCGTTGGGTCTTAATTGACCAATTGACCCAACTCCTTACCCATCTAAGGTCCATCTCCATTAATTTACAAATTAAATGGACAATTTCCATATATATCCATAGCTTGAAAATCCGGGGTGTTACAATTTTCATCTTAATCAAGCACCACTCTTTGGCCGAAGATCAAGGAGGAAGAAAGAAAAGACTATGGAACGAAAGAAGATCAACGAGGAGAAAGAAAAGACCAAGGAATGAAAGAAGATCGAAGGAGTCGCGGAATCGGTAAGTGGTACTTGACAAGATTTTATTAAAAGGAGATTATGGGAACATTCCATATATATTGGAAATGGTTGGCCAAAATGTTGGAGGCCATGGATTTAAGATCCATTTAAAGAAAGGCAAAATGAGGTCCGGCCATGTTGAATGGCCGAACCCCATTAAGTGATCTAAATATGGAGAAATGATTTTTAAGAGGAAAAGATGAACCATAGGGTTCGGCCATGGAAGTAGATTATTAATTTTAATGGGTTTCTAAAGGATGAAAATGATGGATGTATGTTAGTGTTTTTAAAGGGTTTTAAAGGATGAAAATGATGGAGGAATATTGGTGGATTTACATGTATTTAGACCATGGAAAAATAGAAACAAGGAACCATGGGTTCGGCCATGTTGTATGGCCGAACCCCATGGACTATTTTGATGGATCACTTGGTAGATCTATGCGTGTTTAAAGGATCAATGATCAAGCTAAGAAAATGGAGGAATTTATTATGGATCTAGTTTATGTCAATAAATCATTCATGGACCTAAGTTATGTGTAAATAAGTTAGGTTATTAACTATGAAATGAATGGTGGCTAAGATGGGAAATGACAAAATAAGGAACCATGGGTTCGGCCATGTTGTATGGCCAAACCCCATGAAAAGCTTTTTATGAACCCAGGTGTATGATGAATATGATATCTTTATGGACTTAGGTTGTTAAATGATTAAAGCAAAAGAATGAATAAATCAAAAAAATGGATGATGTTGGATCTATTTTGTTTAAGATATAACAATGGGTAAAAAGGGGGTCAAAACCAAAGAGTGAGGTTCGGCCATGTTGTATGGCCAAACCCCACAAGTGAATTTTGGTGGAAAGTGGATAGTGGACAGTGAGTAGTGGACAGTGGACAGTGGGTAGTGGATAGTGGGTAACCTACTGATTTTATAAATGAAATATTTATATGATTTTCCAAATTGTTAGGTTAAATTGGAAGGATGAAGGGAATGGTTTAAATCAACTGGAATAATTAAATTGGTTATTTTATGGAATTAAATGGATCACCAAATTGATGTATGTATATGCTAACTGTAATAAGGTAATGGGATTTCACAAATGGTGAACGATCGGCATGACGCGATCGGTGATCGGTTTTTGGAGGGAAACACAAGTACCAGTTATTTGGACGTTGGTAGGATTCCTACCTTATTGAAAACCATGAATATGTATATATGATGATTTTAATTCATGTTTTGATGAGTTATTTTGGTACCAAATGATATGTTTTTAATTATGGAATTTTAAATGCTATAATGTTTATCATTACATAACATGTTGGCATTTGCATCTCATGCATGGCATGGAGGGATCAAATACGGGGAGTCCATGCTTCCATTTGGTTTTCCGATAAAACAATCGTGGGAAGGAATCTACACTGATTCTGGGTTAGGATGATTGTGATGTAAACGGAATCCACGCTTGGTTCAGTGGGATCGATAAACAATTGTGGGGAGGAATCTACACTGATTCCTACGGATTTGTAACCGGAGTCCACGCTCCATTCAGGGCGACCGATAAGGCATTCGTGGGGATACATTGATTAGGATTTTCCATCAAGAGGGTACTATGTTTGTAATGTAACCGAAGTCCACTCTCCGTCGGGCCGACTGATAAAGCATTCGTGGCGATACCTTGATGAGGATTTTCCATCAAGAGGATCCTATGCTTGTAATGTAACCGGAGTCCATGCTCCGTCGGGACGACCGATAAGGCATTCGTGGGGATACCTTGATGAGGATTTTCCATCAAGAAGAATACTATGTGATTGTGATATGGGTGATGGGTGGGACTTATGGCATATGACACCCATGGCATGGTATTGAATCAACATGATTATGAACTTTATTATCATACACTGTTTTTGGTTTTTATCTGTATGATTGGATCTTTATTATCATATACTGTTTTGGATACGATGTTTTACAAGTACAACATGATGCATTATATCTGGATTTTTATACTAACCCATGTGTTTGACCCTACTCGGAGTACCTACTGAGTGCGTTGTCTAACGCCCTACTTCTACCTTAGATGATGACACAGGAAATGGACGGCACGAAGGACACGATTGGAACCAAACTTAGGAGCTTGGACAATTTAGTTTCACTTTATTTAAGTTTATTCATGGACAATGTAATTTGACTAGCTAGTATTTGGGAATGTAATAGCTTAGACTATTTGCTATGGATCGAATGATGATTAATTTGGATTAAGTTAATTTATATTGATTGCCTTCCTTGCTAAGTAAATGTTGTAATCCGATGTTATTTCCTCAATGGGTATTTCGCAAGTCATAGTATCGCGTGTGAAATGTTTTAGTGGACTTGTCCACGCACATGCATGGTTAGCCATTTAAGGGTCGGGCTTAGCTCGCGTCGTGACTTTCCCGCTCTCTTTCACTCTTTATTTTTTTTTAAAAAAAATAGACTCTGATTTTCGGCGAGTGAAAAAGAGCGGGGTTTTACAGTTGGTATCAGAGCGAAATGGGAAGGAAGAATCTTTCAAAGTAAGATTAAGACGGTATCATGTCTCACTGAGAAGATAAGAATCCCAATTGACCGACTCTTCGGAGTTCGCTGCACGGGGGCCGGATTAATTTACTTTGATTAGACTCAGACTGAAACATTCAATCTGAGAGCAACAATTGATGAAAAAGGAATAAGAGCAAGGGAATGACAATCACTATAAATATGGATTTATCAAACATATCAAAATAGGACATATTTCCCCGAAAATGAGAAACATCCAGATTTTTCCCCAAATTGAGAAACAACACTTGATACTTAAGAAGTTTCCCCAAAAATGAGAAATACAAGATGCTGATTTGGCAATTTCCCCAAAACAAGGAATATCAAGATTTTCCCCAAAATAAGCAAAATTATGTGATACATAGGGAAGTTCCCCAAAACAAAGATTAGTTTGATTAGAAATACAGTTGTCATTGATATGCTTCTGTTGTTGTGATACAGATATGTCGAGCAACATAAAGTATACAGAGTTGTGGGACAGAGGAACAACTTAGTGTCCTATAGATCTGGTTTCTTCTTCCAACAACTCCAACAGGCCAGACCGCGCTGTGGGAGTTAACGTAGACCTCCAAGTAGGATCACCCGAGGATGTCGAAGTGATTCCAGCCCCTTTTCCAGAAGAGAATATGGGAGATATCCCAATGATAGGAGAAACCGTAGGGGAGATAGGCTCGCCCGGGTATATGTACGAATTGTGAAACCATGAGGGGCACAACTGTACTTTCTGCCCCTACCCCCTTGAGGCTATTTGCCCTGTTTGTGGACTTCACGGCACGGGAAGGAGAGGACTAACTGTCCTTATATTGAGGGACCGGGAATAATACCCTGTCTGACTTGTGGAGTGTTTGGGTACACGTCGACGACATGCCCTAACAACTTCTTCGATTTTGATGATGATGCAGGGTCTTCTACGGAAGGTTAAGCTAAGAAATGGTAAGAAAATGTCAGGGAAAGGGGAGATTTTGTAAGGGTTGTGGGTACGTTTTGTTCTTTGAAGGGTTTTTTTTTTCTAACCTACCAACCCTTGTATTGTGATGGAAGTTTGAATGATTTTTAATAAAGTATGCAAACTTAAGAGTTTATGAGGACTTTGGCACTGAGATGTAGGTGACAAGGTCATTTGATTATATTGAGACGTGGTATGGGTGTGTCCCTTACGTGATATTGATGATTGAGATGTGGTATGGGTGTGTCCCTCACCTGATATTAATAACATTATACCTTAGTCTGTTGGGAAAAGGAGACTATCCGATTAGTAGATCATTGTGTCTCACCTTTGTGTAGCTAAAATGATGAGATAAGAGTATAGATTCCATGAGTAAGGCCTAGAGTAGCAGTGAGACCGTGGGAGCCTCGATATGAGCATACGGAGACTTGGTCCGGTAGGGTTGCCGTTGAGGAGTGGGTTCCTCACATGCTACGCGCTGGAGGGCGCTCTCAAGGCTATATCGCACACTTGATGTGCATTGATGTGCAGAGCTAGATATTATTTTACCCCATGGGGGTGGTGCTAGCTTCGTTAGATGCGGTTCGACTGCCTTAGAGCTTTACTGAATCACCCTTGGGGTGAAGGGATGTAGGGCGAGGTAGACTTGATCACGTTGGACGTTGGTCTTCCGCTTAGTAAGTCATGGGCCCTAAGTCTTGCTAAGGGTCGAGGTATATTTATGATTTGATATTGTTGCCACAGTCACGTACTGATTCATTCGAGTGTTGTTCCTACGGATAGAATATCTCATGGTAGATGATGTGCCCTGGATTGATTATGCCCAAGGATGGATTATGCCCATGGAAGGATTATATTCATGGATGGTTATTAACCATGGATAGATTATACTCACTGATAGAGTGATACCAGGGATGGATGTGTATAACTGTGGATGATGGTTCCCATGGTGGTTTGGATTGATGCCGGATATCGGTACCATGGTAGACATGTTGGTAGTGTGATGGACCTGTTGGTCAAATAGATGACGTATTGTTCTAATGATTGGGACATGTTTCGATCTACATCCCACGTTATAAGAAAAAAGTGTTAGTCGTATTACGACTTGTATCACAAGAAAGTTAGTGCTGAGAGATACTCGGTATCGTAGAAGTTCTGATCAGAAGGTGTTAGTCACATAGTGACTTATGCGCAAATGAAGATATACTTAATTTTGGAGATGTATTTAGTGGAAAAGATAAGAGTCTAGTGAAACTCGAATGGGAGACTATGGGCGACTGCCGAGTTAGACTGGCCAACTGACTGTGTAGTTAGCCGATGGAGTTCCAGGAGAGTGCAGTTAGAAACCTAGTTAAAATGGAATCAGTGAAAGCCTTGAGCATAGGCTCGCATTGGCAGGCTACCTCACTAACAAATTTTCAATGAGGGGCAAGGTCATCACTAACCTCACACAGAGAGTAGACGAATGAACGTATTGAGCGAGTACGTATGGAAAATATCTTGGTAGCAGGTAAAGTGAAACATAGTACATTGATGTACATGAGATCGTAAATGGGCTCACGAGAAAAGAGATAACATGAGACAGAGTAAATGCCACGAGAATGAAACTCATAGGTTGTGTAACGCCTCGCCCTTTTCACCCTTCCAAAAATTAGAGTCTGAAATTTTCTTTTGAAAGAAACATAGAGTGAACGAGAGCGGGAGCGCCACGACGCGAGTTAAGTTCAGACTACTCAAGTCTGAACCTTAACTGGCCACCCATGTGTACATGGGCTAGACCATGATAATAAATCACACATGGAACTAACAACAACATGCGGAATAAACTAGACTAACTGCGGAAATAATATGCATAGATAGCAAGTAACAGTCTCAATTGATAATTAAGATAAACAACCATCCATAGTTAATAGCCTAATCAAACCATAGCAAAGTATTAACTTATTACATGTCCATCAAAATATAATTCAAATGACAGTAATAAAGAAATCCTGTTCATCATTCAAACACTTAGGCTTGACTCCCCTCCTGGTCATCGACCTTCTCTTTCCCTTTCCTTGATCCTGCATTATCCTCTAAGGATAGAATTAGGGCGTTAGATTAACGCGCCTAGTAGGTTCCCGATTAGGGCTACCACATGGTTAGCATATAAAACATGCATATATATCATAGTACATGATTATAAAAAACATATAAAACCATGCTATGTATGTATGCAAATGTAATGAGCCCACCCCATCACACATACATAGCCATCACTTGACGGGACTCTCACCGTCAAGGTAAATTTCAATACTTTTTCATCTGGAACTCGCACGATAAGGTAATCCACAGTAATCCTCGTTACCTGTAGAAAGATACTTCATCATTGAGTTGTTTCATATCACCAATTAGTCCTCCTGGCGGGACTCTCATCGCCTAAGGAGGACAGTAACTCATAACTGCAACACAACATATCCTCAATCATCATCCCATGTCCATGCATGAGATGTCAATGTATATGTATGTCATTTTGTAAATTCATATCTCATCATTCAAAACCATATTTGAAACATAATATCAAATATAACATATCTCATAAAAACATGATAAAACCAAATCATAATTGTGGTAACAAGTAGGTAGGAAACCTACTGAAGATTCTCTTCAGTGTTCGATCTTTCTTTAGCGTCACTTGCTCACGACTTGCCCGCCGTTCACCTCCGTCACCTTGTGGTGTAACAGTAAATAAATCATACTATTAATTAAATGTCTATTGACATCCAAGACCCAAAGACCATCTTGTGACGTTCGGCCATGCCCATGGCCGAACATCACCAACTTAGGATTTAATTCCCTTTTTCATTTAACCAATTCTTAAATACTTAACCCTTTAAACATGTCTTGGTAGGGTTCGGCCATACATCATGGCCGAACCATACCTCCTTGGTTTAACTGTAGCAACCCGACCCGATTTTTCGGAGTTTTAGGGTCTTGGAAGCAGTGGGGTGAGTGTGGGCCCTGTGGTGCGTCCTGGTTTTCCCGATTTTGAGTTCGGAGACTCAGACGGCAATTTGGTAATTTTGAATTATTGAATTTTCTTTCATAATTAAAAGTTTGAAAATCACACGTTTTCCCCCGACGTTTGTCGTTTGACTTGTTCGAGTTTTTTAAAATATTTTGAAAATTGGAGATTTTTATTTTATTAAAAAAAAAAAAGGAAAGAAAACCCTAAACCTAACCCCCTCCCTTTAAAATCTCATTTTCGGCAGCACTGTAGCGCATAGCTACAGTGCCGCCGCAACACCTACTTTCCCTCTTCTTTCTTTCATCTTCTTCCCCCTTTTCATCAAACCCTAACCCTAATCCCGCCGCTGCCGTCCTCATCTCCCTCCCTCTCGATTCTCTCTTTCCCCTCTCAATCCCTCTCCTTTTCTCTCTTTTCCCTGATCTTTCTTCTGATCTGCTGCCGACCTCCCTCCTCCACCTCCGGCGTTGGTTCGAGCTCCTCCGGCCCCAGACGAGTCGGATCTCTTCCCTCCTCGGCCGAAACCAGGTATCTTCCCCTCTTCCCTCTCCGATTCTTCTCCTTTCTTCCCCGATTCTCTTTTTTCTTCCCCTCTTTCCCTTTTTTTCTTTTAATTCTCTTCTTTCCCACTTTTTCCTTGTTTCTCAGGTGGGAGCTGAGCCAACTCAGTCGGGTCACTGAGTTGACTCGATTGGGTTCAGTCCTGGACCGTCGACTCAGGCCCAGCTAGACCAAGCTCCTTCGGCCCAGCCCAACTCAGCTCTACTTGGCCCAGACCCAACTCGGCCAGTCAGGCCCAGTCTTGACTCAGCCCGATTTCAGGCCCGGCCCAGTTTGGCCCAGTTTTGGGCCCGACCCATCTTAAAGCCCAAATTTTCAAATCCAGCCCATTTTATATCTAGTTTTCAGTTTTAGGCTCAATTTCGAACTCTACCTAGTTTTGGATCTTGTTTTTAGTTTTGGGCCATGTTTGACCCATTTTGGGCCCGTTTGTGGCCCAGACTTGTTTTAGCCCGTTTTTACCCATTCGTTAACCTTTGTATTTTTTTTATCAGATCGAGCCCCCTTCAACCCACTGGACCCGGTTTCTGGAAGTTGATTTCAAAACGCACACCGGTGAGGGAACTTACCACCGATTTTAGCATGCATCTATGCATCTTATTTCTCTATCAAATGTGCAGGTACGAAATACGGCGAATGTGGGTCCTCGGTATTATGAGCCACTCGGCAAGGGAACTGTTGGTACCATTATGTGGCGGGCCCCAATCCAGATGTATTTGTACCCGATACCCAGAAAGGCATATACAGGTTGATTATCTGATGTCATAATTGATTGATTGTATAGTGACATGATTGAAGTTTATTTTTATTGATAATATGTTAAGATGCCAACATGCGAATATATGTAAAATGTGGTGGTATATGTTTGATTATGGTGTGAGGTATTTTGTTGATAATATACCATATGATCATGTGATAATTAGTTTGGACCGCTAGACATTGTAACATGCTTAGGTGTTAACATGCCAACTCGTGATAGATAATGATGTATATGCATCTGATTATTATACAATGAACTATGTTAATAGTAAGTGTGGCGGTATTTGTGCTTACATATAGCTAGCATATGTGGGATGCCGGTGGGGCATGGGTACTAGGCCACATAATGATCTAGAGACTCCCCCTAGCTTGTTGGGTAGTTAGGGTGCGGATGTTATGTGGGACCGCACAGTGGACGCGTGGTTGGGATTCAGACTCCCTCGTGATTGGAAATGGGTAGTCGTAACCGTTGCGTGGATCAAATGGTTGGCCCGTCTTATATTTCCCTGACGTACCTATGAGAGAGGTGTAATCTGATTTAGAGGAGAAGGTGCCTTCGAGTCCCAGATAAGGACTAATTGGGAAGTAATTATGTTAACCCTAGATAGGCCATCAGGCTGAATGTTGGGTCACCCAAGGTAACCTTAGAAGCCCCTTGTGGTTCCAACACCCGAATGTGTGACGGGTGAGGTGATCCCTAGTTGACCGAGTAGGCTGAGGAGGTGCTCGCCTCGGTCGAGGGATGGTACGGTGAGGAACAGCTCCCGCCAGTATGCCTTGTGATCCCTGGATGACCGAGTAGGCTGAGGAGGTGCTCGCCTAGGTCAAGGGACGGAGCGCTGAGGGACAGCTGCCGCTGGCATAGTTTGTGATCCCTGGATGATTGAGTAGGCTGAGGAGGTGCTCGCTTAGGTCGAGGGACGGATCGGTGAGGGACAGCTCCCGCCAGTATGCTTTGTGGTCCCTGGATGACCGAGTAAGCTGAGGAGGTGTTCGTCTTGGTCGAGGCACGTTAAAACTGATACGAACTCCTAAAACCAATCCAATACAATTTCGGACATACTTTTTTTTTTAAATGGGAGACGCTTCTCCCACAACCCACACTAACCATAGCAATCCACCAATAAACCAAAAACCGTGAGCATCGGACAAAATTACTAATTATAGCATCACTCCATTATTACATTATCCAACTCAATGAAAAGTACACATAATTCAAATACATCAGAAGGTCCTCAATTATAAGGTGGCCTCTAGTGAGAGTCCCAAACTGATTACCACAAGGGAGTAACCACCTCACCAATCCTCAACGAATTGCCAACCAAACTCATCTATGGTCTCATCAACCAGGCACCAGAGTCTCGATAGTCAAACCCATAACCTTGGACCCTATATGCTGGTCTCCACACGACTGATGTACCCACCTCTCGCAGAATTCTATAGGTCTTCTACCGAGTGAGCCGGTCGAACTCACTCGTTAGGGGCCCATAAATTCCTGGTGAGTCAACACCCACAACACAAGTCTCAACAAAGAACTCCAATACCATAACTGCGGGTAAACACACTACCACATCGCACCACAGGTTGTCCCCACCATACAGGTGTCCTAGCCTGGAATATCTCATCACATTACATGGCACCATCCCTCGATCAATGAGTGGGCGAGCACATCCTCAGTCTACTCTGTCATCCGAGGAATCACAAACCATACCAGCGGGAGCTGTCCCTCACCGCATCGTCTCTCGACCTAGGCGAGCACCTCCTCAGCCTACTCGGTCATCCAGGGAATCACAAACCATACCAGCGGGAGCTATCCCTCACTGCATCGTCCCTCGACCTAGGCGAACACCTCCTCAGCCTACTCGGTCATCTAGGGATCACAACTATGCCAGCGGGAGCTGTCCCTCACCGCTCTGTCCCTCGACCTAGGAGAGCACCTCCTTAGGCTACTCGGTCATCCAGGGACCACAAAGCATACTGGCGGGAGCTGTCCCTCACCGCTCCGTCCCTCGACCTAGGCAAGCACCTCTTCAGCATACTCAATCATCCAGGGATCACAAACTATGCCAGAGGGAGCTGTCCCTCACCGTCTGTCCCTTGACCTAGGAGAGCACCTCCTCAGCCTACTCGGTCATCTAGGGATCACAAGGCATACTGGCGGGAGCTATTCCTCACCGCACCATCCCTCGACCTAGGCGATCACCTCCTCCGCTTACTTGGTCATCTAGGGATCACCTCACCCGTCACACATTCAGGTATCGGAACCACAAGGGGCTTCTAAGGTTACCTTGGGTGAACCAACATTCAGCCTAATGGCCTATCTAGGGTTAACATAATTACTTCCCAATTAGTCCTTATCTGGGACTCGAAGGCACCTTGTTCTCTAAATCATATTACACCTCTCTCATAGGTACGTCCGTGAAATATAAGACGGACCGACCATTTGATCCACGCAAGGGTTACGACTACCCATTTCCAATCACAAGGGAGTCTGAATCCCAACCACGCGTCCACTGTGCGGTCCTACATAACATCCGCACCCTAACTACCCGACAAGCTAGGGGGAGTCTTTATTTCCTGATGGGGCCTAGTACCCATGCCCCACCGGCATCCCACATATGCTAACTATATGTATGCACCAATACCGCCACACTTACTATTAACATAGTTCATTGTATAATAATCAGATGCATATACATCATTATCTATCACGAATTGGCATGTTAACACCCAAGCATGTTACAATGTCTAGCAGTCCAAACTAATTATCACATGATCATATGGTATATTATTAACAGAATACCTCACACCATAATCAAACATATACCACCACATTTTACATATATTCGCATGTTGGCATCTTAACATATTATTAATAAAAATAAACTTCAATCATGTCACTATACAATCAATCAATTATGACATCAGATAATCAACTGTATATGCCTTTGCGGGCATCGGGTACAAATACATCTGGATGGGGGCCCGCCACATAATGGTACCAACAGTTCCCTTTCCGAGTGGATCATAATACCGAGGACCCCTATTCGCCCTATTTCGTACCTTCACATTTGATAGAGAAATAAGATGCATAGATGCATGCTAAAATCGGTGGTAAGTTCCCTCACTGGTGTGCATTTTGAAATCAACTTCAAAAAACCGGGTCTCTTAACCATCAGTGGTGTTCTATTTAGAGGCAGTGATTTACCATCAGCCAGGTTGTTGAGGGATCTAATCACCGTGTGGCTTGTTAGTCAATTTGCGCCGAGAGGGCACTGGGATGCCAGGCGTTGGGATGATACCGACAGGGGTGTTGGACATAGAGACTAGACTTGTGGGCTAAAGTCGGTGAGACCTTTTTGCATAGGTATTTCACCAGGGGACACACCGACTTTGTTGGCCTAGAAGAAGGATGACTCGATGAGATTTTGTACCTGTGGTTGACGACTGAACAAAATTAAATGGTAGGATGAGGTTCTTCTACTGGAGATTGACGACTTGTTGAGACAGCTGAGAGCATCTCTGTTGCTTCTTGAGTTTGTGTTTTATTCGGGATCTTGTTGGATGCGAGTTTTGATCTCATAAATGTAACTGCTTGGTGATGTGGTTTCGAGAGGTAGTGTGATAGGTTTGTCAGAATGAAACAGAGATCGCGTCTGGCAGTTTATTCAGATTACTCCAAGTGGTTGTGCTTACAGTTAGATTTGTCAGAGAGAATGATCAGTTCTTGGTACAATGGCAGAGATGCAGTTTTCTTGAGTGGAGGCAGACGACCACTATAGTGATAGTCGTACCGGAGGCAGAGAAGGGCTGCAAGTGTGCAGTTTCTTATGATATTTCTGGTGATGATAAGGGTTGTGTGCTGATATGGGATAGTTAATTAGTGGCTCTGATTCGAGACGACTTGATGTTGATGAGTATAACTTTTCACTAATAGCTCGGGATGGACGTTGATGGTGTTTTGCTCGGATTGGAAATATCCATTGTTGAGAAATGTTCTAAGTATCCCCCATCACCGTGGTTATGAGCATTTGTTTGTTCAGGAAGGATTGAGCATGAAGCGGACGTGATGGATGAAGTTCATGGAGTGATTGTTGATGAGGTACGGAGACTATAGTGGCCAGTCTATGCAACGCGGTGATTCCATCAGTTTTGAGTGGCGGAGCCCTGGAGAATCAACATTCAAGTACAGAGACAGTCAGACTATGGGGTTTTGTGAGGTGTGGTGGAGGATCAGACATCTAGACTGTGAGACCTGGTGGCAACTTGACTCTCCATAGCAGGTTGGTGGTAGTTCAGTTTGAGCGGTGCCGTGTGGAGACACTTCGACTCCTTCATCATGGGTCAGTGGCTGATAGATCGGTAGAACTCACCCATCTCCTTAGGGTGAGGATTGACCGACTTCTTGAAGCGTTTGGACTGATTTACGTTGAGCAGAGGGTTAGTCTATGCTAGATGCCGAGATGACAGTGTCAGATCGAGATTTAAGTTCTACCCATCAGATCAGGCAGTATTACAGAGAGAGTAGTATGCTCAACCGTGTTTTAGCTCAGCGTACTATTTGTGGACAGACAGCTGGTCGGGACAGACCATACGAGTCTGGGAGGACATGTCTTATGTTTTGCGCCATGAGTTATGAGGCGAGATAGGAGGATTGCTGGTTCTTGTTAGAGCTCGAGTACGACAGCATCGACAGATTGGCATTTTGGTAGTTCTGTGCGAGGTAACTTGTGACCGACTGATTAGAATTCCCATGGGTTGGGTTAAGACCTTGATACAATTCTATGGGAACCATGTATGGTTAGAAGGACTTTTGAGCTGATGAAATTTGGTCAGGTGGAAGTCATTGGTTTCGATAGTGGTGCATACTATTATCCAGGTTGTTCGGTTGTTCATGGTGACTAATGGCAGAGTTGTTTCAGTGGATCACATGTTGTGGCATCATCTTTTGTGGTGAGAAATTGGTTTGAGGGTGAGTTTCAGTTGTGCAGAGGTAGTTTTTACCTAGATTTTTGTTTTGACATTTGAGCCTAAGGTGAATTTCGAGGACGAAATTCCTTAAAGGGGGTAGTGTTGTAGCGACCCGACCCGATTTTTCGGAGTTTTTGGGTCTTGGTAGCAGTGGGGTGAGTGTGGGCCCTGTGATGGGTCCTGGTTTTCCTGATTTTGAGTTCGGAGACTCAGAGGGCAATTTGGTAATTTTGAATTATTGAATTTTCTTTCATAATTAAAAGTTTGAAAATCACACGTTTTCCCCCGATGTTTGTCGTTTGACTTCTTCGAGCTTTTTAAAATATTTTGAAAATTGGAGATTTTTATTTTATTAAAAAAAAATGAAAGAAAACCCTAAACCTAACCCCCTCCCTTTAAAATCTCATTTTCGGCAGCACTATAGCGCATAGCTACAGTGCCACCGCAACACCTACTTTCCCTCTTCTTTCTTTCATCTTCTTCCCCCTTTCCATCAAACCCTAACCCTAATCCCGCCGCCGCCGTCCTCATCTCCCTCCCTCTCGATTCTCTCTTTCCCCTCTCAATCCCCCTCATTTTCTCTCTTTTCCCTGATCTTTCTTCTGATCTACTGCTGAGCTCCCTCCTCCACCTCCGGCGTTGGTTCGAGCTCCTCCGGCCCCAGACGAGTCAGATCTCTTCCCTCCTCGGCCGAAACCAGGTATCTTCCCCTCTTCCCTCTCCGATTCTTCTCCTTTCTTCCCCGATTCTCTTTCTTCTTCCCCTCTTTCCCTTTTTTTTTCTTTTATTTCTCTTCTTTCCCACTTTTCCCTTGTTTCTCAGGTGGGAGCTGAGCCAACTCAGTCGGGTCACTGAGTTGACTCGATTGGGTTCAGTCCTGGACCGTCGACTCAGGCCCAACTCGACCAAGCTCCTTCGGCTCTGCCCACCTCAGCTCTACTCGGCCCAGACCCAACTCGGCCCGATTTCAGGCCCGGCCCAGTTCGGCCCAGTTTTGGGCCCGACCCATCTTAAAGCCCAAATTTTCAAATCCAGCCCATTTTATATCTAGTTTTCAGTTTTAGGCTCAATTTCGAACTCGACCTAGTTTTGGATCTTGTTTTTAGTTTTGGGCCATGTTTGACCCATTTTGGGCCCGTTTGTGGCCCAGACTTGTTTTCGCCTGTTTTTACCCATTCGTTAACCTTTGTATTTTTTTTATCAGATCGAGCCCCCTTCAACCCACTGGACCCGGTTTCTCGAAGTTGATTTCAAAACGCACACCGGTGAGGGAACTTACCACCGATTTTAGCATGCATCTATGCATCTTATTTCTCTATCAAATGTGCAGGTACGAAATACGGCGAATGGGGGTCCTCGGTATTATGAGCCACTCGGCAAGGGAACTGTTGGTACCATTATGTGGCGGGCCCCCATCCAGATGTATTTGTACCCGATACCCACAAAGGCATATACAGGTTGATTATCTGATGTCATAATTGATTGATTGTATAGTGACATGATTGAAGTTTATTTTTATTGATAATATGTTAAGATGCCAACATGCGAATATATGTAAAATGTGGTGGTATATGTTTGATTATGGTGTGAGGTATTATGTTGATAATATACCATATGATCATGTGATAATTAGTTTGGACTGCTAGACATTGTAACATGCTTGGGTGTTACCATGCCAACTCGTGATAGATAATGATGTATATGCATCTGATTATTATACAATGAACTATGTTAATAGTAAGTGTGGCGGTATTTGTACATACATATAGCTAGCATATGTGGGATGCCGGTGGGGCATGGGTACTAGGCCACATCAGTATCTAGAGACTCCCCCTAGCTTGTCGGTAGTTAGGGTGCGGATGTTATGTGCGACCGCACAGTGGACGCGTGGTTGGGATTCAGACTCTCTTGTGATTGGAAATGGGTAGTCGTAACCCTTGCGTGGATCAAATGGTCGGTCCGTCTTGTATTTCCCAGACGTACCTATGAGAGAGGTGTAATCTGATTTAGAGAACAAGGTGCCTTCGAGTCCCAGATAAGGACTAATTGGGAAGTAATTATGTTAACCCTAGATAGGCCATCAGGCTGAATGTTGGTTCACTCAAGGTAACCTTAGAAGCCCCTTGTGGTTCCGATACCAGAATGTGTGACGGGTGAGGTGATCCCTAGATGACCGAGTAGGCTGAGGAGGTGCTCGCCTAGGTCAAGGGACAGAGCGGTGAGGGACAGCTCCTGCTGGCATAGTTTGTGATCCCTGGATGATCGAGTAGGCTGAGGAGGTGCTCGCCTAGGTCGAGGGACGGAGCGGTGAGGGACAGCTCCCGCCAGTATGCTTTGTGGTCCCTTGATGTCCGAGTAGGCTGAGGAGGTGCTCGCCTAGGTCGAGGGACAGAGGGGTGAGGGACAGCTCCCGCTGGCATAGTTGTGATCCCTAGATGACCGAGTAGACAGAGGAGGTGCTCGCCTTGGTTGAGGGACGATGCGGTGAGGACAGCTCCCGCTGGTATGGTTTGTGATTCCCTGGATGACCGAGTAGGCTAAGGAGGTGTTCGCCTAGGTCGAGTGACGATGCGGTGAGGGACAGCTCCGCTGGTATGGTTTGTGATTCTTCGGATGACCGAGTAGACTGAGGATGTGCTCGCCCGTCCATTGATCGGGGGATGGTACGATGTAATGTGATGAGATATTCCAGGCTAGGACACCTGTATGGTAGGGACAACTTGTGGTGCAATGTGGTAGTGTGTTTACCCGAGGTTATGGTATTGGGGTTCTTTGTTGAGACTTGTGTTGTGGGTGTTGACTCACCAGGAATTTATGGGTGCCTAACAAGTGTGTTCGGTCGGCTCACTCGGTAGAAGACATATAGAATTCTGTGAGAGGTGGATACATCAGTCGTGTGGAGACCAGCATATAGGGTCCAAGGTTATGGGTTTGACTATCGAGACTCTGGTGCCTGGTTGATGAGACCATAGATGAGTTTGGTTGGCAGTTCGTTGAGGATTGGTGAGGTGGTTACTCCCGTGTGGTAATCAGTTTGGGACTCTAGTGAGTTCGATTCTTGGGTTGGTCGTGGTATGTGTGCGGGTTGTCATGAGAGGGTCATAGGTCTGGTTGAGGACTAGAGACCCCGATCTGACATAGGATGAATCTGCGTAACCGTGGATGGATGGACTGTTACTGTTGGGCACATAAGGGAGTTGCATTCGGTTGGTTAGAGGATGTCCTAGAGGCCCAGCTGACGTGGGCCCATGTGCTAGGGATAGGGCACACGTTTGTA
Source organism: Chimonanthus praecox (assembly GCA_022113865.1). Taxonomy (NCBI): domain Eukaryota; kingdom Viridiplantae; phylum Streptophyta; class Magnoliopsida; order Laurales; family Calycanthaceae; genus Chimonanthus; species Chimonanthus praecox. Next base: position 25,203,023 of record CM039091.1, read on the forward strand.
TGGTTATGCAGGTAGACATCTTAGACATTGATATGTCCATATGATTATGTGCAGTGTATGCTTGATGACTTATGATGCATGTGTTCCCTCACTGGGCATGTAGAGCTCACCCCCTTGCCTCACAGGTACTTCATCGAGGGAGGGTTGGCGGGACCCTCAGTTGGACGTTGGGCGTAGAGTTGCAGTTTTGCACTTTGTCAGGGTTCCACCTTGAAATTGAGGACCTTCTGATGTATTTGAATTATGTGTACTTTTCATTGAGTTGGATAAATGTAATAATGAAGTGATGCTATAATTAGTAATTTTGACCGATGCTCACGGTTTTTGGTTTATTGGTGGATTGCTATGGTTAGTGTGGGTTGTGGGAGAAGCGTCTCCCATTTTTAAAAAAAAAGTATGTCCAAAATTGTATTGGATTGGTTTTAGGAGTTCTTATCAGTTTTAACGTGCCCGTAGCGGAACGGGTCGTTACATTAACCTTCTGTCATGTCCTTTTAAACTTTCTTTATCCATATTTACATTATCATCCTTATTTACAGCTTTGCCATTAGGCTAAGCCATATCAAAACAATTGTCATTTTATGGGGTTCGGCCCTATACATGGCTGAACCTTGTAATCCCACTTATCCATCACCAAATGGTTCTCCATTGGAATACTTTAAACCCTTTATAAAATCATGGAAGCAATAACAAACACAACCCATAAACTTAGTCCATTTAACCCAAAAGCCGCCCATGGGGTTCAGCCATACCCATAGCCGAATCCAATGGTTCACTTAGTTCAATATTCACCATGATCACTCATGGTTTTAACATGATAATTCAACCATGAACCATACTTGGTTCAGCCATACATTGACCAACCAAAAACAGTAAACATAACTTCATTTAATTCCCATAAAACACCATAATCTTATATGGTTTTTATCTCACAAAAACATCAAATCCTTTCATGGAAATGTCATACCATTTCATGGGGTTCGGCCATCCCAATTGGCTGAACCTCATGGCCTATGGTTTAGATCCTTTTTGTCAAATAAATAGCTTTATTTAAAACACATAAGCTCTTCACAATTAATATGATTTCCATCTTCTTGAAAGCCCTACCAAACATCAAATACTTTCATGGGGTTCGGCCATCCAAGGTGGCCGAACCTTATGTCCATGTTTTAGTCCTCTTAAACATGTTTTAGATCTCATTTAAACATATGATAATCAGTATAATGTTACCATGTTTTTACCCTTCAAAACCATCCAAATAAATCCATCACTTTGCATGGTTTCCACTTTGTAAAACTCAATCCAAATCACCATAATACTTCATGGGATTCAGCCATCCAAGATGGCTGAGCCCAATGGTGCATTTCATCAGTTTATATCCACTGTTTAGACCCATGATAACTTTAGTCCTTCATGTCATTTAAATCCATGTTTTTAACCCTCTTTAAAACATGCATTTGAGTCTTAAAGAAACATAAAAACAGTCCACAAAACTTCATGGTTTCTATGTTTCAAAGACATCAAAACCAACCAATCATTTACATGGGGTTCGGCCCTCCAAGGTGGCCGAACCCAATGATCATTTTTACCATTTTAAAACCTCTATTACTCAAGGTTAAAACCTTGGTGCATTCGGCCATAACCATGGCCCAATACACACCCTTTTCTTACAACTTGTTTAACTTGAACACTTAAGAAATCTTACCAAATTTCCTTTGCCTATGATCCTTGCCTTCTCCCCTCTATTTCTTCCTTTCTTCCTTAATCCTTTGCTGGTTTATGTTTGATTAATTGGTGCCAAAACCTCTGCTGTTCAGCCAAGAAAGGAATTTGGAGAGAGGGAGAGAGAGATGGGAATTTCTTAGATTTTCAATGTGAAAATCGGCCAAGAATGGTAACCTTTTCCTTTTGTAGTTTCTGCCCCATCCTCCATTCATTTCCCTCATTTAATTTTGCTAAACACGATGGGATGTTGGGTGTCATCCAAGACACCCCTTCACCCAAACGTTGCACCCTTTCATGGTTTAACACATGCATCTCATGAGATGCATGTTGCCGCCCAACCTTGGTGTCCCTTGGCTTTGCCAAGGCACCTCTTCACTCTCAACGGCTGGGATTGATTTGATTAAGAGTTGGGTGAGATTTAGACACCTTTCCATGTCCTCTTGACTCACTTGATTCATGGTATTTTTATTCTAACTCAACTCATCCAACTCATCACATTTAATGCTCCATATTTGAGTCAACTCTTTTCTTAATTTAGACTCACTCCAAATCATTCCAACTCAAGCTGAACTAACTCACACTTGAGCTCATATGAGGGCCCACATGGTCATCTGTGGTCAACCTACTCAACTCGACCCATTGGGTCCCCAATCACCCCTTGACCCGTTTTGACAACATGACCCATTAATGGGCTGATTTTGCCACTTTTAAATGATTTTTACTTGAGCATCAAGCCTACCCATTTTTGCTATACTTGATTTCCAATCAATTCAGCTTGACCCCATTTAATTTGAGCTTACGCAATGGTCAAATTATCCATTATGACCCATTGGGTCCAATTGGGCCCTTTGACCCATTTAGCCATTTTTGACCCAATTGATGTACATAACCCATCCAATCAAACTTGACTTTTATAATGTGCTCATATGATCTTAATTTGAGCAATGGGCCCCACCATTTCCTTATTTGACATCACAAAATAATTAATTTAACAAACCAGGGGCATTTTCGTAATTATCCACTTCATTGAGAAATTGGGGTGTTACAGGTTGATATGAGTGATTTTGATGTAATTAAGTGGTGTGGACCACGACAAGCTGTATAATATTATGGCCACTTGTGAAAGATGTAATGGATTACCAGAATGCCGGTTAGCAAATGTATTGGAAATTTAAATTCCAGATGTTGTATTGTAGTGCATAGGTCCTATGATGATTGCACTGTATATCCGTGTATAACGGATGGTATGAATGGCATTGGGTAATCAAATTTAGAAAGTATAACATGTGGCTTGTGGGAATAAGACCCCATATGTGGGTGAACGTGACATGAATGTGTAAAGAAATCCTTGAAATACATCAATTGATGAGAGACCGTAGTAAACATAAAGGTATGATAGAAAACAGTGATACCATAAATGCATGGACTTGTGTTCGGTGTACTATCCTGAAGGGAGTACAATATCCATATTAGAGAAAAAGCGTAATGAAGAGGTAAATACTGGACACTGTTGGTATAGGAAGTGACTATACGGAGATGGAAGGAAACAACGAACACCACTGATATGATGGTTGTGCTTCCCCATCCGGTTTTGAAAGCCATATGGATAATGGGATGGTTAGCAGGAAAGCGACATAACGATGAAGGAACGAACATGAGAATATGGGTAGAAGATAAGAGTGTTCTATCCTAGATGATTGGAATGGAAATAAGTAGAACCCAAGCCCTATCGAAATTTTTCGGGACGAAAATTCTAAAAGGTGTTAGTATTGTAACACCCCGAGATCTTAACCCAGGAAATAAAGGAAATTCCCTCTAAAGAGTGAAATTAAAGGGTGATTAATTTATTAAGATGAGTCAAGGTAAATGGGTTTGGAATGTAATTGAGTAGAGGATAAATTTAATTGGGTCAATGGCCCAATTAGGATCCAATAGATAGTGGATACGGTTAGAATATATTTAATTGGATCAATTAAGACCCGACGAGTCATGGATAGAGTTTGAATGAAGATAAACAAATAAGTGTGATTTAATTGGGTCAAATGCCCAATTGGGACCCAATGGGTCAAGATGAATTGATGATTAGGGTTTGGTTTGAAAACAATTGGTAAATGTACTTAAATGGGCCAATTGCCAATTTGGGACCTAATGGGTCATTTATGAGCTGATTTTGAATAAATGGGTAGACTTAAATTAATTGGGTGAATTACCCAATTAAGACCCAAATCCACCTCATCAAGTGAGGTGGCAAATGATTAAGTACAAATGAGGGCATGGTCGACTAAGCCATGATTGACTTGGTCAATCATGGGTGAAACCAAGTATTGAGTTGAATTATTTTGAGTTGGAAATGAATCAAAATTGAATTAAATTGAGTTGATTTTAAGTGAGTTAAATAGAGTTGAATTAAAGAGATGAGTTGAATAAGGAGATGGAGAGTTTCATCTCAAGGGACACCATCATGATCCACACGTTGGAGGTGAATGGATGCCATGGTGAAGACCAAGGGACACCTTGGTTGGTCAATAGTTAAGATGGGGGGGTTTTCCATTTTGAAAGCACAAGTTGGGAAGGTGGAGGGTTTCATCTCATGAGATGAAACCCATGGATACACGTTGGGGAGATGGAGGGTTTCCATCTCATGATGGAAACCCAAGGGGCACATGGTTGGGGAGTTTCATCTCATGGGATGAAACCTGTAACACCCCGAATTTTCAAACTATGGATATATATGGAAATTGTCCATTTAATTTGTAAATTAATGAAAATGGACCTTAGATGGGTAAGGAGTTGGATCAATAGGTCAATTAAGACCCATCGGATTATGAATAAGGTTCAATTGAAATAAATGGGTAGGATTTATTTAATTAGGTCAAAAGTCCAATTGGGACCCAATGGATCATATATGAGCTAGTTAGAAGTAAATGGTAAGGTTTGATAATTGGGTCTACTAACCAATTAAGATACAAGACATGAGATCCACCTCATCAAGTGAGGTGGCATGTAAATGAAATGGCTAAGTGGGACCCTAAATACTATGTGGTTCATAGTCGGCTAAGTCATGGTTGACTTGGTCAACCATGGGTGAGTTCAATAGAGTTGAGTTAATGAATGAGCTCAAGTGGGATAAATAATACTTGAGTTGGAAAGTGAATTCACATGAGTTGAGAATTTATTAATGTGAGTTCAAGTGCTTGAGTTGGAAATTGAGTTCATTTAAGTTGAGTTGAATTAAAATGAGTTGAATGGGAAGTCAATGGGACTTTCATTTTAATGAATGGAGTTGGAAGATGGAGAGTTCCATCTCAATGGACACCATCATTTTGAGGAAGATGGAGGGTTTTGTGGTGGCTACACAAGCCTACACAAGGCATACACGTTGGAGATGGGAGTTTCATCTCATGCGATGAAACTCCAAATAGATCATTGATGAGGGAGGAGAAGGGTTGTGGTGGTTACACAAGCCTACACAAGGCATACACGTTGGAAATGGAGGGCTTCCATCTCAAGATGGAAACCCAAGGGTCATATGGTGGGGAGTTTCATCTCATGGGATGAAACCCCCAAAGGAATTATCAATGGGGAGATGAAGAGTCATGGGAGTTACCAAAGGGCATCAACCAAAGGACACCACCCTTGACTGAATTATATTGATCAAACAAAGAGGATTCTTTGCTTCATCTCACTCTCAATCTCTCACACAAGGCTGACCCTCTCTCATTGACAAAAGACAAAGGACTTAGAGTATTTTCTATCCCAAGCTTTTTTCTCTCTCTCCCTCTCTCAATCTATACCTCTTGGCCAAACCACTCCTAGAGATTTTCTCAAGTTCACACTCGGCCAAGGATCAAGAAGGAAGGAAGAGGAGGCTAAGGAAGGAAATGAGCAAGAAGGAGTGAAAGAAACCGGAGGAGTCGCGGAATCGGTAAGTACTCAATGAGATTTTATTAAGAAAGATGGTCAAGGACAAACCCTAATATTGTTGTGAATAAGGATTTATGCATTACTATAAAAGGGAAATGATGAACCATAGGGTTCGGCTATGTTGTATGGCCGAATCCCATGGAAAGGATATAAGTGAATTTTAATGGATTTAAATGGATGTATGAATGAGAACCATCAAAGGATCAATCATGGAGTTATAATGTTTTTTAATGGAAATGATGAACCATAGGGTTCGACCATGAACCATAGGGTTCGACCATGTTGTATGGCCGAACCCCATGGAAGATTATTATTGATTGTAGAAGATTTAAATGAAGTCATGTTGATGGACTTTGAGTTATAAATAATGACCTAAGGGTCCCCCCCCCCCCCCCCCCCCCCCCCCCCCCGCCCGCCACCATGGAGGGACTTGTTTATGAACTTAAGATGGTAAATTATTTAAAGAAGAAGATGGAGATAAGACATCATGGGTTCGGCCATGGTGTATGGCCGAACCCCATGAACCATTTGATGAACCATTTGATGGACCATTTTAAAGGGTCATGTAGAGTTTTTATGCATGTTTAAATGAATGCATGATTAAGCTAGGAAATGAGTGATTTAATTATATATCTATGTTCATGGATCTATGTTTGGACTTGAGTATGGGTAAGTAAATAAGGTGATTACCTATGGAAGGAAATAAATGGTCAAATGGTAAAATTGAAGGACCATGGGTTCTGCCATGGTGTATGGCCGAACCCCATGGATTATGTTATTGGATATGGATTTGTATAAGTGGCTTAGATGTATGATTGAATCACGGAAATGAAGGACCATGGGTTCGGCCATGATGTATGGCTGAACCCCATGAGGAATGGTTTTTGTGGACTTAGGGTTTTATGAATGTTAGATGATTAACTTATGTATGTTTGGATTGATGAATCAAAGATGATATGATCTTGGACTTAATTTGAAAGATCGAAGGACTAAGGGCACAAAACGAAGGGAGTGAGGTTTGACCATGTTGTATGGCCGAACCCCACTAAGGAATATTTGTGGACTTAGGGTTTCTTAGATGGTTAAACTTATGTGGATTGGTTAATAAATAAAAGAGGGACCCAAATTCAAGTGGGTGAGGTTTGGCCATGTTGTATGATCGAACCCCACAAAGATGTGTTTATGGACTTAAACATGATTGTAAATCAAATGGAACATGGATTTAAATGATTGATATGTTATAAGGTAACGGGACCTCATAAGGGGTGTACGATCGGTGAGCAGTTTTCGGATGAAAACGCAAAGACATATTAAGTTGATCATTTGTAGGTTTCCTGTAACGCCCCGCCCCTTTTCACTATGCTTAGCCGAAAATCAGAGTCTATTTTTTCTTTTTGAAATAAGAGTGACAAGGAGCGCGGGGCGTCACGACGTGAGAAAAGTCTGAGCTTCCAAAGCCCGACCCTTAACTGGCCAACCTTACGTGTGCGTGGAACTAAGTCCACGAGAACGGTTCACACGTAGAAAGTAAGCTTGCGGAATATTAACTTAATGCGAAATTATAATAGAATCTGTCCTACCAATTTTAGATAGCAAGGAAGCTACATCACTTAATTAATAATAATAACTCAAAATTATAATGTCCAATTAAAAGTCCAAACCATCGCAATAGTCTAAATTATTACAGTCCAACGAGCTAAGTTACTCAAATTACATTTCCAAAATAAACTTAAGTAAATAAACTAGCTCACTCCTCCAAGCCCCTACGCTTGGCTCCTGTCGCGTCCTTCATTTCCTCCATTTCCTGCGTCATCATCTAACGTGGAAGTAGGGCGTTAGACAACGCGTCCAGTAGGTACTCCGAGTAGGGTCAACACATGGATTAGTAATAACAAAAACACATAGATAATAGTATAGCAAAACCATGCAATCAATGCCATGCCATGGGTGTCATATGTCATGAGTCCCACACATCATGCACATCATCATTATACAATGTCCCTCTTCAATCATACGTAATATCCCCCTTGATGGAAAAATCCTCATCAAGGTATTACAATCTCATAGTACCCCCCTTGATGGATGAAGCACATCAAGATATCCCATGTGTGTTTATCGGTCGCCCCGACGAAGCATGGACTCCGGTTTCATTTCATCCCTCCCATGCCATGGATGAGATGTAAATGCAATATGCCATATAAAATACAAATCATAACATTAAAACCCATCTTAAAACATGTCATTTGATTACCAAAATAAATCAAGAAAAACATCCATATACACATAATCCATGGCTTACAATAAGGTAGGAATCCTACCAAATACCAACTAGTGTTCGTTTGCGTTTCCGTCCATGAATTAGGTCACCGATCACGCACCGCTTATGAGGTCCCGTTTACCTTATTACACATCAACAATTAAACCCATGTTTCAACCATGCCTAAGTCCATTACTCATATCTTAGTGGGGTTCGCCCATACACCATGGCCGAACCTCACTAACTAGGTTTTTGGGTCCCATTTTAATCCTTAGATTATTTTAGTCATATGAGTCTAAAAACCAGCAACCCTATGCTTCATTAACCCACACATAAGGTCATCATAAAAGTCCTTAAGTCCACAACCATCCCTCATGGGGTTCGGCCATACACCATGGCCGAACCCATGGTTCTTCATTTTTGGCCATATTTACATTTTTGCCACTCCTTCTTCCATGGTTAAACACTTCTTCCATCCATGTACATTTATGTCCATAACTGATCCATAAGCATGGATCTATTGATGACTCATCAACCATGACATAAAATCATTAAAAATCAGCCATTTACTTAACCTAATTTCCATTCATTTAAACACATGCATAGACCTTAACTTAGCCCATAAAATGGCTCACAAATGGGTCATGGGGTTCGGCCATACACCATGGCCGAACCCATGATGTCTTTTCCTCATTCTTTTCTTGGATCTTGTACAACATTTTTGATCCACACAAAGTCCCTTCTTGAGGGGGTTTCAATCATATATTTAGATCATCATCTTTGATCAATCTTAACTACATTTTTTAGTCCATTAATTTCACCATATTCCCCATCACCTCTAGGGTTCCAAACACATCTAAGTCCATAAAATCTCTCCATGGGGTTCGGCCGTACAACATGGCCGAACCCATGGTCCATGGTTTATCATTATTTCCACCCTTTTAAAACATTATTTACAATACTTAAAATCCATTTAAAACTACCAACATTCTCCATCATTTTTCCATCTTTTCACCCATTAAAGTCACTAACACACCACCATAGGGTTCGGCCATACACCATGGCCGAACCCATGGTTCATGATTCATCTTTAGTTGTAAGGTTTAGGACCATAAATATCATCAATATTTCTCCATGGTTTCCTTCACTAAAACCCCTTAAAAATTTACTAACATTTAACCATTCTAAGCCTCAAAATCATTAATACATCTCCATGGGGTTCGGCCATACATCATGGCCGAACCCTATGGTTCATCATCTTCCTTAACAATCCACATCCAATGGTTAGATTCACTTGATGGGGTTCGGCCATACACCATGGCCGAACCTCATCCAATCCATTTTTTGTCCTTATGATCCACATACATAGAAACCTAGGGTTTGGTCATGCAAAGGCCAAACCATAAATCTTAAACCATACACCTTATTTTAGTCATGCATGGGGTCCTTTCCACCTCCATAACAGTTAGGGTTCGGCCATGCAATGGCCGAACCATGATCCTTGAGCCTTTCTTGCCATGCATGCATGCATAATCCATATACATACATAGTGTCCTTATTTGTTCCATTATTAATAGCCTACCTTACGCATTAGGGTTTGTCCACTTCTTATCCCCTTTCTTGGATGGATTTTAAATCCATGGCCCATAATGTTTTAGCCACTTTTCAACCCAAGAAAATGGACCTTCATGACTTCCTTTAATTCTTAAAAAAAATAACATCTTGTTGAGTGCAACTTACCGATCCCGCGGCTCCTCCAGTTTCCTCTTGCTCCTCTTGATCCTTAGCCTTTCTCTTTCCTTCTTTCTCCTTGATGTTCGGCCAATGGGTGAGCTTGACCCAATGAAATCTCCAAGGGCTGGTTCGGCCAAGATGGAGTAGGTTTGAGGGAGGGAGAGGAGGAGAGAATGGGAAAAATATCTCCAGTCTTGGGTCTTTGGAGTGTGGTCGGCCAAGCTTGGAATCTTCTTGTTTTTCTTCTAAGTCTTTTCTTCTTCTTGGTCTTGGAAGAGAGGGGAGGACGGCTAGGAGAGGGAGTGAGATATGGAGAGAGTGAGATGGAAGGAATGAGATAGAAATCCATCTTTCCATCTAGTCTTTGGGTAGCTTGGGTTAGACTCCACCCTCATTAAGGTGGAGTCTTCCCCATGAGCCCATTGACCAAACCAAATGGGTGCATGGCCTTGCATGCCCTTCATCCTAGCCCCCTTGTCCCTTAGTGATGGTGGTTGGGATGAGGTGGAACCACCACCCCACAATGGGCCAATGCATGCCCAAGCTAGGTCCCATTTTATGGATCTTGTCTTAGCCATACCACTCTTCCATGGCCAACGGTTTTGGTGGGTCTTATCTTGGTGGTTTGGGTGGGTCAAATGAGATGGAAATCACCCATTTGACTCACCCATTTCCTAGGTGACTCACCCCCATATAATGTAACTTATTTGATTAATTTGATATCTAACGTAGGTCATTTAATTACATAGTTTAATTCCATTTATTTGTCTTTACTTTCTCCATGAATCTACCTATGGTTGACCAAGTCAACCATGGTGACCGGCCCCACCAATTCCTTAGCCCACCCGCCACCTCACTTGATGAGGTGGAGGTGGGTCCCACTTGATCATGCCACCTTGATTTTATTCCCACTTAACCTAGGTGATTTAAATTAATTTAACTCAACTTATTTTCCTTTGATCCTCCTTAATTCCCTTTGACTTATCCATGGTTGACCAAGCCAACCATGGTGGTCGGACCCACCTAAGTCATGGTCCACATGCCACCTTACTTGATGAGGTGGAGGTGGGCCCCACTAGACCATAACACTTGGATAGTTTCCAATTTAACTTAGGTGATTCTTAATCACTTCAATCCATTCAATCTAATTGGATCACCATTGGGCCCATGGCCCAATTAAATTCACCTCCTACCCATTTACCCTAATGCTCAAACCATCTTGACCCATTGGGTCCCAAATGGGTATTTGACCCAATTGACCATCCTTTGCCCAATTAACTATCATTGACCCCTTTAAATGAAATTAATCCAATCCATGGCCCATTGGACCATACTTGGGCCATTGTCCAAATTTTGATCCATTTACCATTCATTCCATCAAAAATCTAAATTTCAACCATTAAAATAAATAATAGCCAATATATGTATTGATTTAAAAATCTGGGCTATTACATTTCCTACATCATTGAAAACTATGGGATGTGGACGATGGTTTTAATTCTTATTTTGATGAGTTACTTTGTATCAAATGATATGTTTCAAACGTGAGATTTTAAAGGCTATGATTGTATTATTGCATAGCATGTGTTCATTTGCATCTCATGCATGGCATGGGAGGGATGGAATGTAACCGGAGATCCACTCTCCGTCGGGGCGTCTATAACGCATTGGTGGCGGTACCTTGATGTGCATTATCCATCAAGAGGTAACCGGAGTCCACGCTCCGTCTGGGCGTCCGTAAGGCATTCGTGAGCTTGTTGAGGAGTTTTCCATCAAGAGGATACTATTGTATGAAATGTAACCGGAGATCCACACTCCGTCGAAGCTTCCGTAAAACATTCGTGGGGGATACCTTGATGAGGAGCTTTCTATCAAGAGGATACTATGTGTTTGTGATATGGGTGATGGGTGGGACTCATGGCATATGGCACCCATGGCATGGCATTGCATAAGCATGATTATGATCTCTATTATCATGCGATGTTTCTGGTTTTTAAATGTATGATTGAATGTCTATTATCATACACTATTTTGGATACGATGTTTTACAGATACGACATGATGTATTATATCTGGATTTTTATACTAACCCATGTGTTTGACCTTAATTAGAATACCTACTGGGCGTGTTGTCTAACGCCCTACTTCTACCCTAGTTGATGATACAGGAAATGGACGTAGCGAGGACGTGATCGGAGCCAAGCTTAGGAGCTTAGATGATTAAGTTATATTTTGTTTAAGTTACTCATGGATAATGTATTTGAGAAATTAGTTCGTGGAACTATAATAACTTAGATTATTTGCTTGGTTTGAATGTTAACTTTGGATATGTTAACTTAAGATAATTATTATTAAGTGATGGACTCCTTGCTATCTGAATGGAATAGAATCGTTATTCTATTATATTTCCGCATCGATGAATTATTCCACATGTTAACTTGGGTACGTGTGAGCTGTTTTAGTGGACTTGGTCCACGCACACGTATCGTTGGCCAGTTAAGGTTCGGGCTTTAGAAGCTCGAACTTAGCTCGCGTCGTGGCGTCCCGCTCTCTCTCACTCTTCTATTAAAAAAAAATAGACTCTGATTTTCGGAAAGTGAGTGAAAAAAGGCGGGGCGTTACAAAACCCCAAAGGAAACAAGGTGAAAGGTTTTGGTTGTTATAAAGGGGCACAACCCAAGAGACACCACACCTTTGGCTGATTGGATCTTATTGGAACAAAGAAATTGTGCTCTCAAACTCTCCCATGGCTGATCCTCTCACTAAGACAAGAAAGACATAGAGATTTTTCACTCGCTTTTCGAAAATCAGAGTTTATTTTTTTCTTTTGAATAGAAGAGTGAGAGAGGAGGGAGCGCCACGACGCGAGCTAAGTCCGAGCTTCTAAAGCCCGCCCTTAACTGGCCAACCATACTTGTGCGTGGACCAAGTCCACTAAAATGGTTCACACGTACTCAAGTTAACTTGCGGAATAAATCATTCATACGGAATTATAATAGAATCCTAATTCTATCCCATTTTAGATAGCAAGGATGTCCATCACTTAATCATAAATATCTTACGTTAAAATATCCAAAATTAACATTCCAAATCATAGCAAATAATCTACGTTATTACAGTCCCGACTGCTAATTACTCAAATACATTATCCATGAGTAACTTAAACAAAATGAAACTTAATCATCCAAGCTCCTAAGCTTCGCTCCGATCATATCCGTCGTTCCGTCCATTCCCTGTGTCATCAACTATGGTAGAAGTAGGGCCTTAGACAACGCGCCCAGTAGATATTCCAATTAGGGTCAAATACATGGGTTAGTATAAAAATCCAGATATAATACATCATGTTGTATCTATAGAACATCGTATCCAAAACAGTGTATGATAATAGAGATCCAATCATACAGGTAAAAAGTAGAAACAGTGTATGATAATAGAGATCAAAATCATGCTGATGCAATGCCATGCCATGGGTGCCATATGCCATGAGTCCCACCCATCAGCCATATCCGAAGTACATGGTATCCTCTTGATGAAATCTCCTCATCAAAGTACTCCCACAATTGCCTAACGGACGCCCCGACGGAGTGTGGTCTCCGGTTACCTCTCGATGGAAAACTCCTCATCAAGCTCACGAATGCCTTACGGACGCCCCGACGGAGCGTGGACTCCAGTTACGTCTTGATGAGATAATGCACATCAAGGTCTTCCCACGAATGCCTTACGGACGCCCCGACGGAGAGTAGTCTCCGGTTACATATCATCACTCCCATGCCATGCATGAGATGCAAATGTCCACATGCTATGTAATAGTATAAATCATAGCATAAAAATTCCATATTTGAAACATAACATTTGATACAAAATAAACTCATCAAAAGTATGAACTCAAATCATAGTACATGTCCCATGGTTTCAAAGACGTAGAGTCCTACCAATGGCCAACTAAAGTGTCCTTGCGTTTTCGTCCGAAAACCGCTCACCGATCGTACACCGCTTGTGAGGTTCCATTACGTTATTACATATTAATAAGTTAAGCCAACGTTCCGTTTAACTTCCAACCGTACTTAAGTCCACAAAACACCTTTGTGGGGTTCGGCCATACAACATGGCCGAACCTCACTTACTTGGTTTTGGGTCCATGGTCATGCCATCTTTGATTCATTATTCCAACACACATAATTTAATCATCTACCATTCATAAAACCCTAAGTCCATAAAAACATTCCCCATGGGGTTCGGCCATACACCATGGCCGAACCCATGGTCCTTTTATTTCACTATTTGGCCATTCTTTCCTTCCATAGGTAATCACCTAATTTACTTATCCATACTTAGATCTATACATGATCCATAACCAAACATAGATCCACAAATGAATCCTCCACTTCTTAGTTTATTCATTCATTTATTTAATCATGTATAAATCTCCACATGACCCATTAAAATGGTCCATGGGGTTTGGCCATACACCATGGTCGAACCCATGATGTTTCATTTCTCATCTTCTCCTTTAAATGAATTACAATCTTAGGTCCATAATCAAGGTCCCTCCATGGGGGTTTAACCATACATTTCGGTTCATCCCTTTGGGTCATCATTAACCATATTTAAAATCAATTAAGATTACCATCATTCCCTCATCATCTTCATGGTCCAAGAATACCTAAGTCCATCAATATCTCTCTATGAGGTTCAGCCATACAACATGGCCAAACCCATGGTCCAAGGTTCTTCATCATTATAACATTTGAGACCATTTAAAATTAATAACATTCCTCCTTACTTCCATGATCTAAATACATGTAACCAATTCAATATTTCTCCATGAGGTTCGGCCATACAACATGGCCGAACACATGGTCCATGGTTCTCCACCCTTTTACATCATTTAGACCCATTTACCACCATAAACATTTACCAACATCCATCCATCATTCTCATCTTTAAAACCCTTTAAACATCAACAATATATCTCCATGTAAAACCTTTTAAAATCATTAATAACCTTCCATGGGGTTCGGTCATACAACATGGCCGAACCCTATGGCTCATCACTTTCTCTCATAAATCAAATAACCATGATCATATTCTTTGATGGGGTTCGGCCATACATCATGGTCGAACCTCATCCAGCCCTTTTTGTTGTCCTTGATGGTTCTCATACATATAACTTAGGGTTTGGCCATTGTTCCTTGACCTTCTTTTCCATGCTTATAAAATCTTATCATGTACTTACCAATTCCGCGACTCATCCGGTTTCTTTCACTCCTTCTTGCTCCTCCAATCTTCTCCCTCCTTAGCCTCTTCTTCCTCCTTGATCCTTGGCCGAGAGTGAGCTTGATAAAATCTCTAGGAGTGGTTCGGCCAAAAGGTATAGGTTTGAGAGAGGGAGAGAGAAGCTTGGGATAGAAAATACTCTAAGTCCTTTGTCTTTTGTCCTTGAGAGGGGGTCGGCCTTGTGTGAGAGCTTGAGAGTGAGATGAAGCAAAGAATCCTCTTCGTTTGTTCAATATAATTCAGCCAAGGGTGGTGTCCTTTGGTTGATGCCCTTTTGTAACTCCCATGACTCTTCATCTCCTCATTGATAATTCCTTTGGTTGATGCCCTTTGGTAACTCCCATGACTCTTCATCTCCTCATTGATAATTCCTTTGGGGGTTTCATCCCATGAGATGAAACTCCAACCATATGCCCCATGATGGAAACCCTCCATGTTCCAACGTGTATGCAAGGGTATACCTTGTGTAACAACCAAAAAACCCTTCATCTCCTCATAATGATGGTGTCTTCCCAAGTGTCCCTTGGCTTGGCCAAGACACCACTTGAGATGGAACATCCCTCCATCTTCCAGCGTGTAGCCTTGGTTACCTTGTGTAACAACAACAAAACCATTCACCTCCCCATTAATGATCCTTTTGGAGTTTCATCCAATGAGATGAAACTCCCACCTCCAACGTGTACACCTTGATTGTACCTTTTGGGTTTCCTCCTTTGAGATGGAAACCCTCCATCTTTCCACTCCACTCATTTTAATTCAACTCAACTTAAATGAACTCATTTTCCAACTCAAGCACTTGAACTCACATTAATAAATTCTCAACTCATGTGAATTCACTTTCCAACTCAAGTATTATTTATCCCACTTGAGCTCATTCATTAACTCAACTCCATTGAACTCACCCATGGTTGACCAAGTCAACCATGGCTTAGTCGACTATGAACCATATAGTATTTAGGGTCCCACTTAGCCATTTCATTTACATGCCACCTCACTTGATGAGGTGGATCTTATGTCGTGTATCTTAATTGGTTATTAGACCCAATTATCAAACCTTACCCATTTACTTCTAACTAGCTCATATATGATCCATTGGGTCCCAAGTGGACTTTTGACCCAATTGACAACCTTGACCCAATTAAATAAATCTTACCCATTTATTTCACTTGAACCTTATTCGTAATCCGTTGGGTCTTAATTGACCAATTGACCCAACTCTTTACCCATCTAAGGTCCATCTCCATTAATTTACAAATTAAATGGACAATTTCCATATATATCCATAGCTTGAAAATCCGGGGTGTTACAATTTTCATCTTAATCAAGCACCACTCTTTGGCCGAAGATCAAGGAGGAAGAAAGAAAAGACTAAGGAACGAAAGAAGATCAACGAAGAGACAGAAAAGACCAAGGAACGAAAGAAGATCGGAGGAGTCGCGGAATCGGTAAGTGGTACTTGACAAGATTTTATTAAAAGGAGATTATGGGAACATTCCATATATATTGGAAATGGTTGGCCAAAATGTTGGAGGCCATGGATTTAAGATCCATTTAAAGAAAGGCAAAATGAGGTCCGGCCATGTTGAATGGCCGAACCCCATTAAGTGATCTAAATATGGAGATATGATTTTTAAGAGGAAAAGATGAACCATGGGGTTCGGCCATGTTGTATGGCTGAACCCCATGGAAGTAGATTATTAATTTTAATGGGTTTCTATAGGAAGAAAACGATGGACGTATGTTAGTGTTTTTAAAGGGTTTTAAAGGATGAAAATGATGGAGGAATATTGGTGGATTTACATGTATTTAGACCATGGAAAAATAGAAACAAGGAGCCATGGGTTCGGCCATGTTGTATGGCCGAACCCCATGAACTATTTTGATGGATCACTTGGTAGATCTATGCCTGTTTAAAGGATGAATGATCAAGCTAAGAAAATGGAGGAATTTATTATGGATCTAGTTTATGTTAATAAATCATTCATGGACCTCAGTTATGTGTAAATAAGTTAGGTTATTAACTATGAAATGAATGATGGCTAAGATGGGAAATGACAAAATAAGGAACCATGGGTTCGGCCATATTGTATGGCCTAACCCCATGAAGGGCCTTTTATGAACCTAGGTGTATGATGAAGATGATATCTTTATGGACTTAGGTTGTTAAATGATTAATTTATGTGATTGCATGAATAAATCAAAAGAATGGATGATGTTAGACCCATTTTGTTTAAGATAAAACAAGGGTTAAAAAGGGGGTCAAAACAAAAGAGTGAGGTTCGGCCATGTTGTATGGCCGAACCCCACAAGTGAGTTTTGGTGGACAGTGGACAACAGACAGTGGACAGTGGATAATGGACAGTGGACAATGAACAGTGGGTAGTAGACAGTGGGTAGTGGACATGTAACGCCCGCCCTTTTTCACTCGCTTTCCTTTTCGAAAATCGGAGTCTTTTTTTTTTTTTTTAAATAACAGAGTGAGCAAGAACGGGACGTCACGACGCGAGCTAAATCCGAACTTCTAAAGTCCGACCCTTAACTGGCCCACCCTATGTGTGCATGGATTAAGTCCATGAAAACGGTTCACACATAACAATATAAACATGCGAAATTAAAATCATAACTGATGAATTATAATAGAACCTGGTTCTATTCCATGTTAGATAGCAAAGTACGTCAAGTCTTTAATCATAATTAACATAACATAATTATCCAAATAAACATCCAACCATAGCAAATTATCTAAATTATTACATGCCCGAAGTCTAGCTACTCAAATTACATGTCTATGAGTATCTCAAATAAAATATAATCCAATCACATATCCAAGCTCCTATGCTTGGCCCTTTCGCGTTCATCGTTTCCCTCGTTTCCTATATCATCCACTAGGGTAGAAGTAGGGCGTTAGAACAACGCGCCCAGTAGGTATTCCATTTAGGGCTAACACTGTAACGCCCGCCCCTTTTCACCGAAATCAGAGTCAATTTTTTTTTTTTATATATATAATAAAGAGTGACAAAGGGCGCGGAACTCACGACGCGAGTTAAGTTCGAGCTTCTAAAGCCCGGCCCTAAACTGGCCAACCCTACGTGTGCGTGGAACGAAGTCCACGAGAACGGTTCACACGTAGACGTAAGCTCGCGGAATATAATTTAATGCGGAACATTATAATAGAGACTATCCTACCAGTTTTTTAGATAGCAAGGAAGTACGACGATTAAATTATGAAAATACCCCTAAATTCATAATTATATCTCAAACTGATAACATCCAAAATAAAGTCCAAACCATAGCAAGAAGTATGAAATATACAGTCCGACGAGCTACACTACTCAAATTACATTTTCCAAAATAAATTAAATAAACTAAGTAGTCCGCCTTCCCAAACTCCTAAGCTTGGCCTCCGTCTCATCCTTCGTGTCCGCCATCTCCTGCGTCATCAGCTAGGGTAGAAGTAGGGCGTTAGACAACGCGCCCAGTAGGACTCCGAGTAGGGTTAACACATGAATTAGTGATAACAAGCATACAGATAGAAATAAAACAAAAACCATAAAATGAATGTAATGCCATGGGTGTCTCATGTCATGTGTCCCACCCATCAACCATACCATCATGATGTCATATCCCCCTTGACGGCAAAGCCTCATCAAGGTATCCCCATGTTTACTTCTCGGTCGCCCCGACGGAGCATGGACTCCGGTTATAGCATATCAAACTATCCCCATGTCCGTTTCTTGGTCGCCCCGATGGAGCATGGACTCCGGTTATAGCATATAAAGCTATCCCCATGTCTGTTTCTCGGTTGCCCCGACGGAGCATGGACTCCGGTTCCTTTATTTTCCCCCCCATACCATGCATGAGATGTAATTGCGATATGCTATATAGTATTTAAATCATTGTAAATGTAATATGCCATATAAAGTTTAAATCATAGCCGTAACACATAATTCATAGCCTTAAAATCCATCATAAAATAAATCATATAATTATCCAATATAAATCAAGGAAACCATCATATAACACGTAATCCACGGCTTACAAAAAGGTAGGCATCCTACAGAATACCGAGTAGCATTCTTTCTTTCGTTTCCGTCCGATAGACCCGGTCCCCAATCATACACCGTTTGCGATGTCCAGTACCTTATTATACATTAATAATTAGTCCATGTTTTTAACCTTTTACTAAGCCCAAACATCATATCTTAGTGGGGTTCTTCATTTTGGCCAATATTTACCATTTTTGCCACTATTCCTTCTATGGTTATTCACCTACTCAACCATGTCATATGATCATAAAAATTAGCCCTTTAATTAACCTAATCCTTATTCATTTAAACCCATACAAAACCCCATACTTAACCCTTTAAATGGTTCACAAAATGGGTCATTAATTACGGTTTTGCCACTACCTCTCCCATGTTTAGACATTCACTTAACCATATACATTTCTTTGTCCAAAATTGATTCATAGATTTGGGTCCATTAATGACCCATCACCCATGTCTTAAAACCATTAAAATCAGCCACTTAATTTAACCTAAATTCCATTAATTTAATCATATATACAAACACATTAACCTTAGGCCAAAACGATCTACAATTGGGTCATTTTTGTCCATCAAAACCACCAACATTCCCCATTTATTTTTCCATAATTCATAACCATTAAATCCACCATTTGATCACCATAGGGTTCGGCC
This sequence comes from Chimonanthus praecox, assembly GCA_022113865.1. Taxonomy (NCBI): domain Eukaryota; kingdom Viridiplantae; phylum Streptophyta; class Magnoliopsida; order Laurales; family Calycanthaceae; genus Chimonanthus; species Chimonanthus praecox. The sequence goes on from CM039091.1 coordinate 25,222,640, forward strand.
ATACACCATGACCGAACCCATGGTTCATGGTCCATCATTTTCTTTGCCTCTTGAGGCCACAAAAATCATTCACATACCCCATGAATTTCCTCATTTAAACCCCTTTAAAAATCACTCACATTTATTCATTTAAAACCCTAAAATCATTAGCCACCCTCATTGTCTTCCATTCTTTAAAACCCTAAAAATCATATATCACTTACCATGGGGTTCGGCCATACTACATGGCCGAACCCTATGGTCCATCAATCCACTCAAAAACCCATACTTCCATGCTTAATCCATTTAATTACATAATATTGTAATCCTTTTATTTTATTTTTCTTAACCCTAATTTACCCATTAGGGTTTTGTCCATTTTCATCCTTCCATTGGATGGATTTGAGATCAAAGGCTTATGATCATTTGGCCACCATCAAATCTAACAAGAATGGATCCCAAATCTTAAACCCTAAAAATCCAAATCTCTTGTTTAGGATTTACTTACAATCCGACGTCTCCTCCAGCTTTTCTTTCTTCTCTTGATTTCCTTAGCTTCCTCTCTCCTTCTTCTTGATCTTTGGTCGGTCAAGATGTGCTTGACCCAATGGAAAACATCAAGGCTTGGATCGGCTAAGGTAGGGTTAGGTTTGGGAGAGGGAGAGGGGGAGATGATGAGAAGGAAGATGGTAGCCCTTGATCTTATAGTGGTGGACCAAAATTTCACTTCTTTCTTCTCTTCTTCTCTTCTTTTCTCCTTAGCTTTCTTCTTCCTTCTCTTCTTAGTGTGGGACAGCCATGAGAAAGTGGGAGAGATGGAGAGAGTGAAAAATGAGGATGGGATAAGATGAAAACCCATCTTATCCCAAGGTTACTTACTTTATACTCAACCATAAATTCTCCCCACCAACCACATAGATTTTTATCATGCTTTATGACCCAACCACCACTAGCCAACGTTTTTGATGCCTTGCAATGGGTGGTTTGGTCTTCCAACTTTGACCCCTTTGCCCACCCCATTTGATTAGCTTAATTAATTATTTAATTAGATCATTAGGTTAATTAATTCCATTTACTTAAATTCCCTTCATGCATACACCCATGGTTGACCAATTCAACCATGGTAGCCGGCCCCACCAATCCTTGGTCCACAGGCCACCTCACTTGGTGAGGTGGAGGTGGGTCCCATTTGGCCATGTCACCTAGGTTTTAAATAAATTCCAACTTAGGTGATTTAATTAAATCCATTTCAACTACTTGGATCACCATTGGGCCCATGGCCCAATCACACTCACCTTCGACCCATTTACCTTAGAGCTTACACCATCTTGATCCATTGGGTCCCAAATGGGTATTGGGCCCAATTTGACCATCCTTGACCCTTTAAATGAATTTAAATCCAACCCACGGTCCATTGGGCCATACTTGGACCTTTGTCCATATTTTGATCCATTCACCATTTATTCCATCAAATTTCCAATTTCCAACATTAAAATAAATAATATCCACCTATATATTGACTTACAAATTCCGGGCCATTACAATACAATCCTTTTTTGAAATTTTCGTCCCGAAAATTCGAGCGAAGTCGGGGTTCAAAACAACTCATACAAAGAGCTTCGGATGAGTGGTTCTCATCTCTGACTCAAGTTCCCAGGTGGCTTCCTCATTGCCATGTCGTTCCCATACCACCTTGACCAACTGAATAGCGCGGTTCTGCAGCACTCTTTGTTCTCTCCCAATCACTCTGATCGACTTCTCCACATACGTCACGTCGCTTTGCACATCGACGTCTTGCACGCTCAGGACATGTGAAGGATCGGGGTTGTACTTTCTCAACATGGACACATGAAACACATCATGCAAAGATGATAACTGTGGAGGAAGCGTTAACTAATAGGCTACCCCCCCCCCCCCCCCCCTCTTCAGGATTGGAAAGGAGCCCACAAATCTAGGAGATAGTTTCCCCTTCTTCTCGTAACTCACGTGTCCCTTCCGTGGTGAGACTTTCAAAAACACTAAGTCTACCACCTCAAACTCGAGGAACCTTCTCCTCTTGTCGGCGTAACTCTTCTGACGGCTCTGCGCGGTGAGTAAGTGTTGCCGTATTAACTTGATCTGCGTTGTAGTCTCCGTAACCAACTCCGGTCCAATCAGCGCAGGCTCACCGGCCTCTGTCCAACACACTGGCGATCTACACGGCCTACCATATAAGGCCTCAAACGGAGCCATCTGGAGGCTTGCCTGGTAACTGTTATTGTAAGAGAATTCCACCAGTGGCAAATGATCCTCCCATCCACCCTTGAAGTCTAGCATACATGCTTTCAGCATATCCTCCAACGTCTGTATTGTCCTCTCTGACTTCCCATCAATCTGTGGATGAAATGTTGTGCTAGTCAATATGTCGGTCCCCATAGCCGGCTGCATGCCCTGCCATACTCTACCGGTGAATCGGCCATCCCTGTCGGACACAATAGTCCTGGGAATACCATGTAGTCTGATGATATCCCGAATGTACCGTCGACCCAATGTCTCCGATGAGTCTGTCATCTTGATGGGAAGGAAATGCGCAGACTTAGTCAACCGGTCCACTACGACCCATATCGCATCGTTGCCCTTTGATGACCTTGGCAACCCTGTTACGAAATCCATAGATATGTGCTCCCATTTCCACTCCGGTACTGGTAAAGATACAAGTAAACCCGGTGGTTTCTGATGTTCCGCCTTAACCTGCTGGCACGTTAGGCAACGAGCAACAAACCCCGCCACATCTCTCTTGAGTCCCCGCCACCAATAGTGCCTCTTAAGATCATGATACATCTTGGTACTACCCGGATGGATAGAGAGCTTGGTTTGGTGTGCTTCAATCAATAACTCTCTTCTGCAGCTCTTAGGCACATATGTTCTGCCTCGGAACACAAGACCATGTCCCTGTCGTAATTCCCATTTCGGTACCACCTCACCGGTAGACATCTTAGCCCATATCTCCTCCACCTCTGGATCTGTCCGTTGCTCCCGTTCAATCTCGGAGACCATGTTGGATCGTATGATCAGATTATATATGGTCCCATGATTATTGAGGTAGAGTTTGAAATCTCTGATGGTACTCAACACTTCCCATTTCGTCCTAATCAAACTGGCTACGGTCGCATGTGACATACGGCTGAGGGCATCCGCCACCTTGTTCGCCTTACCAGGATGATACCGAAGTGCGAACTCATAATCCGCCAGGTATTCCATCCACCCGCGCTATTTCATGTTGAGTTCCTTCTGATCAAATAAGTACTTCAGGCTCTTGTGATCTGAGAACACTTCAAACTTCTCACCATAAAGGTAGTGTCTCCAGCTTTTGAGCGCGAAGACCACTGCTGCTAGCTCCAGATCATGTGTGGGATAATGGCGTTCATGAATTTTCAACTGCCTTGATCCGTACGCCACCACACGATTACCTTGACTGAGTGTACACCCCAGTCCCTCACCTGAGGCATCACAGTACACCTCATAATTTCTGCCTCTTTTCGGCAAGATCAGAATAGGAGCGGTTGTAAGCCTCTCCTTTAGCTCCTCAAATCTCCGGTTGCACAGATCCGACCACTCAAATTTGACTCATTTCTGAGTGAGTCGGGTAAGTGGAGCTGCAATCTTGGAGAAGTCCATAATGAATTTCCTGTAGTAACCGGCCAATCCCAGAAAACTGCAGATCTCAGTCACATTCGTCGGTGCCTTCCAGTCCCTCATTGCCGCTACCTTAGCCGGGTCCACTGCTATACCTTCCTCCGATATAATGTGCCCCAATAAGTTGACCTCAGATAGCCAGAATTCACACTTGCTGGCTTTGGCATACAGCTGGTTCTTCCTCAAGGTGTCCAAGACTATCCACAGGTGCTCGGCATGTTCCTCCTGACTCTTGGAATAAATCAAAATGTCATCAATAAATACAATCCCAAATTGGTCCAAGTAAGGACGGAAGATCATGTTCATCAAATCCATGAACATAGCTGGTGCGTTTGTAAGTCCAAACGGCATGACCACATACTCATATAAGCCATACCGGGTCCTGAAGGCTGTCTTCTCTATGTCCTCCTCCCTAACCCGGATTTGATGGTACCCGGACATTAGATCAATCTTGGAGAAGTGAGAGGAACCCCTAAGTTGATCAAACAGATCGTCAATCTGGGGTAGGGGATACTTATTCCTGACAATCAGTTGGTTCAACTTTTTATAATCCACACACATCCGAAGGGTACCATCCTTCTTCTTCACAAATAATACCGGGGCTCCCCATGCGTATGTGCTGTTCTGAATAAAACCCCAGTTTGAGCAGTTCATCAATCTGCTTCTTCAACTCGGTCATCTCAGCTGGTGCCATCCTGTAATGGGGCAATGATACTGGAGCGGCGCCGGGGTATAACTTGATTTCAAAGTCTATCTCCCTCTTGGGTGGCAAACCAGGGGGCTCTGTTGGGAATACCTCGGTATAATCTGCTACTATCGCCGGAGTTCAGTTATTGGTGCCCTATCTAATCTGAGGTTGTTCAAGGCAAGATGGTTCAATTCTTCCTGCAGCCTTCTAGGGATGCCCTGTCAGTCTGCGTGTACCACGTACCGCTTTCCCTCGGGTGACCAAAATATCACCCTACGAAGATGGCAATCAATATGGGCCTGGAATGTAGCCAACCAGTCCATGCCAAATATAACATCGTACTCAGCCATATCGATTACCAAATAGTTGAACTCGAATCTGAATCCCGCGAGTTCAGTGTTCAATGTCGTACATATGAGTCCCAAAGATGTGTCTCCGACGGGGGATACAATGGTAAGTGATGTGGACAGGTTTTGTACTAATGTGCCCGTAGCAGATATGAATGCAGTAGATATAAATGAATGTGAAGCTCCAGAATCAAATAATGTAACAGCATAAGAACTACCAACTACGGCCATACCTTGAATCACCGAGCGATCCACCGCTACTGGAGAAGGTATGGTAAAAAACCGTCCAGATCCTGTAGGGTTTGGCGCCAGCCCCGCATGGTTGTATGTTCGGCCTCCTCGCGACTGAGCTGGTCTAGCTGGAGGGCGGAAAGAACCTCTAGAGTAAGAGGGTTTGCTAATCTGTGGACACTCCCTCTTGAAGTGGCCCTGTTGGCCACACTGATAACAAGTGTTCCCACCCCGTGGAACCTGAGTGACTGATGCTGATGGGGAGGGCTGATTGGGGCGAAGCCCCCTGTAGATCCACTGGAGGGTGAGGGTCTGCTAAAGTTCGGGCGGAACTTCTTGTTGGGTTGAAATGCCCCCTCCCACTTTGCCATCGGTGGTTGTCAAACCGCACTATCTCATTCAACTCTCGCTCCGTTATAGTGGCCCTGCTGACCACCCTACCAGTGTAGGTTCCTTGAAGATGGTCACCCTAGTCCTGATGCTCGGCCGAAGGCCCCGCTCAAACTTACAGGCCCTCCGGTGCTCGGTATCCACCATATAAAATGCATATACGGATAGCCTAAGGAATTCCCTGTGGTACTCTGCCACTGTCATATTGCCTTGTACCAATGATAGGAAGGCCTGAGTCTGGCTCTCTCTTTCCTCCTCCGGAAAATACTGCTCTAGAAAAGTGGCTGAGAACCATTCCCATGTCATGGTAGTCCTCTCCCCTTCCGGCACCAGTGCTTGTTGTTTTTCCACCACTTCCCACCAATTACCGGCATCCTCGATCAATTGAGATGTAGCCAGTAAGATTTTGTCGGCAGGACTGGAAATCTGAAGCAGATTCAAGATTTGGGTGATCTTCTTCAACCAATGATCTGCTCCGATAGCCCCTTCTTTTCCCCTGAAGTAGGGAGGGCGCTGTTGCTGGAAATCTCTAACCATATTCCGTTTGTTGGAGCCAATGGTGGTCGCATCCCCATTCAAGTGTTGTTGAAGGACAGAGGTGACCACTGCTTGAACGAATTCTTTCAACTCGGGAGGCACAACCGGCAGGTTCACACTATTTTGTCCCTCCTCCTGATGTGGTGGTTGTACTCCCTCTTGATGCGGTGGTTGTACCTCCTCTTGATGCGGTGGTGGCACCTCTTCCTCTACTCGTGGATTTTGTCTGGTTTTTCTCTTCCGAGGCATTTCCTAAGTCATTGAACAATATTTATTGACTTAGTTCCTTCATAAAATTGTCATGTTCATAGTTTGGGAAAAAAATTCCTAAGTATCAAATATTTTCTTCAAATTGGGGGAGAATTATCGACTAAGTATACTTCATTTTTTGGGGGCGGGGGAAATTTCCTAAGTATCAAATATCATTTTTTTCCATTTGGGGGAGATTGCCAAATAAGCACACTTGGTTTTCGTAAAACTCCCTAAGTGTCATGTATTTCTTTCCAATTTGGGGAAATTTTTTCCTAAGTATCAATGTTTGTTTCATTTGGTGAGATCGGGGAAATTTTCCTACGTTTGATAAATCCATCAATGTTCCATCAATTTGGGAAAAATCTAAATTTTGTTTTCTCATTTTGGGGGAAGTAAGCCCTATTTGCTATGTTTGATAAATCCCTTACTTATAATGATTGTCCTTCCCTTGCTATCATTTCTTTACCTCAAATGTTGCTCTCAGATTGAATGCTTCAGTTTGAGTCAATCAAAGTAAATTAACTCGGCCCCCGTGCAGCGGACTCCGTAGAGTCGGTTAGTTGGGATTCTTAGCTGTCAGTGAGACATGCAACCGTCTTACTCTTACTTCGAGAGATTCATTCTTCCGATATTCGCCCTGATACCAACTGTAACGCCCGTCCCTTTTCACCGAAATCAGAGTCTATTTTTTTTTTTTATATATATATATATATAATAAAGAGTGACAAAGGGCGCAGACGTCACGACGCGAGTTAAGTCCGAGCTTTTAAAGCTCGGCCCTTAACTGGCCAAGCCTACGTGTGCGTGGAACGAAGTCCACGAGAACAGTTCACACGTAGACATAAGCTCGTGGAATATATTTTAATACGGAACATTATAATAGACACTATCCTACCAGTTTTTTATATAGCAAGGAAGTACGGCGCTTAAATTACGAAAATACCCCTAAATTCATAATTATATCTCAAACTGATAACATCCAAAATAAAATCCAAAGCATAGGAAGAAGTATGAAATATACAGTCGGACGAGCTACACTACTTAAATTACATTTCCCAAAATAAATTAAATACACTAAGTAGTCCGCCTTCCCAAACTTCTAAACTTGGCCTCCGTCTCGTCCTTCGTGTCCGCCATCTCCTGCGTCATTAGCTAGGGTAGAAGTAGGGCGTTAGACAACGCGCCCAGTAGGACTTCGAGTAGGGCTAACACATGGATTAGTGATAACAAGCATACAGATAGAAATAAAACAAAAATCATAAAATAAATGCAATGCCATGGGTGTCTCATGTCATGTGTCCCACCCATCAACCATACCATCATGATTTCATATTCCCCTTGACGGCAAAGCCTCGTCAAGGTATCCCCATGTTTGCTTCTCGGTCTCCCCGACGGAGCATGGACTCCGGTTATAGCATATCAAACTATCCCCATGTCTGTTTCTCCGTCGCCCCGACGGAGCATGGACTCCGGTTATAGCATATAAAACTATCCCCATATCTGTTTCTCGGTCGCCCCGACGGAGCATGGACTCCGGTTCCTTTATCCCGCCCATGCCATGCATGAGATGTAATTGCGATATGATATATAGTATTTAAATCAATGTAAATGTAATATGCCATATAAAGTTTAAATCATAACCGTAACACATAATTCATAGCTTTAAAATCCATCATAAAATAAATCATATAATTATCCAATATAAATCAAGGAAACCATCATATAACACGTAATCCACGGCTTACAAAAAGGTAGGAATCCTACAGAATACCGAGTAGCATTCTTTCTTTCGTTTCCGTCCGATAGACCCGGTCCCCAATCGTACACCGTTTGCGATGTCCAGTACCTTATTATACATTAATAATTAGTCCATGTTTTTAACCTTTTACTAAGCCCAAACATCATATCTTAGTGGGGTTCTTCATTTTGGCCAATATTTACCATTTTTGCCACTATTCCTTCTATGGTTATTCACCTACTCAACCATGTCATATGATCATAAAAATTAGCCCTTTAATTAACCTAATCCTTATTCATTTAAACCCATACAAAACCCCATACTTAACCCATTAAATGGTTCACAAAATGGGTCATTAATTACGGTTTTGCCACTACCTCTCTCATGTTTAGACATTCACTTAACCATATACATTTCTTTGTCCAAAATTGATTCATAGATTTGGGTCCATTAATGACCCATCACCCATGTCTTAAAACCATTAAAATCAGCCACTTAATTTAACCTAAACTCCATTAATTTAATCATATATACAAACACATTAACCTTAGGCCAAAACGATCTACAATTGGGTCATTTTTGTCCATCAAAACCACCAACATTCCCCACTTATTTTTCCATAATTCATAACCATTAAATCCACCATTTGATCACCATTTGGTTCATGGTCCATCATTTTCTATGCCTCTTGAGGCCACAAAAATCATTCACATACCCCATGAATTTCCTCATTTAAACCCCTTTAAAAATCACTCACATTTATTCATTTAAAACCCTAAAATCATTAGCCACCCTCATTATCTTCCATTCTTTAAAACCCTAAAAATTATACATCACTTACCATGGGGTTCGGCCATACTACATGGCCGAACCCTATGGTCCATCAATCCACTCAAAAGCCCATACTTCCATGCTTAATCCATTTAATTACATAATATTGTAATCCTTTTATTTTATTTTTTTCTTAACCATAATTTACCCATTAGGGTTTTGTCCATTTTCATCCTTCCATTGGATGGATTTGAGATCAAAGGCCTATGATCATTTGGCCACCATCAAATCTAACAAGAATGGATCCCAAATCTTAAACCCTAAAAATCCGAATCTCTTGTTTAGGATTTACTTACAATCCGACGTCTTCTCCGGCTTTTCTTTCTCCTCTTGATTTCCTTAGCCTCCTCTCTCCTTCTTCTTGATCTTTGCTCAGTCAAGATGTGCTTGACCCAATGAAAAACATCAAGGCTTGGATCGACTAAGGTAGGGTTAGGTTTGGGAGAGGGAGAGGGGGAGATGATGAGAAGGAAGATGGTAGCCCTTGATCTTATAGTGGTGGACCAAAATTTCACTTCTTTCTTCTCTTCTTCTCTTCTTTTCTCCTTAGCTTTCTTCTTCCTTCTCTTCTTAGTGTGGGACGGCCATGAGAAAGTGGGAGAGATGGAGAGAGTGAAAAATGAGGATGGGATAAGATGAAAACCCATCTTATCCCAAGGTTACTTACTTTATACGCAACCATAAATTCTCCCCACCAACCACATAGATTTTTATCATGCTTTATGACCCAACCACCACTAGCCAACGTTTTTGATGCCTTGCAATGGGTGGTTTGGTCTTCCAACTTTGACCCCTTTGACCACCCCATTTGATTAGCTTAATTAATTATTTAATTAGATCATTTGGTTAATTAATTCCATTTACTTAAATTCCCTTCATGCATACATCCATGGTTGACCAATTCAACCATTGTGGTCGGCCCCACCAATCCTTGGTCCACACGCCACTTCACTTGGTGAGGTGGAGGTGGGTCCCATTTGGCCATGTCACATAGGTTTTAAATAAATTCCAACTTAGGTGATTTAATTAAATCCATTTCAACTACTTGGATCACCATTGGGCCCATGGCCCAATCACACTCACCTCCGACCCATTTACCTTAGAGCTTACACCATCTTGATCCATTGGGTCCCAAATGGGTATTGGGCCCAATTTGACCATCCTTGACCCTATAAATGAATTTAAATCCAACCCACGGTCCATTGGGCCATACTTGGGCCTTTGTCCATATTTTGATCCATTCACCATTTATTCCATCAAATTTCCAATTTCCAACATTAAAATAAATAATATCCACCTATATATTGACTTACAAATTTCGGGCCATTACAAACACATGGTTAGTACAAAACATATATAATAATATCATAATGTCAAAAACCATATAAACCATGCCATGTCAGATGTCAAGTGCAATGAGTCCCACCCATCATAAGTACATATAAGTACCCCCACATAGGTCTTTCGGACGCCCCGACGGAGTGTGGCCCCTCCGATTTTTTCTTGATGGAAAAGTAAATCAAGGTATCCCACATAGGTTTTTCGGACGGCCCGACAGAGTGTGGCCCCTCCAATTACATATCCTTCACCCCATGCCATGCATGAGATGTTAATGAAACACATGCTATTTTATATTGTAAACATAGCATTAAAAATCACAATTTGGAACATATCCTTTACAACATGAATTCATCAAAATAAGATAAAAATATTGTACATATACCCATGGTTTCAAAGAGGTGGAATCCTACCAAAGACCACTAACGTGTACTTGCGCTTTAGTCTGGTAACCTCTCACGATCGTACACACCTTGTGAGATCCCGTTACCTTATAATATATCAATCAATTAAAACCATGTTCCATTTGATTTACAATTATGTGCAAGTCCATAAACCCAACTTGTGGGGTTCGGCCATACACCATGGCTGAACCTCACTTCTTTGGTTTTAGTCCCTCCTTTGATTTATTCAATTAATTCCACAACCATGCCATCCTTGATTCATGAAACCAAACACTTATAGATTAATCGTCTAACCTTATCAAGTCCATAAAATCCATAAATCATTCCCCATGGGGTTCGGCCATACACCATGGACGAACCCATGGTCTATCATTTCCTCCTATTTACAACTTTCCCACTGGTCTAATCCTTAGTTAACCTTTCATTCATTTTAATCTACCATACATAGACCCTAGGTCCACCAAATAATTCCCATGGGGTTCGGCCATACACCATGGCCGAACCCATGGTCCCTTATTTCCATTTAAATTACAATATTGCCATTTCCTCCATCACTTTATGTTTAGGTTCAAAACATAAGTTCATAAACATCTAAGTCCCCTAATAACTCTTCATGGGGTACGACCATGCCACATGGCCGAATCCATGGTCCATAGTTCTTCACCATTTGCAATGTTTAAGACCATTTAAACCATTAACCTTCATCTATTATTTTCATCCATTAAAATTATTAAAACAGTCCACTTAAATTCAATATCTAAAACCCTAAGTCCATATATACTCCTTGGTGGGGTTCGGCCATACCACATGGCCGAACCTCACCCTTTGATTTTGTGCCCTTCTTTCAGTTCTTGATATCCATAATTATTTATGGGGTTCGGCCATACCCCTTGGCCGAACCCATGGTCTAAGGTTCTTCACCAACAACCTTCCCTTTAAGCCCTTTAATTATTACCAACACACCTCCATGGGGTTCGGCCATACAACATAACCGAACCCTATGGTTCTTTAATTTCTTTCCTTGGGGTTCGGCCATACACCATGGCCGAACCCTATGGTTCCTTATTTTTCTTAAAAATATCATACCACCAAGATTAAGTCCTTTGATGGTTCTCATACATATATCCATTTAAATCCTTTTAAAATCCATTAAACACAACCAATGTCCTTCCATGGGGTTCGGCCATACACCATGACCAACCCATTGATCTTTAGCCAAGACTGCTCTTTGATGAAACCCCTTGAATGTGTATGTCGTGCGCCCCCTCCCCTTGCCTTATAAAACTTCCACTTGGTTCTATCTTAGAAGGTGTCGTGCGCCCCTTGCAATTTAGCAATTGCCGTGCATATGCTTCCCACTTTGGAGAGTCCTTTAATTTAGCAATTTCCCTAGTATTGCTCCTAACAAGGAAAGGAATCCTTTTAAAGATATTCTAGCACATCATGCACATATCTCATATGCGGCCAAGCAACCTTCTTTATTTAGCAATCCCCTAGTTTCACTCTTAACCAAGGAAAGGACTCCTTTTAAAGATACATTGCAGCGCATCCTTGTGGATGTGCTTCTCTCCTACACGGCCAAAGCAATATCCCATCTCATCCATGTAACACCCCAATTTCTCAACGAAGTGGAAAATTACGAAAATGCCCCTCGTTTGTTAAATTAATTATTTTGTGATGTCAAATAAGGAAATGGTGGGGTCCATTGCTCAAATTAAGATCATATGAGCACATTATAAATGTCAAGTTTGATTGGATGGGTAATGTACATCAATTGGGTCAAAAATGGCTAAATGGGTCAAAGGACCCAATTGGACCCAATGGGTCATAATGGATGATTTGACCATTGTGTAAGCTCAAATTAAATGGGGTTAAGCGGAACTGATTGGAAATCAAGTATAACAAAAATGGGTAGGCTTGATGCACAAGTGAAAACCATTTAAAAGTGGCAAAATCAGCCTATTAATGGGTCATGTTGTCAAAACGGGTCAAAGGGCTAATTGGGGACCCAATAGGTCGGGTTGACTAGTGACCACGGATGAACGTGTGGGCCCTCAATTGAACTCAAGTATGAGTTAGTTCAGCTTGAGTTGGATTGATTTGGAGTGAGTTTGATTTAAGAAAAGAGTTGACTCAAACTTGGTGCATTAAATGTGATGAGTTGGAATAAAAATACCATGAATCAAGTGAGTCAAGAGGAGATAAAAAGGTGTCTTAATCTCACCCAACTCTTAATCAAATCAATCCCAGCCGTTGAGAGTGAAGAGGTGCCTTGGCAAAGCCAAGGGACACCAAGGTTGGGCGGCACCATGTATCTCATGAGATGCATGTGTCAAATTATGAAGAGATGCAACGTTTGGGTGAAGGGGTGTCTTGGATGACACCCAACATCCCATCGTGTTTAGGAAAATTTAATGAGGGAGGATGAATGGAAGATGGGGCTGAAACTAGAAAAGGAAAAGGTTACCATTCTTGGCTGATTTTCACATTGAAAATCCAAGAAATTCCCATCTCTCTCTCCCTCTCTCCAAATTCCTTTCTTGGCTGAACAGCAGAGGTGTTGGCACCAATTAATCAAACATAAACCAGCAAAGGATTAAGGAATAAAGGAAGAAATAGAGGGGAGAAGGCAAGGATCATAGGCAAAGGAAATTTGGTTAGATTTCTTAAGTGTTCAAGTTAAACAAGTTGTAAGAAAGGGTGTGTATTGGGCCATGGTTATGGCCGAATGCACTAAGGTTTTAACCTTGAGTAATAGAGGTTTTAAAATGGTAAAAATGATCATTGGGTTTGGCCACCTTGGAGGGCCGAACCCCATGTAAATGATTGGTTGGTTTTGATGTCTTTGAAACATAGAAACCATGAAGTTTTGTGGACTGTTTTTGATGTTTCTTCAAGACTCAAATGCATGTTTTAAAGAGGGTTAAAAACATGGATTTAAATGACATGAAGGACTAAAGTTATCATGGGTCTAAACAGTGGATATAAACTGATGAAATGGACCATTGGGCTCGGCCATCTTGGATGGCCGAATCCCATGAAGTATTATGGTGATTTGGATTGAGTTTTACAAAGTGGAAACCATGCAAAGTGATGGATTTATTTGGATGGTTTTGAAGGGTAAAAACATGGTAACATTATACTGAGTATCATATGTTTAAATGAGATCTAAAACATGTTTAAGAGGACTAAAACATGGACATAGGGTTCGGCCACCTTGGATGGCCGAACCCCATGAAAGTATTTGATGTTTGGTAGGGCTTTCAAGAAGATAGAAATCATATCAATTGTGGAGAGCTTATGTATTTTAAATAAAGCTATTTATTTGACAAAAATGATCTAAACCATAGGCCATGAGGTTCAGCCAATTGGGATGGCCGAACCCCATGAAATGGTATGACATTTCCATGAAAGGATTTGATGATTTTGTGAGATAAAAACCATATAAGATTATGTGTTTTATGGGAATTAAATGAGGTTATGTTTACTGTTTTTGGTTGGTCAATGTATGGCTAAACCAAGTATGGTTCATGGTTGAATTAGCATGTTAAAACCATGAGTGATCATGGTGAATATTGAACTAAGTGAACCATTGGGTTCGGCTATGGGTATGGCCGAACCCCATGGGCTGTTTTTGGGTTAAATGGACTAAGTTTATGGGTTGTGTTTGTTATTGCTTCCATGATTTTATAAAGGGTTTAAAGTATTCCAATGGAGAACCAGTTGGTGATGGATAAGTGGGGTTACAAGGTTTGGCCATGTATAGGGCCGAACCCCATAAAATGACAATTGTTTTGATATGGTTTAGCATAGTGGTAAAGCTGTAAATAAGGATGATAATGGTAGAGAAAGGTCATGAAAGAAGGTCAAACCAAGGAGGTATGGTTCGCCATGATGTATGGCCGAACCCTACCAAGACATGTTTAAAGGGGTAAGTATTGAAGAATTGGTTAAATGAAAAAGGAGATTAAATCCTAAGATGATGATGTTCGGCCATGGGCATGGCCGAACCCCACAAGATGTGGTTGGGTCTTAGATGTGAATGAATAAGAAAATGATAGTATGATTTACTGATTGTTACATCACAAGGTATCGGAAGTTGAACGACGTGCGAATCGTAACCGGGTGACCATAAAGAAAGATCAAATACTGAAGAGAATCTTCAGTAGGTTTCCTACCTACTTGTAACCACAATTATGATTTGGTTTTATTATGTTTTTATGAGATATGTTGTATTTGATATTATGTTTCAAATATGGTTTTGAATGATGTGATATGTATTTACAAAATGACATACATGTACATTGACATCTCATGCATGGACATGGGATGATGATTGAGGATATGCTGGTTTGCAATTATGAGTTACCGTCTTCCTTAGGCGATGAGAGTCCCGCCAGGAGGAGTAACATGATGATCAGAGTCACATTAGTCTCCTTAGGCGATGAGAGTCCCGCCAGGAGGACTAATATGTGATATGAATCAACTCAATGATGAAGGGTCTTTCCACAGGTAACGGGGATTACTGTGGATTACCTTATCATGTGAGACCCGGATAGAAGTGTATTGTGATTTACCTTGACGGTGAGAGTCCCGTCAAGTGATGACTATGTATGTGTGATGGGGCGAGGCTCATTACATTTGCATACATACATAGCATGGTTTTATATGTTTTTGATAATCAGGTGCTATGATATATATGCATGTTTTATATGCTAACCATGTGGTAGCCCTGATCGGGAACCTACTGGGCGCGTTGATCTAACGCCCTAATTCTATCCTTAGAGGATAATGCAGGATCAAGGAAAGGGAAAGAGAAGGTCGATGACAGGGAGGGGAGCCAAGCCTAAGTGCTTGAATGATGAACAAGATTTCTTTATTACTGTCATTTGAATTATATTTTGATGGACATGTAATAAGTTAATACTTTGCTATGGTTTGATTAGGTTATTAACTATGGATGGTTGTTTTATGTTAATTAATGATTGAGACTGTTACTTGCTATCTATTCATTCTATTTCTGCAGTAGACTAGTTTATTCCGCAAGTTATTGTTTAGTTCCATGTGTGGATTATTTATCATGGTCTAATCCATGTACACATGGGTGGCCAGTTAAGGTTCAGACTTGAGTAGTCTGAACTTAACTCGCGTCGTGGCGCTCCCGCTCTCGTTCACTCTATGTTTCTTTCAAAAGAAATTTTCAGACTCTGATTTTAGGAAGGGTGAAAAGGGTGGGGCGTTACAATCCATGCGTGTTGCCCATCTTTGGCAATCCTTGTTCAACTAAAACTCCTAAAATCTAGTCATCCATATCTTCCATTCGTTGACTCCTTATCCTTATACAGTTCACACGCATAACCTTATCTTGGCTTCCCCTCCAAGTTCCCTCTATGCGTATGCCACTTAATCTAGATCCCTTATTTATAGATATTTTGCATTACCATTTTAATTCAACCCTATTTAATTTAAATTGGACCTTATAACATAATCATTGGGTCCTAATTGGGCCATTGACCCAACACCTTACCCATCTAAGGTTCATATCCGTTAATTCACAATTAAAATGGAAAATGTAATAGCCTAGATTTTTAAATCAATACATATGTTGGCTATTATGTATTTTAATGGTTGAAATTAAGAATTTTGATGGAATGGATGTTAAATGGATCAAAATTTGGGCAATGGCCCAAGTAGGGTCCAATGGACCAAGGATTGGATTAATTTCGTTTAATTGGGTCAATGAGGGTTAATTGGGTCAAGGATGGTCAATTGGGTCAAATACCCATTTGGGACCCAATGGGTCAAGATGGTTTGAGCATTAGGGTAAATGGGTAGGAAGTGGATTTAATTGGGCCATGGGCCCAATGATGATCCAAGTAGATGAAATGGATTGAAGTAATTAAAATCACCTAAGTTAAATTGGAAATTATCCAAGTGTTATGGTCTAGTGGGGCCGACCACCATGGTTGACTTGGTCAACCATGGGTTTTCAAAGGTGAATTAAAGGGGATCAAAGTAAATTGAGTTGAATGAATTAATTTAAATCACCTAAGTTAATCTTGAATAAACCAAGGTGACATGATCAAGTGGGACCCACCTCCACCTCATCAAGTGAGGTGGCGGGTGAGCTACGGAATTGGTGGGGTCGGCCACCATGGTTGACTTGGTCAACCATGGGTGGATTCATGGAGAAATTTAAGGAAACTAAATGGAATTAAAATATGTAATTAAATGACCTAAGTTAAAAATCAAATTAGTTAAATAAATGGGGTGAGTCACCTAGATAATGAGTGAGTCAAGTGGGTGGTTTCATCTCATGGAAACCACCCAAACCACCAAGCTTAGACCCACCAAAATCGTTGGCATGGATGGAGTGCCACATGGAGGGCATGCTTCCCACTTGGCTAGACCAAAAGCCTAGGTGGAGAGCATGCCTTGGCCAAAAATGAGGTGGGGGTGCCACCTTATCCAAACCATGCAAAACCGTTGGCCATGGAAGGGTGGTATGCTAGACAAAGATCCATAAAATGGGGGCATGCTAGGGCATGCATTGGCCCATTGTGAGGTGGTTGTTCCACCTCACCCAAACCACTAAACCACTAAGCCCAAAACCATGTACAAGAGTGGTATGGCTAGACAAAGATCCATAAAATGGGGGCATGCTAGGGCATGCATTGGCCCATTGTGAGGTGGCGGTTCCACCTCACCCAAACCACCAAACAACCAAGCCCAAAACCGTGTACAAGAGTGGTATATTAGACAAGAGGCCTAAGATTAAGGGCATGCATGGACTATGATTGGACAAAAGGGGAGATGGAGGAGTCCAACCCAAGCAACCCAAAATGAGATGGAAAAATCTAGGGTTTCCATCCCATTTCCCATCTCTTTTCCATCTCACTCTTTCACTCTCTCCCTCTCTCCCAGCCGACCCCCTCATTCAAAGAAAACACCAAGAAGAAAGAAGAGAAAAAGACTTAGAAAAAAAAGAGGTAAATCTAAGCTTGGCCGGCCACCACCCCAAGACCAAAGACTTAGGGTATTTTTCCATCCTCTCCTCCTCTCCCTCTCTCAAACCTACTACATCTTGGTCGAACCAGCCCTTGGAGATTTCATTGGATCAAGATCATATCTTGGCCGAAGATCAAGGAGAAAGAAGGAAGGAGAAAAGGCTGAGGATCAAGAGGAGCAAGAGGAAATCGAAAGAGCCCCGCGATTGGTAAGTATCTTCAAACAAGATTTTATATTTTTTCAAGGATTACAAGGAGACCATGGAGTCCATCCTTATTGGATTAATTGGTGGCCAAAATATTATGGGCCATAGATCTAAAATCCATCCAAGAAAGGGGATGAGAAATGGACAAACCCTAAAGGGTAAGATAAGTTAAGAAAAATAAATACTAAGGACACTACGTATATATTTGGGTTACATATGCATGCATGGCATGATGGGTCAAGGATCATGGTTCGGCCATTGCATGGCCGAACCCTAAACATTATGGATTCATGGAGAGGACCTCATGCATATCAAAATATGGTGGATGATCAAGGTAGATGGTTTGGCCTTTGCATGGCCAAACCCTAGGGTTTCTTGTATGAAAACTATCAAATATAAGTCATGGAAAATGTGATTTTGGAAGATATAATGTACCATGAGTTCGGCCATGGTGTATAGCCGAACCCCATGGAATGATATTAAGTGTTCCTCCATGGGTTTAAACGATGGAAACCATGGAGTAGTGGTTAATGATTTTAGGGTTTTGAATGGTTAAATATTTGTAAATTTTAGAGGAGTTTTTAATGAGGAAAGTCATGGAGGATGTTGATGATTTTCATGGCCTCAAAGGTTGTAAATGAGAATGGGCCATGGACCATGGGTTCGGCCATAGTGTATGGCCGAACCCCATGGGGGTGTATTGATGATTTTTGGTGAGATTTCAAGAATGAAAATCATAGGTGTGTTAAGGATTTTTTGTAAGGGTTTTTTGAACGGATGCATGTTAAGGATTTAAGTGGGTCTTAGAATGTTGTACAAGATCCATGCAAAATGGGGAAATAATATCATGGGTTCAGCCATGGTGTATGGCCGAACCCCATGATCCAATTTATGAGCCATTTTATGGGCTAAGTTGGGTCCATGCATGTATTAAAATTAATAGCTATAAAGCTAAGAAAATGGAGGTAATTGTTAGGGGTTTGATAAATTTTATGGCATGATTAAATGAATCAATCATGGATCCATGTTTATGGATCAGTTATGGACCTAAGGATGTAAAAATAAAATGAGAGTTTAGCCATAGAAAAGAAGGATGGCAAAAAGGTAAATATGGCCAAAATGGAAGACCATGGGTTCGACCATGGTATATGGCCGAACCCCATGGAGGATGGTTGTGGACTTAGGGACTTCTATGATAACCTTATGTGTTGATTAATGAAGCATAGGGTTGCTGGTTTTTAGACTCATATAACTAAAATGATCTAAGGATTAAAATGGGACCCGAAATCAACTGAGTGAGGTTCGGCCATGGTGTATGGCCGAACCCCACTAAGGTATGAGTAATGGACTTAAGCATGGTTGAAACATGGGTTAATTTGTTGATGTGTAATAAGGTATCGGGATCTCGCAAGCGGTGCGCGATTGATGACCGAATTCGTGGACGGAAACGCAAAGGAACACTAGTTGGTATTTGGTAGGATTCCTACCTCATTGTAAGCCATGGATTATGTGTATATGAATGCTTTACTTGACTTATTTTGGTATAAAATTATATGTATTAATGATGGGATTTTTAATGCCATGGTTTGTAACATTATGTAGCATGTTGACACTTGCATCTCATGCATGGCATGGGAGGGATGAAATGTAATCGGAGTCCATGCTCCGTTGGGGCGACCGATAAACAAACATGGGGATATCTTGATGAGGGTTTTTCCATCAAGAGGGACATTGTATAATGATGATATGGATGATGGGTGGGACTTATGATATAGGACACCCATGGCATGGCATTGATTGCATGTTTTTGTTACACTATTACCTATGTGTTTTGTTATCACTAATCCATGTGTTGACCCTACTCGGAGTACCTACTGGGCGCGTTGTCTAAAGCTCTACTTCCACCTTAGTTGATGACGCAGGAATGGAGGAAATGAAGGACGTGATGGGAGCCAAACGTAGGAGCTTGGAGGAGCGAGCTAGTTTATTTACTTAAGTTTTATTTTGGAAATGTAATTTGAGTAACTTAGCTCGTTGTACTGCAATAATTTAGACTATTGCTATGGTTTGGACTTTTATTTGGATATTCTAATTTTGAAATATTTTAGTAATTTAAGTGATGTAATTTCCTTGCTATCTAAAAATTGGTAGGATAGATTCTATTATAATTCCTCATTAAGTTATAATTCCTCAAGCTTAATTTCTACGTGTGAACCGTTCTCGTGGACTTACTTTCCACGCACACGTAGGGTTGGCCAGTTATGGGCCGGGCTTTGGAAGCTCGGACTTAACTCGCGTCATGACGTCCCGCGCTCTTTGTCACTCTTTATTTCAAAGAAAAAAAAATAGACTCTGATTTTTCAACTAAGTGAGTGAGAAGGGGCGAGGCGTTACAGAAAATTTCGTAAATATTGATAACATTGAATTCCGAAGTGATACAGGACAGCGGGTAACCTACTGATTTTATAAATGAAATATTTATATGATTTTCCAAATGGTTTGGTTAAATTGGAAAGATGAAGGGAATGGTTTAAATCAATTGGAATAATTACATTGGTTATTTTATGGAATTCAATGGATCACCAAATTGATGTATGTATATGTTAAATGTAATAAGGTAACGTGATTTCACAAACGGTGAACGGTCGTCTTGACACGATCGGTGATCGGTTTTTGGACGGAAACACAAGGACCCGTTATTTGGACGTTGGTATTGTAACGCTCGTCCCTTTTCACCGAAAATCAGAGTCTATTTTTTTTTTGAAATAACAAGTGACAAAGGGCGCGGACGTCACGACACGAGTTAAGTCCTTCCAAAGCCCGGCCCTTAACTGGCCAACCCTACGTGTGCGTGGAACGAAGTCCACGGAGAATGGTTCACACGTAGAAAACAAGCTTGCGGAATATTAACTAAGTGCAGAAATTATAATAAAGCCTATCTTACTAATTTTAGATAGCAGGGAAGAACATTCATTTAATTACTAAATACTTCCAAATCGTAATGTCCAAAATCAAATCTAAAACATAGCAAGTAATCTAAATTATTACATTTCCGACAAGCTAAACTACTCAAATACATTTCCAAAATAAATTTTAAATAAACTAAGTAGCCAGCTTTCCCCAGCTCCTAAGATTGGCTCCCGTCTCATCCTTCCGTTCCGCCATCTCCTGCATCATCAGCTAAGGTAGAAGTGTAAGGGCCCGGAATTTTTAAATTAATAAAAATGTGGATATAAGTTAATTTAATGATGAAAATTGGGAAATTGGTGGGATAAAAGGTAATGGGCCAAAATTTGGACAAAGGCCCAAGTATGGCCCAATAGACTAATGTTTGGATTTAAATTTATTTAAATGGTTAATGAGGGTTAAATGGGTCAAGAATGGTCAAATTGGGTCAAATACCCATTTGGGACCCAATGGGTCAAGATGGTTGTGCTCTAAGGTAAATGGGCTAGATGGAAGTGAAATTGGGCCATGGGCCCAATGGGGATCCATTTAGAGTGAATTCAATGAAATTAAATCACCTAAGTGGTTTAAAAAAATTAAACCAAGATGGTGGGCCAAGTGGGACCCACCTCCACCTCATCAAGTGAGGTGGCGTGTGGGTCAATGTTTGGTGGGGCCGACCACCATAGTTGATTTGGTCAACCATGGGTGGAATAATGGAATTAGGTTAAGTATAATGAGTTAACCTAAGGTGATTAAATAAATAAATGGGAATTAAAGTAACTAAAATATCTAAATATTAAATGATTAAAATTATAAAAATAAAGTGGTCAAATGGGAGACCAAGCTACCCCACTTCAAATGAGAAAAAAACGTTGGGCTTGGGTGGTGGTTTGGATAACCGCCACCATAAAGCAAATAAAATATCTAAAAAAAAATATCTTAAGGTTGGTGGGATCATTAAATTAAAGTGAAAAAATGGAGATAAGTCTTATTGGTTATCTCATTCTCATTTTTTCTTCACAAACTCCATCCCTCCCATTTCCCATTGCCGCCCCATGCTCTAAGGAAGGAGAGGAAGTGAGTTAAGGAGAAGAGAAGAGAAGGAGAGAAGAAAAAGTGGAAATTGGAGGGAAATCACTCTAAGGTTAGGGTTTAACATCTCTCCTCTCATGATTTTTCCCTCACTCTCTCTCACACAAACCCTACCATGGCCGATTCTAGGGTTGGGTATTGCTACCATTAATCAAGAGTCTTGACCTATCAAAGATCAATAGGAAGGAGAGAGGAGGCTAAGGAGACCGACGGGAGCGGCGGAAATCGGAGGAGACGTCGGATTGTGAGTATTTCTTAAACAAGAAATTTTGGATGTTTAGGGTCTAAGAATTGGAATTTATTTTTGTAGAATTTAATGGTGGTTACATAAATGTGTGTCATGGATGTTAAACCCATCAAATGAGAGGATGGAAGATGGAGGAAACCCTAAATGGGTAAATTAGGGTTAGGAAAGAAAATGAATAAATGGGTTATGTGCATTATGTAAATTATGAGATTAAGCATAGAATGGGATGATTGGAAGAAAAATTAATGGCCATAGGGTTCGGCCATATAGCATGGCCGAACCCCATGGTGGGTGATTAGCCATTTGATGTAAAATGGTTAGGGTTAATGAATGGAAGATAATGAAGGTGGCTAATGGATTTTTGGGTTGTAAATGAATGAATGTGGATGAGTATTAAAATGGTTTTATGATGAAAAATGCAATGGCATTTTATGGCATTAAGAAGGTATAAAAGAGAAGGAATTGTGAACCATGGGTTCGGCCATGGTGCATGGCCGAACCCTAGGTTGCTATGTCTGAAATTAGCTAGGGTTTTAGGGTTTAAAAAGCCATGGGAAATGGGAAGATTGGTGGATTTAATATTTTGGGTGAATATAGGTATTATGGAGCAATGAATGATGAATCATGAACCATGGGTTCAGCCATGGTATATGGCCGAACCCTATGGTGATGAAATGATGATTAAATGGTGGGTTTAAAGGATAATGTGTTGATGAATTTTGGGTTTCAAATGAACAAAAGTAATGATCCAAATGGGGCTAAGAATATGGTTTAGTTGCATGATGTAAACCCCTCAAGGAGGGATTATTGGTGGATCTAAAATGTAACAATGGACCCAAGAAAAAAATGGGGAAAGGACACCATGGGTTCGGCCATGGTGTATGGCCGAACCCATGGCCCAATTGGGATCCATTTGGTGGGTTAAATTGGATGATGAATGGTGATTTAAATGCATGATGTAAACCTCTCATGGGAAGACTTGTGATAGATCTAAAATGTGCCAAAAGATTCAAGGAAAATGGGGAACAAGACATCATGGGTTCGGCCATGGTGTGTGGCCGAACCCATGACCCATTTTGTAGGTCATTGTATGAGCTAAGGTTGGGTCCATGTTTGTGTTTAGATGATGGAGAATCTTATTAAATGAGATGGCTGATTGTGTTTCATGTTGAGTCATGGTTAGTGAATCCTTAATGGATCTAAGTTATGGATGAATTTTAGACTTAAAATATACATAAATAGAGGAGATATTAAACCATGGAAGTTTAGTGGCATAACCGTAATTATGGGCCACAATTTAGAACCATGGCCGAGCCCCATGTTTGTTGGACATGAACTTGGGTGCATTAAGATGACCTTATGAATGATTAAATTAAGCTTGGGGTTGATGCATTTTAGTTTCATAAATTAGAATGCTTAAAGGGCTAAAATTTGGAATTATTATGTGTTTAAATCAATGGAAATGAGGCTAAGTAAAGGGCTGATTTTTAATGATCTTGTAACGTGGTTAGGGATCATTAATGGACCTAGGTTGTGGATCAATTTTTGGACTTAATCATGCATGGATAAATGGGTGATTAACCATGGAAAATGAGGTAGTGGCAAAACTGTAATTAAATGCCAAATTCAAGAATTCCATGGAGATTGATCATGGAATGAGGGGCTCTAATGTAATAACCTTATAAGTGGTTGATCAAGCCTAGAGTGGCCAAATTTTAAGACTTATGGGAGTAAAAGGTTTAATAGATGACATGGGACCGAACCCACAAAACCTAAATAGTGACCGGTTTTTCATATGGGCTTAGAAATGGTTAAAACATGGGCTAATGATAAATGTGTAATAAAGTACTGGACATCGCAGGCGGTGCGCGATCGGCGACCGGGTTTGTCGAATGGAAAACGTAAAAGGACGCGAGTCGGTATTCGGTAGGATTCCTACATTTTTGTAAGCCATGGATTGGGTGATGTTTTCTTTAATTTATTTTGGAAAGCATGTGGTTGCCTTTAAGATGAGTTTTGGATTATGTATCTTGTGATGTTTTCCTTTAAATTATTTTGGAAATCATGGGAATGTCTTAAGATGGGTTTTGGATTAAATATTATGGGATGTTTTTCCCTTTGATTTATTTGATAATCAAGTAATTGTTTTAAGATGGGTTTTTGTGTTACTATTGAACTACATATATTACGTGGCACATGGCATCTACATCTCATGCATGGCATGGGAGGGATATGACAGGGGAAGGATGAAATGAAACCGGAGTCCATGCTCAGTTGGGGCGACCGATAAACGCATGGGGATGTTCATTATGTATTATTATACCTTGATGATGGTTTTCCATCAAGGGAGATGTTGTATTTATTGTTATACCTTGATGATGGTTCTTCCATCAAGGGGGATGCATAGTGCGGATCGCATCTTGATGAGGCTTTTCCATCAAGAGGATCATGGCATGATGATGGTATGGATTTTATTTGGAACACTGTGTATGGTTGAAAAAGGGACATTATACGATGATGATGAGATGGATGGGTGGGGTTCATGACATAGAACACCCATTGCATAACATTGCCCAAAGTGCATGGTTTTGCTATAATATTATCTGCATGCTGTTATTACTAATCCATGTGCTAGCCCTACTCGGAGTTCTACTGGGCGCGTGGTCTAACGCCCTATATCTACCCTAGCTGATGACGCAGGAGGTGGCGAAACGGAAGGACGGGACGGGAGTCAAGCTTAGGAGCTTGGGAAGGCAGATTAATTATGTTGTTTAAGTGTATGTTGGAAAAATGTAATTTGACTAGCTTAGCTTGTCGGAATGTAATAAATTAGATTACTGGCTATGTTTTGGGATTTTATTATGGACATTATGATTTTGAGGTATTATAGAAATTTAAATGAATGTTATCTTCCCTGCTATCTCAAATCTGTAGGATAGTCTTTGTTGTTAATTCCGCACTGAGAAGTAATATTCCTTGAGCTTACGCTTACGCATGAACCGTACTCGTAGACTTGGCTCCACGCACGTGTAGGGTTGGCCAGTTAAGGGCCGGGCTTTAGAAGCTCGGACTTAACTCGCGTCGTGACGTCCGCGCCCTTTGTCACTTTTCTTTTTTAAAAAAAAAAAATAGACTCTGATATTTCGGTGAAAAGTGGCGGGCGTTATAAGAAGTAGGGCGTTAGACAAGGCGCCCAGTAGGACTCCGAGTAGGGCTAACACATGGATTAGTGATAACAAGCATACATATAATAATATAACGAAAAACCATAAAATGAATGCCATGCCATGGGTGTCTGTGTTATGAATCCCACCCATCATCCTTACTATCATGATGCCATGTCCCCCTTGACGGAAAAACCTCGTCAAGATATAACCAATCACAAATTATCCCCCTTGACAGCAATGCCTCGTCAAGGTATGACTATAAATATGAATATCCCTCTTGAAGGAAGAATCATCATCAAGGTATAATAATAAATACAATATCCCTGATGAATCAAACACATCAAAATGTCCCCATCTCTGTTTATCGGTTGCCCCGACGGAGCATGGACTCCGGTTTCATTTCATCCTTCCCCTGCCATATTCCTCCCATGTCATGCATGAGATGTAGATGCCATATGCCATGTAATATATGTGATAGCACAAACCATGGCATTTAAAATCCCATCAACAAAACATATAATTAGATTGTCAGAAATAGATTAAGCAAAGCATCAATATACACATCATAGCCTTAAAACCCATCTTAAAACAATCATATGCTTACCAAAATAAATCAAGGAAAAACCCATACATAACACATAATCCATGGCTTACAAAGAGGTAGGAATCCTACCGAATACTAACTAGCGTCCCTTTGCGTTTTCCGTCTACAAATTCGGTTGTCGATCGCTCACCGCTTGCGATGTCCGGTACCTTATTACATATTAATAGTCAGTCCTTGTTTTTAACCATTGATTATCTTAATTACATGAGTCCAAAATCAGTCACCCTAGGCTTTATTAATCACACATAAGGTTATTACTTAGATCTCCTAGGTCCATGATCATCTTCCATGGGTTTTTTCATTTTGGCCAATATTTACGGTTTTGCCACTACCCTTCCATGGTCACTCATTCACCTAATCCATGTACATTTTTGTTCATAATTAATCCATACACTAGATCCATTAATGTTCCATCAACCATGATATGCACATTAACAAATTAGTCCTTAACTTAGCCTAATATTTCCATTCATCTAACCACATAGATAATCCCAAGTTTAGCCCATCAAATGGCCCATAAATTGGGTCATGGGTTTTATTAAAATCAGCCCTTTAATTCAACCTAATCCCCATTTTTCCTTGGGTCTTTTTCACCACATTTAGATCCATAATAAGCCCTCCCATGAGGAGGTTTGTAACACCCTGCCCTTTTCACTCTAATTATCAGATTGATTGTTTTTTTTTTAAATATAATAATCAATCAAGTGATCGGGGAGGAGTGTCACGACGCGAGCTAAGTTCGGACTTCTAAAGTCCGACCCTTAACTGGCCAAGCCCATGTGCATATGGATTACGTCCATAAGAATCGATCCACAATGACCCATTGGGTCCCAATTGGGTCCTTTGACCCATTTAATATTCTTGACCCATTTGAGTATACATTACCAATTTATTTAATTTCCAACACATAACCCATAAATTCAACTCAACTAAACTCCATCATTTATTTCAACTTAATCTTCAATTTGAGTTATCTTAAACACTTGTTAACATTCCATTCAATTCATTTAACTCAACTCACCTCCTTTAATTCAACTCACTTTTAAACTCAACTCATCCCTTTAATTTGAGTTAACTAAATACTTGTTGGCACTCCCATTTAATTCAGCCTAACCCAATTAATCTTAAGCTCACCCAATGATCACTTATGTCCACAACGACCCACTGGGTCCTTTGACCCATTTAATCACTTTGACCCAAATAAATGTACCTTACCCATTTAACTTAATTTACTCTTTATACAAGTACATTGAGCCTTACTTGAGCAACGGGTTCCACCATTTTTCTCATCTATGATCATAACCCTTTAATTCATAAATCCAATGGCATTTTCGTAAATATTGCTATATTGAAAAATCTAGGGTATTATAATACAATCCTCTTTTTTAAATTTTCGTCCCTAAAATAGAACGAAGTAGGGTTCCAAATTTTCCGCTGATTCCACTTTAACCAGGTTTCTAGTTTCGCCCTCCTAGAATTCCATCGGCTAACTAAAGAGTCAGCTAGCTAGACTAACTCGGCAGTCGCCCATAACTTCCCATTCAAGTTTCAATAGACTGTTATCTTTCCCATTAGATACATCTCAAAATTTTGCACATCTTCATTTGCACATAAGTCACTATATGACTAACACCTTTTACCAATACCCGACAACAATCCAATCTACCATGGGAACCATCATCCATGGTTAATAACCATCCATGAATATAACCCTCCTCTGGGTATAATCCATTCATGGACATAACTAATCCATCCTTGTGCATAATTAATCGAGGTGACATCCTCTACCATGAGATACTTTATCCATGGAAACCACACTCAAATGAGTCACTACCCGACTGTAGCAACCATATCAACTCACAAATATACCCCGACCCCTAACAAGACTTAGGGCCCATGACTTACTAAGCGGAAGACCCACGTCCAACGTGATCCGGTCTACCCCGCCCTGCATCCCTTCACCTCAAAGGTGATTCAATCAAGCTCTAAGGCGGTCAATCCGCGTCTAACGAAGCTAGCACCACCCCCACGGGGTAAAATAGTACCTAGCTCTGTGCATCCACGAACACTAAGTGTGTGAACTAGCCGTGAGAGCGTCCTCCAGCACATAGCATGCGAGGGACCCACCCCTCAACGGTAACCCTACGGGACCAAGTCTCCGTAATTCGTATCGAGTTTCCCACAGTCTCAATCATCAATATCACATGAGGGACGCACCCATACCACGTCTCAATATACTCCAATGACTTATTCACATACATCTCAGTGCCAAAGTCCTCATGAACTCTTAAAGTTGCATACTTTATTGAAAATCATTTAAATTTCCATCACCATACAAGGGTTGGTAGGGTTAAAACAAACCCTTCAAAACATACCCACACCATTACAAAATCTTTTCCTTTTCCCAGACATTTTCTTACCCTTTCTTAGTCTACTCTTCCGTCGAAGACCCTGCATCATCATAAAAATCAAGGAAGCTGTCAGGGCATGTCGTCGGCGTGTGTCCCAACACTCCATAAGTCAGACAGGGTATTAATCCCGGTCCTCCAATGTAAGGACAATTAGTCCTCTCCTTCCCGTGCCCGTGCAGTCCACAAACAGGGCAAATGACCTCAAGGAAGTAGGGGCAGTAAGTACAGTTGTGCCCCTCCTGAATGTACAACTCGCACATATACTCGGGCTCTATCTCCCCTACAAATTCTCTTAAGTATGGGACATATTCCTCATCCTCTTCGGGTACAAAGGCTGGAGCAACCCCAACATGGTACTCAGGCGATCTTACCTCCATATCCTGACTGATTTCAACTTCATTGATGAAGTTTGGCATGCTAGCATCATCGGAAGAAGACACCAGATTTATCGGACAGCTAGGTGTCCCTCTATCCCACAACTCGGTGTACTCTATGTTGTTCGACATAACTGTATCACAACAACAAAAACATATCAATAACAACCATAAATCAGATCAAACTAATCTTTGTTTTGGGGAATTTCCTTAATCATCATCTTGTATTTCTTGTTTGGGGAATTTTCCTATGTATCATATAATGTCTCGTGTTTGGGGAATTTTACCAAATAAACATCTTGTGTTTCTTGTTGTAGGGGAAAATTGCCAAATAAGCACTCTTTGTATTTTCTTTGTTTTTGGGGAAACTTCCTAAGTATCAAGTATCATTTCTCAATTTGGTGAAATCTTGATGTTCTTCTGTTCTAGCGGAAAAACCTCCCTAAGTATCATGTGTTTGTTTCTCCATTTGGGGATATCGGGGAAGTGTTTCCTATGTTGCTATGTTTGGTCTATCCATTTATGTTGACTGTACTTCCTTCGCTATCCTGGTTGTTCTCAGATTGATTGTTCAGTCTGAGTCTATGAAGTAAATTAATCCGGCCCCCAGTCAGCAGACTCCGAAGAGTCGGTCAATTGGGATTCTTATCTGTCAGTGAGACATGAAACCGTCTTAATATTACTTCGGAAGATTCAACTTCCCGTTTCGCTCTGATACCAATTGTAACACCCCGCCCTTTTTACTCTAAATATCAGAGTTTATTTTTTTTATAATAAATAATAATACTCAAGTGATCGGGGCGGAGTGTCACGACGCAAGCTAAGTTCGGACTTCTAAAGTCCGACCTTTAACTGGCCAAGCCCATGTGCATATGGATTAAGTCCATAAGAATCGATCCACAACGACCCATTAGGTCCCAATTGGGTCCTTTGACCCATTTAATATTCTTGACCCACTTGAGTATACATTACCCATTTATTTAATTTCCAACACATAACCCATAAATTCAACTCAACTAAACTCCATCATTTATTTCAACTTAATCTTCAATTTGAGTTATCTTAAACACTTGTTAACATTCCATTCAATTCATTTAACTCAACTCACCTCCTTTAATTCAACTCACTTCTAAACTCAACTCATCCCTTTAATTTGAGTTAACTAAATACTTGTTGGCACTCCCATTTAATTCAACCTAACCCAATTAATCTTAAGCTCACCCAATGATCACTTATGTCCACAACGACCCATTGGGTCCTTTGACCCATTTAATCACTTTGACCCAAATAAATGTACCTTACCCATTTAATTTAATTTACTCCTTATACAAGTACATTGAGCCTTACTTGAGCAACGGGTTCCACCATTTTTCTCATCTATGATCATAACCCTTTAATTCATAAATCCAATGGCATTTTCGTAAATATTGCTATATTGAAAAATCTAGGGTATTACAAGGTTTACATCATGCATTTAAATCATCAATTTTGATCATTACTAACTACATTGAAAATCCATTGAAGTTGCCAACATTCCTTCATCATTACTATGGTCTAAGTACTTCTAAATTCACCAATCACTCTCCAAGGTTTTCCTCATTCAAACACCCCTTTTTAAAAATCACTAATATTCATTCATTTAAAACCTTTTAAAATCATTAACCACTTACCATAGCCTCCATTCTCTAAATCCATTAAAATTCTAACACCATCACCATAGGGTTCAAAAACATTCCATCCCTAAAATTTCTCCATGGTTTTATTTTTAAAACATCATTTCCCACACTTAAAAATCCATTTTAAACTATCACCATTCTCAACCATTTTTCCCCTATTTTTACACCCTTCAAATTTACAAACACATAACCCTAGGATTTGGCCATACACCATGGCCGAACCCATGGTTCATGGTTTCACTCCTATCTATGCCTTTTTAGGCCATACAAATCATTTACCCCTTCCATGAATTTCATCATAAAAACCCCTTTAAAAAAAAATACCAACATTTAATCATTATGAGCCTCACTATCCTTAACCATTCTTCCATGGTTTTTAAACCTTAAAACCCCATTAAACACTTAATCACCTACCATTTTTGAGGTCATTAACATCATTCACATCTCCCATGAATTTCCTCATTTAAACCCCTTTAAAATTATCACCACATTTAATCATTAAAACCCTAAAATTCCAAATCATACTTCCATGATTTCAAACCAAAAATTCCCATTACAATTCCTTTAAAAAAATTACTACATTCAATCATTAAGAACCCTAACAATCATAAATTACCCTCCATGGCTTCCATTCTTCAAAACCCTAAAAACTCCATTAAAGATCCTTAATTACCTACATTTAACCATTAAAATCTTAAAACCCTAAATCATCCTCCGTGGCTTCCATTATTTATAAACCCTAATAAACCACTTAAACACCTACCATGGGGTTCGGCCATACTACATGGCCGAACCCTATGGTCTATGATCCCATTAAAAATCCACACTTTCATGCTTAAATAATTTCAATATTTAGGGTCCTTAATACATCCATTGATTTTTTTCTTAATCCATCTCTCCTACTTTATCCATTTCTCATCTTTCCATTGGATGGATTTCAGATCCAAGGCCTATGATAATTTGGCCACCATAAATCCAAGCAATGGATTTCATAATCTCTTAAACCCTAAAAAAAAATCTAATCTCTTGTTTTAGAAATACTTATAATCCGACGGCTCCTCCGATTTTTCTTCCTCCTCTTGGACTCCTTGGCCTTCTTTGTTTTTCTTCTCCTTGTTTGATCGGCCAAGATGAACTTGATCAAGATGAAAACATCAACACTTGGGTTCGGCCACCATGGAGTGTGTTTGAGAGAGGGAAGGGAGGAGATGGTGATAAAGAAGATGCTAGGTCTTGATCTTAGAGTGGTGGCTTATGCTTACACTTTCCTCTCCTTTCTTCTCTTCTTCTCTTCATAGCTTTCCTCTTCTTTTCTCCTTGGACATGAGGGACGGTCTTGAGAGTGAAAGAGAGGAAGAGAATGAAATGGGAGAGAATGAAAAGAAAGCCCATCTTATCCCAAGGGTTGCTTAAGATACACTTTATCATTAATTCCTCCCACCAACCCTCATAAGATTTTTCTCATGCTTTATGGTGGTGGTTGGGATAACCACCACTAGCCAACATTTTTTTTTTTGGTGTCTAAGATAAAATGGTTAGGTTTTCCATCTTTTGACCCTTTTGA
This sequence comes from Chimonanthus praecox, assembly GCA_022113865.1. Classification (NCBI taxonomy): domain Eukaryota; kingdom Viridiplantae; phylum Streptophyta; class Magnoliopsida; order Laurales; family Calycanthaceae; genus Chimonanthus; species Chimonanthus praecox. The sequence continues at coordinate 25,254,347 of CM039091.1, forward strand.
CCACCTTTTGAATAGTTTAATCATTTAATTAATTGGATCATTAGGTTAAGTTAATTAATTCCCACTTTATCTCCTTTAATCTCCTTGACTCCTTTCCATTACTTCACCCATGGTTGATCAAGTCAACCATGGTGGCCGGCCCCAACAATCTTTGGTCCACGAAGGTGGGTCCCACTCGACCATGTCACCTTGGTCAATTCATCACCAACTTAGGTGATTTAAATTTAATCCATTTTCAACTACTTGGATCACCATTGGGCCCATGGCCCAATTAAATTTATTTCTTACCTATTTACCTTAAAGTTTACATCATCTTGATCCATTGGGTCCCAAATGGGTATTGGGCCCAATTTGACCATCCTTGGCCCAATTGACCATCATTGACCCAATTAAGTGAACTCATTCCAATCCACGGCCCATTGGACCACACTTGGGCCTTTGTCCAAATTTTGATCCATTTACCATCTATTCCATTAAATTTCTCAATTTCCATCATTAAAATAAATAATATCCATATTTATAGTGATTTAAAAAGTCCGGGCTATTACAGGTATGATTCCTACCTTATTGAAAACCATGGAATATGTATATATGATGATTTTAATTCATGTTTTGATAAGTTATTTTGGTACCAAATGGTATGTTTCAATTATGGAATTTTAAATGCTATGATGTTTATTATTATATAGTGTGTTGGCATTTGCATCTTTAACACCCCAATTTCTCAATGATATGAATATTTACGAAAATGCCACTGGATTAGTAAATTTATTAGATGTGATTGTAAATGAGAAAATGGTGGGGCCTATTGTTCAAATTAAGACCTTATGAACATAGTATAAGGGTCAATTTATCATGAATGGGTAATGAACATCAAATTGGGTCAATATGGTTAATTGGGTCAAAGGACCCAATTGGGACCCAATGGGTCATAATGGACTTGTTTGACCATTGGGTGAGCCCAAATTTAATGGGGTTAAGCTGCATTGATTGGAAATTAAGTGGAGCATAAGTGGGTAGGCTTGATGCACATATGAAAATCACATTCAAAGGGGCTAAACCACTCATAATTGGGTCTAGGCGTTAATTGGGTCAATAAGCTAAATGGGGACCCAATGGTCGTGTTGACCATGTGGACCATGGTTGACCGTGTGGACCCTTAAGTGAGCTCAATTGTGAGTTAAATCAGGTTGAGTTGGGACTGAATTGAGTTGGGTTTAAGAAATGGAGTTGACTCAAGTGCATTAAATGAGTGTCATTTAATGTGGTGAGCTGGGCTTATGAATTGGTTGAGTTGAAATGGAAACCAAAGGGGTCTTGTAAATTCATTGAGTCAAATGGGAGATGAAAGAATACTTTGGTCTCAAGCCACCCAAGACAAGTCCCACACGTTGGGGACTTGTGGAGTGGGTTTCCCATGCATAGTTTTAAATGAAATGAATGGGAATTGGATGAGATGCATGGGAGTGCCAAAGGGTGCGTTGGGAGTGCCAAGGGGTGCTTTGCTTGGCTGCAAGTGACTCCTTGGTTTGAGCAAGATTTGATGAGGATTAAATGGGTGATATGGGGTTGTTTAACAAAAGCAACCAACCCCATCACTTGGCCGAACTTGTCATTGCAAAACCATAGAATTCTCATCTCTTTCCCTCTCTCAAGAACACACCCTCTTGGTCGAATTATCCTTGGATGTTTTTCACCATTGATCAAGCATATAATCAGCAAAGGAAGGGAGGCTAAGAAAGATAGGAAGTAAGGATCAAAAGCAAGGAGAAAGGCTAAGAAAATTGGTAAGTAATTCTATGGAATTTTGTTTAATACAATGTGTTAAATGGAATATGTTTGGGCCATGGTTTGGCCGAATCCATCAAGGGTTAGACCTTGGATGGTGCTTCATAAAAATGATGAAAAGTGTATCATAGGGTTCGGCCACTTTGGATGGCCAAACCCTATGAAAAGAATGGGTTAATTTGATGGTTTTTATTAGTTAAAACCATTCATATGATGGACTATTTTATATGTTTTAATTAGATCTAAGATGAAAGTTGTAAGGGTTTTTAAATCATGGATTTGGATGTCATGATTTGGCCATGGAATGGCCGAATTCATCAAAGGTTTAAACCTTGGGTAGTGGTTGTTTAAAATTGACAAAATGGATCATTGGGTTCGGCCACCTTGGATGGCCAAACCCCGTGAAATTAGTTTGATATTTGGATGGTTTTTGAAAGGTAAAAACCATGTATTTATTATGCTGATTTTTACATGTTTTAATGGACATAAGATGTAAGTTAAAAAGGTCCAAATTATGGGCATAGGGTTCGGCCACCTTGGATGGCCGAACCCCATGAAAGTGTTTGATAATTTGACATGGTTTTTGGAGAGATAAAACCATACCAATGGTGGAGAATTCTTAGGTGATTTAAATGGAGACATGGTTACTGTTTTGGGTCAGCCATTGGATGGCTGAACCATGTAGTTATCATGGCTAAAGAGTAGAGCCTAATTTGTATACAAATGATGGGATCAATCATTGAGTAAGAGGACCATAGGGTTCGGCCATGTGAATGGCCGAACCCCATAGGTTATTTTGTTGGAGATTATGGTTTGTTTTATGATTTGGATTAAGGAATCATACATGATAATTTATGGACTCAGTGTAAGTAAATAATCAATCATTGTAGATGATGGAATATCGGATAAAATCCATAGGATGAGGTTCGGCCATGTAGTATGGCCGAACCCCATCAATGATTATTTGATGGACTTCGGTTAAGTCATAATGGAATTGGAGATGGTGAATGAAGGATCAAATAAAATGGTGAGGTTCGGCCAAGTTGTATGGCCGAACCCCACTAAGGTGGATTAGTCATGGGATTTGGTCTTTGAACAAAAGTAAGCATTGGTTTAATTCCAATGGTAAAACCGTAAATACTAGTCAAACGGTAAAAATAAATAGAGAATGATTAAAGGACTTAGAAGAAGGACCAAACTAAAGTGGTATGGTTCGGCCATGTTGTATGGCCGAACCCTACCAAGATATGTTTGTAATATGTAATGTCTAATGATGATTAAATAAAGGAGAGATCAAATTAAAGTGGGTGATGTTTGGCCATAGGGCATAGCCGAACCCCACAAGATAGTTTATGGGATCTAGACTTGATTAGAAATCAAGAAGATAAAGTATTAACTTGTTGTTGTATAAACAAGGAAACGGAAGTTGAATGACGTGCGAGTCGTGATCGGGTAAAACTCAAAAAGAATAGACACTTAAATGAAGTTTCAGTAGGTTTCCTACCTACTTGTAACCATTATTATGATTGGTTTTATCATGATTTTGATAAGATATGTTGTTATTATTATTATGTTTCAATTGGTTTTTGAATCATGAGATTTATTTACAAGCTTCATATATTCATTGGCATCTCATACATGGACATGGGATGATGATTATGGAAAGCCTCCTTAGGCGATGAGGGTCCCGCCAGGAGTAGTATCATGATGATAAGAATCACATTGGCCTCCTTAGGTGATGAGGGTCCCGCCAGGAGGAATGTTTTAACGATGAGAAACACATTGGTCTCCTTAGGCGATGAGGGTCCCGCCAGAAGAAATATTATGATGATGAGAGTCACATCGGCCTCCTTAGGCGATGAGGGTCCCACCAAGAGGAATATCATCGAGAAGAAATGAAAGAGTATTATGATTTACCTTGATGATGAGAGTCTCGTCAAGTGATGGCTATGTATATGTGTGATGGGAGGGACTCATTACATGTGCATACGTACATAGCATTGATTTATCTGTTTTGATGATCATATATATTGTGATATATGCATGTTTTTATATACTAATCATGTGGTAACCCTGATCTGAAAACCTACTGGGCGCGTTGATCTAACGCCCTAATTCTATCCATAGAGGATAATGCAGGAAAAGGAAAAGGGAAAGAGAAGGTCGTGGACCTGGAGGGGAGCCAATCTTAAGCGCTTGAATGATGATTGGGATTTCTATATTACTGTCTTTTGAATTACGTATTATGGATATGTAATAGCTAGTAAACTTTGCTATGGTTTGTGAACTGTTCGATGAACCTTGATTTGGTATAAGTAGTTTATAATGGATGACCTGTGCTTTGCAATCTAAGAATGTATGGTTAACTTAAGATTGATTATATGCCACATCAGTTTAGTTCCGCAATTAGTTATTTTTATTCCGCATGATTTGATTAGTTCCATGTGTGTTTTATCTATCATGGTTTAGTCCATACACACATGGATGGCCAGTTAAGAGTCGGACTTTAGAAGTCCGGACTTAGCTCGCGTCGTGACGTCGTCCGCCCTGTTCTGGTGTTATTATATTATTATTAAAAAAAAAAATTGACTTTGATTCTCGGAAAGGGCGGGGCGTTACAGCATCTCATACATGGCATGGGAGGGATCAAATAGGGGGAGTCCATGCTTCCATTTGGTTTTCCGATAAAACAATCGTAGGGAGGAATCTACACTGATTCCGGGTTATGAGGATTGTGATGTAAACGGAGTCCACGCTTCGTTCGGTAGGACAGATAAACAATCGTGGGGAGGAATCTACATTGATTCCTATGGATTTGTAACTGGAGTCCACGCTCCGTTCGGGGCGACCGACAAGGCATTCGTGGGGATACCTTGATGAGGATTTTCCATCAAGAGGATACTATGTTTGTAATGTAATCGGAGTCCACGCTTCGTCGGGGTGACCGATAAGGCATTCGTGGGGATACCTTGATGAGGATTTTCCATCAAGAGGATACTATGTTTGTAATGTAACCGGAGTCCACGCTCCGTCGGGGCGACCGATAACAGATGAGGATTTATTAAAGAGGAATACTATGTGATTGTGATATGGGTGATGGGTAGGACTCATGGCATATGACACCCATGGCATGGCATTGAATCAGCATGATTATGATCTCTATTATCATGCACTGTTTCTGGTTTTTATTTGTATGATTGGGTCTCTATTATCATTCACTGTTTTGGATACGATGTTTTACAAGTACAGCATGATGTATTATATCTGGATTTTGATACTAACCCATGTGTTTGACCCTACTCGGAGTACCTACTGGGCGCGTTGTCTAACGCCCTACTTCTACCTTAGATGATGACACAGGAAATGGACGGAACGAAGGACCCGATCGGAACCAAACTTAGGAGCTTGGACAATTTAGTTTCACTTTATTTAAGTTTATTCATGGACAATGTAATTTGAGTAGCTAGTATTTGGGAATGTAATAGCTTAGACTATTTGCTATGGATCGAATGATGATTAATCTGGATTAAGTTAATTTATATTGATTGCCTTCCTTGCTAAGTAAATGTTGTAATCCGATGTTATTTTTGCAATGGGTATTCCGCAAGTCGTAGTATCGCGTGTAAAATGTTTTAGTGGACTTGTCCACGCACACGCATGGTTGGCTAGTTAAGGGTCGGGCTTTGGAAGCTCGGACTTAGCTCGCGTCGTGACGTTCCCGCTCTCTTTCACTCTTTATTTTTTTTTAAAAAAAAAATAGACTCTGATTTTAGGCCAGTGAAAAAAGGGCAGGGCGTTACAGATCCATTGGTACCACCGACCTGTCAGTACTGGATAGTCAGAAGAACCGTTGAGACTCCTCTATAAAGATGAGTGTTGGGTGATCATTTTACCATCTTTCTTGAGCTGGAAAGAGTGATACACTCTAAGGAACGTTCAACACTCTTGAAGTAAGAATCATAAACAACCATTCTATTGTTTGAGTTTGAAAGTGAGAAAGAGAGGAGGAGAGAAAATACATAAACTAGGAAACCTGTGGTAAAATCAGTTTCTTTGTCACCATGAGATTGTGATTGCTCTACGACAGCTACAAGGAGGAGCATTGTCACACATTGGCTGGGATCTTCAAGAAGCACACATCAACGAGAAAGAGCTTCAACGGCAAGTGCTTCTTGGTTTTTATTTTTTTTTTTAAAACCATTGTCCCGAATGTGGATTAAGGGGGATTTTCTCCGGAACCACTATAGAAAACTCTAGAGCGTCGTCTTTGGCACAGTGGTGGGTGGAATTCCCAGGAAATTGGATAGGTGGAATTCCTATTCTACAGTAGTGGGTGAAATTTCAAGCCGATTGAGTGAGGTGGAATTTCTACTCCAATTGTGAGGCTGTAAGTCCCCACTTAGTGAATTTGAGGATAACTCAAGGTTGAGAGAGTCCTAACAGTGGATGTAGGTTGCGAACCGAAGCACTATATATCTTGTGTCCTTATGTTTGTGGTGTTAGAGTTATTTTCTTATGTTGAATGTTTAATCACATTTGCTAACACACTCACTTGATCGTCATATCCAATGCGTTTCAACTAATCAATCAAGTAATTTAAAAAAAAAGACCAAAGATTTTCGATTGACATATTCAGCACCCCCCCCCCCCCCCCCCCGCCCTCTTTAGTGTAACACCCGGATTTTTCAATTCATAAATATATTGGATTTGTCTATTTAAATTGCTAAATTGGTTGAATTTAAGATTAGAAATTGGAATGGACCTTATATGGGTAAGGAGTTGGGTCAACAACCCAATTAAGAATCCAATGGATCATGGATAGGATTCAATTTGAAAGTAATTGGGTAAATGTAATTAAATTGGTTAATTGCCCAATTCGGACCCAATGGGTCATAGATGAGCTAATTGAAGGGTAGGATTAAGTTAATTGGGTCAGTTACCCAAATTAAAACCCAATGTATAAATCCACCTCATCAAGTGAGGTGGCATGTATATGAAGTGGCATTGTCGTGTGGCATGCATGGAGGCCAATTAAGACAAAGTGCCACTTCATCTAGTGACAAGACCAAGGTGGGACCCGAGTGGTATAAGGTGCATGGTCGGCTAAGCCATGATTGACTTGGTCAACCATGGGTGAGTATAAAGGAGCTAAGTGGACTTAGTTGGGTTGGGAAATGAGTCCAAATGGGTGAGTTCAAAGGATTGAGTTAATGAATGAGTTGAGTTGGGTTGAAAGGGAAGTTGAGGAGACTCCCATTTAGACATGAGTTAGGAGGGAAGATGGAGGGTTTCCATCTCAATTAAGAGGAAACCTATGCCAACGTTGGGAGATGGAAAGGCTCCTTGAGCTTAAGCCAAGTGTCCTCTTGGTTAAACCAAGGGACACCTTGGTTGGACAAATAGTAATGATGGGAAGTGAGAGGGATTAGACTGGTATACAAAGAGGCACACTCCACCTCTTGGCCAAATTTCATATTTTGAAACAAGGAAATCCCTCATCTTCTCCTCTATCTCTCTACACCACTTACACCAACGATACCCAAAAGACTTGCTGAAGAACCAAGAAAGGAAGGAAGGAGAAAGTAAATGAATACAAAACAAAAGTAAGGAGGAGACAAGTAAAGGTATGTCCCATGTTTATTTAGATAGGAATGACATTAAGGAAGTCGTGGATTTGGCCATGGGTGGCCGAATCCATGGGCTCCAAGAGTGGTTAGAATAAATGGTCAAACTGTTATATGATCATGGAAGTGTTATCTGTAACACTTCGGAATTCCATGTTATCAATATTTACGGAATTTACCATTTTAATTGTGAATTAACGGATATGAACCTTAGATGGGTAAGGTGTTGGGTCAATGGCCCAATTAGGACCCAACAGTTATGTATAAGGTTCAACTTAAATTAAATGGGGCTGAATTAAAAAGGTAATGCAATATGTCTAAAAATTAAATATGGATTGCTTTGGCCGTGTATGTGAGGTTGACATGGAAACATATATTGACTAGATTTTTGGAGTTATAGCCGAATAAGGTTTGTCCTAAATTGGGCAAAACGTGTAGATGGGATTGGGATTAGGCAATGACATCTGATTGCCTAATCCAAATAAAGAAGATGTTTAAAATTAGTATAGATTGCCTTGGCCGAATATTAGATACCCATAACCATGATGATGCGCTAAAGGTGTCCTTTCCTTTGATTAGAAATGGCACTAGGGGAATTGCTAAATGAAGGGTCACGACATCTTCTAATTATAGATAGGACCGAGTGGAAGAATTAGAAAGAAAAAAAAAAAAACAGACCCAAGTTGGGTTTATGGACTTGGACATAATTGTAAATCAAATGGGACATGGTTTTAATTGATTGATATATTATAAGGTAACGGGACCTCACAAGGTGTGTACTATCGTGAGCGGTTACCGGACGAAAGCGCAAGGACACGTTAGTGGTCTTTGGTAGGATTCCATCTCTTTGAAACCATGGGTTTATGTACAATATTTTTATATTACTTTGATGAATTTATGTTGTAAAAGATGCGTTTCAAATGTGAGTTTTAATGCTATGTTTACGATATAAAATAGCTTGTGTTTCATTAGCATCTCATGCATGGCATGGGTGAAGGATATGTAACCGGAGGGGCCGCGCTCCGTCGGGGCATCCGAAAAACCTATGTGGGATACCTTGATGCGCTTTTCCATCAAGAAGAAACCGGAGGGGCCACACTCCGACGGGGCGTCTGAAAGACCTATGTGGGGGTTCTTACATGTGTTTATGATGGGTCGAACTCATTGCATACGACTCATGTCATGGCATTGTTTTATACAGATTTATTATTATGTTATACGCATGTTTTGTACTAACCATGTGTTAGCCCTAAATAGAATACCTATTGGGCAAGTTGTTCTAACGCCCTACTTCTACCTTAGTGGATGATACAGGAAACAAAGGGAACGATGAACGCGAAGAGGGCCAAGCATAGGAGCTTGGATGCTTTTAATTTATATTTTGATTAAGTTACTTATGGACTTGTAATTTGAGTAACTAGACTTCGGGCATGTAATAGTTTAGATGATTTGCTATGGTTGGATGTTTTTTTGGATAATTATGTTATGTTAATTATGATTAAGAACTTGACGTACTTTGCTATCTAAAATGGAATAGAACTACGTTCTATTATAATTCCGCAGTAATGATTTTAATCGGTATGTTTATATTGTTATGTGTGAACCATTTTCATGGACTTGGTCCATGCACACATAGGGTTGGCCAGTTAAGGATCGGACTTTACAAATTCGGACTTAGCTCGAGTCGTGACGTCCCGCTCTCTATCACTTATTAAAAAAAAAATAGACTCTGATTTTCAAAAAGCATAGTGAGAAAGGGCGGGGCGTTCCAGTTGGTATCAGAGCGAACCAGAAAGATTGAATCTTTCGGAGTAAATTAATCCAGTCTCCGTGCATTAATTTACTTCGTTAGACTCAGACGGAACATTCAATCTGAGAACAACAATGGATGATAGCAAAGGAAGTATAGTCAAAATAATTGGATTTATCAAACATAGCAAAATAGGATATATTTCCCCAAAAAACAAAGAAAAATCAAGAGTGCTTATTTGGAAATTTCCCCAAAAGTAGTACGATGAAAACTAAGTCATGATATTTTTCAAAGGCTCAAGGAAAAATGTGTAACACCCCTGGTTTTCAAGATATCAATTTACATGAATTTTGTCCATTTAAATTATGAATTAATGAACATGGACCTTAGATGGGTAAGGTGTTGGGCAATGGCCCAATTAAGACCCAATGGTTATGGAATGAGTATTCAATATAGGGTAAATGGGTAAGATATATCTAAATGGGTCAATGCGGCTATTTGGGTCAAAAGGCCCAATTGGGACCCAATGGGTCATAGTTGACTTGGTTGACCATTAGGTGAGCTCAAGCCTAATTAGGTTAAGGCTGAATTAAATGGGAATGCAAATAAGTGTTTGAGTTGATTCAAGTGAATTAAATGGATGAGTTGAGTTTAATAGTGGAGTTGAGTTAAATGGATGAGTTGAGTTGAGTTAAATTAATGAGTAGAGATTATGTGAGTTAAAGAGATTTGAATTAAATTATATGTGAAGTGTGTAGATGAAAGATGTTTGGGTTGTTTCAAAATTCAAACAATGTACACGTTGGAATGCATGGAAGTTTTATCTCATGCATGAAACTTCCATTTGAATCATTAATGAGAGGTGGCGTTTTTGCGGAGTTACAAAGGGGTTATGTTATTTCAAATATCAACACAAGGCATGTACACGTTGGAATGCATGGAGGTTTTACCCCATGCATGTAACTTCAAATGGAGAACCAATGGGAGGGGACGGTTTCATATTTTCAAACATAGGCACACAATTGGCACATGGGAGTTTCATCTCATGGATGAAACCCCCAAAATGGATCATGAAGAGGTGGGGAGTTGTTTTATTTCAAATTCAAATACAAGTATACACATTGGAGGGAAAGCATGGGGGGGAGTTTCATCTCAAAGATGAAACCCCCACATGAAACAGTAATGAGAGGAGGAAGATGAGGGGAGGTTACACCAAGATTTCAAATTCAAAATACACCACACGTTGGAAGCATGGGGGTTTCCCATCTTAGATGGAAACTCAAGAGCCAAAACCGTTGGGAGGGTTTCATTTCAAGGATGAAACCCCCAAATGGAATAAGTGAGGGAGATGAATGGGGAGGAGAGTTACCAAGGGGTGCCATCAAGGGACACCACCTTTGGTCAACCCTCATTACTTAGTTTCCATTCATCCTCTCTCTCTCTCTCCCTCCCTTGGCCGTTTTTCACCTCTCAAGACAAGGAACCTTGGCTGGTTGTCTCTCACAAAAATCATTCCTTGGCCGATCACTCCAACAAGACAAAGTGGACTTAAGAGTAAAGGAGTTTGCATCTCAAGGTTTTATCACTCTCACCCAAGGCCAAGTTTCTCTCTCTCTCTCTCAAATCAATACCTTGGCCGAACAACTTCAAGGAGTTTCTAACAAGATCACTCTCGGCTAAATGACAAGAAGGAAGGAAGGAAAGGCTAAAGAAAACCGGAGCAAAAGAACCATAGGGTTCGGCCAAGGGTATGGACAAACCCCATGGAGGAAAATGAAGGAAGGTAAGATGGTTTTAAGAGAAGTAGATGAATCATAGGGTTCGGCCATATGCATGGCCGAACCCCATCGAAAAACATGGTTAATTTATGGGTTTTTGATTGATGAAAAACCATGGAATATTGTGATGTTCTAAAGGAATTTAAATGGGTCAAAAGGATGAAAGAAGGATCCAATGATGAACCATAGGGTTCGGCCATGCATGGAAAGTGTTAAGGAAGTTTTTGGGTCTAAAAAGGATTTTAAAAGGGAGATAATGGACCATAGGGTTCAGCCATGTTTTATGGCCGAACCCCATGAAAAGATATTGGTTTTTATTTAATGAAAATAAAAATTAAGTAAATGGATAACATCTTTTGGATTATTAAAGGCTGAAAAATATTAGATCAAGGATTAAAAAGGAGGACCAACGTTTAATGAGTGAGGTTCGGCCATGGAGTAAAGCCGAACCCCACAAGGGTTATTTTATGGACATGTGAATGAATGGTATTATTGAAATTAAAAGGAAATAAGGGACCATGGGTTCGGCCATGATGGATGGCCGAATCCTATGGGAAACATTTGATGGATTTAAGGTCTAGGTATAGCATATGGAATGAATGAAATGGTAATTAAGAATTGAAGCAATGGCAAGATGGTAAATAAGTCAAAATAATGAACCAAGGGTTTGGCCATGTTGTATGGTTGAACGCCATGGGAAATATTTTATATATTTGAAGTAATGACAAGGTTAGATGGCTGATTTAAAAGAGTGGGTTTTATGAATCAAGAATGGCAAGGTTTGGATTTATTTTGAAAAGATGAAAAGGTTGGAAGAGAGACCAAACCAAGATGGTGAGGTTCGGCCATGTTGTATGGCCGAACCCCACTAATGGATTTTAGTGGACAAAGGGCTAAGTTATCAGCAAAGTGGTGTTTGAGTAATAAATAAAAGTAAGGGCCAAATTCAAGTAGGTGAGGTTCGGCCATAGTGTATGGCCGAACCCCACAAGGTGGTGTTGTTGGTTTTAGACTTAAATTGGAAATCAAATGGGATTTAAGTTTGATTTATTGTTAGGTAACAAGGTGACGGAACTTCTTAAATGGTGCGCAATCGTGAGCGGGTGACGGTTTAAGAAGAACGGACATTTTAAGTGACCTTTGTGTAGGTTTCCTACCTTTTTGTAACCATGGTTTATACTTGATGTTTTAATCTTGATTTTTATGAGATATGGGTTAAATTGTTATGTTTCAAAGAGGATTTGAATGCTAAGATTATATTATAAAATGGCATGTATTTCATTGACATCTCATGCATGGCATGGGGTGATGGTTATCTAACCGGAGGGGCCACACTGCGTCGAGGCGACCAAAAAACCTATGTGGGTTACCTTGATGATGAGAATCCCATCAAGAGGAAACCGGAGGGTCCACACTCCATCGGGGCGTCCGAAAGACCTATGTGGTGGTACCTTGATGATGAGAATCCAATCAATAGGCTATGTGTACTTGTGATGGGTGAGACTCATTACATCTGCATACATACGTAGCATTGTTTAATAAGGTTTTGACGATCATATATTATTATGTTATATGCATGCTTTGTACTAACCTTGTGGTAGCCTTAATCCGAATACCTACTGGGCGCGTTGTTCTAATGCCCTACTTCTACCTTAGTGAATGACGCAGGAAACGAAGGGATCGATGAGCGTGAACGGAGTCAAGCTTAGAAGCTTGAATGAGTTTACTTTATAGTTGTTTAAAGTTATTATTTGGACTTGTAATTTGAGATAACTTAGAATGTCGGACATGTAATAACTTAGTTATGTTGCTATGGTTTGGAATGATTTTATTTGATTATTTCAGTAAAGATAAACATTGTAAAAGGATGTACATCTTTGCTATATAAATTGGAATAGAGTTAGGTTCTATTATAATTCGCAGTATAAGATATTATCCGCATGTTAACTTATGTGTGTGAACTATCTTGGTGGACTTAGTCTGCACACACATAGGGTTGGCCAGTTAAGGGTCGAGCTTTAGAAGCTCGGACTTAACTCGCGTCATGACGTCCCGCTCTCGTTCAAAGTGACTGAAAAAGGGCGGGGTGTTACAAAATGCCTCCAAAGAGAAATACCCGACAAAACCAGAAAGGGAAGGAAAAAGAGGTAAAAACCTCTCAACATGAAAATGAGGTAGAAAAATCTCAACATGAAGAGGAGGAATGACAATCTCGACATGAAGAGGAAGAACAACCATCCCACCAAAAGGAGGAAGAACAAAGCAGCGTGAATATACCGGTGGTGCCTCCTAAACTACAAAGATTGGTTAAAGCGGTGGTCACTTCGGTGCTTCAACAGCACTTGAACGGGAATGAAACCACCAACGAGACCAATGGCAGGAGCATGGTCAGGGACTTCCAGCAACAGTACCCTCCCTACTTCAAAGGGAGAGAAGGGGCTGTCGGATCAGAAAATTGGTTGAAAAAGATCACACAGATCCTGACCCTACTCAAGATTTCGAGTCATACTGACAAGATTTTACTGGCCACGTCACAACTGATCGATGATGTCGGTAAATGGTGGGAGGTGGTACAGAAACAACGAGCACTTCTTCCGGAAGGAGAGAGGACTGCAATGACTTGGGATCAGTTCTCAGCTACCTTCTTGGACCATTATTTTCCCGAGGAGGAGAAGGAGCACCAAACTCAACCTTTTCTATCTTTGGTACAAGGTACCATGATGGTGGCAGAATACCACCAGGAGTTTCTCAGTTTGTCTTGCTATGCGTTCTATATGGTGGATACAAAGTATCGAAGGGCACGCAACTTTGAGTGGGGCCTACGGCCAAGCATAAGGGCCAAGGTAACCATATTCAAGGCAGCTACATTGGAAGAGTTGGTCAGCAGGTCCACTATAGCAGAGCAAGAGATGGTTGAGTTAGTGCGTTTTGACAACCATCGAGCTCAGAGTGGGAGGGGTACATTTCAGCCCAACGAGAAGTTCCGACCGAACTTTAGCAGACCCTCACCATCCACTAGGTCAACAGGGGGCTTTCGTCCCAATCATCCCTCCCCATCTGCATCAGTCACTCAAGCTCCCAGAGGGGTGAACAACTGCTTTCATTGTGATCAGCCGGGCCATTTTAAGAGGGAATGCCCACAACTCAACAAACCCTCTTATTCCAGAGGTTCATCTCGCCCACCAGCTAGGCCAGCTAATTCACGAGGAGGCAGAACATTTAACCAGGAGGGACGGGCGCCTACAGGATTTGGACGGCTATTTACCATAGCTCCTTCAGCAGCAGAGGATCACTCTGTGATTCAAGGTATGGCGGTAGTTAGTTGTTCCTACGCCTTTGCTTTATTTGATTTTGGAGCATCCCACTCTTTCATATCTGTGGCATTCATATCTGCAACTGGAACTTTAATACAAAAACTGTCCACATCACTTACCATTGTATCCTCCGTCGGAGACACATCATTGGGGCTTATATGCACAGCAATGAATACTGAACTAGCTGGACTCAGATTTTAGTTCAACTATTTTGTACTCGATATGATAGAGTACGATATTATTTTCGGCATGGACTGGTTGGCTAGCTTTCAGGTCAACATTGATTGCTATCGCCACAGGGTGACATTTTGGTCACCCAATGGAAAACAACATGTGGTGCTTACTGACAAACAAAGCAGACTGCATGAAGGGTTGAGTCATCTGGTATTGAACACTATCAAAATCAACAAGGCACTGGTGGCTGAACTTCTGGCAATAGTAAAGGACTATGCAGATGTATTCCCAACAGAACTCCCTAGCTTGCCTCCCATGAAGGAGATCAATTTTGAAATCAAGTTGCACCTTGGCACTGCACCAGTGTCACTACCACACTACCGGATGGCACCGGCAAAGATGTCTGAGCTAAAGAAGCAGATTGATGAACTGCTCAGACTAGGATGCATCCGGAACAGTACATCGGCTTGGGGAGCTCCAGCTTTATTTGTGAAGAAGAAGGATGGTTCACTTCGTATGTGTGTGGATTACCGAAAACTGAACCAGCTGACGGTTAGAAACAAGTACCCTCTACCCAGGATCAATGATCTATTTGATCAATTTAGAGGTTCCAGTCATTTCTGTAAGATTGACCTGATGTCCGGATACCATCAAATCCGGGTTAGGGAGGAGGACATAGAAAAGACAGCCTTTAGAACACGGTTTGGACTATATGAGTTTGTAGTCATGCTGTTTGGACTCACCAATGCACCGGCTGCGTTCATGGATCTAATGAACAAGATTTTTCGTCCTTACTTGGACCAATTTGTCATTGTATTTATTGATGACATTTTGATTTATTCCAAAACTCAGGAAGAACATGCTGAGCACCTGAGGATAGTTTTGGACACTTTGAGGAAGAACATGTTATTGCCAAAGCCAGCAAGTGTGAATTCTGGCTACCCAAGGTTAACTTCTTGGGACATGTCATAGCAGCAGAAGGTATAGCTGTGGACCCAGCTAAAGTGGCGGCAGTGGGAGAATGGAAAGCGCCAAAGAATGTAATAGAGATCCGTAGCTTCTTGGGATTGGCTGTTTACTACAGGAAGTTTATCATGGACTTCTCCAAGATTGCATCTCCACTGACTCGACTCACTTAGAAATGAGTCAAATTTGAGTGGTCAGACATGTGCAACCGGAGATTTAAAGAGCTGAAGAAGAGACTTACAACTGCACCTATCTTAATTTTGCCGGAAAGAGGCAAGGGTTATGAGGTACAATGCGACGCTTCAGGAGAAGGACTTGCGTGTGTCCTCAGTCAAACTCATCGTGTGGTGGCTTATGGTTCAAGACAATTGAAAATACATGAACGTATCTATCCTACGCACGATCTTGAACTAGCCGCAGTGGTCTTCGCTCTCAAAAGCTGGAGACATTATCTATATGACGAAAAATTTGAAGTGTTTTCAGATCATAAGAGCTTGAAATACTTGTTTGATCAGAAAGAGCTCAACCTGAGACAGTGTAGATGGATGGAATATCTGCAGGATTATGAGTTCGCACTTCGTTATCACCCCGGTAAGGCGAACAAGGTGGCGAATGCCCTTAGCCGTATATTACATGCATCAGTGGCATGTTTGATCAGGACAAAATGGGAGATGTTGAATACCATACAAGAGTTCAATTTATATATCAATAACCATGAGAGTACGTACAATTTCATCATACGGTCCAACATGGTTAACAAGATTGAACAGGAACAACGGATAGACCCGGAAGTGGAGGAGATATGGGCCAAGATGTCTACTGGTGAAGTCATACCGGAATGAGAATTACGACCAGGATAGGGTCTTGCATTCCGAGGAAGGATATATGTGCCTAAGAGCTGCAGAAAAGAGTTACTGATTGAGGCACATCAGACCAAACTCTTTATTCATCCGGGCAGCACCAAGATGTATCACGACCTGAAAAGACATTAATGGCGGCATGGACTCAAAAGAGATGTGGCAGAATTTGTGGCTCATTGCTTAACGTGTCAACAGGTTAAGACAGAACATCAGAAGCCACCAGGGTTACGCAAACCCTTACCACGTGCCGGAATGGAAATGGGAGCACATCTCCATGGATTTTATGACAGGGTTGCCAAGGTCTTCAAAGGGCAACAATGCGATATGGGTCGTGGTAGACCGACTGACCAAGTCTGCACATTTTCTTCCAATTAAGATGACAGACTCATCTGAGAATTTAGGTCAGCGGTATATCAAGGATATCATCAGATTGCATGGTATACCTCGGACTATTGTGTCTGACATAGATGGTCGATTCACAGGCAGAGTATGGCAGAGCATGCAGTCGGCCATGGGAACAGATTTACTGACTAGCACAGTATTCCATCCATAGACTGATGGGCAGTCTGAGAGGACAATACAAACATTGGAGGATATGCTGAGAGCATGCATGCTAGATTTCAAGGGTGGATGGGAGGATCACTTGCCGTTGGTAGAATTCTCATACAACAACAGTTACCAGGCAAGCCTCCAGATGGCTCCATTTGAGGCATTATATGGTAGACCATGTAAATCACCTGTGTGCTGGACAGAGGCCGGTGAGCCTGCACTGATTGGACCTGAGTTGTTTGCAGAGACTACAACACAGATACAGGTGATACGGCAGCATCTATTGACTGCGTAAAGTCATCAGAAGAGCTATGCTGACAAGAGGAGGAGGTTCCTTGAATTTGAGGTGGGGGACATGGTGTTCTTGAAAGTCTCGCGACGGAAGGGACACATGAGATTTGGAAAGAAGGGGAAACTATCACCAAGATATGTGGGACCATTTTCAGTCATAAGAAGGATGGGGGACGTGGCTTATCAATTGGCACTCCCTTCCCAGTTGGCATCTTTGAACGATGTGTTCCATATATCGATGTTGAGGAAGTACAATCCTGATCCCTCTCATGTATTGAATATACAAGACATAGAGGTCCAAAGCGACGTGACATACCTCGAAAAGCCTGTCCGAGTGGTGGACAAAGAACAAAGGGTATTGCGGAACCGAGCGATCCAATTTGTCAAGGTGGTATAGGATCGACATGCCATTAAGGAAGCCACTTGGGAACTCGACTCGGAAATGAGAACAGCTCATCCTGAGGTATTTATGTAAATGTTTGATGTAACGCCCCGCCCTTTTTCACCCGTTTTCTGAAAATCAGAGTCTATTTTTTTTTTTTAAATAGAAGAGTGAGAGAGGGCGCGGACGCCACGACGCGAGTTAAGTCCGAGATTCTAAAGCCCGACCCTTAACTGGCCAACCCCACGCGTACGCGGAGCTAAGTCCACGAGAACGGTTCACGCGTAAGAAGTAAGCTCGCGGATTATAATTATTGCGGAACATGATAATAGAGTCTATCCTACCGGTTTTTAGATAGAAGGGAAGATACAACATTGAATTTACCAAAAAGCCCCTATGTTCATGATTATATCACAAAATGTATCGTCCATAAGTAACGTCCAAAACCATCGCAAGAAATGTAAATTTATACAACCCGACAAGCTAAGTTACTTATAATTACATCTCCAAAATGTAAACATAACATAAACTAGGACTGCGCTTTCCAAGCTCTTAGGCTTGGCCTCCGGTATGTCCACCGCTTCCTGCCTCTCCTGCGTCATCAGCTAGGGTAGAAGTAGGGCGTTAGTCAACGCGCCCAGTAGGACTCCGAGTAGGGCTAGCACATGGATTAGTGATAACACATATACCGATAAAATAACATATAACAAAATACGTATGTGATGAATGCTATGTCATGGGTGCTTATGTCATGTGTCCCACCCATTGTCCGTATGATCATACAATATCGTGTTTCCCCATGTTTGCTTCTCGGTCGCCCCGACGGAGCATGGACTCCAGTTATAGCCCTCAGACTATCCCCATGTCTGATTCTTGGTCGCCCCGACGGAGCATGGACTCCGGTTATAGCCCTCAGGCAATCCCCATGTCTGATTCTCGGTCGCCCCGACGGAGCATGGACTCCGGTTTGTTTATTTTTTTCTGCCCATGCCATGCATGAGATGTAGGTGCATTATGCTATGTAGTATATAGATAGACCATAATCGATATACCATACATAGTCATATGATGCATAATATTAAAATATAATCCATGATACTATCATGTAACTCATAAGTTAAAACTCATCAGTACAAGTCCCATAAATCATAAATAATCATAAATCCATAATAAGCCAAGTCAAAGTAATTTAAAACACCATCACATATCCATCGCTTACAAAAAGGTAGGAATCCTACCGAATACCGTGTCGCGTTCCGTTACGCTTTCCGTTCGATAATCCGGTCGCCGATCGCGTACCGTTTTGCGACGTCCGATACCTTATTACATTTACCGAATTAGTCCATACGTCATCCATGGTTAAGTTCTTAACTAATTATAACCCTAGATCCATTCAATGATCTTTAAATACATTATAAGTTTATCGAAAATCGGCCTTAACTTAGCCCATTATTTGGTTTGATCACATACATAAATCCGATTTGGACCATTTTAGATATTTCCAATTTGCGGCCTAAAACGCAGCAACTAATCGCTTCACTTAACCATTCACAAAATATCCGATTTTTATGTCTAATCCCTATAGGGTTCGGCCATGTACCATGGCCGAACCCATGGTTCTTCAATGTGGCCACTTATTACGGTTTTGCCACTCTCCTTCCATGGTAAATCATCCATTCATTTATGTGCATTCTAAGTCCAAGATTCATTCATACTTAGGTCCATTCAATCATGACCTAACATCATAAAATCAGCCATCTAATATTTAATTTTGAAAAATATTTACTCCCACACCTAATTCCACATTTTGGCCTAAGGTGTGGCCCACATATCATTTTTATAATCCATCAAAATCTAGTATTCTTCTACATTATTTTCCATTTATTAAATCCACTAATCACTACCCTAAGGTTCACCTTTATGGATACCATTTTCAAAGACTAAGTTTTGTCCCAAAATAATCCATCTAAATTTTCATTTCCATTAAAAAGATTACCACACACCATACTTACTCATCTATCCAAATTCCCATTCTTCCATGTTATTTTCCATGCCTAAAAATCTCAAACCATTACCATAGGGTTCGGCCATACACCATGGCCGAACCCATGGTTCATGGCCCACCTTCTTAGAGCCATTTAAGACCAAAGTTCTATGAATATTTGTCCATGATTTTTTTCTTGTTAAAAATTCCATTTAAAATCATTAATATCATTCATTTGGTCCATTTAAAACTTGTGTCACACATTTTGGAAATCCATTTACAACTATCATTTTCTCCATCATTTTCCATCTTTCTATTCTTATAAAATAATTAACCATCACCATAGTTCCATAAAAAAATTCTAAAACATCATCCATGGATTTCATCATAAAACTTTTTCCAAAAATTTGCCTACATTTAACCCTTGAAACCCTAACCATTCTCCAAAATTTCAAACCTTAACATCTTAATAATTCATCACCATTTACCATGGGGTTCGGCCATGCTACATGGCCGAACCCTAAGGTCTATCCAATCCATCAAAATTTCCATTTTCCTATGCTTAATAAAGACTTATAACAATTCCATTTAAAATTTCCATGCTTCCATTTCTTAATCCATTCCTCCATTTTTCATCCATTTCTTATCTTATCTTTTGATGGATCTTAGATCCATGGCCCACAACATTTTGGCCATGTTTAGTCTAAGAAATGAATTCCACATCCTATCTTTAAGAAAAAACATAAACTCTTGTTTAAGAAATTCTTACCGCACCGACGACTCCTCCGGTCCTTCTTTTTTTTTCCTTAGCCCTTTCTCCTTCTTTCTCTTCTTGATGATCGGCTAGATGAGCTTGATCAATGGTGGGACATGCTTGGATTGGCTAAGGTAAATGAGGTTAGGTTAAGAGAGAAAGAGAGTATGGAGATGAGGGAGAGATCTTCAAGGTTCTTGATCTTGGGGTGGCCCAAGACCTATCTTTTTCTTCTCTTTTCCTCCTCTTTCTTTCTAAGTTTTTCTTCTAAGTTTCCTTTCCTCCTCTCTTGCAAGGTGAGGGACGAATTTCATGTGTGTGGGAGATAGAGTGAAAATGGTTAGTTTGACATGAGATGGAGGTGGTTGGAGTGGTCTTCATTCAAGCATTAACTTTCTCAACAACCAAGCATGGGTTGGCTTGACTTTGGTGGTGGTGGTTGAGACCCAACCACCATTCAAGCCCATGGTTTTAATTTGTGTTTTCTTGAGGTGGTTTGTTTGTTGGAGTGGTTTTGACCATTTAACCATTTGACCATTTTAATCTTAGGTTGATTAACTTAGATCACCTTGATCCCTTGATTAATTTATTTAATCACTTTCTATTTAATTTAATCCCATTAATTTCCCTCCATGATCCACCCATGGTTGACCAAGTCAACCATGGTGGTCGGCCCCACTATTCCTGGGTCCACACGCCACCTCAATTGGTGAGGTGGAGGTGGGCCCCATTGGCCATGTTGCATTGGTCCATTTATCACCTAACTTAGGTGATTTAAATTTTATTAATTGTATCCCTTTTATTGGATCATCATTGGGCCCATGGCCCAATTTGATTCTTGTCTTACCCCTTTATCTTAGGGCTTAGTTACCTTGGCCCATTGGGTCCCACATGGCTCTTTCACCCAAATTGACCATCTTTGACCCGATTACTTACCATTGACCAATTACATGTATCAATTCCAATTCAAGGTTTATTGAGTAACCATTGGGCCCATGGCCCAATTAGATCCCCTCCTTTTCCACTTACCTTAGGGTTTGAACCGATTTTGATCCATTGGGCCCCACATGGCTATCGGGCCCACTTTGACCATCGTTGACCCGATTAGTCCTCATTGACCCCTTTAATGGATTTCATCCAACCCATGGCCCAATTGGGCCATCCTTGGGCCATTGTCCCAAAATTTGGTCCATTTGGCATTTTATTATATCAAATTTCAAATTAAAATGAATAAATGCCAATATATATATTTATCAAAAATTCGGGTTATTACATTTGAAACCCTACTTCACTCGATTTTTGGGACGAAAATTTTAAAAAGAGGGTTGTATTGTAACACTTCGGAATTCCATGTTATCAATATTTACGGAATTTGCCATTTTAATTGTGAATTAACGGATATGAACCTTAGATGGGTAAGGTGTTGGGTCAATGACCCAATTAGGACCCAATAGTTATGGTATAAGGTTCAATTTAAATTAAATGGGGCTGAATTAAAAAGGTAATGCAATATGTCTAAAACTTAAATATGGATTGCTTTGGCCGTGTATGTGAGGTTTGTAATAGCCCGGAATTTTTAAATCAATATATATGTGGCTATTATTTATTCTAATGATGGAAAAATTGGAATTTTGATGGTATGGATGTCAAATGGATCAAAATTTGGGGCAAAGGCCCAAGTATGGTCCGATGGACCATGGATTGGATGGAATTCATTTAAAGGGTCAATAAGGGTTAATTGGGCCAAGGATGGTCAAACTGGGCCCAATGCACATTTGGGACCCAACGGGTCAAAAGGATTCAAACTCTAAGGTAAATGGGTGGGAAAGAATTTAATTGGGCCATGGGCCCAATGTGATCCAAGTAATTGAAATGGATTTAATTAGATTTAAATCACCTAAGTCAGTAATAGAACGATCAAGGTGACATGGCTGAATGGGACCCACCTCCACCTCACCAAGTGAGGTGGCGTGTGGACCAAGGATTGGTGGGGCCGGCCACCATGGTTGAATCGGTCAACCATGGGTGTATGCATGAAGGGAATTTAAGCAAATGGAATTGAGTTAAATGGGAATTAATTAACCTAATGATCTAATTAATTAATTAATTAAGCTAATCAAATGAGGTGGTCAAATGGTCAAATGGAAGACCAAAAGCCATCTTATCTTTAACACCCAAAAACGTTGGCTTGGTGGTGGTTTATCCCAACCACCACCATAAAGCATGAAAAATATGCCATGTGGTTGGTGGGAAAGTAATGGTTGAGTATAACTTAAGCAACCTTGGGATAAGATGGGTTTTTATTTTCATTCTCTCCCATTTCACTCTCTCCCTCTCTTGCTCTCCCACATTGCCGTCCCACACCAAGAGAAAGAAGAAGAAAAGCTTGGAAGAAAAAGAGAAGAAGAGAAGAAAGAAGCCAAACTTGGCCATCATTCCAAGATCAAGCCATAGTATCTTTTTCCTCACCATCCTCTCCTCTCCCTCTCTCAAAACACACCCCATGATGGCCGAACCCAAGCTCGGAGGTTTTTCATCTTGATCAAGCATCCTAGCCGACCAAGAAAGGAGAAGAAGAAGAGAGGAGGTCAAGGAGTCCGAAGGGAGCAAAGAAAGTCGGAGGAGCCGACGGATTGTAAGTATTTCTAAACAAGAGATTGGATTTTTTTTAGGGTTTAAGATTTGGGGTCCATTTCTTAGATTTAGTGGTGGCCAAAACATTATGGGCCTTGGATCTCAAATCCATCCCATGGAAGGATGAAAAAAATGGACAAAACCCTAATGGGTAAATTAGGGCTAAGAAAAATAAATAGATTAAGGACATTATGTAAATAAATTATTTAAGCAATGGATGTATGGAATTTTTGGAAGGAATCATGGTGAGTAATTAAGTAAATTGGAATGGGGTTTTTAAGGTTTAAAATCATGGAAGGATGATTTGTGATTTTTACGGTTTTAATGATTTAATATAGTGATTTTAAATGAGGGAATCCATGGATGAAGGTTAATGTTTCTATGGTCTTAAATGTCACTAATGAATGATGAAACCTATGGTGATGTATTGGAATTTTAATGGGTTTAAGAATGGAGGTTATGGTAAGTAGTTAATGGATTTTAAAAAAGTTTTAAATGAATGAATGTTAGTGATTTTTAAAGGGAGTATTAAATAAAGAAAACCATGAAGAGATTTTATGGATGGAATGTTTTGAACCCTATGGTAATGTATTCATAATTTAATGGATATGAAAGATGGAAAAATGATGGAGAAGGTGCATTGTTTCTAAGTGGATTTTAGGTATTATAAAGGGTTTTAAAAGGGTGGAAATAAGTTTTAAAAAAATAAATAAAACCATGGGGAGATTTTGGTGAACTTAGGTGTCTTGGAACCATGGAAAAATATTGGGAAGTATTGGTAGCTTTGATGGACTTAAAATGTACCAAATGATGATCAAAATTGGTGATTTAAAATGCATGATGTATACCTCTTCATGGTGGAGCTTATGGTAGACCTAAATGATGAAAATGGGTCCAAGTAAAAATAGGAAAAAGACATCATGGGTTCGGCCATGGTGCATGGCTGAACCCATGACCCAATTATAGGTCATCTTATGGGCAAAAATTGGTATTATGCATGTGTTTAAAATTAATGGGGATTAAGTGAACTTAAGGACTGATTTTTAATGTGTTCATGTCATGATTGATGAATCATTAATGGATCTAAATTTGTGAATCAATTATGGACAAAGAAATGTACATGGTTAAGTGAATGTGTAACCATGGGAGAGATAGTGGCAAAACCGTAAATAATGGCCAAATTCAAGAACCCCATGGGAGATGATCATGGACTTAGGGGCTCTAAGTAACAAACTTATGTATGGTTAAATAAAGCCTAGGGTGGCTGATTTTTAGACTCATGTGATTAAAATAGTAGATGGACTAAATGGGACCCACAAAACCTAGATAGTGAGGTGCGGCCATGGGGTATGGCCGGACCCCACTAAGGTATGATTTATGGGCTTAGAAATGGTTAAAAACATGGACTGATTATTCATATGTAATAAGGTATCGGACGTCGCAATCGGTGCGCGATCGGCGACCTGATTCGTGAACTGAAACGTAAAGGGGCGCTAGTCGGTATTCGGTAGGATTCCTCCTACCTTTTTGTAAGCCATGGATATGTGATGGTTCCTTTAATTTATTTTGATAATTATATGATTTGTCTTATGATGGATTTTAAGACTGAATTTTATGTTAATGCTATGAATTATATTTTAAGGTTATGCATTATATGTTATGGCTATGTATTATATATTAAGGTTATGAGTTATATATATTACATAGCATAATGCATTTACATCTCATGCATGGCATGGACGGGAAAATAAAGAAACCGGAGTCCATGCTCCGTCGGGGCGACCTAGAACAAACATGGGGATAGCTTGATATGCTATAATCGGAGTCCATGCTCCGTCGGGGCGACCGAGAAGCAAACATGGGGATGTCTTGATATGTTGAGATATAACCGGAGTCCATGCTCCGTCGGGGCGACCGAGAAGCAAATACGGGGATATCATGATGGTTTGGATGAGGGGTGGGACACATGACATAAGACACCCATGGCATTGCATTCACTTTATGGTTTTTCATTATATTATTACCTGTGTGTTTGTTATCACTAATCCAAGTGTTAGCCCTACTCGGAGTCCTACTGGGCGCGTTGTCTAACGCCCTACTTCTACCCTAGCTGATGACGCAGGAGATGGTGGAACCGAAGGACGCGACGGGAGCCAAGGGTAGGAGCATGAGAAAGCGGGCTACTTAGTTATTTAAATTTATTTTGGAATATGTAATTGAGTAGCTTAGCTCGTCGGATTGTAATCATTTCTATTTCTTGCTATGGTTTGGACTGTATGTTCGGATGTTATCATTTTGAGGTATTTAGTAATTAAATGAATATATCTTCCCTGCTGTCTCAAAATTGGTAGGATAGTCTCTATTATAATGTTCTGTATTTAATTATATTCCGCGAGCTTACTTCCTACGTGTGAACCGTTCTCATGAACTTAGTTCCATGCACGCGTAGGGTTGGCGAGTTAAGGGCCGGACTTTAGAAGCTCGGAGCTTAACTCGCGTCGTGACGTCCCGCGCCTTGTCACTTCTTGTTTCAAAAAAAAAAAAAATAGACTCTGATTTTCGGTGAAAAGGGCGGGGCGTTACAAGGTTGACATGGAAACATATATTGACTAGATTTTTGGAGTTATAGCCGAACAAGGTTTGTCCTATATTGGGCAAAACGTGTAGATGGTGTGAACGCCCGCCCCTTTTCTCTATGCTACTTAGCCGAAAATTAGAGTATATTTTTTCTTTTTGAAATAAAGAGTGACAAAGAGCGCGGGGCGTCACAACGAGAGTTAAGTCCAAGCTTCCAAAGCTCGACCCTTAACTGGCCAACCCTACGTGTGCGTGGAACTAAGTCCACGAGAACGGTTCACACGTAGAAAGTAAGCTTGCAGAATATTAACTAAATGCTGAGTTATAATAGAGTCTACCTACCAATTTTAGATAGCAAGGAATTACATCACTTAAGTTACTAAAATACCTCAAAATTATAATGTCCAAAATAAAAGTCCAAACCATAGCAATAGTCTAAGTTATTACAGTCCAACGAGCTAAGTTACTCAAATTACATTTCCAAAATAAACTTGAGTAAATAAACTAGCTCGCTCCTCCCAAGCTCCTACGCTTGGCCCCGGTCGCATCCTTCATCTCCTCCGTTTCCTGCATCATCATCTAAGGTGGAAGTAGGGCGTTAGACAACGCGCCCAGTAGGTACTCCGAGTAGGGCCAACACATGGATTAGTGATACCAAAGCACATAGGTAATAGTATATCAAAGCCATGCAATTTAAAATACAATGCCATGCAATGGGTGTCCTATGTCATGAATCCCACCCGTCATCCATATCATCATCATACCATGTCCCTCTTGATGGAAAGAGCCTCATCAAGATATAATAACCACAAGTATCCCCCTTGATGGCAAAGCCTCATCAAGGTATAATAAACACAAAGTATCCCCCTTGATGGAAAAGCCTCATCAAGGTATCCCCCATGTTTGTTTATCGGTCGCCCCGACGGAGCATGGACTCCGGTTACTTTTCATCCCTCCCATACCATGCATGATATGCAAGTGCAATATGTCATATAATTATACAAACCATGGCATTGAAAATCCAATCTTAAAACATGTCATATGATTACCAAAATAAATCAAGGAAAACATCTATATATACACCATCCATGGCTTACAATAAGGTAGGAATCCTACCAAATACTGACTAGTGTTCCCTTGCGTTTCTGTTCACGAATTCGGTCACCAATCGCGCACCGCTTGCGATGCCCCGATACCTTATTATACATCGATAAATCAGCCCATGTTTTAACCATGCCTAAGTCCCTAACACATGCCTTAGTGGGGTTCGGTCATACCCCATGGCCGAACCCTACTAATTAGGTTTATGGGTCCCATCTTAATCCATTGATCATCTTAATCTTGTGGGTCCCAAATCAGCAACCTTATGTTTCATAAATCACACATAAGGTCATCACTTTGATCATCATTTAACCACATTTTAAGTCCATTAAAACCACCAACATTTCCTCATTATCTCCATGATCCAAATACATTTAAATCCACAAAATCTCTCCATGGGGTTCGGCCATACACCATGTTCGAACCCATGGTTCATGGTTCATCCTCATTTGTAAGGTGTAAAACCATAGATATTCATTAATACTTCTCCATGGCTTTCCTTCATTTACAACCCTTAAAAATCCTTACCATACACCCATTAAAAACTTTTAAATCATTAACACCCTTGCATGTTCTTCATCCTTAAAAAAACCTTTTTAAACTCCCCAACATCCTTTCATGGGTTCGGCCATACAACATGGCCGAACCCCATGGTTCATCATTTTATTTAAAACACATATAACCATGTTCATATCTCTTGGTGGTTATAAGACTTAGGGTTTGGCCATGCAAAGGCCAAACCATGAACCTTGATAATTTACCTTATCGTGGGCATGCATGGGGTCTTTACCAAATAATTAGGGTTCGGCCATGCAAGGGTCGAACCATGATTATTGGCCATCCTTCATGCTTAACACATGCATGCATACATAAACCATACATAGTGTCCTTAGCAATCCATTTTACCCATTAGGGTTTTGTCCACCATTTTACTTATTTCTTGGATGGATTTTTAGATCCATGGCCCATAACATTTTTGGCCACCATTTAACCCAAGAAATGGACCTTCCATGATCTCCTTTTTAACCCTTAAAATTTAAAACCTTGATTGAATACCACTTACCGATCCGCGACTCCTCCGGCTTCCTTTTTCTCCTCTTGGTCCCCTAGCCTTCTTTCTTCTTCTTCTCCTTGTTGCTCGGCCAATGGATGAGCTTGACGAAGGTGAGATCACCAAAGATTGGTTCGGCCAAGATGAAGGTAGATTGAGAGAGGGAGAGGAGGAAATAATAGGAAATCTTCTAAGTCTTGGTGTTCCTTGGAGTGTGGTCGGCCAAGCTTGGGGTGTTTCTTCTCTTTTCTTCTAAGTTTCTCTTTTTTCTTCTTCTTCCTTGTGTCTTCTTTTCTTTTGGTCTTGGGGGAAAGAGAGGAGGGACGGTTTTGGAGAGTGAGAGATGAGATGGGAATGAGATGAGACTCTAGACCCTCCCCATCTCATTTGAGTTGCTTGGGTTAGACTCCACCCTCATTAAGGTGGAGTCTTCCCCATGAGTCCCTTGACTAGGCTAAGGGGTGCATGGCCTTGCATGTCCCCAATCTTAGGGCCATTGTCCCTTAGTGGGGGTGGTTGGGATGGGATGGAACCACCAACCCACCATGAGCCAATGCATGCTCAAGCCAAGCCTTATTTTGTGGGTCTTTGTCTTAGCCTATCCACCCTCCATGGCCAACGGTTTTTGTGGTCTAAGTTGGGTGGTTTGGGTGGGTCAAATGGGATGGAAATCATCCATTTGACTCACCAATTATTTAAGTGACTCACCCCCCTCTTAACTCACTTAATTTATTTAATTTGTTACTTAACTTAGGCCCTTTAATTTCATAATTTAATTTCTATTTATTTCCCTTTAATTCCTTCATGAATCCACCCATGGTTGACCAAGTCAACCATGGTGGCCGGCCCCACCAATTCCTTAGCCTACCCGCCACCTCACTTGATGAGGTGGAGGTGGGTCCCACTTGATCATGTCACCTAAGTTTATTCAATATTAACTTAGATGATTTTCATTAATTAATTCAACTTAATTTACTTTGATCCTCCATAATTCCCTTTGACTTATCCATGGTTGACCAAGTCAACCATGATGGTCGGCCCCACCTATGTCTTGGTCCACACACCACCTCACTTGATGAGGTGGAGGTGGGCCCCATTTGGTTATGCCATCTTGATTTATTCATAACTAAACTTAGGTGATTTAATTAATTCCTATTTAACTTAGGTGATTTAAAAAAATTCAATCCATTCAAACTAATTGGATCACCATCGGGCCCATGGCCCAATTAAATTTACTTCCTACCCAATTACCCAAATGCTTAAATCATCTTGACCCATTGGGTCCCAAATGGGTATTTGACCCAATTGACCATCCTTGACCCACTCAAGTGAACTTATTCCAATCCATGGTCCATTGCCCAAATTTTGACCCATTTAACATCTATTCCATTGAAATTCTCAATTTCCATCATTAAAATAAAAATAGCCAATATATATATTGACTTAAAAATCCGGGCTATTACAGATGGGATTGGGATTAGGCAATAACATCTGACTGCCTAATCCAAATAAAGAAGATGTTTAAAATTAGTTTAGATTTCCTTGGCCGAATATTAGATACCCATATCCATGATGATGCGCTAAAGGTGTCCTTTCCTTTGATTAGAAACGGCACTAGGGGAATTGCTAAATGAAGGGTCACGACATCTTCTAATTATAGATAGGATAGAGTGGAAGAATTAGAAAAAAAAAAAAAAGACACAAGTTGGGTTTATGGACTTGGACATAATTGTAAATCAAATGGGACATAGTTTTAATTGATTGATATATTATAAGGTAACGGGACCTCACAAGGTGTGTACTATCGTGAGCGGTTACCGGACGAAAGCGCAAGGACACGTTAGTGGTCTTTGGTAGGATTCCACCTCTTTAAAACCATGCGTTTATGTACAATGTTTTTATATTACTTTGATGAATTTATGTTGTAAAAGATGCGTTTCAAATGTGAGTTTTAATGCTATGTTTACGATATAAAATAGTATGTGTTTCATTAGCATCTCATGCATGGCATGGGGTGAAAGATATGTAACCTAAGGGGCCACACTTCCTCGGGGTGTCCGAAAAACCTATGTCGGATACCTTGATGTACTTTTCCATCAAGAAGAAACCGGAGGGGCCACACTCCTTTGGGGCATCCGAAAGACCTATGTGGGTGTTGTTACATGTGTTTATGATGGGTGAGACTCATTGCATACGACTCATGTCATGGCATTGTTTTTATATGGATTTATTATTATGTTATACTCATGTTTTGTACTAACCATGTGTTAGTCCTAAATAGAATACCTACTAAGCGCGTTGTTCTGACGCCCTACTTCTACCCTAGTGAATGATAGAGGAAACAAAGGGAACGATGAACACGAAGAGGGCCAAGCATAGGAGCTTAGATACTTTTAATTTATATTTTGAATAAGTTACTTATGGACTTGTAATTTGAGTAACTAGACTTCGGGCATGTAATAGTTTAGATGATGTGCTATGGTTGGATGTTTATTTGGATAATTATGTTATGTTAATTATGATTATGGACTTGACGTACTTTGCTATCTAAAATAGAATAGAACTAGGTTCTATTATAATTCCGTAGTTATGATTTTAATCCGCAAGTTTATATTGTTATGTGTGAACCATTTTCATGGACTTAGTCCATGCACACATAGGGTTGGCCAGTTAAGTGTTGGACTTTAGAAGTTCGAACTTAGCTCGCGTCGTGACGTCCCGCTCTCTATCACTTATTAAAAAAAAAAAAATGGACTCTGATTTTCGGAAAGCATAGTGAAAAAGGGCGGGGCGTTACATTATCTAATCAAGGAATAGATAGATGTTGAAAACCAACAACCAAAGAATAGAATTTAGAATCTTGTTTCCATGGCACAAGATTGAAAAGAATAAATGAAAGGACTCTAGCTTCAGCTAGAGGGTAGAGTAAAACTCAATAAGAGTGATATGCATGATGTTATTTATATTTAAATAATCTAAGGGGTGAATTTCATGAAGGAGGGTCGAGCCCTACATGTAAACAGAAGAGACTAACAAACAGTCAGTCGACTGAATCCCAGATTCAGTCGACTGAACTGGTATTGGATGAATCAGAATATAGTTTCTAGGAGTTTCAGCCGACTGAAACTACGATTCAGTCGACTGAACTAGTGTGGCTGAAGACAGAAAACCATTCCTGGGAGTTTCAGCTGACTGAATCTTGTGATTTAGTCAACTGAAAGTAGACGTATCAAAGAAGTAAAGGGATCTGACGTGTTTCAGCCGACTGAATCTTGGATTCAGTCGACTGAATGATTACTTAGCAAACACGTAAACTGTTGGTTGATGATTCAGCCGACTAAATCATGGATTCAGTCCACTGAATCTATACAGGCCGAACTCACAGTTAATTTGATCCAAAGTCAGCCCACTGAATTAGGGATTCAGTCGACCGAAAGATGGTTGACCAAGAATGCAAAGGGTTTGACTCAGAGTCAGCCGACTGAATCTGTGATTCAGTCGATTGAAATGTTAGTGAGTCAAGAAATAATAGTACTGAGTTGGGGTTCAGCCGACTGAAAATGTATTTCAGTCAACTGAAAGTCTGCGGTAAGGCAGAACATTGTAGCTGAGCGTGATTCAGTCGACTGAAATGAAAAGTTGATTTTTATATGATATTTCAAAAAATCTCAGTCTAATTGGAAGATGTAGGGATGATTTAAATTATATAGATAATCAAATTGACATAAGTACGTGATTAAATTCATTAAGGTGAAGAGATTTAGCAAATAGGTTAGCGATTTCTCAACATGATGAATTACTTTGGTTTACGAAATGTACATGTGTATGAACTGTTTTCGATGGCAATATGTAATTTGAAATGAAAAGGCATTATTTCATTCATGATCTCATGCATGGCATGGGAGGGAGTATATGGGTAGCAAGCCAAGTTATGAGCTGTCCGGACATAACTTGGGGCTTGAAAAGTAGCTTGGAAGAAGCTATGTGAACCATTGATATGTTGGCCTTGTCCGGGATTGCTAGATAGGGATACTACGTAATTTGGGCCAAAAAGCTCCGGGGTAACCAATCCATAAACCCTACGCAGAGGGAGGAGTCCATGCTCCATCGGTAATTCCGATTAACACACGTGAGGTATAACAGTGACCTGGTGGTGCCGTCACAAAACACTACGGACGTAAATGGCCAAAGGAACACCTTGATATGGTTTCATTATATCAAGGAAAATGTTGTGATGATTTGTATGGTATTTTATATGGAGATTGGGTGATGGACCATTGGCATATGACACCCATGACATGTGTAACGCCCCACCCTCTCCGAGACAAAATCAGAGCCTAATTTTTTTTTTAAACTTAAACACCGGACAAGGGCGAAGGGACGTCACGACGTGAGTTAAATTCAGACTACTCAAGTCTGAACCTTAACTGGCCACCCATGTGTACATGGACTAGACCATGATAAATAATCCACACATGGAACTAAACAATAACTTGCGAAATATACTAGACTAACTGTGGAAATAGAATGAATAGATAGCAAACAGTCTCAATTAATAATTAAGATAAATCAACCATCCATACTTAATAACCTAATCAAACCATAACAAAGTATTAACTTATTACATGTCCATCAAGTATAACTTAAATGACAATAAATATGAAGTCCAGTTCAACAATTAAGCGCTTAAGCTTGGCTCCCCTCCTAGTCATCGACCTTTTCTTTCCTTTTCCTTGTACCTGCATTATCCTCTAAGGATAGAATTAGGGCGTTAGATCAACGTGCCCAGTAGGTTCCCGATCAGGGCTACCATATGGTTAGCATATAAAACATGCATATATATCATAGTACATGATTATCAAAAACATATAAAACCATGCTATATATGTATGCAAATGTAATGAGCCCCACCCCATCATACATACATAGCCATCACTTGACGGGACTCTCACCGTCAAGGTAAATCTCAATACAACTTCATTTGGGACTCACATGATAAGGTAATCCACAGTAATCCTCATTACCTGTGGAAAGACACTTCATCATTGAGTTGTTTCATATCACGTATTAGTCCTCCTGGCGGGACTCTCATCGCCTAAGGAGACCAATGTGACTCTTATCATGATGTTACTCCTCCTGGCGGGACTCTCATCGCCTAAGGAGAACGGTAACTCATAATTGCAACACAGCATATCCTCAATCATCATCCCATGTCTATGTATGAGATGCCAATGTACATGTATGTCATTTGTAAATACATATCCCATCATTCAAAACCATATTTGAAACATAATATCAAATATAACATATCTCATTAAAACATGATAAAACCAAATCATAATTGTGGTTACAAGTAGGTAGGAAACCTACTGAAGATTCACTTCAGTATTTGATCTTTCTTAATCGTCAGCCGTTCACGACTCGTACGCCGTATACGCAAGTCTGGATACCCTATTTAAATAGCAGCAAACCAAACATTTATCATGTAATTCCAACTTATCAATGTCCCAAAAATGTACTATGTGGGGTTCGGCCATGCCCATGGCCGAACCTCACCTATTTATCCTTTTGGTCTCTCATTCGTTTAATCCCTATTAAACATCAAATTATACAAAAATACCTTGGTAGGGTTCCATACAACCATACTTATGATCATTCCACCTTTGATCATTTCACCCATATTTACTATTATGCCATTGGTTCCAATACTCAATTATATCCCATTTTAACCTTTAAAACTACCGATCAATTCCATGGAATGGATCCACGCCAAAACCTATTGTCATGGTCCATGATCTTTACATTGAAACCTTTTAATTCAATAAAAACATTCCACATAAAATAATCCATATGAAGTGGTCCATGGGGTTCGGCCCTATACATGGCCGAACCCAATGGCTCCATTGGTCCAATCACTTTAACCTAGATATTTAATTTAGGCTACATCCTTTTTCCAAGGTTATTATATGGTTCAGCCATCCATAGGCTGAGCCAAATCAATAACCATAACCCCAAGTAAAACCCATACAAACAGCCCATAAGGCAGCCCATGGGTTCGGCCATGGGGGTTCACTTGGTTCAATATTCGCCATGATTACTCATGGTTTTAACATGCTATTTCAACCATGAATAATACATGGTTCAGCCGTATATTAACCAACCAAAAACAGTAAACCTGTATTCCATTAATTGCCATAAGAACACCATAACTTTATATGGTTTTTATCTCACAAAATCAACAAATACTTTCATGGGGTTCGGCCATCCAAAGTGGCCGAACCCTATGTCCATGTCTTGGTCCTCATAACATGTTTTAGGTCTCATTTAAACATGTACTAATCAGTATAACATTACAGGATTTTTACCTCTCAAAACCATCCAAATAAGTCCATCACTTTGTATGGTTTCCACTTTATAAAAACTCAATCCAAATGACCATAATACTTCATGGAATTCGGCCATCCAAGATGGCCGAGCCCAATGGTCCATTTCATCAATTTAAATCCATGATTTAGACCCATGATACCTTCAGTCCTTCATGACATTCAAGTCCATGTTTTAACCCTCTTTAAAACATGCATTTTAAGTCTTAAAGAAACATCAAAAACAGTCCACAAAACTTCATGGTTTCTATGTTTCAAAGACATCAAAACCAACCAATCATTTATATGGGGTTCGGCCCTCCATGGTGGCCGAACCCAATGATCATTTTTTGTAGTGGCCCGGAATTTTTAAAATTAATATAAATGTGGATATTATTTATTTTAATGATGGAAATTAGAAAATTTGTGGATTAGATGGTAAATGGGCCAAAGTTTGGGCAAAGGGCCAAGTATGGCCCAATGGATTATGGAGTTGATTTAAATTCATTTAAAGGGGCAATGAGGGTTAAATGGGTCAAGAATGGTCAAATTGGGTCAAATACCCATTTGGGACCCAATGGGTCAAGATGGTTAAGCTCTAAGGTAAATGGGTAAGATGAAAGTGTAATTGGGCCATGGGCCCAATGGTGATTCATTTAGAATGAATGGAATGAAATTTAAATTACCTAAGTTATTTGGAATTAAACCAAGGTGATGTGGCCAAGTGGGACCCACCTCCACCTCATCAAGTGAGGTGGCGTGTGGGCCAAGGATTGGCGGGGCCGGCCACCATGGTGGAATTAGTCAACCATGGGTGGAAGTATGAAGGTAAATTAAAGAGGTGAAATTAGGTTAAATGGAAATAAGTTAACCTAAATTAATAATTTAATTAATCAAGTGATTAAGTTAAGCAAATAGGGTTAAATTGGTCAAATGGGAGACGAAGCTACCCCACCTCAAATATGAAACACGTTGGGCTTGGTGGTGGTTTAGATAACCACCACCATAAAGCAATTTAAATATCTTCAAAATATCTTAGGGTTGTTGGGGTAATTAATGGTAAAGTGTAGTAAAGTTAAGCCTCATTTTCTTTCCCATTTCTTATCCTCTCTTCATTGTGCTCTCTCCATTTTTCATTCTCCATGGCCGTCCCATGCTCTAAGTGAAGGAGAGGAAGAGAGCTAAGGAGAAGAGAAGAGAAGAAGAGAAGAAAGAAGTGGAATTTGGAGGGAAATTACTCTCAGGTCAAGGTTATCATCTCCTCTCTCATCACCTCTCCCTCTCCCTCTCTTAATTTAAACCCTAACTTAGCCGATCCTAAGGTTGGGGGTTGCCACCATTGATCAAGCCTCTTGACCTATTAAAGATCAAGAGGAAGGAGAGAGGAGGCTAAGGAAACCGACGGGAGCAGCGGAAGTCGGAGGAGACGACGGATTGTGAGTATTTCTTAAACAAGAAATTTTGGATTTTTAGGGTTTAAGATTTGGGATTTATTTTTGTAGAATTTAATGGTGGTTACATAAATTTATGCCATGGATGTTAAACCCATCAAATGAGAGGGTGGAAAATGGAGGAAACCCTAAATGGGTAAATTAGGGTTAGGGTAAGAAAATAAATGGATTATGTGCATTGGGTAATTTATGAAATTAAGAATGGAATTAGGTTATTGGAAGGAAATCATGGGCCATAGGGTTCGGCCATGTGGCATGGCCGAACTCCATGGTGGGTGATTAGCTAGTTGATGTAAATAATTAGGGTTTTAAAGAATGGAAGACAATGAGGGTTTTTAGCTAATGAAATTTAGGGTTGTAAATGAATGCATGTGGGTAAGTTTTTAAAATGGTTTTATGATGAAAATGCAAATGGATTTTATGCCATTAGAAGGTATAAAAGAGAATGAATTATGAACCATGGGTTTAGCCATGGTGTATGGCCGAACCCTAGGTTGTTGTGTGTGAAGTTAATTAGGGTTTTAGGGTATGAAGCCATGGAAAAAAAATGGGAAGATTGATGAAATTAATATTTTGGTGAATGTAGGTATTTTGGAGCAATGAATGGTGGATCATGAACCATGGGTTCGGCCATGGTAAATGGCCGAACCCTATGGTGATGTAATGGTGATCAAATGATGGGTTTAAAGGATGGAAAAGATGGATTAATGTGTTAATGAGTTAGGGTTTCAAATGAACAAATGTAGTGATCCAAATGGGGCTAAGAGTAGTGGTTTAAAAGTGTGATTTAAACCCCTCAAGGAAGGATTTATTTTGGATCTAAATGGTGTAAATAGATCCAAGAAAAATGGGGAAAGGACACCATGGGTTCGGCCATGGTGTATGGCCGAACCCATGGCCCAATTGTGATCCATTTTGGTGGGTTAAATTGGATGATGAATGGTGTGTGTATGGTCTCCAAAGGAAATGAATGAGTAATGGACTCATTGAAGTTAAATACATGAGGTAAATCCATGGGAAGAGTTGATGAATTAGGTATTTGAACCCATGGCCATTGGCGAACCATTTAAAGGGTTAAGTATGGGGTTATGGATGGGTTTAAATGAATAATGGTAAAATTAATAAAAAGGCTAATTTTAATGATGTTATGACATGGTTCAATGGGTCATTAATGGACCTAAGTTAGGGATCTAAGTCTATGATCAATTATGGATTAAATCATGCATGGATAAACGAGTGTTTAATCATGGAAAATGAGGTAGTGGCAAAACCGTAATTAGTGGCCAAATTCAAGAATTCCATGGAAATTGATCATGGACTTAGGGGATCTAATGTAATAACCTTATAAGTGATTAATAAAGCCTAGGGTAGCTGAATTTTAAGACTTATGGGATTAAAAGGTTTAATAGATGACATGGGACCCACAAAACCTAAATAGTGACCGATTGTTCATATGGACTTGGAAATGATTAATGGGCTTAGAAATAGTTAAAATATGGACTGATTATGTGTATATAATAATAAGGTATTGGATATCGCAGGCGGTGCGCGATCGGCGACCGGGTTTATCGAACGAAAGCGAGAAAGGACGCTATTCTGTATTCGGTAGGATTTTAACCTTTTTGTAAGCCATGGATTGAGTGATGGTTGCTTTGAATTATCTTGAAAATTATATGGGTTGTTTTAATATTGGTTTTGAATTATGTATTATGTAGGGGTTTTTACTTGATTTACTCTGGTAAGCATATAATTGGTTTAAAACGGGTTTTTAAAGCTATGATGTGTTTATTGAGGCTTTACTTGATCTACTTTTGATAATCAAGTCATATGTTTGATTGATGGGATTTTTTTAATGTCATGGTTGTTATTATATTCATTACATGGCATATGGCACCTACATCTCATGCATGGCATGGGAGGGATACGGCAGGGGAAGGATGAAATGAAACCGGAGTCCATGCTCCGTCGGGGCGACCGAGAACAGGCATGGGGACACCTTGATGAGGCTTTGCCGTCAAGGGGGATATTTTACGATTGGATCATATCTTGATGAGGTTTTTCCATCAAGAGGGTCACGACACGATGATGGTATGGATTATATTTTGAACATTATGTATGGATGAAAAAGGGGCATTGTACAATGATGATGAGATTGATGGGTGGGATTCATGACATAAAACACCCATTGCATTACATTGTACCAAATGGCATGATTTTGATATAATATTTTTATATGCTTTGTTATCACTAATCCATGTGTTAGCCCTACTCGGAGTCCTACTGGGCGCGTTGTCTAACGCCCTACTTCTACCCTAGCTGATGACGCAGGAGGTGGCGAAGCGGAAGGACGAGACGGGAACCAAGCTAAGGAGCTTGGAAAGGAGTGCTAGATAGTTACTAATGTTTATTTTGGATAATGTAATTTGAAATAGTTTAGCTTGTCGGAAATGTAATATTTTAAACTTATTGCTATGTTTTGAATTTAGTGGTAAACATATGAAGTTATGGCATTTTGGTAATTAAATGATGAAATCTTCCCTGCTATCTAGAAAAAAAAATTTGGTAGGATAGTCTGTAATGTCTTTCTGCATTTACTGTAAATTTTTGTGAGCTTTCTTCTACGGGTAAACTATTCTCTGTGGACTCCGTTCCACGCACCCGTAGGGTTGGCCAGTTAAGGGCCGGGCTTTAGAAGCTCGAACTTAACTCGCGTCGTGACGTCCGCGCCCTTTGTCACTTTAAAAAAAAAATAGACTCTGATTTCGGTGAAAAGGGGCGGGCGTTACACTTTTACCATCTTAAAGCCTCTATTACTCAAGGTTAAAACCTTGGTGCATTCGGCCATAACCATGGCCCAATACATACGCTTTTCTTACAACTTGTTTAACTTGAACACTTAAGAAAATCTTAACAATTTCCTTCGCTCCTTCCCTCTTGCTTCCTTCCTTTCTTCCTTAATCCTTTGCTGGTTTATGCTTGATTAATTGGTGCCAACACCTCTGCTGTTCAGCCAAGAAAAACGAGTTTGGAGAGAGGGAGAGAGAGATGGGAATTCTTTGGATTTTCAATGTGAAAATCGGCCAAGAATGGTAATCTTTTCCTTTTGTAATTTCAGCCCCATCTTCTATTCATTTTCCCTCATTGAATTTTGCCAAAAACGATGGGATATTGGGTGTCATCCAAGACACCCCTTCACCCAAACGTTGCATCCCTTCATGGTTTAACACATGCATCTCATGAGATGCATGAAGCAGTCCAACCTTGGTGTCCCTTGGCTTTGCCAAGGCACCTCTTCACTCTCAACGGCTGGGATTTGTTTTCCCAAGTGTTGTGTGAGATTAAGACACCTTTCCATATCCTCTTGACTCACTTGATTCATGGTATTTTTATTCCAACTCAACTCATCCAACTCATCACATTTAATGCACCAAGTTTGAGTCAACTCTTTTCTTAAATCAAACTCACTCCAAATCAATGCAACTAAAGCTGAACTAACTCACACTTGAGCTCATCTGAGGGCCCACATGGTCATCTGTGGTCAGCATAGTCAACCCGACCCATTGGGTCCCCAATCAGCCCTTTGACCCGTTTTGACAACATGAACCATTAATGGGCTGATTTTACCTCTTTTAAATGGTTTTCACATATGCATCAAGCCTAACCATTTTTTCTATACTTGATTTCTAATCAGTTCAGCTTAACCCCATTTAATTTGAGCTTACACAATGGTCAAATCATCCATTATGACCCATTGGGTCCAATTGGGCCCTTTGACCCATTTAGCCATTTTCGACCCAATTGATGTACATTAGCTATCCAATCAAACTTAACATTTATAATGTGCTCATATGATCTTAATTTGAGCAATGGCCCCACCATTTCCTTATTTGACTTCACAAAATAATTAATTTAACAATCCAGGGGCATTTTCGTAATTATCCACTTCATTGAGAAATTGGGGTGTTACAACATGATACATACATTTGCATGATTTGGATATGATTATCATGCGTTATTTTTGGTACTATGATATGTTTACAGTTTCAATATGATGTTCTTATTCTATTTTTTATATTGATCCTATGTGTATAACCCTATTTGGAATTTTTACTGGGCGCGTTGACTAACGCCCTACTTCTACTCTTTAGATGATGGAACAAGAAATGGAAAGGACATGGGGTGTGAAGAAGCCAAGCTTAGGAGCTTGGGCAGATTATGTTTTCTAATGACCCGTTCCGAATTTTATCGATTTTTTGAGAGATTTTCGAATCTCCGAGTTGTCTTTGGGACCTTGGTAGCGGTGAAGAGAGTTTGGGTGCCGTGGTGGGCCCAGTTATTGAATTTCGAGTTTGAAAATTCAAAGGGCATTTTAGTAATTTCATAGTTTTTATGTATATTGCCATAAAAAAATCGTTGAAGAATCTCACTTTTTCTCGATCGACGTTTGTTATTCGAGATTTTTCAGGTTCTCGAATTCTTTGTATTTTATTTTCTTTTGAAAAGAAATTATTTTCAAAACCTTAGTATTTAAAAAAAAAAAAAGATTAAAACCCTATTTTTTTCCCCAAACCCTAACCCATTAAAATCCCTCAATCCCTCATGCTGTAACGCCCCGCCCTTTCTCACTCATCGAAAATCAGAGTATACATATATATTTTTTATAAATCAAGTGAAAGAGAGCGGGAGCGTCATGACTCGAGCTAAGTCCAAGTCTCCAAACCCGACCCTTAACTGGCCAACGATACTTGTGAATGGACCGAGTCCACTAAAACAGTTCGCACGCTATATAAATTAACTACGGAAATAACATGTGAACGCCCGCCCCTTTTCACTATGCTACTAGTGGAAAATCAGAGTCTATTTTTTTTTTTTTTGAAATAAAGAGTGACAAAGAGCTCCGGGCGTCACGACGCGAGTTAAGTCCGAGCCTCCAAAGCCCGGCCCTTAACTGGCCAACCCTACGTGTGCGTGGAAACTAAGTCCACGAGAACGGTTCACATGTAGAAAGTAAGCTTGCGGAATATAAACTTAAAGCGGAGTTATAATAGAAATTATCCTACCAATTTTAGATAGCAAAGAAGTTACATCACTTAATTAATAATAATACCTCAAAATTATAATGCCCAAATAAAATTCCAAGCCATAGCAATAGTCTAAGTTATTACAGTCCAACGAGCTAAGTTACTCAAATTACATTTCCAAAATAAACTTAAGTAAATAAACTAGCTTGCTCCTCCAAGCTCCTACGCTTGGTCCCAGTCGCATCCTTCATCTCCTCCGTTTCCTACGTCATCATCTAAGGTGGAAGTAGGGCGTTAGACAACGTGCCCAGTAGGTACTCCGAGTAGGGCCAACACATGGATTAGTGATAACAAAACACATAGATGATAGTATAGCAAAACCATGAAATCAATGCCATACCATGGGTGTCATATGTCATGAGTCCCACCCATCATGCACATCATCATCATAATGTTCCCCTTGATGGAAAACCCTCATCAAGGTATTACAATCTCATAGTACCCCCCTTGATGGATGAAGCACATCAAGGTATCCCCATGTGTGTTTATCGGTCGCCCTGACGGAGCATGGACTCCGGTTTCATTTCATCCCTCCCATGCCATGCATGAGATGTAAATGCAATATGTTATATAAAATACAAGTCATACCATTAAAACCCATCTTAAAACATGTCATTTGATTACCAAAATAAATCAAGATAAACATCCATAAACACATAATCCGTGGCTTACAATAAGGTAGGAATCCTACCAAATACCAACTAGCGTTCCTTTGCGTTTCCGTCCACGAATTCGGTCACCGATCGCGCACCGCTTGCGAGGTCCCGTTTACCTTATTACACATCAACAATTAAACCCACATTTTAACCATGCTTAAGTCCATCATACATGCCTTAGTAGCGTTCGGCCATACACCATGGCCGAACCTCACTAACTAGGTTTTTGGGTCCCTTTTTGATCCATAGATTTATTTTAATCATGTGAGTCTAAAAACCAACAACCCTATGCTTCATTTATCCAGCAAATAAGATCATTATTTAAAGCCCCTAAGTCCACAAACATCCCCCATGGGGTTCGGCCATACACCATGGCCAAACCCATGGTTCTTCATTTTGGCCATAATTACATTTTTGCCACTCCTTCTTCCCATGGTTAATCACTCATTTATTTTTACATCCTTAGGCCCACAACTGATCCATAAACATGGATCCATGATTGATTCATTAACCATGACATAAAATCATTAAAAATCAGCCATTTACTTAACCTAATTCCTATTCATTTAAACACATGCATAACTCCAATCTTAGCCCATAAAATGACTCCTAAAATGGGTCATGGGTTCGGCCATACACCATGGCCGAACCCATGATGTCTTCTCCTCATTTTTTTCTTGGATCTTTTATCACATTTTAGATCCACAACAAGTCCCTCCATGAGTGGACCGCATCATATGTTTAGATCATCATTTTTTATCAACCTTAACCACATTTGAGTCCATTAACTTAACCATATTCCCATCACCTCTTCATGGTTCCAAAACATCTAAGTTCACCAAAATCTCTCCATGGGGTTCGGCCATACAACATGGTCGAACCCATGGTCCATGGTTTATCATTATTTCCACCCTTTTAAAACGTTATTTACAATACTTAAAGTCCATCTAAAACTACCAACATTCTTCATCATTTTCCATCTTTTTAATCCATTAAAATCACTAACACACCACCATAGGGTTCGGCCATACACCATGGCCGAACCCATGGTTCATGGTTCATCTTCATTTGCAAGGTTTAAGACTATAACATCATCAACATCTTCCATGACTTTCCTCATTAAATACTCCTTTAAAATTTACAAGTATTTAACCATTCAATACCCTAAAATCATTAACCATTACTCCATGGTTTCCATCCTTTAAACCCATGGAGGAAAACTTAGTATCATTCCATGGGGTTCGGCCATACACCATGGCCGAACCCTATGGTAGATTATATCTTCCAAAACATCATATTTTCATGCTTTATTCTTTGATAGTTTTCATACAAGAAAAACCCCTAGGGTTTGGCCATGCAAAGGCCAAACCAATGCATCTTGTTCACTCATCATATTCTTGCCATGCATGGCGTTCTCTCTACATCTCCATAATAG
This sequence comes from Chimonanthus praecox, assembly GCA_022113865.1. Lineage (NCBI taxonomy): Eukaryota > Viridiplantae > Streptophyta > Magnoliopsida > Laurales > Calycanthaceae > Chimonanthus > Chimonanthus praecox. The sequence goes on from CM039091.1 coordinate 25,296,909, forward strand.
TTAGGGTTCGGCCATGCAATGGCCGAACCATGATCCTTGAACCCTTCTTGCCATGCTTGCATGCATAATCCATATACATAGCCTACCTTACCCATTAGGGTTTGTCCACTTCCTATCCTTTCTTGGATGGATTTTAAATCCATGGCCCATGATATTGTAATGGCCCGGAATTTGTAAATCAATATATAGGTGGATATTGTTTGTTTTAATGGTGGAAATTTGGAAATTTGATGGAATAAATGGTGAATGGATCAAAATATGGATAAAGGCCCAAGTAGGGCCCAATGGACTATGGATTGGGTTTAAATTCATTTAAAGGGTCAATGATGGTCAATTGGGCCAAGGATGGTCAAATTGGGCCCAATGAACATCTGGGACCCAATGGGTCAAAATGATTTAAGCTCTAAGGTAAATGGGTAAGAGGAAAATGTAATTGGGCCATGGGCCCAATGGTGACCCAATTAGTTAGAATGAATTAAATTAAATCACCTAAGTTAGTGATGAGTTGACCAAGGTGACATGGCCCAATGGGACCCACCTCCACCTCACTAAGTGAGGTGGCGTGTGGACCAAGGATTAGTGGGGCCGGCCACCATGGTTGAATTGGTCAACCATGGGTGGATGCATGAAGGGAATTTAAGAAAATGGAATTAAGTTAAATGGGAATTAATTAACCTAATGATCTAATTAATTAGTTAATTAAATTAATCAAAGGAGGTGGTCAAATGGTCAAATGGAAAGACCAAACCATCCATTTCAAACATGTAAAAAACGTTGGCTAGTGGTGGTTGTTCCAACCACCACCATAAAGCATGAAAAATATCTCATGTGGGGTGGTTGGGAGACTTAATGTTAGAGTGTAACTTAAGTAACCAAAGAGATAAGATAAGTTTTCATTTTATTCTCTTCATTTCACCCTCATCTCACTCTCTCCATCTCTCCCACTCTCCAAAAACCGTCCCACACCCAAGGAGAAGGAAAGGAAGAAAACCAAGAGAAAGAAGAAGAAAAGCTTGGAAGAAAAGAGAGGAGAAAGGTGTAAGCTTGGCCATCACTCCAAGATCAAGCCATAGTATCTTCTTTCTCATCTCCATCCTCTCCTCTCCCTTTCTCAAATCTAACCCTACCATGGCCGAACCCAAGCTTGGAGGTTTTCACCATTGGTCAAGCATTTTAGCCAACCAACAAAGGAGAAGGAGAAGAAAGAAGGTCAAGGAAGCCGACGGGAGTAACGAAAGTCGGAGGAGGCATTGGATCATAAGTATTTTCTAAACAAGAGATTAGATTTTTCTTTTTTTTAGGGTTTAAGAGGTTATGAAATCCATTTCTTGGATTCAGAGGTGGCCAAAACATCATGGCCTTGGATCTCAAATCCATCAAATGAAAGGAGGAAAAATGGGCAAACCCTAAATGGGTAAATTAGGGTTAAGAAAAAGAAATAAATGGATTAAGGACATTATCTATTTAAATTATTTAAGCATGGATTTATGTAATGTTGGAAGAAAATTATGGGCCCTGGGGTTCGGCCATGTAGTATGGCCGAACCCCATGGTGGGTGATTAGGTGATGTATGATTTTTTAGGGTTTTATAAAGAATGGAAGCCATGGAGGATGATTTAGGGTTTTAAGATTTTAAAAGATTAAATGTAGGTAATTTTTAAAGGGGTTTTTATGATGAAATTCATGGAAGAGGTAAATGGTTTGTATGGCCTTGAAAGGCATAGATGGGAAGGAAACATGAACCATGCGTTCGGTCATGGTGTATGGCCGAACCCTAGGGTGTTGTGTTGTAAATTTAAATGGATTTTCAAGTATGGTATGTAATGTTTTAAAGGGGTTGATTTTAATGATGCTAAGACATGAGTGGTAAGCCACTAAGGGATCTAAGATGTGAATGATGTTTATGGCCTCAAAAGGCATGAATGGATAATGGACTCAGTGTGGTTTAAATGCATGATGTAAACCCCATGGGAAGATTTGATGAATTGGGTATTTTGGAACCATGAAATGAATAGAGAACATGGTTAAGTTAATGAAATCAATGTGGTTAAAATGCATAATGTAAATCCCCTCTTGGGAAGGTTTGTAGTAGATTCAAAATGTGCCAAAGGATCCAAGGAAAATGAGGAACAAGACATCATGGGTTCGGTCATGGTGTATGGCCGAACCCATGACCCATTTATAGGTCATTTTATGGGCTAAAATTAGAATTATGTATGTGATTAAATTAATGGAAATGAGGCTAAGTTAAGGGCTGATTTTTAATAATCTTGTAACATGGTTGATGGTCATTAATGGGTCTAAGTGTATGGATCAATTATGGACAAAGAAATGTACATGGTTAAGTGAATGTGTAACCATGGGAGAGGTAGTGGCAAAACCGTAATTAATGGCCAAATTCAAGAACCCATGGAAGATGATCATGGACTTAGGGGCTCTAAGTAATAAACTCATGTATGGTTAAATGCAACCTAGGGTGGCTGATTTTTAGACTCATGTGATTTAAATATTTGATAGATTAAATGGGACCCACAAAACCTAGATAGTGAGGTTCGGCCACGGGGTATAGCCGGACCCCACTAAGGTATGATTTATGGGCTTAGAAATGGTTAAAAACATGGACTGATTATTCATATGTATAATAAGGTATCGGGACATCGCAATCGGTGCTTGATCGGCGACCAGATTCGTGAACAGAAGCGTAAAGGGACACTAGTCGGTATTCGGTAGGATTCCTACCTTTTTGTAAGCCATAGATTGTGTGATGGTTTCTTTGATTTATTTTAGAAATTATATGGTTTGTTTTATGATGAGTTTTAAGATCATGATTTATGTATCTTATTTGGCATAATGCAAGGATATGATGTATATGCTAAGTTATCAATTCTATATTAAGACTATGGATGATATATATTACATAGCATAATGCACCTACATCTCATGCATAGCATGGGCGGGAAAATAATGAAACCGGAGACCATGCTCCATCGGGGTGACCGAGAAACAGACATGGGGATAGCCTGATACGCTATAACCGGAGTCCATGCTCCGTCGGGGCGACCGAGAAGCAAACATGGGGATAGCCTGATGCGCTATAACAGGAGTCCATGCTTCGTCGGGGCGACCGAGAAGCAAACATGGGGATATCATGATGGTACAGATTATGGGTGGGACACATGACATAAGACACCCATGGCATAGCATTCATTTTACGGTTTTCATTATATTATTATATGTATGCTTGTTATCACTAATCCATGTGTTAACCCTACTCGGAGTCCTACTGGGCACGTTGTCTAACGCCCTACTTCTACCCTAGCTGATGACGCAGGGGATGGCGAAGCGGAAGGGCGCGACGGGAGCCAAGCTTAGGAGCTTGGGGAAGCGAGCTACTTAATTTATTTAAAGTTTATTTTGGGAAATGTATTTGAGTAGACTAGCTTGTCGGAAATGTAATATTTTAGATTACTTGCTATGTTTTGGTTTTCATTTTTGGACATTGTGATGTTGAGGTATTTTGGTAATTAAATGAATGTTTCTTCCCTGCTATCTGCAAGTTGGTAGGATAGTCTCTATTATAATGTTCCGCATGTAATTATATTCCGCGAACTTACTTCCTACGCGTGAACCGTCTTCGTGGACTTCGTTCCACACACGCGTAGTGTAACGCCCCGCCCTTTCCCAGAATTTCAGAGTCTAATTTTTTTTTTTAAAGTAATAATAAAACATCGAAAAAGAGCGGGCGGTGTCACGACGCGAGTTAAGTTCAGACTACTCAAGTCTGAACCTTAACTGGCCACCCATGTGTACATGGAATAGACCATGATAATGAATCACACATGGAACTAACATCAACATGTGGAATAACCTAGATTAACTGCGGAATAGAAAGACTAGATAGCGAGTAACAGTCTCAAACATTAATTATCATATATCATCCATCCAAAGTTATTAACCTAATCAAACCATAGCAGGTAATGACTTATTACATGTCCAACAAAATATAGTTCAAATGACAGTAATATAAAGAAGTCCAGTCCAACATTCAAGCGCTTAGGCTTGGCTTATCTCCCCTCCCGGTCAACGACCTTTTCTTTTCCTTTACTTGTACCTGCATTCACCTCTAAGGATAGAATTAGGGCGTTAGATTAACGCGCCCAGTAGGTTCCCGATCAGGGCTACCACATGATTAGCATATAAAACATGCATATATAAATCATATTACATGATCATCAAAAAGAAGTAAAACAATGCTATGATGTATGCACATGCAATGAGCATCCCCCATCATGTACATTCATAGCCATCACTTGACGTGCCTTGCACCGACAAGGTAAATTACAACACACTTTCATCACTTCATCACTGACTGATTCATATCACGTATGAGTCCTCCTGGTGGGACTCTCATCGCCTAAGGAGACCATTGTGACTATGATCATCATGTTACTCTTCCTGGCGTGACTTGCACCGCCGAAGGAAGACGTAACCCATAAATTGCAACACTGTAGAACCTCATTCATCATCCCATGTTTATGCATGAGATGCCAATGCCTGTATGCCATTTGTTAATGCATAATATAACATTTGAAACACATAAAATAAAACAAGAGTCTCATAAGAAAACTGGGGTAAAACTGTGGTTACAAGTAGGTAGGAAACCTACTGAAGATTCCCTTCAGTAATTGATCTTTCTTTAGCGTCACCCGGTCACGACTCGCTCGTCGTTCAACTTCCGGTACCTTATCCATATATCAATCAGTAAGTCATAACATCATTTACTTATTCAATCACAACTAAGACCCATCCACATCATGTAGGGTTCGTGTCCGTACATCCAACCCTATGATCATTTCCCTCATTGATCATTCCATCAATAATTACATTTATGCCATTTAGGCTAACCTTTAGTTTTACCATACCTAAACCAACTTAGTGGGGTTCTTCATTCATCACCTTTAATCCCATTTATTACTTAACCCAATTCTATCAAATAATCATTGATGGGGTTCGGCGATGCCACATGGCCGAACCTCATCCTATAGATTTTTATCCACAATCCATCATCATCAATGGTTGATTATTTTCTTACACATAGACCATAACTTATCATGTATGACTCCTTAATTAAAACAATCATAAACTCCCATTCAAAACAACCCATTTATTTCAAAACAGCCCCATTTATTTCAAAATAGCCCCATGGGGTTCGGCCATGCACATGGCCGAACCCAATGGTTCCCTTGATCTGATTATCACCATGATTATTCATGGTTTAATCATGCTAACTCGGCCATGAATTAAACATGGTTCAGCTGCATAGTAATCCTCCAAAACAGTAACATGTTAATCCATTTATTGCCATAAGAACACCATCTCTTCATATGGTTTTTAACTCACCAAAATCATCAAAAACTTACATAGGGTTCGGCCATCCAAGGTGGCCGAACCCTATGTCCATGTTTTAGTCTTTTAAACATGTTTTAGGTGTCATTTATTCATATAAAAATCAGTACATTATTGCTGCATTTTTACCTCTCAAAACCATCCAATAAATTCATCTCTGTCTAAATGACCATCAAACTTTATGGGATTCGGCCATCCAAGATGGCCGAACCAAATGGTCCATTTTATCAATTTTAAACCACTGTTTTAAACCCATAATACATTCAGTCCTTATGTCATTCAGATCCATGTTTTTAACCCTTTCTAAAACATGCATTTGAATCTTAAATAAAACCCAAAAACAGTCCCCCAACTTCATGGTTTATATGTTTCAAACACCTCAAAACCAAGCCATCATTTGCATGGGGTTCGGCCCTCCATGGTGGCCGAAACCTATGAACTTTGGTTTTGAATTTGTTTATCATTTATCTAGGTCTAAATTAAACTTCTTTATTTATGTTTTAACCTTTTTAAAACATACATTTTAAATCATCTAAAAACAATCCACAAAACTCCATGGTTTTCAGGTTTCAAAACATGAAAACCACCAATCTTTTACATGGGGTTCGGCCCTCCATGGTGGCCGAACCCAATGGTTATTTTTACCATTCTTAAACCTCAGTTAATCAAGGTTAAAACCTTGGTGTATTCGGCCATAACCATGGCCCAATACACACCTCATTTGTTCCATGTTATTAAACCAAAATAACATAAAAATACTTACCAAACTTCCAATCTTTCTTCTTGCCTTTGGTCCTTGGTTTCTCCCTTTTATTTCTTCCTTTCTTTTGCTGTTTTGTGCTTGATCTACTGGTGCAAAATCCTCTGATGTTCCAGCTAGGAAGAAAAACGAATTGGAGAGAGGGAGAGAGAGATGGAAATATTAACATTTTCAATGTGGAAGGAATATTAAGATTTTCAATGTGATCAGCTAGGAAGTAATCACCCATTTGGACGATTTTCACATTGAAAATCTTAATATTTCCATCTCTCTCTCCCTCTCTCCAATTCGTTTTTCTTCCTAGCTGGAACATCAGAGGATTTTGCACCAGTAGATCAAGCACAAAACAACAAAAGAAAGGAAGAAATAAAAAGGAGAAACCAATGACCAAAGGTAAGAAGAAAGATTGGAAGTTTGGTAAGTATTTTTATGTTATTTTGGTTTAATAACATGGAACAAATGAGGTGTGTATTGGGCCATGGTTATGGCCAAATACACCAAGGTTTTAACCTTGATTAACCGAGGTTTAAGAATGGTAAAAATAACCATTGGGTTCGGCCACCATGGAGGGCCGAACCCCATGTAAAAGATTGGTGGTTTTCATGTTTTGAAACATGAAAACCATGGAGTTTTATGGACTGTTTTTAGATGATTTAAAATGTATATTTTAAAAAGGATAAAACATAAATAAGGAAGTTTAATTTAGACCTAGATGAATGATAAACAAATTCAAAACCAAAGGTCATAGGGTTCGGCCACCATGGAGGGCCGAACCCCATGCAAATGATGGCTTGGTTTTGAGGTGTTTGAAACATATAAACCATGAAGTTGGTGGACTGTTTTTGGGTTTTATTTAAGATTCAAATGCATGTTTTAGAAAGGGTTAAAAAATGGATCTGAATGACATAAGGACTGAAGGTATTATGGGTTTAAAACAATGGTTTAAAACTGATAAAATGGACCATTTGGATCGGCCATCTTGGATGGCCGAATCCCATAAAGTTTGATGGTCATTTAGACAAAGAGATGAATTTATTGGATGGTTTTGAGAGGTAAAAATGCAGCAATAATGTACTTATTTTTATATGAATAAATGACACCTAAAACATGTTTAAAAGACTAAAACATGGACATAGGGTTCGGCCACCTTGGATGGCCGAACCCTATGTAAGTTTTTGATGATTTTGGTGAGTTAAAAACCATATGAAGATATGGTGTTCTTATGGCAATAAATGGATTAACATGTTACTGTTTTGGAGGATTACTATGCAGCTGAACCATGTTTAATTCATGGCCGAGTTAGCATGATTAAACCATGAATAATCATGGTGATAATAAGATCAAGGGAACCATTGGGTTCGGCCATGTGCATGGCCGAACCCCATGGGGCTGTTTTGAAATAAATGGGCTGTTTTGGATGGGAGTTTATAATTGTTTTACTTAAGAAGTCATACATGATAAGTTATGGCCTATGTGTAAGAAAATAATCAACCATTGATGATGATGGATTGTGGATAAAAATCTATAGGATGAGGTTCGGCCATGTGGCATGGCCGAACCCCATCAATGATTATTTGATAGAATTTGGTTAAGTAATAAATGGGATTAAAGGTGATGAATGAAGAACCCCACTAAGTTGGTTTAGGTATGGTAAAACTAAAGGTTAGCCTAAATGGCATAAATGTAATTATTGATGGAATGATCAATGAGGGAAATGATCATAGGGTTGGATGTACGGACACGAACCCCACATGATGTGGATGGTTCTTAGTTGTGATTGAATAAGTAAATGATGTTATGACTTACTGATTGATATATGGATAAGGTACCGGAAGTTGAACGACGAGCGAGTCGTGACCGGGTGACGCTAAAGAAAGATCAATTACTGAAGGGAATCTTCAGTAGGTTTCCTACCTACTTGTAACCATAGTTTTACCTCAGTTTTCTTATGAGACTCTTGTTTTATTTTATGTGTTTCAGATGTTATATTATGCATTAACAAATGGCATACAGGCATTGGCATCTCATGCATAAACATGGGATGATGAATGAGGCTCTACAGTGTTGCAATTTATGGGTTACGTCTTCCTTCGGCGGTGCAAGTCACGCCAGGAAGAGTAACATGATGGTCATAGTCACAATGGTCTCCTTAGGCGATGAGAGTCCCACCAGGAGGACTCATACGTGATATGAATCAGTCAGTGATGAAGTGATGAAAGTGTGTTGTAATTTACCTTGTCGGTGCAAGGCACGTCAAGTGATGGCTATGAATGTACATGATGGGGGATGCTCATTGCATGTGCATACATCATAGCATTGTTTTACCTGTTTTTGATGATCATGTAATATGATTTATATATGCATGTTTTATATGCTAATCATGTGGTAGCCTTGATCGGGAACCTACTGGGCGCGTTGATCTAACGCCCTAATTCTATCCTCAGAGGAGAATGCAGGTACAAGTAAAGGTAAAATGAAGGTCGATGACCGAGAGGGGAGCCAAGCCTAAGTGCTTGAATGTTGGACTGGAATTCCTTTTATTACTGTCATTTGAACTATATTTTGTTGGACATGTAATAAGTTAATACTTACTATGGTTTGATTAGATTATTAACTATGGATGGTGGTTTAACTTAATTAGCAATTGAGACTGTTACTTGCTATCTAGTCTTTCTATTATGCAGTTAATCTAGTTTATTCCGCATGTTGTTGTTAGTTCCATGTGTGATTTATTATCATGGTCTAGTCCATGTACACATGGGTGGCCAGTTAAGGTTCAGACTTGAGTAGTCTAAACTTAACTCGCGTCGTGACGCCACCCGCTCTCTTTCGATGCTTTATTATTATTTTAAAAAAAAAAAATTAGACGCTGATTTCTGGGAAAGGACGGGGCATTACACGTAGGGTTGGCCAGTTAAAGACAGGGCTTTAGAAGCTTAGAACTTAAATTACACGTAGGGTTGGCCAGTTAAAGACAGGGCTTTAGAAGCTTGGAACTTAACTCACGCGTAGGGTTGGCCAGTTAAGGGCCGGGCTTTAGAAGCTCGGAACTTAACTCGCGTCGTAACGTCTCGCGCCCTTTGTCACTCTTCACTTCAAAAAAAAAAAAATAGACTCTGATTTTCGGTGAAAAGGGGCGGGCGTTACAGATATTTTGGCCACCATTTAATCCAAGAAAATGGACTCCATGATCTCCTTTTTAACCCTTTAAAAAAAACAAATCTTGTTGAGGCAACTTACCTATCCCGCGGCTCCTCCGGTTTCCTCTTGCTCCTCTTGATCCTTAGCCTTTCTCCTTCCTCTTCTCCTTGATGTTCGGCCACTATATGTGCTTGATCAAGATGAGATCACCAAGGTTTGGTTCAGCCAATGATTAAGGTAGGTTTGAGAGAGGGAAAGGAGGAAAAAATGGAAAATCTTCTAAGTCTTGATCTTAGGGTGGTGGTCGGCCAAGCTTGGAATGTTCTTGGTTTTCTTCTAAGTATTTTCCTCTTCTTGGTCTTGGAAGAGAGGGGAGGACTACTAGGAGAGGGAGTGAGAGATGGAGAGATGGAAATGAGATGAGAATTGGAATGGAACCCTAGACCTTTCCCATCTTGCCTTGGGTAGCTTGGTGGCCGGCCCCACCATTAAGGCGGAGTCTTCCCCATGAGCCCATTGACCAAACCAAATGGGTGCATGGCCTTGCATGCCCTTAATCCTAGGCCCCTTGTCCCTTAGTGGTGGTGGTTGGGATGAGGTGGAACCACCACCCCACCATGGACCAATGCATGCCCAAGCTAGGCCCCATTTTGTGGATCTTGTCTTAGCCATACCACTCTTCCATGGCCAATGGTTTTAGTGGGTCTTATCTTGGTGATTTGGGTGAGTCAAGTGAGATGGAAATCACCCATTTGACTCACTCATTATCTAAGTGACTCACCCCATTTAACTCACCTCATATAATGTAACTCATTTGATTAATTTCATATTTAACTTAGGTCATTTAATTACATAGTTTAATTGCATTTACTTGTCTTTACTTCCTCAATGAATCCACCCATGGTTGACCAAGTCAACCATGGTGGCCGGCCCCACCAATTCCTTAGCCAACCCGCCACCTCACTTGATGAGGTGGAGGTGGGTCCCACTTGATCATGCCACCTTGATTTTATTCCCACTTAACTTAGGTGATTTAAATTAATTTAACTCAACTTATTTTACTTTGATCCTCCTTAATTCCCTTTGACTTATCCATGGTTGACCAAGTCAACCATGGTGGTCGGCCCCACCTAAGTCATGGTCCACAGCCACCTCACTTGATGAGGTGGAGGTGGGCCCCACTAGACCATAACACTTGGATAATTTCCAATTTAACTTAGGTGATTCTTAATCACTTCAATCCATTCCATCTAATTGGATCACCATTGGGCCCATGGCCCAATTAAATTCACCTCCTACCCATTTACCCTAATGGTCAAACCATCTTGACCCATTGGGTCCCAAATGGGTATTTGACCCAATTGACCATCATTGACCCAATTAACCATCATTGACCCATTTAAATGAAATTAATCCAATTCATGGCCCATTGGACCATACTTGGGCCATTGTCCAAATTTTGATCCATTTACCATTCATTCCATCAAAATTGTAAATTTCAACCGTTAACATAAATAATAGCCAATATATGTATTGATTTAAAAATCGGGGCTATTACATAACATATGAATAGAATACTATCCATAGACTTTATATTTAAAAGCAAGGAAGCCAATCACTATTAAATTAACTTACGATTAAAATATCCCAAAATCATCAACCAACCATAGAAAAATAAACGAAGTTATTACAATTCCCAAAATGCAATTATCTCATATACATTTTTCCAAAATCAATATTAAATAAAGTAAGCATAAGCTGCCCAAGCTCCTAAGCTTGGCTTATTTCATGTCCATCGTCCGTTCCATTCCCTGTTCCATCATCTAAAGGGTAGAAGTAGGGCGTTAGTCAATGCGCCCAGTAGGTATTCCAAGTACGGTTATACACATAGGATCAATATACAAATCAGAATAAGAATATCATATTAAAACTGTAAACATATCATAGTACAAAAAATAGTGCATTATAATCATATCCAAATCATGCAAAGCATGTGTCATGCTATGGGTGTCATATGCCAATGATCCCTCACCCAATCTCCATATCAAATACCATACAAATCATATCAAGTATTCCCTTGGCCAATTACTTCCACAGTGTTTTGTGATGTACCACCAGGTCATTGTTATACCTCCCCACGTATGTTAATTGGAAAAACACCGAATGGAGCGTGGACTCCTCCCCACGTATGTTAATCCGAATCACCGAATGGAGAGTGGACTCCTCCCCACATAAGTTACTCGGAATCAGTGTGGACTCCTCCCCACGTATACTAATCGGATATACCGATGGAGTGTGGACTCCTCCCCACGTATACTAATCGCATATACAGATGGAGCGTGGACTCCTCCCCACGTATACTAATCAGATATACCAATGGAACCCCATGGAAGAAATTTGGATGATGACTTGATGATCTTAAATGGACAAGAAAGAACCATAGGGTTCGGCCATAGTGCATGGCCGAACCCCATGAAAAGAAATGTTTAATTCATGGGTTTTGGAAGATAGAAAACCATGGAGAGGTTTGATTTATTTCATTGGGTTTATGTTCTTAAAGTTTAGATCATGGAAACCTTTGATGGTTGTTGGTTTTAGATTCAAGAAGACAATGAAAGAATATGGGTCGGCCATGGCATGGCCGAACCATGATTGGATCATGGCAAAGACATTGATCAAAAGTAATGAAAAGAAGGGGTGAGGATCGGCCATGGTGTATGGCCGAACCCCACCAAATACTTTATAGTTTGGTGATTGATTGTCTTAATGGATCTAACAAATGGCCAAGATCATGAACCATAGGGTTCGGCCATGGTGTATGGCCGAACCCCATGGGGTAATTTTGGAAGGTAGATGGATTTGAATGGCTAAATTAGAAAACTTCTAATTAAGGAAAGGGGTTGCTAAAATTGGAAAGCATCCAATTATGGAAGGTGTGTGCTAAATTTAGAAAGTTTCCAATTATGGAAAGGTGTTGGTTAATTAAGGAAACAATCTATTTATGGAAGGAGGTTGTTAAATTAGTAAGTTTAATTATGGAAACCTTCTAATAATAGAAGGTGGAGTCTAATTAAGGAAACCTTTCATTTATGGAAAAAATGGAGTTTTATTTGGAAACAATACACCATAGGGTTAGGCCAAGGTGTATGGCCGAACCCCATGGTCCAAATTAAGGGATCAAATGGCATTTTAATTCATGATTAAGGGCTGATTGATGAATCGAATTTATGAACCTATTATATGAGTTATGTTTTGTATATTTTTAAATAAAGGGAAGGATACAAACATGTGTTATGAATTATTGATAAGGTAGTGGCAAAATGGTAATTACATGCCAAAGTGGAGGATCATGGGTTCGGCCAAGGTGTATGGCCGAACCACATGAGTTGTGTTTGATGGACTTGTTTGGTTAAGGAAATTTATAGGGTCTAGTTATTGTAGATTTAAAGGAATAAGGGAACCAATGGCATTTTTGTAAATATGTGAGAAATTGGACATTGGGTTCAGTCATGGTGTATGGCCGAACCCCATGATTTAATTATTGGATTATGTGATTGGATTCAAGAAGTGTGCATTATTTTAGAAATTAAGCAAGTAAAGTGACTAAGGTTTAGATCAATGACATTTTGGTAATTAATGGGATGAATGTACAAAAAGGGTGAGGCTCTACCATGGGTATGGGGGAACCCCACAAGTTTGGTTAATGGACTATAAATGTGGTAAATCAAGTGAGACTTGGTTTTGATTTATTATTATATTATAAGGTAACGGGATCTCGCAAGCGGTGCGCGATCGGTGATCCAATCTTGGACGGAAACGCAAGGACTCGTGACCGGTCTTTGGTAGGATTCCACCTATTTGAAACCATGGGTTTATGTACTTTGTTTTATCTTATGTCTGATGAAAATATGTTTCAAAGGATATGTTTTATTATTGAATTTCAAATGCTATGTTTAAATTGTTTAAAATAGCATGGATTGATTATGTTTCAAAAGGTGACTTTAAATGCTATGTTTATCTTATAAATAGCATGTGTTTCATTGGCATCTCATGCATGGTATGGGGTGGAGGATTTGTAACCGGAGGGGTCACATTCCGTCGGGGCGTCCGACAAACCTATGTGCGTTACCTTGATGTGATTTCCATCAAGAAGATTCCGGAGTGTCCACGCTCCGCCTAGGCGTCCGGAAGACCTATGTGGTGGGTACATTTATGTACATGTGATGGGTGGGACTCATTACATATTTGTCATCATTGCATGGCATGGATTTTACCTGGTTTTATATATTATGTTATAATATATGTTTTGTACTAACCATGTGTTAGCCGTAATTGGAATACCTACTGGGCGCGTTGTTCTAACGCCCTACTTCTACCCTAATTGATGATACAGGTAATCAGGGGAACGATGAACGTAAGACGGACCAAGCATAGGAACTTGGAAGACTTATCTTACATGTTTTGAATAAAGTTACTCATGAACTTGTATTTGAGTATTTGGATTTCGGAATGTAATAACTTAGATAGTTGGATGATTTATTTGATAATTATGACGTTTTAATATTGCTTAAGGACTTGACGTACTTTGATATCTGATTGGAATATAACTTGGTTCTATTATGTTTCCACATTTTGATGTTATGATTCCGTAGGTTATGATTTTATTCCGCAAGTTGATGTTGCTATGTGGGAACCGTTTTTTATTGGACTGAGTCCATACATACATAGGGTTGGCCAGTTAAGGGTCGGACTTTGGAAATTTGGACTTAGCTCGCGTCGTGACATCCCGCGCTCTATCACTCTACTCTGTTATAAAAAAAAAAATATACTCTGAATTTACGGGAAAACGCAAGTGAAAAAGGGCAGGGCATTACAGTTGGTATCAGAGCGAACCCGAAAGTTGAATCTTTCGGGGTAAATTAATCCGGTCTCCATGCATTAATTTACTCCGTTAGACTCAGACGGATGATAGCAAAGAAAGTATAGTTAAAATAATCGGATTATCAAACGTAGCAACATAGGATATATTTCCCCAGAAAACAAGGCAAAAATCAAGAGTGCTTATTTGGAAATTTTTCCCCAACAGGTAGGAAATATAAATTTTGTTTATGGAAACTAAGTCTGTTGTTTTCAATGGCTTAGGAAAAAATGGTTCCAAAGGGAAAGTCAAGGAGAAATATCCGACAAAACCAAAAACGGGTTGAAGAGGAGGAACGACATTCTCATCATGAGGAGGAACAACATTCTCATCATGAGGAAGAACATCACTCTCACCACGAGAAGGAAGAAAATAGTGTAAACATACCAGTGGTACCTCCTAAATTGCAGAATCTGGATCAAGCGGTGGTTACTTCAGTGCTCCAACAACATATGAATGAGAATGGAACCGCCAACGGGACCAATGACAGGAGTATGGTTAAGGACTTCCAGCAACAGCGCCCTCTTTACTTCAAGGTAAGAGAAGGGGCTGTCAGAGCGGAAAACTGGCTAAAGAAGATTTCTCAGATTCTGACTCTACTGAATATCACAAGTCATGCTCATAAGATTTTATTGGCCACATCACAGCTGATTGATGATGCTGGTAAATGGTGGGAGGTGATAGAGAAGCAGCGGGCACTTCTTCTAGAAAGAGAAAAGACTGCCATGACTTGGGATCAGTTCTCAGCTACCTTCCTGGAATATTATTTTCCCGAGGAGGAGAATGAGTGTGAAATACAGGCTTTCCTATCTTTGGTACAGGGTACCATGACGGTGGCAGAATACCATCAAGAGTTTCTCAGTCTATCTTTATATGCATTCTATATGGTGGATACTGAGCATCGAAGAGTTTGAGCGGGGCCTTCGGCCTAGCATAAGGGCCAAGTTAACTATATTCAAAGCACCCACATTGGCAGAAGTAGTCAGCAGGGCCACTATAGCAGAGCAGGAATTGGCTGAGTTGACGTGGTTAGACAATCGTCGAGCTCAGAGTGGGAGGGGTATATTCCAGCCCAACAAGAGGTTCCGACCGAACTCTAGCAGACCCGCACCATCCACTGGGTCAATAAGAGGTTTCCGTCCCAACCATCCCTCCCCATTTGCATCAGTCACTCAGGCTCCCAGAGGGGTGAACAACTGCTTTCACTGTGACCAGCCTGGTCATTTTAAGAGGGAATGTCCACAACTCAACAAACCCTCATATTCCAGAGGCTCATCTCGTCCACCAGTTAGGCCACCAAATTCACGTGGAGGCAGGACAGTTAATCAGGCGGGGCGGCCACCTACAATATCCAGACGGGTATTCACTTTAGCACCACCAGCAGTGTAAGGCCCGGCCCTTTTTCACTTAAATTCAGAGTCTATTTTTTTTTTAATAACAAAGTAGAGTGATAGAGCGCGGGACGTCACGACGCGAACTAAGTCCGAACTTCCTAACTGGCCAACCCTATGTGTGTATGGACTCAGTCCAATAAAACGGTTCACACATAGCAATATCAAGATGCGTAAGAAGAATCATAACCTGCGAAATCATAACATCAAAATGCGGAAACATAGTAGAACCAAGTTCTATTCCAAACAGATAGCAAAGTACGTCAAGTCCTGTAACGCCCCGCCCTTTTCGAGAATTTCAGAGTCTAATTTTTTTAAAAATAATAATAAAACATCGGAAGAGAGCGGGCGACGTCACGACGCGAGTTAAGTTCAGACTACCCAAGTCTGAACCTTAACTGGCCACCCATGTGTACATGGAATAGACCATGATAGTGAATCACACATGGAACTAACATCAACATGCGGAACAATCTAGATTAATTGCGGAATAGAAAGATGAGATAGCAAGTAACAGTTTTAAACATTATTTATCATAGATCAACCATCCAAATGTTATCAGCCTAATCAAACCATAGCAAGTAGTGAATTATTATATATCCCACAAAAGTATTCAAAAGACAGTAATATAAAGTAGTTCAGTCCTTCATTCAAGCACTTAGGCTTGGCTCCCCTCCCGGTCAACGACCTTTCCTTTCCCTTTGCTTGTACCTGCAATCTCCTCTGAGGATAGAATTAGGGCGTTAGATCAACGCGCCCAGTAGGTTCCCGAATCAGGGCTACCACAAGTTAGCATATAAAACATGCATATACATATCATAATACATGATCATCAAAACAGGAAAACAATGCTATGAAGTATGCACATGCAATGAGCATCCCCCATCACGTACATTCATAGCCATCACTTGACGTGCCTTGCACCGACAAGGTAAATTATAACACACCTTTATCTCTTCATCATTGACTGATTCATATCACGTATTAGTCCTCCTGGCGGGACTCTCATCGCCTAAGGAGACCAATGTGACTATAATCATCATGTTACTCCTCCTGGCGTGACTTGCACCACCGAGGCAGGACGTAACTCATAACTTGAAACACTGTAGAACCTCATTCACCATCCCATGTCTATGTATGAGATGCCAATGCTTGTATGCCATTTGTTAATGCATAATATATCATTTGAAAACACATTAGATAAACAAGAATCTCATAAATAAAACTGGGGTAAAACTGTGATTACAAGTAGGTAGGAAACCTACAGAAACTTTGCTTAAGTGTCCATTCCTTTTTGAGCTTCACCTGGTCAAGACTCGCCCACCGTTCACGTTCCGTTACCTTGTTATGTAACAACAAATCAATACTTAATCTACTTGACTCCTAATCAAGTTTAGGTCTCATATACCATCTTGTGGGGTTCGGCCATGCCCATGGCCGAACATCACCCACTTATAATTTGATCTCTCCTTTATTTAATCCTCATTAGACATTACTTATTACAAACATATCTTGGTAGGGTTCGGCCATACACCATGGCCGAACCATACCACTTGGGTTTTGGCCCACAAATCAATTCCTTTGGTCAATCCTTTCATATTGAACTTTGACTAGTATTTACGGTTTTGCCATTGACCTTAAGCCATATTGAAACTAACATCCATAACTATTCCACCTTAGTGGGGTTCGGCCATACTACTTGGCTGAACCTCACGACCTTTCTTTGGTCTTTTTCATCATACATACATACATCTTTGTTCACATAATTAGTTACACATTAAGGCCACCAATGACCCTTAGTGGGGTTCGACCATACACATGGCCGAACCTCACCAATCTAGTTTTTGTCTCCACTTTCCATCTTATATCATGGTTGATCAACTTAGTATTAAATCCATAACTCAACCTAGGTAATTCTTAGATCAAAAGCATGAAACAAATCATAGTTTCCAATAGGATTTAATCCAAACATACCATCCAAAAACGGTCCATGTGGTTCGGCCATACACATGGCCGAACCCAATGGTTCTCTTGGTTCAACTAGTCCATGATTTATCCCTAATTTAAATCAGTAACTTAACCATAACATTACCATTGTTCAGCCATATATTGGCCAACGCAAAATCAGTAAGCAATCTTCATGTAAATCACATAAAAACCCCATGGTAATGTATGGTTTTTATCTCTCAAAACCATCACCATTACCCATAAAATTATCACACCATTTCATGGGGTTCGGCCATGCTCATTGGCTGAACCCTATAGCCTTTGGTTTGAACCTTTTAAACATTTCACCTTATGTCTAATCTAATCATCCAAAACAGTAAAACATTTGCATGGTTTTGACTTACAAAACCATCAAAAATTCCAACATCAATTCATGGGGTTCGGCCATCCAAGGTGGCCGAACCCAATGAACCCTTTCATCATTTGATACCCAAGGTTTTAGACCCATGATACATTCAGCCATTCATCATTCAGATCCATGTTTTAAACCTTTCTAAAACATGCATTTGCACCTTAAATAAAACCCAAAACAGTCCACCAAAACTCTATGGTTTCCATGTTTCAAAAACATCAAAACCAAACATCATTTGCATGGGGTTCAGCCCTCCATGGTGGCCGAACCCTATGACCTTTAGTTTTGAATTTCTTAATCTTCTTCTAGGTCTAAATCAGACTTCCTTCTTATGTTTAAACCTTTTTAAAACATATAGTTTAAATCATCTAAAAACAGTCCATAAAACTCCATGGTTTTCATGTTTCAAAACATGAAAACCACCAATCTTTTACATGGGGTTCGGCCCTCCATGGTGGCCGAACCCAATGGTTATTTTCACCATTCTTAAACCTCTGTTAATCAAGGTTAAAACCTTGGTGTATTCGGCCATAACCATGGCCCAATACACACCTCATTTGTTCCATGTTATTAAACCAAAATAACATAAAAATACTTACCAAACTTCCAATCTTTCTTCTTGCCTTTGGTCCTTGGTTTCTCCCTTTTATTTCTTCCTTTCTTTTGTTATTTTGTGCTTGATCTACTGGTGCAAAATCCTCTGATGTTCCAGTTAGGAAGAAAAATGAATTGGAAAGAGGGAGAGAGAGATGGAAATCTTAAGATTTTCAATGTGAAAATCGTTCAAATGTGTGGTCTATCACTTTTGTAATTCAGCCACTTAATCCATTGATTTCCCTCATAAACTCTTGTTCATTTCAATGAGACACCTGCTGCCAGTCAAAGCACCCATTGGCACTACCCAATGTAACCATTCAGCTCCCCAAGCAACACCTCCCATTTCCATGTGTTTCATTTAAAGTTTAACATGGAAAATCACCCCAACAAGTCCCCAACGTGTGGGACTTGTTTTAGTGGTTAAGACTAAGCCAAAATCCTCCTATTCCCTCTGAACTCAGTGATTTACAGTCCCATTGACTTCCACTTTGACTCACCCAACTCACATGTCCAACTCACCTCATTAATTGACAAACATTTAATGCATTTGTATTAACTCATTTTTAATTCAAATTAAATAAAATCAGTCCCACTTAACCTAATTTAACTCACCATTGAACTCATTTGTGGGCCCATAAGGTCGGCTGTGGTCAACAAAGTCAACCCGACCCGTTGGGTCCACCTTTAGCTCCTTGACCCATTTTTGACTCCATGACCCAATTATGGGTATTTTGGTCATTTGTACTTGGTTTTTACATGTGGATCAGGCCTACCCATTTTTTCTCCACTTGATTTCCAATCAAATCAACTTAACCCCATTTAATTTAAGTTCACAAAACTAACGGTCAAATAATCCAGTAAGACCCGATGGGTCCCATTTGGGCCCTTTGACCCATTTAGCCATTTTTGACCCAATTGATGTACATTACCCATCCAATCAAACTTGACATTCATAATGTGCTCATATGATCTTAATTTGAGCAATGGGCCCCAACATTTCCTTACTTAACATCACAAAATAATTAATTTAACACATCAGGGGCATTTTCGTAATTATCCACTTCATTGAGAAATTACCCATCCAATCAAACTTGACAATCATAATGTGGTCATATGATCTTAATTTGAGCAATGGGCCCCACCATTTCCTTATTTACAATCATATTTATTGAATTCACCAATCCAGGGGCATTTTCGTAATTATTCCAATCATTAAGAATTCTTTGACCCAATTAACTATTTTGACCCAATTTGATGTACATTACCCATCCATTATAATTTGACCCTTATAATATGTTCATAGGATCTTAGTTTGAGCAATGGGCCCCACTATTTTCTCATTTAACATCATAACTATTAAATTCACCAAATCTAGGGGCATTTTCGTAATTATCCATTTCATTGAGAAATTGGGGTGTTACAAGTCCTTAATCATTATTAAAACGTCATAATCATCAAACTAAATCATACGACCATCTAAGTTATTACTGTAACGCCTCGCCCTTTCACCCTTCTTAAAATCAGAGTCTGAAAATTTCTTTTGAAAGAAACACAGAGTGAACAAGAGCGGGGGGCCTCACGACGCGAGTTAAGTTCAGACTACCCAAGTCTGAACCTTAACTGGCCACCCATGTGTACATGGACTAAACCATGATAATAAATCACACATGGAACTAACAACAACATGCAGAATAAACTAACTAATTGCAGAATAATATGAATAGATAGCAAGTAACAGTCTCAATTGTAATTAAGGTAAACAACCATCCATAGTCAATAGTCTAATCAAACCATAGCTAAGTATTAACTTATTACATGTCCATCAAAGTATAAATCAAATAACAGTAAATAAGTAATCTTGTTCAACATTCAAACGCTTAGGCTTGGCTCCCCTCCCGGTCATCGACCTGCTTTTTACCTTTCCTTGATCCTGCATTATCCTCTAAGGATAGAATTAGGGTGTTAGATCAACGCGCCCAGTAGGTTCCCGATCAGGGCTACCACATGGTTAGCATATAAAAACATGCACATATATCATAATATCTGATTATCCAAAAACATATAAAAATCATGTTATGTATGTATGCAAATGTAATGAGTCCCACCCCATCACACATACATATAGCCTTTACTTGCCGTGTCTCATATAAACCTGTTGGATTCTCCTGGCGTGACATTTCACCTCCGAAGGAGGCCCCACAGTTGTATCTCGGACATTCCGACGGAGTGCAGGCTCCGGTTTCCATAACCACCTGTCAATTCTCCTGGCGTGACTTGCACCGTCGAAGGAGGCCCCATAGTTGCATCTCGGATATTCCGACGGAGTGTGGGCTCCAATTTCCACAATCATCATCCCATGCCATGCATAAGATGTCTATGCATTGTATGTCATTTGTAAAGACTTAGCCCATCATTCAAAACCACATTTATAACGTAAATCAAATGCAACATATCTCATAAGAACATAAATAAAACCCAATCATAATTGTGGTTACAAGTAGGTAGGAAACCTACTGAAGATTCACTTCAGTAATTGATCTTTCTTTAGCGTCACCAGGTCACGACTCGCACGTCGTCAACTTCCGGTACCTTGTCCATATAACAATCAAGAAATCATACTATCACTTACTTGTTCATTCATATCTAAGACCCAACCACATCATGTGAGGTTCGACCATGCCCTTGGCCGAACATCACCAACTTAGGATTTAACTTCCTACTTTATTTAATCAACTCTTAAATACTTAACCCTTTAAACATGTCTTGGTAGGGTTCATACAACCATACACATGATTATTCCACCTTTGATCAATAAATCATTCTTTCCCATAATTCAATCACAACATCGGCTACACAATAGAGTCACCAAAGACCCTTAGTGGGGTTCAGCCATACCTTATGGCCGAACCTCACCAAATCTGATTTTTGTTCCACACTTATCTGTCATCAAATGGTTCTCCATTAAAATACTTCAAACCCTTTATGAAATCATGGAAACAATAACAAACTTAACCCATATACTTAGTCCATTCATCCCAAAAACAGCCCCATGGGGTTCGGCCATGTGCGTTCTATTGATTTATTTTGTCCATCATCCACCCATGATTTGAATCCATAACTTAACCCTAATATTGACATGGTTCAGCCCTATGTTGGCCAACCAATAACAGCAAGTTAAACTTCAACAAATCACATCAAACACCATATTTTATATGGTTTTAAACTCTCCAACATCATCAAAACTATCATGGGTTTCGGCCATCCAAAGTGGCCGAACCCTATGTCCATGTCTTGGTCCTTACGTATATGTTTTAAGTCTCATTTAGACAAGTATTAATCAGTATAATACTACTGCATTTTTACCTCTCAAAACCATCCAAATAAGTTCATCACTTTGTCCAAATGACCATAACATTTCATGGGATTCGGCCATCCAAGATGGCCGATCCAAATGGTCCAATTCATCAATTTTACTCCACTGTTTAGACCCATGATAATTTCAGTCCTTATGTTATCTAAGTCCATGTTTTTAACCCTCTTTAAAAACATGCATTTGAACCTTAAAGAAACCTCAAAAACAGTCCATAAAAACTCCATGGTTTCTATGTTTCAAAACATCAAAACAACCTATCTTTTACATGGGGTTCGGCCCTCCATGGTGGCCGAACCCAATGGTCATCTTTACCATTTTTAAACCTCTATTAATCAAGGTTAAAACCTTGGTGTATTCGGCCATAACCATGGCCCAATACACACCCCATTTGTTCCATGTTATTAAACCAAAATAACACATAAATACTTACCAAATTTTCCAAGCTTTCTTCTTGTCTTTGGTCCTTGGTTTCTCCCTTTTATTTCTTCTTTCTTTCCTTAATTCCTTGCTGGTTTATGCTTGATTAACTGTGCCAAAACCTCTGCTATTCAGCCAAGAAAAACGAATTGGAGAGAGGGAGAGAGAGGTGGGAATTCTTGGATTTCCAAAGTAACAATCGGCCAAGAATGGTAACATGCTCCTTTTATAGTTTCAGCCCCCAACTCCCATTTATTTCCCTCAATTAATTTTACCAAAACCGATGGGGCATTGGGTGTCAACCAAGACACCCCTTGGTGCCAAACGTTGCACCCCTTGGTGCCAAACGTTGTATCCATTCAATGGATGGGTGCCGCCCAACCTTGGTGTCTTTTGGCTTTGCCAAAGCACCCTTTCACTCCCAACGGTTGGGATTGATTCTCCAAGGGTTGTGTGTGATTAACAACACCTTTCAATATCCATTTAACTCACTTGACTCAAGGCCCTTTTATTCTAACTCAACTCACACCACTTAACACACTTAATGCATCTCATTTTAATGCATTTGAGTAAACTCATTCTTAATTCAAATTAAATAAAATCAGTTCCACTTAACCTGATTTAACTCACCATAGAACTCATTTGTTGGCCCACACGGTTGGCTGTGGTCAACAAAGTCAACCCGACCAGTTGGGTCCCCCTTTAGCTCCTTGACCCGTTTTTGACTCCATAACCCAATTATGGGTATTTTGGTCATTTGTACTCGATTTTCACATGTGTATCAGGCCTACCCATTTTTACTATACCTGATTTCCAATCAGGTCAGCTTGACCCCATCTAATTTGAGCTTACACAATGGTCAAATCATCCATTTTGACCCATTGGGTCCAATTGGGCCCTTTGACCCATTTAGCCATTTTCAACCCAATTGATGTACATAACCCATCCAATCAAACTTGATATTTATAATGTGCTCACATGATCTTAATTTGAGCAATGGGCCCCACCATTTCTTTATTTGACATCTCAAAATAATTAATTTAACAACCCAGGGGCATTTTCGTAATTATCCACTTTGTTGAGAAAATGGGGTGTTACAATTACATTCCGAAATCCAAATACTCAAATACAAGTTCATGAGTAACTTTATTCAAAACATGTAAAATAAGTCTTCCAAGCTCCTATGCGTGGTCCGTCTTAGGTTCATCGTTCCCCTGAATACCTGTATCATCAACTAGGGTAGAAATAGGGCGTTAGAACAACGCACCCGTAGGTATTCCAATTACGGCTAACACATGGTTAGTACAAAACATATATTATAACATAATATATAAAACCAGGTAAAGTCCATGCCATGCAATGATGACAAATATGCAATGAGTCCCACCCATCACATGTATATAAATGTACCCACCACATAGGTCTTCCGGTCGCCCCGGCGGAGTGTGGACCCTCTGAAATTTTCTTGATGGAAATCACATCAAGGTAGCACACATAGGTTTTTCAGACGCCTCGATGGAGTGCAACCCCTCCGGTTATAAATCCTCCACCCCATGCCATGCATGAGATGCCAATGAAACACATGCTATTTTAATAACATAAACATAGCATTTGAAACATACGCTATTTTAATAACATAAACATAGCATTTAAAATCAACTTTGAAACATAATCAATTCATGCTATTTTAAACAATTTAAACATAGCATTTGAAGCTCAAATAAAGCATATCATTTGAAACATATTTTTATCAAACATAAGATAAAACAAAGTACATAGACCATAGTTTGAAAGAGGTGGAATCTTACCAAAGACCGTTCACAAGTCCTTGCATTCCCGTCCAAGATTCGATCACCGATCGCGTACCGCTTGCGAGATCCCGTAACCTTATAATATAATGATAAATCAACACCAAGTCTCACCTAATTACAATGTTCTAAGTCTATAAACAAAACCCCATGGGGTTCGGCCATACGCCATGGCCAAAACCCATGGTCTACCATTTTTGTCCATAATAACAATAATGCCATTGAGCCTAACCATAGACTTCTTTATTGCTTAGATCTCGAATAATCATTCATACTTCCAAAGCATATAATCCCATAAAATAATTCATGGGGTTTGGTCATACACTATGGCCGAACTCAATGTCCAATATTCTCTCATATTTACAAAAATGCCATTGGTTTCCTTTTTCCTTTAAATCTTCCATAATTAGACCCTATAAATTTCATTAATCAACAAGTCCATCAAACACAACTCATGGGGTTCGGCCATACATCATGGCTGAACCCATGGTTCTCCACTTTGGTGTGTAATTACGTTTTTGCCATTCCTTTCACCATCTATCCATAACATACATTGTATCCTTTATTTTATTTTAAAAATACACATAACATAACTCATAACCTAGGTACATAATCTGATTCATAAATCAGCCCTTAACTATGAATTAGAATATCATTTAATCCCTTAATTTGGACAATGGGGTTCAGCCATACACCTTGGCCGAACCCCATGGTGTGTAGTTTCCAAATTAACTCCACCTTTCCATAATTATATGCTTTCCAAATATAAGTTCCATACTTAGATATCATATTCCATAATTAAAAAGGTTTCCTAAAATTAAACCCTAGTGGGGTTCGGCCATACCTATGGCCAATCCTCACTCATGATAACCAATCCATTCATTTGATTAATCTCCACCTTCCATTCTTGGATAGTTTCCATAATAAATCTTCATGGTCTTAATTAGATATTTTCTAATTTTAATATCCAACTCCAAGAATAGGAACTTTCCTGATAAGCAACCTCCTTTCATAAATAGATTGTTTCCTTAATTAATCAACCCTTTCCATAATTGGAAACACCTTCCATAAATAGATTGTTTCCTTAATTAACCAACCCTTTCCATAGTTGGAAACACCTTCCATAAATAGATTGTTTCATTAATTAACCAACCCTTTCCATAATTGGAAACACCTTCCATAAATAGATTGTTTCCTTAATTAACCAACCCTCCTTCCTTTTTTAGATTGCTTCCCAAATTTAGTAACACTTCCATAATGGGATGCTTTCCAATTTAGCCACCCCTTCCATACATGGAAGCTTTCTAAATTTAGCAATACTTTCCATATTTGGAACCTTTCCAACTTAAAAAATACCTTCCATAAATAATAAGATTTCCAAAAATAACTCTAGTGGGGTTCGGCCATGGACCATGGCCGAACCTCACCCTTATAGATCTAAGTCCATCCTCTTATATCTACTTTCCAAATGGGTAAATCAACTCCATTAAAATATTTGGTGGGGTTTGGCCATACACCATGGCCGAACCGCACCCCATTCTTTTCATTAATATTGATCCAATTAATTAGCCATAAAACAGTCATGGTTCGGCCATGCCATGGCCAACCCATATTCCATGTTCTTTCATTGATTTCTTGAATCTAAAACCGACAACCATCAAAGGTTTCTATGGTTTAAAAAATCTGAGATCATAAACCCAATGAATAAATCAAAACTCTTGATGGTTTTCAATCTTAAAACCCATCAATTAAATAAAATATTTCCATGGGGTTCGGCCATGCACTATGGTCGAACCCTATGGTTCTTTCTCTCCATTTAAATCATTAAATCATCTCCAATCTCCCTCCATGGGGTTCGGCCAAACACCATGGCCGATGTAACACCCCAATTTCTCAATGAAGTGGAAAATTACCAAAATGCCCCTGAGTTGTTAAATTAATTATTTTGTGATGTTAAGTAAGGAAATAGTGGGGCCCTTTGCTCAAAATAAAATCATATGAGCACATTATGAATGTTAAGTTTGATTGGTTGGGTAATTTTCATCATTTGGGCAAAAAATGGCTAAGTGGGTCAAAGGGCCCAAATAGGGCCCATCAGGTCTTGCTGGGTTATTTGACCGTTTTGTGATTTTAAATTAAATGGGGTTAAGCCTATTTGATTGGAAATCAAGTGGAGGAAAAATGGGTAGGCTTGATCCATATGTAAAAACCAATTAGAAATGACCAAAATACCATAAATGGGTCATGTTGTCAAAACGGGTCAAGGAGCTAAAAGTGGACCCAATGGGTCGAGTTGACTATTGTTGACCGTGTGAACCCTCAAGGGAGCTCAAACACGAGTCAAATCAGTTGAGTGGGACTGAGGTGAGTTGGAATTAAATCAAAAAGTGAGTTAACTCATGTGCATTAAATGAAATGTATTAAATGTGATGAGTTGGGTTGGAATAAAAATACCTTGAGTTGGGTGAGTCAAAATGGAAATTCAAGGGGCTGTAAAATCAGTGAGTTGAGAGGGAATTTGAAGAGGTTGGCTGGTCTTAAACCAACCAAAACAAGTCCCACACGTTGGGGACTTGTTTTGGTGATTTTCATGATGGGTTTTAAATGAGAATACATGGAAATTGGATGAGATGCTTGGGGAGTTGAAAGGCTGCATAGGTAGCTGCCAAGGGGTGCCTTGGATGGCACCCAATACTCATTGGTTTGTGCAAGAAGTTATGAGAGAGTGGAGGAGTTTTGAGGGCTGAAGTACTGAAGGAAATAAACACCAAGGTTGGCCATTTTTCACATTGGAAATCCAAGAATTTCCATCTCTCTCTCTCTCCCTCTCTCAAATTCGTTTTACCTAGCTGGAATAGCAGAGGTGTTTGCACCAGTAGATCAAGCACAAAACAGCAAAAGAAAGGAAGAAATAAAAGGGAGAAACCAAGGAACAAAGGCAAAGAGAAAGATTGGAAGTTTGGTAAATATTTATATGTTATTTTGGTATAATAACATGGAGCAAATGGGATGTGTATTGGGCCATGGTTATGGCCGAATACACCAAGGTTTTAACCTTGATTAGTGGAGGATTTAAAATGGTAAAAATAACCATTGGGTTCGGCCACCATGAAGGGCCGAACCCCATGTAAGAGATGGCTTGGTTTTCATGTTTTGAAACATGAAAACCATGGATTTTGTGGACTGTTTTTGGGTTTTGATTTAAGATTTAAATACATGTTTTAGAATAGTTAAAAACATGGATCTGAATGACATAGGGACTGAAGTTTATATGGTCTAAAATCAGTGGATTAAAAGATGGAAATGGACCATTGGGTTCGGCCACTTAGCATGGCCGAACCCCATGGAAACAAATGGTTGTTTTTGATATTTTTTGGAAATTAAAACCATATGATTTGGGACTGATATTAGATGTTATTTTTGGATTTGGAATGCATGTTTTAAGGAGGTTAAAACATGGATTTGGGTGTTGGTTTCAAACCCAAGATAAAGGGTTAAATGTTCAAAACCAATTTCATGGTGTTCGGCCAATGAGCATGGCCGAACCCTATGAAATTGGGCTAATGTTTGGATGTTTGTTTGAAAGGTAAAACCTGATTTTAATATACTGTTATTACATGATTATCTGAGGTTTAAAAACAGTAAACCTAACCATTGGGTTCGGCCACCATGGAGGGCCGAACCCCATGTAAAAGGATGTTGGTGTTCATGTTGGAAAAACATGTAAACCATAGACTTTTTATAGACTGTTTTGGATGGTTTGTTTGAAAGTTAAAACCTGATTTTAATATACTGTTATTACATTATTATCTGAAGTTTAAAAACAGTAAACATAGCCATTGGGTTCGGCCAACATGGAGGGCCGAACCCCATGTAAAAGAGGGTTGGTTTTCATGATTGGAAAACATGGAAACCATAGACCTTTGTGGACTGTTTTTGGGAGATTTTTATGTGATAAGGTTACTGATTTTGGGTTGGCCATGGGATGGCTAAATCATGGGCTTAATATGGCTAAGGGGTAGAGCCAATTAGTACTTAAACAAAGGACATCATTGAGCAAAGAACCATAAGGGTTCGGCCATGAGTATGGTCGAACCCCATGGACTGTTTTCATGGGCCATTTTATGGATGTATGTGTGATTAAAAATGGAATCACGTTTGCTGTTTTGGTCGTCCAAAACATGACTGAACCATGTTAAGGTTACGGTTAAGGTTGTAGAATTTAATCAAGGTATTGGTGGCAATGGCAAATCTGTGAATACAAGCCAAATGAAGAGATTGATCAAAAGTACTTATAAGATGTTTTAGGTCTCATATGTGAATGGACATGTAAATAAGATTATGATTTACTTATTGTTGCATAATAAGGTACCGAAAGTTGAACGACGAACGAGTCGTGACCGGTTAAAGCCTAAGAAAGAACGAACGCTGAAGTGATTCTTCAGTAGGTTTCCTACCTACTTGTAACCACGGTTTTACCCAGTTTTTCTTATGATACTCTTGTTTTAATATATGTGTTTCAAATGATATATTATGCATTAACAAATGACATACAGGCGTTGGCATCTCATGCATAGTCATGGGATAATGAATGAAGTTCTACAGTGATGGCTATGAAAGTAAATGAAGTTCTACAGTGATGGCTACGAATGTACATGATGGGGGTTGCTCATTGCATGTACATATTGCATAAAAGAGATGAATGTTGTTGTAATTTACCTTGTCGGTGTAAGGCACGTCAAGTGATGGCTACGATGGTACATGATGGGGGTTGCTCATTACATGTACATATTTTATAGAAGAGATGAAAGTGTGTTGTAATTTACCTTGTCGGTGCAAGGCACGTCAAGTGATGGCTATGAAAGTACATGATGGGGGATGCTCATTGCATGTGCATATTTCATAGCATCGTTTTATTTGTTTTTTTTGTGATCATGTATTATGATATGTATATGCATGTTTTATATGCTAACATGTGGTAGCCCTAATTCAGGAACCTAATGGGCGCGTTGATCTAACGCCCTAATTCTATCCTCAGAGGAGATTGCTGGTACAAGCAAAGGGAAAGGAAAGGTCATTGACCGGGAGGGGAACTGAGCCTAAGTGCTTTAATGATGGATTTGGATTACGTTATATTATTGTCATTTGAATACTTTTGTTGGACATGTAATAATTCGTTACTTGCTATGGTTTGATTAGGATAATAACCTTTGGATGGTTGATCTATGTTATTTATTGTTTAAGACTGTTACTTGCTATCTCGTCTTTCTATTCCGCAATTAATCTAGATTATTCCGCATGTTGACGTTAGTTCCATGTGTGATTCACTATCATGATCTATTCCATGTACACATGGGTGGCCAGTTAAGGTTCAGACTTGGGTAGTCTGAACTTAACTCGCGTCGTGACGCCGCCCGCTCTCTTTCGATGTTTTATTATTATTTTAAAAAAAAAAAATTAGACTCTGAAATTATCGAAAAGGGCGGGGCGTTACAGTTGGTATCAGAGCGAAACGGGAAGTTGAATCATCGAAGTAAGATTAAGACGGTTTCATGTCCCACTGACGGATAAGAATCCCAACTGACCGACTCTTCGGAGTCCGCTGCCTGGGGGCCGGATTAATTTACTTCGAGTGACTCGGACTGAACAATCAATCTGAGAACGAGAATGAAAGATAGCAAAGTAAAGTACAATCATCATAATTGGACAAATCAAACGTAGCAAGGTAGGATGAACTCCCCTGAAATCCCCACACTGAGAAACAAACAATAGGAAATTAGAGATTTCCCCAGAAAACAAAAGAACACAAAGAGTGATGATTTGGTGATCTTCTCAAACAAAGTACATGACTTTATGCATGATCAAATTCCCCTGAGAACCAAGGTTGGTTTATTAGAATTGTTGTTAAATATGCTTGTGTTCTATTGATATGATACAGATATGTCGAGTAATGTGGAGTACTCGGAATGGCACAGCGAAACTCCTAGCCATCCCATAGACTTGGTGTCTGCTTCTAACAACACCGACGTAGAAGCTCAAGTGGACCTTCAGGAGGGACCTCCTGAAGAAGTTGAGATGGACTTAGCACCTGTTGCAGAGGATTTGAGGGATGACATTCCTGGGATGGTGGAACCTCCTGAGGAAGAAGAGGAGGAGGATCTGGGATTTTTCTTTTATGAGGATCCGATGGAAGACTTTCCTATAATACTGGAATCGGCGGGGGAAGTAGATCCCTATGATACCTGTGAGTTGTGTAATCAGGACGACCACAACAGGTTGTATTGTCCTCATCCATTGGGAGTTGTATGTCCGGTTTGTGGACTACACGGGCATGGAGAGGCGAGGACTAATTGTCCTTGTATTGGAGGACCTAGAATAATCCCCTGTACGACATGTGAAGTATTGGGGCACACGGCGATGACGTGTCCTGATAACCGATTCAAGTTGGCTTTTGATGCGGAGTCTTCTACGGAAGACTAGGATAAGAAGTAATAATAGGGGTATTAAAAAGAGGATTATTTTTGTAAGGGGGTATATTTTGTTATACATAGGGTTTGTTTCACCCTACCCACCTTTGTACAAAGATGCAGTTTGAATTTATATAAATATGTGATTTCATGTTTTTATGAGGATTCATGGCATGTGTTGCATATTGTTAATGGAAACTAAGTCTATGATGTTTCCATGAATTAGGACTAAATGGCGCCACAGAAAAAGGTGGTAAAAGATCCGAAAGGAAAAGAGAAAGTTTTACAGATCGGACTAGGTGAGGGGGTGTCAAAGAGAAGGACTCGTCAAGACGATAAAAAGAAGGATGACGTGCTCATTATCACACCACAAGGGAAGGTGGTACCCCGACGCAAGAAGGCGTCATCGGAACCTGAAAAAGAGCCATCCGTTCATGACAAAGAGAGATCTGTTCATGAACGATCTCACAGTGAGGAAGAGTCTCACCACTCTCGGCGGGAAGAAGAAGGGAGTGACCCTACGTATCAACAGGACGACGAAGAGGAATATGACTCGTCATATCGACGCGAGGAGGAGGAGAATAGTACTATACCCTTTGTGCCTCCTGAACTGCACAGCTTGGTGCAAGCCATGGTTACATCTGTCCTCCAACAACATTTGAACGGAGGGGGAAACACGAGCGAAAATAATGACCGAAACATGGTCAGAGATTTTCAGCAATAGCGCCCACCTTACTTCAAGGGCAGATAAGGGCCTATTGGGGCCGAGAATTGGTTGGAGAAGATTTCACATATATTGACTCTTTTGAACATCAAGAGTCATGCCCATAAAATATTATTGGCCACGTCACAGCTGGTGGATGACGCTGCCAAATGGTAGAAGGTGGTGGAGAAACAGCAGGCACTTGTGCCAAGAAGAGAAAGAGTTGCTATGACCTGGGAGCAATTCTCCGCGACATTTCTAGAGCGCTACTTTCCAGAGGAAGAAAGAGAACGTCAAATTCAGGCCTTTATGACGTTAGTACAAGGTTCAATGACGGTGGCTGAGTATCACCAAGAATTCCTCAACCTGTCAATCTATGCATACTATATTGTGGACACGGAATATCGAAAGGCTCGCAAGTTCGAGCGTGGGTTACGGCCAAACATTAGGGCCAAGGTAACTGTGTTCAAAGCAGCCACGCTGGCGGAAGTGGTCAGCAGGGCCACCATTGTGGCACAGGAGATGGCGGAATTTGCCAGAGTGGACAACCGCCGAGCTCCGAGTGGGAGAGGTGTGTACCAACCCAACAAAAAGTTCAGATCGAACTTCAGCAGACCCTCACCGTCTGTTGGATCAAGTGGGGGTTTTCGCCCCAACCAGCCCACTCAATCTGTTGCGGTCACTCAAGCATCTCGAGGAGTGAATACTTGCTTTTACTGTGATCAACCTGGTCACTACAAAAAGGACTGCCCAAAGTTCAACAGGCTGTCTAACTCAAGAGGATCATTTCGTCCGCCAGCTAGACCGGCATACTCCAGAGGAGGTAGAATGCAGGGCCGGGGAGGTCGAAGGTCTAACCCTGCTGGAGCGGGAAGATTATTCACTCTAACTTCTCCAGAGGAAGAGGAGGAGGATCATCCTGTGATACAAGGTATGGCGGTAGTGAGTAGCTCATATGCATATGCACTATTTGATTCAGGAGCATCACACTCCTTTATAGCTGCATCGTTTATTACTGCTACTCGTACATTAGTTCAAAGATTAGCCACAGAACTTACTATTGTATCCCCTATCGGAGATTCGGCATTGGGACTTATTTGTACTGCGGTTAACAGCGAATTAGCTGGACTCAGATTTGAGTTCAATTATTTAGTGTTGGACATGTCAGAATATGATATTATATTCGGAATGGATTGGTTGGCAAAGTTTCATGCCAACATCGACTGTTATGGTCGAAGAGTGACATTTAAGTCACCCGAGGGCAAACAATATGTAGTTCGTGCAGATAAACAAAGTGGATTACAGGAAGGGTTAAACCACGTGGTATTGAATAATATCACCATAAACAAAACTCCAGTTACTGAACTTCCAGAAATTGTACAAGAATTTGTGGATGTGTTCCCAAAGGAACTCCCTGGTTTACCACCTATGAGGGAGATTAACTTCGAGATCAGGCTGTACCCTGGCACAGCACCAGTGTCGTTACCACACTATCGGATGGCACCAGCGGAGATGTCGGAGCTAAAGAAGCAGATTGATGAACTGCTTAGGCTGGGTTGCATCCGGAACAGTACGTCATCATGGGGAGCACCAGTGTTGTTTGTGAAGAAGAATGACGGTTCACTACGGATGTGCGTGGACTACCGGAAGCTGAATTAGTTAACAGTCCGGAACAAGTACCCTCTACCCAGGATTGACGATTTATTTGATCAATTGAGGGGTTCTAGTCATTTTTCAAAGATCGATTTGATGTCTGGTTATCATCAAATCCGAGTTAGAGAGGAAAATATAGAAAAGACAGCTTTTCGGACGCGATATGGACTGTTTGAGTTCGTGGTCATGCCATTTGGACTCACAAATGCGCCGGCTGTGTTCATGGATTTAATGAACAGAATCTTCCGTCCCTATCTGGATCAGTTTGTAATCGTATTCATTGATGATATCCTGATCTATTCTAAGAGTCAGGAGGAACATGCAAAGCATCTACGGATAGTTTTGAATACTTTGAGGCAGAATAAACTGTATGCCAAGGCCAGTAAGTGTGAATTCTGGCTATCTCAAGTGAATTTCTTAGGACATGTTATATCCGAGGAAGCAATAGCCGTGGATCCGACTAAGGTGACGGCCGTGAAAGACTGGAAAGCGCCAAAGAACGTAACCGAGATCCGCAGTTTCTTAGGATTGACGGGTTATTATCGGAAATTTATTATGGATTTTTCCAAATTAGCGTCTCCATTGACTCGACTCACTCAGAAAGGAGTCAAGTATAAGTGGTCAGATCTGTGCAACCAAAGGTTTGAAGAGCTAAAAAACAGACTTACAACCGCTCCTATTTTGATTTTGCCGGAAAAGGGCAAGGGTTATGAGGTAGAATGCGACGCTTCGGGAGAAGGACTGGGGTGTGTCCTCAGTCAAGATCATCGTGTGGTGGCTTATGGTTCAAGACAACTAAAAATACATGAACGCCTCTATCCTACGCATGATCTTGAACTAGCCGCAGTGGTCTTCGCTCTCAAAAGCTGGAGACATTATCTTTATGGCGAGAAATTTGAAGTGTATTCTGATCATAAGAGTTTGAAATATTTATTTGATCAGAAGGAGCTTAATCTAAGGCAGCGTAGATGGATGGAGTATCTGGCGGATTATGAGTTCGAGCTTCGATACCATCCAGGCAAGGTGAACAAGGTGGCTGATGCTCTTAGTCGCACATCACATGCATCCGTGGCATGTCTGATCAGAACTGAGTGGGAGATGTTGAATACCATTCGAGAGTTCAATCTATACATTACAAACCGTGGAGTTTTGCACAATTTAATCATACGGTCCAATATAGTCACCAAGATTGAACAAGAACAAAGAGCAGACCCGGAAGTGGAGGACATATGGGCCAAGATGTCTACTGGCACCATTGTACCGGAATGGGAATTACGACCGGGACAAGGTCTTTTATTCCGGGGAAGAACGTATGTGCCACAGAGTTGCAGGAAAGAGCTACTGATTGAGGCACATCAGTCCAAGCTTTCTATTCATCCGGGTAGCACCAAAATGTATCACGATCTAAAGAGGCATTATTGGTGGCATGGACTGAAAAGGGATGTGGCGGAATTCGTGGCACATTGTCTAACTTGTCAACAAGTTAAGACTGAACACCAAAAGCCACCAGGGTTGCTCAAACCCTTAGCCGTGCCAGAATGGAAATGGGAACATATTTCCATGGACTTTGTATCTGGGTTGCCGAGGTCTTCAAAGGGTAATGACGCCATTTGGGTCATAGTCGACCGGCTGACCAAGTCTGCACATTTCATTCCTGTCAAGATGTCGGATTCGTCTGAGACGTTGGGTCGGCGTTATATTAAAGAGATCATTCGAATACATGGTATTCCCCGAACGATAGTATCGGACAGAGATGGCCGTTTTACTGGCAGAGTATGGCAAAGCATGCAGACAGCCATGGGGACTGAGCTATTGACTAGCACTGCATTCCATCCACAGACTGATGGACAGTCTGAAAGAACAATACAAACCTTGGAAGACATGCTGAGAGCGTGTATGTTAGATTTCAAAGGAGGATGGGAGGACCACTTACCATTGGTGGAGTTCTCCTATAATAACAGCTATCAGGCAAGCCTTCAAATGGCTCCTTATGAGGCTTTATATGGTAGACCGTGTAGGTCACCGGTATGTTGGACAGAGGCAGGTGAGCCTGCATTGATCGGACCGGAATTAGTCGCAGAAACTACTGCACAAATTAAGTTGATACGTCAACACTTGTTGACTGCACAGAGTCGGCAGAAGAGCTATGCTGATAAAAGGAGACGGTTTCTGGAATTTGAAGTGGGAGACTTGGTGTTTCTAAAAGTCTCACCACGGAAGGGACATATGAGGTTTGGTAAGAAAGGAAAACTGTCACCAAGATATGTGGGACCGTTTTCCATCATAAGAAGGATGGGGGATGTAGCTTACCAATTAGCACTTCCATCGCAATTAGCAGCTCTACACGATGTGTTCCACGTGTCGATGCTAAGGAAATACAACCCGGATCCGTCCCATGTTTTAAATGTTCAAGATATTGAAGTACAAAGCGACGTGACGTACGTCGAGAAGCCGGCAGGATAGTGGAGACCGAACAAAGGGTGTTGCGAAACAGAGCGATTCAGTTCGTAAAAGTGGTATGGGACCGTCATGGTGATGAAGAGGCCACATGGGAACTTGAATCGGAGATTAGAACAGCTCACCCCGAATTGTTTGTGTAATTTAATTTGAGAACCCTACTTCACTCAATTTTCGGGACGAAAATTTTAAAAAGAGGGTTATATTGTAACACCCCAATTTCTCAATGAAGTGGAAAATTACCAAAATGCCCCTGAGTTGTTAAATTAATTATTTTGTGATGTTAAGTAAGGAAATAGTGGGGCCCATTGCTCAAAATAAAATCATATGAGCACATTATGAATGTTAAGTTTGATTGGTTGGGTAATTTTCATCATTTGGGTCAAAAATGGCTAAGTGGGTCAAAGGGCCCAAATGGGGCCCATCGGGTCTTGCTGGGTTATTTGACCGTTTTGTGATTTTAAATTAAATGGGGTTAAGCCTATTTGATTGGAAATCAAGTGGAGAAAAAATGGGTAGGCTTGATCCATATGTAAAAACCAATTAGAAATGACCAAAATACCATAAACGGGTCATGTTGTCAAAAAGGGTCAAGGAGCTAAAAGTGGACCCAACGGGTCGAGTTGACTATTGTTGACCGTGTGAACCCTCAAGGGAGCTCAAACACGAGTCAAATCAGTTGAGTGGGACTGAGGTGAGTTGGAATTAAATCAAAAAGTGAGTTAACTCATGTGCATTAAATGAAATGCATTAAATGTGATGAGTTGGGTTGGAATAAAAATACCTTGAGTTGGGTGAGTCAAAATGGATATTCAAGGGGCTGTAAAATCAGTGAGTTGAGAGGGAATTTGAAGAGGTTGGCTGATCTTAAACCAACCAAAACAAGTCCCACACGTT
Organism: Chimonanthus praecox; assembly: GCA_022113865.1. Classification (NCBI taxonomy): domain Eukaryota; kingdom Viridiplantae; phylum Streptophyta; class Magnoliopsida; order Laurales; family Calycanthaceae; genus Chimonanthus; species Chimonanthus praecox. The sequence continues at coordinate 25,333,256 of CM039091.1, forward strand.
GGGGACTTGTTTTGGTGATTTTCATGATGGGTTTTAAATGAGAATACATGGAAATTGGATGAGATGCTTGGGGAGTTGAAAGGCTGCATAGGTAGCTGCCAAGGGGTACCTTCGATGGCACCCAATACCCATTGGTTTGTGCAAGAAGTTATGAGAGAGTGGAGGAGTTTTGGGGGCTGAAGTACTAAAGAAAATAAACACCAAGGTTGGCCATTTTTCACATTCGAAATCCAAGAATTTCCATCTCTCTCTCTCCCTCTGTCAAATTCGTTTTTCCTAGCTGGAATAGCAGAGGTGTTTGCACCAGTAGATCAAGCACAAAACAGCAAAATAAAGGAAGAAATAAAAGGGAGAAACCAAGGACCAAAGGCAAAGAGAAAGATTGGAAGTTTGGTAAGTATTTATATGTTATTTTGGTATAATAACATGGAGCAAATGGGGTGTGTATTGGGCCGTGGTTATGGCCGAATACACCAAGGTTTTAACCTTGATTAGTGGAGGATTTAAAATGGTAAAAATAACCATTGGGTTCGGCCACCATGAAGGGCCGAACCCCATGTAAGAGATGGCTTGGTTTTCATGTTTTGAAACATGAAAACCATGGATTTTGTGGACTGTTTTTGGGTTTTGATTTAAGATTTAAATACATGTTTTAGAATGGTTAAAAACATAGATCTGAATGACATAGGGACTGAAGTTTATATGGTCTAAAATCAGTGGATTAAAAGATGGAAATGGACCATTGGGTTCGGCCACTTAGCATGGCCGAACCCTATGGAAACAAATGGTTGTTTTTGATATTTTTTGGAAATTAAAACCATATGATTTGGGACTGATATTAGATGTTATTTTTGGATTTGGAATGCATGCTTTAAGGAGGTTAAAACATGGATTTGGGTGTTGGTTTCAAACCCAAGATAAAGGGTTAATTGTTCAAAACCAATTTCATGGTGTTCGGCCAATGAGCATGGCCGAACCCTATGAAATTGGGCTAATGTTTGGATGTTTGTTTGAAAGGTAAAACCTGATTTTAATATACTGTTATTACATGATTATCTGAGGTTTAAAAACAGTTAACGTAACCATTGGGTTCGGCCACCATGGAGGGCCGAACCCCATGTAAAAGAATGTGGGTTTTCATGTTGGAAAAACATGTAAACCATAGACTTTTTATGGACTGTTTTGGATGGTTTGTTTGAAAGTTAAAACTTTATTTAATATACTATTATTACATTATTATCTAAGGTTTAAAAACAGTAAACCTAACCATTGGGTTCGGCCACCATGGAGGGCCGAACCCCATGTAAAAGGATGTTGGTGTTCACGTTGGAAAAACATGTAAACCATAGACTTTTTATAGACTGTTTTGGATGGTTTGTTTGAAAGTTAAAACCTGATTTTAATATACTGTTATTACATTATTATCTGAAGTTTAAAAACAGTAAACATAGCCATTGGGTTCGGCCAACATGGAGGGCCGAACCCCATGTAAAAGAGGGTTGGTTTTCATGATTGGAAAACATGGAAACCATAGACCTTTGTGGACTGTTTTTGGGAGATTTTTATGTGATAAGGTTACTGATTTTGGGTTGGCCATGGGATGGCTAAATCATGGGCTTAATATGGCTAAGGTAGAGCCAATTAGTACTTAAACAAAGGACATCATTGAGCAAAGAACCATAAGGGTTCGGCCATGAGTATGGTCGAACCCCATGGACTGTTTTCATGGGCCATTTTATGGATGTATGTGTGATTAAAAATGGAATCACGTTTGCTGTTTTGGTCGTCCAAAACATGACTGAACCATGTTAAGGTTACGGTTAAGGTTGTAGAATTTAATCAAGGTATTGGTGGCAATGGCAAATCTGTGAATACAAGCCAAATGAAGAGATTGATCAAAAGTACTTATAAGATGTTTTAGGTCTCATATGTGAATGGACATGTAAATAAGATTATGATTTACTTATTGTTGCATAATAAGGTACCGACAGTTGAACGACGAACGAGTCGTGACCGGTTAAAGACTAAGAAAGAACGAACGCTGAAGTGATTCTTCAGTAGGTTTCCTACCTACTTGTAACCACGGTTTTACCCAGTTTTTCTTATGATACTCTTGTTTTAATATATGTGTTTCAAATGATATATTATGCATTAACAAATGGCATACAGGCATTGGCATCTCATGCATAGTCATGGGATAATGAATGAAGTTCTACAGTGATGGCTATGAAAGTAAATGAAGTTCTACAGTGATGGCTACGAATGTACATGATGGGGGTTGCCCATTGCATGTACATATTGCATAAAAGAGATGAATGTTGTTGTAATTTACCTTGTCGGTGTAAGGCACGTCAAGTGATGGCTACGATGGTACATGATGGGGGTTGCTCATTACATGTACATATTTTATAGAAGAGATGAAAGTGTGTTGTAATTTACCTTGTCGGTGCAAGACACGTCAAGTGATGGCTATGAAAGTACATGATGGGGGATGCTCATTGCATGTGCATATTTCATAGCATCGTTTTATCTGTTTTTTTTGTGATCATGTATTATGATATGTATATGCATGTTTTATATGCTAACATGTGGTAGCCCTGATTCGGGAACCTACTGGGCGCGGTGATCTAACGCCCTAATTCTATCCTCAGAGGAGATTGCAGGTACAAGTAAAGGGAAAGGAAAGGTCATTGACCGGGAGGGGAGCAGAGCCTAAGTGCTTTAGTGATGGATTTGGATTACGTTATATTATTTTCATTTGAATACTTTTGTTGGACATGTAATAATTCGTTACTTGCTATGGTTTGATTAGGATAATAACCTTTGGATGGTTGATCTATGTTATTTATTGTTTAAGACTGTTACTTGATATCTCGTCTTTCTATTCCGCAATTAATCTAGATTATTCCGCATGTTGACGTTAGTTCCATGTGTGATTCACTATCATGGTCTATTCCATGTACACATGGGTGGCCAGTTAAGGTTCAGACTTGGGTAGTCTGAACTTAACTCGCGTCGTGAAGCCGCCCGCTCTCTTTCGATGTTTTATTATTATTTAAAAAAAAAAAAATTAGACTCTGAAATTATCGAAAAGGGCGGGGCGTTACAGCCGAACCCTATGGTTCTTTTTGTTTAAAAAATAAAACTATACCATTAAGATACTAACCTCTTTCCGATTGATTTCTTGTTCTCTCCTTGCTTGATCTTTCTTTTCCAATCTTCTTCTCCTTTCTCCTTGCTCTTGCCGTGTGGAAAAGAATGATGAATTGAAAGAGGGAGATAGAGAAATAAACTCAACAATAAAGGATGTTAAAACCGTATATCCCTTTGGATTTCTCCTTTTATAGCCTTTCTTAATCCCACATTAGAAAGTGCTTAAGATAAGCAACCCTTAGCCGTGCACCCCTTGTGTTCCCCGTTTTTACACATATACCATATTTTAGTTCAGTTTTGACCTTGTTAACTTTCGGAATCCGAAAACGTGGTAAACTACAAAGTTATAGCCCTTGAAGTCTTCTTTCCAACGCAAAAAGAATCAAAGTAATCGGAGATTAGATTGGAAATTTATAACCAAAATACTGAACATATGTCAAACCTTCCTTATTTTACCATGGCCGACTTTCCCTCTTTAATTAGCCATAGCCGACTTTCCCTTTCTTAATTTAAGACCTTCCAATCGGCCAATGCTAAAATACATATAGCAATGCCGTGTACCCTCCTTTTTAATTAGTTTAAGATTATTTGCATACCCTATTTAAAATTATCACATGCGTATAAACATAGATTTTGAAATTCGGCCATGCATAATTTTGGATTAAGATCCATATCTCATATTCATCAATTAAATTGGATAACTTTCATATAAAAAAATAAATTGGAAAACCGGGGTATTACAATACAATCCTCTTTTTATAATTTTCGTCCCGAAAATCGAGTGAAGTAGGGTTTTGAAACATTTACCCAAATAATTCAGGATGAGCCTTTCTCATTTCTGACTCGAGTTCCCATGTGGCTTTCTCAATGCCATGTCGATCCCATACCACTTTGACAAACTGGATTGCTCGGTTCCGTACTACCCTTTGCTCTGTATCGACCACTCGGACAGGTTTTTCGACGTATGTCACGTCGCTCTGAACCTCTATATCTTTTATATTCAATACGTGAGAAGGATCAGGATTGTACTTTCTCAACATTGATATATGAAACACATCATGTAAAGATGTCAACTGTGATGGGAGTGCCAATTGATAAGCCACGTTCCCCCATCCTTCTTATGATTGCAAATGGTCCCACATATCTTAGCGATAATTTTCCTTTCTTTCCAAATCTCATATGTCCCTTCCGTGGTGAGACTTTCAAGAACACCATGTCTCCCACTTCAAATTCAAGGAACCTCCACCTTTTGTCAGCATAGTTCTTCTGACGACTCTATGCAGTCAATAGGTGCTGCCGTATCAATTGTATCTGCGCTATAGACTTTGTAACCACCTCAGGTCCAATGAGTGCAGGCTCACCGGCCTCTGTCCAGCACATTGGTGACCTACATGGTCTACCATATAATGCCTCAAATGGTGCCATCTGGAGGCTTGCATAGTAACTGTTGTTGTATGCGAATTCTACCAACGCCAAGTGGTCCTCCCATCCGCCCTTGAAATCTAGCATACATGCTCTCAGCATGTCTTCCAGTGTCTGTATTGTCCTCTCAGACTGTCCATCAGTCTGTGGATGAAATGCCGTACTAATCAATAAATCCGTTCCCATGGCCGACTGCATGCTCTGCCATACTCTACCTGTGAATCGGCCATCTCTGTCAGACACAATAGTCTGAGGTATACCATGCAATCTTATGATATCCTTAATATACCGCCGACCTAAAGTCTCAGATGAGTCTGTCATCTTAATGGGAATGAAATGTGCAGACTTGGTCAATCGGTCTACCCTGACCCATATCGCATCGTTGCCCTTTGGTGACCTTGGCATCTCGTAGGTATATATATCCTTCCTTGGAATACAAGACCCCATTCCATTCTTAACTCCCATTCCGGTATGACTTTGCCAATAACATCTTGGCCCATTTCTGAATCCATCCGTTGCTTCTGTTCAGTCTTATCAAGTACCACTTGATTACATCGGGATCACTCATATCAACCTATGAGTTTCATTCTCGTAAAATTTACTTTATCTCATGTTATCTCTTTTCTCGTGAACTCATTTACAATTCCTATGTAGATCAATGTACTCTATTTTACTTTATCTGCTACCCAGATATTTTCCATACGTACTTGCTCAATATATTCATTCGTTTATTCTCTGTGTGAGATAGCCTACCAATATGAGCCTGTGCTTGAGTCTTTTGTTGATTCCATTTTGACTAGGTTTCTAACTTCACTCTCCTGGAACTCCATCGGCTTACTACAGAGTCAGCTGGCCAGTCTAACTCGGCAGTCGCCCATAGCTTCCCATTCGAGTTTCACTAGACTCTTAACTTTTCCCTTAAGTATAACTCCAAATATACACATATCTTTATTTGCTCATATGTCACTATGTGACTAACACCTTTTGTCCATGACTTCTACAATACCAAGTATCTTTCACACTAACCTTCCTGTGATACAAGTCGTAATACGACTAACACCTTTTCCTTATATCATGGAATGTATATCGAAACATGTCCCAATCATCAAATCTATAAGTCATCTATGAGACCAACAAGTCCATCATGTTACCAATACGTATACCCTAATGCCAATATCCAGCATCAATCCAAACCACCATTGAAACTCTTATCCATGTTTATACGTATCCATGAATATAACCCCCTTTTGGGCATAATCCATTCTTGATCATAATTAATCCAGGCACATCTTCCACCATGAGATATTTTATCCATAGGAACCACACTCGAACGAATCACTTCATGACTATAGTAAACAATTTCAAATCACAAATATACCCCGACCCCTAGGCAAGACTTAGGGCCCATGAACCACATGAAGGTATCCCCATGTGTGTTTATCGGTTGCCCCGACAGAGAATGGACTCCGATTTCATTTCATCCCTCCCATGCCATGCATGAGATGTAAATGCAATATGCCATATAAAATACAAATCAAAGCATTAAAACCCATCTTAAAACATGTCATTTGATTACCAAAATAAATCAAGAAAAACATCCATATACACATAATCCATGGCTTACAATAAGGTAGGAATCCTACCAAATACCAACTAGTGTTCCTTTGCGTTTCCGTCCACGAATTCGGTCACCGATCGCGCACCGATTGCGAGATCCCGATACCTTATTACACATCAACCAATTAAACCCATGTTTCAACCATGCCTAAGCCCATTACTCATACCTTAGTGGGGTTCGGCCATACACCATAGCCGAACCTCACTCACTTGATTTCGGGTCCCATTTTAATCCTTAGATTATTTTATTCATATGGGTCTAAAAACCAGTAACCCTATGCTTTATTAACTAACACATAAGGTCATCATAAAAGTACCTAAGTCCATAACCATCCTCCATGGGGTTCGGCCATACACCATGGCCGAACCCATGGTTCTTCATTTTGGGCCATATTTACATTTTTGCCACTCCTTCTTCCATGGTTAAATACTTCTTCCGTCTATGTACATTTATGTCCATAACTGATCCATAAGCATGGATCCATTGATGACTCATCAACCATGACATAAAATCATTAAAAATTAGCCATTTACTTAACCTAATTCCCATTCATTTAAACACATGCATAGACCTTAACTTAGCCCATAAATAACTCCTAAGATGGGTCATGGGGTTCGGCCATGGTGATGTCTTTTCCTCATTTTTTTTCTTGGATCTTGTACAACATTTTAGATCCCAACAAGCCCCTTTATGAGGGGGTTTAATCACACATTTAGATCATAACTTTTGATCATCATTGACCAAATTTTGAGTCCATTAACTTAACCATATTCCCCATCACCTCTAGGGTTCCAAACACATCTAAGTCCATAAAATCTCTCCATGGGGTTTGGCCATACAACATGGCCAAACCCATGGTCCATGGTTTATCATTATTTCCACCGTTTTAAAACATTATTTACAATACTTAAAATCCATTTAAAACTACCAACATTCTTCATCATTTTCCATCTTTTCACCCATTAAAGTCACTAACACACCACCATAGGGTTCGGTCATACACCATGGCCGAACCCATGGTTCATGGTTCATCTTTAGTTGTAAGGTTTAGGACCATAAATATCATAACTATTTCTCCAAGGTTTCCTTCACTAAAACCCTTTAAAAATTTACTAACATTTAACCATTCTAAGCCTCAAAATCATTAATACATCTCCATAACAGTTAGGGTTCGGCCATGCAATGGCCGAACCATGATCCTTGAACCCTTCTTGCCATGCATGCATGCATAATCTATATACATACATAATGTCCTTATTTGTTCCATTATTCATAGCCTACCCTACCCATTAGGGTTTGTCCACTTCCTATCCCCTTTCTTGGATGGATTTTAAATCCATGGCCCATAATGTTTTGGCCACTTTTCAATCCAAGAAAATGGACCTTCATGACTTCCTTTAATTCCTAAAAAAAATAACATCTTGTTGAGTACAACTTACAGATCCCGCGGCTCCTCCTGTTTCCTCTTGCTCCTTTTGATCCTTAGCCCTTCTTCTTCCTCTTCTCCTTGATGTTCGGCCACTATATGTGCTTGATCAAGATGAGATCACCATGGTTTGGTTCGGCCAATGATTGAGGTAGGTTTGAGAGAGGGAGAGGAGGAGAGAATGGGAAAAATATCTCAAGTCTTGGGTCTTTGAAGTGTGGTCGGCCAAGCCTGGATCTCCTTGTTTTTCTTCTTCTTCTTTTCTTCTTCTTGGTCTTGGAAGAGAGGGGAGGACGGATAGGAGAGGGAGTGAGAGATGGAGAGAGTGAGATGGGAGGAATGAGATGGAAAATCCATCTTTCCATCTAGTCTTTTGGTAGCTTGGGTTAGACTCCACCCTCATTAAGGTGGAGTCTTCCCCATGAGCCCATTGACCAAACAAAATGGGTGCATGGCCTTGCATGCCCTTAATCCTAGGCCCCTTGTCCCTTAGTGGTGGTGGTTGGGATGAGGTGGAACCACCACCCCACCATGGGCCAATGCATGCCCAAGCTTGCCCCCATTTCATGGATCTTGTCTTAGCCATACCACTCTTTCATGGCCAACGGTTTTGGTGGGTCTTATCTTGGTGGTTTGGGTGGGTCAAATGAGATGGAAATCACCCATTTGACTCACCCATTTCCTAGGTGACTCACCCCCATATAATGTAACTTATTTGATTAATTTGATATCTAACTTAGGTCATTTAATTACATAGTTTAATTTCATTTATTTGTCTTTATTTTCTCCATGGATCCACCCATGGTTGACCAAGTCAACCATGGTGGCCGGCCCCACCAATGCCTTAGCCCACCCGCCACCTCACTTGATGAGGTGGAGGGGGGCCCTACTCGGCTATGCTATCTTGATTTATTCACAACTAACTTAGGTGATTTAAATTAATTAATTCCATTCCATTTACTTTGATCACCATTGGGCCCATGGCCCAATTAAATCTACTTCCTACCCATTTACCCTAATGTTCAAACCATGTTGACCCATTGGGTCCCAAATGGGTATTTGACCCAATTGACCATCCTTGACCCAATTAACCATATTTGACCCATTTAAATGAAATTAATCCAATCCATGGCCCATTGGACCATACTTGGGCCATTGTCTAAATTTTGATCCATTTACCATTCATTGCATCAAAATTCTAAATTTCAACCATTAAAATAAATAATAGCCAATATTTGTATTGATTTAAAAATCCGGGCTATTACACTTGAGGCAGCGCAGATGGATGGAATATCTGGAGGATTATGAGTTCACATCGTTATCACCCTGACAAGGCGAACAAGGTGGCAGATGCCCTCAGTCGTTTATCACATGCATCAGTGGCATGTCTGATCAGGACAGAATAGGAGATGCTGAATACCATTCGAGAGTTTAAACTTTACCTCACTAACCATGGGACTATATACAATTTGATCATACGGTCCAACATGGTTACGAAAATTGAACAGGAACAGCGGACAGACCCGGAGGTGGAAGAGATTTGGGCTAAGATGTCTACTGGTGAAGTCATACCGGAATGGGAGTTACGACCGGGACAAGGTTTTGCATTCCGAGGAAGGATTTATGTACCTAAAACCTGCAGAAAAGAGTTATTGGTTGAGGCACATCAGACTAAACTCTTTATTCATCCGGGAAGCACTAAGATGTATCACGACCTGAAAAGATATTATTGGTGGCACGGGCTCAAAAGAGATGTGACAGAATTTGTGGCACATTGCTTAACTTGTCAACAGGTTAAGACGGAACATCAGAAGCCACCAGGTTACTCAAACCCTTACCAGTGCCGGAATGGAAATGGGAACACATTGCTATGGATTTTGTTACAGGGTTGCCAAGGTCATCAAAGGGCAACGATGCGATATGGGTCGTGGTAGACCGATTGACCAAGTCTGCACATTTCATTCCTATTAAGATGACAGACTCATCTGAGACTTTGGGTCAGCGGTATATCAAGGATATCATCAGATTGCATGGTATACCTCGGACAACTGTGTCTGACAGAGATGGTCGATTCACAGGCAGAGTATGGCAGAGCATGCAGTCTGCCATGGGAATAGATTTGCTGATTAGTACGGCATTTCATCCATAGACTGATGGACAGTCTGAGAGAACAATTCAGACATTGGAGGACAGCTGAGAGCATGTATGCTAGATTTCAAGGGTGGATGGGAGGATCACTTGCCGTTGGTGGAATTCTCATACAACAACAGTTACCAGGCAAGCCTCCAGATGGCACAATTTGAGGCATTATATGGTAGACCATTTAGGTCACCAATGTGCTGGACAGAAGCCGGTGAGCCTGCACTGATTGGACCTGAGTTAGTTACAGAGATTACAACGCAGTTACAGTTGATACGACATCATCTATTGACTGCACAGAGTCGTCAGAAGAGCTCTGCTGACAAGAGAAGGAGGTTCCTTGAATTTGAAGTGGGAGACATGGTGTTCTTGAAAGTCTCGCCACGAAAGGGACACATGAGATTTAGAAAGAAGGGAAAATTATCGCCAAGATATGTGGGACCATTTTTTATCGTTAGACGGATGGGGGACGTGGCTTATCAATTGGCACTCCCATCACAGTTGGCATTTTACATGATGTGTTCCATATATTGATGTTGAGAAAGTATAATCCTGATCCTTCTCACGTGCTAAACGTATAAGATATAGAAGTCCAGAGCGGCGTGACATACGTCGAGAAACCTGTCCAAGTGGTGGACACAGAACAAAGGGTATTACGAAATCGAGCGATCCAGTTTGTCAAGATAGTATGGGATCGACATGTCATTGAGGAAGCTACATGGGAACTCGAGTTGGAAATGAGGAAGGCTCATCCTGAGCTATTTAGGTAAATTTTTGAAACCCTACTTCACTCGATTTCGGGACAAAAAATTTAAAAAGAGGGTTGTATTGTAACACCTCGGATTTTCAATTTATTATTTTATGAAATTTAATCTATTTTCAATTGTGAATTTTAGATTTGATATTAAATGGATAAGGAATTGGGCCATGACTCAATTAAGACCCAACCAATGGTGGAATTAGTCTTATTAAAATTTAAATGGGTTGAATTAATTTAGTGATGAATTATATCTAATTTTAAAATAAAAAATTTTATGGCCGAATTTTGAATGTGAAATCCATAGATTATGCTCATGAGAGATATGTGGGATTCTAAATCCACAATGATATGCTAGATTATTTAAAAAGGGATGAGATATCTATGAAATAATTAAAAGATTATCATGGCCGAATTTTGGATATTAAATCTATATATTGTAACATCCTGGAATTTCAAAGTTATCAATTTATATGAATTTATTCATATTTACGGAATTGCCATTGTGATATATTTGAGTTGAATTTAAATGGGTCAATGGTTCAAACAAGACCCAATGGTTAGTAGTTTTAATTACAAAACAAATAAATGGATAAGATGAACTTAAACGGGTCAAGAATCATAATTGGGTCAAATTTCGTTGAATGGGTCTAATTGGCCAAAATGGGACCCAATGGGTCATAGTTGACATATTTGACTATTTGGTGAGCTTAAAGCTTAATGGGGTTAAGATGAATTAAATATTTGAGTTGGGTTTGAGTTGAAGTAAATGATGGAGTTTAGTTGAGTGAAATTTATTAGTTGAGTTACATTAAATGAATGAGTTGAGTTGGGGTGAGCTAAATAAATGAGTTGGATGGAATATGTAATTTTAAGTAAGTGAGATGTATAGATAAAAGGTGTTTGGTTGTTTTCAAATTCAAACATGTCCCAATGTTGGTTGCATGGAAATTATGGCCTATGCATGAAACTCCAAGGATGGAGACAATTGGAGTTGCCGTTTCATGGAGTTACAAAAGGGGTCTTTGACGTTGCAAATTCAAAAAAATTAGACTACACGTTGGAAAGGGCATGAGGGTTTATTCCATGCTTAGGCATTCAAAGAGACAACCAATTGAGGGAGGGTGAAGCACATGGGAGTTTCATTTACATGTGAAACTCTCACATGCAATATTAATGCAAGATGGATAGTGTGAGGAATGCACACAGCAAAACCGTTGGGTACCCTTGGTGTTTCATCTCAAGATGAAACCCCCATTTGGTTTATTAATAAGAGAAGGAGCTAAGGAGGGGGGTTACACAAATTCAATCCAAAAGGGACGTTGGATGCTTGGGGAGGTTTCATTGCATAGATGAAACCCCGAAGTAAGCATAAAGGACTTGGGGTTAATGTGGGAGTTACATGTGAGGTTAACCTTGGGCAGGTTTTGGTTAAGCAAAGGGCTCTCATTTTACTCTCTCTATCTCTCTCTTCCTTGGACTGTTATCATCTCTCTAAGATCAAGAACAGCAGCTGGTTATTGATATGAAATCAGTCCTTGATTGATTTATTTCACCAAAACAAAAGCATACTTTGAGCAAAGGAGTTGGCATCAAGGTTTTCCATCCAAAGTCAAAATTCTATCTCTTTCTCTCTTTACCGTTTTCTACCAAGAGAAGCAGCTGGTTGCTAAATCAGTCCTTGACCGATCTCTCCATCAAGGAATCAAGAAGAAGGAGAGGCTAAGAAAGGGAAAGAAACAAGCCGGAGTGAAGATCAATTGGAGGAGTCGCGGAAACGGTAGGTTTTCGATAAACTATTTTTAATAAAGAATCATGATCCGGCCATTGGATGGCCGAATCTAACAAGAGTTAGATATTGGATGGAAGTTCATGAATGAGATAAAAGATGGACCATAGGGTTCGGCCCCATTGGATGGCCAAACCCTATGGAAATAATTGGTTTATTTGGATGGTTTTTTGGAAGTTAAAACCATACAAGTATGAGACTGTTTTTAGATGTTTTATTAGACTTAAAGTGTATGTTTTAAAAAGGTTAAAACATAGATATGGAAGTTTGATTTGGACCTAGATGAATGATTAAGAAATTCAAAACCAAAGGTCATAGAGTTCAGCCACCATGGAGGGCCGAACCCCATGTAAATGATTGGTTGGTTTTGATGTCCTTGAAACATAGAAACCATGAAGTTTTGTGGACTGTTTTGGTGGTTCTTTAAGACTTAAAATGCATGTCTTAAAGAGGGTCAAAATCATGGACTGTTTTTAGAGGCTAAGTTAGATTGATTGCATGCTTTGAAAGTTCTAAAATTATGGTTTTAAGTGTCATGAGTTGGGCTATGGATTGGCCGAACACATCAAGGAATTTAATCTTGATTAAGATTGTTTAAAATGGAAAGAAAATACATCATTGGGTTCGGCCATTTTGGTTGGCCGAACCCCATGATAAAAGTAGATTGGTTTGATGTTCTTAAGGGTCAAAAACCATGTCAAAACATGGTGATTTTTACATGTTTTAATTAGGTCATGTTATGCTGAATTTATCAATAGTTTGAAATATGTTGATGAGGTTGAAAATGATGGAAACTTAGGGCATTGGGTTCGGCCACCATGGATGGCCGAACCCCATGAAAGAATTTGATGAATAATGATGTGTTGTGAGATAAAAACTATATAAAGGTATGGTGTTCTTATGTCAATTATGGACTTGGTAGTAAGGTGATTAAACATGAAGGATGATGGAACATAGGATTAAAATCTCAAGGGTGAGGTTCGGCCATGTTGTATGGCCGAACCCCACCAATTGTTATTTGATGGACTTGGGGATTCATTCATATTGAATTTGGGTAAATGAGATATATGATTAAAAGGTTTAAATGACCAAAGTGAATGGTGAGGTTCGGCCATGTTGTATGGCCGAACCCCACCAAGGCGGTTTGGGTATGGACTTTGGTTTTAAACAAAATTAAACAAAGGGTTAGTATAGTGGCGTTATCGTAAATATGGATGAAAATATGAAATGATCAAAAGAATGGACTTATGAGCCAAAACCCAAGGTGGTAAGGTTCGGTCATGTAGTATGGCCGAACCCTACCAAGGTTCATTTGAAAGTTTGGGACACTTAGATGGTTTTAATTAAATAAAAGAGTGACCAAGGTTTAAATGGGTGAGGTTCGGCCATGGGGTATGGCCGAACCCCACAAAGTGGATTTTTGGGATTTAGATCAAATTAGAATCATATGGTCAAATGATTAACTTGCTGCTATGTACATAGGGTATTTGGATTTCTAGAACGGCGTACAATCCGTGATCGGAAGACAGTTCAAAGGAAGGGTTGAACAAAGTAATCTAGTGTAGGTTTCCTATCTTGTTGTAACCACATATCTTATTCGTTGTTTTATGTTTATTTGAATAAGTTATTTGAATGAAATGTTATATTTACAAATGACATGTTTGCATAGACATCTCATGCATGGCATGGGATGATGGTGATGTAACCGGAGGCCACACTCCGTCGGGGTGTCCGAAAGACCACTGTGGGGTACCCTGATGATGAGAATCCCATCAGGAGGAATCCAGAGGCCACACTCCGTCGGGGCGTCCGAAAGACCACTGTGGGTTACCTTGACGATGAGAATCCTGTCAAGTGATGGCTATGTTGAATGGTGATGGGTGGGACTCATTACATGTTCATTTCATACATAGCGTGTTTTTATGGAATTTTGTCACACATGTATTATTATTATACTATTTGCATGTTTTTGACTAACCATGTGGTAGCCCTATTCGGAAACACTACTGGGTGCGTTGATCTAACACCCTACCTAAGCATAGGAGCTTAGGGCACTTTGAATGGACTATTTATGGATGTGTTAGTTGAATTATTTGGACAATGTAATTTGGTAACTAGATTTGTTGGCATGTAATAAGTAGTTAAGTAGATGTTGTGGATTGGTTTATTTTGGATGGTTGGATTGAGTGGTAGATTAATATTATTTAGTAATTTTGGAGAATAAGATTATGTACTTTGCTATCTAAGAACGGAAAATTGGAATAGTCATAGGTTCTATTATAACCTCAGTTAGATTAAGATTAAGTTAATTCCGCAAGTTGTATTTGTACCATGTGTGGATCATTCTTATGGACTTAATTCATACGCACATGGGCTTGGCCAGTTAAGGGTCGGATTTAAGAGATCGAACTTAACTCGCATCGTGACACTCTGCCCCGATCACTTGATTATTATATTTTAAAGAAAAAAATAAACTCTGAAATTTAGAGTGAAAAGGGCGGGGTGTTACATATATTATGCGCATGGATTAGTAGCCAAGGAAACTATCTAATTTAAATAGAGATAGAATTAAGGAAAGGTCTCAAATTAAACAAGGGAGGTCGGCAATTGCCATCTAATGCAAGGGAGGTCGGCATTGCCATCTAAGGCAAGGGATGGGCGCATGGCCAAAGGAGGGGGTTGCTTATCTTAAAACACTTTCTAATATTGGATCAAGGAAAGTGATAAAAGGAGAGATCAAGAGGGATACACGGTTTTTGTCATCCTTCATTGTTGAGTTTATTCCTCTCTCTCCCTCTCTCAAGTCCTCTCTCATGCCAAAGAGCAAGGAGAAGAAGAAGGCAACAACAAGAAGGTGGTTCGCCCAGCAAAGGGAAAGGAAAAGAAAATTGGAAGAACAAGAAACCAAAGGGAAAAAAGGTTGGTGTTCTTATTTGATAATTATATTTTTAGAAATAAAAGAACCATAGGGTTCGGCCATGGTGTTTGGCCAAACCCCATGGAAGAAATTTGGATGATGATTTGATGATCTTAAATGGAAAAGAAAGAACCATAGGGTTCGGCCATAGTGCATGGCCGAACCCCATGGAAAGAAGTGTTTAATTCATGGGTTTTGGAAGATAGAAAACCATGGAGAGATTTGATTTATTTCATTCGGTTTATGTTCTTAGATTTTAGATCATGGAAACCTTTGATGGTTGTTGGTTTAGATTCAAGAAGACAATGAAAGAATATGGGTCGGCCATGGCATGGCCGAACCATGATTGGATCATGGCAAAGACATTGATCAAAAGTAGTGAAAAGAAGGGATGAGGTTCGGCCATGGTGTATGGCCGAACCCCACCAAATACTTTATAGTTTGGTGATTGATTGTTTTAATGGATCTAAACAAATGGCCAAGATCATGAACCATAGGGTTCGGCCATGGTGTATGGCCGAACCCCATGGGGTAGTTTTGGAAGGTAGATGGATTTGAATGGCTAAATTAGAAAACTTCTAATTAAGGAAAGGGGTTGCTAAAATTGGAAAGTATCCAATTATGGAAGGTGTGTGCTAAATTTAGAAAGTTTCCAATTATGGAAAGATGTTGGTTAATTAAGGAAACAATCTATTTATGGAAGGAGGTTGTAAAATTAGTAAGTTTAATTATGGAAACCTTCTAATAATAGAAGGTGGAGTCTAATTAAGGAAACCTTCCATTTATGGAAAGATGGAGTTTTATTTGAAAACTATACACCATAGGGTTAGGCCAAGGTGTATGGCCGAACCCCATGGTCCAAATTAAGGGATCAAATGTCATTTTAATTCATGGTTAAGGGCTGATTGATGAATCGAATTTATGAACCTATTATATGAGTTATGTTTTGTATATTTTTAAACAAAGGGAGGGATACAAACATGTGTTATGAATTATTGATAAGGTAGTGGCAAAATGGTAATTACATGCCAAAGTGGAAGATCATGGGTTAGGCCAAGGTGTATGGCCGAACCTCATGAGTTGTATTTGATGGACTTGTTTAGTTAAGGAAATTTATAGGGTCTAGTTATTGTAGAAAAAAGGAATAAAGGAACCAATGGAATTTTTGTAAATATGTGAGAAATTGGACATTGGGTTCAGCCATGATGTATGACCGAACCCCATGATTTAATTATTGGATTATGTGATTGGATTCAAGAAGTGTGCATTATTTTAGAAATTAAGCAAGTAAAGTGACTAAGGTTTAGATCAACGGCATTTTGGTAATTAATGGGATGAATGAACAAAAAGGGTGAGGCTCGGCCATGGGTATGGGCGAACCCCACAAGTTTGGTTAATGGACTATAAATGTGGTAAATCAAGTGAGACTTGGTTTTGATTTATTATTATATTATAAGGTAACGGGATCTCGCAAGCGGTGCGCGATCGGTGATCGAATTTTGGACGGAAACGCAAGGACTCGTGAACGGTCTTTGGTAGGATTCCACCTATTTGAAACCATGGGTTTATGTACTTTGTTTTATCTTATGTTTGATGAAAATATGTTTCAAAGGATATGTTTTATTATTGAATTTCAAATGCTATGTTTAAATTGTTTAAAATAGCATGGATTGATTATGTTTCAAAAGGTGACTTTAAATGCTATGTTTATCTTATAAATAACATGTGTTTCATTGGCATCTCATGCATGGCATGGGGTGGAGGATTTATAACCGGAGGGGTCACACTCCATTGGGGCGTCCGACAAACCTATGTGCGTTGCCTTGATGTGATTTCCATCAAGAAGATTCCGGAGGGTCCACACTCCGCCGAGGCGTCCGGAAGACCTATGTGGTGGGTACATTTATGTACATGTGATGGGTGGGACTCATTACATATTTGTCATCATTGCATGGCATGGATTTTACCTGGTTTTATATATTATGTTATAATATATGTTTTGTACTAACCATGTGTTAGTCGTAATTGGAATACCTACTAGGCGCATTGTTCTAACGCCCTACTTCTACCCTAATTGATGATACAGGTAATCAGGGGAACGATGAACGTAAGACGGACCAAGCATAGGAACTTGGAAGACTTATCTTACATGTTTTGAATAAAGTTACTCATGAACTTGTATTTGAGTATTTGGATTTCGAAATGTAATAACTTAGATGGTTGGATGATTTATTTGATAATTATGACGTTTTAATATTGATTAAGGACTTGACGTACTTTGATATCTGATTGGAATAGAACTTGGTTCTATTATGTTTCCACATTTTGATGTTATGATTCCGCAGGTTATGGTTTTATTCCACAAGTTGATGTTGCTATGTGGGAACTGTTTTTTATTGGACTGAGTCCATACACACATAGGGTTGGCCAGTTAAGGGTCGGACTTTGGAAGTTTGGACTTAGCTCGCATCGTGACATCCCGCGCTCTATCACTCTACTCTGTTATAAAAAAAATATACTCTGAATTTACGGGAAAATGCGAGTGAAAAAGGGGGGGGCATTACAGTTGGTATCAGAGCGAACCCGAAAGTTGAATCTTTCGGGGTAAATTAATCCGGTCTCCGTGCATTAATTTACTCCGTTAGACTCAGACGGATGATAGCAAAGGAAGTATAGTTAAAATAATCGGATTATCAAACGTAGAAACATAGGATATATTTCCCCAGAAAACAAGGCAAAAATCAAGAGTGCTTATTTGGAAAATTTTCCCCAACAGGTAGGAAATATAAATTTTGTTTATGGAAACTAAGTCTTGTTGTTTTCAATGGCTTAGGAAAAAATGGCTCCAAAGGGAAAGTCAACGAGAAATATCCGACAAAACCAAAAAGGGGGTGAAGAGGAGGAACGACATTCTCATCATGAGGAGGAACAACATTCTCATCATGAGAAAGAACATCACTCTCACCACGAGAATGAAGAAAATAGTGTAAACATACCAGTGGTACCTCCTGAATTGTAGAATCTGGATCAAGCGGTGGTTACTTCAGTGCTCCAACAACATATGAATGAGAATGGAACCACCAACGGGACCAATGACAGGAGTATGGTCAAGGACTTCCAGCAACAACGCCCTCTTTACTTCAAGGTAAGAGAAGGAGCTGTCGGAGCGAAAAACTGGCTAAAGAAGATTTCTCAGATTCTGACTCTACTGAATATCACAAGTTATGCTCATAAGATTTTATTGGCCACATCACAGCTGATTGATGATGCTGGTAAATGGTGGGATGTGATTAGAGAAGCAGCGGGCACTTCTTCTAGAAAGAGAAAGGACTGCCATGACTTTGGATCAGTTGTCAGCTACCTTCCTGGAACATTATTTTCCCGAGGAGGAGAAGGAGCGTCAAATACAGGCTTTCCTATCTTTGGTACAGGGTACCATGACGGTGGCAGAATACCATCAAGAGTTTCTCAGTCTATCTGTATATGCATTCTATATGGTGGATATTGAGCATCGAAAAGTTTGAGCGGGGCCTTCGGCCTAGCATAAGGGCCAAGGTAACTATATTCAAAGCACCCACATTGGCAGAAGTGGTCAACAGGGTTACTATAGCAGAGCAGGAATTGGCTGAGTTGACGTGGTTAGACAATCGTCGAGCTCAGAGTAGGAGGAGTTATGAATTATTGATGAAGGTAGTGGCAAAATGGTAATTACATGCCAAAGTGGAGGATCATGGGTTCCACTAAAGTGTATGGCCGAACCCCATGAGTTGTGTTTGATGGACTTGTTTGGTTAAGGAAATTTATAGGGTCTAGTTTTGTAGATTTAAAGGAATAAGGGAACCAATGGCATTTTTGTAAATATGTGAGAAATTGGACATTGGGTTCGGCCATGGTGTATGACCGAACCCATGATTTAATTATTGGATTATGTGATTGGATTCAAGAAGTGTGCATTATTTTAGAACTTAAGCAAGTAAAGTGACTAAGGTTTTGATCAATGGCATTTTGGTAATTAATGGGATGAATGAACAAAAAGGGTGAGGCTCGGCCATGGGTATGGCCGAACCCCACAAGTTTGGTTAATGGACTATAAATGTGGTAAATCAAGTGAGACTTGGTTTTGATTTATTATTATATTATAAGATAACGGGATCTCGCAAGCGGTGCGCGATCGGTGATCGAATTTTGGACGGAAACGCAAGGACTCGTGAACGGTCTATGGTAGGATTCCACCTCTTTGAAATCATGGGTTTAGTACTTTGTTTTATCTTATGTTTGATGAAAATATGTTTCAAAGGATATGCTTTATTATTGAATTTCAAATGCTATGTTTAAATTGTTTAAAATAGCATGGATTAATTATGTTTCAAAATGTGATTTTAAATGCTATGTTTATCTTATAAATAACATGTGTTTCATTGGCATCTCATGCATGGCATGGGGTGGAGGATTTATAACCAGAGGGGTCACACTCCGTCGGGGCATCCGAGAAACCTATGTGCGTTACCTTGATGTGATTTCCATCAAGAAGATTCCAGAGGGTCCACACTCCGCCGGGGCGTCCGAAAGACCTATGTGGTGGGTACATTTATGTACATGTGATGGGTGGCACTAATTGCATAGTTGTCATCATTGCATGGCATGGATTTTACCTGGTTTTATATATTATGTTATAATTTATGTTTTGTACTAACCATGTGTTAGCCGTAATTGGACTACCTACTGGGCGCGTTGTTCTAATGCCCTACTTCTATCCTAGTTGATGATACAGGTAATCAGGGGAATGATGAACGTAAGACGGACCAGACATAGGAGCTTGAAAGACTTATTTTACATGTTTTGAATAAAGTTACTCATGAATTTGTATTTGAGTATTTGGATTTCGGAATGTAATAACTTAGATGGTTGGATGATTTATTTGATAATTATTACGTTTTAATATTGATTAAGGACTCGACGTACTTTGCTATCTAATTAGAATAGAACTTGGTTCTATTATGTTTCCGCATTTTGATGTTATGATTCCGCAGGTTATGATTTTATTCCTCAAGTTGATGTTGCTATGTGTGAACCGTTTTTTATTGGACTAAGTTCATACACACATAGGGTTGGCCAGTTAAGGGTCGGACTTTGGAAGTTTGGACTTAGCTCGCGTCGTGACGTCCCGCGCTCTATCACTCTACTCTGTTATAGAAAAAAATATATTGTGAATTTACGGGAAAAAGCGAGTGAAAAAAGGCGGGGCGTTACAATGGCAAAGGAATATATCCATATGGTGAGATGCTGCCACCTCAAATAAGTTTGAATTTGAATACCGTTGGGGAGCTGTCCATGTGTGACAAGTATGGAAAGGCTCCTCTATGAGTTGTAAATCCATTTTCAATCTTCCCATCTAATCCTTGATTGATGGCTGAAATAAATGAAGGATCAATCATGCACAGGTGTCATCTTAGCTGGCTGGATTTTATCTGTTTGAAGGATAGATTAACTTATGCACATATGTGCTGTCTTTACAGACTTACCGCTGGCGGGGCCTCATTGGAAGCCTCGAGGCTTCGCAGGCATGACTTACTGCAGAACTACAAACTGTCTTATAAAATAATAGTAAGCCGTTTGTTAGAGGGACTGAACACAGAGAAAAATAAGAAAAATATTGCAGTGTATCAGATCATTCAGCCTTCCCTCTTTACTCTTTCTTCATCATCTTCCTTAGTGAATGTTTGGGTAATCAATACCCCAATCCTGATGAAGAGTAAGGTGTTCATATAGGACTATAAAACCAGTCATACCCGTGTCTATACTGCTGTACCGATAGTCATTTTGATGGAGCTAAACTAATGGAAAGGAGCACACAGATCAAGTAAAGAAGAAAGCGCATAAAGAAAATCGGATAAGACCCAAGGCAAGTATTTCCTCTTACTTTTATTTCAAACATTGTAAAGTGGATTAGAACAGTGTGTTCGAACCACTCTAAAAAATAGGTGTAGAGGATTAGACCGATTGGGTTGAACCTCTATAAAAAAACTAGGTTGTACTATTTGGGCGGGAGACCCATACATAGTATATTTGGGATAGCCCTAGAGAGGGTGAGTCCAACATTGGATGTAGGTTCAGGTGAACCGAACCACTATATATCGTTGTGTATGTGTGATTTGCATTAATGGTTTGATTCATTTGTTTATCATTTGCACGCACGTTTATTCCGCTGCACATATTGTTAAATCTGATTTATTTTTAAAAGAGAACTAAAATTGAAACCGACCTATTCACCCCCCTCTAAGTCATGCATATTTCTAGTAACAGAATTTCAAGGATGAGTTGCTCTCATTTCTGATTCAAGTTCCCAAGTGGCTTCCTCATTACCATGTTGATCCCATACCACCTTGACGAATTGAATTGATCGGTTTCGCAACACCCTTTGTTCTGTCTCAATCACTCTGACAGGCCTTTCGACTTAAGATACGTCGCTTTATATCTCTATCTCTTGCACATTCAGCACGTGCAAGGGATCAGGATTGTATTTCTTCAACATAGATACGTGGAATACATCGTGCAGTGATGATAACTGTGGAGGAAGTTTCAATTGATACGCCACCTCCCCCACTCTCTTTTGGATTGAAAAGGGTCCCACAGATCTAGGTGACAATTTCCCTTTCTTTCCAAATCGTATGTGTCCCTTTTGTGGTGAGACTTTCAAGAACACTAACTCTCCCACTTCAAACTCAAGGAATCTCCTTCTCTTGTCAGCGTAGCTCTTTTGATGACTCTGTGCAGTGATCAGATGTTGTCGTATCACCTTAATCTATTCTGTGGTCTTTTTCTGTAACTAGATCAGGTCCAATAAGTGTAGGCTCACCGACCTCTGTCCAACACACTGGTGATCTACAGGGTCTACCATATAACGCCTCGAATGGAGCCATCTGGAGGCTTGCCTGGTAACTGTTGTTATATGAGAACTCGACTAGTGGTAGATGATCTTCCCAACCACCCTTGAAATCTAACATGCAAGCTCTCAGCATGTCCTCCAATGTCTATATTGTTCTTTCCGACTGACCATCAGTCTGTGGATGAAAAGCTGTACTGATCAACAAGTTGGTCCCCATAGCCGACTGCATGCTCTGCCACACCCTGCCAGTGAATTGGCCATCTCTGTCAGACACAATAGTCCTGGGGATACCATGTAGCCTGATGATATCCTTGATATATCGTCCTCCCAAAGTCTCAGACGAGTCTGTCATCTTGATTGGAAGGAAATGTGCAAACTTGGTCAGACAGTCCTTTACAACCCATATTGCATCGTTGCCCTTTGAAAACCTTGGCAACCCTGTCACAAAGTCCATGGAGATATGTTCCCATTTTCATTCCGGCACTGGTAAGGGTTTGAGTAATCCTGGTGGTTTCTGATGTTCTGCCTTGACTTGTTGACAAGTAAGACAATGAGCAACAAAATCCGCTACATCTCTTTTAAGTCCATGCCACCAATAATGTCTCTTCAGGTCATGGTACATTTTGTTGCTACCTGGGTGAATTGCGAGTTTGGTTTGATGTGCCCTGATCAATAACTCCCTTCTGTAGCTTTGAGGCACATATGTGTTGCCTCGAAATAAGAGACCTTGTCCAGGTCGCAATTCCCATTCAGGTATGACTTCACCAATCGACATCTTAGCCCATATCTCTTCCACTTCCGGATCTGTCCGTTGTTCCTGCTCAATCTTGGAAACCATGCTAGGTTATACTATCAAATTATACATACTCCCATGTTCTTTGATGTACAAATTGAACTCTAGAATGGTATTCAACATTTCTCATTCCTTCATAATCAAACTGGCCACTGTTGCATGTGACATGCGACTGAGGGCATCCGCCACTTTGTTCGCCTTACTAAGATGATACTGTAGTACAAACTCATAATCTTGCAGATATTCCATTCATCTGCGCTGCCTCATATTGAGTTCCTTCTGATCCAACAAATATTTCAAACTTTTGTGATCTGAAAATACCTCAAATTTCTCGCCATAAAGATAGTGTCTCCAACTTTTGAGGGCGAAGACCACCGCGGCTAATTCCAGATCATGTGTGGGATAATGGCGTTCATGGATTTTTAGCTGCCTTGAACTATAAGCCACTATATGATGACATTGAGTAAGAGAACACCCAAGTCTTTCTCCTGATGCATCACAATATACTTTATAGCCCTTGCTCTTTCCGGTAAAATCAAAATAGGAGCAGTCATAAGTTTCTCCCGCAGGTTTTCGAATCTTCGGTTGCATACATCAGACCATTCAAATTTGACTCCTTTCTGAGTGAGTCAGGTGAGTGGAGCTACAATCTTGGAGAAGTCCATAACACACTTCCAATAATAACCAGCCAATCCCAAAAAGCTGCGGATTTCTGTCACATTCCTTGGAGCTTTCCAGTCTCTAACTGCCGCCACTTTACCCGGGTCCACGGCTATTCCCTCTGCTGATATAACATGTCCTAGAAAATTGACCTCAGATTGCCAGAACTCGCACTTGCTTGCTTTGGCATATATTGATTATTCTTCAAGGTGTCCGGGACTATCCTTAGATGCTCAGCATGTAACGCCCCGCCCTTTTTCACTTACTTTCCGAAAATTAGGTTCTCATTTTTTTTTTAAAAGTGAAAGAGAGTGGGACGTCACGACACGAGTTAAGTCCGAGCTTTTAAAGCCCGACCCTCAACTGGCCAACCATACGTGTGCGTGAACTAAGTCCACTGAGATGGTTCACACGTATTAAGTTTATAATTGCGGAAAATAACATAAACTGATTGCAGATTATAATAGAACCTATGACTACTCCATTTTAGATAGCAAAGTACTTAGTCCTTTAACCAAACCATTCGCAAACCACAGCAAATATCTAATTATTACATGCCGAAGTCTAACAACTCAAATTACATGTCCTTGAGCAACTTAATAAAATAACAATAAAAACATTCCAAAGTCCTTATGCTTTGCTCCGTTCAAGATCATCATTTCCTTCATTTCCTGTTTCATTCACTAGGGTAGAAGTAGGGCGTTAGAACAACGCGCCTAGTAGGAACTCTAAGTATGGCTAACACATGGTTAGTATAAGACATGCATATAAATAATATAACATCAAAACCTTGTAAAATCATGCCATGTCATGTATGCAATGAGTCCCACCCATCACAACCAAATATATACTCTTGATGGGATTCTCATCATCAAGGTACTCCCACATAGGTCTTTCGGACGCCCCGACGGAGTGTGGCCCCTCTGGTCACTTAACCTTCACCCCATGCCATGCATGAGATGCTAATGAATTCCATGCTATTTTATATGATAAATCTAGCATTAAATCCTCATATTTGCAACATAATATTTTAAAGCATAACTCATTAAAATAAGATAAAATCAACATACATAACCACGGTTTCAAATAAGGTAGAATCCTACCAAGACCACTAAGTGTCCTTGCTTCTTAAACCGTCGACCGCTCACGATCGCGTCCCACTTGTAAGGTCTCATTACCTTATTTACACAACAATCAATCAAACCAACAACCCATTTGATTCACATCAATGTCTAAGTCTAAAACTCAACCTTGTGGGGTTCGGCCACACACCATGGCCGAACCTCACCCTTTTTAATTTGGTCCCTTTTATTTAACCGATCTCATCCAAGTGACCCATTTAAAAAACCCTCAATCCACCAAATACACCTTGGTGAGGTTCGGCCATACAACATGGCCGAACTTCATCATCTTGGTTTTGGTCCTTTTTTTCCAACCTTTTTGATCTTTCAAATCCAATCCTTGCCATTCTTGATTCATAAAACCCAACACTTTTAAATCAGTCATCCAACCTTATCAACACTTCAAATATATAAAACATTTCCCATGGCGTTCGGCCATACAACATGGCCGAACCCTTGGTTCATTATTTTCATTTATTTACCATCTTGCCATTGATCCAATTCTTAGTTTCCATTTCATTCATATGCCCATAAAATAAACCATAGTGGGGTTCGGCCATACTCCATGGCCGAACCTCACTCATTTAACTTGGGTCCCCTTTTAATCCTTGATCTATTATTTCCACCCATTAACTTTATTAAAACAGTCCATAAAATTCAATAACCAAGCAACCTTAAATCCATACATGTTATTTGGTGGGGTTCAGCCATGCACCATGGCCAAACCTCATCTCTTCTTTTGATCCAAACTATCATTAAAACCTTTCTAAAGTACCAACCATCTTCCATCAATTAAACATGAGAACATACTATCCATCATTGTCTCTCCATGGGGTTCGGCCATATGCATAGCCGAACCCTATGGTTCCTTAGTTCCATTAAAACCTATTATACATCTATGATTGATTATCATACTTTCATCCGTTTAAATCCTTTTAAAACTTTAACAAAATCAAACACATACACTTATGATTTCCTTCATTCAAATCCAATAAAAAACAAACCAATATCTTTTCATGGGGTTCGGCCATATAAAGTGGCCGAACCCTATGGTCCATGTTCTACTTTTTTTTAAATATCATTTTAAACCCATAAAAATTCCTTGACTCTTTCCATGGGGTTCGGCCATACATCATTGCCGAACCCTATGGTTCCTTATCTCCTCTTTTAAATTCAATAGCCATGACTTTAACCCTTGATAGGTTCGGCCATACAATGGCTGAATCATGTTTTCCTTGACCATCTTATTTAGCAAGAGTTTATTGAGCACTTACCAATCTCGCGGCTCCTCCGGTTCTTTCACTCCTTCTTGATCTTTTCCTTCCTTGGTCCCTCATTCCTTCCTTCTTGATCCTTAGCCAAGACTAATCTTGATAACACACTTGGAGTGGTTCGGCCAAAAGGGGTAGTTTGAGAGAGAAACTTTAGATCAAATCATGCTAAGTCCTTTTTGGTCTTTGAGAGGAGAACCGGCCATGAGAGGTGTGGATTGAGAGGGAGAGATAGAACTCGGCCTTGAGTGAGAACTTGGAGTGGTTGGCCAAATTATTTTTTGAGAGAGAGAGAGAGAGAGAGAGAGAGAGAGAGAGAGAACAACCAAAAGGGAGAGGGAGAGTGAAAATGCAAAACAAATCTCTTCCTTGGTCAATAGGGTCGGCCAAGGGTGATGGCTTTGGTGCATTTCTTTAAACCTTCTTCTTAATGCTTACATGGGGGTTTCATCCATGGGATGAAACTCCCAAGGCTCCAATGGCCACCAAGGGTTGCCTTGGTGTAACCTCCCCCCATCTTCCTCCTCACATTTAAAGCTTCATGTGGGGGTTTCATCTTTGAGATGAAACTCCCCCCACCCTTTCCCTCCAACGTGTGGATTGGTGTTTGAATTTGAAACATCAGCCCTTCAACTTCACACGCCATTCTTTTGAGATGAATATCCCCATAACTTCCCATCCAACTCATTTATAATTTATTTCAAATCAACTCATCCATTTAACTCATCACTTTAAAAACCAACTCACTCACTTAATTATCTTTCCATTTTAATTCACTTGACTCAACTTAATTATTTAATTTCCTTTCCAACTTAAATCAGTCCCAACTCAATTAAGCTTGGACTCACTTTGATGGTCGACCAAGTCAAACATGATCCATTGGGTCACAATTGAGCCTTTTGACCCAAATAGCCACCTTGACCCAATTAAGTGTAACTTACCCATTTACCCTACATTGAACACTCATTCGATAGCCGTTGGGTCTTAATTGAGCCATTGCCCAACATCTTACCCATCTAAGGTCCATGTCCATTAATTCATAATTTAAATCGAGAAAATTCATTTAAATTGATATCTTAAAAATCCAGGGTTTTACAATACAATCTTCTTTTTAAAATTTTCGTCCCGAAAATCTAGAGAAGTAGGGGTCCAAACAATTTACATAAATAACTTAGGGTGAGCTGTTCTCATTTCCTACTCAAGTTCCCAAGTGGCTTCCTCAATACCATGTCGATCCCATACCACCTTGACGAACTGAATCGCTCAGTTTCGTAACACCCTTTGCTCAGTCTCCAATATTCTGACAAGCTTCTCGACGTAAGTCACATCACTTTGGACATCTATATCTTGTATATTCAGTACATGAGAAGGATCGGGATTGTACTTCCTTAACATCGATATGTGGAATACATCGTGTAAAGATGCCAACTGTGAAGGGAGTGCCAACTGATATGCCACATCCCCCATTCTTCTTATGATTGAAAACGGTCCAATATATCTTGGTGACAGTTTCCCCTTCTTTCCAAACCTCATGTGTCCCTTCCGTGGTGAGACTTTCAAGAATACCATGTCACCCACCTCGAATTCAAGAAACCTCCTCCTCTTGTTAGCATAGCATTTCTGACGATTTTGTGCAGTTAATAGGTGTTGCCGTATTAATTGTATCTGCGCTGTGGTCTCTGCAACCAACTCGGGTCCAATCAGTGCAGGCTCTCCGGCCTCTGTCCAGTACACAGGTGAACTACATGGCCTACCATATAAAACCTCAAATGGAGCTATCTGGAGGCTTTCCTGGTAACTGTTGTTGTATGAGAATTCTACCAACGGCAAGGATCCTCCCATCCACCCATGAAATCTAGCACGCATGCTCTCAGCATATCCTCCAATGTTTGTATTGTCCTTTCAGACTTCCCATCAGTCTGTGGATGAAATGCTATGCTAGTCAGTAGATCTGTCCCCATAGCCGACTGCATACTCTGCCACACTCTGCTGGTGAATCGGCCATCTCTGTCGGACACTATAGTCCGAGGAATACCATGTAATCTAATGATATCCTTGATATACCACCGACCCAAAGTCTTACAAGAGTCTGCCATCTTCATTGGAAGAAAATGCGCAGACTTGGTCAGTCGATCTACCACAACCCATATCGCATCGTTGCCCTTTGAAGACCTTGGCAACCTCGTCACAAAATCCATGGAAATGTGCTCCCATTTCCATTCGGGCACTGGTAAGGGTTTGAGTAACCCTGGTAGCTTCTGATGTTCCGTCTTAACCTGCTTACAAGTTAAGCAGTGATCCACAAATTCTGCCACATCTCGTTTGAGTCCGTGCCACCAGTAATGTCTCTTCAGGTCGTGACACATCTTGGCGCTGCCCGGATGAATGGAGAGCTTAGTTTGGCGTGCCTCAATCAACAACTCTTTTCTGCAGCTTTTAGGCACATATAACCTACCCCGGAATACAAGACCCTGTCCTGGTCGTAATTCTCATTCCGGTTATCTCCTCCATTTCCAGATCTGCTCACTGCTCTTGTTCAATCTTGTCAAGTATCACTTAATTACATCAAATATGAGTTTCATTCTCGCTGAATTTACTCTGTCACATGTTATCTCTTTTTCTCGTGAACCCATTTGCGATCTTGTGTAGATCAATGTATTCTATTTCACTTTACCTACTATCAAGATATTTTCCATACGTACTCGCTCAATACGTTCATTCGTCTACTCTCTGTGTGAGGTAGCCTGCCAATACGAGACTATGCTCAAGTCTTTTGTTGATTCCAATTTAACTAAGTTTCTAGCTTCACGCACCTGGAACTCCATCGGCTAACTACAGAGTCAGCTAGCTAGACTAACTCGGCAGTCATCCATAGTTTCCCGTTCGAGTTTCACTAGACTCGTTTCTTTTCCATTAAATACAACTCCAAAATTTAGCACATCTTCATTTGCACATAAGTCACTATGTGACTAACACCTTTTGTTCAAGTCTTTTACGATACTAATACCCGCATCAATCCAAACCACCATGGGAACCATCATCCACGGTCATACACATCCATGAATATAACCCCCCTCTGGGTATAATCCATTCATGAGCATAATTAATCCTGTGCACATCATCTAGCATGAGATATTCTATCCATAGGAACAACACTCGAATGATTCACTACATGATTGTGGCAACAATATCAAATTATAAGTATACCCCGACCCCTAGCAAGACTTAGGGCTCATGACTTACTAAGCGGAAGACCCACGTCCAACGTGATCACGTCTACCTCGCCCTGCATCCCTTCACCCCAAGGGTGATTCAGTCAAGCTCTAAGGCGGTCGAACCTCGTCTAATGAAGCTAGGACCACCCCGATGGGGTAAAATAGTAACTAGTTCTGCGCATCCACGTACGTCAAGTGTGCAAAATAGCCATGAGAATGCCCCCCTGTAACGCCCCGCCCTCTCCGATACAAATTTTCAGAGTCTATTTTTTTTTTTTAAACTTAAACACCGGACAAGGGCGGAGGGTTGTCAAGACGCGAATTAAGTTCAGACTACTCAAGTCTGAACCTTAACTGGCCACCATGTGTACATGGACTAGACCATGATAAATAATCCACACATGGGTGGCCAGTTAAGGTTCAGACTTGAGTAGTCTGAACTTAACTCGTGTCGTGACGTCCCTCCGCCCTTGTCCGGTGTTTAAGTTTTTTTAAAAAAATAGACTCTGAAAATTTGTATCGGAGAGGGCGGGGCGTTACAGTTGGTATCAGAGCGAAACGGGAAGTTGAATCATCGAAGTAAGATTAAGACGGTTTCATGTCTCACTGACGGATAAGAATCCCAACTGACCGACTCTTCGGAGTCCGCTGACTGGGGGCCGGATTAATTTACTTCGAGTGACTCAGACTGAGCAATCAATCTGAGAACGACAATGAAAGATAGCAAAGTAAAGTACAGTCATCATAACTGGATATGTCAAACATAGCAAGTAGGATGCACTCCCTTGAAATTCCCACACTGAGAAACAAACAACAGGAATTTAGAGATTTCCCCAGAAACAAAAGAACACAAAGAATGATGATTTGGTAATCTTCCCAAACAAAGTACATGATATTATGCATGATCAGATTCCCCTAAAAACCAAGAGTGGTTTATTTGGAATTGTTGTTGAATATTCTTGTGTTCTATTGATATGATAGAGATATGTCGAGTAACGTGGAGTACTCGGAGTGGTACAGCGGAACCCCTAGCAATCCCATAGATTTGGTGTCTGTTTCCAACAACACCAACGTGGAAGCTAACGTGAACTTTCAGGAAGGGCCTCCCGAGGAGGAGGAATGGAACCTAGCACCATTGGAGGAATTGAACTTAGCACCATTGGAGGAGGTGAACCTAGCACCATTATCGGAGTATCTTATGGAAGATATTCCTTGGTTAATGGAACCTCTCGAGGAAATTGAGGAGGATCTAGGATTCTTTCAGGAGGATCCTATGGAAGATGTTCTTATAATATTGGAATCGGTAGGGGAGGTAGATCCCTACGATACATGTGAGTTGTGCAACCAGGACGAACACAACTGTATGTATTGTCCTCATCCTCTAGGCGTTGTTTGCCCGGTTTGTGGACTGCATGGGCATGGGGAGGCGAGGACTAATTGTCCTTATATTGGAGGACCTGGGTTAATACCCTGCACGACATGTGAAGTATTGGAGCACACGGCGATGACATGCCCTGATAACCGTTTCAGGTTCGCTGATGATGCAGGATCTTCTACGGAAGACTAGGCTAGGAAGTAGTATCAAGGGACATTAAAAAGAGGGTTATTTTGTAATGGTACATTTTGTTCTTTATAGGGTTTTGCTTAACCCTATCCACCCTTGTACAAAGATGAATTATGAATTTATAAAAAAGTATGCGATTTTATGATTTTATGAGGATTTATGGCATTTAATGTATATTATTGATGGAAACTAAGTCTATGATGTTTCCATGAATTAGGAAGAAATGGCGCCACAGAAAAAGGTTATAAAGAATCCGAAGCGAAAGGAAAAAGTTTTCCAAATCGGATTAGTCGAAGGGACTTCAAAAAGGAAGACCCAACAAGAGGGTAAGAAGAAGGATGAGGTGTTCATAATCACACAACAAGGGAAAGTGGTACCTCAACGCGAGAAGTTTGTACATGAGAAGGTGCAATCGGTACATGACAGAGAGCAGTCAAATCATGATGATGAGAGATCAGTTCATGAACGATCACGCAATGAGGAAGAGTCTCATCATTCTCGGCAGGAAGGGGAGGACAGTGACACTACGTATCGACGGAACGAGGAGGAGGATAATGACTCGTCTATCGACGAGAGGAAGAAGGGAATAACAACGTGACGGTACCCTACGTACCTCCTGAACTACACAGTTTGGTGCAAGTTGTAGTTACCTCTGTCCTCCAATAACATATGAATGGAGGTGGAAGCACGATTGAAACTAATGATCGTAACATGGTCAAAGATTTTCAACAACAGCGCCCACCTTACTTCAAAGGCAGAGAAGGGCCTGTCGGAGCTGAGAACTGGTTGGAAAAGATTTCTCACATACTGACTCTTTTGAATATCAAAAGTCATGCTCACAAAATTCTATTGGCCACTTCACAGCTGATAGATGACGCTGTTAAATGGTGGAAAACAGTGGAGAAACAGCAGGCACTTGTGCCAGAAGGAGAAAGAATTGCTATGACTTGGGAGCAATTCTCAGGGACATTCTTAGTGCACTACTTCCCAGAGGAGGAGAAGGAACGTCAGATTCAGGCCTTTATGACATTAGTGCAAGGCTCGATGACGGTGGCTGAGTATCACCAAGAATTTCTCAGCCTGTCAATTTATGCATTTTATATTGTGGACACGGAATATCGGAGGGCTCGCAAGTTCGAGCGTGGGTTACAGCCAAACATTAGGGCCAGAGTAACCATGTTCAAAGCAACAACGTTGGCGGAGGTGGTCAGCAAAGCTACCATTGTGGAGCAGGAACTGGCGGAGTTTGTACGAGTTGACAACCGTCGGGCACCAAGGGGGACGGGTACTTATCAACCCAACAAGAAGTTCCGACTGAACTTCAGCAGACCCTCGCCATCTGTTGGATCTACTGGGGGCTTTCGCCCCAACCAGCCTTCTCAATCTGTAGCAGTCTCTCAGGCATCTAGAGAGATGGGCAACTATTTCCACTGTGATCAACCAGGTCACTTCAAAAAAGACTGCCCAAAACTCAACAGGCTGTCATACTCCAGAGGATCATTTCGTCCGCCAGCCAGACCGGTAAACTCTAGAGGAGGCAGAATGCAAAGTCGGGGAGGTCGAGGGCCTAACCCTTCTGGAGCTGGACGAGTGTTTTCTTTAGTACCCCCAGAGGATGAGAATCACTCAGTTATACAAGGTATGGCAGTAGTGAGTAGTTCTTATGCTTATGCACTATTTGATTCAGGAGCTTCACATTCCTTCATAGCTGCATCATTTATAACGGCTACTGGTACTCTAGTTCAAAGATTAGCCAAAGCACTCACAATTGTGTCCCCTGTCGGAGACTCGGCACTGGGACTTATATGCATGGCGGTTAACAATGAATTAGCTGGACTCAGATTTGAGTTCAACTATCTAGTGCTTGACATGTCTGAGTATGATATAATATTCGGCATGGATTGGTTGGCTAAGTTTCATGCCAACATCGACTGTTATCGCTGAAGAGTAACATTTTGGTCACCCGATGGCAAGCAATACATAGTTCGTGCAGATAAACAGAGTGGATTGCAGGAAGGCTTGAACCACGTGGTATTGAATAATATCACCATAAATAAAGCTCCAGTTACAAAACTTCCGGTAATTGTACAAGAATTTACGGGTGTGTTTCCAAAGGAACTCCCTGGTTTACCACCTATGAGGAAGATTAACTTCGAAATCAAGTTGTACCCTGGCACAGCACCAGTGTCGTTACCACACTATCGGATGGCACCAGCAGAGATGTCGGAGCTAAAGAAGCAGATTGATGAACTGCTTAGGCTGGGTTGCATCCGAAACAGTACATCATTGTGGGGAGCACCAGTGCTGTTTGTGAAGAAGAAGGACGGTTCACTTCGGATGTGTGTTGATTATCGGAAGCTAAATCAGCTAACAGTCCGGAACAAGTACCCTCTACCCAGGATCGATGATTTATTCGATCAATTGAGGGGTTCTAGCCATTTTTCAAAGATTGACTTGATGTTTGGTTATCATCAAATACGGGTTAGGGAGGAAGATACAGAGAAGACAGCCTTTCGAACGCGGTATGGACTATTCAAATTCGTAGTCATGCCATTTGGTTTCACAAATGCGCCGGTTGTGTTTATGGACTTAATGAACAGGATCTTCCGTCCATACTTGGATCAGTTTGTAATAGCGTTCATTGACGATATTCTGATTTATTCCAAGAGTCAGGAAGATCATGCAGAGCATCTACGGATAGTTTTGAATACTTTGAGGCAGAATAAACTGTATGCCAAGGCCAGTAAGTGTGAATTCTGGCTATCTCAAGTAAATTTCTTGGGACATGTTATATCCGAGGAAGGAATAGCCATGGATCCGGCTAAGGTGGATGCAGTAAAAGACTGGAAAGCGCCAAAGAATGTAACCAAAATCCTCAGTTTCTTGGGATTGGCGGGTTATTATCTAAAATTTATCATGGATTTTTCCAAAATAGCGTCTCCGTTGACTCGATTCACTCAGAAAGGAGTCAAGTATGAGTGGACAGATCAATGTAATCGGAGATTTGAAACGCTAAAAGAGAAACTTACAAGAGCTCCTGTTTAATTTTGCCGGAAAGGGGCAAAGGTTATGAAGTACAATGCGATGCTTCAGGAGAAGGACTAGGATGTTCACTCATGCAAGATCACCATGTGGTGGCATATGGGTCAAGATAGTTAAAAATACACGAACGTCTTTATCCTACACATGATCTGGAGCTAGCTACAGTGGTCTTCGCTCTCAAAAGTTGGAGACACTATCTTTACGGTGAAAAATTTGAGGTATTTTCTAACCATAAGAGTTTAAAATATTTATTTGATCAGAAGGAGCTCAACCTGAGGCAACGTAGATGGATGGAGTATCTGGCGGATTACGAATTTGAGCTTCGATACCATCCAGGCAAGGCAAACAAGGTGGAGGATGCCCTCAGCCGCCTATCACATGCATCGGTAGCATGCTTGATCAGAACAGAATGGGAGATGTTGCACACCATTCGAGAGTTCAATCTTTATATCAACAACCGTGGGAGTATGTATAATTTGATCATACAGTCCAATATAGTCACCAATATTGAACAAGAACAAAGAGCAGATCCGGAAATGGAGGAGATATGGGCCATCATGTCCAGTGGCGTAGACATACCGAAATGGGAATTACGACCAGGACAAGATCTTTTATTTCGGGGAAGAGTATGTGTGCCAAAGAGTTGTAGGAAAGAGTTACTGATTGAGGCACATCAATCCAAGCACTCCATTCATCCGGGCAGCACCAAAATGTATCACGATCTGAAAAGGCATTATTGGTGGCACGGACTAAAAAAGGATGTAGCGGAATTTGTGGCACATTGTCTAACTTGTCAGCAAGTTAAGACTGAACATCAAAAACCACCTCGGTTACCCAAACCCTTATCAGTACCAGAATGGAAATGGGAGCACATTTCCATGGACTTTGTGACCAGATTACCGAGATCTTCAAAGGGCAATGATGCCATATGGGTTGTGGTAGACCGACTAACCAAGTCTGCGTATTTCATTCCTATTAAGATGACGGATTCATCTGAGACGTTGGGTCGGCGGTACATCAAGGAAATTATTCGGCTTCATGGCATCCCCCGAACTATAGTATCTGACAGAGATGGCCGGTTTACCGGCAGAGTGTGGCAAAGCATGCAGTCAGCTATGGGGACAGATTTATTGATTAGCACCACTTTCCATCCACAGAATGATGGACACTCAGAAAGAACGATACAAACCTTGGAAGAAATGCTGAGAGCATGCATGTTAGATTTTAAGGGTGGATGGGAGGATCACTTGCCACTAGTGGAGTTCTCGTATAACAATAGCTATCAGGCAAGTCTTCAGATGGCTCCATACGAGGCTTTATATGGTAGACCTTGTAGATCACCAGTGTGCTGGACAGAGGCTGGTGAGCCTGCATTGATTGGACCGGAACTAGTCGCAGAGACTACCGCACAAATTAAGTTGATACGTCAACACCTATTGACTGCACAGAGTTGGTAGAAGAGTTATGCTGACAAAAGAAGGAGGTTTTTGGAATTTGAAGTGGGAGATATGGTATTTCTAAAGGTCTCGCCACAGAAGGGACATATGAGGTTCGAAAAGAAAGGAAAGCTGTCACCAAGATTTGTGGGACCATTTTCCTTCATGAGAAGAGTGGGGATGTGGCTTATCAGATAGCACTCCCTTCACAATTAGCAGCTCTACACGATGTGTTTCACGTGTCGATGTTAAGGAAGTATAATCTGGATCCATCGCATGTTTTGAATGTCCAGGATATTGAAGTACAAAGCGACGTGACGTACGTCGAGAAGCCGGTCAGGATAGTGGAGACTGAATAAAGGGTGTTGCGAAATAGAGTTATTCAGTTCGTAAAAGTGGTATGGGACCGACATGGTGATGAAGAGGCCACATGGGAACTTGAATCGGAGATGAGAACAGCTCACCCCGAATTATTTATGTAATTTATTTTGAGAACCCTACTTCGCTCGATTTTCGGGACGAAATTTTTAAAAAAAGGTTATATTGTAACACCCCAATTTCTCAATGAAGTGGATAATTACAAAAATGCCCCTGGTTTGTTAAATTAATTATTTTGTGATGTCAAGTAAGGAAATGGTGGGGCCTATTACTCAAATTAAGATCATATGAGCACATTATAAATGTCTAGTTTTATTGGATGGCTAATGTACATCAATTGGGTCGAAAATGGGTAAATGGGTCAAAGGGCCCAATTGGACCCAATGGGTCATAATGGATGATTTGACCATTGTCTAAGATCAAATTAAATGGGGTTAAGCTGAACCGATTGGAAATCAAGTATAGCAAAAATGGGTAGGCTTGATGCACAAATGAAAACCATTTAAAAGTGGCAAAATCAGCCTATTAATGGGTCATGTTGTCAAAACGGGTCAAAGGGTTGATTGGGGACCCAATGGGTCGGGTTGACTATGTTGACCACGGATGACCGTGTGGACCCTCAATTGAACTCAAGTATGAGTTAGTCCAGCTTGAGTTGGACTGATTTGGAGTGAGTTGGAATTAAGAAAAGAGTTGACTCAAATATAGTGCATTAAATGTGTTGAGTTGGATGAGTTGAGTTAGAATAAAAATACCATGAATCAAGTGAGTCAAGAGGATATGGAAAGGTGTCTTAATCTCACACAACAGTTGGGAAAACAAATCTCAGCCGTTGGAATGAAGAGGTGCCTTGGCAAAGCCAAGGGACACCAAGGTTGGGCGGCATCATGCATCTCATGAGATGCATGTGTGAAAATATAAAGGGATGCAACGTTTGGGTGAAGAGGTGTCTTGGATGACACCTAATATCCCATCGTTTTTTACAAGGATTAATGAGGGAAAATGAATGGAAGATGGGGCTGAAACTACAAAAAGGAAAGACCACCATTGTTGGCCGATTTTCACATTGAAAATCCAAGGAATTCTCATCTATCTGTCCCTCTCTTCAAACTCATTTTCTTGGCTGAACCAGCTGCTGGTGTTTCACCATTTGATCCAGCACCATTTCGACAAGGGATTAAAGAAGAAGGAAAGAAAAGAAACAAGGGGAAAGAAGCAAGGAAATTGGTAAGTTTTTACATAAGTGTTTAGTTTAATAAAGAGCTTGAAGTTATAAATTTGAATGACATAATTTGGTCATGTATGGCTGAATTTGTCATAGGTCTAAACCTTGGATTAGATGACTTAAAAGGATAAGAAAATATGCCATTGGGTTCGGCCATCTTGGTTGGCCGAACCCCATGAAAAAGTGTGGTTTTGTTTGATGTTCTTAAAGGTCAAAAACCATGTCAAGCCATGCTGATTTTTACACATGTTAATTGGGTCATTTTGTGGCCGAATTAAGTAAGGATGTAAAATGTGTTGATAAGGTCTAAAGGATGAAAATTTAGAACATGGAGTTCGGCCACTTGGGATGGCCGAACCCCATGGAAATAATTGGTTGATTTGGTTGGTTTTTGGAATTTAAAACCATGCAAGTATGGGACTGTTTTTAGATGTTTTATTAGACTTAAAGTGCATGTTTTAAAAAGGTTAAAACATGGACTTGAAGGTCATGAAGGACTGAAGGAACCATAAATATAAATTGACCATTGCGCTGAGCCATCTTGGATGGCCGAACCCCATGAAGTGTTATGGTCATTTGGATTGAGTTTTCATAAAGTGAAAACCATGCAAAGTAATGGACTAATTTGGAGGGTTTTTGAGAGGTAAAAACCTGGTTATGTTTTACTGATTGTTACATGTTTAAATGAGACTTAAAACATGTTTATGAGGACCAAGACATGGACATAGGGTTCGGCCACTTTGGATGGCTGAACCCCATGAAAGTATTTGATGATTTTGGTGAGATAAAAACCATATAAGATTGTGGTGTTTTATGTGATTTGATGAAGATTAATTTGCTGTTATTGGTTGGCCAATAGATGGTTGAACCATGTCAATGTTAGGGTTAAGTTACTGATTCAAATCATGGATAGATGATGGACCATTTAAATCAAGAGAACCATTGGGTTCGGCCATGTGCATGGCCGAACCCCATGGGCTGTTTAAGGGTCATTGGTGGCCTTAATGTGTAGTTAATTATGTGATTTAAAGGAGCAAATAAAGATGTGAGGTTCGGCCATGGGTATGGCCGAACCCCACTAAGGTGGTTTGGAAATAGTCAAGGATGTTTAAGGAACTCAAGTGGTCTCTCATAAAAAAAAAGACATCTCGGTATTTCAAGACCGATCAAGAGTATCAGGACCGACCCCTAGTAAAGGGCAACAAGTCGTTCTGGGCAGGACAAGTTTCGGGACATGAAACTCTTTCTGCATGGTGTTCCCCATATCGAGACCCTCTTATGGACCGACCTTTTGGTGCCATGATTGTCGACCCATCGGCGACACCGACCTGTTGACTGGGAAATAATTATATCATTGGGAGTGCATTTAATGCCCAATGGTAGGTAGTTGAACGATAATATTCTTAGTCACTGACCCCTCGGTGGGCCCAACCTATCGGTACATGACAGTTTCTTAAACAAGTTGCCTTCTCTATAAGTACCAATCCTTGTGCAACCGTTTCTCATCCTTTGGCAAATCCGTTGGACCCTCATTATTATCAGTGAGCTTAAATAAGGCCAACAAAAGGATTATTCTGTCTCTTGTGCTTACATTAGGGAAATCTAATACAACCAATCATATGGATTGAGTTTGTGAGAGAGAGAGAGAGAGAGAGAGAGAGAGAGGAAATGATAATCAACTAGGAAAGTTTGGCAGAACAAGTTCCTAGTCACCCTGAAATTGTGATTGCTCAACGACGGCTATAAGGCAGAGCGTCGGCACACATTGGGTTGATCTTTGAGAAGCATACATCATAGACAAAGAGCTACAAAAGCAGTGCTTCTTGGTTTTAATTTTATTTAAAACATTTATCCCCTGAAAGTGGATTAAGGAGGCTTGGCTCTCAAACCACTATAAAAAATCTAGAGCGTCGTCTCTGGCACATATGGTGGGTGGAATTCCCAGCCCAATGAATAGGTGGAAGTTCTATTCTACATGTGGTGGGTGAAATTCCCATCCAAATGAGTGAGGTGGAATTCATACTCTAATTGTGAGAGTGTAAGTCCCCACTTATTGGATTTGGATATAGCTTAAGGTTGAGCTAGTCCAACCGAACCACTATAAATTTGGTCTTATGGTATTTGATCATTGTGTGTTTGTGTTTTAATATTTAAGCACTCTTCTCAAAACACATCACTTTGCATTTGATTATCCTTATTTATACATTGTGCACAAGCATAGATAATTAAGTAATATGCAAAGGGTTTTAAATTTAGT
Source organism: Chimonanthus praecox (assembly GCA_022113865.1). NCBI lineage: Eukaryota > Viridiplantae > Streptophyta > Magnoliopsida > Laurales > Calycanthaceae > Chimonanthus > Chimonanthus praecox. Next base: position 25,372,325 of record CM039091.1, read on the forward strand.
GCGATCATTTAAGTAATTAAAAAAATAATTTATCACACTAAACAAATCTCTTGATTAATATTGTCATTCCGCTACACTAAAACTTTAAACAATCAAGAAATTTGTCAACACTATGGAAACTGGGATTGACCTATTCAATGATGTAAAATGTGTTGATAAGGTCTAAAGGATGAAAATTTAGAACATGGAGTTCGGCCACTTGGGATGGCCGAACCCCATGGAAATAATTGGTTGATTTGGTTGGTTTTTGGAATTTAAAACCATGCAAGTATGGGACTGTTTTTAGATGTTTTATTAGACTTAAAGTGCATGTTTTAAAAAGGTTAAAACATGGACTTGAAGGTCATGAAGGACTGAAGGAACCATAAATATAAATTGACCATTGCGCTGAGCCATCTTGGATGGCCGAACCCCATGAAGTGTTATGGTCATTTGGATTGAGTTTTCATAAAGTGAAAACCATGCAAAGTAATGGACTAATTTGGAGGGTTTTTGAGAGGTAAAAACCTGGTTATGTTTTACTGATTGTTACATGTTTAAATGAGACTTAAAATGTTTATGAGGACCAAGACATGGACATAGGGTTCGGCCACTTTGGATGGCTGAACCCCATGAAAGTATTTGATGATTTTGGTGAGATAAAAACCATATAAATTGTGGTGTTTTATGTGATTTGATGAAGATTAATTTGCTGTTATTGGTTGGCCAATAGATGGTTGAACCATGTCAATGTTAGGGTTAAGTTACTGATTCAAATCATGGATAGATGATGGACCATTTAAATCAAGAGAACCATTGGGTTCGGCCATGTGCATGGCCGAACCCCATGGGCTGTTTAAGGGTCATTGGTGGCCTTAATGTGTAGTTAATTATGTGATTTAAAGGAGCAAATAAAGATGTGAGGTTCGGCCATGGGTATGGCCGAACCCCACTAAGGTGGTTTGGAAATAGTCAAGGATGTTTAAGGAACTCAAGTGTCTCTCATAAAAAAAAAGGCATCTCGGTATTTCAAGACCGATCAAGAGTATCAGGACCGACCCCTAGTAAAGGGCAACAAGTCGTTCTGGGCAGGACAAGTTTCGGGACATGAAACTCTTTCTGCATGGTGTTCCCCATATCGAGACCCTCTTATGGACCGACCTTTTGGTGCCATGATTGTCGACCCATCGGCGACACCGACCTGTTGACTGGGAAATAATTATATCATTGGGAGTGCATTTAATGCCCAATGGTAGGTAGTTGAACGATAATATTCTTAGTCACTGACCCCTCGGTGGGCCCAACCTATCGGTACATGACAGTTTCTTAAACAAGTTGCCTTCTCTATAAGTACCAATCCTTGTGCAACCGTTTCTCATCCTTTGGCAAATCCGTTGGACCCTCATTATTATCAGTGAGCTTAAATAAGGCCAACAAAAGGATTATTCTGTCTCTTGTGCTTACATTAGGGAAATCTAATACAACCAATCATATGGATTGAGTTTGTGAGAGAGAGAGAGAGAGAGAGAGAGAGAGGAAATGATAATCAACTAGGAAAGTTTGGCAGAACAAGTTCCTAGTCACCCTGAAATTGTGATTGCTCAACGACGGCTATAAGGCAGAGCGTCGGCACACATTGGGTTGATCTTTGAGAAGCATACATCATAGACAAAGAGCTACAAAAAGTGCTTCTTGGTTTTAATTTTATTTAAAACATTTATCCCCTGAAAGTGGATTAAGGAGGCTTGGCTCTCAAACCACTATAAAAAATCTAGAGCGTCGTCTCTGGCACATATGGTGGGTGGAATTCCCAGCCCAATGAATAGGTGGAAGTTCTATTCTACATGTGGTGGGTGAAATTCCCATCCAAATGAGTGAGGTGGAATTCATACTCTAATTGTGAGAGTGTAAGTCCCCACTTATTGGATTTGGATATAGCTTAAGGTTGAGCTAGTCCAACCGAACCACTATAAATTTGGTCTTATGGTATTTGATCATTGTGTGTTTGTGTTTTAATATTTAAGCACTCTTCTCAAAACACATCACTTTGCATTTGATTATCCTTATTTATACATTGTGCACAAGCATAGATAATTAAGTAATATGCAAAGGGTTTTAAATTTAGTGCGATCATTTAAGTAATTAAAAAAATAATTTATCACACTAAACAAATCTCTTGATTAATATTGTCATTCCGCTACACTAAAACTTTAAACAATCAAGAAATTTGTCAACACTATGGAAACTGGGATTGACCTATTCAAACCCCCCCCCCCCCCCCCCCCCCCCCTTTTCTCTCTCTCAAAGAAAAGAACATATATACATATGTACAGTGGAACCTTGGACTTATAATTATGGAGGCATGAAAATAAAATTTAAGCTTAGAGCATGGAGCTCATATTTGTTAATGCACATTAATTCAAATCATTAATTCCATTAAGAAAATCATGTCTCATTAATTTAGAAATTTTCAAATAAACCTTGGGTATGGAAAGAATTCAACATAAATTCCAAATCTAAATTCTTCACCTTCTCTTAAAAAAGATCCTTAGAATAGATATTTAAGGTTCTAAACTTCCCAAAAAATAGATGTTTAAGATGAAAATTTTAAGATTAAATCAAACTTGCATTCATAGATGAATTAAAAATCATCACAATTAATTTACATTAAGTGGAAAACCATAGATTTAAATAGAATACTTTAATTTCATTAATAAAAATTGTAATCAAAATTACAAACCAAAGGAATAAAATAAGAAAATACAAGACAAAAGAATAAAGAAAATAAAAAAAATCCCAACCTTATAGTCGAAACTTCTTTGCTCACTCTCTCTTTTCTCTTTCTCTTCTTCTCCTCTCTCTAAGCCTCCAAAAATTACCCTGCCAAGTTCAAAGTTTTGCTTGTGGATGGGACCTCAATTTATAAGAGAAAATAGAAGGATTGACGGGTTAGGATCGGATATTACATGTATAGAAAGGGGTAGGTGTATGGCTCAAATCACATGTGATATAAGAGGAAGGAATAAGGTAAAAGGCATGGATCAATTGCTCAAGATTGGAAAGGAGATGCGGCGTACTTTGAGATGATCAAAAGAGGCAAGGTGGTAGGCACATATGGGTGAATCGGCCATGAGACTTGGTGATGTGGCCTGTACAATATGGCTACCTAAAATAAGACACCCCCATCGTCCAAACCTCTCTTTCCTCCTCCGATCTTCTTCTTGCTCTGTAATAGCGAACGAAACAATGAGGATCGGATGGAATAAAACAGCCATGGATTCCATGAATTTTCTACTGAGTTGGCTGATTTCTTGTTGATCACTTCCTTTACCCTTCCATTAGAAATCACTGTTAGCTACCTTGTTTACTTGCGTGGCTCTAGATTTTGCAACCTGTTCGACCCAGCCACACATCTGTTTGCCTTTTTTTTTTCTTCCTTTATGTTTTCATGTTTCAGTAGTTGCTACCTGTAATCTAGCAGTTATACTTTTTTAATACAGTAATTGATATTATTAAACCATCAAAAACCATAGGCGGAGCATCAAGCTGGGTAACGGAAATAAACATCTCTCTTCTTATCTCTGGCCGATCCAATTCATCTTTTTTTTTTTTATAAGCCACTGCCTTGGTTGCGAATCAATTTGCTTAACGTCTCTGAGTTGGGACGGTGACGTTTCCACAAAATTCCAATTGTCAAACCTTTTCTTCTGCTTGGGGTGTATAAATCTTCTCTGGTTTGTCTCACGCTTGCTGCAATGTAATATTCTCTTTTGCTGAATGGGGTTCTCTCTGTATTCGGCCAGCAGCAGCTTCCCTCTTTTCTTTTTCTTTCCAATCACCTTGGAGATGAGAAAGGACACAAACAAGATTGGCGCCTCAAGTCTGGATTAAACACAGCTTAGCTGCTGTATATTTTTTTTCTTTGCTTCCAATGCTTACCAAAATTCTCGCACTAGGAAATATTGTAAAGATCATTAAGATGCTCATCTCTCAGTTGAAATATAAACAATTCACTTGAAAGGGCACTCATCTTTTCCATATCCTCGTAGATGGAAATATCTAAGTCAATAACTACAGCATTGTGTGAAAGTTATCCATGTGGATGCTAACCACATATTTCAAGATGAGTTCATTAACAGGTTTGCAAATTAATAATCAAAACATTGTTGTAATACTGCTTATCCCCAACACCACCAATGACATAAAACTTTGTCCCATGTTTACAGCAACATGACCTGCTCTAAATCCGGGTGAAGTTCCCCGTGTAATCAACCAATCAGAAAAGCAATCACCAAAACTCCAAAGAATAACAAAAATCTCCAGACAGGGCAACACTGGCTTGTGCATTCAGAAGGTTGTTTCTACTGGAAAAGGATTGAATGATCAGTTTTTTTTACTGTTTACAATGACTTACAACGTTGTTGGCTGCTCTGTTGTTTCTCTGTATAAATCCAATCATGCCAACACTGTTGTAGTCTCTTATTCTTACTGACACAATGTCTACCTCCAATTTTTAGTCTAGACATGGCAATACCCTCTCTTGTCTGTATTCTTAACTCTTCTTTACTTCCTTCCTTCCTTGGTTTCTTGGACAACGACGTGTATCCCCTGAGAACTCGGTCCCTTATTGTTGTCTTTCCTCATCTTATTTTTGGGTGATTTTGCACTCTGGAATGGGATGGCGCATTGGCCGACACCCTTCTCATATGAAATTATTCTTGCACTGTTCCTGGCTTGTCTTGGTCACTGCCTTTCCTCTCTTGCTGTATATAATTTTTTAGCTGATCTTTCAAACAGGTGTTGCTCCTGGTCACCACTTGCTGCTTACATGTGAAATTTTGCACAATATTTCGTACTTCAGTCTTTCACACGTTTCAGTTCTTGTTGGCCTTCATTGGGCTTTTTGGATTGCACACGAACGTATTGGCCTGCACATGAGACACATGTGGGCTTCCAATTGGGCTTTAAATTGGGCTTCAATCATGGACTTCTGGACTTTCAACATAGGCCCCACTTTCTGAATTTTTCTTCAATTTTTACTTATTTTCTTGATTTTCTCTATTTTTCCTGCAAAACATATTAGAAACACACAAAACAAGGGATAACTAGACTAAAGTTCAGGGGTAGAATGGTCAATTTCCTATGATCATCAAAGACGAAGATAAAGGGACGACGTATCTTACTCGGAAACATTCTTATATGTATGGAATGAATAACCATTGTATATGACCGCGTCCATGGGTTACAGAAAATATGGCATTCTAATTGGGCACAAATCTCCAGGGTCAAAAGAAGTTCTGTAACCTGCGCAAGAGTATGTGTGTGTAGCGCTCCCCCTTTAGTCCCGGTTAAATTGCTAGTATTGGATAGTAGCTCCCAGCTGGTCCCCGAGAAAGCTACAGACATAAATGGATTTTTCCAATTTCTATTTCCTTAACTCAAATTTTTCTAAGGTTGATTTTAAACCATCCTAATCCTCAAATTAGGTCTTAATACTAAGTCTAGGGAGAAAAACTAACCTCTTGTGAAGCTTCCAAGATCTCTCTTATTTCTTTCTTCTATTCTTCCCTCGCTTTCTTCCTTGCTTGAGTTTCACTAATGGAGGAGAAGAGAGGGGGAGAAAATCGTGTGAAGAGTGGAAGAAGGGGGTGCACAGTGGTGAGGAATGGAGATGGGACTGGTTGCCGTGTGGAGCGAAGGAGGGAAAGAGGGAGTACCGTGTGAAAGTGAGAGAAATTAGAGTGTGCCATGTGAGAGGGAGAGAAAGAGAGTGGTGGCTTTTTCTGTAACGCCCTGACCCGAAGGTGGGCCCAGAACGCTACTAATTTTTTTTTTTTTTAAATGTCACACATGCTCTTTATATGTAGACTCAAACATGTTCCATATGTCTACCCTTTTACAAACATGTATCATACAATTAACTATAAAAATGATAATATCATTTATAACAGAGTTACTAGTAGTAACGTAGTGGTTCATACATGATTACAAAAACGGGTACCACATAAGGTACTCTACAAACATGGTTCCAAAAACCAACAGGCAAAATAAATGAAAATCTCATCCATGAGACTCCAAGGAACTGCAACAACTTATCTATCCTTAAGTTTGAAATGGAGATTCCTCCTCCTCGGGTATAACTCCTGAAATGTGAGTAGTGTGAGCTAACCAGCCCAGTGAAAAGAACATAATAATACAGTGTAATAATTATCAGGTTAGTCAAAATCAACATTTTCATCATAATATAATTGTCATGCTAAATATCAAATCATTCTCATTTTACTGCTGATATCCAACGCAACACCTAGACACTACACTAACTATAAGCATTAAGTCCCGACACGGTCAAAATGCAGAATCTTGCAAGTACATCTCCGACACACTTGGGCCGGTACTGACACACCTGGGCTAGCAACTAACACACCTGGGCTAGTAGATGTATACCGACATACCTGGGCCGATAATAGTTCAGTAGTTAAGGGTACATGGAAGCAGTATAATTCATAAGTAGTTCATCATCATGATCACAATATATGATAAACAATATCAATAAGCACTTTTCATAATAGTGCACAAAATCTAGGCATATAAGTGGGTTCATCAAATCTGATCCTTGAAACCACTCATTACACTAGTTCCTTTAAACCTGATTTACTTCTACTGCAATGTTAAGTCTCCTCACCGTATGTGTGGGGTATAGAGATATCTGTCAAAACACGAAAATAAGAATACAATGAATTATACATTCATTAATCAACATAATACACATAATCATAGTGTTGCAAATTCTTTTATTTATTTTCCGGGAAAACTTCAAGGGTAATGGATATGAGTCTCGTAAAATGAGTTACTATTCATTTTTAGATTATAATAATAATCAATAATATAATAGAATGCTCAGGCCACTACTCGTATAGCGAGTTAGGCCTAGAGATACAAATATAGGGTGCTCAGACCACTACTTGTATAACAAGTTAGGCCTAGAGATACAAATATAGGGTGCTCAGGCCACTACTCATATAGTGAGTTAGGCCTAGAGATACACTCAGTGCCCGATCCTTTTTTTTCCTACCGAGCGGCAAAATTAATTGCTCGGCTACTGATAGCTAATGGGCTGAGTCAGCCACAGATAGAGAGTATCAGCCTGGAAGTGAATACATATATATATATATATATATATTATATATATATATATATAATATATATATATATATATATATATATATTATAATATAATAAATAAGGGTTAGTATCATTTTTAATTCAGAATAAGGGTCTTTAAACAATAATTAACATAATAAAAAATACAAATCTCAGATTATTAATTTTAGACAAATTTCAAAAATTATACCTCTAAAAGTATTTAATTTAAGTAATTTAAGTCTTAATTTATTAACAAGACTAAATTAGAATTTGTTAAATTACTAACTTTAGATAAAACTAAGATATAGAAAACCAACTTAACTACATCTTTAAACAATTATAAATAAGTTAAATAAACAAATTAAGATAAATCAAATAATAATTCATGATTAATTAAATTGGAAAAAACTTATTTTAAGTTTAAAACAAATAATTTCCAAATAATTAAAATGACATTTTATTTCTCTAAGATACTCTAATTAATTCTAAAGCTATAAAGAAAGTATACCTTAATAGGAAAATTTGACAAAGCTGGGACGGTACTTGAGAGAGAGAAAGAGAAGTAAAAGAAAGCACGTAGTGGAGAGAGAGAGGTTAAAAGGTAGGTGAAATGAGAAGGATGAAAAGGGTTGTAAAATCCCATCTCATCTACACCCTTAAATAGGAAAGAAAAAAAGGGTTATGTGGCTACTCTTGCAGCCACATAGGTACCAAAAAAAATACTTGGCAACACAAAGGCACAGGTGAAAGACAACTCACTGCATATTTTTTTTTACTTTCAGTCGGTTATAATGGTTATCATATGACTGTAGCTACCTAAAATTTACTATCCACAATATTATTTTATTATAGTTATAATCTTTATTTCATTTTGTTATTAATATTTAACTAATAAAAATTATTTAATTTGATCTATCTGATCCAAAATGTTGAGTTTTTAAAATGTTTAAATACCATATAATTTTAAAAAGTTATAACCCATTAAACTTAATTGATTTAAATGAAAATCAGTTTTTAACACTATTCCCTTAAACTAAGTTGTACTTATTTAAAAGGTTTAAAATCTTCATTTTTAGCTCTAGAGAAATAAAATGATAGATTTAAACATAAATTAAATACTAGTTATTTTTTTTGAATTTTCTAAGAATTATTTAAAATAATCATCTTCTAGTTTTCGGGACCTTTTTCGAGTAATTTTTTAATAACATTTTAATGAAATAAAGACATTTATAAATTTTAGAATCTATATTTTTAATAAAGAAATCATTATTACTCAAATAATAATCAACAACAATTATTCAGACAATAATTATATTGTTAATGGTAAAATACCATTTTGCCCTTTTAACTTAAAAGGGTTGGATCAATGAGCTATCGAGCTCTGATTGGCCAAAACTAGATTTTTCACAAATCCCTCACTGTAATCTATATGATTAACAGGTTAAATCATATTATTTAAGCCTATTTTATGTCAGGGTATTACATTTTCTCCCTTGGTTGCCCTAAGTTATAAGGAGTGGGGTTGAGTGTGGTGTTGGGTCACATTTTCTCAAGTGGCATGTCATGTCATCGCTTAGGTGGCACGATGCCACATCATCCATAAATTTATTAATTAATAATCCATCATATTACATAATATTAAATTAAATTTTAAATCACTTAATTAAATCCCACTTAATTAAGTCACCCTTAATCTCAGTTAATCATTAATCACCCTTTCTAATCCTGTTAATTAATATTAAAATCTCCAGGGTGTCGCAATTTGTGAAAGCCATTAAAGACTAAGTGAACACAACTCAATGATTTTCATTACTTACACTTAACCTTATGAAACTGTTAACTTTCTTGTAGGACATATCGCCCCTGGTCTATATGTCCTATAGGACAAAACTTGTACACATCAACTTCAGTCGATGTGTACCTGTACTGGTTTTTCCTTTGGCCGATTTTCTTCCTTTTAGTATTTGTCGATATGTTTTACTAGGTTTTGTATTAAAACCCTCTCTTTCATTTCTCAGATTTGTCCATTAGAGAGGCACATCGACGTAGTCGGTGTGTCTCCTAGAATCGGCCTACCCGTCAATCATTTTATTTTCTCTTTTCTTTATTTTTTTTCTTCGCTTTTGCTCCCAGGTTTGCACATCGACTTCAGCCGATGTATCCACCTAGGTTGGGTTAAAAAATCTCGTGTTTTCCATTTCTTTCCTTCACTTTTATTCACAGATATACACATCGAATCTGGGTCGTTTTGAAAAACCAAGCTTTCTAACTCATTTTGGGCATGTATCCAGAGGACACATGAACCTCAGTCAATGTGTACGCCTGGGTTTTCCTGCAACTCTCTACTTCGATTTGCATGTCCCCCATTTCTTGATTTCTTTCTCTAAATTGCTATTTAAACTAGATCTAAGCATCCTAGCATGCTCTTTTAATTCTGAAATACAGTAAGATTACCATACCTCTGAGAAATTTGGGGTATTTAGTTATGGGTGAGCCTTGAGCTTAGCTTGAGCTTCCCGTTTCTCTCTTCTTATGCTCTCCTTGTTTCTCCTCTCTCGATTTTCCTCTTCTTGTCCAGATTTCTTCTCCCTTGGAGCTCACTGATTTCTGTGGGAGAAAATGGAAGATAAATGGAAGAGGGAGCTGGTATCACTCTTCGGATGTAAAGGGAAGTGGAAGGAGCTCGAGATGCTTTCCTTCCCTCTCTACTCTTGTTCTTCTTCTTTTCATCTCTTCTTTCTTTCCTCTCTTTCTTCCCAACGAATGGAAAATGAGGAGAGAGGAATGAGCATCAGCTCTTTTCCCTCTCCTTGGTCTCCTCCCGCCTTCCCTCTAGTGAACAAGTAAACCCATGTGGAGGGATGAGAACTATTAGCCGCACACGAGGTTCTCATTGGCCCTCAAGGGCGATGGTAGGTGGGTGATGAGACACAATGGGAGACAGTTGTGTGATCTCGGATTTAAATTATTGAACATTTAGGTTACATTGACCAAAGTCGATATATCCATCTACTGGATAGTTGTACACATCAACAAAGTTGATATGTGCCTTTGGGCAGTTTGTTTTTCCCATTTCGCTTCAGACTTTCTCTTCTCATCATTTAGTATACATCGACTAAAATCGATGTGTACATTTGAAATCCTTTGGTTCGGGTCAATTTACCAACACATGTACCAAAGACAATACATACTATTTTTGGTTATATAGACACATCGACCACAGTCGATGTGTCCTCCTGAGGGTTTCAATTTCTTCACCTTTCTTTTTATTTTATTGATTTTAAATGCATACACTACTCATACTGCATTCCCTCTTCATGTTCAGATCAAAATCCACATCTCATTCCCATCATTAAAGGAAATTATATTGATTTATAGGATTGAAATTCTGGGGTGTTACATCAATAACACAGTACATTCCCTAAATTAATGAAATAGTATAATGCATTCATGCAATATGTGTGTAGCAATACTCACCTCAAAATCATGATGTTGTGGGTTATCTTCGGGTCGTACCTCAACTGGTTCGGGGTTCAAAGGCTCTAATCAATAAAAAAGAGCATAATACATCCCTATTAGTTCATCGATTAGGCCAAATTAAAGCTTAGAAGAAAAATCCCCAAATCTAGACCTAAGATTTACCCCTAATCCAGATTAATCCCATCAATCTAAGGGTAATCTCGAAATCTCCTCCCGTAAATCATCTCCAAGAATTAGCATATACCCTTTTTCCCTAATCTACTTCCCTTCCTTGGGTTCAAAACTCAATTTCAATTCAAATTTACCCCCAAATAAGGTTCCATAACAAAAATCCCCAATTACTTGTATGGATTCCTCTCCAAATAAGGCCTAAAAGCCATCACATACTCCATTCTCAGCACATCTTATTAAGATCTCATCAAATAAGAAGAAATGGAAAGAGAAGTATCATAGATCTTACCTTCAGAGGAGAGCGAACTCTGCAAAAGAGCGCTCCAAGCGTAGGAAATCAGAATTCAATGCCTTTAGTGGGTGAAAATCAATAGAGGGAAGGTAGAGGAAGTAAGGGTTTACTGTTAGGGAAGAAGGGTTGGCTGTTTGGAAGAAGAATGAGGTGAAATAAGTCTAATTTCATGCAAACACGGACTTATGGAAGGGCTTAATTATATTTAGATCTATTTTCTATTAATAGAATTCTTCTAAACTAAATTATATTTCTTAGATTATAAAATTCTAAAATGAGAAACTATTTATAATTAGAAATTTAAAAAAATAGGACTTTCCAAAAATGGCAAATTTCTAAATGTAGTAGTGTTTTCAAATTTAGATAATTTTTAGAGTTTTGTTATTTCTACAAACTTCTAATTTAAGTAACCTTCTAGGATTAAAGTTTCAAAAAAAAAAAAACTTCTAATTTCAAAGAGTTGCCAAAAATAGAACCTTTCTAGGAATAGCATTACTTCTAAACATACGTGATCCAATGGCGATTTTTCCAAGTTCCCCAGCAACGGCACCAAAAACCTTGATGTGTTTTAAATTTATACTCTCAAACGCACGAACCATTTATAATATAGCTTAAGAGCGTGAGGTCAAATCCATTGGAAATTAGGAAAATATATGCATGAAAAACACACCATTGAATTATATAGTTTAAGAAATTTAGAAAATCATGAAAATAAATCTTAAACATTGATTTAATTCTCTAATCTAGAATTATAAAATTAATTTAGAAACTCTCTTAAAATAGAAAAAAAAAGAGTCTAAAATTAGAAATTGTTAGTACCCCGGCTTTGCCGAGTCCCTAAGTTTGTCAATTCCATCACTCGAGAAGAAGCACTTGCTAGAAGCTTGAGAAGAACTCAATGTGATCAAGAAAGAAGATCATGCTCCACCGAATTGAAGATCATCATTATGGCAATCACAAAAATAGGTATGTGGCCATAGATGACTTTAGGTGGAACCCACACCTTAGAGATGACCGTCCCTGCGCTTATTTACATATGTTGGTAATAGACATAATAAGCCTAGAGAGGAAGCTTGCCAGTGAATTAGAAGCAAACTTGGCAACATGTATTAAGTTCACTGTCAGCTTGACCAGTCGTTCTTACCGACCCCTCGGTGGAGACATGATTGACCCATCGTGGTCAAAGAAGGGTCGGCCAGATTAACAAAGGTTCTGGAACATTGAATTGTCATTCTAAGTATGCTTCTGATCGAGAGTCTCATGTGCACCGACCCCTCGGTGATGAACTTAACAACCCCTCGTGGTCAACGATTCGTCGATGATAACTTATGAGCTATGGAACCTAGAACTCATGTGGACTCTCGAGAAAACAAACATATTAGTAATTCAAGACTGATCGAGAGTACAAGGACCAACCCCTCGGTAAAAGGCGACAGGTCGTTCTGGGCGGGACAAGTTTCGAGACATGAAACACTATCTGCATGGTGTTGCCCCAGATCGAGACCCTCGTATAGACCGATCTCTCGATGCCATGGTTGTCGACCCATCGGCAACATAGACATGTAGGCTATAAATTATGTCGTTGGGGGTGCATTTAATGTGCGACGGTCGGGTGGTTGGACAGTAATATTTTTAGTCACCGACCCATCAGTGCGCCCGACCTGTCGGTACATGACAGTTTCTGAAACAGGTTGCCGTCTCTATAAATACCAATCCTTGTGCAACCGTTTCATATCCTTTGGCAAATCCGTTGGACCCTATCATTATCAGTGAGCTTAAACAAGGGCCAACAAAAGGATCACTCTCTCTCTTGTACTTACACTTAGGAAATCTAATACAACCAATCATAGTGATTGAGGTTGTGAAAAGAGAGAGAGGAGAAATGATACAACTAGGATAGATATTGGTAGAACCAATTTCCTACTCACCCTGAATTGTGATTGCTCAACGATGGCTACAAGGAGGAGCGCTGAGATTAACTCGGGTACACATTGGGTGAATTTTTGAGAAGCACACATCTTCGAGAAAGAGCTACGAGGCAAGTGCTTTTTGTTTTTAATTTTGTTGTTAAAACCTTTGTCCTGCAAAAGTGGATTAAGGAGGCTTGGCTCCAGAACCACTATAAAAAATTTAGAGCATTGTCTCTCGCACACGTGGTGGGTGGAATTCCCAGCAAATTCAAATAGGTGGAATTTCTATTTGACATGTGGTGGGTGAAATTCCCAACCAATTGAGTTAGGTGAAATTCTACTCTAATTGTGAGGGCGTAAGTCTCTACTTAGTGAATTTTGGGGATAACTCAAGGTTGAGCTAATCCTAACAGTGGATATAGGTTGGCTAACCGAACCACTTATATATCTTGTGTCCTTGTGCTTGTGGTGTTAGAGCTAATTCCTTGTGTTGATTTCTTAATCACATTAGCTAACACACACACACACTTCTATTTGTTATATCCACTGCACTTAATTAATGAATCAGTTAATTTTTAAAAGGACCAACGTTTTTTAGATTGACCTATTCAACCCCCCCCCCCCCCCCCCCCCCCCCCGCGCCCCGCCTCGGTCAATCGTGTTCTAGCACCAAAGGAGAACTCTCAAGTGGCATCAGAGCCAGTTAGTGGTGGAATCCCTAGTTATAGTCCGGAACTCTCACTTCCTTAGTCATGGTAGTGGGAGGCTCTCCGCCGGCTTGGAGGACGACTAACCATTCCCCCAGACTCTGATAGGTACCATTGTGATCTTGAAAAGAGATTATATCGGGTGGTGTAACTCATGGTGTATGCATCCTCAAATGGTTAAGTCGTCGCGGACAGATTTGTAGCCCGGCATCACAATTGGTATCAGAGCCTCGTGCTCCTCATAAATGATCTAACCATCCGAGTTGGTCTATGCTAGAACAATGGCTATGAGAGAAAATCATGATATTTCCAAACCTCCATTTGTGATGAAAAATGAAATGAAAAACTTTAATTGTTTTCATCTATAAATATATTTGGAAATAGGTGAATAGAAAGTGGTCTAAGCCTATGGAAGAGGTATTTGATTAACCCTCAAAATACCATGACCACTCAGTCCAAAAAATCTAGTAACTTGGACTTGTGATGAAATGACTGTACACTATACTTAAACACTAGTAGCTTTCATCAGTGTTGAAACATAATAAGAGGCTGAAAGAATCTACGAAAAAAAAATTTGTCTCGTCTAGCCCAATGGATGAAATCACCTATCTTGACCAATTAGTGTACCAAGAGAAAATGTGACTAATTAAGTTCATCCATTGAAGAAGTCCAAGTTGAATCCTCTAAAGAAGAAAAGGATGGAGTAAAGGAACTTGATGAGGGTAGTGACCTCCAAGTGTCCAATAAGGCCATGTACCAAGAGAGTTTAAAATAGGCTAAGGACCTTCACACAGTAAATTTTAAGAATGCCTAACTCTCTAATCAACTTCAAAATGGCAAATGAAGTTGGAAAATATCTTGAAGTTAATAATCTGAATTTGGGAACAGATATAAAGTTATCTCAAGACATGGTTGCCCAAGGTGATTGCCCTCTCATGTTGGGATAACCTCATGATACAAAATCTGGCGTTTTTATTCACAAAGTTAAGTGGAAGGCATCCAAGATCAAAACCAGATTTGATAAAAGGCCACCATGGTGTTGTGGACTTAGATTCCAAGTCCCACAATGTTTGTTTAAATGTGTGGAGGGATATCATTGTTGGTATCACATTTGAAATATGCTTTGGAATCACCATTGTATATTGCCTTCAATCCATATTTTTGTTTGATCGTTGGATTGATCTTGAGCAAGTTACTCGTGTGTACATGTAGGTTAGCACTATAGTATTGGATTATACTTGTCTCATTTCATTTCATATGCTATGTGACTTGAGCATCTTTAGGAAATGAATATAGTATGTGCAGCACCTCATGTATAGGGTGTGTATGGTACACGTACATTGTGTTGTTTCATTCAAAGTCCATAAAATTGTGAATCTCTTGTGGAATGAAACTTGCTCCATGCCTTTAAATGGATTTTTCAACTTGGTATGACTTACCAAAGGTGTTGATCAAAGTGATCAAATGTGTTTATCTGTAATCCATTTATGTACCAGCTCTTTCAAATGAAGGATTATGTTTGAAAGAATGGTAGAATTGTTTATTATGTTTGAGTGATAACATGATAACATGAATGAGATCTGTATGGGTTATATCATACTTCATTTCCATATGCACGGTAATTGTATTCAAAATATGAAATGAAAGTATGGTTTGTATGCTTGGTGTTTCATTCCAATATTCGTCATTTTATACATCAATATTGCAATATTCGTCATTTTATACATCTAGTCTTTGTTAAAGCCTGGAGATGCCGCATCTCATGACATCACACACTTGGGCAATATGTTTGAATTAGGTAAATTAAATGTGCCCAAGGTCCTTGGATTGGATTGTGATTGGATCTGGGTAACGTGATCCATGGTCCATGCTTTTGTGCCTATCTTCAGAGGGATGTATTGAATCTTCTAAATGACACAAAATATGTGCGAATGTATGTATTCACACTGGCATTGAAGGGTGTGAAAGTTCCCTTTACACGGTGTTAGAACATCATGATTGACTCGAGGAGAGAAGGGTGGTGGTGAATAGGTCAATCCCATTTTTAATGGTGTTTACAAATTCTTGAGGGGGGGTGAATAGGTCAATCCCATTTTTAATGGTGTTTACAAATGTTGTGATTATTTAAAGTGCAGGAATATTCATCAAGAGATTTATTTAGTGTGACAATTTCATTAAGCGATCACACTAAGATTATGACCTTTTACATATTGTTTGATTATCGATGCTTGTGCATAATGTGTAAAATAAGATAATCAATATGCAAAGTGATGTGTGTTAAGAAGAGTACTTAAATACGAAAGACACACACATCGATCAAATACCACAAGACCATTTTAACCTACATCCACTGTTAGGACTCGCTCAACTTTGAGCTATCCCAAAAATCAACTAAGTGGGGACTTACACTCTTACAATTAAAGTAGGAATTCCACCTCACTCAATCGGCTGGGAATTTCACCCACCACTGTCGAATAGGAATTCCATTTATCCATTTGACTGGGAATTCCACCCACCACTGTGCCAGAGACGACACTCCAGATTTTTTATAGTGGTTCCTGAACCAAGCTTCTTTAATCCACTTTTGGAACAAAGGTTTTAAACGAAAATTAAAACCAAAAAGCACTTGCCTTTGAAGCTTTTTCTCCTGATGTGTGTTTCTTCAAGATCCCACCTATGTATGTCAATGCTTTACCTCGTAGCCGTCATTTTAGCACTCACAGTCCAGGGTGTCAAGGAAACTGGTTTTACCAAAGGTTTCCTAGTTTATGGTTCTCTCCTTCTCACTTTCAAACTCAATCCTCAGATTGGTTGTTTATGAGTTTTCTTCCTTCCTCTCTCTCCCACAACTCAATTCATATGATTGGTTGTATTTAATTCCCCTAGTGCAAGCACGAAAGAGAGAGAGTGATCCTTCTGTTGGCCCTTGTTTAAGGTCACTGGTGAAGATGAGGGTCCAACTGATCCTTCTGAAGGATACCAACTGGTTGCATAAAGATTGGTTTATATAGGGAAGGAAACCAGTTGAAGTAACGGTAATGTACCGACAGGTCGGTCATACCGAGGGGTCGGTGACTAGAAATGTTACCATTACAATCCCGACTGTTGTGCATTAAGTGCACTCCCAACAATAATATTCTTTCCCGGTCGACATGTCATTGTCACCGATGGATCGACACTTATGGTTCCGAGAGGTCGGTCCATGCAAGAGGCTCGTTCTGGTGCAAAACATGTTTACCAGTAGTTTTATCTCTAGAAACCAGTTACCCAGAACGATCTATCGCCCTTTACCGAGGGATCGGTCCTGGTACTCTCAATCGGTCTTTGATTGCAGATAGGTTTGTTTCTTCGAGAGCCCACATGAGTTCAAAGATTTCAGAACTCAAGATTTTGATCGAGGAATCTTTGACCACGAGGAGTCGTTTCAGCCTTTCACCGAAGGGTCAGTGAATACGAGACTCTTGATCAGAGGCATACCCAGAAGGACAGTTCAATATTCCATAACCTATGTCAATCTGGTTAACCATTCCTTAACCACGATGGGTCGATCCTGTCTCTACCGAGGGGTCGGTGAGAATGACTAGTGGAGCTTATAGTGAAACCAAATACATATTTCCAAGTTGGGTTCGAATTCACTGTCAAGCTTCCTTACTAGGCTTCATATGATTTAACCATTTGTTTTTCTAAGCCTAGGGATAGTCCTCTCTAGGGTGTGAGTACCACCTAAAGTCATCTATGGCCATAATACATGTTTTGTGATTGCCATAACGATGAGCTTCAATCCGGTGGAGCATGTTCTTTTCTCTTGAACATCTTGGGTCTTCAAGCTTTCAGCAAGTGCTTCTTTCCAAGTCATGGAATTAACAAACATAGGGACTTGGCCAAGCCGAGGCACTAACAGGGTGTATAAGCAAAGCATGATGCACTGTGAACATTAGCGTGCGCGCACACGCACACACACACACACACACACACACACTCATGACGAAGGACAGAACAGTTGGAGGAACAGACACACACTATGTCAAGTTGGAACAAATTCCATTTTTTGAGCATTCACTTTACCGATTTTTACAGAGCAAACCGTAGAGTATTTTCCTACCAAAATTTAACCAGGGCTACATCTAATTCTACAAATGAAAAATAATAACTTGGGTGGAAGCCATACCAAACACTTGAGAAAAATCCAACAAAATCACAGCTAAAAAACTTGACTTGCAGAAGCAGAAGTATAAGAAAAATTTAAACAACAGAGAGGGAAACGACGAATAGAAGAAACGGTGAAGTTGATGTTAAATCTAACACCCGGGCACATCTATTTATAGCCTTCAAAATAAGGCATCTGGGCAACCCCAACCCTTGGATCCATCTGATGGGGTTTATGGTGAATCTAAGGTAGACAAACTAATTTTTTTTTTCTTTTTTTTTTTTCCAAAAAATAAAAATATCTTACAAAATATATGATCTTAGCTTTGTCATTAAGTTTTGAAAATTAGACAAGTTTGGAAAACTTTCTAATAAAATCTGATACCGCAGTTGTGTTGAGAACGCGGGGCCTTCTAACGGCGGTAAAATCAGATTTTTATTTTAATACCTAAATATCCTTTAATTTTACAAAAATAACATTTTATCAAAATAGACAGTCCAAGTCTTCCAAATTATGAAATCTATTTTTTGGTATCTTAAAATATTAAATCGACATTCTAAAAATGCCAATTGTTTTGTTAAAACTCAGATTACCTTTGATAAACTTTTACCATTTTTCAGATCGTGGGGTATTTGTTAAATCGGGGTTTTTAGATTAATGCTCCATTAAAAATCATATTTCGAGAAATCATCTGAAAAATCCAAAAATACCACTAAGTAGCGTACTCAAAGACTTACAGTGTGTGCAATTTTCAAGGCTTGACTACGTCAGTAGAGTAGTCTCATTACTTCGAGAGTTTTCAAAGCACTATTCATGGGTTTTTCATATAAAATGAATGTCATTGTGAAATGTCCATTTTGCCCTCCATACTTCAACAGGTTGGATCACTAAGTAAATGAACTCAGATTTGGACAAATGAGAGCTTTTCAGGAAGCTCTCTCCGTACTCTACGTTGTTAACTTGTTACAAAGCCAGATTAACGTCCAAAAAATTACTCATTAGTCTAATCAAGGGTCGGGTTCTCACAGTTGTGTTTGATTCTTTCGCTAGGCTTGGTGCTCATTCCCCTTGCGTTTCAGGAATATCAGTGGAGTTAGATCAAGGAGCAGCTCAGAAGCAAGCTTAAATCTTGGAGCTGTTAGGATCAAGTCTTAGACCAGTTTATCTCCAGATTAGAGACTATTAGTTTAGTTTATTCATAGTTTTGGTTTTTAGGCATTTTAAGTGTCAATTGAGGATTGTAATAATTTAGAGGGTTTGAGACTTGGATATTATTGTTATTTGCCTTGGGTGTGAGACAGTGAGATTGGTAAAATTCTCATTAGCTATGTTGATTATTTTTTAGTTGTGGGTCGGCTTGATACATCATACCTGTTTATGGGCAAACTTAATGTGGGATGTTATGTTGTTCAATCATGGCCATTTTAAGAGGTTATTCTGTAATTATGAAAGAATTTGTGCATCATGCGAATGGTTACCATGTTTATGATTAATTAGAAAAAAAAATTGAGCCATGTTGTTCGTTCCATATTATTTGGTCTTATTTTCAATATGAGGACCCGTTTGATGAGGTTGGATGGGCGAGGCCGTACATGAGTTGAGCTAGAACGTGATCTTAATAGTTTTGAGTATGTTTGGGTTTGACGCCATCCTTGGTGTGGACTGGTTGTCAGCTTTTAGTATAACCTTAGATTGTCTTAAGAGAAGGGTATCTGGTCGATCGCCCACGTGACAAGTTTTAAGTGAGAAGTTGAGCCTCTCCCTTGGACCTTGTGTAGCTCGTCACAGAGCGTTTGGTCAAGTGGCCAGTATGGGTTGGAAAAAAATTCAGAATCTTCAAACCATATCTAGATCAGTTTGTGGAAGTCTTTATTGATGACGTATTGGAATTTATTAATTCACTTGAGAAACAATAGATTTCGTTTGAGTTATGGCTTGTTGTGATACCTGTAATACTTGAGTTTTGGAGATGGTTACATGTACTGAGTTACATTGACGGTCATTGTTAGACCAATGTGAGATGAGATTGGACTAGGAAGTTTTACTTTGAGTGCGTGTAGGGAATCCAGTATGGCAATGTAGTTATATTGACATTGTTAGTGGGTTTTTAGTGGTATTGTTGATTATTTACACGCATTCTCAAATATGAAAGCTATGTTAAAGATGTTGGAGTATTATGAGGACCTGACCCTGGGTGGGGGTTCTACAAGTATAGTTAGCTTGTGTAGGGTTTCGTTATGAGATGTGACGAACACTACAAGAACTACCAAGATTGGAGGTAGACAACCTTACCATGTCGTGACTGGTAAAGGTACCCTTGTAAGGACTACCGAAGGTGGAGGTGAAGGTCTTGTGGTGATGTGACATATCGACAAATGAGTGATTGACGAATGAGTTGATTGTCTATGAGGATAGGTTTTTGATTTTATGTGTGAGAGATCACCTATATGAGAAATTTATTTAGTGTGAATTTTGGTTCACAGAGGTACAATTTCTACGTTTTGTGATTTTAGCCTATAGTGTGGCTATAGATCCTGCTAAGGTTAAGGCAAATGTTTAAATGGGAAAGATCACGCAATATTTTTGACATTCACATTTTATTGGGCTTAGTTGGATTTTATTGAAGGTTTATTAAAGATTATTCTAGGATTGCAACATCCATGACTAGATTGACCATGAAGGGTGTTAAGTTGTTTGGGGAGACACTTGTGAGGAAACATTTGTGGAATTGAAGAAAAGATTGACTTCTTCACATGATTTCATCATTCCAGGAAGAGGCCTTGGTTATGTTGTCTATTATGACGCTTCCAAGGAAGGACTTTGTTGTGTGTTGATGCAGAATGATCAAGTTGTAGTTTATGGTGCGAGACAGATGAAGGTGCATAAACAAAATTATCCGACTTATGATCTTGATTTGGATACAATTGTTTTTGCTTTGAAAATCTGGAGGCACTATCTGTTTGGTGAGTATTTTGAAGTATTTTCTAATCACCGCATTTTCAAATATCTGTTCACACATACATATCTTAATATGAAGCAACACTGATGGTTGGAACATCAAGGAGATTTTTATTTTAAAATTTCTACCACCCTGGAAGAGCTAAAGTTCTGGCCGATGCCTCAAGTCAAAAATCTTGAGGTCTTGTTGCTTGTTTGTTGGTGCTTTCGTGGTAAACTATTCCTTTGATTTAGTGCTTTCGCAACACCATGGAGTAGAAGGTTCTATTTGGTAGCAGAAAGATTCGATGTAGAAGTTATACTCCTACCTATTCGACGACTAAGGTATGAGCCTTAGGCTGCGTTTGGATGAGGGGTAAATTTTGCAGGGGTGGGTGAACAACTATGAATACCCTTTGCAAGTGTTACCTTTACCTTGTTTGGTAATTACAATGGAAAAGTTAGAACTTACTCTAAGAGGAAAAAATCTTATTTAGTAACCGTAAATAGGGAAAACTGATATATTAACAATTTTATGAGAATCAATATTTTTTAAAATTTAAAATAAACACTTGCATTCTAACCGTAAAAAAGTGAGATGAAGAAAAAACATTTTTTACATGTAATTTTTTAATCCTAATAAATAAATAAAAAATGACAAGACATATCTTCATAAAATTCATAGTTTGTTCCTTGGTGATGTGAAATACATAATATAATATGTTATTATAATTGTTTATAAAAAATCCAAGTTAATAATTAATAAGTAAGATAAAATTAATATTAAGAATCTGTCAGTTGGGAATGAGATGGACTCCCTGTTCAACTTGTTGGAATTTTCAACACACAAGACTAAAATATGTAAAAAAAAAATATAAAGATATTAAAAATTTGTGAAATGGGGTAAGAGTGCCTAAAAATTCATTTATAAGTGAAAATATGTCATACATCAATATTGGACTATATAACTAAAGCTATTTTTAAAATTGTAACTGATTTTCAATTCAAGTCAACCTTTGTAACTAAGTGCATAATTGGATTTATAAATATTATATTGATATAGTTTAAGCAAAGAGACATTTATAAAAGCAAATCTCCACTTTTAAAATATATTTATTATAAATAATTAATTTTAAAAAATCATCACACAGTGTATAAGAATAAGGAGAGTGTTTTATAAAGCATCATCCTATTTTAACTCAAATTAAAAAAAAAATATTGTGGACCAACCCATATTTTAAATTGATCTGATTAACCAACTAATATTTGACAGTGGAGCTAGTCGAATTTGAATTCATCTACTCAAGTTGCATGCAAAATATTTTATTTCTAAAAAGGACATGCTAAGCTAATATAAGTGAGTCGTTAAGGTCTCATAGCTCATATCGAATTGAATGATATTTGATAATGATATGAAATTTATTAGTTTATAAATTTTAAAAAATTATTACTACCAGGATTTATATAAAGTTAGTCACGTTAAACACATTAAACCTTAAAATTTAAACAAATGAAAATAAATAATTAAAAAGAAGATTTTTTTCTCTATCAAATTTAATTACTTAAATCAAATAGATAAAATTTAAATAATTTTTTATTTATAATTATAATGTTGAAAATAAATATTTTTCTAATAAATTGACAAATTTAAAAAATAAAGATGTTATATTGAAATTTGATTTGCATTGAGTTCCATTCACAACTATGAAGGGGATTGAGAGGAATACGAAGGGAAAGAGAGGCAATGGTTTGATGAATACCACTGGAGACCAAATGATTTTCTGATTTGCCAAATGGGAGGTAAAATCTAGATTTTTTATCTCTACCCGCTCGCTACCAAACAGGGGAATCGGAGGGTTACCTGTGTTCCCCCCTCCTTTCACCTCGAACAAACGCAACCTTAATAAATTTCGGGGGCAAAATTTCTTTTAGGGGGTGGGTTGTAACGACTCGACCCAAACTAGTGGGTCATAGTCCAATTGAAACCTAATCGGGTAAAACATATTCAGTAATTGGGTATTTGTAGTTAATTTGCCTGATTATTTATTGAAATTGGGGTAATGATCCGTGCACCATGAGTTTTCACCATGGTGCAGAATCTTTAAAAGGAAATTATCATTTTGCCCTCTATTTTTTAAAGAGAGAAGAGAGAGAAGAAGGAAAGTAATGGCAAAATGGTCTTTTCTTTTTAAAGATTGTGCACCATAGTGAAAACTCGTGGTGCGATCATTATCCTTGAAATTGTTTGAATTTGGGTCAAATGATAAAATCTATAATTCTAAACCCCTATATGTGTTTATCTTAGTCTAAATTTAATATTTGAGATGCAAACAAAATTTTGACCCGGTATTCTAAAAATAGTAGGTATCTAAGTTCGAAAACATTCTAATTTTAGAACTTCCTAAATTTAGCGTACTTGTGGGGCCATGTCTATTAAATTAGGTGATATTATATGAGTGTATTTCAGATTTTAACTTAGAAACCAAAAATGGCATGTTGGACCAAATTTTAACATACCCATGGGACACACATGTGTTAAGTTTAATTATTTTTGAAAAAAAATGTTTAAATTCAATTTTGTGAGAGCAATTGGATTACTCAATTTAAAAACCAAATTCAAGTATTGAATTTATGAGAGAATTTGATCTTGGTGAATTTTTATTTTGGAAACTAAAATTTTAGAAAAAAATTAAAAGAGTCCAAAATATCCCACTTTCGTGTGGGCCACTGGGACCCACGCTTGGATGAAATTGGAGAGAGTTGCACATGCAATTTTCGAATTTAGAAGAAACAAAGTCCAAGTTGGCCACCTCTTTGGTAAAAAGAAAAAGACACATTTACCCCTCATTGGAGAGAATTTTGAGAAAGGAGGTGAGGGCATTCTGGTACCCTGAGAATTTGCCAAAATCTATAAATATTCTCTACAAAAGAGGCCTTTTCACACCCCGCCCCGCCAGGGCCCGAGATGTGAACTATGGGCTCTTTCTATTCTTTACTCAAAAGTTCAGACATAACATCTGACAGTCTCGGACCTAACCATCACACGGCCGGTTAAGTTCACAGGCAACTGAGGGGTCACAATGGTCCCGCTTAGGCCCCAGTTCCAATAGAGAGAACCCCCCTAACACCGCGGTATGAGAATATACCACCAGTCAGACTGCAATCTATGAGTTTGATTTCCATTTTTCTGAAGCCCATGATAAAATGTCACACATGCTCTTCATGTGGACTAACACATGTACCATAACACTCAGCATAGATTAGTTACACATACCCATCAGAATTGCACATAAGAAATAAAGTAGTTTTATTACATGTCTATTGTGTCTCAATCGGACACAAATAAGGGTTTATTACATCACAAAGTTCATAAAGACAGTAATTAAATACAACATAAAATTCTCAACAACGGGGAATAAAATAAAGAGCCTCCCCCACCTATTGTAGTTGTGGATCATCCAGTCCTTCCTCATCTGGGTTCCCTGTAACGTAAGGGATGTGGACCAAACAACCTAGTGAAGCATAATAGATAATAAAGCATATTATCATTATGAACATGTTATCACTCAACATTTTATACACTAAAAAATCATGCATTTTTCTGTGAGATCAACGTCTAACATAGATATTGACAATGCATACTCTTTATTTCTCAAAATAATACCCCTGTCAATCGACAATTGTGGTGCACTCAGGCCACGAATACATCCCACACAAGTGACCTTGTTACAAGTCCAAGTGCTCCACACAACACATATATACACCTTACACTGTGGTTATTCACAACCCAGTGTTGCACCTACCGTGTGAGGGTAATTTGATATGCACACCACATCAGCCAAATGCACATGAATGTATGGATCAAATCCCTATTCAACCTATAATATCTCACATAATCATGATAAACTCTTACTCAGCTAACATTGATTCCTAAGACCATCCACATGGAATCATACACAATACACAGTAAATCAACAGTTTGTGTCAAACTATATTATGCTGCATTTTAAACTAACTACACTCAGTTGGAATTGCAGTGCATAACGATTGTAATTTAAAACGCATGATAAAGTAAAAGATTATCTATCTCTTTTACCATCCTTGTCAGTCGGGTACGTCTACCCTTTATTTATCTCTAACCGTGTAAATACTTCAACCCTTTATTATACCGTTATACACAATACACAGGTAACGTGCATTCTCATCAGAACCACAAGTTAGGAACTGATCTATCACAGGATCTCCAACTTAATAACCAGACAGCCTCTAGGCAGATAAGTGGGTTCCGTACTCCGTTTCAAGATAGCTAGGCCTCGGCATCCCGCACACTCTCATTTTCACGTCTCACATATAGAAACACACATCTCATCTCGTTATGTGTGAACAATGTCGGCATCGTATTTCGGGCTCGTTCACATCTTTTCCTTCGATATAATAACCACAGACCCCCACTTATTACCCTAGGACTGATGGTGAAAAATATCATATTTTAGATGTAAATATGCAATGCACTTTAAAGAACACAATGTGGTTGAATCTCCTCACCGTAAATTGGCGAGAGTTCTGGTCGAACTGTAAAATGTAAAAACTGAGTAAATAAAAAGTACGATAATAACAACGTGACTATGATTTTATCTCTTATATTTTTCTCACTTTAATCATCCCTTTAATCGAGAAAGTCAAGACTTACAAATGTAAGTTGAAGAGTAAAATCTCTGTGACAATGCGTGTGTTAATACACGCTAAATAATAAGAGCATCCAGATGGAAGCAAAACTGACCAACAAGTAATAAAACAAAATAACACTAAGAACGTGGTGTTTTAAGAAGAGTCGGCAAAAACAAAAATGTATTAAAATCCAGTTCCAGTCTCGTATTATCAACGGGTGATCGGTACCGCAATGTATTGAGATTGGCCCAGCAATTAAAAGAGAAAAGCAGTTTAATATCCACAACTAAGTTATGCATCATTCTACCTGTGGCACTAGACTAGTTCAGAAGAGAATGTCAGTCACTAGAATTTGTTCTTCACTCAGATGGAAAACATACTAGGAGGTCTGCAGATGGAGAAGTTCTGCAAGTACCAGGTGCACAAGCCTCCGAGATGTTCCGAATGGGGTGTTCAAAACTCTAGAGCTTATCCCTCGGGACAAAAGTCTGAGAATAGACCTTTTTTGCACGTGGCACCTATGGGAACAGAGAGTGTTGCACGTTTCCTAACATAAGTAGAATGTTTCTCCTCGTGGCCTAATTAAAAGCGATGTTTAAACAATAATTTACTTAAAAATAAACACCCAAGCGGACAAATACATGATTTTTTATTAAAACAAATCATTTTTACAATTTTTGAAAATTTTAAAAAATTACGATTCTGCTCCTTGTACTATTCAAAAATACTTCAAGAATTAACAAGAGGTTCGACTGGTTGAACATGGTAGATGAGTCGACTAAGCCCTATTCAACCAGTCGAGCAGTCTGCTCAATTTTTTCTTGCTTTCTTTGCCAATTTTTCTGGAATTTTCTACCTAGTATTTTCTAACGTAATTTTAACCATAGTTTCGTCTTTACATGATCTAGATACTAAAAAATTAACTCGGATAAAAATCATACGTAGGATTGTAAAAAAATCGACACAAAGGCACTATTGAAAGCTTGAATTGCAGTTTGCAAAAAACTGGGAAAACAAAGTAATTGTGAGCGGAAATGGAGCAGAAGAATAAAGCAGTGGAGAGCAGAGGTGATGTTATTTGGATTTTTAAAACTAACCTAAGCCCCTGTATTTATAGCCTCCTACAAAAACTCTCAAGATCTCCCTAGCCCTCAGATCTCATCTGCCATGTGTATGGTGGATGAGAAAAGCTGATGCAGACTTTTCTTCTTCCGTCTTTATTTTCCCAAAAATCAAAAGCCTATTGTTCTAACTTCATGGTTAAGCAAATAAATTTGGACAGGTTTAGAAAACTCTCAGATAAAATCTGAAATCAAATTTGGGTTAAGAATGGGGAGTTTACTTAGGGTGGTAACATCAGATTTTCATTTTATTTTAAAAATCCCATTATTTTTGCAAAAACTAATATTTTAACAAATGTACGACCTATATTATCTGAATTTTGATGCTGTAATTCGAGCGTTTAAAACATCAAAACGAAATTCTAAAAATGCTAAAGATTTTGACTAAATATCGATTGACTGTGATTAAAGTTTACAAATTTTCAGATCACGAAGTACCTGAAAATCGGGGTGTCACAGAAAATTTAGATAGTGCTCGCTTAAAATACGTATTCTGAGAAAACTTCGGAATAATCTAGAAATACCACTAAGTACAATACTCAAATACATAACATGTGTGCAAATTTCGAGGTCTGACCACATAAGAAGAGTAGTTTTACAAACTGGGTTAGTTTTCAAGGTACTATTCATGATTTTCTCAAATGGTATTTGTGAAAAAACAATTTTTGCCTCCCGACTTCAACAAGCTGGATCACTGAGCTAACGAGCACAAATTGAGTCAAACTTGAGCATTTTAGAAAGCTCACTTAGCAATTTACACCGTTAACCGGTCATAAAACAAGGTTAACGGCCTAAAACACACACAATAAATCAAATCAAAGGTCGAGGTCTCATAGGATTGGTCTAATTTTACAAGACTTGGACGAATTTCCTTGGAGCTCACTCACAAGTTTCCTCACCTCCTCCCAGTTATGGTTTTCAACTCTACAAATCTCGTACTCTAAAATTGTTCCTAGCTATAACCCAGTTTTCACCTTGAAAATGTTGGATTAACGAAAATTTCATGAATACATAGTTGTAACCCTTGAAGTATACTTTCCAATGCAGAAAGAATCAGGGTAATCTGAGATCGGAGTAGGTTATGGTCAAAATACTGAAACTGTGTCAAAACCCTCTTTCCAAAATTCTACCTGAACTTGAGTTTTTCTTGACACATGTTTTTCATGGATCAAACTTTGAAATTCGATTTTTTGTAAATGGAAACGTGATTTCTGGAATTCAAGCCCATCCAAACTCTCTATGGAAGAATTCTACATCTCTGAGAAAATATTTTCGGAAGTTTAAGATCATGGTTTAATTGGTGGAAACGTTGCAAGAATGATTCTCATATTTGAAATCTCATTTTCTACGCGTTGTAGCGAGAAAAATCATGGCTGGGGATCCCAAATGAGTTTTTCAATGAAAATTGATTTTATTGAAACTAGACTGATAGATCTAGTTACTGTCAAAATTTGAAAGCAGAAGAATATGGATTGATGCCCCAAATCTGTTCCAAGTCGGACCAAATTTTTGGTTTAGATCTAAGAGACAATTCTGCTGCAATTCATCGAATAAATCATAATTTGATCTCCAGTTATTGAAAGGATGTAAAATTTGTGTCTATTCATATCTAAACAAGGAGATTTATCTCCAGTAAAAATTTGGAATTTTTTAATGAGGTTTGATACCCTAGATTTGATCTGTAATTCGGACCAAATTTCATAGCCTGGATTTGAAGACAATTGTGCAGTAGTTCGTTCGGTAACTAATTTCAATCTTGGGTTGTAGGAACCAAAATAGTGTGAAATTTGTGTATAAATTGAAGGGAACAGGGAGTCCTATCTCTAGAAAAAAAATACGTAAGAAAGAAGCTGATTTGATAGGTCAAATCAGGTCTGTAAGTTGAAAGTTCATGTTAGACTGCAATCTGTTTGGGCAGTGCAACTGTTGGAGTAGTTTGGCTATAACATGGGCTAGGAAAATCAGTTTGCGCCAAATAAGATATTTTCAAAAATGGCATTCAGAGACCCACCTACTGTAAAAATATGGGAATTTATTGATTAGTGTGTTATTCCTAGAAAAATTTGCAATATGAGTGAATATTCACCCTGTTTTGAGTTTTTTGAAAAATTTGGCTATGTAAAACTTAAGAATTTCTTATTTTTAATTGCTAGAACAAAACCCGATTAATTTTAAAAGTCATCTGATTTTAATGGTTAAGAAGGATTTATCCTAAATGGTTTTCAAAACTTTAAAATTAAATTGTAGAGAATTTGGATTGAGAGCTTGTTGAAAAAGTTAGATTTGGGTGTCTATGTTACCTTGCAATTTTAAGTGAGGAAAACAAATTCAATGCATGTTGATTTTGTTCTTGAACTCTTGTGATTTGTTAGTTTGAATATTGAGATGAATGCTTTGAATGAGTTTGTACAAAGATTGAGAATTTGTTAAAGTTAACGGGTCATTTCCTCTGCAAGCTCATGTAGTGTGAGGGAAATTGTTTGGCTAAATTTTCAGAATCCTTGAGCACCTCAGTCACTCCGGAACGTGGTTTATACTCGTTTGCCTAGTTGAAAAACCCAGACCAAGTATTCTGAAACTTGTGCATTGAACTTTGAAATTTGGCTGGATGTATTTGATACATTGTTCATGCTTGAAATTTTATAGAATTTGGTGTATTTCATAATGTCTTTTGGACTGTTTTAAATGAATATTTGAATGATGCCATAATTAGCTATCTTGTGTATATGGACTTGTGGTTATTGGGACATGCTATGTTTATTTGAGAAATTACGTTATTTCTAATTTGAGCATGTTATTGATATACATGACATGGCATTCATGCAAGAATATATGTTGAGCATGCATGAGCATCCACAGTCAGGTGTGTGTTAAAATGCAATATTTGTTGGATCATTGGACATTTGATGCACTCATGTGTGGAGATCTTCGGACCATTTATTGTATGAATTTTGTGTGGGCCTTTGATCTTTGCAGCGCTTCTGTTGATGGGGACGAACCAACTGTTACGCTTCCCTGTGTGTGTGTGTGAGGGGGGGTTTATGACCGTGGTACCCATCCTTAGGGATGGACCGGGGATTGTGTTTGCTTTTGATGGGGTCATGACCATTTATGACCTTAAGAACAAGTTCCTTTGGGGATGGACCAGGGATCGTGAGACATCCTTTGGGGTTGGACCAGAGATTCTTTCTGCTTTTGACGGGTGATGTGCATGTGTGATTTGATTTGTGAGGTGAGATGCATGGGATGAGAGCATGCATCATGTCATCATTGCATATCATACTTTGATATTGTTTAGTTTGATTTGATATCAGATGAACTCCATAATGCTTGATTTCCTGATTTTATAGAACATTTTATAGTTTGTTTTCTTCATTGGGCATGGAGCTCATTCCCTTACATTATAGGAAATTCGTTGGAGATAGAGAACGGTCAAGCTCAATTGTAGGATTCGGATTTCATTCAGAGCATTTAGACTGGATGTTAGTCATTATATTTCATAAGATATCTAGACCTTATATTTGAGATTTTGTAAGACACAATAAGAGTCAATTTGATTTAGTTCAATTTATATTTATTACGGGTTGTGCTTCCATTTCCAAATTTATGTTGGGGAAGCTTTTGGATTTTCAACTTATTCTAGTAGTGTGATTGTGAGATTAAAGTTCCCATTTGTTATAGAATTTATTGATGGTTTAGTTGACTTAATGCTATACTTGATGAGTACTAATCCTGCATGGAGATGATATTATTCTGGACATGGAAATTTTATTTGAGATATTCTAACTCTGAGTATGTTGAAATTATTATTTGAATTGTTGGAAAAAAATGAGCCATGGATTTCAATGTTTCCATTATTGGATCGTGTTCGATTCGTGTAAAGCTCTATTTATTGCTATTGAACGGGCGATTCCTTATATGGATGGCTTAGAAAATTCAGAAATTAATACTTCCATCCACAACAAATAAGAATACCCAAAATTTGATCTATGGAAAACGATTTCCATGATTTTGTTCTCCATACACATGGACAAATTTCTTATCCCTAAAATTGATTGAACAAAATTCAAATTTCTTAAATTAAATCCATCTCATGTTTTTTTCCTCCTCTACCTTTAACGAATTTTAGAATAGAAGAACAAGAAAAGAATGAAAGGAAATTGAATGTAATTTAAAAATAGACTTATCTGAAGGAGAGGAGAGGAAACTTGAGAAAGGAGAAGACCTTGCAATTTTCACCCAACCCTTGTGCTCCTTGCAAAATTCATCCAAGGGTAGCACAAGGATGGGTATTTATAGTTTTTGTAAAATTTTAGGGTACCATAATACCCCTGCCTCCTTTCCCAATGTTCTCTCCAAAAGGGGATAAATTAGTCCTTCTATAATTAGTAACGAGGTGGCCTAAAACAATTGATAATCACATGAAATTTTCAAAAATTGCTTGTATCATCCCCCTGCTAAACGCGCCGCACCCAAGGTGTGCATCCCATTGGCCTGCACGCATTTAGGCCTAAGCACACCCCAAATTAATTATTTAATTATTTATTAATCATTTCTCCTATCCAATAAAATTCAAATTTAACCTAATAATTTGCAATTTTTTTATTGAAGAGGTAAAATTGCATAATTCGAATTTATATTCTGTATTTTTAACCCAATTTAAATTTCTTAATTAAATACACAACACACAAAAAATCAAAAGAATATTTCTAATTACTCAATTAACTCGTCTACTTGGCCAACGATCCATTAAAATAGGTCGGGTCGTTACAGATTCTAAAGGTTGGTCCAAACTTCTCTTTTACTGAAAAAAACCAAGAAGAAAAAGAGAGGAAGAAGAATAAGAAGAAGAAACCATGGAGAAGAAGAACAATTTACATACCATTAGAAGAGAAAAAAGAAAAATCCTTGAGAGAGGGAGAGCTTCAACCTTCAACCAAAGTTTTGGAGAAGAAGAAATGAGAGAAAGCCAAATTCGTCCAAAGGAGAGAGAGAGAGAGAGGAAAAAGACAATCGTCTATGGCAGTAAGGATTTGCACCAATCTCAATATCTCCAAGAGGGTCAGCCAAGGTGGAGACTTAAAATAGACTTGTTATGTTCTGTAAAGACCCAGAATTTTGACTCAGCAACTCGGTACAATTATCCCCGAGTAATTCTGAATAAAATGTGGAGGTTTAAACTCAAGGTTGGAAAAGGATGATAAATAGTAAGGAGTATCAGGTGAAATGAAGAAAAATGGGAAATTTCCAGGCCTATATATCAACAGAGTCGATGTGTCAACGAACCCGAGCCGATATATCGACAGGATCGATACTATCGACCTGAATGCAATGGAAAAATACAATGCCTTACAAACAAAACCCAGGTCATTCGAATCTGACAAATCAATGGAGTCGATGTATCGATAGAACCATCACTCGACACGTCGATTATGGCGATGTGTCGAGTGTCCTAAGCCTGACCCACTCAACCACCACCTGCATGTGTCACCTCATGTAAGACCCCAATTTCTCAATGAAGTGGATAATTACGAAAATGCCACTGGTTTGGTAAATTAATTATTTTGTGATGTCAAATAAGGAAATGGTGCGGCCCATTGCTCAAATTAAGATCATATGAGCACATTATAAATATCAAGTTTGATTGGATGGGTTATGTACATCAATTGGGTCGAAAATGGCTAAATTGGTCAAAGGGCCCAATTGGACCCAATGGGTCATAATGGATAATTTGACCATTGTGTAAGCTCAAATTAAATGGGGTCAAGCTGAATTGATTGGAAATCAAGTATAGCAAAATGGGTAGGCTTGAAACACAAGTGAAAACCAATTAAAAATGGCAAAAATCAGCCCATGAATGGGTCATGTTGTCAAAACGGGTCAAGGGGCTGATTGGGGACCCAATGGGTCGGGTTGACCAAGTTGAACACGGATGACTGTGTGGGCCCTCAATTGAACTCAAGTATGAGTTAGTTCAGCTTGAGTTGGACTGATTTGGAGTGAGTTTGATTTAAGAAAAGAGTTGACTCAAACTTGGTGCATTAAATGTGTTGAGCTGGAATAAAAAGTTAATGAGTCAAGTGAGTCAAGAGGAGGTGGGAAGGAGTTCTAATCTCACTCAACCCTTAATCAAATCAATCCCAGTTGTTGAGAGTGAAGAGGTGCCTTGGCAAAGCCAAGAGACGCCAAGGTTGGGCGGCGCCAATTCATTTAATGGATGCATTGGTTCATTTCCAAAGGGCGCAACGTTTGGCACCAAGGGGTGTCTTGGTTGACACCCAACATCCCATCGATTTTGCCAAGAGTAAAGAGGGAAATGAATGGAAGTTGGGGCTGAAACTACAAAAGGGAAAGACCACCATTGTTGGCCATTTTTCACACAAGAAAATCTAAGTTTTTCAATCTCTCTCTCCCTCTCTCCAAACTCTTCTCTTGGGGGAACCAGTTGCTGTATTTGCACCAGTGGATCAAGCATAAACCAGTAAAGGATTAAGAAAGAAAGAAGGAAACAAGAGGGGAGAAGCCAAGGATCAAAGGCAAGAAGAAAGTTTGGAAAATTTGGTAAGTAATTCCATGGATTTTGTTTAATAAAATGGAGTAAATAAAACATGATTGGGTCATGGGTTGGCCGAATCTACCAAGGGATTTGGAGTGTGTATTCGATGTTTAAGGATAGCAAACATGGACCATAGGGTTCGGCCACTCGTGAGGGCCGAACCCCATGAAATGCTATGGTCATGTTGTTGGTTTTTTTGTAAATTAAAACCATGCAAATCATGGACTGTTTAGGTTGTTTTATTTAGACCTGAGATGCTAATTAAAAGGATGTTTAAGACATGGATTTAGATGTAATGATTTGGCCATGGAATGGTCAAAGGCATTATGGGTTAAACCTTGGATTAAGGTCGTTTAAAAATGATGAAATGGATCATTGGGTTCGGCCACCTTGGATGGCCGAACCCCATGAATGGATGTTGGTATTTTGGTGGTTTTTAGAAGGTTAAAAACCATGCAAAATCATGGAGGTTTTTACATGTTTTAATAAGGCTAAGTGGCTGATTAATAAGGTTTAAACTTGTAGGCCATTTGGTTCAGCCAATTGTGTTGGCCGAACCCCATGAGATAGTATGACATTTTTATGGTAATATGTGATGGTTTTAGGAGCTCAAAATCATACAAGTTTATGGGTTTTTTATGTGATTTAAATGGAGATAAGCTTACTGTTTTGGTTGGTCATTGGATGGCTGAACCATGTAGCAATCATAACCAAAAATTATGTATGAAAATTGGAGTTATGGAACCAAGGGAACCATATGGCCGAACCCCATGGACCATTTTATATGGTTGTAAAGTTTCTAAGTTATGGAATTTAGTGAACATAGTGTAAGCAAATAACAAATCATGGTTGATGATGGAAAGTGGGATAAAAACCCATATGATGTGGTTCGGCCATGTAGTATGGCCGAACCCCATCAACATTTATTTGATGGAATGGGTTAAATGGTCTAGGTGTATGGGAAGTATTTGTTATTGCTTTCATGATTTTATGAAGGGTTTAAAATATCCCAATGGAGAGCCATTTAGTGATGGCTAAAAGGGATTACAAGGTTCGGCCATGTATAGGGCCGAACCCCATGGAAATGACAATGTTTTGATATGGCTTAGCCTAGTGGCAAAGCTGTAAATACGGTTGATAATGTAAATATGGATTGAGAAAGTTTAAAAGGACATGAAAGAACGGTTAAATCAAGGTGGTATGGTTCGGCCATAGTGCATGGCCGAGCCCTACCAAGACATGTTTAAAGGGTTAAGTATTTAAGAGTTGATTAAATGAAAAAGGAAGTTAAATCCTAAGTTGGTGATGTTCGGCCAAGGGCATAGCCGAACCCCACAAGGTGTTGTTGAGTCTTAGATGTGAATGAATAAGTAAATGATAGTGTGATTTACTGATTGTTATATGGACAAGGTACCGGAAGTTGAACGACGTGTGAGTCGTGACCGGGTGACGCTAAAGAAAGAACGAATACTGAAGTGAATCTTCAGTAGGTTTCCTACCTACTTGTAACCACAATTATGATTTGGTTTTATTATGTTTTATGAGATATGTTGTATTTGAGTTATGTTTTCAAATGTGGTTTTAAATGATGAGTTATGTATTTACAAATGACATACAATGCATTGGCATCTCATGCATGGACATGGGATGATGATTGTGGAACCTGGAGTCACACTCCGTTGATATGCTATGATGCAATTGTGAGACCTCCTTAGGCGATGAGGGTCCCGCCAGGAGGGGTATTATGATGATATGAGTTACCGTCCTCCTTAGGCAATGAGGGTCCCGCCAGGAGGAGTAACATGATGATAAGAGTCACATTGGTCTCCTTAGGCGATGAGAGTCCCGCCAGGAAGACTAATATGATGATATGAGACAAGTCAAGTGATGCTTTATGTATGTGTGATGGGGTGGGGCTCATTATATTTGCATACATACATAGCATGTTTTTATATGTTTTTGATAATAGGATATTTGTTATATGCATGATTTATAAGGATATATGTATGATTTATAAGCTAACATGTGGTAGCCCTGATCGGGAACCTACTGGGCGCGTTGATCTAACGCCCTAATTCTATCCTTAGAGGATAATACAGGAACAAGGAAAGGGAAAGAGAAAGTCGATGACCGGGAGGGGAGCCAAGTCTAAGTGCTTGAATGATGAACAAGATTTCTTTATTACTGTCATTTCAATTATATTTTGATGGACATGTAATAAGTTAATACTTTGCTATGGTTTGATTAGGCTATTAACTATGGATGGTTATTTATCTTAATTATCAATTGGGACTGTTACTTGTTATCTATTCATATTATTTCCACAGTTAGTCTAGTTTATTCCGCATGTTATTGTTAGTTCCATGTGTGATTTATTATCATGGTCTAGTCCATGTACACATGGGTGGCCAGTTAAGGTTCAGACTTGAGTAGTCTGAACTTAATTCGCGTCGTGGCGCTCCCGCTCTCGTTCACTCTATGTTTCTTTCAAAAAAAAATTTTAGACTCTGATTTTCGGAAGGGTGAAAAGGGCGGGGCGTTACACCTCACACATTTAATGTATGAGGCAACCCATACACCACGCCCACCTACCCTTTCACTTAGGGCAACCAAAGGAAGAGATCCCCAGATCGATACATCGACCGAGTCGATGTGTCTATGAATCCCTAAGATCAAAGAGAAGAAGTACAGAATTCGCCCAGAAGGATCTATCGACAGTATCGATGTGTCGATAGACTCCTCGCTCGATGTGTTGACCACGACTAGTGTGTTCAGCGTCTTGAGTCAGATTCGCCCACTGCCATCCTCCATGTGTCACCTCATACAATAAATGCATGAGGCAACTTTATAGCTACCACCCACTCATTTTTAGATCTAGGGAAATCGAAGGAAAATAAGGAAAGAGGAAAAGAGATGAAGAGATAGGGAAAGGAAAAGAAGAGAGGAAGGGAGTAAGAGAAAGACAGAAAGAGAAAGAAGAGGGTATGGGAAGAAAAGAGAATGAGAGAGAAAGCATTTCCCTCTCTCCCCACTCACTCGTCCTCCACCATTTTCAGTGGTGTAGTCTTGTCTATCTCCATCTACTTCAAGAAAGAGGAGAAACAAAAAAAAGAAAATAAGGGAAAGCAAGGAGGAAGAAGAAAGCTGAAATCGAATACCAATGTTTTCTGACCACGAAATCCCCAAAGATCTCCCAATGTATGATTGATTTTATGGTGATTTAGAGTAAAAGGAATACAATAGGATGTTTAGAAGTGGTATAGATACAATTTGGAAGAAGATAATCGAAAATGGGAGGCATGCATAGTGGGAATCCATGGGTTTCGGTATTACCAGGACGACACGTCGATCACGCCGATGTGTCGACTAGACACACGACCAATGGGTCAAGAAATCCAAAGTATTAATCCTTATAAACGGGACCCATGATGACACATCGATAGAGTCGATGTGTCTAGTAATCCCAGAATATTAAATGATGAAGATGATGTGTTGGAATGATTTAAAAGACAAACTGGACCTAGGACGACATGTCGACAATATTCGATGTGTCGACCTTACCCAATTGATGTAACGACGGACACGATACTATCGATCTGAGACCAATCACAAGAAGTACAGACTAAACCCAGAGTGACACATTAACATTACCGATGTGTCGAGCAGATCCAGTCGATACATCGTCGAGGACGATAGTATTGATCTGAGAACAAATAGAAAATAAAGAGAAATCAAACAATACCCGTGTCTTATGGTTTAACACATTGAGAGTTTTGATGTGTCAATATTTTACCCTGGTCGATGTGTCGAAGGGATTGATTTATCGACCTGAGACCTGGACAGTTTTCCAATGTCTAATTCATGCATGGAAGAATGGTGATTTAGATCACTTAGACCCCATTAATGTTCACCCATTTGGTTCATTTAAGGCTCTAAGTATATAAGTCACAATGTAAAGCCTATAGCTTAAGGACATTTAACTTAATTAAGTTTAGTGATATGGTCATTGTTGTTTTCTCATGCATGGATAACGAACGAGGGGTCGAGAATAAGCCCAGTACCGACTAAGCTAGTTCGTGGATTAATTCCCTCCACTGATCATCTTGGATCAGGTATGCTTTCCTACATTCTTGAAGTACTAGGGTGTGACCCTATGTACTTGGATTATGATCTTATTATTATGACAATTATGACTTGAATTCTTTACAACGTTTATGTAAATGATATACATTTGAACTGTTTTACATTCGATGCGAGTGATGTGATTTCAATATGATGTTTTGAGATATTTTGAATATATGATATCATGTTTATGTCTTGAGATGATTTGAGATTATATGATACAATGAGATTTGGTTATACATTCATGCCCAATTGCAGGGGGAGGGAATTGGATGAATACTGGGCTAATAAACTTCTGCATCAGAAACAAGTAGAGCTCCTAGGTTAGAAACAAGCCCCGAAACAAAACAATATTGTGCCATAAAGCTCCTAGGTCAGAAAGAAGTCCCGAAAACCTGCATGGGACATGATAATGGGTATACATTAATCTTGACACCCATGACATGACACTTCATGATAAACATCAAGTTTGATTTCGAATATAATGATTTCATAGTATGGATATGAATTGAATATGAGATTTTCTAGTATGATATTACTTGAGAACGTATGAGAATTTCATAATGATATGCAAAATGATTTTGAGAAATTGTTTTATTTATAAAGCACCCTTCTACATTTCCCCTGTGATTGGAATTCCTACTGGGTAAGTTGATTAAGCCCATATTTTCCCCCTTTAGATGTACATGCAGATCCAGGAAATGTAGGCGAGATCAGACCAAGCGATGGTTGAATATGAATGTGATGATGGATGCAAGAAGGAAGCTTTAGAAACATAGTTACCTTTTTTGATATTTGGAGTTATGAGAACATTGTAGTAATTGTGAGAATGTTCATTTGGGAAATGTAATGACTTAACTATTAGTACTTTTAGTTTTTTATTTGACTTAGATTAATGTTGGAAATTTCCTTATGCTTTGCTTGAGATGTGAACAAGTTATTATTCATGCACGAATACTTTCAATACATCCACAGGTTTATTGTAATGTGTGCAAATGTTATCATGGACTGAATCCATGCATACACTAGTTTGGGCTAGTCGAGGGTCGGGTCATCGGACTCGGAATCGACTCGCGTCATGACGTCTCCTCTCTCTCCTAGTAAATGTTCATTTATTATCACTCTGATCTAGGTGGGAGAGGGCGGGGTGTTACAGTTGGTATCAGAGCATGAAACGCAAATAAGGAAAATTCCCTTAGTCAAATTCAAACAAAACTTGAAAAATTTCACGGGTAAGATGCAAGTGAAACTAGGATTTTCCCCAATCAATGTGGAATTATAATTTAGAATTGTTCCCCGAGTAAAAGTCAAATGAGGAACCGTAACATAGATTTTCCCCACATCTACTTGGTACAAGAATTGGATGAAAACACTCATCAATATCGAATGATAAGAGTAATTGTTAGTGCCCCGACTTGTCGAGTCACCTATTTGTCAATTCCATGACTTAGGTGAAGCAATGCCTCAGAAGATTGAAGCAAGAATACAAGACTCAAGTGGTGGTGAAGACTGAAGATCAAGTTGGAGAATCAAGCATCACAATGTGCATGGCAATCAAAAAATAAATTGGCCATAGATAACTTTAGGTGGAACCCACACCCTTAGTGGACCTTGCCTAGGCTTAGTTGAACATGTTGGTAAGATCATAAACATGCCTTAGTGGTGCCTAGACAATCACAAAATCAGATGAGATTAACATTGGAAAATTTGGTAATCTGTCAAGTCCACCTGTTAAGTCCACTGACCCATCAATGAAGACAGGACAGACCTATCGAGGTCATCCACACGTCGACCGATTTGACAGGGATTCTGGACTGAAAGGACTGTCACACAGGGGTACTCTCAAATCAAGCATATCGAGTGCACCGACCCATCAGTGACACAGGACCGACCCATCGTGGTCATCGATATGTCGACTGGTTTATTGTAGTCTCTGAAAAGAACATATTTAAAATCCAGGTGCTCTCTGATAAGGGAGATAGACCTATCGGTGCACCGACACATCGATGAGGAAATATAGACGCATCGGTACACACGACACGTCGACTTGGGTCGAGTATGAGTTCTGGACTTAGAACTCTGGGGTACTTTCAGATAGACACATCGAGTTCACCGACCCATCGAGAGAACCAGGATCGACCCATCGATGTACCGACATTCAACCTGGAGTTTCAAGGTTCTG
This sequence comes from Chimonanthus praecox, assembly GCA_022113865.1. Lineage (NCBI taxonomy): Eukaryota > Viridiplantae > Streptophyta > Magnoliopsida > Laurales > Calycanthaceae > Chimonanthus > Chimonanthus praecox. Next base: position 25,411,740 of record CM039091.1, read on the forward strand.
TATGGGCATACTCTATACTTTTATATTGGTCTCTGATAATCTAGACCGACCCATAGATAAGTTCGATATGTCGAACATAAGTCATGTCGATTCATCGAGGATACCGACCCATCGGTAGTGACCGTTTTACATCCGTTGGAAGGTTAACCGTCATATTACAACGACACTTTGCCAGTACCGACCTATCGACCAGATCGACCCATCGATGACCCAGAATCGGGATTTTTATGTTTGCCTATATACACTCCAATTATTTGGTGTATTTGGTTGGAGACCTTAGAGCTTTGATTAGGCATATCTAAAGGCAATCCTAGAGGTCCCAAGCTCTCCCCACCTCCTCTCTATGAACCTATCGTAGGAAAATCAATCAAGTAATCAAATCTTCCAAAGATTGAGATTGAGTGAGAAAAAGAGAGGAAATTCAAACACTCTAGGATAGATACTGATTACCCAATCTCCTAGAGGCTTCCCAAGGACTATGATTGCTCTACACACGGCGCATCTTCGTCATCGTACATCATCACATGGGGAAGGATTCAACAATAAGCAAATCATCTACAACTGAGCTCAAACAAGGCAAGTGCTTCTTAGGTATTGATTGTCATTTTCAAATCATCAAACTTGTGAAGTGGACTAAGGCAAAGAGGCCGAAATCACTATAAAAAAAAGAGGGACAAGGACGTAGACTAGGGTATGTCGAACCTTTCAAAACCCTAGGGATTGGGTGAATTCCCAATCAATTGAGATATGTGAAACTCCTACTCTATTTGTGAGGGTGTAAGTCCCCACATAGTGAATTCAGGATAACCCAAGGTTGGGTGAGTCCTTAGAGTGGATGTAGGAGGTTTACTCCGAACCACTATAAATATGGTGTTATGGATGTTTCGTCTTTGCTTGTGTGATTGATCTATAATTGGCATACTCTCGTTATCACAAAACACATCTTTATTAATTGATTAGTCCACTACAAATATTTAAATTAATCTAGTGAATTTTTAAAGGACCAACATTTGGTGATTGACCTATTCACCCCCCCCCCCCCAGGGTCAATCTAGCACCATGTTCTAGCACCCCCGGGAACTTTCAATTGGTATCAGAGCCTTGTTCTCGTCATAATGGGTCTAACTATCCGAGTAGATCTGTGTGCTAAGAACAATGTCTAAATCTCAATTTTTGGCCTTTTTGGTTTCTTGGAAATAAAAAATGGATAATGGTGTTTGGACCTCTATCCAAGATGAGTTCATTGAAAATTTCTGCTCATCCTTAGATAGCTCAATTGAAGGCTCCACCTCTCAAAACCAAATGGAGAATCATGAGAGAGGTGAAAATCTCAAATGTTTTATTGCCTCCGTTGTTAATGACCAAGAGGGATCCTCAAGTGAGGAAGAGGATGATGATGTGGATCTTGAATAGGAAGATGACCTCCAAGAATCCTTTGATGCCTTGTATTTAGAGAGTATGAGATTGGCAAAGGATCTTGATAAGGGCAAAAATGAGATGCCAAGCTCTCTAGCCAACTTCAAAATGCAAATATTGAAAATGATTCTCTCTCATCAAATTTGGAAAATGCAAATGATGAAATCATGAATTTGATAGAATCACAAAGTTGCTTCAAGAAAAAATTGAAAATTTATGAAAATGATATCATGAAGCTAAATGAAGTTGGAAGATGTCTTAAACATGAAAATTTTAAATTGAGCTCAAATTTGGAAAATCCAAAGAAATCTCAAGATATGGTTACCCAAGGAAATCCAAAATTGGAAGAATCTAATTTGGGTAAACCTCATTATGACTGGCATGGTTTTGGACATTCTTATTCAAACTTAAAGAGACCCATGAACCAATCCATATTAGGTAAAAGTCACACCACACACACTTCTATTATAAAATATTTTTATTGTGGATTAACCGGGCATTTCAAGCATGAGTGCAAGACAAGGAGAATGCAGGTTAATTCAAAGGTGGCTAATGGTCTTCCTCAAAGAGCAAGGAAGAGAAAGATTGAGGTGATTGGAAATTCACATTTTGCCATGAAAAATAAGGTAAATTATTTTGAATATGTGAATGTTCCTAGGAAACACAAAGCACTTCACTCCAAGCATCATCATGGAAAATCAAATAGGGATAAGTTAAGACCTCTTTGTAATATGAATTGGGAGAACAGAAGGAGGGTCTTGTCTCAATTTTTTGGATTTGGGCCAAACGTTCAATATGGTATAATTAAATTGCACAAAGTCCAAGGATTTGAGAGGAAAGGTCCGAATCAAAATTTCATACGGATCCCTAAGGGATAGAACCTTGTGCATGCCCTACATTGGTCTAAGATTTGAGCCTAATTTGTGTATTTCTAGACCAAGTATAGTTGGACTCAAACATTCGTTCAAGTGAGTTCAAACAACCATGAGTTGTGGCATGGCACACTTGACTCTTGCAAGCCTTGTTTATACATTTCTTGGCTATTGTATACCTCATGCTTGATGAGTCATACATGTATGGACTTAGATTCCTAGTCCTACAGTGTTTGCTCAAATGTGTGAAGGGTTGCCAATGTTGGTATCACATTTGAAGCATGTTTTGGAATCACCGTTTGCATTTCATTCAATGTTCCTGTTTGATTTTTGGATCGAAATTTATGCAAGATACTTATGTGGCATACATGCTAATATTGGTAGAATCAAGTTTATCATATGCCACATAGTTTTTAAAATCAAGAAGGAGATGTCAAAAGAAAAAGGATTCATAAGGAAAATTTTGTGTTCTGTTCTTTCGACACATCATGGAGTCGATCTATCGAGTGTGCATAGAAGTTTTTGGTATAAAACCCCCTCTTCTGATTTTCTTCTCATTCCATGTACTTAAATAGGTATATTTTTTATTAGAATGTGTATTTTACTTGTAGGCTTGCACTTTATGCCTTAATATTAGATTGTATCTTATTTAATCTCATTCCATAAGTTAAGTTATTTGTGCATCTTTCAGGAATGAATGATTATTGTGCATTGCCTCATGTATCTCTCTTGTATGTGCGTGCTTATGTATTTCTTCATCTCTAAACTCAATTTGGTTGAATCTTATTTGTGAGATGATCATGTGCACATACAATGTGTTGTTTCATTCCAAATTACAAAATTTGTGAATCTCTTGTGGAATGAAACTTGCCCCTTGCTTGTGAATGGTATTTGTTGATCAATATGTGATCAAATGTCCAAAAAGAAGAGGGTAATCCATTCATGTGCCATTCAACTTAAAGTATTGAACTTAATTGGAGTATCCATATTTGAATGGTAATTTTGAAAAAGCATGGGTAGCAAACATTGACAAACACTTGTGTGGTTCATATAGATCATTTATCTCTTGTACCTCCTCATAGGCATATTTTGGTGCATTCTAAAATGTGTTTGCAAGTGTTTGTTGGTTATGGCATGACATGAGCTTTTATCATTGGTGTATATTTTTGCATGCCATATTTCTCATACTTCATTTCCATGCTTCTCATTGGTATATTATATGAGAAATGGATGTATGTCGTGTGTGCTTTTGGTTTTCATTCCTATTCTCATTATTGGTAAATATTATGAGGAATGATTTTTTATTCATAAAACACCAAGTTTTACTAAACCTAAGAATGCCTTATCAAATGACATCACACATGGGCAATGACCTTTCAAATGGTTTATTGAAAATGCCCAAGGTTATTGGATTGGATTGGATCAAAATTTTAGTTGGATTCAAATTGGTATATTGATGCAAATCCATGTTTTTGTGCCTACATTAGTGAAATGGTTTGAATCTTAAAATGGCTCAAATTTGTGTGAATGTATTGGCTTTCATTGGCATTCAAAGGTGGATTGCAAAGCTTGTTGTCTTGTGGACCTATATGCATCACAAGCACACACTCTCTCATCCCTCAAATTGAAAATTTTTATAGGGATGTGTTTACGATGTTTCCATGTCTTAGTAATATACTATCTTGGAAAATTATTTAGACATTGGAAATGTGTTTTGGAGAAATTCTCAAACAAGGAAAATTTATCCTTCTCCAAAATTAGTTTATGCACCTATGTTGTGGCTTCATTTTTCAAAAGGTGAATCTTGAAACCAAATGGGTTTTGGTAATGAAAGACAACATGATTAAGTGGTCCAAATGTTAATGGACTTGGTGCATTGTGCTCTCAAAATTTTGAACAATGGAGAGAATTTTTATAGGAAGAAATAAGTCTCCATCTTCCATGTGCATTCACCATGTGTATGGCAATCACAAAGATAAATTGGCCACAGATGACTCTAGCTGGAACCCACACCCTTAGTGGACCTTGCCTAGGCTTAATTGAACATGTTGGTAAGATCATAAACAAGCCTAAGTGGTGAGTAAATAGTCATAGAACCAGATGGGATAAACAATGGAAAATCTGGTAATCTGTCAGGTCAACCCATCGAGTCCACCGACACATCGTTGAAGACAGGACAGACCCATCGAGGTCATCCAAACGTCAACTGGTTTGACAGGGATTCTGGACTGGAAGGACTGTCACTCAGGGTACTCTCATATCGAGCATATCGAGTGCACCGACCCATCAGTGACACAGGACCTACCCATTGTGGTCATCGATATGTCGACTGATTTATTGCAGTCTCTAGAAATAACAAACTGTAAAATCTGGGTGCTCTCTGATAAGGGAGATAGACTCGTCGGTGCACTGGCACATTGATGAGGAAATTGTAACACTCTGCCCTTTTTCACTATAATCAGAGTCTATTTTTTTTTTTTTAAAAGAAAAAGTGATAAGAGCGGGATGTCACGACGCGAGTTAAGTCCGGACTTAACTCGAGTCGTGACATCCCACTCTTATCACTTGTTTATTTATTTAAAAAAAATATACTCTGATTATAGTGAAAAAGGGCGGGGTGTTACAGTTGGTATCAGAGCGAAATGGGAAGATTGAATCTTTCGAAGTAAGATTAAGACGGTTTCATGTCTCACTGACAGATAAGAATCCCAACTGACCGACATTTCAGAGTTCGCTGACTGGGGGCCAGATTAATTTACTTCGTTAGACTCAGACTGAACAATCAATTTGAGAACAACAATGAAAGATAGCAAAGTAAAGTATAGTCATCATAAGTAGGATATATCAAACATAGCAAAGTAGGATACATTTTCCCCGATATCCCCACCTTGAGAAACAAACAACAGGAATTTAGAGATTTCCCCTAGAAATAAAGCAAAACAAAGAGTGATGATTTGGCAATTTTCCCCAACTAAGACATATTGTATATTATACATAAGAAATCCCCCAAAACCAAGATTGGTTTTATAGGAACTACTGTTAATTATTCTTGTGTTCTATTGTTATGATACAGATATGTCGAATAACGTTGAGTATACAGAGTTGTGGGATAGAGGAACCCCTAGCAATCCAATAGATTTGGTGTCTTCTTCCAAAAACTCCAGCATGGAAGTTAATATGGACAATCAAAAGGGATTTCCCGAGGAGGTTGAAGTGCATCTCGCACCTTTTCCAGATGAGCATATGGAAGATATCCCAATGATAAGGGAATCTGTAGGGGAGATAGAGCCCGATTATATGTGCGAGTTGTGCAATGAGGATGGGCACAACTGTACATACTGCCCCCACCCTCTTGAAGTTGTTTGCCCTGTTTGTGGACTACATGGGCACGGGAAAGAAAGGACTAACTGTCCTTACATTGGAGGACCGGGGATAATACCCTGCTTGACGTGTGGAGTATGGGGACACATGTCGGTGACATGCCCTGACAGTTTCTTTATGTTTGTTGATGATGTAGGGTCTTCTACGGAGGACTAGGCTAAGAAGTAGTAAGAAAAGTTAGGAAAAAAGGGGGATATTTTATAAGGGTTGTGGGTATGTTTTGAAGGGTTGTTCTAACCCTACCAACCCTTGTATTGTGATGGAAGTTTGAATAATTTTCAATAAAGTAAGCAAATTTATGAGTTTATGAGGACTGTTGGCATTGAGTTGTATGTTACGAGGAAACTAAGTCCCTAATGTTTTCATGACTTAGGAAAGAAAATGGCTCCAAAAATAAAGACTCGACAGGAAAAGAAAGGGAAGGAAAAAGTGGTAGAAAACTTCCAACATGAGAAGGAAGTAACTCAACCTGAGAAGGAGCAATCTCTACATGAAAAATCACACTATGAGGAAGAGTCACATCACTCTCGGCGAGAAGAGGGGAAGAGTGAACACTCATCTAGGAGGGAGGAAGAGGGGAACAGTGGCGTACATATACCACATGTGTCACCTGAACTACAGAGCTTAGTTCAAGCAGTAGTGACTTCTGTTCTCCAACAACATCTGAATGGAGGTGGAACCACTAGTGACCCCAGTAACTGGAACATGGTCCGAGATTTCCAGCAACAATGCCCTCCCTACTTCAAAGGAAAGGAAGGGGTTGTCGGAGCAGAACATTGGCTGAAGAAGATCTCTCAGATCTTGACCCTACTCCAGATCTCGAGTCATGCTGATAAAATTTTGCTGCCTACATCCCAACTGATCGAGGATGCAGGAAAATGGTGGGAGGTTATAGAAACACAGCAAGCACTTGTGATGGAAAGGGAAAGGACTACAATGACGTGGGAATGGTTCTCAGCAACCTTTCTAGATCAGTATTTTCCCTAGGAGGAGAGGGAGCGTCACATTCAAGCTTTCCTATCCTTGGTACAAGGCTCTATGACGGTGGTAGAGTATCACCGGGAATTCCTTAGTCTATCCTGCTATGCATTTTATATGGTGGATACCGAGCACCGCAGGGCACGAAAGTTTGAGAGGGGTCTACGGCCAAACATCAGGGCCAAAGTATCTATATTCAAGGCAGCCACACTGGCAGAGGTGGTCAACAGGGCCACCATAGTTGAGCGAGAAATGGCTGAGATGGTGCGGTTTGACAACCCCCGAGTTCAGAGTGGGAGGGGCACATATTAGCCCAATAAGAAGTTTCGACCAAACTTCAGTAGACCCTCACCATCTATTGGGTCCACGGGGGGTTTTCGCCCCAACCAGCCCTCCCAGTCTGTGTCAGTCACTCAGGCTTCCAGAGGAGTGAGTAACTGCTTCCACTATGATCAGCCGGGTCACTTCAAGAAGGATTGCCTAAAGCTCAACAAGCTTTCTTACTGCAGGGGATCATTTCGTCCACCAGCTAGACCAGTTGACTCCCGGGGAGGCAGGATGTATAATCAGGCAAGACGGGCACCTAACCCTACTGGATCTGGACGATTGTTTACTCTAGCACCTCCAGCGGATGAGGATCATTCAGTAATTCAAGGTATGGCGGTAGTTAGTAGTTCCTATGCCTATGCACTATTTGATTATGGAGCCTCACACTTCTTTATAGCTGCATCATTTATAACTGCTACCGGTACCTTAGTTTAAAAAAAAAAAAAATTGTCTACAACACTCACAATTGTAGCCCCTGTCGGAGACAAGTCATTAGGACTTATATGCAGGGCGGGGTAGACCGGATCACGTTGGACGTGGGTTTTCTGCTTAGTAAGTCATGGGCCCTAAGTCTTGCTAGGGGTCGGGGTATATTTGTGAGTTGATATGGTTACCACAGTCGGGTAGTGACTCATTTGAGTATTGTTTCCATGGATAAAATATCTCATGGTAGAGGATGTGACCGGGATTAATTATGCCCAATGATGGATTAATTATACCCATGACTGGATTATACCCATAGGAGGGTTATATTCATGGATGATTAGTAACCATGGATGATGGTTCCCATGGTAGTTTGGATTGATGTCGGGTATTGGTAAAAGGTGTTAGTCATATAGTGACTTATGTGCAAATGAAGAAGTGCAAAATTTTGGAGATGTATTTAATGGAAAAGATAAGAGTCTAGTAAAACTCGAATGGGAAGCTATGGGCGACTGCCGAGTTAGTCTAGCTAGCTGACTCTGTAGTTAGCCGATGGAGTTCCAGGAGTGTGAAGCTAGAAACCTAGTTAAAGTGGGATCAGCAGAAGCCTTGGAACCCTACTTCGTTTGATTTTCAGGACGAAAATTTTAAAAAGAGGATTGTATTGTAATACCCCAGATTTTTAGTTTTTCAATATTTACGAAAATTGCCATTGAAAGTGTGAATTAATGGATATGGACCTTACATGGTTAAAGGGTTGGGTCAATTGCCCAATTAAGACCCAACGGATTGTGAGTATGGTGGCAATTGGAATAATTGGGTAAGATGTATTCAATTGGGTCAAAGTTGTTAATTGGGTCAAAATGTCCAATTGGGACCCAATGGGTCGAGTTTGACTTGGTTGACCACCAAGTGAATTGAGTTAAATTAAATGCGTCGAGTAGGACGGTTTGTATTTTAAATTTAAATTCAAATGAGTAGTTTTTATTTCAAATCCAAATGAGATGGGTTTAATATTTGAAATTCAATCAAATGGAATATATTTGAAGTTCAAATTCAAATAGGATGGACGGCTTTGACATTTCAAAATTCAAGTTCAAACAATGGTTATAGGTTGGAGAGAAAAAGGTGGTTTAAAATTCAAAATAAATGGGGTGGACGGTTTCATGTTTGAAATTCAAACAAATAAGATGGAGGAGTTATGCTTAAATTCAAAATAATGATACACGTTGGAGATGGGAAGTTTTGGTTATATATTTCAAATTTAAAACAATGATACACGTTGGAGAAGATGGAGATGAATATGGCTTAATGTTCAAATTCAAACAAAGAGAAGAGGATGGGTTTATTTCAAATTACAAAGGCAAGGCACACGATGGAGATGGATATGGCTTAATGTTTCAAATTCAAACAAAGGATGGACGGTTTTATGTTCAAACAAGGGATGGACGGTTTCATGTTTCAAATTCAAACAAGGAGTGGACGGTTTTTATTTCAAATTCAAACACTAGGATAATTTTATCTCATTCTCTCCCTCAAACCATACCTCTCTTAGCCGACCAGCACTCCAGAGAAGGAGGCTAAACAATTAGAAAATAGTATCTCATTTCTCTCTTGGCCGTTCCTCTCAAGTCTAGACGTTGGGTATTTTACATCCCAAGTTTCTCCCTCTTTCTTTCTCTCAACTCCATACCTTGGCCGAATCACTTCAAAGATTGCATCAAGATCAGTCTCGGCCAAAGAAGTAAGAGAAAGGAGGAAAAGAGGCTAAGGAAGAAAGGAAGCAAAAAAGAGCAAAGAAAGACCGGAGGAGTCGCGGAACCGGTGAGTGTTATTTATTTAAATTTTGTTTAAAAGAACTATATGGTTCGGCCAAGGTTATGGCCGAACCCCATGGATAAAAATTAAGGACTAAATGAGTATGTCTAGGAGGAGTAGATGAACCATAGGGTTCAGCCATATGTATGGCCGAACCCCATGGAAAGACTTAGTCATTTTGAGGATTGAAGATTATGGGACATTATGATAATCTTAAAAGGATTTCTAAATGGATGAAAACTTGGATGTTGATTAAATCAGTCCAATGGAAGAACAAGGGTGATGATTAAATTAATTTCTAAGATGTTATTATCGACTAAAAGAATGGAAAAGAAGGGGTGAGGTTCGGCCATGGAGTATGGCCGAACCCCACCCAATATATTCATAGAATTAGAATTTCTTAGACTTTGAATCATGTGGATTGTTTTATTAAATTTAAAGGGTTTCAAAACTTAAAGATCATGGAACATGATGAATGGCATGAAAAGGATTTTTAAATGAACGTATGGACAAGACATGGGTCGGCCATTTCATGGCCGAACCATGGGGTTATTATGGCTAAGATGTTAAAAGAGGGACCAAGGATGAATAGGTGAAGTTCGGCCATGTTGTATGGCCGAACCCCACTAGGATTATTTTTTGCACTAATTTTATTATAAGGTTTTCAAAACATGGAATTGGTGGATGCATGTTTAAGAGTTTAAAGGACCTTTTAAGGGAAGAATATTAATCGTTCTACATGGTATGAAAGTAATGTGGGGTGAAGGAAACATGAGCCATGGGTTCGGCCATAGTGTATGGCCACACCATGATAGGTTGCCATGGACATGGAAGGGATTAAATGGGCAATATTTTTATGGACTTGGGTTATTACAAATAATAAAGGATTGTTGTTTAAGTGATGAGATTCATGGACTTGAAAATAAATGGGACCAAAATTAAAAAGGGTGAGGTTCGGCCATGAAATATGGCCGACCCCACAAGTTGGTGTTTGTGGTCTTAGGCTTAAAATGGAAATCAAATGGGATTTAAGTTTAATCTATTATTATGTAACAAGGTGACGGAATCTCTTAAACGATGCACATTCGTGAGCGGGGGACGGTTTAAGAAGAACGGACTTTCAAAGTGATTTTTAAATAGGTTTCCTACCTCCTTGTAACCACAAATTATATTTGGTTTTATTTGATTTAGATGAGATGTAATGTTATTGTTTTATTTTTTAAATTGGATTTGAATGAAAGACTTATTTACAAATGACATGTATCATGTATTCATTGACATCTCATGCATGGCATGGGGTGATGGTTATGGAAACTGGAGCCCACACTCCGTCGGTATGTCCGTGAGGCAACTGTGGGGCCTCCTTAGGCGATGAGAGTCCCGCCAGGAGGATTACTTTGATGATGAGAGTCCCATCAAGAGTAAACGAAAGAGCATTGTGGATTACCTTGACGATGAGAGTCCCGTCAAGTGATGGCTATGTATACTTGTGATGGGTGGGACTCATTACATTTGCATACATACATAGCATAGTTTTTGTAAGATTTTGATGATCATGTATTATTATGTTATATGCATGTTTTATACTAACCTCGTGGTAGCCCTAATCAGAAACACTTACTGGGCGCGTTGATCTAACGCCCTATTTCTATCCTTAGTGGTTGACGCAGGAAAGGAAAAGGTTGAGGATCGCGAAGGAAACCAAGCATAGGAGCTTGGGCAATTGAATGGTTTTGTTTATGGATAATTTGTTTAAGTTTACATTGGCATGTAATAACTTAGTGATATTTGCTATGGTTTGGTATGGTTTGGAATGATTGATTAAGTTAAGATAACTTTGGAGAAACGACTATGTACTTTGCTATCTAATAACATGGAGTAGTCATAGGTTCCATTATAATCCGCAGTTAGTTTAAGTAATATTCCGCAAGTTTTATATAGTACCATATGTGAATCGTTTTTCATGGACTTGGTCCATGCACATATGGGTTTGGCCAGTTAAGGGTCGGACTTTAGAAGTCCGGACTTAACTCGTGTCGTGACATCCCTCTCTTATCACTTGTTTATTTATTTTAAAAAAATATATACTCTGATTATAATGAAAAAAGACGGGGTGTTACAGAAATATAGACCCATCGGTGCACACGACACGTCGACCGGGTCGAGTATGAGGTCTGGACTTAGAACTCTGGGGTACTCTCAGACAGACACATTGAGCTCACTGACCCATCGAGAGTACCAGGACCGACCCATTGATGAACCGACATGTCGACCTAGAGTGTCAAGGTTCTGGATGGGTAGACTCTATACTTTTTTATTGGCCTCTGATAATCTGGACCGACCCATCGATAAGCTCGACATGTAGAACATAAGTCATGTCGACACATCGAGGATACCAACCCATCGATAGTATCTGTTTTATATCCGTTGGAAGTAGGGCTGCAACTAGGGTCGGGCGGGTCGGGTTTTAATAAACACAACCTAACCCATGTCACAATACATTGAATCCGACCCTCCCAAACCCGAATTAAAAACCCGATTTAGTCAACCTGACCCGACCGAGTTTGTAATACCCTCAACCCGACCCGACCTGACCCGATCTGACCCGAGTTGAACCTACTGCTATGCCTGCACCATTCCAAATCTGTTGGAATCCATCTGCCACCCACCTAGTTGCTGTAGAGTTTCCACTTCCACATCCGTCGACTCGGTTGACCCAAGCATCCAGCCAAGATGCACTACCATTCATTGAGGAGATCTGATCCATATTTCTTCCTACTTGCCATCCTCTACCGGTCACGCCTAAATCAACCATATCCAATCAACCCCTGTTTCTCCTTATAAAACCCACTTTTTTTTCCAATCGAACTGTTATTGCCTTTTTCTTTTCCTTCCCAAGCTTAAGCCCATTCGTCCATTACTCCTTTCACCCACTCAAATTCAAGTCTATCTCTTTGATTCACTAGAACCTAGCTCTCATCCTTTTTACCATTTCAAGACATGCATCTAATACACCATTAAATGTCATTCATTTAGCCATCTATCACCTTTTACCCATCTCTGAAAATAAAACTTAGATTTAGGGTTTGGGGGTGGAGGGTTTTATATAAGTTAGGAAATCTGAGTCGGATCAAGTCGGGTCTTCTCGGGTCGGAACTTCTCGTGTCGGGTCGGGTCGGGTTGAAATTTAAAGACCTCAGCGTGACCGGACCAGAGTTTCGTGCAGGTTTTTGTCTTCTCAACCCGACCCGACCCTATGACCCGACCCGCATGATTTCTCGGGTCAGGTCATGCATTGCAACCCTAGTTGGAAGCTTAACGGTCATATTACAACCGTACTTTGCCAGTACCGACCTGTGGATTTTTATGTTTGCCTATATATTCTCCAATCCTTTGGTATATTTGGTTGGAGACCTTAGAACTTTGATTAGGCATATCTAAGGCAATCCCAGAGATCTCAAGCTCTCCCCACCTCCTCTCTATGAACCTATCTTAGGAAAATCAATCAAGTAATCCAATCTTCCATAGATTGAGATTGAGTGAGAGAGAGAAATGAAAAGAAAACACTCTAGGATAGATACTGATTATCCAATTTCCTAAAGGCTTCCCAAGGACTACGATTTCTCTACACATGGCGCATCTTTGTCAGCGGACATCATCACATTAAAAGGATTTGACAAGAAGCAAATCATCTACGAGTGAGCTCAAACAATGCAAGTGCTTATTAGGTTTTCATTTTCATTTTCAAATCATCAAATTTGTGAAGTGAACTAAGGCCAGGAGACCAGAACCACTATAAAAAATAGAGGGACAAGGACGTAGACCAGGGTAGGTCGAACCCTTCAAAATCCTAGGGATTGGGTGAAATTCCCAATCAATTGAGATATGTGGAATTCCTACTCTATTTGTGAGGGTATAAGTCCCCACATAGTGAATTCAGGATAACCCAAGGTTGGGTGAGTCCTTAGAGTGGATGTAGGAGGGTTTACTCCAAACCATTATAAATATGGTGTTATGGGTGTTTGGTCTTTGCTTGTGTGATTGATTTATAATTGGCGCACTCTTGTTATCATACAACACATCTTGATTAATTGATTAATCTTCTACAAATATTTAAATTAATCAAGTGAATTTTAAAGGACCAACATTTGGTGATTGACCTATTCACCCCTTCCCCCTCTAGTGTCAATCAAGCACCGTATTCTAGCGCCCCAGGAACTTTTAGTAATGATTATTGTTTTCCTTGACATAGGACAATGGCCCCAAGAGGACACTTTCAACAGAAACGTACCAATCCAGAGAACACTTGTGAGAATAGTGGTAATACTTCTTCCATGCTACCCAATCTCCAAGTTTTCTTGCAAGAAATGGTGGGCATCATGGTAGCACCCGGCTCAATTAGTACCACTAACTCACGACTTTAGACTATTGTGGGGGACTTTCAAGAACAACGCCCTCACCATTTCAACGGTACTGAAGGACCGGTGGAGGCAAAGAACTGGATAGAGACTATTACTCAATTTTTTTGAGCTATTGAGAATCACTAAAGACCAAGACATAGTACTCTTGGCTACTTCATATCTCGTCAACAATGTTGGCCAATGGTGGAGGTCCACGAAAGAAAATCTTGTGCTGACGGAAGTAACCTGGAAGAGTTTCGAAGATCAATTTCTAGGAAATTATCTTCTCAAAACTGGATAGAAGTTGGGAAACAGGAAATTCTGAACTTGACACAAAGGGGTATGGCCACTACAAGTTCTAATAAATTCATGAAAAATAGAAAGAGACAAAGTTGCTGTAAGACCCCAATTTCTCAATAATATGAATATTTACGAAAATGCCACTGGATTCGTGAATTTAATAAATGTGATTGTAAATGAGAAAATGGTGGGGTCCATTGTTCAAATTAAGACCCTATGAACATAGTATAAGGGTCAATTTATCATGAATGGGTAATGAACATCAAATTGGGTCAATATGGTTAATTGGGTCAAAGGACCCAATTGGGACCCAATGGGTCATAATGGACTTGTTTGACCATTGGGTGAGCCCAAATTTAATGGGGTTAAGCTGAAATGATTGGAAATTAAATGGAGCATAAATGGGTAGGCTTGAAGCACATATGAAAATCACATGCAAATGGCAAAACAACCCATAATTGGGTCATGGCGTCAATTGGGTCAATGAGCCAAAGGGGGACCCAATGGGTCGTGTTGACCATGTGGACTATGTTTGTGTAACGCCCACCCCTTTTCACCGAAATCAGAGTATAAATTTTTTTAATTTTTTTTAAAGTGATAAAGGGCGCGAACGTCACGACGCGAGTTAAGTTCCGAGCTTCTAAAGCCCGGCCCTTAACTGGCCAACCCTACGCGCGCGTGGAACTAAGTCCACGAGTACGGTTCACGCGTAGAAAGTAAGCTCGCGGAATATAAAATTACATGTGAAATGATAATAGAGACTATCCTACCAATTTTCAGATAGTAGGGAAAAACATCCGTATAATTACTAAAATGCCATTAAACTGTATTGTCCAAAAATAAAATCTAAACATAGCAAGCCATCTAAGTTATTACATTCCGACAAGCTAATTTACTCAATTTACATTTCCAAAATGAAATAATTAAACTAAGTAGCCGCCTCCCCAAGCTCCTAAGCTTGGCTACCGTCTCGCCCTTCCGTTCTGCCATCTCCTACATCGTCAGTTAGGGTAGATGTAGGGCGTTAGAACACACGCCCAGTAGGACTCCGAGTAGGGCTAGCACATGGATTAGTAATAACATCATACAGATAATAACCCAATAAAAGCTGATAAACCATCATATAATGAAAGTATAAAGTAATTGCCATGTCATGGGTGTCTATGTCATGCATCCCACCCATCATCCAAACCATATAATATCATATCCCTCTTGACGGAACAAAATCTCGTCGAGGTGTCCCCATGCCTGTTTTCAGTTGCCCCGACGGAGCATGGACTCCGGTTATCAAAATATCCCCATGCCTGCTTTTCGGTCGCCCCGACGGAGCATGGACTCCGGTTCCATTATTTTCCCGCCCATGCCGTGCATGAGATGTAATGCATTATGCTATGTAATATATATATATATCTCATAACTCTAGTATATCATACATAGCCTTGGCATATGATGCATCATCTTAAAATATAAATCATAGTATTAAACATAACATTCATAATCGTGAAAACCTATCATAAAATAAATCCCATAGTCCACAAAATAAGATAAAGATACCATCACATATCCATGGCTTACAAGAAGGTAGGGATCCTACCGAATACTGATTAGCGTCTTCGTTTCGTTTTCGTCCGATAATCCGACTACCGTCACGCGTACTGCCCGCGATATCCAATACCTTATTAAATTTCCAAATCAATTCAAGTTTTAACCATTTCTAAGCCCATATGAAAAACCGATGACTATTTAGGTTTTGTGGGTCCCATGTCATCTATTAAACCTTTTAATCCCATAAGTCTTAAAATTCGGCCACCCTAGGCTTTATTAATCACTTATAAGGTTATTACATTAGATCCCCTAAGTCCATGATTAATTTCCATGGAATTCTTGAATTTGGCCACTAATTACGGTTTTGCCACTACCTCATTTTCCATGATTAAACACTCGTTTATCCATGCATGATTTAATCCATAATTGATCATAGACTTAGATCCCTAACTTAGGTCCATTAATGACCCATTGAACCATGTCATAACATCATTAAAATTAGCCTTTTTATTAATTTCACCATTATTCATTTAAACCCATCCATAACCCCATACTTAACCCTTTTAAATGGTTCACCAACGGCCATGGGTTCAAAATACCTAATTCATCAACTCTTCCCTTGGGATTTACCTCATGTATTTAACTTCAATGAGTCCATTACTCATTCATTTCCTTTGGAGGCCACACACACACCATTCATCATCCAATTTAACCCGCCAAACTGGATCACAATTGGGCCATGGGTTCGGCCATACACCATGGCCGAACCCATGGTGTCCTTTCCCCATTTTTTCTTGGATCTATTTACACCATTTAGATCCAAAATAGATCCTTCCTTGAGGTGGTTTAAATCACACTTTTAAACCATTTGGATCACTACATTTGTTCATTTGAAATCCTAACTCATTAACACATTAATCCATCTTTTCCATCCTTTAAAACCCTAATTATTTACATCAACTAGCTAATCACCCACCATGGGGTTCGGCCATGCTACATGGCCGAACCCTATGGCCCATGATTTCCTTCCAATAACCTAATTCCATTCTTAATTTCATAAATTACCCAATGCACATAATCCCTTTATTTATTTTCTTACCCTAACCCTAATTTACCCATTTAGGGTTTCCTCCATCTTCCACCCTCTCATTTGATGGGTTTAACATCCATGGCATAAATTTATGTAACCCCCATTAAATTCTACAAAAATAAATCCCAAATCTTAAACCCTAAAAATCCAAAATTTCTTGTTTAAGAAATACTCACAATCCGTCGTCTCCTCCGACTTCCGCCGCTCCCGTCGGTTTCCTTAGCCTCCTCTCTCCTTCTTCTTGATTTTTGATAGGTCAAGATGCTTGATCAATGGTGACAACCCCCCCAACCTTAGGATTGGCCAAGGTAGGGTTTGAATTGAGAGAGGGAAGAGGATGGAGATGGGAAAAATGTTTCAAGATCTTTACCCATGAGATGGTGGTCCAACCTTTTCTTCCTCTCCTTGAGCTCTTCTCTTTTCTTTCTTAATTTTCTTCTCCTCTTTTCCTTGCTAATGTGGGACGGCAATGGAAGAATGGGAGAGATGGAGAGAGTGAGTTGAGGGTAAAATGAAAAGGATAAGGTGTAAACCCATCTTTATCTCTTTGGTTATTTAACGTTCACTTTACATTAACTCTCTCCACCCACCCACAAGATATTTATCTTGCTTTATGGCTTATGACTCCACCCCCCCTAAGTCCCAACGTGCTTTATTTTTTGAGTTTGGGATGAGGTGATTTGGTTTTCACCTTTTGACCCCACTTTGACCACCTCATTTGGATAATTTTAATCATTTTAATATTTAGATATTTTGGTTACTTTAATTCTCATTTACTTAAATTACCTTATACATCCACCTATGGTTGACCAATTCAACCCTGGCGGTCGGCCCCACCAAACCTTGGGTCCACACGTCACCTCACTTGGTGAGGTGGAGGTGGGTCCCACTTGGCCACACCACCTTGGTTTAATTCCAAATAACTTACGTAATTTAAATTTCATTCCATTCATTCTAAATGAATCACCATTGGGCCCATGGCCCAATTACACTTTCATCTTACCCATTTACCTTAGAGCTTAACCATCTTGACCCATTGGGTCCCAAATGGGTATTTGACCCAATTTGACCATTCTTGACCCATTTAACCCTCATTGCCCCTTTAAATGAATTTAAATCAACTCCATAGTCCATTGGGCCATACTTGGGCGTTTGTCCAAGTTTTGGCCCATTTACCATTTATTCCACCAATTTTCCAATTTTCAGCATTAAAATAGATAATATTCACATATTCATTGATTTACAAATTCCGAGCCATTACAGTTTGACCGTGTGGACCCTCAAGTGAGTTCAAATGTAAGTCAAATCAGATTGAGTTGGGACTGAAGTGAGTTGGAATTAAATCAAGTAATGAGTTGACTCAAGTTCATTAAATGAAATGCATTAAGTGTAGTGAGTTGGGTGTTGAGTTGGAAATCAAAAGGACCATGAGTTCAAGTGAGTCAAATGGGATATGAAGGGTTGTCTTGATCTCAAAGACTCAAAGTCAAGTGATGGCACACGTTGGAAGTGAAGTGGTGCCTTGGCCAAGCCAAGGGTCACCATGGTTGGGTGCGGTTTTAATGAGGAAAGATGGAGGGGTCTTTCCATCTCAAAGGATGCATTGGTTGGTGCCAAGGGATGCCTTGGTTGCACCAAATGTCCCCTTGGTTTGAGCAAGAATTTATGAGGCAAATGAGAGGTTCAAGGGTTGTTTAACAAAATGGATTAACCACACCTTTGGCCGATTATCACACCAAGAAATCTTAAGAATTCTTATCTCTCTCCCTCTCTCAAGAACACACCCTCTTGGCCGAATTATACTTTGGTGTTTTCACCGTTGATTCAAGCTTCTAATCAACTAGAGACTAAGGAAGTAAGAAGGAGGGAAGCAAGGATCAAGAGGCAAGAAGAGAAGCAAAGGAAATTGGTACGTGTTTCCATGGAATTTTGTTTAATAAAATGGGTTAAATGGAACTGAATTTGGCCATGGAATGGCCGAATTCATCAAGGACTTAAACCTTGGTTAAAGGTTGTTTAAAATGGTAAACATGTATCATTGAGATGGCCGAACCCCATGAAATTTATTTGGTTAGGTTGATGGTTTTGAAGGCTACAAACCATGCAAAACCATGGAGATTGGTACATGTTTTGATGAGGCAATGTAATTGTTAAAAGGGTTTGAATTCTAGGCCATAGGGTTCGGCCAATGGGGATAGCCGAACCCCATGAAATCATATGATAATTATATGGTAATCTTTGATGGTTTTTGAGAGATAAAATCCATGTTATGTAATGAAATGAAAGTTTAAAAGGGGTTTTTGAATGAAGAAAAGTGTAATATGTTGGTCGGCCATTGGATGGCTGAACCATATGGTTTATGGTCAAAAGTGTTGAGCCTAAGTTATGTATGAATGATGGAAGGATTGAGCCAAAGAGAACCATAGGGTTCGGTCATGAGAAAGGCCGAATCCCATGGACTGTTTTCTTGGGGTAATTGGACTAAGATTATGCTGGAATTTAAGTCTTGTTTTATGATTTTGTGTTAAGAATCATCTACGCTTAGTTATGAATATAAATTGATCAACCATGATAAATGGTGGAACATGAGATAAAAAACCATGGGGTGAGGTTCGGCCATGTAGTATGGCCGAACCCCACTAATGATCATTTGATGGACTTAGGGTTAATTTTTATTATAATTGGAGAAGGGTGATGAAGGGATAAAAGAACCGATGATTTGTAGGGTTCGGCCATGGGTATGGCCGAACCCCATAGAAAGAAACTTGGGTCATGTTTGAGGGTTTTGAAGGATTAGAAGACCTAATTTGGATTGGTGAGGTTCGGCGAAGTAGTATGGCCGAACCCCACTAAGGTGGATTAGTTATGGAAATTGGTCTTTGAGCAAAAGTAAGCATTGGTTTAAGTCCAATGGCAAAACTGTAAATACAAGTCAAATGATAAATATGAAGGGATTGATCAAAGGACTTGGAAAGAGGGGTCCAAAACCAAAGTGATAAGGTCCGGCCAGGTTGTATGACCGAACCCTACCAAGATATGTTTGAAAGGTAAAGTGTTTAAGGGTTGATCAAATGAAAAGGGAGATTAAATCCTAAGTTGGTGAGGTTTGGCCATGGGTATGGCCGAACCCCACTAGATGGTTTATGGATCTAAACTTGATTAGAAATCAAGAAAATATGTTATTAACTTGTTGTTGTATAAACAAGGTAACGGGATTTGAGCGGCACGCGAATTGTGATCGGTTGAAGCTTAAAAGGAACGGACACTTAAGCGAAGTTTCCTTAGGTTTCCTACCTACTTGTAATCACTGTTATATTTGGATTTATCATGTTTTTATGTGATATGTAGTTATTGATATTATGTTTCAAATTGGTTTTGAATGATGAGTTATATATTTTACAAAGGACATATATATACATTGACATCTCATGTATGGCATGGGGTGATGATTATGGAACAACTTAACGATGAGAGTTCCATCCAGAGGAAATGAGGAGTACTCTGGATTAGTTTGACATAAGAGTTCTATATAGTGGAAATGTGGAGTACTCTGGTTTACCTTGACATGAGAGTTCTATTAAGAGGAAATGTGGAGTACTCTGGATTACCTTGACTTGAGAATTCCGTCAAGTGATAGCTATGTATACTTGTGATGGGTTGGACTCATTACATTCGCATTTACATATACAGCATTGATTTTAGATGTTTTTGGATGATTAAATATTATGATATATGCATGTTTTTATATACTAACCATGTGGTACCCTTGATCAGAAAACCTACTGGGCGCGTTGATCTAACACCCTAATTCTATCCTTAGAGGATAATGCAGGAAAAGGAAAAGGGAAAGAGAAGGTCGAGGACCAGGAGGGGAGCCAAGCTTAAGCACTTGGGTGTGGGATTGGACTGCTATTTTACTGTCATTTGAATTACGTTTTATGGACATGTAATAGCTAGTAACTTTGCTATGGTTTGCTTATAGTTTGATAATGGATATTTGGATTAACTAGTTTTAATGGGAGACTTGTACTTGCTATCTATTTAGTTTAATTCCGCAATTGGTCTAGTTTTATTCCGCATGATTTGTTTGTTCCATGTGTGGTTTGTTTTCATGGGTCTAGTCCATGTTCACATGGGTGGCCAGTTAAGGGTCGGACTTTGGAAGTCCGAACTTAACTCGCTTCGTGACGTCGTCCGCTCTCTTCCGGTGTTATTATATTATTATTTTTTAAAAAAAAATTGGACTCTGAATCTCGGAAAGGGCGGGGCATTACAGTTGGTATCAGAGCGAAACGGGAAGCTGAATCATCGAAGTAAGATTAAGACGGTTTCATGTCTCACTGACAGATAAGAATCCCAACTGACCGACTCTTCGGAGTCCGCTGACTGGGGGCCGGATTAATTTACTTCGATTGACTTCGACTGAACAATCAATCTGAGAACGACAATGAAAGATAGAAAAGTAAAGTACAGTCATCATAACCGGACATGTCAAACATAGCAAAGTAGGATGCACTTCCCTGATATCCCCACATTGAGAAACAAACAACAGGAATATAGAGATTTCCCCAGAAACAAAAGAAAACAAAGTGTGAAGATTTGGCAATTTCCCCAAACACAATGCATGATATGATACATAAGAAATTCCCCAAAACCAAGATTGGTTTTATCAGAACTACTGTTGATTATTTATGAGTTCTATGTTATGATACAAATATGTCGAGTAACATGGAGTATACGGAGTTGTGGGACAGAGGAACTCTTATCAATCCCGTAGATTTGGTGTCTTCTTCCAATAACTCCAACGTGGAAGTTAACATGGACAATCAAGAGGATTACCCGAGGAGGTGGAAGTGGATTTAGCACCTCTTCCAAAAGAGCTTATGGAAAATTATCCAGTGATAAGAGAGGTGGTGGGGGAGATAGATCCTGATTATATGTGCGAGTTGTGCAATCAGGATGGGCACAACTGCACATACTGCCCCCACCCTCTTGAGATTGTTTGTCCGGCTTGTGGACTTCATGGGCACGAGAAGGAAAGGACTAATTGTCCTTACATTGGAGGACCGGGTTAATACCCTGCTTGACGTGTGGAGTATTGGGTCACATGTCGATGACATGCCCTGATAGCTTCTTTATGTTTGAGGATGATGTAGGGTCTTCTACGGAAGACTAGGCTAAAGAGGTAGAAAGAAAAGTCAGGAAGAGGGAATATTTTGTAAGGGTGCATTTTGTTCTTTAAAGGGTTTGTTTTAACCCTACAACTCTTGCACAAAGATGAAATATGAATATATATAAAATATGCAATTTTATGATTCTATGAGGATTTATAGCATTTAATGTATGTTGCGAAGAAAACTAAGCCAATAATGTTTCCATGAATTAGGAAAAAAAATGGCTCCAACAAAAAGAGCCTACAGAATCAAAAAGGGGAGGAGAAAGTATTACAAATTGGCTTTGGCGAAACAGCTCCAAAAGAAAGACTCGACAAGACGATAAAGGGAAGGAGAAAGTTGTACATGAGAAGGAGCCATCGGTGCATGATAAGGAGAAGTCAGTACATGAGAAAGAAAAATCGCTCAATGAGGAAGAGTCGCATCATTCTCGGCGAGAAGAGGAGGATAGTGACCCTTCATATCGACAGGAGGAAGAAGGGAACAGTAACAGCAGTGTGAGCATACCAGTAGTGCCACCTGAGTTACAAAGCTTGGTATAAGGAGTAGTTACGTTTGTCCTCCAACAACATATGAATGGAGGTGGAAGCACGAGTGAGGCCAATGACCGGAGCATGGTCAGAGACTTTCAACAACAGCGCCCGCCTTACTTCAAGGGGAGAGAAGGGCCTATTGGAGCGGAGAACTGGTTGAAGAAAATCTCCCAAATATTGACTCTACTGAATATCAAGAGTCATGCCCACAAAATTTTACTAGCCACGTCACAGCTGATAGATGATGCTGGTAAGTGGTGGGAGATAGTAGAGAAACAACAGGCACTTGTACTAGAAAGAGAAAGGACTGTTATGACCTGGGAGCAATTCTCAGCGACGTTCCTAAATCACTATTTTCAGGAGGAGGAGAAGGAACGCCAGATTCAGGCCTTTTTGTCATTGGTGCAAGGCTCCATGACGGTAGCTGAGTATCATCAGGAATTTCTCAGTCTATCAATTTATGCATTTTATATTGTGGACACGGAGTACCAGAGGGCTCGTAAGTTCTAGCGTGGATTACGGCCAAACATTAGGGCCAGAGTGACAGTGTTCAAGGCAGCCACGTTGGCGGAAGTGGTAAGCAAAGCCACCATTGTGGAGCAGGAATTGGCTGAGTTCACACGAGTTGACAACAGTCGAGCACCGAGTGGGAGGGGTACGTATCAGCCTAACAAGAAGTTCCGACCGAACTTCAGCAGACCCTCACCATCTGTTGGATCTACTAGGGGCTTTCGCCCCAACCAGCCCTCTCAATCAGTAACAATCACTCAGGCGTCTAGAGGAGTGAACAGCTACTTCCATTGTGATTAGCCAGGTCACTTTAAGAAAGACTGCCCAAAGCTCAACAAGCTTTCATATTCCAGGGGATCATTCTGTCCATCGGCCAGACCAGTTAACTCCCGGGGAGGCAGGATGCATAATTGGGGATGACGGGTGCCTAATCCTACTGGAGCTGGAAGAGTGTTTTCTCTAGTACCTCCAGTGGATGAGGATCACTCAGTAATACAAGGTATGGCGGTAGTGAGTAGTTCTTATGCATATGCATTATTTGATTCGGGAGCTTCACATTCCTTCATAGCTGCATCATTTATAACTGCTACCGGTACCTTAGTTCAAAGATTAGCCAAAACACTCACAATTGTGTCCCCTGTCGGAGACTCGGCATTGGGACTTATATGCACGGCAGTTAATACTGAACTAGCTGGACTCAGATTTGAGTTCAATTATCTGGTACTCGACATGACTTAGTATGATATAATCTTCGGCATGGATTGGTTGGCTAAGGTCGAGGCCAACATTGATTGTTATCGCCGAAGAGTGACATTTTGGTCACCCGAAGGAAAGCAATATGTGGTTCTTGCAAACAAGCAGAGTGGACTGCAGGAAGGTTTGAACCATGTGGTATTGAACAATATCATCATAAATAAAACACCAATTACTGAACTTCCGGCAATTGTAAAAGAGTTTGCGGATGTCTTTTCAAAAGAACTCCCTGGTTTACCGCCTATGAGGGAGATCAATTTTGAAATCAAGTTGTATCCTGGTACTTCACCAGTGTCTCTACCACACTATCGGATGGCACTAGCAGAGATGTCGTAGCTAAAGAAACAGATCGATGAACTGTTCAGGCTGGGTTACATCCAAAATAGCACATCGTCCTGGGGAGCTCCAGTGCTGTTTGTAAAGAAGAAGGACGGTTAACTCCGAATGTGCGTGGATTACCTGAAGCTGAATCACCTAACTGTCGGGAACAAGTACCCTCTGCCTAGGATCGATGACCTATTCGATCAATTGAGGGGTTCCAGCTACTTTTCGAAGATTGATTTGATGTACGGATATCATCAAATCCTGGTTAGGGGGGAAGATATAGAGAAGACAGCCTTCAGGACGCGGTACAGACTATACGAGTTTGTAGTCATGCCGTTTGGACTCACAAATGCACCGGCGGTGTTCATGGATTTAATGAACAGGATCTTCCGTCCGTATTTGGACCAGTTTGTTATCATGTTTATTGACGATATCCTGATCTATTCCAAGAGTCAGGAGGAACATGCAGAGCACCTACGAATAGTTTTGAATACTTTGAGGCAGAATAAGCTATATGCCAAGGCCAGTAAGTGTGAGTTCTGGCTATCTCAAATGAATTTCTTGGGACATGTCATAACAGAAAACGATATAGCCGTGGATCCAGCTAAAGTGACGGCAGTGAAAGACTGGAAAGCGCCAAAGAATGTAACCGAAATCCGTAGTTTCTTAGGATTGGCAGGTTATTATCGGAAATTTATTATGTATTTTTCCAAAATAGCGTCTCCATTGACTAGACTCACTCAGAAAGCAGTCAAGTATGAGTGGTCAGATCTGTGCAACCAAAGGTTTAAGAGCTGAAAGACAGACTTACAACCGCTCCTATTTTGATTTTGCCGGAAAGAGGCAAAGGATATGAAGTACAATGCGATGCTTCAGGAAAGGGACTGGGGTGTTCACTCATGCAAAGTCATCATGTGGTGGCATATGGTTCAAGACAGTTGAAAATACATGAACGTCATTACCCCTCACATGATTTGGAATTAGCTGCAGTGGTTTTCGCACTCAAAAATTGGAGACATTATCTTTACGGCGAGAAATTTGAGGTATTTTCTGATCATAAGAGTTTGAAATACTTATTTGATCAGAAGGAGATCAACTTGAGGCAGCGTAAATGGATGGAGTATCTGGCGGATTATGAGTTCACGCTCCGATATCATCCGGGTAAAGCAAACAAGGTGGTTGATGCTCTCAGCCGCATATCACATGCATCCGTGGCATGTTTGATCAGAACGGAATGGGAGATGTTGAATACCATTCGAGAGTTCAATCTCTATATCAACAACCATGGGAGTATGCATAATTTAATCATACGATCCAATATGGTCACCAAGATTGAATAAGAACAACGAGCAGATCCGGAAGTGGAGGAAATATGGGCCAAGATGTCCACTGGCGTAGTCATACCGGAATGGGAATTATGACCGAGACAAGGTCTTTCATTCCGAGGAAGATTATATATGCCAAAGAACTGTAGGAAAGAGCTATTGATTGAGGCACATCAATCCAAGCTCTCCATTCATCCCGGCAGCACTAAAATGTGTAACGCCCCGCCCTTTTCACCCTTCCGAAAATCAGAGTCTGAAAATTTCTTTTGAAAGAAACATAGAGTGAACAAGAGCGGGAGGCGTCACAACGTGAGTTAAGTTCAGACTACTCAAGTCTGAACGTTAACTGGCCACCCATGTGCACATGGACTAGACCATGATAATAAATCACACATAGAACTAACAATAACATGCGGAATAAACTAGACTAACTGCGGAATAATATGAATAGATAGTAAGCAAAAGTCTCAATTGATAATTAAGATAAAACAATCATCCCTAGTTAATAGCCTAATCAAACCATAGCAAAGTATTAACTTATTACATGTCCATCAAAATATAATTCAAATGACAGTAATAAAGAAATCTTGTTCATCATTCAAGCACTTAGACTTGGCTCCCCTCTCGGTCATCGACCTTCTCTTTCCCCTTCCTTGTTCCTGTGTTATCCTCTAAGGATAGAATTAGGGCGTTAGATCAACGCGCCCAGTAGGTTCCCGATTAGGGCTACCACATGGTTAGCATATAAAACATGCATATATATCATAGTACATGATTATCAAAAACACATAAAACCATGCTATGTATGTATGCAAATGTAATGAGCCCCACCCCATCACACATACATAGTCATCACTTGATGGGACTCTCACCGTCAAGGTAAATCACAATACACTTCCATCTGGGTCTCACATGATAAGGTAATCCACAGTAATCCTCGTTACCTGTGGAAAGACCCTTCATCATTGAGTTGATTCTGGCGGGACTCTCATCGTCTAAGGAGACCAATGTGACTATGATCATCATGTTACTCCTCCTGGCGGGACTCTCATCGCCTAAGGAGTCCAATGTGACTATGATCATCATGTTACTCCTCCTGGCGAGACTCTCATCGCCTAAGGAGGACGGTAACTCATAATTGCAACACTGTATAACCTCAGTCATCATCCCATGTCCATGCATTAGATGTCAATGTACATGTATGTCATTTGTAAATACATATCTCAATATTCAAAACCATATTTGATACATAATACCAAATACCACCTATCCCATAAAAACATGATAAAACCAAATCATAATTGTGGTTACAAGTAGGTAGGAAACCTACTGAAGATTCACTTCAGTACTTGATCTTTCTTTAGCGTCACCCGGTCACGACTCGCACGCTGTTCAACTTTCGGTACCTTGTCCATATAACAATCAGTAAATCACACTATCATTTACTTATTCATTCACATCTAAGACCCAACCACATCATGTGGGGTTCGACCATGCCCATGGCCGAACATCACCAACTTAGGATTTAACCTTTTAAAACTACCGATCCATTCCATGTAATGGATCCACACCAAAACCTATTGTCATGATCCATGATCTTTACATTTGAAACCTTTTAATTCAATATAAACCTTCCACACAAAATACTCCATATGAAGTGGTCCATTTACCCATACCATGATCCATGGGGTTCGGCCCTATACATGGCCGAACCCTATGGTTTACTTGGTCCAATAATCATCATGATTACTCATGGTTTTAACATGCTAATTCAACTATGAATAATACATGGTTCAGCCGCATATTAATCAACCAAAAACAGTAACAAGTATTCCATTAATTGCCATACGAACACCATAGCTTTATATGGTTTTTATCTCACAAAACCATCAAATACTTTCATGGAAATGTCATACCATTTCATGGGTTTCGGCCAACCCAATTGGCTGAACCTCATGGCCTATGGTTTAGATCCTTTTTTGTCAAATAAATATCTTTATTTAAAACACATAAGCTCTCCACAATTGATATGATTTCCATCTTCTTGAAAGCCATACTAAACAATCAAATACTTACATGGGGTTCGGCCATCCAAGGTGGCCGAACCCTATGTCCATGTTTTGGTCCTCTTAAGCATGTTTTAAGTGTCATTTACACATATAAAAAATCAGTACAATGTTACTATGTTTTTACCCTTCAAAACCATCCAAATAAGTTCATCACTTTGTCCAAATGACCGTAACCATTCATGAGATTCGGCCATCCAAGATGGCCGATCCAAATGGTCCATTTCATCAATTTTAATCCGTGATTTAGACCCATGATACCTTCAGTCCTTGATGTCATTCAAGTCCACGTTTTTTAACCCTCTTTAAAACATGCATTTGAGTCTTAATGAAACATCAAAACAGTCCACCAACTTCATGGTTTATTTGTTTCAAAAACATCAAAACCAAACAATCAATTGCATGGGGTTTGGCCCTCCATGGTGGCCGAACTCTATGACCTTTGGTTTTGAATTTCTTAATCATTCATCTAGGTCTAAATCAAACTTCCATATTTATGTTTTAACCTTGTCAAAACATACACTTTAAATCTAATAAAACATCTAAAAACAGTCCCATACTTGTATGGTTTTAAATTCCAAAAACCATCCAAATCTAATCCACATTTTTCATGGGGTTCGGCCAACTCATCTGGCCGAACCCAATGGCATATTTTCTTATCCTTTTAAGCCATCTAATCCCAGGTTTAGAC
This sequence comes from Chimonanthus praecox, assembly GCA_022113865.1. Classification (NCBI taxonomy): domain Eukaryota; kingdom Viridiplantae; phylum Streptophyta; class Magnoliopsida; order Laurales; family Calycanthaceae; genus Chimonanthus; species Chimonanthus praecox. Next base: position 25,439,666 of record CM039091.1, read on the forward strand.
TTATGACAAATTCGGCCATACATGACCAAATTATGTCATCCAAGTTTTATAACTTCAAGCTCTTTATTAAACCAAATACTTAAGTAAAAACTTACCAAACTTCCTTGCTTTTAATCTTTACTTCCAATCCTTCTTTGCCTTCTTTCCTTTGCTGTTTATGGTTGATTAACTGGTGCCAAAACCTCTACTATTTCAGCCAAGGAAACGAATTTGGAGAGAGGGAGAAAGAGATGGGAATTCTTGGATTTTCAAAGTGAAAATCGGCCAAGAATGGTAACATTTTCCTTTTGTAGTTTCAGCCCCATCTCCCATTCATCCTCCCTCATTTAATCTTGCCAAAACCGATGGGGTATTGGGTGTCATCCAAGACACCCCTTGGTGCCAAACGTTGCATCTCTTCATATTTGACACATGCATCTCATGAGATGCATAGTGCCGCCCAAGCTTGGTGTCCCTTGGCTTTGCCAAAGCACTTCTTCACTCTCAACGGCTGAGATGGATTTGATCAAGTATTGTGTGAGATTACAACTCCTTTCCACCTCTTGACTCACTAGGATCATACTCTTTTTATTCCAACTCAACTCATGCAACTCATCACATTTAATGCACCAAGTTTGAGTCAACTCTTTTCTTAAATCAAACTCATTCCAAATCAGTCCAACTCAAGCTGAACTAACTCACACTTGAGTTCAATTGAGGGCCCACACGGTCATCCCTGGTCAACCTAGTCAACCCGACCTATTGGGTCCCCAATCAGCCCCTTGACCCGTTTTGACAACATGACCCATTCATGGGCTGATTTTTTCCATTTCTAATTGGTTTTCACTTGTGTTTCAAGCTTACCCATTTTTGCTATACTTGATTTCCAATCAGTTCAGCTTGACCCCATTTAATTTGAGCTTATACAATGGTCAAATCATCCATTATGACCCATTGGGTCCAATTGGGCCCTTTGACCCATTTAGCCATTTTCAACCCAATTGATGTTCATTAACCATCCAATCAAACTTGACATTTATAATGTGCTCATATGATCTTAATTTGAGCAATGGGCCCCACCATTTCCTTATTTGACATCCCAAAATAATTAATTTAACAAACCAGGGGCATTTTTGTAATTATCCATTTCATTGAGAAATTGGGGTGTTACAAAATGTATCACGACCTGAAGAGACATTATTGGTGGCACGGACTCAAAAGAGATGTGGCGGAATTTGTGGCGCATTGTTTAACTTGTCAGCAAGTTAAGACGGAACATCAGAAGCCACCAGGGTTACTCAAACCCTTATCAGTGCCAGAATGGAAATGGGAGCACATTTCCATGGACTTTGTGATGGGGTTGCCGAGATCCTCAAAGGGCAATGACGCTATATGGGTCGTGGTAGACCGACTGACCAAGTCTGCGCATTTTATTCCTATCAAGATGATGGATTCATCGGAGACTTTGGGTCGACGGTATATCAAGGAAATCATTCGGCTACATGGCATTCCCCGAACTATAGTATCTGACAGAGATGGCCGATTTATCGGCAGAGTATGGCAGAGCATGCAGTCAGCTATGGGGACAGATCTACTGACTAGCACAGCATTTCATCCACAGACTGATGGACAGTCAGAGAGGACGATACAAACCTTGGAAGATATGCTGAGAGCATGCATGTTAGATTTCAAGGGTGGAACAGAGGACCACTTGCCACTGGTAAAATTCTCGTATAACAACAGTTACCAGGCAAGTCTTCAAATGGCTCCATTCGAGGCTTTTTATGGTAGGCTTTGTAGATCACCAGTGTGCTGCACAGAGGCTGGTGAGCCAGCACTAATAGGACCCGAGTTGGTTGCAGAAACCACCGAACAAATTCAGTTAATACGTCAGCACTTATTGACTGTACAGAGTCGGCAAAAGAGCTATGCTGACAAAAGAAGAAGGTTTCTGGAATTTGAAGTGGGAGACATGGTATTCTTAAAGGTCTTGCCACGGAAAGGACATATGAGGTTTGCGAAGAAGGGAAAATTGTCACCAAGATTTGTGGGACCGTTTCCCATCATAAGAAGAGTGGGGGATGTGGCTTATCAGATAGCACTTCCTTCACAATTGGTAGCGTTACACGATGTGTTTCACGTGTCGATGCTAAGAAAGTACAATCCCGATCCGTCTCATGTATTGAATGTCCAAGACATAGAAGTACAAAGCGACGTGGCATGCATCGAGAAACCGGTTAGAATATTAGAGACTGAGCAAAGGGTGTTTGCAAAATAAAACGATTCAGTTCGTAAAAGTGGTATGGGACCGACATGGTGTTGAAGATGCCACATGGGAACTCGAATCGGAGATGAGAACAGCTCACCCCGAATTGTTTATGTAATTTATTTTGGAACCCTACTTCGCTCGATTTTCGGGACGAAAATTTTAAAAAGAGGGTTATATTGTAACACCCCAATTTCTCAATAATATGAATATTTACGAAAATGCCACTGGATTGGTGAATTTAATAAATGTGATTGTTCAAATTAAGACCCTATGAACATAGTATATGGGTCAATTTATCATGAATGGGTAATGAAAATCAAATTGGGTCAATATGGTTAATTCGGTCAAAGGACCCAATTGGGACCCAATGGGTCATAATGGACTTGTTTGACCATTGGGTGAGCCCAAATTTAATGGGGTTAAGCAGAAATGATTGGAAATTAAATGGAACATAAATGGGTAGGCTTGAAGCACATATGAAAATCACATGCAAATGGCAAAAACAACCCATAATTGGGTCATGGCGTCAATTGGGTCAATGAGCCAAAGGGGGACCCAATGGGTTGTGTTGACCATGTGGACTATGTTTGACCCTGTGGACCCTCAAGTGAGTTCAAATGTGAGTCAAATCAGATTGAGTTGGAACTAAAATGAGTTGGAATTAAATCAAGTAATGAGTTGACTCAAGTTCATTAAATGAAATGCATTAAGTGTAGTGAGTTGGGTGTTGAGTTGGAAATCAAAAGGACCTTGAGTTCAAGTGAGTCAAATGGGATATGAAGGGTTGTCTTGATCTCAAAGACTCAAAGTCAAGTGATGGCACACGTTGGAAGTGAAGTGGTGCCTTGATCAATCCAAGGGTCACCATGGTTGGGTGCGGTTTTAATGAGGAAAGATGGAGGGGTCTTTCCATCTCAAAGGATGCATTGGTTGGTGCCAAGGGATACCTTGGTTGGCACCAAATGTCCCCTTGGTTTGAGCAAGAATTTATGAGGCAAATGAGAGGTTCAAGGGCTGTTTAACAAAATGGATTAACCACACCTTTGGCCGATTATCACATCAAGAAATCTTAAGAATTCTTATCTCTCTCCCTCTCTCAAGAACACACCCTCTTGGCCGAATTATACTTTGGTGTTTTCACCATTGATTCAAGCTTCTAATCAACTAAAGACTAAGGAAGCATAAAGGAGGGAAGCAAGGATCAAGAGGCAAGAAGAGAAGCAAAGGAAATTGGTAAGTGTTTCCATGGAATTTTGTTTAATAAAATGGGTTAAATGGAACATGGTTTGGCCATGGAATGGCCGAATTCATCAAGGACTTAAACCTTGGTTAAAGGTTGTTTAAAATGGTAAACATATATCATTGAGATGGCCGAACCCCATGAAATTTATTTGGTTAGGTTGATGGTTTTGAAGGCTACAGACCATGCAAAACCATGGAGGTTCGTACATGTTTTGATGAGGCAATGTAATTGTTAAAAAGGTTTGAATTATAGGCCATAGGGTTCGGCCAATGGGGATGGCCAAACCCCATGAAATCATATGATAATTATATGGTAATCTTTGATGGTTTTTGAGAGATAAAATCCATGTTATGTAATGAAAGTTTAAAAGGGGTTTTTGAATGAAGAAAAGTGTAATATGTTGGTCGGCCATTGGATGGCTGAACCATATGGTTTATGGTCAAAAGTATTGAGCCTAAGTTATGTATGAATGATGGAAGGATTGAGCCAAAGAGAACCATAGGGTTCGGTCATGAGAGTGGCCGAATCCCATGGACTGTTTTCTTGGGGTAATTGGACTAAGATTATGTTGGAATTTAAGTCTTGTTTTATGATTTTGTGTTAAGAATCATCTACGCTTAGTTATGAATATAAATTGATCAACCATGATAAATGGTGGAACATGAGATAAAAAACCATGGGGTGAGGTTCGGCCATGTAGTATGGCCGAACCCACTAATGATCATTTGATGGACTTAGGGTTAATTTTTATTATAATTGGAGAAGGGTGATGAAGGGATAAAAGAACCAAGGATGATTTATAGGGTTCGGCCATGGGTATGGCCGAACCCCATAGAAAGAAACTTGGGTCATGTTTGAGGGTTTTGAAGGATTAGAAGACCTAATTTGGATTGGTGAGGTTCGGCCAAGTAGTATTGCCGAACCCCACTAAGGTGGATTGGTTATGGAAATTGGTCTTTGAGCAAAAGTAAGCATTGGTTTAAGTCCAATGGCAAAACTGTAAATACAAGTCAAATGATAAATATGAAGGGATTGATCAAAGGACTTGGAAAGAGGGGTCCAAAACCAAAGTGATAAGGTTCGGCCAGGTTGTATGGGCCGAACCCTACCAAGATATGTTTGAAAGGTAAAGTGTTTAAGGGTTGATCAAATGAAAAAGGAAGATTAAATCCTAAGTTGGTGAGGTTCAGCCATGGGTATGGCCGAAACCCACAAGATGGTTTATGGGATCTAAACTTGATTAGAAATCAAGAAAATATGTTATTAACTTGCTGTTGAATAAACAAGGTGACGGGATTTGAGCGGCACGCGAATCGTGATCGGTTGAAGCTTAAAAGGAATGGACACTTAAGCGAAGTTTCCGTAGGTTTCCTACCTACTTGTAACCACTGTTATATTTGGATTTAATCATGTTTTTATGTGATATGTAGTTATTGATATTATGTTTCAAATTGGTTTTGAATGATGAGTTATATATTTACAAAGGACATATATATACATTGACATCTCATACATGGCATGGGGTGATGATTATGGAACAACTTAACGATGAGAGTTCCATCCAGAGGAAATGAGGAGTACTCTGGATTAGTTTGTCATATGGGTTCTATGCAGAGGAAATGTGAAGTACTCTGGTTTACATTGATATGAGAGTTCTATTCAGAGGAAATGTGGAGTACTCTGGATTACCTTGACGTGAGAATTCCGTCAAGTGATAGCTATGTATACTTGTGATGGGTGGGACTCATTACATTCGCATTTACATATATAGCATTGATTTCAGATGTTTTTGGATGATTAAATATTATGATATATGCATGTTTTTATATGCTAACCATGTGGTAGCCTTGATCGGAAAACCTACTGGGCGCGTTGATCCAACGCCCTAATTCTATCCTTAGAGGATAATGGACGAAAAGGAAAAGGGAAAGAGAAGGTCGAGGACCAGGAGGGGAGCCAAGCTTAAGCGCTTGGGTGTGGGATTGGATTGTTATTTTACTGTCATTTGAATTACGTTTTATGGACATGTAATAGCTAGTAACTTTGTTATGGTTTGCTTATAGTTTGATAATGGATATTTGGATTATCTAGTTTTAATGGGAGGCTTGTACTTGCTATCTATTCAGTTTAATTCAGCAATTGGTCTAGTTTTATTCCGCATGATTTGTTTAGTTCCATGTGTGGTTTGTTTTCATGGGTCTAGTCGATGCTCACATGGGTGGCCAGTTAAGGGTCGGACTTTGGAAGTCCAAACTTAACTCGCGTTGTGACGTCGTCCGCCCTCTTCCAGAGTTATTATATTATTATTTTAAAAAAACAAATTAGAGTCTGAATCTCGAAAAGAGCGGGGCGTTACAGTGGCAGTGAATATTACCAACCCCACAAGAAATCTCGTGCAAGTTCTTCAACCTCGACACCTACAATACAGCCAGCTGGGAGTGCCTTCTCATGTTATAATTGTGGACAGACGAGTCATATCAAGAGAAATTGTCCTCAATTCCACCAAGCCCCGTCTGTTAAGCTACAAGATTCGGACTACCCTTCGGCTTCAACACATGCAAGTCAATCCACAGGAAGTGTTTCCTCGTGTTATCAATGTGGACAAACATGTCATATCAAAGGAAGTTGTCCGCAGCTTCACCAAATACGGACAATAAAGCTTTCTAGCTCCACGTGCTATCAATGTGGACAAACGGGTCATCTTAACAGAGGTTGCCTACAGTTTCATCAGACACCTACAGTACAATTTTCTGGGAATACCTCCTCATGTTATCAGTGTGGACAGATAGGCCACCTCAAGAGAAATTGTCCACATCGCCATCGAGCACCTCCAGGGCGGACTCTCTATCACCCAACGGAAAGGTTTACACAATCACAGATGTCTCGACCTCAGGCCCAGATGGGACGGTCACCTGCTCCAGTAATTTCTAAAAGATTGCCTCTTCTCATCTCAACACTGGAAACATCTAATCGCTCAGTGATCCAAGGTATGGCCATCATTAGTAGTTCATATACGATAGCATTAACTGAGCATGGAGCTTTGTATTTCTTTGTGTCCACGTTTATGATTTCTGATATGGGTTTGTTTGTGGAACCCCTGTCATCTATCCCATTGGCAGTACACATCAAATACACACTGATTATTGCCTTCAAGGAATAACTCTTGGGAGTCACCTGAAAGGATAACTTACATGAATCAAGACTCGAGGATGATGCACTGTAGAGGATTAGACAATGAACAGTCTCGAGTGTTGAGGTAGAATACCTTGAATGAAAGAGAGAGAAGAGAGAGAGAATTTCCACTAAACCCTTAGGTATGGGGTAACAAAATATCGCAAATAGAGTTGGGTGACCCCAGTATTTGGTGAAACGAACATGTCTTTGTAGAACATCAAAGAAAATTGTGAGAGCAATTTTCGCAAATCATGGGTTGTCATTGGTAGACTTGCAAATAGTGTTGGTTAAAGTAGGATTGAACATTAGAGTGTTGAATGAAGACAAGTAAAACCATTAACTTAGTGTGAGAAAACAATGTGAACATTTGAAAAACATTTGTGTGTTTTATATTGACGCTTGTAACATGTAAGTTCTGAAATGTGTCTTATTTGCATTTTATGTTATATAGATTATAAATAAAAAGGTGTTAGTCATGTTACAACTTGTACGCAAGTGAAGAGGTATTTAGTTTTGAAAGGTATTTAGTTAGTGGTTTAATTTATGGAGATAAGCCCACTTGGAAATCTATGGGCGTCTACCGAGTTAGTCCGGACGGCTTACTCTGTAGAAGGCCGGTGGAGTTCCCTGAAAGCTTGAAAGATTTGATATGTCTAGATTGTTAATGAGATATGACTGGATTTAATAAACTTACCCTTGAGTGAGTTGAGTAAAGTAATAATGGAGAATTCCATTTGGTATGTATAAAGTTGTGACACTCCTTGTATTAGACTGTGATGCGTGGGCCAGGTATATGAGATGTGATGAGTCACATCGGGTCGTCTAAGTATGATGAATATTCATTATCACCTATCGGATTATCGGTGATTGTGACTAGTGATAAAGGTAACCATATAAGGATTACCAAAAGTAGAAATAAAGACCTTGTGGTAATATGACGTATTCAACAATTATGACGATTTGTAGTTTGATCAATATATGGATCAATGTTGAGATTGAGTAAGATCCACAAGTATGAAATTGAACGGTATGTTCATAGATGCATAGAAGTGTTTGAAACTCATAGGTTGATATGAGTGATTGTGATATAATTGCACGGTGTAGACCACAATAGATTGTGTGATGTGATAGCCACATTTGCATGATGTACCTGATTACTAGAATGTCGGTTGACTGATTCATGGGATTCAATTTCCATGTGTTGTATTAGAGTGCATGTGCCTTGTGTATGAGTGTGATGGCTGCATTGTATATCTGTGTATGACAGATGAAATGAATGTTATTATGTAATCAGATTAGTAAATTGCCATATGTGGCTTATGAGATAAGACTCCATGCGGGAGATTTGATTAAGAGCATGAAACCTATCTGTCCTCTTGATGGAGAGGTGTGAGACCAAGAAACCCAATAGTCCATGTGGGCGGGTGATGAGTGGGCGGGTGTTTGATGAGCATAGACTATCGCTAGCAGGCTACTGGTGAGGGGTGAGGTTGTTACTAATCTCACATCGAGAGCAGATGAGTGAGTGTGTGGTGCAAGTTGTATTGTAACGCGCGCCCCCTTTTCACGGAAAATTAGAGTATATTTTTTTTTTTTGAAGAGTGACAAAGGGCGCGGACGTCACGAAGCGAGTTAAGTCCGAGCTTCTAAAGCCCGGCCCTTAACTGGCCAACCCTACGTGTGCGTGGAACTAAGTCCACGAAGAACGGTTCACACGTAGAAGTAAGCTTGCGGAAAATAAACATTAAAGCGGGGGTTATAATAGAATCTATCCTACCAGTTTTAGAATAGCAGGGAAGATACACCATTAATTACTAAATTACCTCAAATTATCACATAGAAAGGTAAGTCCAAACCATAGCAAGAAATCTAAAATTATTACATGCCGACAAGCTAAGCTACTTAAATTACATTTCCAAAATAAAACTTAAATAAACTAAGTAGATGCTTTCCCAAGCTCCTAAGCTTGGCTCCCGTCCCGTCCACCGTTTCCGCCGTCTCCTACGTCATCAGCTAGGGTAGAAGTAGGGCGTTAGACAACGCGCCCAGTAGGACTCCGAGTAGGGCTAGCACATGGATTAGTGATAACAAGCATACCGATAACAATATAATAAAACCCATAAAATGAATGCCATGCCATGGGTGCCTATGTCATGTGTCCCACCCATCATCCATACCATCATACAATGTCATATCCCCCATGACGGCAAGGCCTCGTCAAGGTGTCCCCATGTTTGCTTCTCGGTCACCCCGACGGAGCATGGACTCCGGTTATAACATATCCAGCTATCCCCATGTTTGCTTCTCGGTAGCCCCGATGGAGCATGGACTCCGGTTATAGCACCTCAGGCTATCCCCATGTTTGCTTCTCGGTCGCCCCGACGGAGCATGGACTCCGGTTTCTTTATTTTCCCGCCCATGCCATGCATGAGATGTAAGTGCATTATGCTATGTTATATATATAACTCATAACCTTAATATATAATACATAGCCTTAACATATAATGCATAACATTAAAATAGAATTCATAGTATTAACATATAATTCATAACCTTAAAACCTATCATAATACCAATCACATAATTATCAAAATAAATTAAAGAAGCCAACATATAACACATAATCCACGGCTTACAAATAGGTAGGAATCCTACCGAATACCGACTAACGTCCTTTTTCGTTTCCGTCCGATAATCCGATCACCGATACACGTACCGCTTGCGATTTTCGATACCTTATTATACATTATCAATTAGTTCATGTTTTAATCATGTCCAAATCCATTACCCAAGCCTTAGTGGGGTTCGGCCATACACCATGGCCGAACCTCACTAACTAGGTTTGTGGGTCCCATTTAATCCGTTAATTATTTTAATTGGATGAATATAAAAACCAGCCACCCTAGACTTTATTAATCGCACATATGGTTGTTACTTAGAGCCCTTAAGTCCATAATCATTTCCCATGGGGTTCTTCACTTTGGCCATTATTTACGGTTTTGCCACTACCTCTCCCATGGTTAGACATTCACTTAACCATATACATTTTTGGTCCATGATTGTTCATTAAACTTAGACCCCTTACTGATCCCTAACTTAGGTCCGTTAATGACCCATCAACCATGTCATATGATCATTAAAATTAGCCATTGATTAACCTAATCTCCATTCATTTAAGCATATACATACACATTAGTCTTAGACAAAAAATGATCTACAATTGGGTCATGGGTTCGGCCATACACCATAGCCGAACCCATGATGTCTCTTTCTCCATTTTTCTTGGGTCCATTGTTACACATTTGAATCCATCATAAGTCATTCCATGAGGGGTTTTACATTATGCATTTAAATCATTCCTTTTTTATCAACATTAAATATATTTTGAGTCCATCAACTTAGCTACATTCCCCATTTGTTTTCCATGGTTCCAAAATACTTAGTCCATCAAAAGTTCCCATTATTTTCTTAGGCCTATTTACATTATTTAGATCCAAAATAAACCCTCCCATGAGGTTCATGGTTCATCCCTAATTTCACACCTTTAAAACATTATATCCTATACTTACAAATCCATTTAAAAACTATCAACTTCCTCCATCATCTTCCATCTTTTCACTCCCATTAAAATTATTAAACCTCACCATAGGGTTCGGCCATACACCATGGCCGAACCCATGGTTCATGGTCCATTATTCCTTGATGCCTCTTGAGGCCATAAAACCATTTACATTTCCCATAAATTTCATCATTTACAATCCCTTTAAAAATCACTACATTTAATCCTTAAAAAAAAATCCTCACAATCATAAATCATCCTTCCATGATTTTCTCATTTAAAACCCCTTTACAAAAATCACTAACATTAATCATTCGAAATCTTTAAAAACCATTAATCATATTCATGGTTTCCATTTCTTCAAAATCATACTTCCATGTTTAATTAAATCTAAATATATAGTGTCCTTAATATCCATTTTTTTTTTTTTCTTTTCTTAATCTATCTCTCCCATTTTATCCATTTCTCACTTCATCTTTGGATGGATCTTAGATCCAAGGCCCATGATATTTTTGGCTATCATCCAATCCAAGAAAAAAAATGGATTTCATGATCTCTTTTTAAATCTTTAAAAATGTAACCTCTTGTTTAAGAAATAGTTACAATCCGACGGCTCCTCCGACTTTTCTTTCTCCTCTCGGATTCCTTGGCATTCTCTTCTCTTCTTCTCCTTGATCTTTGGGTCAAGATGCTTGATCAAGATGAAAACCTCAAAGATTGGGTTCGGCCAAGGTAGGGTGAGATTTGAGAGAGGGAAGGGAGTAGAAGATGGGAAGAACTACCTCAAGTCTTGATCTTGAAGAGGTGGCCCAATACTTGCACTTTCCTTCTCTTTTCTTCTCTTCTTCTCTTCTTAATTTTCTTCTTCTTTCCTTCCTTGAGTGTGGGACGATTTTGAGAGAGCAAGAGAGGGAGAGAGAGAAATGAGAGTGAAATGAAGAGAGGAGAGGAAAACCTATCTCATTTTTGGTTGAGTAATTAATTCCTCCACCTACTACACATAGGCTAATGTGCTTAGTGGTGGTGGTCGGGATAAAACCACCACCCTAAGCCCATGGTTTTATTTTTTGTTTTCTTTAAGTGGTTTGTGTTTCTTAGAGTGGTTTTCGTCTTCCAACTTTGACCATTTGACCACCATTTGATTAGATTAGATTAATTAGTTAATTGGATCATTACTTAGGTTAATTAATTCCCATTTAATTTAATTCCATTAAATTTCTTCCATGAAGTCCACCCATGGTTGACCAAGTCAACCATGGTGGCCGGCCCCACCAATCCTAGCCTACCCGCCACCTCACATGGTGAGGTGGAGGTGGGCCCTATTCGGCCATGTCACTTAGGCTTAATCAAAATTAATCTTAGGTGATTCACATTAATTAAAAACACATTAATTCACTATGATCCTCTTTAGTTACCTTTGACTTATTCATGGTTGACCAAGTCAACCATGATGGTCGGACTCACCTATGCCTTGGTCCACATGCCACCTCACTTAATGAGGTGGAGGTGAGCCCCACTTGGTTATGCCATCTCGATTATTTCATCACTAACTTAGGTGGTTTAATTCCAATTCAATCCATTCCAACCAATTGGGTTACCATTGGGCCCATGGCCCAATTACATTCAACTCCTACCCATTTACTTTAGAGTTTACATCATCTTGATCCATTGGGTCTCAAATGGGTATTGGGCCCAATTTGACCATCCTTGGCCCAATTGATCATTTTTTACCAATTAAATAAGTTTCATCCAACCCATGGTCCATTGGACCATACTTGGGCCTTTGCCCCAAATTTTGATCCACTTAACATCTATTCCATCAAAATTCCTAATTTCCATCATTAAAATGAATAATAGCCACATATATATTGATTTAAAAATTCCGGGCTATTACATGTATTGAGAATATCATGGCTCCAAGTGAAATGGAACCTAACGATTTATAGTGGACCGTGTTAGAATGATGAAGTACACTTTTTGGGTGATCGATCTGATGACTGAGTGTTTAAAATCACGATGTATTGATGGATACGGGTATATGAGTATGAGATCGTGATAAACATAACAGTTCCACGAAGAATGTTGAACCAGTATATGAGCGGACTCATATTTAGATTATTGTCCCTGAAGAAGAATACAATACTTATGTTCGGATAAGGATGCTATGATGAGATAGACCCGTGATGGATGAGACCTACTCGATTGAGAAGACCCAAGGTCAGATGATTAGGAAGTCCTGGCATAATGTCATTGAGTAACACATCATGATGGACATTGATAATGATTTGGGTATGAGATTTTAATAAGATGATGAGTACAAGTGAAAAATGAGATTGTAGTATATCATGATTTGATAAATGTGGAAAAACGAAATCAACTCCATTTTTTTTCCACAACACAAGACACCGTTGATATGGAAATTGACCGTGCAACGAAGGAAGAAGACAATGAATGTCTTTCAAATAATGGTTATGTTTCCCCATCTGGACCTAAAGCCTATGACAGTAAAGACAGTATCGAATATGATGTGTCACACCATATGAAATGTTGTAGCAAATCGATATGGCACGCCATATGAAATGTTGTAGCAAATCGAGATGGCACGCCATCACCTGGTACTCAAGATTTTGGCGGTCAACCCCATGGTGATAGTCTTAACATTGATGACCCTTACATTGTCACAAAATCCGTAGAAGAGGTCCATAGAGAGGAAACCCATGTAAACAATGGACGAGTTGGTTTGGAAACGACATTACAAGTGAAGCACCTACTTGAGAACAAGAATCGGAGATAAGAATACTCCATCAAGAATTACTTATATGGAGACACCTTAGAACCCAAGCTTCGTCTAATTTTTGGGACGAAAGTTGGTGTTACTTTTGTAAGGACCCGAAATTTTGACCCAGTAACTGAGTACAATTATCCCTGAGTAATTCTGAATAAAATGTGGAGTTTTGAACTCAAGGTTGGAAAAGGATGATAAATAGTAAGGAGTATCAGGTGAAATGAGGAAGAATGAGAAATTTCCAAACCAACATATCGATAGAGTCGATGTGTCGATGAACCTGTAACACCTCGGATTTTCAGTTAATTATTTTGTACGAAAATAATCCATTTAATTTGTGACCATTAGTTATGGATCTTAAATTGGGTAAAGAATTGAGTCATTGGCCCAATTAGGACCCAACTGTTTTGGAATTGTTTTCAATAAAAATTAAATGGAGTTGAATTTAAATTGGTATTGCAATATTATATAAATAAGGAAGGAGATAATATTGCATGGCCGTGTATAGAGGGAATTTGGATTAATGATCATGGCCGTGTATATGAGATAATTAATCCATGATATGCGCATGGAATGGAAGCTAAGGAAGGATATGCGCATGGAGAAGATTAAATAAAAGATTGCATGGCCGAATATAAGATGTTATATCACAAAAAATCAAGGAATTATATGCGACCAAGGATTGTCCTAAATTTGGCAAAAACGTGTAGATGGATTGGGGATTAGACAATGATATCTTATTGATTAAATAAAGAAGATGTTTAAATCCAAATAAAGAAGATACTTGGCCGATTGGAAGGTGGATAAAAGAGAGGCAACAAGGGGTGCATGGCACCTTCTAATATTGGATGGATGGAATGATTTTAGGAATGAGATATGCGCATGAGGTGTTGGAGTGATATTAGGAATTGCTAAATGAATGGGGCATGGCACATTCCAAAGTTAGAAACAAAAGGGGCGCATGGCACTAAGGCAATTGTTAAACACAATGGGCGCATAGCACATTCTAAATTTAGGATTAAGAATGGCTAAACTTAAGGGTCTTGCTATCTTAATAAGATAGGACTGATTGGAGGATTAATTAAGGCAACAAGAGGGGCTCATGGAGCTTTCTAAAGATGGAACCAAGAGGAACTTCTATAAAGAAAAGTAAGTGCACATGGCAATGGTTATTTTACCAAGGGATACATGGCATTAAGCAATGGCCAAGTTAAAGTCATGCTACCTTCTAAATTGGGACAAATTAGTAGTAATAAAAGGAGGGAAGGAGAGGCTCACAGCAATACACAAATCAATAAGGGTCCTGGCGCTGGTTTGCATATTGGCAATAAGGTATTCTCGGCATAACAAAGAGAAGGAAGGGCAGCCAGCAAGGAGGAGAGAAGGCCAAGGAAGGAACGGATTGAAAGAACGAAGGAAAAACCGAAGGAGTCGCGTAAACGGTTAGTAGTTTGATTTTATATTTTTGTTTAAAAGAAAAGAACCATAGGGTTCGGCCAAGGTGTATGGCCGAACCCCATGGAAGAGAATTGGTAAATGGAAGAAGATTGGGGGATTGATTTTAAATAATTTTAAGGAAAAGGGCTGAACCATAGGGTTCGGCCATGTTGCATGGCCGAACCCCATGGAAGGGTTTTGGTGATTTTAATGGAAGAACATGGGACATAATTTTAGGGATGATGATTGGTAAATTTAATTTGATATATGGGTTGGAAAACCATGGAAGGACATTGTTTGGGTTTAATGATTTCAAAAGGATTTAAATTGAATTATGTTAATGCAATTAGATCATTAAATTAATGGAAGCATGAACCATAGGCTTCGGCCACAATGCATGGCCGAACCCCGTGTAAGAATATTGGTTAAATGTATGGATTTAAAATGGTAGTTAAATGGTTCAAGAGGAAATTAAAGGACCATAGGGTTCGGCCATGGTGTATGGCCGAACCCCATGGTGTTGTATTGGTATTTTGATGTTTGATTGTTGATTAAAATGGAGTATAGTTATTAAATGGGGAAGTTTCTAATTATGGAAGGAGGTTGCTAAATTAGGAAACTTTTTAAATATGGAAGGAACCTTGAATTATGATTTAATTATGGAAGGTGGAGATTAAATAGGAAAGTCTCTAATTATGGAAATATGCATGCTAAATTTGGAAACTATCTAATTATGGAAGGATGGATGATAAATTTGGAAACTTTCTAAATATGGACTTGTTGATCAAAAAGGAAGGCAACTTGAATTATGGATTCAAATATGGAAGTTGCTATGATTGGGAAGTTATACACCATAGGGTTCGGCCAAGGTGTATCGCCGAACCCCATGGACCAAATTAAGGGATCATATGGGGTTTTAGGTCATGGTTAATGGTTTGTTTTATGAATCAATATTATGGGTTTTTATTTATGTAGTTGATTTATGAATCAAATTATGAACCTATGTTACAGATCAACTTGGGAGTTTTATGTTGGGTTTTACGAATGATCAATTATGGACCTATGTTTTGAACATAAACATTAGCTAATGGAGACCATGGCAGAATTGTAAATAAAAGTGAAAATGTTAGGCCATGGGGGTGTATGGCCGAACCCCATGGGAATGATTATGGATTTTATGGACTTGATATGGTTAGGTTAATGGATCATTAATGGAGCTCTAACATGGATTGGTCATGGACTTAACATAAGTGATTGATTAAATATTAATTGGAGCATACCAATTTATGTTTATCAATTATATTATTGGACTACGGGTTATGTTAGCCATGGATGGCATTGTTGTAAATATAAGTGAAAGTGATGAATCATGGGTTCGGCCATGGTGTATGGCCGAACCCCATGAGGAATATTTTATGAACTTAAATATTATAAATAAGGAAGGTAAATGACTATGGATATGTACAATGGCATTATTGTAATTAACTAAATTAATGGACCATGGGTTTGGCCATGGTGTGTGGCCAAACCCCATGGGGATTGTTTTGATGAACATAGGGTTACGTATGTTGGATTAAATAATTAATTGTTAATTAAAGATTAGAAGAATGGAAATTTGGTAATATCGGCTGAAAATGATAAACCATGGGATTGGTTTATGAACTTAAAAATATTGTGAATCAAGTGGGACTTGGTTTTGATTGATTGTTATATTTTAAGGTAACGGGACCTCACAAGGTGTTTACGATCATGAGCGATTACCGAACAAAAGACGCAAGGACATGTTAGTGGTCTTTGGTAGGATTCCACCTCTTTGAAACCATGGGTTTATGTATACTGTTTTTATCTTATTTTTGATGAAATTTATATTGCAAAGGATATGTTTCAAATGGTGATTTTAAATGCTATGTTTATATGATTAAAATAGCATGTGTTGGATTTGTTTAAAAATCGATTTTTAATGCTATGTTTATATGATAAAATAGCATGTGTTTTCATTGGCATTTATATCTCATGCATGGCATGGGAGGGATGAATGGTAGCCGGAGATCCACCACTCCGTTGGGGCGTCCGTAAAACAATTGTGGGGGTACCTTGATGAGGAGAATTCCATCAAGAGGATACTAGGTGTGAAATGTAGCCGGAGATCCACCACTCCGTCGGTGCGTCCGTAAAAGAATCGTGGGGGATACCTTGATTATGAGCATTCCATCAAGAGGATATTTTGTGATGGGTGGGACTCATTGCATATGATAGTATGGCATGGCATTGAATCGGCATGATTATGACCTTTATTATCATGCAAGGTTTCCGGTTTTTATCTGTATGATTGGATCTCTATTATCATACACTGTTTTGGATATGATGTTTTATAAGTATGGTATGATTTATTATAACTGGATTTGATATATATTATATCTGGATTTTTGGTACTAACCCATGTGTTAACCCTAATTGGAATGCATACTGGGCGCGTTGTACTAACGCCCTACTTCTACCCTAGTGAATGATATAGGAAACGAGGGGAACGATGAACGCGAAACGGGCCAGGCACAGGAGCTTGGAGGATTATAGCTTATATTTTGTTTAAGATACTCATGGGCTTGTATTTTGAGTATCCAGAATTCGGATTGTAATAACTTAGATGAATTTGCTATAGCTAGGTGTTTCATTGGATAATTATGATATGATAATGATGATTAAAGACTTGACGTACTTTGCTATCTGAATGGAATAGAACTGTGTTCGATTATGTTTCCTCATGTTATGAATTTTATTCCGCATGTGCATATTGCTATGTGTGAACCATTTTCATGGACTGAGTCCATGCACACATAGGGTTGGCCAGTTAAGGGTCGGACTGTAGAAGTTCGGACTTAGCTCGCGTCGTGACATCCCGCTCTCTATCGCTCTTCGTTTATAAAAAAAAAAATAGACTCTGATTTTACGGGAAGAAGCGAGTGAAAAAGGGCGAGGCGTTAAAGAACCCAAGCCCATATATCGACATGATCAAAACTATCTACCTCAGAGCAATGGAAAAACACAATGCTTAAGAAATAGACCCCAAGTCATTCGAATCCCACATATCGATGGAGTCGATGTGTCGACAGAACCATCACTCGACATGTCGATTACAGCGATGTGTCGAGCGTGTCTAGTGTCCTAAGCCTGACACACTCAACCACCACCTGCATGTGTCACCTCATTCATTTAATGCATGATGCAACCCACACACCACCCCCACCTACCATTTCACTTAGGGCAACCAAAGGAAGAGATCCCCAGATCGATACATCGACCGAGTCGATATGTCGATGAATCCCTACAATCAAATAGAAGTACAAGATTCAACCAGAAGGACGTATCGACAGTATCGATGTGTTGACAGACTCCTCGCTCGATGTGTCAACCACAACGAGCGTGTTCAACTTCTTAAGTTAGATTCACCCACCTACCACCCTCCATGTGTCACCTCATGCAATAAATGCATGAGGCAACTATACACCTACCACCCACTCATTTTTAGATCTAGGGCAATCGAATGAGAAGAAGGAAAAGAGGAAAAGAGAGGAGGAGAGAAGAAAAGGAAAAGAAGAGAGGAATGGATGAATAGAAAGAAGAGGGAAAAAGAAGAAGAGAGAAAGAGGGAGAAAGCATTTCCCTCTCTCCCCACTCACTCATCCTCCACCATTTTCGGTGGTGTACTCTCCTCTATCTCCATCTGCTTCAAGAAAGAGGAGAACAAAGAAAATAAGAGAAAGTAAAACAGGGAGGAGAAAAAAAGCTTAAATCGGAGACCATTGTCTTCTTACCACGAAATCCCCAAAGATCTCCCAAGGTATGATTGACTTTATGCTGACTTAGAGTAAAATGATTACAATAGGATGTTTAGAAGTAGCATAGATACAATTTGGAAGAAGATAATCGTAAATGGGGGCATGCATAGTGGGAATCCATGGGTTTCGGTATTCCCAAGACGACACGTCGGTCACGTCGATGTGTCGACTGGACATACGACAAATGGGTCAAGAAATCTAAAGTATTAAACCTTAAGAACGAGACCCAGAATGACACATCGATAGAGTCGATGTGTCGAGTAATTTCAGAACATTACATGATGATTATGATGTGTTGGAATGATTTAAAAGATAAACTGGACCCAGGACGACATGTCGACAGTGTCGATGTATCGACCTTACCCAATCGACGTATCAACGAACACGATACTATCGATCTGAGACCAATCACAAAAAGTACAAACTAAACCTAGGGCGACACATCGGCATCACTGATGTGTCGAGTAGATCATGTCGATACTATAACACATAGTCCCACTACGGTCGTGCTATCTCCGAAACATCTCAAGAAATCTCCAAGAAACGGAAATCGGGTCTATTTTTTTGTTGAGACACTGCTTCAGCAACCCATACTAACCACGGGCAACCCACCAAGAAATGAATAACCAAAAGTACAACCATAGCATTCTCCATGATTAGAAAAAATAACATCAACAAGTTATTACATTTATCTAACTCAATAAATGTACACGTAGCTTAAATACATGAATAATCTCCCAACTACCAATAATGGAACTCTGACAGAACTAAAGCTACAGCTCCACATCCAATGTCCGATAGAGGGTTCCGTCGACCCCACCTCTAAGAAGTACATGTGAGGTAAGGGTGAGCTCTACGTGCCTAGTAAAGGTAGCACATGCATCATATATCATCAAGCATACACTACATATAATCATATGGACACATCAATGTCTAGGATGTCTACATGCACGACCATGGGAACGTGTGACCTACCCCTCGCTACAGTCCACCCACTCATGGGTACACAAACTGATCCCCAACTAGATTAGGGTCCCTGGCCCTCAACCAGTGCTATGACTCTCCCAAGGTGACCCACACACATTCCACAATCAACTCATGAGTCGGGCTCACTAGAGTCCCAAACATACTATCACACGGTAGCAATAATCGTACCAGTCCTCAACGGATTGCCAACTAGACCCATCTGTGGTCTCCTCAACCAAAGACTAGACTCCCGGTAGTCATACGAGTAGCCTCGGGCCTCATTTGCTGGTCTCAACACAACTGCCACATCCACCCCTTACAGAATTCCATAGGCCTTCTAGTGAGTCAGTCGGCGAAACTCACTCGTAAGGCGCCCATAAATTCCCAATGAGTCAACACCCACATCACAAGCCTCACACATGAACACCAAAGTCATAACCGCGGGTAATAACGCTATCACACCCCTCAGCCAAAATGTGGGCGAATAGACACTCTACTGACCTGGCTCCCAAAGTGACCCAGTACGTACTCTACGACCACCCTACCTCTTGGGACACCTCCACAAAAATCCACGTACACCACAGACTATCCCCACCCTGAAGGTGTCCTAATCCGAAATATCACAAGCTGTCCCCAACATACAAGTGTCTTATCCTGGAATACCATACCTCTGACTGTACCCACCCTGCAAGTATCATAGCTTGGAATACCACATCTCGGACTGTACCCACCCTACATGTGTTATAGTCCAGAATACTATACCTCAGACTATACCCACCCTGCATGTGTCATAGCCTAGAATATCATACTCAAACTGTACCCACCCTACAAGTGTCATAGTCTGGAATACCATACCTCAGACTGTACCCACCCTGTAGGTGTCATAGCCTGGAATACCAAACTTCAGACTGTAGCCACCTTACATGTGTCATAGCCTTGAATACCATACCTCAGACTTTACCAAAATATCATACCTCAGACTATACCCACCATGCATGTGTCATAGCATGGAATACAATACCTCAGATTGTACCCACACTGCATGTGTCATAGCATGGAATACCACACCTCAGACTTTACCCACCCTGCAGGTGTCATACCCTAGAACACCATACCTCAGACTGTACCCACCTTGAAGGAGTCATAGCATGGAATACCACACCTCAAATTGTACCCACCCTACATGTGTCTAGCCTGGAACACCACACCTCAGATTGTACCTACCCTGCAGGTGTCATAGCATTTAATATCACACCTTAGAATGTATCCACCCTACAGGTGTCATAGCCTAAAACACCATATCTCAGATTGTACCCACCCTGCAGGTGTCATAGCCTGGAATACCACACCTCAGACTGTACCCACCCTGCATGTGTCGTAGCCTGGTACGTGCATCACAACCATGACCAACCCAACCACCCCAGGCTTCCTCATCAAACCCATGCGTCCGGTCAACTGGTACCACGGTTTGCGCCTCATCCCCTGACCTGAACATGGGTGGAACACCCTCAACCCCCAGTCATCATGTGGGTGGACCACTCAACCCATCAGACAACCAGTGGCGCCTCATTTGTCATGTACTCTAGTACCGTGTCTGTAATGACCTTTAAGTCTTCCTTGAGTGAACCAGCGCTCGAGCCAAGAGCTTCCCTGAAGTATCCAGGACCACCTAACCACTTGTTCCTCTTGATTTCGCCGGACACCTTGCCCTCTAAACTGCACCACGCATCCCATAGGTGTGCCCGAAGATCACAAGAATAGGCCTAGTCAATCCCTCACTTGAGTGTGCATCCACCCATGTCTGGCCACTGGGTAGTCCATAGCTCAACTACGCTTCCACTGCGCGGCTTCACACAATATTCAAACCCCAACTACCTGATAAACTAGGGGGAATCTCTAAATCTTGGTGTAGCCTAGTACTTATGCCCCACTAGCATGCCACAATTACTAGTTATATACATGCACGGTTGATTATAAGCATGTTACCAAAATGGTAATAATGAATCATAATCGAGTACGTGCATAGTTATCTTTAGCAGACTAACATATTGGCACTCAAACATGTTATCAACTAATCATCATCAAACAACAAAACGTGGTTATACAAAATAATATCACATTCATTTATATCATGTGTATACATCACTAACTATCACATTCTAGCATGTTAACATCCAAACACGTTATCAACCAAAACATGTTCCAAACAAGCATGGTAGGCAATACCATCTACTATCTAACGCATGCGATTCTACGACATGTTGAATAACTATCAATTGCAAACATCGCAGCTTATCACACATTTCAACCAATCATGTTATCAAACCGTCAATTCATCATGAGATCAAATGAACAACTCATACATGCTCCTGTGAGCTGAGGGTACACATACATCTGGATGGGGTCCCTGCCACATAATGGTATCAACAGCTTCCTTGCCAAGTGGCTTATTGTAACGCCTGGCCCTTTTTCACCCGCTTTCCAAAAATCAGAGTCTATTTTTTTTTTTGAAATAGAAGAGTGAGAGAGGGCGCGGACGCCACGACGCGAGTTAAGTCCGAGCTTCTAAAGCCCGACCCTAAACTGGCCAACCCCACGCGTGTGCGGAACTAAGTCCACAAGAATGGTTCAAGCGTAGGAAGTAAGCTCGCGGATTATAATCATTGCGGAACATGATAATAGAGTCTATCCTACCGATTTTTAGATAGAAGGGAAGATACAACATTAAATTACCAAAATGCCCCTATGATCATATTTATATCACCAAATGTAATTGTCCATAAGTAACGTCCAAACCATCGCAAGAAATGTAAATTTATACAACCCGACAAGCTAAGTTACTTTAAAATTACATCTCCAAAATGTAAACGTAAATAAACTAAGACTGCGCTTCCCAAGCTCCTAAGCTTGGCTCCTGTCATGTCCACCGCTTCCGCCATCCCCTGCGTCATCAGCTAGGGTAAAAGTAGGGCGTTAGTCAACGCGCCCAGTAGGACTCCGAGTAGGGCTAGCACATGGATTAGTGATAACACGCATACCGATACAATAAAATATAACAAAATAAGCATGTAATGAATGTTATGCCATGGGTGCCTATGTCAGTGTCCCACCCATCATCCGTATGATCATACAATGTATTGTCCCCATGTTTGCTTCTCGGTCGCCCCGACGGAGCATGGACTCCGGTTATAGCCCTCAGGCTATCCCCATGTCTGATTCTCGGTTGCCCCGATGGAGCATGGACTCCGATTTCATTATTTTCCCGCTCATGCCATGCATGAGATGTACGTGCATTATGCTATGTAGTATATAGATAAACCATAAATTTAATATACCATACATAGCCATATAATGCATAATGTTAAAATATAATCCATAACACCATCATATAATTCATAAATTAAAACTCATCATAATACAAGTCCCATAATCATCAAAATAGATTAAAATAAAAATCACATATCCACGGCTTACAAAGAGGTAGGAATCCTACCAAATACCGTGTAGCGTTCCGTTACGTTTTCCGTTCGATAATCCGGTCGCCGATCGCGTACCGTTTGCGACATCTCGATACCTTATTACATTTACCGAATTAGTCCATACGTTATCCATGATTAAGTTCCAATCTGATCATAACCCTAGATCCATTCAATGATCCTTTACAAGTTTATCAAAAATTGGTCCTTAACTTAGCCCATTATCCATTTGGTTAAAACACATATATAGATCCGATTTTTGGCCATTTCAAATATTGCATTGAGCGAGCCTAAAACGCAGCATCTATACGTTTCATTTAATCATTCATAATGTCCTTCTAATATATCCAATTCCATGTTCAATCCACATAGGGTTCGGCCATGTACTATGGCCGAACCTATGGTTTTTCAATGTGGCACTTATTTACCGTTTTGCCATTCCTCTCCCATGGTTCAATCATCCATCCATTTATGTACGTTCTAAGTCCAACAATTTATTCATACTTAGATCCATTTAATCATGACCTAGCATCATAAAATCAGCCACCTATTATCTAATTTTGAAAAACATTTAATCCCATATGTCCTTTCACATTTGCCCCTAAAGGTGGCCCACAAAGAGATCCTGGGTTCGGCCATACACCATGGCCGAACCCATGGTACCCTATATCCCTTCTTTTGGGTCCATTTTGTCTCATTTAATCCTATCACCAATGAATTTAATTTATTCATTTAAGTCCCCATTCTCATCCCATTTAAAACCTCACATATCATTTTCATAAATCCATTAAAATCTAGCATTCTTCTATGTCATTTTCCATTTATTAAAACCACTAATCACCACCCTAGGGTTCACCTTTATGGATGCCATTTTCAAAGACTAATGTTTTGTCCCAAAAATAATCCATTTTAAAATCACTAACCTTCATTCATTTTGGCCCTTTAAAAACCCATACCATACACTTTGTAAATCCATTTAAATTTTACCATTTACTTACCCAAATTTCCATTTGCTTAACCACATGTATAAACCATAACTTAGCCCACAATTGACCTAAAAACATGGGTCATGGGTTCGGCCATACACCATGGCCGAACCCATGATGTCTTTCCCTCATTTTTACCTTGGATCTTTAATCATATTTAAAGTCCACTTACACCACCAATCATTTCCTCATTATCTCCATAATTCAAAAATATTTAATCCCCCACTTCCATCCTTTAGTACCCATTTGAAAATCACATACCATACTCATAATTTTCAAACTTTAGAAAACATTAACCATTGAGCATCTAAGAGCCCTAACCTTCATAGATCACTAAACATGGGGTTCAGCCACCTTGTATGGCCGAACCCTATAGTCCATGATTTCTTTAAAACATCATACCCCCATTTGAATTAAATCATCTATTTACATCATTTTCATCCCATTTAAACATCACATTCTATACTCAATAAATCCATTTAAATCTATCATTTTTCTCCATTATCTTTAAACCCTATAATCTTAATAAATTACCCATTATTTACGATGGGGTTCGGCCATACTACATGGCCGAACCCTATGGTCATCCATTCATTCCATTCTATGCCTTTAAACCCTATTTAAAATCACCTATTTTAAATCACTTGAAAACTAATTATCATAAATCATTCTCCAACATTTTGAAACCTTCTAACCTTAATAAAATCATCAATTACTTTGCATTTACGAAGCCTAACCTTTTCTCCATATTTTTCCATACTTCCATCATCCATCATTTAATTCTCCTCACAAATCCGTAACAATTATTTTAAATACTTAACATCCCTAATCCATTACTTAATCCATTCCTCCATTTTATCCATTCCTTATCCTACCATTGGATGGATTTTTAAATTCAAAGCCTATGATGGTTTGGCCACCATCCAATCCAAGGAAATGGATTCCAAAACTTAAAACCCTAAAAATTAAATTCTTGTTTAGAACATACTTACTATCCGACGACTCCTCCGGTCTTTGTCGCTCCCGTCGACTTCCTTGGCCTCCTTTCTTCTTCCTCTCCTTGTTTGATCGGCTAGATGTACTTGATCAATGGTGAAATATGCTTGGATCGGCTATGGTAGATGGGGTTAGATTGAGAGAGGGAGAGGGGAAGGTGATGGAAGACAAGATCTTAGCCTTTGATCTTGAAGGGGTGGACCAAGGCTTGTTCTCTCTTTCTCTTTTCTTCTCTTATTCTTCTAAGTTTTCTTCTCTTTTTCTTTTCTCCAATGCATGGGATGGTTTTTGAGAGAGGTGAAGAGGGAGAGAGTGAAATGAGAGGGATGAGATGGAAAACCCATCTCATTCCTGGGTCTTACTTGGACCATACCCCTCCATTATGGCCTCACCAACCAAACATGGGCTAGCTTGACTTTGGTGGTGGTGGTTGAGACCCAACCACTAACCATGGCTCCCTTGTCCTCTTTGACTTGTCTATGTTGACCCTAATTAACCAACCAAATTAATTAAGTTAAGTCCTCACTTAGGTTAATTAATTTCCATCCAATTTAATTTCATACAATTTATCTATTTAAGAAATCCACCCATGGTTGACCAAGTCAACCATGGTGGACGGCCCCCACCTATACCTACCCCACCCGCCACCTCACTTGGTGAGGTGGGGGTGGGCCCCACTTGGCCATGTCACTTTAACTCCATTAATCTTAACTTAGATAATTTTACAATAATTTTAATCAATTTAATTCACTTTAATCCACATTAGTCCTCTCAATTTGTCCATGGTTGACCAAATCAACCATGATGGTTGGCCCCACCTTTGCCTTGGTCCACAAGCCACCTCAATAGGTGAGGTGGAGGTGGGCCCCATTTGGCCATATTACTTAATCTTGATACATCTTAACTTAGATAGTTTTATAATTATCTAATCTATTTAATTTATCTTAATTGGATCACCATTGGGTCCATGACCCAATTATATTTTATATTTTGTCTTTCCCATTTATTTTAGGGCTTACCTACTTTGGCCCATTGGGTCCCATATGGTCCTTTGACCCAAATTGACTATCTTGTCCCAATTACTTACCATTGACCCATTAATTGTATTAATTCAAATTCATGGTTTATTGGGTAGACATTGGGCCCATGGCCCAATTAAATTCCCTCCTTACCTTAGGCTTACCTCAATTGGGTCCATTGGGTCCCATATGAGTATTGGGCCCAATTTGACCATCCTTGACCCAATTAGTCCTCATTGACCCATTAAATGGATTTCATCCAATCCATGGCCCATTGGACCATTCATGGACCCTTGTCCCAACTTTTGATCCATTTGGTATTCCATCATGTCAAAATTCAAATTAAAATCAATAAATGCCAAATATATATTGATTCGAAAATTCGGGCTATTACAATAGAATCCTCTTTTGAAATTTTTGTCCCGAAAATTCGAGCGAACTAGGGGTCCAAAACAACTCATGCGAAGAGCTCCGGATAAGCGGTTTTCATCTCCGACTTAAGTTCCCAGGTGGTTTCTTCACTGCCATGTCGTTCCCATACCACCTTGACGAACTGAATGGTGCGGTTCCGTAGCACCCTTTGTTCACTTCCAATAACTCTGACCGGCTTCTCCACATATGTCACATCACTTTGTACATCGATGTCTTGAACATTTATCACATGGGAAGGATCAGGATTGTACTTTCTCAGCATGGACACATGAAATACATCATGTAGAGATGACAGCTGTGGAGGGAGCGCTAATTGATAAGCTACCCCTCCCACCCTCTTCAGTATCGGGAACGGCCCCACAAATCTAGGCGACAGTTTCCATTTCTTCCCGAATCTCATCTGCCCCTTCCGTGGTGAGACTTTCAGAAATACCAAGTCTTCCACCTCAAACTCGAGGAACCTTCTCCTCTTGTCGGCATAGTTTTTCTGACGGCTCTGTGCAGTGAGTAGATGTTGCCGTATCAGCTTAATCTGTACTGTAGTCTCTGCAACCAAATCCGGCCCAATCAACGCAGGCTCACCGGTCTCCGTCCAACACACTGGCGATCTACACGGTCTACCATATAAGGCCTCAAATGGAGCCATCTGAAGGCTTGCCTGGTAACTGTTATTGTAAGAAAACTCCACCAGTGGCAGATGATCCTCCCATCCGCCTTTGAAGTCTAGCATGCATGCTCTCAGCATATTTTCCAGTGTCTGTATCGTCCTCTCTGACTGTCCATCAGTCTGTGAATGAAATGTTGTGCTAGTTAATACATCGGTCCCCATAGCAGACTGCATGCCCTGCCATACTCTGCCGGTGAATAGTCCATCCCTGTCGGACACAATAGACCGGGGAATACCATGTAGCCTGATGATCTCTCGGATGTACCGTCGACCCAAAGTCTCTGATGACTCTGTCATTTTGATGGGAAGGAAATGTGCGGACTTGGTTAACCGGTCCACTATGACCCATATCGCATCGTTGCCCTTTGATGACCTTGGCAACCCTGTTACGAAGTCCATAGATATGTGCTCCCATTTCCATTCTGGTACCGGTAAGGGTGTAACTAGGCCCGATGGTTTCCGATGTTCTGCCTTAACCTGCTGACAAGTTAGGCAACAAGCGACAAAGGCTGCCACATCTTTCTTAAGTCCATGCCACCAATAATGCCTCTTAAGATCATGATACATTTTCGTGCTGCCCGGGTGGATAGAGAGTTTGGTTTGGTGTGCTTCAATCAGCAACTCTCTTCTGCAATTCTGAGGTACGTATGTCCTGCCTCGGAACATAAGACCTTGTCCGGGTCGTAACTCCCATTCCGGTACGACCTCACCGGTGGACATCTTAGGCCAAATCTCCTCCACTTCTGGATCTGTCCGTTGTTCCCGTTCAATCTCAGAGACCATGTTGGATCGTATGATCAGATTATATATGGTTCCATGATCATTGAGGTAGAGTTTAAATTCTCTGATGGTATTTAGTACTTCCCATTCCGTCCTGATCAAGCTGGATACTGTCGCATGTGACATGCGGCTAAGGGCATCAGCCACTTTGTTTGCCTTGCCAGGATGATAACGAAGTACGAACTCATAATCCGCCAGATATTCCATCCATCTACGCTATCTCATATTGAGTTCTTTCTGATCAAATAAGTACTTCAGACTTTTGTGATCCGAGAACACCTCAAACTTTTCACCATAGAGGTAGTGTCTCCAGCTTTTGAGAGCGAAGACCACCGCTGCTAGTTCTAGATCATGTGTGGGATAATGCCGTTCATGAATTTTCAACTGTCTTGATCTATACGCCACCGCACGATTACTTTGACTGAGTGTACACCCCAGTCCCTCACCGGAGGCATCACAGTACACCTCATAATTTCTGCCTCTTTCCGGTAAGATCAGAATAGGAGTTGTCGTAAGCCTCTCCTTAAGCTCCTCAAATCTTTGATTGCATAGATTGGACCACTCAAACTTGACTCCTTTCTGAGTGAGTCGGGTAAGTGGAGCCGCAATCTTGGAGAAGTCCATGATGAATTTCCGATAGTAACCGGCCAATCCCAGAAAACTGCGGATCTCGGTCACATTTATCGGCGCTTTCCATTCCTTGACTGCTGCTACCTTAGCCGGGTCCACGGCTATACCTTCCTCTGATATGATGTGCCCCAAGAAGTTGACTTCAGATAGCCAAAATTCACACTTGTTGGCTTTGGCATACAATTGGTTCTTCCGCAAGGTGTCTAGAACTATCCGTAGGTGCTCGGCATGTTCGTTCTGACTTTTGGAGTAGATCAGAATATCATCGATGAATATGATCACAAACTGATCTAAGTATGGACAGAATATCCTATTCATCAGGTCCATGAACACCGCCGATGCATTAGTAAGCCCAAACGGCATGACTACATACTCATGTAACCCATACCGTGTCCTGAAGGCAGTCTTCTCTATGTCCTCCTCTCTAACCCGAATTTGATGGTATCCGAACATCAGGTCAATCTTGGAGAAATGAGAGGAACCCCAAAGTTGATCAAACAGATCATCAATCCGGGGTAGGGGATACTTGTTCCTGATAGTCAGCTGATTTAATTTCCTATAGTCCACACACATTCGTAGGGTACCGTCTTTCTTTTTCACAAATAACATTGGGGCTCCCCATGCGGATGTACTGTTCCGAATGAAGCCTAGTCTGAGCAGTTCATCAATTTGCTTCTTCAGCTCGGTCATCTCAGCTGGTGCCATCCTATAATGGGGTAATGATACTGGAGCGGCGCCGGGGTATAATTTTATTTCAAAGTCTATCTCCCTCTTGGGTGGCAAACTAGGGAGTTCTTTTGGGAATACCTCGGCAAAATCTGCGACTACCGCCGGAAGTTCAACCATTGGTGCCTTATCTAGTCTGAGGCTGTTCAAGGCGAGATGGTTCAATTCCTCCTGCAGCCTTCTAGGGATACCCTGCCTGTCAGCGTGTACCACGTACCGCTTTCCTTCGGGTGACCAAAATATCACCCTACGAAAATGGCAGTCAATATGGGCCTGATACGTAGTCCACCAATCCATGCCAAATATGACATCATATTCTGCCATATCGATTACTAAATAGTTGAACTCAAATCTGAATCCCGCGAGTTCCGTGTTCAATGCCGTACATATAAGTCCTAATGATGTGTCTCCGACGGGGGATACAATGGTGAGTGATGTGGACAGGTTTTGTACTAGTGTGCCCGTGGCAGATATGAATGCAGCAGATATGAATGAATGTGATGCTCCAGAGTCAAATAAAGTAATAGCATAGGAACTACCAATTACAGCCATACCTTGCATCACTGAACGGTCCACTGCTACTGGAGATGGTATGGTGAAGAATCGTCCAGATCCCGCAGGTTTTGGTGCCCGCCCTGCCTGATTATATGTTCTGCCTCCCCGCGACTGTGTTGGTCTAGTTGGAGGGCAGAAAGAGCCCCTGAAGTTGGAGGGTCGGCTAGTCTGTGGACACCCTCGCTTGTAGTGGCCCTGTTGGCCACACTGATAACAGGTGTTCCCACCCCGGGGAACCTGTGTGACTGATGCTGATGTAGAAGGCTGACTGGGGCGAAAGCCCCTGGTAGATCCCGTGGAGGGTGAGGGCCTGCTAGGATTCGGGCGGAATTTCTTGTTGGGTTAGAATGTTCCCCGCCCAACCTGCTCTCGGCGGTTGTCGAACCGCACTATCTCATTTAGTTCCCATTCTGCGATGGTGGCCCTGCTAACCACCCCTGCCAGTGTGGGCTCTTTGAAATGGTCACTCTAGACTTGATGATTCGCCGAAGGCCCGTTCAAACTTGCGGGCCCTTCGGTGTTCAGTATCCACCATATAGAACGCATAGATAGACAGCTTAAGAAATTCTCTGTGATACTCCGCCACTGTCATGTTGCCTTGTACCAATGAGATGAAGTCTTCAGTCTGGCTCTCTCTTTCTTCCTCCGAAAAAACTTGTTCTAGGAAGGTGGCTGAGAACCACTCCCATGTCATGGGGATCCTTTCTCTTTCCGGTACCAGCGTTTGTTGCTTTTCTACCACTTCCCACCAACTACTGGCATCCTCGATCAGTTGGGATGTGGCCAGTAAGATCTTATCAGCAGGACTGGAAACCTGGAGCAAATTCAAGATTTGATTGATCCTCTTTAACCAGTGCTCCGCTCCCACAGCCTCTTCCTTTCCCTTAAAGTAGGGAGGGCGCTGTTGTTGGAAGTCCTTGACCATCTTCCGTTTACTGGAGTCGCTGGCAGTCGCATTGCCGCTTTAGTGTTGTTGGAGAGCAGAAGCGACTACCGCTTGGACTATGTCTCTTAACTCGGGAGTACACCTTCTATGTTTATACTATTTTGTCCCTTGGCTGTATGAGGTGGTGGTTGTACTTCCTCGTCCTGACGAGGGGGTGTTACCTCTTTCTCTACCCGTGGGTTACGGCGGGTTCTTTTTTTTGGCGGCATTTCCTAAGTCATCGAAAAATATTGACTTAGTTCCCTCGTAATATTGGCATGTTCATAGTTCAGAACAATTTTCCTAAGTATCAAATATTTCCTTCAATTTGGGGGAGAATTGTCGATCAAGTATACTTCCTTTTTGGGGGAAAATTCCTAAGTATCGAATATCTTTTCTTTCATTTGAGGAAAGTTGCCAAATAAGCATACTTGGTTTGGGGAAAACTTCCCATCTAGCTATGTTTGTCCATTTTTGTGAAATTGGGGGAAATGTTCCTACGTTTGATAAACCTATCAATGTTATAATGATTGTACTTCCCTTCCTATCATTTTCTTACATCAAATGTGGCGCTCAGATTGAATGTTTCAGTCTGAGTCAATCGAAGTAGATTAATCCGGCCCCCGTGCAGCGGACTCCGAAGAGTCAGTCAGTTGGGATTCTTAGCTGTCAGTGAGACATGCAACCGTCTTAATCTTACTTCGAAAGATTCATTCTTTCGATTTTGCTCTGATACCAAATGTAACGCCTGGCCCTTTTTCACCCGCTTTCCAAAAATCAGAGTCTATTTTTTTTTTGAAATAGAAGAGTGAGAGAGGGCGCGGACGCCACGACGCGAGTTAAGTCCGAGCTTCTAAAGCTCGACCCTTAACTGGCCAACCCCACGCGTGTGCGGAACTAAGTCCACGAGAATGGTTCACGCGTAGGAAGTAAGCTCGCGAATTATAATCATTGCGGAACATGATAATAGAGTCTATCCTACCGGTTTTTAGATAGAAGGGAAGATACAACATTAAATTACCAAAATGCCCCTATGATCATATTTATATCACCAAATGTAATTGTCCATAAGTAACGTCCAAACCATCGCAAGAAATGTAAATTTATACAACCCGACAAGCTAAGTTACTTTAAAATTACATCTCCAAAATGTAAACGTAAATAAACTAAGACTGCGCTTCCCAAGCACATAAGCTTGGCTCCTGTCATGTCCACCACTTCCGCCATCCCATGCGTCATCAGCTAGGGTAGAAGTAGGGCGTTAGTCAACGCGCCCAGTAGGACTCCGAGTAGGGCTAGCACATTGATTAGTGATAACACGTATACCAATACAATAAAATATAACAAAATAAGCATGTAACGAATGCTTGCCATGGGTGCCTATGTCATGTGTCCCACCCATCATCCGTATGATCATACAATGTATTGTCCCCATGTTTGCTTCTTGGTCGCCCCGACGGAGCATGGACTCCGGTTATAGCCCTCAGGTTATCCCCATGTCTGATTCTCGGTCACCCCGACGGAGCATGGACTCCGGTTATAGCCCTCAGGCTATCCCCATGTCTGATTCTCGGTCGCCCCGACGGAGCATGGACTCCGGTCTCATTATTTTCCCGCCCATGCTATGCATGAGATGTACGAGCATTATGCTATGTAGTATATAGATAAACCAAAAATTTAATATACCATACATAGCCATATAATGCATAATGTTAAAATATAATCCATAGCACCATCATATAATTCATAAATTAAAACTCATCATAATACAAGTCCCATAATCATCAAAATAGATTAAAATAAACATCACATATCCACGGCTTACAAAGAGGTAGGAATCCTACCGAATACCGTGTAGCGTTCCGTTACGTTTTCCGTTCGATAATCCGGTCGCCGATCGCGTACCGTTTGCGACATCCCGATACCTTATTACATTTACCGAATTAGTCCATACGTTATCCATGATTAAGTTCCAATCTGATCATAACCCTAGATCCATTCAATGATCCTTTACAAGTTTATCAAAAATTGGTCCTTAACTTAGCCCATTATCCATTTGGTTAAAACACATACATAGATCCGATTTTTGGCCATTTCAAATATTGCATTGAGCGAGCCTAAAACGCAGCATCTATACGTTTCATTTAATCATTCATAATGTCCTTCTAATATATCCAATTCCATGTTCAATCCACATAGGGTTCGGCCATGTACTATGGCCGAACCTATGGTTTTTCAATGTGGCACTTATTTACCGTTTTGCCATTCCTCTCCCATGGTTCAATCATCCATCCATTTATGTACGTTCTAAATCCAACAATTTATTCATACTTACATCCATTTAATCATGACCTAGTATCATAAAATCAGCCACCTATTATTTAATTTTGAAAAACATTTAATCCCATATGTCCTTTCACATTTGGCCCTAAAGGTGGCCCACAAAGAGATCATGGGTTCGGCCATACACCATGGCCGAACCCATGGTACCCTATATCCCTTCTTTTGGGTCCATTTTGTCTCATTTAATCCTATCACCAATGAATTTAATTTATTCATTTAAGTCCCCATTCTCATCCCATTTAAAACCTCACATATCATTTTCATAAATCCATTAAAATCTAGCATTCTTCTATGTCATTTTCCATTTATTAAAACCACTAATCACCACCCTAGGGTTCACCTTTATGGATGCCATTTTCAAAGACTAATGTTTTGTCCCAAAAATAATCCATTTTAAAATCACTAACCTTCATTCATTTTGGCCCTTTAAAAACCCATACCATACACTTTGTAAATCCATTTAAATTTTACCATTTACTTACCCAAATTTCCATTTGCTTAACCACATGTATAAACCATAACTTAGCCCACAATTGACCTAAAAACATGGGTCATGGGTTCGGCCATACACCATGGCCGAACCCATGATGTCTTTCCCTCATTTTTACCTTGGATCTTTAATCATATTTAAAGTCCATTTACACCACCAATCATTTCCTCATTATCTCCATAATTCAAAAATATTTAATCCCCCACTTCCATCCTTTAGTACCCATTTGAAAATCACATACCATACTCATAATTTTCAAACTTTAGAAAACATTAACCATTGAGCATCTAAGAGCCCTAACCTTCATAGATCACTAAACTTGGGGTTCGGCCACCTTGTATGGCCGAACCCTATAGTCCATGATTTCTTTAAAACATCATACCCCCATTTGAATTAAATCATCTATTTACATCACCATTTTCATCCCATTTAAACATCACATTCTATACTCAATAAATCCATTTAAATCTATCATTTTTCTCCATTATCTTTAAACCCTATAATCTTAATAAATTACCCATTATTTACCATGGGGTTCGGCCATGCTACATGGACGAACCCTATGGTCATCCATTCATTCCATTCTATGCCTTTAAACCCTATTTAAAATCACCTATTTTAAATCACTTGAAAACTAATTATCATAAATCATTCTCCAACATTTTAAACCTTCTAACCTTAATAAAATCATCAATTACTTTGCATTTAGGAAACCTAACCTTTTCTCCATATTTTTCCATACTTCCATCATCCATCATTTAATTTGCCACCATGGGGTTCGGCCATGCTACATGGCCGATCCCTATGGCCCAATGTTTCCTCACAAAGCCATAACAATTATTTTAAATACTTAACATCCCTAATCCATTACTTAATCCATTCCTCCATTTTATCCATTCCTTATCCTACCATTGGATGGATTTTTAAATTCAAAGCCTATGATGGTTTGGCCACCATCCAATCCAAGGAAATGGATTCCAAAACTTAAAACCCTAAAAATTAAATTCTTGTTTAGAACATACTTACTATCCAACGACTCCTCCGGTCTTTGTCGCTCCCGTCGACTTCCTTGGCCTCCTTTCTTCTTCCTCTCCTTGTTTGATCGGCTAGATGTGCTTGATCAATGGTGAAATATGCTTGGATCGGCTATGGTAGATGGGGTTAGATTGAGAGAGGGAGAGGGGAAGGTGATGGAAGACAAGATCTTAGCCTTTGATCTTGAAGGGGTGGACCAAGGCTTGCTCTCTCTTTCTCTTTTCTTCTCTTCTTCTTCTAAGCTTTCTTCTCTTTTTCTTTTCTCCAATGCATGGGACGGTTTTTGAGAGAGGTGAAGAGGGAGAGAGTGAAATGAGAGGGATGAGATGGAAAACCCATCTCATTCCTTGGTCTTACTTGGACCATACCCCTCCATTATGGCCTCACCAACCAATCATGGGCTAGCTTGACTTTGGTGGTGGTGGTTGAGACCCAACCACCAACCATGGCTCCCTTGTCCTCTTTGACTTGTCTATGTTGACCCTAATTAACCAACCAAATTAATTAAGTTAAGTCCTCACTTAGGTTAATTAATTTCCATCCAATTTAATTTCATACAATTTATCTATTTAAGAAATCCACCCATGGTTGACCAAGTCAACCATGGTGGACGGCCCCCACCTATACCTACCCCACCCGCCACCTCACTTGGTGAGGTGGGGGTGGGCCCCACTTGGCCATGTCACTTTAACTCCATTAATCTTAACTTAGATAATTTTACAATAATTTTAATCAATTTAATTCACTTTAATCCACATTAGTCCTCTCAATTTGTCCATGGTTGACCAAGTCAACCATGATGGTTGGCCCCACCTTTGCCTTGGTCCACACGCCACCTCAATAGGTGAGGTGGAGGTGGGCCCCATTTGGCCATATTACTTAATCTTGATACATCTTAACTTAGATAGTTTTATAATTATCTAATCTATTTAATTTATCTTAATTGGATCACCATTGGGTCCATGGCCCAATTATATTTTGTCTTTCCCAATTATTTTAGGGCTTACCTACTTTGGCCCATTGGGTCCCATATGGCCCTTTGACCCAAATTGACTATCTTGACCCAATTACTTACCATTGACCCATTAATTGTATTAAATCCAATTCATGGTTTATTGGGTAGACATTGGGCCCATGGCCCAATTAAATTCCCTCCTTACCTTAGGCTTACCTCAATTGGGTCCATTGGGTCCCAAATGAGTATTGGGCCCAATTTGACCATCCTTGACCCGATTAGTCCTCATTGACCCATTAAATGGATTTCATCCAATCCATGGCCCATTGGACCATTCTTGGACCCTTGTCCCAACTTTTGATCCATTTGGTATTCCATCATGTCAAAATTCAAATTAAAATCAATAAATGCCAAATATATATATTGATTCGAAAATTCGGGCTATTACACTTATAACACCTGGGAATCCCATTCGCCGCATTACGTACCTGAACATTTGATAGAGAAGTAATATGCATAAGTGCATACTAAAATCGGTGATGAGTCCCCTCACTTGTGTGTGTGATTTTGAAATCGAAGTGATAAAACAGGTTGTAGGGTTGAAGAAGACGATGCACGAACTACCGGGCCTTAGAAATTGGGTCAAATCTGATGGATCTACTCAACTGGGCCTAAAGATGGGCTGAGAACAGATAGAAAATATAGAGAAGTGCAGACAGAACCCATGTCTTACAGTTTGACACATCGAGAGTGTCAATGTGTCGATATTTTACTTGGTCGATGTGTTGATAGGATCGATCTATCAACTTAAGACCTGGATAGTTTTCCAAGGTCTAATTCAAGCATGGAAGATTAGTGATTTGGACCACTTAGACCCCATTAATGTTCACCTATTTGGTTCCTGAGCCCCAGTTAAGGCTCTCAGTATATAAGTCACAATGTAAAGCCTAGAGCTTAAGGATATTTAACTTAATTAAGTTTAGTGATATTGTTATTGTTGTTTTGTCATTGAGGATAACGAATGAGGGATTGAGAGTAAACCCGGTACCGACCTAGCTAGTTCATGGATTTATTCCCTCCACTGACATCTTGGATCAGGCAGGTTTTCCTACATTTTTGAAGTACTAGGGTGTGACCCTATGTACTTGGATTATGATCTTATTATTATGACAATTATGACTTGAATTCTTTACAAAGTTTATGTAAATGATATACATTTGAGCTATTTTACATCTTATGCGAGTGATGTGATTTCAATATGAAGTTTTGAGATATTTTGAATATATGATATCTTGTTTATGTCTTGAGATGATTTGAGATTATATGATACAATGAGATTTGATCATACATTCTTGCCCAATTGCATGGGGAGGGAATTGCATGAATATTGGGCTAATAAGCTCTTGGGTCAAAAAAAAGTCCCAAAACACAATATTGGGTCATAGAGCTCATGGGTCAGAAAGAAGTCCCGAAACAAAACAATATTGGGCCATAGAGCTCCTGAGTCAGAAAGAAGTTCTGAAAACTTGCATGGGGCATGATAAGGGGCATACATTGATCATGACACCCATTGTAATACCCTGGATTTTCAAGTTATAAAGATTTACGGAAATTACCCATTTAACTTGTGGATTTTAGATAAAGATTTTAGATGGGTAAAATGTTGGGTCTTTGCCCAATTAGGACCCAACAATTTTGTGGAATTTGTTTCAATAAATTAAAAAAGGCTGGTTTTAATTAGTAATGCAATATTACATAAAATAAGGAATGGGATTTGGTATGGCCGAATAAGGGTCGCTGGCGAAAAGGACTCCCTATGCAATTGGCAATTGCTATTTAGCAAGTATAAAAGATGGAAATTCTATATATACTTAAAAAAAGAGGAATAGCAATTGGAAACAAGAATAGCATGCCTTCATCGTGTGTGAGTTGTGTAACGCCCTGCCTTTTTCACTCGCTTCCCGAAAATCAGAGTCTATTTTTTTTTTTTTAAAAGTGATAGGGAGCAGGACGTCACGACGCGAGTTAAGTCCGAGCTTCCAAAGCCCGACCCTTAACTGGCCAACCATACGTGTGCGTGGACCAAGTCCACTAAAATGGTTCACACGTACTCAAGTTAACTTGCGGAATAAATCATATATGGGGAATAAGAAGAATAGGATAACAATCCTATTCCATTTTAGATAGCAAAGTAGTCCAACACTTAACCATAATTATCATAACTTAAATATCCAAGCATTAACCATCCAATCCATAGCAAATAAATCTACGTTATTACAATTCCGAATAACATAAACAACATATGGTTTAATCATCCAAGCTCCTAAGCTTGGCTCCAATCACGTCATCGTTCCGTTCCCTTCCTGTGTCATCAACTAGGGTAGAAGTAGGGCCTTAGACAACGCGCCCAGTAGGTATTCCAATTAGGGTTAACACATGGGTTAGTTATAAAATCTAGATATAATATACCATATCATACTTGTAAAACATCATATCCAAAACAGTGTATGATAATAGAGATCCAATCATATAGATAAAAACTAGAAACCTTGCATGATAATAAAGATCATAATCATGCTGATTCAATGCCATACCATGCTACCATATGCAATGAGTCCCACCAATCACAATACATGTAACCTCTTGATGGAATTCTCCTCATCAAGGTATCCCCACAGTGGTCTTTCGGACGCCCCGTCGGAGTGTGGCCTCCGGTTACATTTCATACACAGTATGCTCTTGATGGAAAGCTCCTCATCACGGTATCCCCTCACGACTTACGGACGCTCCGATGGAGCATGGGTCTCCGGTTACATGTTACATTTCATACACAGTATGCTCTTGATGGAAAGCTCCTCATCAAGGTATCCCCTCACGACTTAAGGACGCCCCGATGGAGCATGGGTCTCCGGTTACATAACATCCCTCCCATGCCATGCATGAGATGCAAATGCCAACATGCTATAGAATATTACAAAACATAGCATGAAAATCCAATAATTGCAACATATTGTTTGATACCAAAATAACTTATCAAACATGAAATAAAATCATCATAAATACATAATACATATCCATGGTTTCAATGATGTAGGAATCCTAACCAAGACAACTAAGGTGTCCTTGAGCTTTAAACCGGCAACCGTTCAAGATCGCGCACCGTTTGTTTGGTCCCGTCACCTTCTTACATATCACAAGTCAATCCATAATCCATTTGATTTACCATTTGGTCTAAGTCCATAAACACACCCTTGTGGGGTTCGGCCATACACCATGGCCGAACCTCACTTACTTTGATTTTAACCCTTCCTTTATTTATTACTCAATAACCACTTAACTAATTACTTAACCTTTAGTCCACCAAAATCCACCTTAGTGGGGTTCGGCCATACAACATGGCCGAACCTCACCATCTTGATTTTTGGTCCCTCTTTCAAGTCATTTGATCCTTTTAATCAAGTCCAATCACCAATCCATTAATCTAATCATTCACCCCTTAACCTTTTAATACACACAACAACCTAAGTCCACAAAATTCCTTAGTGGGGTTCGGCCATACAACATGGCCGAACCTCACTCCTTTGGTTTTGTGCCCTTCTTTTCAATCCTTTGATCTTTTAAATTAATCCAAGATCAAGCCATCTTTGTTTCATTAATCTAAACACTTATAGATTAATCATTTAACATCAATAACCACTTAAGTCCACAATAACATTCCCATGGGGTTCGGCCATACACCATGGCCGAACCCATGGTCCATCAATTTCACCTATTTACAACATTACCATTACTCTATCTATGGCTAAACATTCCTCTTTTTTATACATATCTAGGTCCATAATTGATCCATAATCATGGATCCACAAATGATTTATTTAATCATAACATAAAACCCTAACAAATGCTTCCATTCCTTAGCTTGATTATCCATCCATTTAAACATGTATATATCCATACATAACCCCTTAAAAAATATGGTTCATGGGGTTCGGCCATACACCATGGCCGAACCCATGATGTCTTATCTCCATCTTCCCCATGAACTCAATTACAATATTTAAGTTCATGAACCAAGGTCCCTCCATGGGGTTTAACCATACATTTAGGTTCATTTTTTTGAAAAATCATTTACCATGTTTAAAGTCAATTAAACTTAACATCATCCTCCCATTATTTCCATGATCTAAATACATAACATAATTTAATAATTCTCTATGGGGTTCGGCCATACACCATGGCCGAACCCTAAGGTCCTTGGTTCTCCATCCTTTACCTTATTTTATGGCCATTTACATTGTTAATGTTTTTCCACCAATCTCATCTTTAAAAACCTTTAACATCAATTATACCCTTCCATTTTAAAATCATAAATCCAAGATTGGTCATTTGATGGGGTTCGGCCATACAACATGGCCAAACCTCATCCAACCCTTTTTTTGGTCTTTGATGGTTCTTGTATATACCATTTAGGGTTTGGCCATGCAAGGGCCAAACCATAATCCTTGATCATTTTTTTCTTACTTATGAAATCTTAACGAGTACTTACCAATTCCTCGACTCCTCCGGTTTCTTTCACACCTTTTTGCTCTTCCAATCTTCTCCCTCCTTAGCCTCCTCTTCCTCCTTGATCCTTAGCCGAAGTTGATCTTGATGAAGTCCCTTGAAGTGGTTCGGCCAAGAGATATATGTTTGAGAGAGATGGAGTAGCTTGGGATTGAAAGATACTCCAAGTCCTTGTCTTGAGGGTGATCGGCCTTGTGTGAGAGAGAGAACCTTGAGATGAAGCTCTAAGTCTTGAGGAGTGGTCGGCCAAGAGAGTGTTTGAAGGAGAGAAAACAACCTAGAGGGAGAGGGAGTGAGTGAGATGAAACTCCACCCTTTTCTTGGTTAATGAAATTCAGCCCAAGGTTAGTGTCCTTTGGTGACACCCCTTGTAACTCCCAAACTCCTTTACTTCCCTCCTTAGTGCTCCACTTGGGGGTTTCATCCATGAGATGAAACTCCCAATGCTCCAACGGTGTTGTCTTGCTTGAATTGGGTCACCACTGCAAAACCGTCCTCCTCCCATATGGGGGTTTCATCCATGGGGTGAAACTCCCATGTGCCCAACGGTGTGCCTTCACTTGGCTTGTGTAACCGTCCACCTCCCATTGGTGTTCCATCTTGGGGGTTTCATCCATAAGATGAAACTCCAAGGCCCCCAATGGTGCTGCCTTGTTTGAGTGGTGTAACCTCCACCAACCTTTCTCCTCCCATTAATGGTTCATTTGGAGGTTTCATGCATGAGATGAAACACTCCCACCATTGACCCTTGGGTTTCCATCTTGAGATGGAAACCCTCCATGCTTCCAACGTGTGCCATGATTGAATTGTGTAATAACCACAAAACAGTCCACCTCCCATTAGTGATACAATTTGGAGTTTCATTCTATGAAATGAAACTCCCATCTTTCCAACATGTGCTAAGGTTAAGCCTTGTGTAACCTCCAAAACCCTTTCATCTCCCCATTAATGATTCATTTGGAGTTTCATGCATGAGATGAAAACCCCCATGCCTCCAATGTGTAACCATTAGGTTTGACCTCATGAGATGTAACTTTCCATTTTATCACCTAACTCACTTTATATGAAAGTCCCATTATCTTCCATCCAACTCATCTTCTTAACTCCACTCACCACTTTACTTTAACTCATTCAACTCACTTAAAATCAACTCATTTCCTTAATTCTATTTCCTATTTAATTCAGCCCCACGTAATTTAAACTTGAATTTACTTGGTGGTCAACCAAGTAAACCACGACCCATTGGGTCCCAATTGGGTTCTTTGACCCCAATTAACCACCTTGACCCAATTAGATGCACATTACCCATTTACTTTAATTTGATCCTTTTAACCTGTACATTGGGTCTTAATTGAACAATGGACCCCACAATTTACCCATCTAAGGCCATAACCTTTTAATTCACCATTTCAATGGCAATTTTCGTAAATATTGATAAACTGAAAATTTGGGGTATTACAAGTTGTGCATTGGAATACTATAGTGGAAAGGACATCTGTTGGCATGGCATGAATATTTCATGCATGTTGGGTATGTGCTGGCATATACACAATTAACGTTTGTTGTGTGATTTGTTGCCAACGA
Source organism: Chimonanthus praecox (assembly GCA_022113865.1). Taxonomy (NCBI): domain Eukaryota; kingdom Viridiplantae; phylum Streptophyta; class Magnoliopsida; order Laurales; family Calycanthaceae; genus Chimonanthus; species Chimonanthus praecox. The sequence continues at coordinate 25,481,076 of CM039091.1, forward strand.
TACTTGAGATCTTTGGATCTTGTATGAGGTGTATTCAATGCAAGTATTGATGGACATGGCTATATATGTATATGGAAGGCGTTCCTCTTAAGTGGGTCTCTCGTTAATGTTATCTGGTCTATATTTTCTCTTCTAGAATCCAGCAGTATGGTTGGTTTTATTGCAAGTTTTCCACTATATATTAAAGGAGGCAGAGACTAAAGAAACAACGTGTAAAAGAAAAAAAGGGGGGACTGTCAATCGGTGTATTCTCAATTGCTAAAAGAAGGGTTGGCTGCTTACACGGCAGCAACAAGGGACCTTGGTTGGGCTATTCTTGAGGACAGATTCAGTCTAGAATTCTGCTAGCTACAAGTAGGCTGCAAGAAAGATAACAGAGGAGTCTGCTGCATGGAAAGAGAGCTGCATTGCAGAGCAGCGAGCGTGAGGCAACAACATAAGGAGCATCATCTCCTCCATCGTTGCTGAGAAATCATATGAGACGTTGGACAAAGAGAGACAGGAACAGAGAGAATGAGAGCTGGCTGGAAACAGGACAACAACAACACACAAACAATCAAGAGGCTACTCGGCATCAAGGTGAGATCTCTCATCTTGCACGAGTAGACGTTGCATCAGGTTGGCTGGTCAACAGCAGCAGTTTGCTCTGTATAACAAAGAGAGATCTAAGGTGCTCTTGGTGTACCACCGAGAAGGGGACTGTCTGATACTCTCTTGGAAAACCAAAGGCTAGGACAGCTTTGTAGATCGCTGAATCTATAGAGAAGTCAAAACTAGATGAGGAGAAATCTACAGACACCGTGGACAGACAGAGAATAGTTTCTCGGTGGAAGGAATAACACAATGCAGAGGAGATACTCAATAGGCGTTGCAGATCTAAGTGTCTGCTGAGCGAAGTGGCAAACAGCAAGGAGGGACTGATCTGAAGACAAATTCAGTCCAGAATTTTTTACTGCAACGTGGACAGCAAGGTGTTCATGTAAGCAGCAAGGAGGGGTTGTTTTACATATAGCTTAACCTCTGTTTTACAAAGAGAAACCAGCGTGTGTGCTGGCTGCAAACAGCAGAACAACGAACGTGTGACAGCAAAGGTGGTTTTGAGAAGAGAATAGAGGGAAAAAAACCAATGGTTGTTTGTGTAACGCCCGCCCCTTTTCACTACACTTTAGCTTAGAAATCAGAGTGGCAAAGAGCGCAGGGCGTCACGACGCGAGTTAAGCCCGAGCTTCCAAAGCTCAGCCCTTAACTGGCCAACCCTACGTATGCGTGGAACTAAGTCCACGAGAACGGTTCATACGTAGAAGGTAAGCTTGCGGAATTAAACTTAAAACGGAATTATAATGGAGCCTATCCTACCAATTTTAGATAGCAAGGAAGTTACATCACTTAAATTACTAAAATACCTCAAAATTATAATGTCCAAAATAAAAGTCCGAACCATAGCAATAGTCTAAGTTATTACAGTCCAACGAGCTAAGCTACTCAAATTACATGACCATGAAATAAACTTAAATAAGTAAGCTAGCTCGCTCCTCCAAGCTCCTACGCTTGGCTCCCATCGCGTAGATGAAATGGAATGAAGTGAGTAAAATCACCTAAGTTAAATTGGAATGAGTCAAGATGGCATAAGCAAATGGGACCCACCTCCACCTCATCAAGTGAGGTAGCGTGTGGACCATGACTTAGATGGGGCCGACCACCATGGTTGACATTGTCAACCATGGATAAGTCAAAGGGACTTAAGGAGGATCAAAGTAAATTAAGTTGAATTAATTAATGTAAATCACCTAAGTTAATCTTGAATAAACCAAGGTGGCATGATCAAGTGGGACCCACCTCCACCTCATCAAGTGAGGTGGCGGGTGGGCTAAGGAATTGGTGGGGCCGGCCACCATGGTTGACTTGGTCAACCATGGGAGGATTCATGGAAAATTTAAAGGGAAATAAATGGAATTAAATCATGGAAATTAAATAACTTAACTTAGATATCAAATTAAATAAATGGGTGAGTCAAATGGGTGAGTCAATGAGTAGTTTCATCTCATAGAAACCACCCAAACCACCAAGACAAGACCCACCAAAACCATTGGCCATGAAAGGGTGGTATAGCTAAGACAAGATCCATGAAATGGGGGCCTAGATTGGACATGCATTGACCCATTGTGTGGTGGTGGTTCCACCTCATCCCAACCACCACCACTAAGGGACAAGGGGCCTAGGATTAAGGGCATGCTGTAACACCCCGCCCTTTTCACTCTAATTATCAAAGTTTATTTATTTTGTTTATAATAAATACTCAAGTGATCGGGGCGGAGTGTCACGACGCGAGTTAAGTTCGGACTTATAAAATCTCACCCTAAACTATCCAAGCCCATGTGCGTATGGACTAAGTCCATAAAACTTGATCCACACACGGTACTAAAAGAATTGAGGAAAATACTTAAACTTAAACTAACTGATGGTTATAATGGAACCTATGGCTACTCCAATTATCATTCTTAGATAGCAAAGTACTTAATCATAATCTCCAAAATTACTAAACAATCTTAACTAATCGTTCAATCAACCATCCAAAATAAATCAAACCATAGCATCTACTTAACTACTTATTACATGCCAACACATCTAATTACCAAATTACATTGTCCAAATAAATCAAATAACGAGTCCATAAATAGTCCATTCAAATCATTCAAACCGCCCAAGCTCCTTTGCTTGGTCCCCTTCTCGATCCTCATTCCTTGTCTTTCCTGTGTCATCCACTAAGGGTAGTAGAGATAGGGCGTTAGATCAACGCGCCCAGTAGTGTTTCTGAATAGGGCTACCACAAGGTTAGTATAAAAACATGCAAATAATATAATAATACATGTGTGACGAAATTCCATAAAAACATGCTATGTATGAAATGAACATGCAATGAGTCCCACCCATCACCATTCTACATAGCCTCCACTTGACGGGATTCTCATCGTCAAGGTACCCCACAGTGGTCTTTTGGAAGCCCCGACGGAGTGTGGCCTCCGAATTCCTCTTGATGGAATTCTCATCATCAAGGTACCCCATAGTGGTCTTTCGAACGCCCCGACGGAGTGTGGCCTCCGGTTACAACAACATCATCCCATGCCATGCATGAGATGTCTATGCAAACATGCCTTTAGAAACATAACTTTACATTCATATAACTTATCGAAATCAACATAAAACAGCAAATAGAAATGTGGTTACAATAAAGGTAGGAAACCTACTCAATGATCACTTAGTTTGACTCTTCTTTTGAACTGTCTCTTGTTTACAACTTGTACATTGTTCAAGCAAATCCCGTGGCCCTATTTATATAACAACAAGTCAAGCTTTTAACCATAAGATTCCAACCTAGCCTAAGTCCCAAAAATCCATTATGTGGGGTTCGGCCATACCCCATGGGGTTCGGCCATCCAATGGGGCCGAACCCTATGGTACATATTTTACCATTTTTAAACATCATACTCTTAGATCTAAACCATCGATGGATCTGGCCATACAATGGCCTGATCACATTCCCTAATCCATTTTATTCAATAAAAGTTATGATGCACTTACCAATACCGCATCTCCTTCGGTTCTTTGACTCCTTATAGATCATTAGCCTTCCCTCTTCCCTCTTGTTCTCCTAACTGAGATCAACCTTGCTGCAATCTCCTTGGAATACTTCAGCCAGATGATATGGATTTGAGGGAGAAAGAGAGAGAAAGGAAACTTTGATCTTAAACCTTGGCGCCAAACTCCTTTGCTCAAAGTGCGCTTTTGTCTTGGTGAAAGAAATCAACCAAGGACTGATTGCAAATCAGTAACCAGCTATTGTTCTTGCTTTTGGAAAGATGAAGGACGACCAAGGGAGAGAGAGATAGAGAGAGTAAGAAATGAAACTTCTTTGGCTACTCAAATTCAGTCCAATTTTATCTCTCATGTAACTCCCATATTAACAATGCCCTTTATGCTTACTTGGGGGTTTCATCTATGAAATGAAACCTCCCTAAGCTTCCAACGTCTCCTTTAGACTGTATTTGTGTAACCCCCTCCTTAGATCCTCTCTCATTAACAATTCAAATGGGGGTTTCATCTTAAGATGAAACTCTTCCCCTCCTCCAACGTGTAACCTAACCATTTGAATTTGAAATATTATAATCTATCATGTAACTCCATAAAACAACCAGCGCTATTCATGCCCCATCTTTGGGAGTTACATGCATGAAATAACCATCCCATGCAACTCCAAATGTAACTCTCATTTGTTTACTACTTCCCTTGGGGTTTCATTTTTGAAATGAAACACACCATGTTCCAATGACTCTATGCATGTCCTTGTGGTTTACATCTTCCCCTCATTCATCTCTCATTAACCATCTTGCATGTGAGAGTTTCATTTGAAATGAAACTCTCCTAGGTCCCAACGGCTAACCCCTTGATTCATCTTGTGTAACCGCCACTTCTTAATACCTTCCTTGGAGTTACATGCATGAATTATCAATCCATGCTGCTCCAACGTGCATCACCACTTGAATTTGAAATCACCCATCAACCTTTTATCAAGACACCTCATTCATTTAAATATTCCATCCAACTCATTTATTTAGCTCACCCAACTCAACTCATTCATTTAATGTAACTCAACTAATAAATTCAACTCACTCATCTCCATCATTTAATTTATCTCAATTCCACTCAAACATTAAATTAATCTTATCCCTAATTAACTTTTGAGCTTAATCAATGATTAATCATATCCATCTCGACCCATTGGGTACCATTTCTTTGACCCATTTATCAAAATTTGACCCAATTACAAATCTTGACCCATTTGAGTACATCTCTTTCATTTATTGGTCTTGTAAACATTATTACCAACCATTGGTCTTGATTGGACCATTGGCCCAACACCTTACCCATTTAAGTCCATATCAATAAATCACAATGGCAATTCCGTAAATATTAATATATTGAAAATTCTAGGGTATTACAATACAATCCTCTTTTTAAAATTTTCGTCCTGAAAATCGAACGAAGTAGGATTTCAAAACAAATTATACAAACAACTCAGGGTGAGCCGTTCTCATTTCCGATTCAAGTTCCCAAGTGGCTTCCTCAACACCATGTCTATCCCATACCACCTTGACGAACTGAGTCGCTCGATTCCGCAACACCCTTTGCTCACTCTCTATTATTCTGACCGGCTTCTCGATATAAGTGGCGTCGCTTTGCACATCTATGTCTTGCACATTCAAAATATGAGACGGATCGGGGTTGTACTTCCTCAGCATCGACACATGGAATACATCATGTAGAGACGCCAATTGCGAAGGAAGTGCTAACTGATAGGCTACATCCCCCATCTTTCTTATAATTAAAAACGGTCCCACATATCTTGGCGACAGTTTTCATTTCTTCCCAAATCTCATGTGCCCTTTTCGTGGTGAGACCTTCAAGAATACCATGTCTCCCACTTCAAATTCGAGAAACCTCCTCCTTTTGTCAGCATAGCTCTTTTGCCGACTCTGTGTAGTCAATAAGTGTTGACGTATCAACTGAATCTGTGCAGTAGTTTCTGCAACCAACTCGGGTCCTATCAGCGCAGGCTCCCCGACCTCGGTCCAGCACACTGGTGACCTGCATGGTCTACCATACAAAGCCTCGAATGGTGCCATCTGAAGGCTTGCTTGGTAGCTATTGTTATAAGAAAACTCCACCAGTGGCAAATGATCCTCCCATCCACCTTTGAAGTCTAGCATGCACGCCCTCAGCATATCCTCCAGTGTTTGTATTGTCCTTTCCGACTGTCCATCAATCTGTGGATGGAACATTGTGCTAATCAGTAAATCGGTCCACATGGCTGACTGCATACTCTGCCACACCCTGCCGGTGAATCGGCCATCTCTATCAGATACGATTGTCCGAGGAATACCATGTAATCTGATGATGTCCTTGATATACCGCCGACCCAATGTCTCAGATGAATCCGACATCTTGATAGGAATAAAATGCGAGGACTTGGTTAGTCGGTCTACCACAACCCATATAGCGTCATTGCCTTTCGAGGATCTCGGTAATCCTATCACAAAGTCCATGGAAATGTGCTCCCATTTCCATTCTGGCACTGATAAGGGTTTAAATAACCATGGTGGCTTCTTGTGTTCCGTCTTAACCTGCTGACAAGTTAAGCAATGGGCCACAAACTCTGCAACATCATTTTTGAGTCCATGCCACCAATAATGTCTTTTTAAATCATGATACATTTTGGTGCTACCCGGATGAATGGAGAGCTTGGTTTGATGTACCTCTATCAGTAATTCTTTTCTGCAGCTTCTTGGTACATAAATTCTACCCCGGAACATAATACCCTGTCCTGGTCGTAATTCCCAATCCGGTATAACCTCGCCACTAGACATCTTGGCCCATATCTCTGCCATTTCCAGATCTGCTCGTTGTTCTTGTTCAATCTTTGTAACCATGTTGGATCGTATGATCAAATTGTACATACTCCCATGGTTTGTGATGTATAGATTGAACTCTTGAATGGTGTTCAACATCTCCCATTCAGTCCTGATCAGACATGCCACTGAAGCATGAGATATGCGGCTGAGAGCATCCGCCACCTTATTTGCTTTCCCCGGATGATATCGGAGCGCAAATTCATAATCTGCCAAGTATTCCATCCATCTGCACTACCTCAAATTGAGCTCTTTCTGGTCAAATAAATACTTCAGGCTCTTATGATCAGAAAATACTTCAAACTTTTCACCATATAAGTAGTGTCTCCAATTTTTAAGTGCGAAGACCATAGCAGTTAATTCCAAATCATGTGTGGGATATAGACGTTCATGCACCTTTAACTGTCTTGAACCATATGCTACCACACGATGTCGTTGCATGAGTGAACATCCCAGTCCCTCTTCTGAAGCATCGCATTGTACTTCATAACCTTTGCCTCTTTCCGGCAAAATTAAAATAGGAGCAGTTGTAAGTATCTCTTTCAGCTCCTCAAACCTCTGGTTGCACAGCTCTGACCACTCATATTTGTCCCCTTTCTGAGTAAGTCGAGTCAATGGAGATGCTATTTTAGAGAAATCCCTGATAAACTTCCTACAATATCCAGCCAAACCCAGGAAGCTACGGATTTCAGTGACATTCTTCGGTGCTTTCCACTCCCTCACTGCTGCCACCTTAGCTGGATCAACGGCTATACCATCAGCTGTTATAACATGCCCTAAGAATTTGACCTCAGGTAGCCAAAATTCGCATTTGCTTGCTTTGGCATACAGCTTGTTCTGTCTCAAGGTGTTCAATACTATTCGTAGATGCTCAGCATGATCCTCCTGACTCTTGGAATAGATCAGGATATCGTCAATGAACACTATAACAAACTGATCCAGATATGGACGGAAGATTCTGTCCATTAAGTCCATGAACACAGCCGTTGCGTTGGTAAGCCCAAAAGGCATGACTACAAATTCAAATAGTCCATACTGTGTCCTGAAAGCTGTCTTCTCTATATCTTCCTGCCTGACCCGGATTTGATGATAACCGGACATCAGGTCAATCTTGGAAAAGTGACTGGAACCCCTCAACTGATCGAATAAATCATCGATCCTGGGTAGAGGATACTTGTTCCGGACAGTTAGCTGATTCAACTTCCGGTAGTCCACACACATTCTGAGTGAACCGTCCTTCTTTTTCACGAACAACACTGGAGCTCTCCATGATGATGTGCTGTTCCGAATGCAACCCAGTCTGAGTAATTCATCAAGTTGCTTCTTCAACTCGGACATTTCTGCTGGTGCCATCCGATAATGGGGTAGAGACACTGGTGAAGTACCAGGATACAACTTGATCTCAAAATTGAGCTCCCTCAAAGGTGGTAAACCAGGGAGTTCTTTTGGGAAGACATCAGCAAATTCTTTCACAATTGCTGGAAGCTCAGTGACTGGTGCTTTGTTGATGACAATATTGTTCAACACCAAATGGTGCAACCCTTCCTGCAGTCTACTTTGCTTGTCGGCACGAACTATATATTGTTTTCCCTCGGGTGACCAAAATGTCACTCTTCGGCGATAACAATCAATATTGGCTTGATAACTGGCCAACCAGTCCATGCCGAATATAATATCGTACTCAGTCATGTCGAGTACCAGATAATTGAACTCAAATCTGAGTCCAGCGAGTTCTGTATTTACGGCCGTGCATATGAGTCCCAAAGATGTGTCTCCGACAGGGGATACTACTGTGAGTGTGGTGGACAACTTTTGAACTAGTGTACCAGTAGCAGTTATAAAGGATGCAGATATAAAAGAGTGCGAAGCTCCAGAATCAAACAGTGCATAAGCATAAGAACTACTGATAACTGCCATACCTTGAATCACTGCGTGATCCACATCTGGTGGAGGAGCCAAGGAAAATAGCTGTCCAGATCCAGTAGGCGCCTGTCCCGCCTGATTATAAGTCCTGCCTCCACGGGAGTTCATTGGTCTAGCTGGTGGACGGAAAGATCCTCTGGAATATGAGAGCTTGTTGAGCTTCGGGCAATCTCTCTTAAAGTGACCCGGCTGGTCACAGTGGAAACAGTTGTTCACTCCTCTGAAAGACTGAGTGACTGATGCAGATGGGGAGGGCTGGTTGGGGCGAAAGCCCCCATTGGACCCTGTAGATGGTGAGGGTCTGCTGAAGTTTGGTCGGAATCTCTTGTTGGGCTGAAACCCACTCCTCCCACTTGGAGCTCGGCGGTTGTTATACCGCACCATTTCATTCAACTCTTGTTCTGCTAAAGTGGCATTGCTGACCACCTCAGCCAATGTGGCTACTTTAAATATGGCCACTTTGGCCCTGATGTTTGGCCGTAGACCCCTCTCAAATTTCCTGGCCCTGCGGTGCTCAGTGTCCACCATGTAAAATGCATAACAGGATAGGCTGAGGAATTCCAGGTGGTACTCTGCCACCGTCGTAGAACCCTGTACTAAGGACAAAAAAGCTTGCGTCTGTCGCTCCTTCTCCTCCACCGGAAAGTAGTGTTCCAGAAAGGTCGCTGAAAACTCATCCCATGTCATGGTCGTCCTCTCTCTAACTGGTATGAGTTCCCTCTGCTTCTCCACCACCTCCCACCATTTACCGGCATCTTCTATCAGTTGTGAAGTAGCCAGTAGAATCATGTCAGCATGACTCGAGATCTTAAGTAAATTTAAGATCTGAGTGATCTTCTTCAGCCAGTGCTCAGCTCCGACAACCCCCTTCCTTCCCTTTGAAGTAGGGAGGACGCTGTTGTTGGAATTCTCGAGCCATACTCTGGTCACTGGCATCCTTTGAACTTTCACTTCCATTCATATGTTGCTGGAGTACAGAGGTTACCACTGCTTGAACTAAGCCCTGAAGTTCAGGCGGCACATGTGGTAAATGCATACCCGCTGTTGGTCCGCCCTTCCTCTTGTTGAGATTGTTGCTCACGCTCCCTCCTTTCTTGCCGGGAATGATGTGATTCTTCTGAGTGGTGTGACTCTTCCTCATGATGTGATCGGCCACCCCCTTGTTCATCTTGGGACGGCTCCTTCTGAGACTGTTCCTTCTGAGATTGTTCCTTTCCCGGTGGAGTTCTTTCCCTCCTTTCTTCATATTGGATAAGTGGTATTACTTTTTCCTTTCCTTTCTTGCTTTGGGGAATCTTTCTTTTTGGTGCCATTCCCTAAGTCATAAAAACATTAATGACTTAGTTTCTTCATAAAGTTTGTGTTTTTCACTATTTTGGGGAGATTTCCAAATAAGCAAACTTGGTTTTCTATTTGTGTTTTAGGGGAGAATCTCTAAATTCTCTATGTTTGTTTTTCTCAATTGGGGGAAAATATTGGGGAAGCATATCCTATTTTGCTATGTTTTGTAGATCCATTATAATGACTGTACTTTTGCTATCTTTGTTGTTCTCAGATTGATTATTCAGTTTGAGTCCACGAACTAAATTAATCCAGCCCCTAGTCAGTGGACTCCGAAGAGTCGGTCAGTTGGGATTCTTATCCGTCAGTGAGACATGAAACCGTCTTAATATTACTTCGGAAGATTCAACTTCCCGTTTCTCTCTGATACCAACTGTAACACCCCGCCCTTTTTACTCTAATTATCAGAGTTTTTTTATTTATAATAAATACTCAAGTGATTGGGGCGGAGTGTCACGACGCGAGTTAAATTCGGACTTCTAAAATCCGACCCCTAAACTAGCCAAGCCCATGTGCGTATGGACTAAGTCCATAAGACTCGATCCACACACGGTATTAAAAGAATTGCGGAAAATACTTAAACTTAAACTAACTGATGGTTATAACGGAACCTATGGCAACTCCAATTATCATTCTTAGATACCAAAGTACTTAATTATAATCTCCAAAATTACTAAACAATCTTAACTAATCGTTCAATCAACCATCCAAAATAAATCAAACCATAGCATCTACTTAACTACTTATTACATGCCAACACATCTAATTACCGAATTACATTGTCCAAACAAATCAAATAACGAGTCCATAAATAGTCCATTCAAATCATTCAAACCGCCCAAGCTCCTTTGCTTGGTCCCCTTCTCGATCCTCATTCCTTGTCTTTCCTGCGTCATCCACTAAGGGTAGAGATAGGGCGTTAGATCAACGCGCCGAGTAGTGTTTCCGAATAGGGCTACCACAAGGTTAGTATAAAAACATGCAAATAATATAATAATACATGTGTGACGAAATTCCATAAAAACATGCTATGTATGAAATGAACATGCAATGAGTCCCACCCATCACCATTCTACATAGCCTCCTCTTGATGGGATTCTCATCGTCAAGGTACCCCACAGTGGTCTTTTGGGTTCCCCGACGGAGTGTGGCCTCCGAATTCCTCTTGATGGGATTCTCATCATCAAGGAACCCCACAGTGGTCTTTCGAACGCCCTGACGGAGTGTGGCCTCCGGTTACAATAACATCATCCCATGCCATGCATGAGATGTCTATGCAAACATGCCTTTAGAAACATAACTTTACATTCATATAACTTATCCAAATCAACATAAAACGGCAAATAGAAATGTGGTTACAATAAATGTAGGAAACCTACTCAATGATCACTTAGTTTGACTCTTCTTTTGAACTGTCTCTTGTTTACAACTTGTACACTGTTCAAGCAAATCCCGTGGACCCTATTTATATATAACATGAAGTCAAGCTTTTAACCATAAGATTCCAACCTAGTCTAAGTCCCAAAAATCCATTATGTGGGGTTCGGCCATACCCCATGGCCGAATCTCGCCTATTTTCAATTTGTCTTTCTTTCATACAACCATACAATTTAACCAACCTCCAAATAAACCTTGGTAGGGCTCGGCCATACATTATGGCTGAACCTCACCACTTTGGTTTTGGCCCATTTATCCAATCACATGATCATTTTATCTTTGATCATTTCATCCATAATTTACAATAATGCCACCATACAACTCTTTGCTTAATTTTCCTTAAAATTTCAAAGTCCAACACCAAACCACCTTAGTGGGGTTCGGCCATACACATGGCCGAACCTCACCATCTTTATTTGGTCCTTTAAGTCCCTCATACATGTATCTCATTTGCTTAATTTTATCACAAATTAATCATCAAGTCCATCAATTGATAATTGGTGGGGTTCGGCCCCACACATGGCCGAACCTCACCTTAGAGATTTTAATCCCCAGTTCCATCCTCTTTCATGTTTAATCTCCTTAGTACTAAGTCCATAATTGAGATATGTAATTTCGAAATCATAAACATATATCATACATTAACATAATCCAATTATCCAATAAACAGTCCATGGGGTTCAACCATATGTGGTTCTCTTGGTGTAATCCTTCCAACATTTGTCCATGGTTTAATCCATAAATTAGCCATAACAATAATATGTTTCAGCCAAGCCATAGCTACTCAAAAATAGTAAGCTATTTTCACTTTAAATTCTTTAAAAATCTTCATTACCCAATATGGATTTTATCCCGCAAACACCATTAAAATCACCAAGTTTTTCCATGGGGTTCGGCCATCCAATGGGGCCGAACCCTATGGTACATATTTTACCATTTTTAAACATCATACTCTTAGATCTAAACCATCGATGGATCTGGCCATACAATGGCCGGATCACATTCCCTAATCCATTTTATTCAACAAAGGTTATGATGCACTTACCAATACCGCGTCTCCTTCGGTTCTTTGACTCCTTTTAGATCCTTAGTCTTCCCTCTTCCCTCTTGTTCTCCTAACTGAGATCAACCTCGCTGCAATATCCTTGGAATACTTCAGCCAGATGATATGGATTTGAGGGAGAAAGAGAGAGAAGGGAAACTTTGATCTTAAACCTTGGTGCCAAACTCCTTTGCTCAAAGTGTGCTTTTGTCTTGGTGAAAGAAATCAACCAAGGACTGATTGCAAATCAGTAACCAGCTGTTGTTCTTGCTTTTGGAAAGATGAAGGACGACCAAGGGAGAGAGAGATAGAGAGAGTAAGAAATGAAACTTCTTTGGCTACTTAAATTCAGTCCAATTTTATCTCTTCATGTAACTCCCATATTAACAATGCCCTTTATGCTTACTTGGGGGTTTCATCTATGAAATGAAACCTCCCTAAGCTACCAACGTCTCCTTTAGACTGTATTTGTGTAACCCCCTCCTTAGATCCTCTCTCATTAACAATTCAAATGGGGGTTTCATCTTAAGATGAAACACTTCCCCTCCTCCAACGTGTAACCTAACCATTTGAATTTGAAATATTATAATCTATCATGTAACTCCATAAAACAGCCAGCCCTATTCATGCTCCATCTTTGGGAGTTACATGCATGAAATAACCATCCCATGCAACTCCAAATGTAACTCTCATTTGTTTACTACTTCCCTTGGGGTTTCATTTTTGAAATGAAACACACCATGTTCCAACGACTCTATGCATGTCCTTGTGGTTTACATCTTCCCCTCATTCATCTCTCATTAACCATCTTGCATGTGAGAGTTTCATTTGAAATGAAACTCTCCTAGGTCCCAACGGCTAACCCCTTGATTCATCTTGTGTAACCGCCACTTCTTAATACCTTCCTTGGAGTTACATGCATGAATTATCAATCCATGCTGCTCCAACGTGCATCACCACTTGAATTTGAAATCACCCATCAACCTTTTATCTACACACCTCATTCATTTAAATATTCCATCCAACTCATATATTTAGCTCACCCAACTCAACTCATTCATTTAATGTAACTCAACTAATAAATTCAACTCACTCATCTCCATCATTTAATTTATCTCAATCCCACTCAAACAATAAATTAAACTTATCCCAAATTAACTTTTGAGCTTAATCAATGATTAATCATATCCATCTCGACCCATTGGGTACCATTTCTTTGACCCATTTATCAAAATTTGACCCAATTACAAATCTTGACCCATTTGAGTATATCTCTTCCATTTATTGGTCTTGTAAACATTATTACCAACCATTGGTCTTGATTGGACCATTGGCCCAACACCTTACCCATTTAAATCCATATCAATAAATCACAATGGCAATTCCGTAAATATAAATATATTGAAAATTCTAGGGTATTACACATGCAAGGCCATACCCCCCCATTTGGTTTGGTCAATGGACATCATGGGGAAGACTCCACCTTAATGTTGGTGGAGTCTAACCCAAGCTACCCAAGGCAAGATGGGAAAAAGTCTAAGGTTCCATCCCATTTTCCCATCTCATTTCCATCTCTCCATCTCTCACTTCCTCTCCAAACCATCCTCCCCTCTCTTCCAACACCAAGAAGAAGAAAATACTTAGAAAAATAAGAGAACATTCCAAGCTTGGCCGACCACCACCCTAAGATCAAGACTTAGAAGTTTTTCCATTCTTTCCTCCTTCCCCTCTCTCAAACCTATCTCAATCATTGGCCGAACCAAACCTTGGTGATCTCATCTTGATCATGCTCGGCCAATGGTGAGCTTGATCAAGATGAGATCACCAAGGTTTGGTTCGGCCAATGATTGAGATAGGTTTGAGAGAGGGGAAGGAGGAAAGAATGGAAAAACTTCTAAGTCTTGATCTTAGGGTGGTGGTCGGCCAAGCTTGGAATGTTCTCTTATTTTTCTAAGTCTTTTCTTCTTCTTGGTGTTGGAAGAGAGGGGAGGACGGTTTGGAGAGGGAGTGAGAGATGGAGAGATGGAAATGAGATGGGAAAATGGGATGGAACCTTAGACTTTTTCCCATCTTGCCTTGGGTAGCTTGGGTTAGACTCCACCCTCATTAAGGTGGAGTCTTCCCCATGATGTCCATTGACCAAACCAAATGGGGGGTATGGCCTTGCATGCCCTTAATCCTAGGCCCCTTGTCCCTTAGTGGTGGTGGTTGGGATGAGGTGGAACCACCACCACACAATGGGTCAATGCATGTCCATTCTAGGCCCCCATTTCATGGATCTTGTCTTAGCCATACCACCCTTTCATGGCCAACGGTTTTGGTATGTCTTGTCTTGGTGGTTTGGGTGGTTTCTATGAGATGAAACCACTCATTGACTCACCCATTTGACTCACCCATTTATTTAATTTGATATCTAAGTTAAGTTATTTAATTTCTATAATTTAATTCCATTTATTTCCCTTTAAATTTTCCATGAATCCACCCATGGTTGACCAAGTCAACCATGGTGGCCGGCCCACCAATTCCTTAGCCCACCCGCCACCTCACTTGATGAGGTGGAGGTGGGTCCCACTTGATCATGCCACCTTGGTTTATTCAAGATTAACTTAGGTGATTTACATTAATTAATTCAACTTAATTTACTTTGATCCTCCTTAATTCCCTTTGACTTATCCATGGTTGACCAAGTCAACCATGGTGGTCGGCCCCATCTAAGTCATGGTCCACACGCCACCTCACTTGATGAGGTGAAGGTGGGTCCCATTTGCTTATGCCATCTTGACTCATTCCAATTTAACTTAGGTGATTTTACTCACTTCATTCCATTTCATCTACTTGGATCACCATGGGGCCCATGGCCCAATTAAATTCACCTCTTACCCATTTACCCTAATGCTGAAACCATCTTGACCCATTGGGTCCCAAATGAGTATTTGACCCAATTGACCATCCTTTACCCAATTAAGTATCATTGACCCATTTAAATGAAATTAATCCAATCCTTTGTCCATTGGACCCTACTTGGGCCATTGCCCCAATTTTGATCAATTTAACATCCATTCCATCAAAATTCTTAATTTCACTCATTAAAATAAATAATAGCCAACATATGTATTGATTTAAAAATCCGGGTTATTACAATTTGTAGATACAAAGAAGGAACTGATCTGATTACAGTAGATCAGATCGGTGAAGCACATACAGTGGGTATTGTGTGAAAATAATACCATACAGCAAAGGGAAAGGAGAAGAAGATTAGAAGAGAAAGATCAAGAGAGGGAAGAACAAGAACCAATAGGAGTGACGAAAAACCGAAGGAGTCGCGGAACCGGTAAGTGGTTTTAAATATTTTTGTTTAAAAGAATGGAACCATAGGGTTCGGCCATGGTGTGTGGCCGAACCCCATGGAAGAAAATTGGTAGAAGATTATGGTTTAATTAAATGGAAGTAACCTTGAATTATGATTTAAATATGGATAGATGCATGTTAAATTTGGAAACTATCTAAGTATGGATAGATGCATGCTAAATTTGGAAACTATCTAAGTATGGAAATATGCATGCTAAATTTGGAAATTATGCCAAATATGGAAGGTTGAATCCTAGGTTTAGAAACCTTCTAAATATGGAAGTTGGATATTAAATTTGGAAAGCAATCTAAATATGGAAGTTGGATATTAAATTTGGAAAGCAATCTAAATATGGAAGAAAGGTTATTATTTTTGGAAACCTTCTATTTTTAGAAGGTGTTTGCTAAATTTAGAAAGTTTCCAATTATAGAAGGTGTTTGCTAATTTTAGAAAGTTTCCAATTATGGAAGGTGTTTGCTTAATAAGGAAAGCTTCTAAATATGGAAGGAGTTGCTAAATTGGAAAGCACTCCAATTATGGAAAGGAGTAGGTTATTTTTGGAAACATTTAATTATGGGAAGTAATATGAATGGAAAAATTGGACATCATGGGTTCGGCCGAACCCCATGAATTAAATCTATGGTTTAGGTTATGAGTAATTGAATCAAGGGGGAAAGTTTCTATTCTTGAAAGTGGACATTGAAATAAGAATGTACCTATTTATAGACCATGGAAGATGATTATGAAAACCTTCCAAATATGGAAGGGTGGACATTTCTTATGGAAACATAGGCATACGCATGGCCGAACCCCATGAATCAAATTATGGTCTATGTTTAATCAATTATGATTTTAATGTTGCAATGATCGGATTATTGGTTATGTAAGTCATGGATGACATTTTTGTAAATAAAGTAATGGATACAATGTATGTTATGGAATGTTAGCCATGGATGGCATTCTTGGTAATTATGAGAAAAATATGGAACATTGGGTTCGGCCATGAGGTATGGCCGAACCCCATGAATTATTTATGGGACTATGTGCTTTGGAAGTATGAATGGATTATGAGAAAACTAAGCAAGAAAGAAGCCTATGATTATGAACAATGGCATAATGGTAATTAATTGTAATTAAAGACAAAAATGGTAGACTATGGGTTCGGCCATGGTGTATGGCCGAACCCCATGGAGTTTTGTTTATGAACTCAGAACTTTGAAAAATCAAGTGGGACTTGGTTATGATAAATTGTTTTACTATAAGGTAAAGGGATCTCGCACGCAGTGCGCGATCAGTGATCGAATTTTGGATGGAAACGCAAGGACTCGTGAACGGTCTTTGGTAGGATTCCACCTCTTTGAGACCATGGGTTTATGTACTTTGTGTTTATTTTACGTTTGATGAAAATATGTTTCAAAGGATATGCTTTATATGATTTTCAAATGCTATGTTTAATTGTTTAAATAGCATGTGTTGGATATGTTTTCAAAAGGTGATTCTAAATGTTATATTTATGTTATTAAAGTAGCATGTGTTTTATCTGTTTCAAGTATAATGCTATGATTTGTATAATTGCATAGCATATGGACATTTGCATCTCATGCATGGCATGGGAGGGATGACAGGTAACCGAGGACCCACACTCCATCGGGGCGTCCGTAAAGCACTAGTGGGGGATACCTTGATGATGAGAATCCCATCAAGAGGACACTGTATGAAGACCCTGGTGATGAGCATTCCATCAGGGGATACCTTGATGATGAGAATTCCATCAAGAGGATACTGTAACGCCCCGCCCTCTCCGAGAAATCAGAGTTTAATTTTTTTTTTAAATAACAATAAAGTAACACCGGAAGAGAGCGGGCGGCGTCACGACGCAAGCTAAGTTCGGACTTCCAAAGTCTGACCTTTAACTGGCCACCCATGTGTGCATGGATTAAACCCATGATAACAATCCACACATGGAACTAAACAAGTTATGCGGAATAAACTAGACTAACTGCGGAATTAAACTAATTAGATAGCAAGTACCAGTCTCAATTATTTAAAACAGCTTAATCCAACCATCCATTGTCCATATCATAAACAAACCATAGCAAGGTATCAACTTATTACATGTCCATAAAAATGTAACTCAAAAAGACAGTAATATAAAAATCCCGTATGTCATTCAAGCTCTTAAGCTTGGCTCCCCTCCTGGTCATCGACCTTCTCTTTCCCCTTCATTTTTCCTGCATTATCCTCTAAGGATAGAATTAGGGCGTTAGATCAACACGCCCAGTAGGTTTTCCGATCAAGGCTACCACATGGTTAGCATATAAAACATGCATATATATCATAGTACTTGATTATCAATAAAACATCTGAAAACAATGCTATGTATGTAAGTGCATATGTAATGAGTCCCACCCATTACCAGTATACATAGCCATCAAGTTATTTCATAGTGTTCTTTCATTGGGACTCTCACGATAAGGTAATCCATAGTAATCTTCATTTCCTGTGGAAAGACTCTCATCATTGAGTTGTTTCACAGTGTTCTTTCATTGGGACTCACACGATAAGGTAATCCACAGTAATCCTCATTTCCTATGGAAAGACTCTCATCATTGAGTTGTTTCACAGTGTTCTTTCATTGGGACTCTCAAGTCAAGGTAATCCATAATCATCACCCCATGCCATGCATGAGATGTCAATGTATATGTATGTCATTTGTAAATACATAACTCATCATTCAAAACCAATTTAAAACATAATATCAATAACAACATAACTTATAAAAATCATGATAAAACCAATACAACAGTGGTTACAAGTAGGTAGGAAACCTACTGAAGATTCACTTCAGTGTTCGATATTTCTTAATCGTCACCCGTTCACGACTCGTACGCCGTTCTCTCAAGTCTCGATACCCTATTTACGTAGCAGCAAATCAAACATTCATTATGTAATTCCAACTTGGTCTAAGTCCCAAAAATGCACTATGTGGGGTTCGGCCATACCCCATGGCCGAACCTCACCTATTTACAATTTGGTCTCTCTTTTATTTAATCCTTATTAAACCTCATATACCACAAAAATACCTTGGTAGGGTTCGGCCATACAACATGGCCGAACCATACCCCTTTGGTTTGGGTCCATACATCCAATCCCATGATCATTCCCTCTTTGATCATTTCATCAATAATTACCTTTATGCCATCGCTACCAATAAATAATTTTATCATGCACTAACTTTAAACACCACCGATTATTTCCATGAAATGGATTCATAAAACCCATGGACATGGTCATGGGGTTCGGCCATACATATGGTCGAACCCTATGGCTTTCCCATTTAAACCTCCATGTCCTAACTTAACCATAATACCCCATAGTTCGGCCATGAAATGGCCGAACCATGACTTGTCCAAATGCTCACTTGGTACCCTTTTTAAACACCTCATATTGTTCCATAATCTTAAAACTTGAAACCTTTTGATTCAACCAAAACAGTCCATATAAAATGGTCCATGGGGTTCGGCCATACACATGGCCGAACCCAATGATTCCCTTCTATGTTCTTAACTTAGGTTCTACTATTTTAACCATGATAACCCCATGGTTCAGCCATCCAATGGCTGACCCAAAATAGTAATCATATCTCCATTTTAATCTCATAGAAACCCCATGATATTGCATGGTTTCTAACTCTCCAAATCCATACCAATCATCAAATTCTTTCATGGGGTTCGGCCATCCAAGGTGGCCGAACCCTATGTCCATGACTTGGTCCTCATAAACATATTTTATGTCTCATTAAACATGTAATAATCAGTATAATATTACCGGGTTTTTACCTTTCAAAACCATCCAATAACCAACCCAATTTCGTTGGTGGCCGAACCCAATGATGCATTTTATCAATCTATACCACATTTATCCAAGGTTAAATTCCTTGATACATTCGGCCATTCCATGGCCCAAAACATGACACTCAATACTTTTCAAAACATGCATCTTAGGTCTAAATAAAACATCCAAATCAGTTCATCACCTTGCATGGTTTTCACTTTATAAAAACTATCCACATGACCATAACATTTCATGGGGTTCGACAAGCCAAGGTGGCCGAACCCAATGATCCCTTTCATCATTTTATACCCAAGGTTTAGACCCATGATACATTCAGCCATTCATGACATCCAAATCCATGTTTTAAACCTTTTTAAAACATGCATTTTAAGTCTAATAAAAACATCTAAAACAGTCCCACAATTGCATGGTTTTCATGTTTCAAAGACCATCAAAACCAACCAATTATTTCCATGGGGTTCGGCCCTCCAAGGTGGAACCCAATGATCCCTTTTATAATTTTTAAACCTCCATTACCCAAGGTTTAAACCTTGATGCATTCGGCCATACCCATGGCCCAAGACATGTTCCATTTGTTCCATCTTATTAAACAAAATACCCATGGGAATATTTACCAAATTCCAAGCTTTTCTTCTTGCCTTTGCTCTTTACTTTCTATCTTTCTTAGCCTCCCTTCCTTTGCTGGTTTATGCTTGATCAATTGGTGCAAACACCTCTGCTGGTTCAGCCAAGAGAAAGAGTTTGGAGAGAGGGAGAGAGATGGGGATTCTTAAGATTTTCTATGTGAAAATCGTCCAAATGGGTTGGTCATCCTCTTTTGTAAATCAGCCACTAAGACCCCTCAATTTCCTCATAAATTCTTGATCATTTCAAAGGGTCACTTGGTACAACCAAGACACCCATTGACACCAGCCAATGCAACCATTCAGCTCCCCATGTATCTCCACCAATTCCCATGCATTTCCATTTAAAATTTGACATGGAAATCACCATAACAAGTCCCCAACGTGTGGGACTTGTTTTGGTTTGTTTGAGATCAAAACACCTCCTCATATTCCTCTTAACTCACTGAATTTACAGCCCATTTGATTTCCATTTTGACTCATACACTCAATGGCTTAACTCACCACATTAAATACCATACATTAATTATACTTGAGTCAACCCAACCATTTAATTTAAATGCAACTCATTCCAATCCAACTCAACCTGATTTGACTCAATATTGAGCTCATTTGAGGGCCCACACGGTCAGCCGTGGTCAATCTTAGTCAACCCGACCCATTGGGTCCCCATTTAGCTCCTTGACCCGTTTTGACAACATGACCCACTCATGGGCTGTTTTAGCCATTTGCATTTGGTTTTCACATTTGCATCAAGCCTACCCATTTATGCTCCACTTAATTTCCAATCAATTCAGCTTAACCCCATTAAATTTGGGCTCACCCAATGGTCTAATAAGTCCATTATGACCCATTGGGTCGAATTGGGCCCTTTAGCCCATTTAACCATTTTTGACCCAATTGATGTACATTACCCATCCAATCGAATTTGACATTTATAATGTGCTCATAGGGTCTTAATTTGAGCAATGAGCCCCACTATTTTCTCATTTAACATCATAACTAATAAATTTACTCACCCAGGGGCATTTTCGTAATTATCCACTTCATTGAGAAATTGGGGTGTTACAGATACTAAGTAACCGGAGCCCACACTCCGTCGGAATATCTGTAAGGCAACTGTGGGAAATACCTTGATGAGGAGAATTCCATCAAGAGAGAAGACCTTGGTGATGAGAATTCCACCAGGAAGGTACCTTGATGAGGAGAATTCCATCAAGAGTATACCCTATGTTTTGTGATGGGCGATTCCCCATGGCATTGAATCGGCATGATTATGATCTTTATTATCATGTAAGGTTTATGGTCTTATCGGTATGATTGGATCTCTATTATCATACACTGTTTTGGATACAATGTTTTGAAAGTATGGAATGATTTATTATACAGGTTTTGATATATATTATATCTGGATTTTTGGTACTAACCCATGTGTTAAGCCTAATTAAAATACCTACTGGGCGCGTTGTACTAACGCCCTAGTTCTACCCTTTAGTGGATGATGTAGGAAACGAGGAAAACGCTAAACGCGGAAAGGGACAAGCATAGGAGCTCGGAACGCTTTTAGTTTATATTTTGTTAAAGATACTCATGGGCTTGTATTTGAGTATCTAGAATTCGGATGTAATAACTTAAATGAATTTGCTATGGTTGGATGTCTTATTGGATAATTGCATTGTGATAATGATGATTAATGACTTGACGTACTTTGCTATCTGAATGGAATAGAACTATGTTCTATTATGATTCCGCAGGTTATGATTTTTATTCCGCAAGTTGATATTGCTATGTGTGAACCATTTTTCATGGACTTGATCCATGCACACATAGGGTTGGCCAATTAAGGGTCGGACTTTGGAAGTTCGGACTTAGCTCGCATCATGACGTCCCACGCTTTATCACTCTACTTTGCTATAAAAAAAATAGACTCTAAATTTACGAGAAGAAACGAGTGAAAAAGGGCGAGGCGTTATACCCATGGCATGACACTTCATGATAAACATTGAGTTTGATTTCGAGTATAATGTTTTCATAGTATGGATATGAATTGAATATGAGATTTTCTAGTATGATATTACTCGAGAACGTATGAGAATTTTATAATGATATGAAAATGATTTTGAGAAATTGTTTTATTTATAACGCTCCTTTGTGCATTTCCCCTGTGATTGGAATTCCTACTGGGCGCGTTGACTAAGCCCATATTTTCTTCCTTTAGATGTACATGCAGATCCAGGAAATGTAGGCGAGATCGAACCAAGCGATGGCTGAATATGAAAGTGATGGATACAAAAAGGAAGCTTGAGAAACATAGTTACTTTTTTTGATATTTTGGAGTTATGAGAACATTGTAGTAATTGTGAGAATGTTCATTTAGGAAACGTAATGACTTTAACTCTTAGTAGTTTCAATTTTGTATTTCACTTAGATTAATGTTGGAAATTTTCCTTATGCTTTGCTTGAGATGTGAACAAGTTATTATTCATGCACAAATGTTTTCAAAACTTCAGTAGGTTTATTCTAGTATGTGCAAATGTTATCATGGATTGAATCCATGCATACACTAGGTTGGGCGAGTCGATGGTCAGGTCTTTGGACTCGGACTTGACTCGCGTCGTGACGTCTCCTATCTCTCCTAGTAAATGTTCATTTATTATTACTTTGATCAAGGTGGGAGAAACGGGGCGTTACATGTTCGGCCAAGACACATGCTAAAATTGAGATACCAAAATCTATGGGGATATATCTCTATGGGACTTTCGAAAATTGCAAAGACCAAACTAGGAGAAAACGTGTAAGGAAAAGGGATTTTAGTATTTTTTATCTAACTAATTTTTTTTTTCTAAAGACAAGGATTTGGAAATTAAAAGGCCTCCAACGTGTATGGGTCCACATGGAGCACCAATGAGTAATTGAGAGGGACTAATGGGGATTTCCATCGAGAGAAAGATAAAATATAAGAGAGAGAATTGGCCAAGCATTCTAGAACTAGGAGTTGCAAAATTTCGCCCAAGGCATGGGCAAAATGGCCATTTCACTTTCCTAAATTTTGAAATCAAATTGAAATTGTTCTCTCTAGTCTATTTTGAATTTTACGAGGAAAATCCCTCTAAAATTTTCGTCCAAAGTGTGTGGGTTCTAGAGGCCTATACGAATTTGGAGAGCTAATATATTTATTTTATTTAATTGACTTTCCAATTATTTTCTCACAAATTTTTGGATTTTCCACAAATTGAAATTGAAATTTTCCAAGTGTCCTACCTGAGGGGAGGTGTGTGCAAGTGGGGGAGCACCATTCAAATTTTATTTTTTCAATCTATTTTCAAAATTAATTTAGCAAATTAAACACTATGAAAATAATTGGAGATATCTTTTGCGAATTGAGGAGAGACCATCGATTTTATTATATAGAAAATAAAGATTACAAATATGGAAAAGAAATCAAGCTAAAATGAGAAAGGCACTAAAATAGAAAATACAATAATATCATATAGAATCTAATATTATCTAATTGATTCTAATACGCTCCCACAAGCTGAAGTATGTATGAAAATAAACGGGAAGCTTGAAAATTGTCGAAATGGCGGGTGAACCGTGAAAAATGGCACACTGACTGTAACGCCCCGCCCTTTTTCACTATGCCGAAAATCATAGTCTATTTTTTTTTTTTTTTATAAATAGAAGAGTAAGCGAGAACGGGACGTCACGACACGAGCTAAGTCCGAACTTCTCAAACCCGACCCTTAACTGGCCAACCATACGTGTGCATGGACTAAGTCCACGAATACGGTTCACACGTACTAATATATATACATGCGGAATATAACATAAATTGCGGATTATAATGGAATCTATCTCTATTCCATTTTAGATAGCAAAGTACTTCGTCACTTAACCAAATTACCTTAAATTAAATATCCAAAATAAACCATTCAAACCATAGCAAAATTATCTAAGTTATTACATGCCGCATTCTAGCTACTCAAATTACAAGTCCATGAGTAACTTAAATAAAATAACATTAAACATATCCAAGCTCCTATGCTTGGCTCCGTTCGCGATTATCATTCCTTCATTTCTTGTGTCATTCACTAGGGTAGAAGTAGGGCGTTTGAACAACGCGCGCAGTAGGAATTCCAAGTAAGGCTAACACATGGTGAGTACAAAAACCATATATATAACATAATCATAAAACCATATAAAAACAATGCCATGCCATATGTCTTATGCAATGAGTCCCACCCATCACAATCAAATATATCCTCTTGATGGAATTCTCCTCATCAAGGTATCCCCACAGTTGCCTTACGGACCCCCCAACGGAGTGTGTTCTCAGGTTACTTCTTGATGGGATTATGCGCATCAAGGTCTTCCCACGAATGCCTTACAGACGCCCCGACGGAGCGTGGCCTCTGGTTACAGACATCCCTCCCATGCCATGCATGAGATGTATGTGTCCACATGCTATGTAATAAAATAACCATAGCATTAAAACCTCATATTTGAAATATAACATTTTAACAACATAAACCATCAAAATAAGAGATTAAACTATATTACATAACCATGGTTTCAAAGAGGTAGAATCCTACCAAAGACCACTAAAGTGTCCTTGCGCTTTTGTCCAGAAACCGTTCACGATCGTACACCCCTTGTGAAGTCCCGTTACCTTATAACATATCCATAAATCAAAATCCATGTTCCATTTGCTTTCCTATTATGTTTAAGTCCATAAACCATCCTTGTGGGGTTCGGCCATACACCATGGCCAAACCTCACCCACTTGAATTTGGTCCCTCTTTTTATTTAACCAATCCCATCCAAGTAAACAATTTTAAAAACCCTAAGTCCACCAAATACACCTTAGTGGGGTTCAGCCATACAACATGGCCGAACCTCACCATCTTGTTTTTGGTCCCTCTTTCAAGTCCTTTGATTCACTTATCTCATCACTTACAACAATTATTTAGCATTGATGATAATCTAAGTCCATAAAAATATTCTCCATGGGGTTCGGCCATACACCATGGCCGAACCCATGGTCCATCATTTCCACCCATATTTACATCTTTGCCATTGTTCTATCCATTGCTAATTACTTAACTTATTTACATATGCCCTCAATTCCAAAAATGATCCAAAACTGATTCCTTTATCCAAAACATGGTCCACAAAAGAATGACCCATAAAAATTGGTTCATGGGGTTCGGCCATACACCATGGCCGAACCTATGATGTTTCATTTCTCATCTTCTCCATTTAAATGATTTATAATCTTAGGTCTATAATTGAATCCTCCATTTAATCATCCATTCATTAAAACATGCATACATAGATCATAACATCCATAAAACAGTTCATGGGGTTTGGCCATGTTGATGTCATTTTTCCATCCTTCATCTTAATATCATTAATAACCTTTCCCATGGGGTTCCGACATACATCATGGCCGAACCCTATGGTTCATCTCTTTCACTCATAAATAAAATAACCATGATCATACTCTTTGATGGGGTTCGGCCATACCTCATAGCCGAATCCATGGTCTATGGTTCCCATACATAAGTCCATTCACACCCTTTTAAAACCTTTTAAAATTATAAACATCCCTCTATGATTTTCATCCTTCAAATCCATTAAAATATAACCAATGTCTTTTCATGGGGTTCGGCCATACAAAATGGCCGAACCCTATGGTCCATCATCTTCCCTTTAAGATTACTTAGACCCATATAACTTCCTTAACACTTTCTATGGGGTTCGGCCATACAACATGGCTGACCCCTATGGTTCATCATTGGGTCTTTTATCCATAACAAAATTAGGGTTCGGCCATGCAATAGCCGAACCATGTCCTTGACCACCTTTTTCTTATTTTTGCAATTTATAGAGCACTTACCGATTCCGTGTCTTCTCCGGTTTCTTTCACTCATTCTTTCTCCTTTCCTTCCTTAGCCTCTCCTTCCTTCCTTCTTGCTCTTTAGCCGAGATTGATCTTGACGAAACCCCTTGGAGTGGTTCGGCCAAGAGAATAGATTTGAGTGAGGGAGAAAGAGAGACAACTTGAGATACAACTCTAAGTCTTTTGTCTTGAGAGAATCGGCCTTGAGTGAGAGGGAGAGAATGAGATAAAATTCTTTAAGTGTTCTTGCCTTGAGAGTGTTTCGGCCAAGAGAGGGAGAGAGAGAGAGTGAAATGAAACTCCACTCTTTTCTTGGTTAATCAAATTCAGCCAAGGGTGGTGTCCTTTGGTGACACCCCTTGTAACTCTCATTCTCATTTAACTCCCTCCTTAATACTTCACTTGGGGGTTTCATCCATGAGATGAAACTCCCAAGGCTCCAACGGTGTGCCTTAGCTTGGACAACCAAAACCGTCACTTCCCATTGATATTCCATTTGGGGGTTTCATCCATGAGATGAAACTCCCATTCCAACTTGTAACCCTCGGTTTGATTTTTTTGAAACAACCACCCATCTTCACACTTCACTCACTCTTTAATTCAACTCACCCCTTGATTCCATTTCGAACTTAATTCAGCCCCACTTAATTTAAACTTGAACTCACTTGGTGGTCAACCAAGTCAAACACGACCCATTGGGTCTCAATTGGCCATTTTGACCCAATTAACAATCTTGACCCAATTGAATACATCTTACCCATTTATTGCAATTGCAACCCTATCCACAATCCGTTGGGTCTTAATTGGGCAATTGACCCATCACTTTACGCATCTAAAGTCCAGATCCAATAATTCACAAATTAAATGGGCAAATTTCATATATATTAATAACTTGAAAATCCGGGGTGTTACACTGACGGATCATGAGGAGTTGTTGGCAGCGCACTGACTGGATGCAGAGAAGAGATAAACGTCAAAGGGTAGCGCACTGACTAGCTAGAGAAGAGATGAACGTGCAACACACTGACTGACTATAACGATGAATTGGCAGCACACTGACTCGCTGCTGTGAAAATAAATTAGACTGGCAGCACACTGACTGGCTGTGGAGATGAATTGGACTGGCAACACACTAACTGATTGCGAACTGATAGGCGGCGAACATAGATGGCTTGAAAAGAGTTTTTTTTTTTTTGAAATTTTTTGTTTTGATTTTGCTGCATGAATACTCAAAATTGAACTCCTGCAGGAGCACCGAAAATCATGATCCGACGGACCACCGAAAGAGGAGAGAGAGATGATATGTTTTTCACACATTTTTTTTGTTATGGTGAAACTTGTGGAGTTTGGGAAGTGAACCGACATTGTTGGAGAAGGATGACAGGTGAACAGAATGATCGATGCTCAGGCGATTGAAAAAATCCGTTGTCCAAACGGAAATGGAGACTACAACTTGGGATCTGATGAAGATGCCGCTACACATGGAATCCAAAGCAGCAAGGATATGGGGAAACACCCAGAGATCAGGCGACCAGATATGAGGAAAAAGGGGATAGCAGGGCGGATCAGATCTACTGGAGAACATGAGCTGGAGATGAAGGCATGTCTGTATGAAAGTCCTCGGCGCAAGCAACACTATTGAGATCTGCAGGCGGATTGGGAAACGATGGAAGAGGACGGTCAACTTGAGCCAGATCTGGGGAAGACATGAACAGATCGGGTACACAAAGCGTTGGCTGAAGGCACAGGGAGCAGAATGGCGGCAGGAGGAGACTAGAGAGATCGGATATGGTGGAAGTAACGCCGGTGAAGTTGAGGAATTTTTTATTTTTTTTTGGAAGTAGACGGAAGCAATAGGGACGGGATGAGGGTTCATTGCTTTTTTTTTTTTTTTTGGTGTTTTGATTGAAACAGTCGAAGAGGACTACTTTCTGGGATGGGACAAGTGGGGATTAGTGAATCAGATGTCCCTCCCTCTACCGGTGATATATTTTCTCTGGCAAAGGGAGAAAAGACTCATTCCTAAAGGTTTCTTCAAGATCGATGGTGGATAAAAAAAATTCAGATCGAAATTAGGCTCTGGACGATGTGAAAATAATTTGAGATATCTCTTGTGAATTGAGGAGAGACCATCGATTTTATTATATAGAAAATAAAGATTACAAATATGAAAAGGAAATCAAGTTAAAATGAGAAAGGCACTAAAGTAGAAAATACAATAATATCATATAGAATCTAATAATATCTAATTGATTTTAACAAACACAAATCAAAAATTTAATTTCCACCCAATTAAATTGATAACCCATTCAATGATCCACTGTTTTTTGGGCGGCTTTGTTTCATTTTCTTCTGCTCGCTCTGTTTTGCTTGTTCGATCCTGGCTCGGGATGTGGGCATTTGTTTCTGTTCTTTTTTCATGGTTGTATGCCTCTTTGCCCATTCGCATGCCATTGGTTTTTTGCCAATCTATTTGTGGTTCCTGTGTCTTTCCATGCCCTCTCATGGGATCTTTTGCCTAAACCAGTTGTGTGCTTATTGTCGGGACGTGTCGAGTTAGGCTGGTAGGTTTTAAAGGTAGGCCATACCTCAGTTCAAATTTAAATCGGATTTTTTCTCTCGTAAAAAAAGATTAACCTACCACTACGGGTTACGCGGGTCGGATTAAAAACGAAACAAACTTTCAATCCTTGTAACAAGATGAAACGAGAATTCCTTCATTTTCCCTCCGTCCATCCAAGTGACCTGTAACTGATCGACCTTGGATGTTGGCGCCCAGGCGCGGCTCGATGAATTGGTGTTGAAAGTGGGGCGAGTGACGTTGATGCAATGGAGCGGTGGAGTGGAGTTCTAAGGGTCTTTCTCGATTCCAACAACAAAACTCACTTCAACGTCACTGCTTCTCTCTGCCTTTCTCACTTTACCTATACCCTAGCTGTAAGTTCTTACTCTCTCTCTCTCTCCGCCAAACCCAAAACCCAAAACCAAATCCTAATTTCTCTTTGAAATTCAGGCGCCTTGTTCAAATGCTATCTTCTTCTGTGGCGATCTGGTTCAAGGGACTAGAAATCCTGTCATTGAGAGGCTTTCTGATCCTCGAAATATTGCTGAAATTCTCGTCTCCAAATTGGGTGTTTCCATCAACGCTTGGGTAGTTCAGGCCTCTGTTTTCAATGGACCTTTTGCAGTTTACAGAGAATTCGTTCCATCCATGAATGCGATGGGAGAGCCAAGATCTTATGATCCCACTAGTTTTCCCGCTTCAAATTCCACGGTTCTGCTTATATCCAAGTGCCTGGAGGAGGTAAGCTTTAAAACTTTCTTCAGTTATACTTTTCAACTGTTGATGCCTCATTCAATATTCATTTTTGACGTCAGCAGCTTCTCCATTGATTATTTGAGCTTAGGATTACAAGCATAAGCAAATTATTAGATGTCAAATTGGGCCATCAACTATTAAAATGAAATCTACTGCCGCATTGTCCAAGTTTTGTGTCAATAGTGTGATATAGGACAAGGATCTAAGGGGATTTTGTCTACATTTAGAGATTGGGCTTACTAGAAATAAACCCAATAAATTACTATCCAGAAAATAAAATTTCACAAAAATGCAACCCCAACAATGAATTATTTTCTACTTTAACTTCAAAAACAGTAAATTCTCAAGAAATTATTTTCTCTAATTTGAAATAAATTAAAATATATAAAAAAATACCTTTAATATTTAACGGAGAATGTTTGATTCTTGATCTTTGATGCTCTGTTGGAATCAAGGGAGGAAACCTAGGAGAAAGAGACAATCTCCTCAGGATTACTCTTCTATATGGATTTGGACAAAAGCCTTTCAAAATTCCTTAACAACATAGCAAAACTCGATTCAATTTAACTCAACTCTTTTCGAGTCTTGATGCTTTCACTAATATTTACAAGGCACCTCTACATGATAAATTAAAAAA
This sequence comes from Chimonanthus praecox, assembly GCA_022113865.1. Lineage (NCBI taxonomy): Eukaryota > Viridiplantae > Streptophyta > Magnoliopsida > Laurales > Calycanthaceae > Chimonanthus > Chimonanthus praecox. The sequence goes on from CM039091.1 coordinate 25,510,968, forward strand.
ATCACCAATGTAAAACTAATTACAAACTCAAACTTGTCAGTTTCTGACACCCTAACAGGTAGTAGGTCATAACTTCTTTTTACATGTCAGAATCGCATACACTTGGGGTCGTTGAATAGGTTATTGGATAAGCCATCCAATGAATCCAATCTCACGTTAATCAGACATTATATTAGAACTAAAATATGATCGTCATTGAAAATTACGATAATTATCTCAAAATAAAACTAAATCTAAATAATATAAAAAATCATCATATTGGTTCCTCATGTGCATCTGAGGTGCCTGCTTCATAGTGGCTCATACTCGTTTTATGTTTTCATTCAAATTCTTGAGTTACTTAAGGTCATCATCTTTCTTTGTTGTGAACATGCTAACCATGATATTTCATAAGATCAAAATAAAAGATATGTATGCCTAACACTTTTTCTATAGGTTTAGAAAAGTATGGCGTAGAATTTTTTTTTGTAATGATTTGAATGGTATGGAAAGTTTCATATAACTAGTAGGTTTGTCATTTCTTTGACCAATAAGGGCCCTGGTTTTAACCTTTTAATAGTAATTAGTAAGTCTGTTCTTTAAAGCCTTTGCTCTATTATTCTAGCATGATTTGTTGTTGAGTGCAAAATCTTCAATGTGATTACATAGTGGCATTGCTTGCTAAATGGTTCTTAAGTGTAATTGGTATAGCTTCATAAGATCTAGGTTTAAACTGAGTAGTTGAGTAATAGTTTTGATGCTTGATTGACACATGATAGGTCAAAATATTGAAAACTCTAAATCTAAATGCTAGATGAATGCTTTTATTAAAATGTAGAAGTGTTTGATGAAGGCTAAATAATATGCAACTTGTATCCATGATTTACATATGATATTAAAAAGATAAATTACTATTAAACAAAGAATAAAACAAATAATATGCAAATTCACACATATATTGAATCAAAGAGCGTCATAAAAAAAGAAGAAAAAAGATGACACTTGCACATAATGCCTTCGTTGTTGTATAGCTTGCCTCTAGTGCCAAATCCCTCAAAAGGTTTAAAAGTCAATCATCCAAAAGGTTGAAACAGGGATTAGGGTTTGTTATTATTATTATTATTATTTTTTGAAAACCAAGGTACCAAACTTCTTAGAGCACCTGACTACTCCTTGGGGCATGTGCAAACCTCCCTATCTACACATACCAGGTGATGAGGACATTTGTGGAGGTAAAGAAAATTTTATTTTTGATCCAGGAGGGTGCATGAGCAGATTAGAAAATTCGGGCTTCGAGTCGGGCGGTTTGGTTTATAGGACCCATATATGGGCTTGGGCCCATAATAGATCAAATGGGCCAAAAAACATGAAGCCCTACATGGCTGCCTCAACAGCCCAAGATCCATATGTGCTTCAACAGGTCTCACATGTGTCAGGTGGGACTCAAATTCAAAAGATTCAAATTCAGCCTATTATTTGATTTTGAATGGGGTTCCACGTGAAGACTCAACCAATTCTAATTTGAATTAAGGGTAGCTAAATAAGTTGTCCTATTGTGCTTAGGTCCACTAAGCATCACTGTTTGGAGAGTTGAGAGCCCCAAACAAATTTGGATTGGAACAGAGTGGAGGAGTGCAAGCAACAACCACGACCACGTTGGAAGCATAGTCTTCTTAGGATTTGATTTTTAAATTTTATTTTGTAAAAGTGAGGGTCGGCTCACTTAGATTAGGGTTGATATTTTTTTATAAATAGCATGTAGTTAGTCGATTGAGACACAATTTCGGACTGAAGAAATAAAAGTTATCTTATTTTATTTTCCAACATATTGGAATTTTTGTGGCACAAAAATATATTAATATGAGATTTAAATTAAATATTAAGTACAAATAAAATTAAAAATTAACAAATAAATCAACAACATTAAAATTTTTAAATAACCATTAATAACATCAAATATTTAAAAAAAATTATAACTATTTAATTTTTAAAATAGATACAAAAGATTGAGCCCAGGGAAAAAAAGATTAATTTATTGGTAAAAAACTAATAAGAAATTGGTAAGAATTAAAAAAAATTAGTATGGCTTGCTGAGGGCAACACCCAGATATAATAATTTTCCTTTATATTGTTATTTTCTTTAACAGGCTATTAACAATATGAAAAACACTATTTTCCTTTTTAAAACAGATTATATATGTAAAATCAATAACCGAAACAGGGCTTGAACAATGCTTGTGCGAGTATTGAGGACCTGCGAAGTTAACTTAAAAGTAAAGGGGATATGTGATGGGATATACCTAGGGCTTAGGGTTTACCAAATGAAAGAAGCGAATGAAAAAAAAGGTAAACATGAAAGCGAGAAGCAGAGATGACGACGATAGTAGCAGAGGTGACGGTGAAACTAAAAAATAGCAGCAAAAAATGAAGACGAAGAAGAGGAAGTAAGAGGAAAGAGGAAGATGAAAAAGAGAAGAAGGCGTGGAAGGTGAAAACAAGTACTTCCCCTTCGCAAGTACATCTTTCCTTCTTTCATTTGAATCGTATGAGACAACGATTCGTTGGGTTGACTCGCACATCTTGCGTTTTGAATTGCTGGACCCTCCGAGACGAGTTGAATCATACGAGTCGACTCGTGACTCGTACGATTTTGACAACATTGAAGTTTTCTATTATCATTTTTCCTTTTAGAGTTTTGGCCTTGCTTGGACAATTCATTTAAGATTTCTTTCAATTTCAAAATCAAAGAATGATTTACATTTTTGCCTTTTAAATTGTCTTTCACATTATCTTGATTTTTCATATTCTTCTCTAAGGTGTTTTCTTCTCAAAAGACATTCGAATCTGAAATGCCCATTCTTTCCACAGTAATAGCATATTATATTTTTAACATAAGAAATTTTCATGGGTGGAGATTCATCTTTGACAAAAATAGTTGAGGTGAAAGGACATTTTGTATTTCTCTTAATCAAAACCAAGTTCAGATTTATGTCCATTAGGTTTACTTAATTTTAACAACCTTTCGAGTTTTTCTTCACCTGGTTTTAATTTTTGTACAAATTTTCCTTTATAGATTTTTAGCTCATTTATCTCTTGAATTAATTTTTGATTTTCAATTCTTAGTTCAATTTCTGTTTTAGGCAAATTTGCTCTCTTTTCTATGAGTTCTTTCCTTATTTTTTTTTTCTTTCATTTCTTTCATTGATTAACTTGTTTTCCAAATTTTCATTTTCTTCTTCTAATGAGTATAATCTATCTTTTGATTGTCTTAAATCATTTTCCAAATTTACGTACTCATTAATTTCATTTTTTAAGGATTCTTCTAATTTAGTGTTTTCTTTCTTTCTTTGTTTTAATTGTTTAGTTAAGTTTTTGCTTTCATAATAAAGGGCATTATAAGCTTGCTGTATATCTTCATCTTCTTCATTTTCGTTTTCTGATTCTATAGGTTCATTTTCATCATTTAAATTTTCCTGAAAGTTAGCCATATGGATTCTCAGATTTTCCATATTTTCATGAAATGAGTCATTGGACTCATTTTCTGAATCTGAGGGATCCTCCCATATGGCAGTCATAGCCTTCTTTTTAAATTTTCTTTTAGATGGACATTCATTGGACATGTGCCCATAACCTTCACAATTATAACATTTAACTTCTTTGCTTATTTCTTTAGATGTTTTTGATTTACCTTTAAATTTTTCTTTTGATTGATCATTTTTAATTCTTCTCATTTTCTTTTTGTTGACATGTTTAAAAAATCTTTTAGCAAACAGAGCGACATCTTCATCGTTGTCACTTTCACTTTTAGATTCTTCAACATTCTAACTTGGTTTATGGGAAGAACTTAAAGCAATAGATTTATGGGTATCAAAATGCAATTCAATGGTCTGAAGGGATTGTAGAAAATAACAATGGAGAAAAGAAAATAATAGAGAAAAGGGAAGCAAATATTGGAGAGAAAAATCTCTCGTTGAATGTATTGTATTGTGTTTGAGAAAGGGTATTCATCAGTATATGTTAGTGCCCTGGCTTGACCGAGTCTCTGTTTGTCAATTACATGACTCGGGTAGAAGCACTTGCCAAAAACTTAAAGACTCAAGATGATCGAAGAAGAAGATCATGCTCCACCAAGCTCAAAGCTCGTCGTCATGGCAATCACAAAAACAGGTATACGGCCATAGATGATCCTACGTGGAACCCACACCTGAGAGAGGACTGCTAGGCTTAGTTGCATATGTTGGTAATAAACATAAAATGCTTAGAGAGGATGCTGAACAGTGAATTGGAAGTGAACTTGGAAACATGAATTATGTTCATTGTCAGTACGACCAATCTATCTCGCCGACCTCTCAGTGTAGTTAGGAACAACCCATCGTGGTTAAAGACTGACCTGCCAGATTGACATTGGTTCTGGAAATTAGAAGTGTCATTCTGGAAATACCTCTGATAGAGAGTCTCGTATGCATCGACCCATCGGTGATGAACTTGAATGACCCCTCGTGGCCAACGACTCGTCGGTATAAAACTTATAAGTTTTGTACTGGGAACTTATAAGGGCTCTCGATAAAGTAGACATATCGGCAAGCAAAGACCGATCGAGAGATAAAACAGACAGGGTTTGAGGCTATGTTGATGGTAGTCTAATTGTCACAAAACATAATTAACGGATCCGTAGGGGTAAGGCCTAATTCGGAGAGGAATTGCCGAAACCAAAGTAACTCAGACGCAGTATTGGCCATGTCACGAAATTTTACTTTAGCACTAGACCAAGCAACAACGATATGCTTCTTTCTCCGCCAAGAAACTAAGTGGGATCCCAAGAAGACATAGTCTCCGGAGGAAGAGCAGTGTGTTGTGGGACCCAATGGGACCCAACTCAGGACAAATTGACCCGACTATGTCTATTTGGGCAAGTCAACTGTATAGTTGTATAATTAAGTGTAGATAAGTTGGATTGATTGTATTTTCCTCTTTGGCCACCTTAATTGGCTCCCTTTCTCTTATTTATACTTGTATCCTGTAGGAGGAAAAACACATCAATACAATACCGAGAATCATTATTCTCTGTTCTTCATCTCTTTCTTTCTTTTTTTATTATTAAAAAACAACATGGTATCAGCCAAGGAAGATTCTATTCTCTAATTTTTTTTTGAGTCCCTTTCAGTTTACCGTCCCTTTCTGCAGTCTTTCTCTTCTCCGACGAATATTACTGTTTCCGGCAAAGGTACTGTCGGCGGGGACCCATCTTCCCCTGCCGTTTTTGACAGAGCTATCCATCTGTAAGGGTGGATTCCTGTTTTGGACTGGTTTACTAGGGTTTATCTCAGATCTCTCTCCCAGCGATTTTGGAGATCCGGCAGCCTAGACCTACAGTTTTTTGCTTAGATCTGATAGATTTGTGCTTAGTTTCCAACCAAATCTCCTTCACTGCTGTCGCCCCTGGCCCACCTTCTCACGCCTAAGGTGGACCCCCACTTTCGATCAACAGTGGGCCCCTCGTGTGCACTTTTCTTCTGCTGCTGCTGTACCGTCTGCATGGCTTTTTCTAGGCTCTTCTGTTCAGATCTGCTGCTTGGGATCCTTTCTACTCCCCTACTGGTGCATACTAATCTCGCCCCTGCCTCTAGATCACATCAAACTTGGGTGTCCCACCTTTCATCTTCGGTGGACCCCATTTTTTCTTGTTTTCAGGGTTGTTGTTTGGAGGACTGCAACCAGTTTTTTGGGATTTCCTGCCAGTTACTGCATCCTTAGATTACTTTGAAGGGTTTTTGGCAATGTTGTGAAAATCGAATCGTATCGTAAATCGTTGATACATCTTGAATCGCAAATTGTGTATCGTAAATCGTAGAATCGTAAGATTCATAAGTGTTTTCCCTAAAAAATATTTAATATATATAAAATAATATAAAATATATCTTGTTTTTTTTTTTTTGAGCAGTGACAAAGAGAAATATATTAATAAGAGAGAACGATACACAGAAAAGAAAAGAGAGTCTAACAGGATTAGACCCAAAGAAAAGAGAAAAAAGAAAACTAACAACAAAGAGAAAATGCCAAAATACAAAAGGAAAAACTCCTCTAATCAGAAAGAAGGAATACTCCAGAAAAGAGATCAGAGATTCCAAACTTGGCAAAATAATCTGCCACTCCATTAGCTGCTTACTGATCTTGTTGAAAGAAACTTCCATCCCCTTCAGCAAGCAGCCTAGACTCCCTAACCACAGTTATCATTCTCCAAGGAGGTCTTCTTTGACCCGTAGCCCACTTAATTGCATTTGCCGAATCCCCCTCAATAATGAGTTTTCCTTGACCATACGACTTCCAGATATGCAAAGCTCTTCTAATGCTAAGAATTTCCGCCTCATTGGAATCTTTAGTACCCACAAACTCGTTGAACACAATAGACGTGATACCTTCATGATTTCTAAGCACCTCACCAATCCCCACCGGCCCAGGCTTTCCTCTTGCCGCACCATCAACATTGAACTTCCAAATATTTGTTGCGGAGAATTCCAACTCTCTTTGAGCTTCAACTTTCTATTAAAACCATCCATACAATTATCCCAGGAAGAGATGAGATCCGAAAGATTAAGGCCACTAAATTCTTTGTTCGCGAGAAGCCAGACGCAAAGCCTCCACAGAGCTGTTTGAATGAGCTTGTCAAAATCAACTTTTTTTCCTTCAAAGACTCTATTGTTTCTTTCTTTCCAAATGGTCCATAAGATGACGGCTGGGAGAGTGTACCAAGCAAGCTTCCACTTTGGGGTAAGCCTAGAGATAAACCACGACTCTAAGGTCCCAACACAAGAACGATAAAAAACCCAAGACACCTTAAAAAGCCTCATAAAGTGATTCCAAAGTCGACTAGTAAGAGGGCAACCAAAAAACAGATGATCAATGTCTTCTTCCTCTATCTCACAAATTGGACAAATGGGATCCTCCTCTTGATAGCAAAAACCTCTCCTTTTGAGTTCCGATCTAGTCAAAATTCTCCTTTTAAGAACACACCAAACAAAAATTTGAACCCTAGGGGGAGCAACACCTTTCCAGGCAAAATTGGTATTTGATATAACATTAGAATCCCGATGTAGAACCAAATCGACCAAGGCTTTAACCGAGAATTTGCCCGAAGAATCCCCCGTCCAAACCAGTTCATCTGCCTCCATAGGAGAAACAGGAAACTCCGCAAGTTGGCAAAGGAGATCTCTTTTGTTGTCATCCTCAAAGGCCCTCAAATCCCTCCTAAGATGCAGCTGCCAGGAAGTTAAATGACCCTCCTTCACATAGCTGTCCTGAACAAACGCCATCTTATTCCTTGAAATCCTGTATAATCTTGGGAACACATCTTTTAACGGCCTTTCGCCTAACCAGAGATCTTTCCAAAATAAGGTTCTATCCCCTTTACCAACCAAAACTCTAATATTGTCCCTGAAAAATCTCCCCGCCTCTTCGCTACCTTGACCAATTTTCCACCAAGTCTTAATCATCAAGGACCCTTTCTTCTCAACAGAATCACTAAGAAACCAACCGGTAGACTCCTTCAAACCATACTTAGCCGTCAAAACCTAGACCCAAAGAGCGTTGCCTTCTCTCCCAAATCTCCAAACCCACTTGCACAAAAGAGCCTGATTCCTTAGCCGTAATGGAACTAATCCAAGACCACCAAGAGACTTAGGTTTGGTGATATCAGACCAAGTCACCAAGTGGACCTTCTTTTTCCCATCTTTCTCACCCCACAGAAAGTTTCTGAAAAGCTGCTCAATTCTCTTGGCAACGCCTTTTGGCATCTCAAATAGCCATAAGTAATATATTGGGAGGTTCATCAGAACATATTTGATAAGGGTAACACGACCTCCAATGAAAGATAGTTTCTCCCCCAACCCTCCAATCTCCTTTCCACCCTTTCAATAACCGGAGTCCAGAAGGATTTATTCCTTGGATTACCCCCCACCGGTAATCCCTAATAAATGAAAGGTAGTTTACCAACACCGCAACCCATACCGTTGGCAAGATCCTTAATAAAATCCTCCTCCAAATCAATCCCAATTATGGTGCTTTTACCAAGGTTAATTCTTAAACCCGAAGCTAATTCGAAGCATCTCAGAATGGCTTTGTACCCCAGCAATTCTTGATGATTCGGTTCACCGAAAAACAAAGTATCATCCGCAAACTGAAGGTGGGTAACAGTGGGGCCATCCGAAGTCACTTTGAAACCTTTCACTATTTCCAAGTCTCTAGCTTTCTCCACCAATTTATTCAGGCTTTCCCCGACAAGAGTAAAGATAAACGGAGATAAAGGATCTCCCTGCCTCAAACCTCTATTAGCAAGAATTTGTTGAATTGGAGAGCCATTGACCAAAATAGAGTAAGAGGTATCCTCAATACAAGCTTTCATCCATTTGCACCACTTACACCCGAAACCCATCTTCAAGAAAAGAGAGCCAACAAAGGACCAATCCACAAAATCATAGGCCTTCTCGATATCCACTTTGAAAAGGATGCCAGGTCTCTTATCTTTGCGTCTCATATGGACAAGCTCATTAGCAATTAAGACCCCATCCAAGATTTGTCTATCTTCAACAAACGCCCCTTGCAATTCACCAATGATTTCAGGCAACACTTTCTTAAGTCTTTCAGCTAACACCTTCGCTAAGAGCTTATACACACTTCTGATGAGACTAATAGGCCTATAATGTGATAGTTCCCCAGGACCTTCCTTTTTTGGAATAAGAGCAATGAAAGCATTCTTTAAGCCCCTATTGATAATACCATCCCGATGAAATTCCTTAAAAACTCTTAGGAAATCAGGACCCACAGTGTCCCAACAGGCTTTAAAGAAATTAAAGTTAAATCCATTCGGTCCTGGAGCCTTATCCCCTCCTAAATCCTCCAAAGCCGCTTTGATCTCCTCCAATGTGAACTCCTTCTCCAAACTCAAGGAGCTGGAGAATTGATCTTCAAAAATTGAATGCCCTCCAACTTGGGTCTAGAGGCACCAATATCACGCAATGAGGCGGAACATAACTTATCAAAAGGTGACCTATGAGAGCTAGGCGTATGGTCAAGTAAAAGCCCAGAAAGGGGGTAAGGCCTAAACAAAAAAGGTGGGAAAGAGGGGAAGAGAGATCCTAAAAGAGGATCACTGCGGTCAGAAAAGGAAGGAGAGTTGAGGAAAGAAAGTACCCGTGTAGAGGAAAGTGAAGCCACCGCAGCAGAAACCACCGCTGGATGGTGAAAAGAAGACTGAGAGTGAGCGCAAATCCGAAGCTGGAGATCCCCAATATCAGACGAGAAGATATCCTGAAGAGTCCCATGCAAAAGGTACGGGAGTGCTGAAGAAGAAGAAATCGCCGGGCTCCTCTCAAAAGCGGAGGAGAGGAGAGAAGGAGAAAAGGTCGCCACTGAGCTGAAGAAGCTAGAAAGACTTGCCACCGAAGAAGACCAAAGAGAAACTTTGCATGCCCTGATGTCGAAGATGGGCAAGAAATCCATAGAGAGACGCGGAGCATCCCTCCGGTCCGACGAAACCTGATAAGAACGACCTGCAGTCTGAAAGGCAACACTGGAGAAAACACCATAAAAACTGAGAGGCAAAGAATGAAATAAAGGGAAAGGGGAGATAATACCCGGATCCAGAGTCAGAGAAGAGGAGCTAACTGTAGGGAAACCAGGAGGGGAAGCGAAGAGGGGGGTGGAGAGAGGCAAGCGCTCAGGAGGGCAGCTAAAGATAGCTGAAAAATGAAGTCTAACTGCTTCCCTGATCCCAGACTTGTCGACCACCTGATGACCGTCCACCACAATAGATCTGATACAATTAGCAGTTTTTCGGACATTGGCACAACGATGAAAAAAATTGGTATTCTTATCACCATCCTTCAACCAAAGAGCGCGGGACCTTTGACGCCATTCCATTTCTTCCAAACGTAGGCATTCCCAAAGCGCAGCCTTACTGATTCTTTTTGAGTCTAATTCCTCCTTTTCAAGATCTCTTGCTTCCTCCAATCTGTTCCAACCTTCTAAATCCCGCAAGAGAGAATCTTTTCTTTCTTTCACAGGCCCTCCTCTTGAATTGACCCAATGTTTGATTCTAGATTTCAAAACAATCAATTTCTTAGATATTACATATCCCCCCCATCCATGGATATCGAAACTATCCCACCATTCTTTAACCCTCTTAGTGAAATTCAGGTCTTCCAACCAAGTATTGCTGAAGCGAAAAGGCTTAGGTCCCCGATCAATTTCCTCCGTATCAAGCAGTAGCGGACAGTGATTTGAAATCGGGCTGAAGAGTTTAACTTGACTAGTATGTGAGAAGGTTGACTCCCAATCGGATGAGGTGAGGAATCTATCCAATCTACTCATGGCACTTCTAGCTTGTCCATTACACCAAGTAAAGCGACCGCCGATAAGAGGATAATCAAAAAGATCATTTCTAGAAATGAAATCAGAGAAATCGACCATTCCTCTAGTATAGCCCCTTCCACCTTTCTTTTCAGATGGGAATCTAATAATATTGAAGTCCCCTCCAAGACACCACATAGAGGAACCCCAACAAAGAACATCATCCAACTCCGTCCATAAAGCCTCCCTTTCTCCTTTCGAATTAGGGCCATAAACGCTAGTGAAGCACACCTCCACACCTTCATTGCAAAGCATGCCTTTAACGGGTATTGATCTTAGGTCTTGTCTTCTTGCTGAGACTTGAAAGAAAGAAGGCTTCCACAACATAATCAGCCCCCCAGACGATCCAATAGCAGGCAAAGTGAAGAAATCAACATCAGAAGGACCCCAAATTTCTCTAATGAGAGTGGCATCTAGCAGCTCCCTCTTGGATTCTTGAATAAACAAGACATCAATACTAATCAGCCGACGGATTGCTTCTCTTTTCTCCCGGAGTCCTAGACCCCTCACATTCCAACTAAGAATCTTCATTAAAAACAGTTTTGGTCTCCTCAATTTTGTCAATGGTTGGTCCCTCATCTTCAACAGGGTTTGAAGATAAACTATCCTCCACCCACTCTTTCAATTTTTTAACTGCTGCATTCTTGCCTCCTCTTCTCTGCCATCTTCTCTGAAGTTTTCTGCAGTAAGGTTTAATGGCTGGATTCCTTCCAAAAGGGATTTTGGGTAATTTTTCCTTTTTCAAAAGAGATGCTCTATCCCGATCCTCTGCCCCTTCAATGTCTTTGACTGCTTGAGAAATATCACTGAAACTCATACCCATTTTTTCCCTATTTTGATGATTTCTGTCGTATCTCCTGCTGCACAACCCTTTCTTTTGAGTTCTCGAAAATTTTTATCATCTTCTGATCTCCTCTTTTTTTCTGTATATTTTCCTTTTCTTCTGTTTTCCTCAAGGAGAAGCTTCAACGGCATTTCCTCGTCATCCTCAGCCTGAGCCTCAAAATTTCCATTCTCTCCTAATGGCCCATCTTGTAGTGAAAAACTAATATGTGGGGCTATTTTCGGACTGGGCCTGATCTTCTTGGCCAGCAAAGACAGTCTGTTTGGGCTCAGGGAGAAAAGACTTATCTGAGCTGGGTTTAGATAGCAGGCTCAAAGACAGACCCGCGTCCCATTCTGTATCTAGCTTTTCAATTTTTTTCCTTCGCACGTGCTACACAAGCGAGCTCCTTATTAATCGCCGCAAGGAGAGGTTGCGTGTTTTGGGAAAGGGGAACGGCTCCTTCCTTCGCAGAGCCTGCGAAGCCTTCCTGCCTGCGATTATGTCTTTTCAGCCTCCCCCTAACCGGCAATAGGTACTCCTCTGACGCCTAGTAGGTTTTCTGCTTCCCTCCGCATCTTCGGCATTTGTGGATCCAGAATGACGAATACGTGTCACCCCATTCCTCGAGATCGGAACCGAGTGCAAAGGCGAAGGTTGCGACTGCGGATGGTTACCGGAAAGCTTCTCCGACAAAGAGGTAGAGAGCATAGGCTCATCTGATTCCGAGATGGTGACGACAAAGGTTGAACCCTTCAAATTCAGCGTCACATGGTGAGGAATAAAATCTGAAACCTTCAGTTCAAGCAGCAAGTTGAGGGAAGAACAGTCTTCCCTACTCAGATTACGGGAATCCACTTCCAGAAGTTTACCCAATCTTCCGCCGAAAGCACGAATCAAATCCTCAGTCCATCCCTCCAACGGAAAACCGAAACATTTGATCCACGTTTTTCTACTATACTGAAAGTCATTAGGGATCCAACGTCCCAATACTTTGAGGTGACCAAAATCAATAGAGGAATCTAAGATCGATTCCACGTCTACATCTGAATTTAGAGCTGCGAGGAAGCGCGAGTCATCGAGACGACTGATCTTAGGATTGAAGAAGCCCTTTTGAAGGAGCAGCAGCTGGACATCCGACTGCTTCAGGTCCACCACGGTCGAAAGGATAATCGCTTTCGACAGCCAATCATTCAGTACAAGATCGTCAACTGGTTGGATCATCAGCTCCACTTCTTTTATATTCGAAAGCAATGACTGTTTCTTCCCAGAGGAAGTCACCACTTCTGACCACTTCCTAGCAGTTGTGGGGGGAGTCCTTCCGGAAAAGGGGGGACCAAAGGGGAAAGAAGGAGGAGCAGTAAAGGCAGATTTAGGCTTCACCGCTCCTACCTCCTTAATCCCTGGAACATCGGGTTGTTGGAAGTGTGCCAGATTCACCTGTAAACGACGACCTTCCACGAGCTGATCGTTGAGATCACGAACAGCTCTGCCAGCCAAATCCCCATTACTAAGACGCACGAACGCAAAGGTACGTCTAGCAACATCCTTTTTCTTTGGGACACAGGTGTCAAGAATTGGCCCCCAACAGCGAAAAAGCCATCGCAGCCAGCTGTTGGTAGTTAGATCCGGAAGATTTCCTACGAACAGAGAAACGGAAGCTCCTCTGGTGCCTCTACGTCTTCTACTCCTTTGCTGTTGCCACCCCTCCTCGTCTTTGACCTCCCTGCTGCCTCTATGCTGCTGCCTCCCCTCCTCGGCCTCGACCTCCCTGCTGCCCTGCAGGTCCTTTCGCTGATCTCTAGAGGTCCGGTGAAGGTTCTCTTCTCCCCTGGAATTCTCTAACTCTCGCTCGCTCATGTTTTTTTCTTCCTTGCTAGAATGTAATAACATGAGCAATTCTCCAACTTTCTTTCAGAATTAAGTGAATTCTATATAATTAGTTTATTAGAGCTCAAATTTCAATGCTCCAACTCCCAAAAGTATAAGACCAATATATAATCCAACTATACTGTGAAAAGTCAATAATAAACTAAAGAACCCTCAAAAAATCGAAAGGTCTTAAATGCTCTTTAATTTAAACCTTAAAAACCATTAAAACGAAATGTTCCATACTTTCACACTTCTAATAACCCCATAATTCTATCATTTATACGAATTGTAAGATTTGTTGATAGACGAATCGTTTCTATTATTATATATAATGAATCGTAAGATACGAATCGTGTATCGTAAGATTTTAACAACCATGGTTTTTGGCAAAGGGCTATGTGATTCTTGCCTTGTTGGTTCATTGGATCAGCTTCTAAGACTGCTCTTCTGCCTGCTTTGCTACCTTTGGCCTGTCTGCAGTTTTTATCTTTGCATTCTCCTGCTTGAAGGTTTCTTCTTGGGATAATGGCTACATCTACGGACCCACTGAAGACCTCTGGGGAATCTTCTTACACTGATATGACTTCTTCTGGCACTCTGCATATTGGTAAGATAACCACTGTGTTATTGAATGAGACCAATTACTTCCAATGGTCTCACTCGGCTAAAATGTTTCTTACTGCCAAACAACTAGCTGCTTTTATTGATGGTACTGCCTCTGAACCAAACAAGGACTCCTCATACCGTACCTGGCAAGCTAATAATTCTTTGGTGCAATCTTGGCTCCTTCATTCCATGGAAGATCATGTTCGTGGGACTGCCTATACTCTTCCCACGGCCAAGGATGTCTGGGACACCATTAAGGCCTTGTATTCGGACGGTGATAATTTTGCCCGGCTCTATGAACTATATCAGACTGCTTCTCACCTTCGACAGAGGGAGCTCTCCCTCATTCAGTATTATTCAAAGATGCGGACCTGTTGACTTAAATTGGATCAACTTGAATCGGTTAAGTTTGTGGACCCTGTTGATGTTGTTCTCTATAATCAACTTCTTAATCGACGACGGACCTTTGAGTTCTTGGCTGGCTTCAACCAGGACTTTGAGCTTATTCGGGCCTAACTGCTTGGACAACGCCCTCTCCCCTCTCTGGAAGAGGTCTACTTTACCTTACTTCAAGATGATAGGTGCCGCCTGGTTATGACTCCTATGCCGCTTGAACGGTTTGCCTTGGTGACCACTCATCATTCCATGCCGCCTCTAGCACGTGGGGCTTCTGGTTCTCATGGCAAGGACCCTTCTTTTGACCTTCATCGTGACACCAAAGGTCCCGAAAGAAGGGGTGGACTATCAGGAAACCTTCTCCCCGGTGGCCAAGATTACTTCTGTTCGCATCTTGATTTCCATTGCCACCACTTATGACTGGCTGCTGCATCAGTTAGATGTGAAGAATGCCTTCCTTCATGTGATCTCCATGATGAAATTTATATGTTTCCACCACCAGAGTTTGTTAATCAGGGGGAGCCTCAGTTTGTCTGCAAACTCTGAAAAGCTCTATATGGCCTCAAGTAGTCTCCACGGGCGTGGTTTGAGAAGTTCAGCAGTGCACTGTTGCCGTATGGTTTCTCCAGATGTCAGATGGATCACTCAGTTTTTATCTATCGTCTTCACTCTGTGGTCATGATTAGAGTGGTGTATGTTCATGAAATTATTCTCATCGGTAATGACGCTGTTGCCATCTCTACCTTCAAAGAATATCTACAGCGCACATTTGTTATTAAAGATCTGGGGCCATTGTGCTATTTTTTGGGTATTGAAGTCGCTCGTTCTTCTAGAGGACTCTCTTTATCTCAGCGCAAGTATGTTCTTGACCTCCTTCAGGATGCTGGATACTCTGGGTGCAAACTTGCTGACACTCCATTAGATGTCAACACGAAGCTCTCCACCGCAGACGGGACTCCTCTTGATAGTTCTTTTTTCTATCAGAATTGGTGGGGAAATTGATTTATCTCACTATCACACGACCAAATCTCTCATATGCAGTTGGTGTGGTTAGCCAGTTCATGCACGAACCACGGGATACCCATCTTCATGCTGTATTCCACATCCTTCGCTATCTTAAAGCTCATCTTGGCAGGGGTTTGTTTTTTGCACGACAGTCTTCTCTCTCCGTTCGTGGCTATTCAGATGCTGATTGGGCCGGCTCTCTTGATGATCGCCGTTCAACAACTGGCTACTGTGTTTTTTTGAGTTATCATCTAGTTGGCTAGCGTAGTAAGAAACAATCTGTTATTGCTCGCTCCAGTGCTGAAGCTGAGTATCAGGCTATGGCCAATACTACGGTTCAGCTTTTTTGGGTCCGCCAGTTTCTTCACTAATTGAGTGTTGCTCCACGTGAACCTCTCATTATGTTTTGTGACAATCAGATTCCAAAAGGTCTCATAGATAAAACACGCCAGTAGTATTAAATTCCACCCCATTTTTGGTGAAGAAGTCAGAGACTCCATTTGCATATCTTCTGACTACCATGAAACAGATCGCTCTTCATGAACATAACGCTCTAATTTCTCTTACCATTGTGATAATTTTTCCATGAGGGTCTTTTTAACCCTGCCGCCCACTTCATTGCATTTGTAGAATCCCCTTCAATGATCAATTTGCTCCTTCCTATTAAAGACCAAATGGTCAGTACTTTCTTAATACTGATAAGTTCTGTCTCATTAGAATCTCGCCGTCCTATAGATTATGAGAAAACTATCGATGTTCTCTCGTTCCAATCATGCAATACACCTCCTATACCGGGTGGGCTTGGTTTTCCTCTAGCAGTCTGTTTCTTTGGCCCCCCTGCTAAGGCAACCGTCCTAAGAAGTGAGGAAGTCTATCGCTCTAAATCCTTTGAATTCTACTCCGGACAATAGGCATGTGTAAAGCCTCCACTTAGCCTTCTGGATAAGATCGTTTTTTCTCTGTTTCCTTTAGTTTGAATATCCTAGCATTCCTTTCCTTCCACACCATCCATAACAGAATTGATAGAATGGTATTCCAAACCGCTATTATCTTGGGATTAGAATGCCAACTATTCCATGATTGGATGATTCCTACACACGATCGATCAAACACCCACGATACCCCCATCATATCTAAAGGCTTGCCCACAACTTCCTAGCTACATGGCATTCAATGAACAAGTGATCTATATCCTCCTCCATGTGGCCACAAAATATGCAGTTGAGGTTGTTGTCCACCCTAAGTAACCCCTTACTATTAAGTGTTGCCCCTGTCAATACTTTGCCTTTTAGAACACACCACACGAAGGTTTGTACTCTTGGAGAGGCAAGGCCCCTCTAGGCTAGACCTGCAGTAGTCTCCTCCTCATTATGCTGATGTAGGGCTGAGTGGACTAACGCCTTCACAGAGAACACACCTGAGGAGTCTCCAACACCCAAGGCAAATTGTCCTCTTCTTCAACTGCCAAGGTGAATTCTTTCAGCCTTTGATTTAATTCTTCAAAACTCTCTTGTTCTAAAACCCTCAAATTCCAGCCAAAGTTCAATTGCTAAGAGATTGTGTTATGCGTCCGCCTATAGCAATCCTTGAGTAAGGCTTGTCCGTCCCTTGCTACCCTATAAAGTCAGTGATAAACATCCTTCAGGCACCTATCCTCCATCCATAAATCTGACCAAAATCGAGTTCTATTCCCATTTCTCAGCATCGGTCTAAGGTTGTCTTGAAAGACACGCTCCAGCTGACTACCCCCTCTGCCTACACTCCACCACGCTCTTACTATCAGCGAGCCATACCTTTCCACCTTCTCCCTCAATTTCCATCCTCCAGCATCTTGGTACCCGTATCTAGCTGCTAACACTCTTGTCCGGAGGGCCTCCTTCTCTCTCCCGAATCTCCAACTCCATTTACACAGAGAGCCTGATTTTTAATGACTATGCCTAATCCTCTTTTATCTTTCGGTTTTGCCACTTCTGACCAGCTAACCAAATGTACCCTTCTTCTATCCACTTTATCCACCCACAAAAATCTCCTGAACAACTTTTCTATTTGGTCCTTTACCCCATTGGGAATTTGGAAAAATGGACATGTAATAAATACACAGAGAGAGAGAGAGAGAGGGAGGGGGGGGGGGGGGGGGGGGGGGGGGGGGGGGGAGGGATGTAATGAGTTGAGCGTTCCTTTGATTGATAGATATCTTCCCCCATCCGTTCAATCTTCTTTCAATTCGTTCCACCACCAGGGCCCGAAATTTCTTTGATCTCGGATTCCTGCCAACCGGTAAGGCCAAGATATGTAAAAGGTAGTTTCCCTGTTGTGCACCCTTCTTTCAATTCGTTCCACCACCAGGGCCCGAAATTTCTTTGATCTCGGATTCTTGCCAACTGGTAGGCCAAGATATGTAAAAGGTAGTTTCCCTGTTGTGCACCCTATTTCTTCTGTGTTAGCTCTCAAGAAGGGTTCCTCCAAACCCACACCAATAAGGGTACTTTTCCCAAGGTTCGCTCTTAGCCCTAACACTAATACTTATGACATTTTTTTTCTTTTATTTTAGCCTTGAGTTTTTCTAGAACTGGGCCAGAATTCTGATTTGAAAATGATCCAAAACTGAGTTTGAGCCTTGGGTAGAATGGATTGGGCCTCGGGCAGAATGAGCTGGGCCCTTGGCCTTAGTTGGATCAGGATTTGCCTGATGAGGTGAGCTGAAGACGAATGGGCCATTCCTTAAACGATGTCTAGACCTGATGGACCAGCGGAAAAGAGAGAAATGTCTCTATTCCAGTTTTTTTCCAAAAGCGATGGTGTCTGTAGACCCTTCACCTTCTAGAGGCACGGATTCTGGAAATCTTCCAGCAGTTAGTTGCCAGAGAAGCAACCAATCCCTTTTCTTGTTTCTTCCTTCTCCTTATCGATCTTCTTGTCTATTACTGACTTTTCTTCTTCACCTCGGGGCACCCTCTCCTTGGTCTCGTTTTCCAACAACCTAGGTCCCTGCAAACCCATCGTCTCCCAGCGAGAGGGATTTTGAGTGTCTCTTGACCATTGGTTGCCAGAGAGACAGCCAATCGCATGATTTGCTTCTTCCTTCTCCTTCCCGGTCCTCTCTCTCTTGTAGTAATCCTTAAGTAGGGCATCTGGATTCCTAGAGATCCCAAACAACCTTGGGAAAATCTCCTTTAAGGGTCTCTCGCCTAACCACAAATCCTTCCAAAACAAAGTCCTATCCCCCTTCCCAACTATAAGTCTATTTTTGCCTCTAAACATGTTCCCTACCATGTCTACCCCTTGACCTAACTTCCACCAAGCCTTGATCATGATGGAACCTGATTTTTCCACCCTCTCACCTAGGTACCACCCATTTTTTTTTCTCCAACCTATATCTAGTTGACAAAATTCTAACCCACAAAGCCTCCCTCTCTCTCTCCCGAATCGCCAGGCCCACTTGCAAAGGAGGGTATGATTCCTCAGTTGTAACGGAACCAAACCTAGTCCACCCTTAGATTTAGGTTTGAGAATCTCTGACCAAACGACCAAATGAGTCTTCTTCTTCATCTCTTTGTCTCCCCACAGGAATTTCCTAAAGAGCTATTCTATTTTCCCAGGCACCCCTATTGGCTATTCAAAAAGAGAAAGGTAATATGTTGGAAGATTCATTAAAACTGAGGTGATGAGGATTACCCTACCACCTAAAGAAAGATATTTCCTACCCCACCCTATTAATCTTCTTTCCACCTTCTCCATCACAGGGGTCCAGAATCTCTTATGTCTCGGGTTCCCTCCCACAAGTAAACCTAGATAGGTGAAAGGAAGTTTTCCGATACCACAACCCAACCCATTTGCAAACTCCTTAAGTCGATCCTTATCCATATCTATTCTCGGTGATAGTACTCCTATTGAGATTGATCCTAAGTCCCGACTCAAAATACCTGAGAATCGCCTTATAACCCCGAATTTCCTCCCTAGTCGGTTCGCAAAAGAATAATGGGTCATCCGCGAACTGTAAGTGGGTAACGATTGGCCCATTTGGTGGCTTCCTAAAACCTCTAACAATGCCTAAATCTCTTGCTTTCTCCACCAATTTGTTTAAGCTTTCTCCCACAAGAGTGAAGATGAAGGGAGATAGGGGATCACCCTCTCTTTGAGCCCTATTAGCTTGTATTGGTGGGGTAGGGGACTATTCACCAAGACGGAATATGTGTTATCCTCGATGCGTGCTTTCATCCATCTCCGCCATAACTGCCCAAAATCCATCCTAGATGATAGATATCCTACAAAGGACCAGCCCACAAAATCGTACGCCTTCTCCATATCAATGTTGAAAAGGAGCCTTGAGTTCTTTCTTTGTGTCTAATGTTGACTATTTCATTTGCAATTAAAACCCCATCTAGAATTTGTTTGTCTTCAACAAAAGCCCCCTGAGATGCACCGATAATCTCTGGTAGTACTATCTTCAATCTCTCGGCCAAAACCTTCACAATAAGATTGTACATGCTGCCAACTAGGCTAATTGGCCAATAATGAGATAATTTTGTCGGACCCGCCCTTTTTGGGATGAGGGTAATGAAGGAATTCTTCAAACTTTTGTTAATAATGCCATCCCCATGAAATTCTTGGAATACCCTAAGGAAGTCTGTGTTGTGGGACTCACTACACAACACTGTTGACAATACAACGAAATAAGAAGCCCACAATAAAAAACACTCGTGAAGCGATAACAACTGAGGAGAAACAAAAGAAAAAGTCTAAGCTAAATCAACACATTCTTTCCAAGCACGCAAGATGTCGTTCATAGAGATATTCTTAAAATCCGCGAGAGAGGAGGCCCATGATGCAAACTTGGCGAAGACTCTAGTAGAGGCAACTTCAAAAACAAGCATTTTGGGGAAACCGAACCAATGTCCCTGTCATACGATAACTGAGCCATCGTAGAAGGCATAACCCACATCACACTGAACTTTTGTAGCACAGAGTTCCACACTACATAGGAGAAAGGGCAATGAAGAAAGAGATGATTTGTCTCTTTCGAGGCTTGGAGGCAAAAAGGACAAGCACTAACAATGATTCTTCCTCTTTTGCGCAAGTTGTCTGGTATCAAAATTGTCCATACCCACAGTCCATAGAAAAAAGATTGCACGGGGAGGAGCTTTGGAAGTCCAAACATCAGGGTTTACAAAAGAAGTAGCAGTTGTTCGATAATTCCACTTGGAGAAATATTTGACAGAGAAGCAACCAGTGAGATCCGTCCACCGCACAAGGCTATCATTAGTAGAGACACGGATCTGGTAGGAGGAACTGATATGGAGAAGTGCAGTGAAGTCATAGACTTTGAGTCTGTAAGATTATGCCGCATGGTAAGGTTCCACAGAACCTTATTAGTGCTAATGGAATAGAAATCAAATATGACCCTTGCCGGTAATTGAGATAGACGATAAATGGAAGGAAACCGGGATGCCAAAGTGGTACTGTGACACCAGGGCGCAGTCCAAAAACTCAGTATGTTACCACGCCCCACCTTAACAACACTGTTACCTATGTGGGACCCACCTTTCAACATAGTTGACCAGAATCATCCTAGCTTGGAAGGTCAACTTAGTGATTTATTGTAATTGATGTTATTAATCATTCGTCTATTTCTTTCTATGTTTAGCTACCATGATTGGCTCTCTGTACATTCTATATACTTGTAAGCTCGTATCATTTAGATATAATACAATACATTCAAAGAGAGTGATTCCTCTCTCCCAATCATTTTCTTTTTTTTCCAATATTATTTTTCTTTTTTTCCAATATCACTTTCAACATGGTATCTGCCAGAACGATTTTCTGATGCTTTAAAGGAGGTTTGGCCTCTGATTTTTGAGGATTTGTAGTGGAACTTCTTCAGACTTGGAGTTCTCCCCAAGGTTTACGGCATTTTTTTCCAGAAGGTATCTGCCGTTGGTTTTTCCTACAGTGGTCTCCTTCTGGGCCGTTAAACTTTTTCTGGTGCGAAGTCTACCGGTGGGAAACTAACATACTCCTGTTGTTTCTTTCTAGATCTGTCCATCTGTGGTGACCCATTGGCTTTTTGAAGCCTTTTTGGTTGGTTTATGGCCGTCACCTCTCCAGGACTGTTTTTGCTTGGAAATACCTAGTTCTTGGGTTTTTTGGTTCATCAGTTGTCACAGTCTTTTGCTTGACCTGCAGCAGCCTCCATTGGTTTCGCCCCTGCCCTTGGGAACCTGGTTGTATTCCTATCTGACACTGGTGGGCCCCCTTGTTTTGCATTCTCCCTTCTGCCGTCAGAAACGATTGGAAACCCAGTTTCTGGCCTTTTTTCCTTTAGATTAG
The DNA here is from genome assembly GCA_022113865.1 of Chimonanthus praecox. Classification (NCBI taxonomy): domain Eukaryota; kingdom Viridiplantae; phylum Streptophyta; class Magnoliopsida; order Laurales; family Calycanthaceae; genus Chimonanthus; species Chimonanthus praecox. The sequence goes on from CM039091.1 coordinate 25,532,380, forward strand.
CATGGAACCTGCGTCTTGCCCCTTGTTTTTGGACCATTAGTTTCGCCCAACCTTTCTGTTGCATCTGCGTGGCTTTGCTTTCATTGGTTCTTTGTGGGATCCACCATTGCTGCTGTTCTTCCCACATCTGTTCCTCTGGTACTTAGCAGTGACCTTTTTTGGCTTGGATCTCATATTCCAGCCCTCATATTTAACCCCTGATCCACTACTGGTGTCGTAGCCATCTATAATCATCACCTACAAGGACTCTACTACTTCTCGTGGTAGGTGGGGCCCAAATTGGCAGTTCTTCCTCCTTCTTCGCTGCCGATGGATCTGTTGGGTTTTCTTTGAGCTTCTTCTCACTGCTGAACTCGGTCTTACTACTGCTACAACATCATAGCCTCTTCTTCTGCCTTTTCTCTTCCTGATATGGCTTCTTCTGACACTCGTCAGGACACTAGAGGATCACGGAAGATGGGTACCCGTTTTTGAACTTATTGCAAGATGACCAACTATTTCGTTACTTCATGCTGCCCATTTCATGGCTGGCCACAACACACTCATCTCTCTACTGCCTCTCCTGTTGCTCTTTCCTCTGATGTGACTCATGGCAATGCCCTAGTGACTATAATTGACATTAACTTAGTATTGACATGATTGGACCACCTTCAATCCTCCAAGGTCTCCATTGTTGTGTCCTTGCAATTAGGTACTAAGCTCCTTGCACACCATGCCTCCACCCATTCTTGGCTTATCGACTTTGGGGCCACTCACCATATGGTTGGTATGTCTCATCTCTTCTCTTCCCTCTCTCCAATTTCATATGGTAAGGTCAAACTAGCTGATGGGTCGTTTATTAATGTTACTAGCATTGGAACAATCTATGTTTCTTCCACTTTGACCCTATCCGCTGTTTTCCATGTTTCCAACGTATCACGAAATTTATTATCTGTTAATGTTCTTACTAAAGCCTTGAATTGCTCAGTCATATTCTTTCTTTCTTATTTTGTCTTCCAGGATCTATCCACAAAGCAGATAATTGGTAGGGGTTGTGCAGTTGACGGCTTATATTTCCTGGACTCTTGTACTGCCACATCATCTAAAGCTTGTGTGACATCCTCCTTGGACGATGTGTGGCTTTGGCATTGTCGCCTGGGGCATCCCTCTGATTATATTTGGAAGCAATTTGTTCCATCTTTGTCTGTCTCTAAATTTCCTTTTGAACATTGCCAATATGGCAAATACATTAGATATGCATTTCCATCCTCTCCTCATAAACCTACCTCTACCTTATTTTCTCTTATCCACTCTGATGTCTGTCAATCACCGTTTTTTTCTCGCATTGGTTTTCGTTATTTTGTCACCTTCATTGATGACTATTCTTTAATGACTTGGATATATATGATGAAACACAAGTGGGAGGTCTTTGATCACCTTCTCACCTTTTATCACTGGGTTCAAAACCATTTTGCTTGTAAAATACAACCTTTGCGCAGTGATAATGGGGGAGAATATTTGTCGTACTCCTTTCTCCAAATTTTACAAGACCATGGTATAGAGTCTCAACTTTCTTGTCCATCTACATCTCAACAAAATGGTGTAGCTAAATGGAAAAATCGTCACCCGTTCCCTTTTTTTTACCGTGCATGTCCCCAAGTCATATTGGCCTGAAGCTGTTTTAACATCCTGCTACCATATTAACCGCATCTCGAGTGCTACAGAACAACTCCCTTCTTGACCTCATCTCTTTGCACAAACCAGTCCCTTGTCTTCTCTTGCATGTCTTTGGGTGTGTTTGTTTTGTTCACCAGTTTTCTGGTGATAAATTGTCTCCCCGGGCCGTGAGATGTGTCTTTTTGCGAAACTCTCTCTTCCATAATGGTTATAAATGTCTTGATCCCATCACTGGTAAGATATATGTATCCATGGATGTCACCTTCTTTAAGAAAATCCCTTTACTTTTGTTCAGATTCATCTCCTTTTGCTCCTTCTCTTATTCTTCCTCTTCTTTTTACAAATATTAGTCCTTCGAGTCCGACCAAGCCTCTTTTGGTGTATCACCGCAGACAACCCATGCCTTCAACTGCAGCTGACCCTCCTCGATCATCTGCCAGTGGCCTAGATCAAGCCACCACTGACCCTGATCTTCCCATTGCTCTTTGGAAAGGTTAGCGTCCTTGTATTGATCATCCCATTGAACGTTTTGTATCATATTATGCTATTTCACATTTTTATTACAGTTTCCTTACAGCGCTAGACAACATTAAGATTCCAAAGAGGATTGACACTGCTCTTCGTGATCCCTCTTGGAAAGCCGCAATGAAAGGAATTGACAGCTCTTGAGAAGAATGAAACTAGGGAGATGGTTCCTCTTCCTCCTGGAAAGACTCCAGTTGGGTGCAAATGGATCTTTTCTTTGAAGCATAGTCCTGACGGGTCCATTGACAGATATAAGGCTCGGTTGGTTGCCAAGGGCTTTACGTAGACATATGGGGTTGATTATCAAGAAACCTTCTTTCCTGTTGCCAAGATTACCTCTGTCCGAGTATTAATTTCTATAGCTACCACTCATGACTGGCCCCTCCATCAATTAGATGTGAAGAATGTCTTTTTACATAGTGATTTACAAGAAGAAGTGTACATGCTTCCCCCTCCTGGGTTTGTCAGACAGGGGGAGAAACATTTTATATGCAGACTAAAGAAGGCTATCTATGGTCTCAAGTAATGTCCGCGGGCCTGGTTTGATAAATTTAGCAGTGCATTGTTGTTGTATGGTTTTTACTCGGTGTCAGGCAAATCATTCAGTGTTTCACTATAGTGTCAACTCAGTGGTGATGATTCTTGTGGTATATGTTGATGATATTGTCCTTACTGGCAATACTGATGGTGCCATCTATGCGTTCAAAGCCCATCTGCAACGCATTTTTGATATTAAAGATTTGGGTCCCCTTCGCTACTTTCTTGGGATTGAGGTAGCTAGTTTCGCTACAGGACTTTCGCTTTCTCAACGAAAGTATGCTCTTGATCTATTACAGGATGCATGGTATTCTGGATGTAAGCCTACTGACACTCCATTGGATGTTAACACCAAGCCATCTACTTCAGATGGGACCCTTCTCGACAATCCTTCATTCTATCAACGATTAAGTGGGAAACTAATTTATCTTACTATCACCCTGCTAGATTTATCATATGTTGTTGGTGCAGTCAGCCAGTTCAAAGCACTCATGATACTTATCTTCATGCTGTCTTTCGCATTCATCAATATCGTAAGGCTCATCCTGGCCGAGGGTGGTTCTGTGCACGACAGTCTCACTTACCAGTTTGTGCCTTTCAGATGCTAATTGGGTCGGGTCTCCTGACGACGACCGCTCTACCTTCGGATACTGTGCCTTCTCGGGATCCCACTTAGTTTCCTGGTAAAGCAAGAAGCAGAACGTTGTTGCTTGGTCTACTGCTGAAGTAGAATATCGTGTCATGGCCAATACTGCGTCTGAGTTACTTTGGCTTCGGCCATTCCTCTCCGAGTTAGGCTTTGCCCCTGCCGATTCGTTAATCATGTTTTGTGACAATCAGGCTGCCATCAACATAGCCTCAAACCCTGTTTTTCATGAACAGACAAAACATATTGAAATCGATTGTCACTTCCTTCAGCAACACATTTCTGAAGGTCAGATCTCAACATTAAGATTCTAAAGAGGATTGACACTGCTCTTCATGATCCCTCCTGGAAAACCGCAGTGGAAGAGGAATTGGCAGCTTTTGAGAAAAATAAAACTTGTGAGATGGTTTCTCTTCCTCCAGGAAAGACTCTAGTTGGGTGCAAATGGGTCTTTGCTTTGAAGCATCATCTTGGTGGGTCCATTGCCCGATATAAGGCTCGTTTGGTTGCCAAAGGCTTTACATAAATATGAGGTTGATTATTAGGAAACCTTATCTTCTGTCGCCAAGATTACCTCTGTTCGAGTGTTTATTTCTATTGCTACCACTCATGACTGGCCCTCCATCAATTAGATGTGTAGAATGCCTTTCTACATGGTGATTTACAAGAATTAGTTTACATGCTTCCTCCTCCTCGGTTTGTCAGACATGGGGAGATATATTCTGTATCCTGACTCAAGAAGGTTATCTATGACCTCAAGCAATCTTCATGGGCCTATTTTGATAAATTAATTAGTGCTTTGCTGTCTGTATGGTTTTTCTCGGTGTCAGATAGATCATTCAGTGTTTCTCTACAGTGTTAATTCAGTGGTGATGATTCTTGTGGTATAGGGTTGATGATCTTGTCCTTACTGGCAATAATGATGCCGCTATTTCTTCATTCAAAGTCTATCTGCAACACACCTTTGATATTAAAGATCTATGGTCTCTTCGCTACTTTCTTGGGATTGAGTTAGCTTGTTCCCCTACAGGACTTTCTCTTTCTCAGCGAAAGTATGCTCTCGATCTATTACAGGACGCGGGGTATTCTGGATGTAAGCCTGCTGATACTCCATCGGATGTTAACATCAAACCATCTGCTTCAGATGGGACCCTTCTTGATAACCCTGCCTTTTTATCAACGATTAGTCAGGAAACTGATTTATCTTACTATCACTCGGTCAGATTTATCATATGCTGTTAGTGTGGTCAGTCAGTTCATGAAAGTCCCTTGTGATACTCATCTTCATGTTGTCTTTCGTATTTTCTAGTATCTTAAGGCTCATCATGGCCGAGGGCTGTTCTACACACGACAATCTCACCTACCAGTTCATGACTATTCAGATGCTGATTGGGTCGGTTCTCCGAACGACTGCTATTCTACCTTTGGATATTTTGTCTTCTTGGGATACCACTTAGTTTCTTGGCGGAAGAAGCAGAACGTTGTTGCTCGGCCTAGTACTGAAGCAGAATATCGTGCCATAGCCAATACTGCGTCTGAGTTACTTTGGCTTTGGCAATTTCTCTCCGAGTTAGGCCTTGCCCTTGCCGATCTATTAATCATGTTTTGTGACAATTAGACTGCCATTAACATAGCCTCAAACCTTGTCTTTCATGAACAGACAAGGCATATTGAAATCGATTGTCACTTCCTTCGACAATACATTTCTGAAGGTCGGATCTTCACTTCTTATCTCAAATCCAAAGACCAACTTGCAGATATGCTTACCAAGGCCGTGTCTCATACTCAACTCGATCATACCTTATGCAAGCTGGGCTTACACGATAACCTCGCTCTAGCTTGAGGGGGAGTGTTGTGGGACCCACTACATAACACTGTTGACTATGTGGGACCCACCTTTCAATATAGTTGACTAGAATCATCCTAACTTGGAAAGTCAACTTAGTGATTTATTGTAATTGATGTTATTAATCATTCTTTTATTTCTTGCTATGTTTAGCCAGCATGATTGGCTCTCTGTACATTATATATATTTGTAATCTCTTATCATTTAAATATAATACAATATATTCAAGGAGAGTGATTCCTTTCTTATTTTTCCATTATTATTTTTTCCTTTTTTCCAATATTACTTTCAACAATTTGGCCCAACTATCTCCCAACAAGATTTAAAGAAGCTGAAATTGAAGCCATCTGGGCCTGGGGTTTTGTCCCTATCAAGGCTATCCAATGCAGCGTGGATCTCTTCTACGGTAAACTCTCTCTCCACCAAAACAACTTCTCTCCACCAATCCTTCTAAATTGGATCTCGTCCAACGTCGGTCTGGTGGATCTACGAGGAACACTGAGGTGGAATAAAGTTCAGTAAAAGGTCATCTAGGGCCACTAGATATCTAGTCAGAAGAAAACCCAATCAAGGGGATCGACAAATGCAATACACATGGAGCGAGGGATGGGGCAGACCCAAGACAGGATCGTATGGGTTAGAAAGTAAATGACAGCTCAGCAACGAAAGTACTTGGTCCAAACTGAGGAAGGTCCAAGCTGTCGCACGCCGATGAAGCTGCACTAAGAACCCAAAAGTCAGAAGCCATCCGCAACTGAAGATACTCGAAGACCGTTAAAGGAAAATCCTGATGAGACTGAGGAAGAAGGTAGAAACCCGAGAGGTGAAGAAGAACGCTGAAGTCTGAGCTGCCGAAAAGGAGAAGACTCTAGAAGAAGCTGCTACCAAAGAAATGAAGCCCTGGCACCTGATGTCAAAGAGCAGAGACGGCCCGTTTGAAGGAGTAAGACCAGGAGAAGATGTGCTAGTTTGATGCATGAAGTTTGTGAACTGGAAGACAAGTCTAGAAACAAACCATGAGGGCTATACGCAGCAGGGTTAGAATAAAAATAAAAGGGACAAGGTAAGAGAGTACCCGGATCCGAGACCAACAGAGAGATGCTAGTGAGGGGAGACAGGAGAGGGGATGGAATGGGTGGGAGAAGGTGGCACGAACTCGGGAGGAGACTAAAAGATCGCCGCAAAGTGGTTTCTGACTGCTGATCTGATGCCATTCTTATACACTACTCGTCGACCGCCCACAACAATTGACCTGATTGTGTTTGTAGCTTTCCGGACGTTGGCACTTCTGTGGAAGAATTTTGTGTTTTTATCCCCTTCCTTCAACCATAAAGCTCATGATCTTTGTCTCCCACTTCTTCCAAGCGTAAGCATTGCCATAGGACGGCCTTGATATTCTTTCTGGCCTCTAGCTCTTCCTCGTCGAGGTCCCTTTCCTCTTCTAATCTATTCCATCCTTCCAATTCTCGAATAATTGCTTTTCTTTTCCTTCACTGGTCCACCTAGGGATTTGACCCAATCTTTAATTATTGCTTACAGGAGGATAAGCTTCTTAGATAGAACATGACTACCCCATCCCTAAATATCAAAGCTTGTTAAGATATATTTAGAATAAATTTAGATATATTTAAATTTTCCATAATATTGTATTTCCATATTTAGGGATTTCCTCTTTTATTTTATTTCCTTTTCCTATTTGTACTCTCCTTTCTCTATAAATAATATCTCTAGGTCTCTCCTTCATTAAGGAAGACACCACATTATTTTATACGGTACAGAGACTAACCTAGGTCCAAAAAAATATTTTCCCCACCTTTCCTCGAGTTAGCCTTCGCTCAAGAAGCCTCTTCTTTTCTCCCTTTGCCAGAGGAGATTATCACCGGCAGAGGATGGAGCCATCATATTCGTCTAGACTCCTCACAGTTTTCGCCTTTCTCAGATCACACCACAACAGGGTCGTCCCCAGAACCCATGACTTCTGTTTTTTTGTCCAAAAAAAACTTAAACAAAAAATTCCTATGCTGCCTCTACCTTGTCTTCGTTCCTGTCCCTGTTTGTCCTTTTAGCATCTGGATGGTGATCCCCAATCCCACATCCTAGTCTGTTTCCCTTCTTAATCCCCCTTTTTTTTTTCATAAATCTCAAACCCCAAATGGAGAGTCAGAGGATTTTCCTTACACTACTATGAGAAATAGAGAGATCCGATGCAGAAGGGACTTGCAACAGCCTTGCCTCCCCCAACTCCTGATCTCCATGGCTGTTAGATCCACCATGTACAACCTTGACCCAAAAAGCAACGGTCATGATTACCTCTCTGCCCTTGTTGGGCTTTGGATCTTCGTCCTCTACAAGAAACGCATCGATGCCTTTTGCATCCAGATCTCTGTCTCTGCAGTCTACTAGATCCCGATTGAATGACCAACCTCCCTGCCACTTGTCCATCAGATCTTGCATCTTCTGCTTCATCCTCTCAAAAAAAAAAAAAAAAAATCATAATAAAACAACTGTTTTTCAAGTTGCTATTTATGTTCGTTGCTTGTTAGTTCGCAACCAATCAGTGTATTGCCAATTCGCAGCTAGTCTGTGTGCTGTTAATTCAATAAATTTTTGCAGCCAGTAAGTGCGCTGCCAATTCAACAAATTTTCGCAACCAGTCAGTGCGCTGGTAGTTCCACAAATCTTCTATGGCCAGTCAATATGCCATTTTTCACAGTTCATCTGCAATTTCTACAATTTCCAAGCTTTGCGTTATTTCATACACGCTACGGCTTGCGGGTGTGTGTTAAGATATATTTAGAATAGATTTACATATATTTAAATTTTCCATTATATTGTATTTCCATATTTAGGGCTTTCCCCTTTTATTTGATTTGCTTTCCCTATTTGTACTCTCCTTTCTCTATAAATAAATCTTAGTGTCTCTTCTTCATTAAGGAAGACACCACATTATTTTACAAAGCTCTCCCACCAGTCCCCTAAAGTTTGGATCCTTCAACCATATATTACCGAAGTGGAATGGCTTAGGGCCCCAATCCATCTCCTCCATATCAAGTAGCACCGGACAATGGTCAGATATAGGACTAAATAATTTGACTTGACTCAAATTGGGGAAGATAGAGTCCCACTCTGAAGAGGTAAGGAATCTGTCGAGTCTGCTCACAGCACCTCTGGATTGCCCTTTACTCCAAGTAAATCAGCCGTCAATGAGTGGTAAATCTGTCAGCTCATTTCTTGTGATGAAATCTGAAAACTCTTCCATGCCTCTGTTGTAGCCACGTCTCCCTTTCCTTTCCGATGGGTATCGAACAATATTAAAATCCCCGCCCAAGCACTAAACAACCAGACTCCAGTTGTGAATCGTATCCAGCTCAAACCAAAACTCATCCCGGTCCCCCTCCAGATTTGGACCAGATACATTAGTGAAGCAAACTTTTGTTCCCTCACTGGCCAGTAGACCTTTAACTGAGATTGATCTAGAGTCACTCCTTGAGAAAATCTTAAAGACAGAAGGATTCCATATGGTTAGCAGTCCTCCCGACAACCCTTCCGATGATTTACTGAACGGATCGACATCCTGGTTGCCCCAAATCTCCCTGATGATAGAAGAAGACAGCTCTTTCCTTTTTGTTTCTTGTAGGAACAACACGTCACTTCTGTTTCTTTTGATGAGGTGACGGATCACCCCTCTTTTCTCCTGGAGTCCTAGACCCCTGATGTTCCAGGAAAGAACCTTCATTGGGAAACTTTGCTAGCCCCAATACTCTTCCATGATCTTCTGGATCTTCTGCAGTAAACTTTGTAACCAGGGTGTGTTTGGGATTTGAGATAAGAGTTTCTGCCCGAGTATAGTATGCGGCGTCTGTTCCTCCATGAGGATCTGGAAGAGATGGAAAGAGATTGATCCTTGTCTTCACATGCTCTAAGGTCATTTTCGGCCTGGGGAGCATCCTCAAAGTTGATTCCCAGTCTTCGTCCAATTTTGAGAATCTCCAAACCATTCGACTCTAACTATCCTCCCTTTTTTTTTTTTTTTCAATTCCTGTATTTTTTCTTCTTCATGTTGTTTTTTGTGTGGTGAAGCAATTTCTTTTTCTTTGTTCTCTTGAGAGAGGCGGTGTGGTGATTCTGCTGTTTCTTCTTGGAGCCGATTCTCCTACATCCAGAGCATTAGAACCCTTCACTGTATTGGCGGAAGTCTGTTCCGAAGACTCCCCTATATCTCGAGTGAGACCAGTTCCCCCAGGATTAATTGGGTGTTTCTGATTACATGAAAAAGGGGGCTGCATTAAGTCTGGATTCTGGATTGAGTTCAAATTGTTTGGGCCAGGCTGAGACACCTCTTGGGGGATTTGGGCCTGGAGATGCTCAGGTCCAAGACCCGAAGACTGGCTCGAGGCCCACCCAGATAAGAGACCCTGTTTATTTTCTGCGCACGCTCCACACGAGCCAATTTCCTCACCATATCGTTGGAAATTTGAATGCAAGTGTTGTATTGGCTGTGCGATTTCCAATAGTGCAGCGGCCATCGCCCACTCTTCGTTGCTGCCTCCTTTCTTGACCACTGGACGAGGCAACTTTCTCGTCGACTGCTACTGCTGCATGCTGGACACATGTCCCAGCAGTCCTCAGGGCAAATTCCTGCTGCGAGGATCGAGGAGTCCTCATCGATTGCACCGACAGAAACGAAAAAGTCTCCGACGAAGATTCCGGTCGGGAAAGATGCTTCGGAGCTTCCACCAATTCCTTTAGGGCCACCTGATAGGATTTTCCGTTGATTCTGAGCGGAACGTTTGAAGGGATATGGTCGGAGACCTCAATCTCGAGCAGAAAGTTGAGCAAGGAGCAGTCTTCTCTACTGACGTTCCTGCTTTCCATTTCTAAGACCCTCCCTAGTCTCCCTCCGAATGCTCGCAGCAAATCCTTAGTCCATCCTTCCAAAAGGATGTCCAAAGCAACTCACCCAGGTTCTTCTGGTGTGATGAAAGAGGTCTGGAGCCCAACGACCAAGGATTCGAAACTGTCCCAACTCTGATCCTCCCAAAATGGACGATGCTTCCTCGTCTGATTTTAAGCTAACAAGGAAGCATGAATTTTCTATTTAGCTTACCTTTTTGCAGCTGGATTTGATGGATAGCAGACTGCGATAATCCAGCTATCAGTGAGATGACTATAGCCCTGGAAAGCCAACTCTTGATCTCAACTTCCTCTTGGGGAGGAACCATCAGCTCAATTTCTTTTTTGAGGGAATCTTACCAAGCCCTAAGAAATCCCCTTCCCTGAATTTGCTACCACATCTGCCCACCTCTGATTACCATAGTTGAAAATGGATCTGCTGGGATTAGCATTACCACTGCCAGAGATAGTTTTTGGCACCTCTGAGACAAGTGGTTTTGTGCCAGCAGAAGCACCATTCCTTGGGTTCTCTCTTCTTTGAAGCAGAGCTGGGTTACCTGTAGCCGCCGTCCCTGTAGAATATGACCAATAAGATCCCTGATAGCCTTCTCTGCAGAAGCGCCATGGCTCATCCTTACAAATGCAAAGGTACAATCCGCCTCGTCCTTCTTCTTCGGTATGAAGGTATCATGAACCGATCCCATTGTTTGAAGAAACGTCGAAGCCAGCTGTTTGTAGTAGTTTCCGGAAGATTCCCAACGAAAAGTGTTATGGAAGAACTCTCCCCTGCTGCGTCTAATCTCTTCCCTGTTGGTTGTTGCCACCCTTTGCCGTCCGCTGTCTTCCTATTCCCCTCCCGGGCCAGACAATGGCCATTGGAGCTGCAGTTAGTACCCTTTCCTCTGCACTCTGTCTCTCATTTGCTCTCACTCTGTCTCTCATCTCTCCCAACTAAAACAGATAACATTGAAATTGCCACATACACACTGGGGTGAAGATCTCATCAACAGGTTAGTTCTTGCCTTCAGCATGTGAATATCAACAGCCTTCCCTTGTCCATTAGGAAGTCAACCATTAAGATGGTGGTTGATTGGTTCAAATAATACGCACATTTTTGCTCATTATCCATCCATATTTAGCATGTACAGTGGCCAATTTTTTATTCGTGACGTCGCCAAGCTACACAATATGCCTCAATCTATTGTTAGTGATCGAGATACTATTTTCATTAGCAATTTTTGGAAGGAATTCTTTCAATTACAAGGCACAAGGCTGGAAATGAGCACTGCCTATCATCCCCAAACAGATGAACAGTCCGAGGTGCTGAATTGTTGATTGGAAACTTGTTTTTGATACTTTACAAGCCAACACCCTACATGGAAGGCCCAATGGATTTCATGGGCAAGTACTGGTACAATACCACCTTTTTTCCGCTACAAAATGCCCCGTTGGAGGCACTGTACAGTATGTACCTCCGCCAACTTTCTATTGTTACTGATGTTGAAAAACATCTCAAGGATCATGATTCTTTATTTCGCGATCTCTGGCACAATTTGATCCTGGATCAAGATTGAATGAAAAAGGAACACGACAAACATTGACATGACCATGAATTTCAAGTTGGGGATCTTGTATATTTAAAACTTCAGCCGTATTAACAGTCCGAGGTGCTGAATTATTGATTGGAAACTTGTTTTTGATACTTTACAAGACAACATCCTAAATGGAAGGCCCAATGGCTTTCATGGGCGAGTACTGGTATAATACCACCTTCATTCCGCTACAAAATGCCCTGTTGGAGGCATTGTGCAGTATACCTCTGCCAACTTTCTATTGTTATGAATATGGCACTACTGGAGTCACTGATGTTGAACATCTCAAGGATCATGATTCTTTATTTCGCGATCTCTGGAGTGAAAACGGAACACGACAAACATTGACATGACAAGAATTTCAAGTTGGGGATCTTGTATATTTAAAACTTCAGCCGTATTGACAGTTCACTGTCAGCTTCCGACCCATTCAGAAGCTATCAGCTTGATTTTTGGGCCCTATATGGTGCTTCAACGAGTGGGACCTGTTGCTTATCAACTCGCTTTGCCAGATGGTTGTAAAATGCACCCAATCTTCCATATTTCTCAGCTCAAGAAGAGAATTGGGCCAGGTATTCCAGACTGTCCAGTTGCTCACTTTCAACGATAATGTTTTGTTAGCTGTCATGCCTGAGGCTATTACGGCTTTTCATTGGATTAAAGTTGGATCTAAATTTATTAAAGAATAATTTGTGTGTTGGTCATCAGTACTGTCAGTGGATTAACATGGGAGAATTATAATGACCTGCTTCTCAGGTTTTGAGATATGAACCTCGAGGACAAGGTTTGCCTTGAAGGGTGCAGGAATTGTAGGGACTTGGATGGTGGATCCACCATTGTGCAGTAGCATGAATCATGCCATCTAACAGCTGTGCATTCAGTTAGCATTCCAAAATTGTGCGACTATTGGTAGTTTTGATAAATTACAATTCAAATAAAGGGATTAACTGCACCTAATCCGTAGGAGTTTTACTTGATTGTAGTAGTAGGAAATGGAACACAGTATATGTACATTTTCTGGCTGGAAATGGGAATTATCGGAGAAGACTGGTTCAATTGAGGAGGCCGGAATCACCTCGAATGGTTCCACATTTATCAAATTAATCCCTAAAATTATTACTTGACTCTTCAACCTTTACATGGAGTTCAATATCATTTTTTTCCTCTTTTCTATTCTTTTTTCTTGCTTCACTTGGGATTGTTCTCATGTATTTTTCTTTGTTGTTTGTAGTATTTTGCTTTAAAGTTCAAAGTCTATGTAGTTTGTAATCATTTATTGTTTTAATTATTGCAGTTTGTAAGATTTATTCTGCTCAATCCATTCTTTCCTTTGTTTGTGGATTTTTTTTTTTTTTTGACCTTTAAATTGAGAGTCTATTTCGTTGCCATCTAAAGTAAAAGGAGCTTTCAGCTCTCAAGTTTAGTGGCATGGCCTATATATCAGCATGTTCCTCATATTTGAAAACTGTTAGGTCATTTTTTAATAATTTTATACCTTTTTTTTTTGGCTGTAATACAGGCAAAAAAATTGATCTGTGCAGAACAAAAACTATCTCTTGTCAAAGCACCCGTTGCACCATCTGTATCATGCCCTTCTCGTGCCAAAACAATTATTATAGGATTCAGCAAGGGTGGGACAGTACTCAACCAGCTCGTGGCTGAATTTTCCCATGTTAAAATTGAAAATGTTGGAGTCTGTGGAGACTATCACATATTTCCTACATCAAAAGAAAGCCTTCTTAACAGCATCTCTGACTTTCATTATGTTGATGTTGGTCTTAACACTGCCGGAGCATATTTGACTGATGATTTTGTCATCATGAAATTATCAGAACGCCTGTCACTGTGCCCTGATAGAATCCGATTTGTTCTCCATGGCACTCCCCGCCAGTGGTGTGACAGTAGCCGACGGTGGATCAGGAATGAGAAAGACAGATTGTTAAAATTACTTGAAGGTGAAGCTTACAAATGTGGAGGTAAATTAGAGGTATGTGAGAAATTCTATTTTGCGGACAGACGCCCCAATTTGCAGATACATTTTGAAATAATTGAAAGCATGGATATGAGCTGAGGTTTGTGTAATGTTGTATTTGTTGTACTACATATTTGTATAGTTTGATAGGATGGGACTTCACTCGGCATAATTTTCTGAATAACTTGTCTTTGCAATTGTATCCTTTGCGCATTCTGCTTTTCTGGGAGTTGTCCTGCCCCATAATTTATCTGCCATCTGTAGCCGCTAACTTGGGCAAATGACTGTATTACTTATTAATCATCTGGAAGTACCGAAAAGATATCCTTCTTACCCTTGTATCTTTTAGAAACCTGTTCAAGGGCGTCTTAAATGTCACTTCATGGTGAAATCATGCATAGTACTAAGTCACATTATCTCTGAAAAAGGAATCGAAGTAAACAAAGCCAAAGTCGATTTGATTTCTGATCTTCCAATACCTCAAACTGTTAAAGAGATCAGATCATTCTTAGGTCATGATAGATTTTACATGAGGTTCATCAAAGGATTTAGTGACATATCGCGACCACTTTGTAGACTCCTGACCAAGGATGCCATAGTCAATTTTGATGAAAAATGTGTCACAACCTCTAAGAAATTGAAAACTGCTTTGACTTCCATTCTGATAATACAACTACTTAATTGGTTTGTTCCTTTTGAAATCATGTGCGATGCCTCATATTATGCCATAGGAGAAGTGTTGGGACAAAGGGTAAACAAATTGCCTCATGTTATCTATTATGCAAGCAAAACTTTGAATGACGCTCCGTAACACAAATCAAACAAGATCTAGTTGTGGGAGTGACAAATCTATGGCTCATTTTTTTTATAATAAATTTATATAACTCCAATAACATAATTGAAGATGTTCAGAGTGCGAAATCATTTCAATACTTTAGCCATGTCAAATACCAACATTCCCATGTAGGACCAGTCCTCATCTAGTATAGTATCAAACAACAACGAATAACACTATCTAAAAAATTTGGAGGTCTAATCTCACCACACACGACTATAAATAAATCTAGCTTCCCCAACATATAGTTGGAAACAGAAGCACAACTCCCAAAATAAACATCCATTCTAATTAATCAAATGACACTTATTGTGTCTTACAACCTCAAATTAAAGTCTAGAAAATTCTAAGAATTTCAATAAGCTACGGTCCAATCTAAACGCTCCATGTGAATTCTCCATGTGAATTCAATCCTATTGTTGAGCCTGACCGGCTTTTATCTCCAACAGATTTTCTATAATGTAAGGGATAAGCTTCACGCCCAATGAAAGAAACAACTATACAAGTGAGTTACAGGTAACAATAAGAAGATAAGCATACAAGAAACTGATTTAAATAAATTCAAGCATTGCTTTTATAAATTGCAAGGCCCATTATGATACGAATATGATGCATGCTCCCTTCCCATACATCTCAACGAATGAATGAGTCAAACGAGTCATGAAAAGCTCAACTTAGCTAAGCATAGTACATGTACACAAATGGTCATAACCCAATGAATGTGCACGACGAATGTCCATAGGGGAGTGCAAGGCAATCGAAATAAGAGCCCAATGAATGTGCACAATGAATGTGCCCAAAGGAGTGCGGGGTTAATGACCCGAATTAACAAAAAAAATCACCCACCCAAACGTGGATACTCATGCATGACGAATCAACAAATATCTCATGCATGAATGTCATGTATGCCATTACCATGATCATAAGAAACGATTAACAATATAACATGTGTTAAGAAATTCAATAAACATATTACCAATATAACATGTGTTAAACAAATACAATAAACACATGACAAATATAACATGTGTTAAACAAATTCAATAAACACACGATATCCAACTATGGCATAAACAAAATATTCATGCTAACAAATTTCACCTATGTTCATCAACTAAACAATTAAGCATGAAAAATCATCCAATCACACAACCAAGTTTCAACTTTCATCAAGCAAATTCCACAATGTTCAGTTGGGGTTCTTCAACAATACAGACGAGTAATTAACAAACATATTTGGGCTGACTGGGGTGCTCAGGCTTAAAACATTTAGCCTCAAACAATTTTCCCTTACACTACATGAGCTTGCATCGGATTCACTTGTTAATCAAACAATCTCCCAATCTTATGAAAATAACCCCAATTCTATCAACCAAAATCAGAATAATTTAGTAAATAAGGTTAAGTTTACCCCACCTAAACTTTGCAATTTACCAAGTGTAGAAGCACCACCAATTCCAAGTTCCAGCAAGATTCAGGTCCCCAAATTTGCTACCAGTGACTAGAGTTTTGGACCATTACAATTTTATTTTATTTAAATCCTTTTCAAATGAAGGAATTCAACAAATAGACCCCATTGGTTTCATCTCGAATGAAACCAAGGTCTTATATTTTTACAGTGGATAGGTCTCTGAGAGAGGATTACAACGAAATCTGGTTCGTCCCAAATCGACGTCCCTAGCTCGAGTTATAATCAAAATACTCAGACATGTATACTGTCCAACAGTTTGTAATCTCATTCAAGGTTTCTGTTTTACAGACCATATTCGACCCTTCAAATCGATGTGTTTCCCTTTAAGATTTTTACTGGAGGTAGATATCTTCATGAGCTTCGGTTTAGATGCAAATTTTGCACCATTTTGATGATCAAAGAGCGAGATGAAAATTCCATAATCCAGAGCTATAAAGTTGTCCATTTTTCAGCAGTCTACAACTAGGTCCTACTTTTAGACATGGTTTGGGGTATCAAACCTCATTTAAAATTCATAATATTTTAATTGGAGATAGGTATCATCGTTGTGATCATAATAGGCATCAATTTTAAGTCGTTTCTATGTTAGTTGTACAAGTTATGGTTTATTAAGTAAAACCCAACGAAACTTTATCTCAGATCTGCACTAGATTTTGGTCCTTGTTTCAGATCAGATCTGGGCATCAAATCACTTGAGAGTTCATCTTGCAACGTGTTTCACCAATAAATTCATAATCTACAAATTTCAAATTTTATTATGAAGGTGTAAACCAATCTCAAAAGGGGTGGGATGGTTCAGAAAATCGAAAATTGATTTTACCATTCGCAAAACAAATTTTACAAGAGGAAGAGGAAGAGAAGTTATGGAAAAGAATAACAATCTACATACCTTTAGAAGAGGAGAAGAATAATACTCTTGAAACCCTCACAACTTTCAGCCAAGGGAGGGAGAGAGGGCTTATCGACCCCAAGGATATAGAGAAGAGAGGAGAATAGTTGCTCGCATGAAACAAGAGGAAAATAATAGAATTTCGACCAACACAAATGGGGTTTTAATGAGAGAGAGCCTCCTCCAAATCTTGTGGGACCCTCTAGACTTGCGCACTGAGAAATTGCAAGATGCAAAAATCGTATGAGGCATGGACTTGCAAGAATTCCAACGAATGTTGGGGAGAAAAGAGGGGTAAGGTCGGCCATAGAGATTCATCTAAAATTGATTTCCCAAATACAATAATTACTAAATTTCTCTAAGCCAAAAACGTATACAAGGATTAAAAATTCCAAAAATTTGACAAAAGGTAAGAGAGATAAATTCGACCCAACCATGTGTGGGTCCCAAGGCATACACAAATTTTAATCAACATGGCCCCAATAATTTATTTTATTTTGCCATTACAATTCTTCTGACCAATTTCGAACCTTGCACATTTATTCAAATTCTCTGAAACTTATTTTTTTTTCTAAGAATCGCTCTAAATGTGGAAAAAGGGGTCTACTAATCAATTATAAAATTTTGTAGTGTGTTTGAATAAATTTACACCCAATTAGATTTTCCAATTGATTCGAAATTTTTATTCTTGTTTTTAAATTGCGTATTTTAATTTCAATTAATCATACAACATTTAGATTTATAAAACTCAATTACGATGGAGAATTTCAAAATTTGAGGGATCAATTGCCAAAATTACAATATAATAGTTGTTTGCTTCTCAAAATAAATTCCCAATAAATCTGAAATGTATTTAATTCAAGGGGGGTAAACTACAAATTTCCACTTGGGGAGATGGAATCTATTTTGTAATTCACCAAGTGTTTTCCAAAATTTATTTATTTATTTCACACCATCAAACAATTTCAAACAATATCAAACAATTTGCTAAAAATAACCAATTTCCCAATTAGGATCTACCTGATTTATTTCTAACTTGATCGTGATACACTATTTTGGGCCGGGTCGTTACACGCTCAGCTCCCTACTCCATGAAGGAGAAAGAATTGTTAGCTGTCGTATTTGCGCTAGACAAATTTCGATCCGATCTAGTGGGTTCGAAGATCATCGTTTATTCCGATCACGCCGCACTTAAGTATATTATTTCTAAGAAAGATGCTAAGTCACGCTTGATCAGATGGATACTCTGGCTACAAAAATATGACATTGAAATTCAGGACAAAAAAGGTTCTGAGAATGTGGTAGTAGCCCATTTATCTAGATTGATAACTAAATTCACAGATCATAACCGTCCTATCGCTGAATCCTTTCTAGATGAACAACTCATGTTAGTGTCCCAAGTTCCATGGTTTGTAGATATTGTTAATTATCTTGTTACCGGTCAAATGTCGTCGTATTTGACTAGGCAAGATAGATTCAAGTTTCTTGCACACGTCAAAAGTTTCATTTGGGATGATCTATACCTGAAGAGGAGCAACAAAGCGTCATAAGTTTCTGCCATGACCAAGCTTGTGGAAGCCATTTCAGCGCTAGAAAGACAACTGCAAAATTTTTGCAATGTGGATTTTATTGGCTCTCCATGTTTCGCGATACCCATACTTTTTGTACTTCATGTGATACATGTCAAAGACTAGGTGGTATATCTTGTCAAATATGATTCCTTTATGTAATGGCCCGAAATTTGTAAGTCAATATATAGGTGGATATTATTTATTTTAATGTTGGAAATTGGAAATTTGATGGAGTAAATAGTGAATGGATCAAAATATGGACAAAGGCCCAAGTATGGTCCAATGGACCATGGGTTGGATGAAATTCACTTTATTGGTCAACAAGGATTAATTGGGTCAATAATGGTCAAATTGGGTCAAATACCCATTTGGGACCCAATGGGTCAAGATAGTTAAGCTCTAAGGTAAATGGATAGGAGGGAATTTAATTGGGCCATGGGCCCAATGGTGATTCAATAAGAGGAATGGATTGAATTGGAAATTAAATCATCTAAGTTAATATTAATTGGACTTAGGTGGCATGGCCGAATGGGGTCCACTTCCACCTCACCCAAATGAGGTGGCGTGTGCACCACAGATTGGTGGGGCCGGCCACCATGGTTGACTTGGTCAACCATGGGAGGATTTCATGGAAGAAATTTAATGGAATTAAATTAAATGGGAATTAATTAACCTAAGTAATGATCCAATTAACTAATTAATTAATCTAATCAAATGGTAGTCAAATGGTCAAAATTGGAAGACCAAGACCACTCTAAGAAACACAAACCACTTAAAGAAACACGAATTTAAACCATGGGCTAAGGATAGTGGTTTTATCCCAACTACCACCACTAATACACATTAATCTATATGTGGTAGGTGGAGGAATTAATTACTCAACCAAAAATGAGATAGGTTTTTCTCTCCTCTCTTCATTTCACTCTCATTTCTCTCACTCTTTCTTACTCTCTCAAAAACGTCCCTCACCCAAGGAAAAGAAAAGAAGAAAACTTAGAAGAGAAGAAAAGAGAAGGAAGTGCAAGCATAAGTCTATCACTCAAGACCTTGGGTAGTTCTTCCCATCATCTCTCTCTCTCTCTCTCTCTCTAACATACCCCATGATGGCCGAACCCGAGCTTGGAGGTTTTTCATCTTGATCAAGCATTCTAGCCGACCAATCCAAGAGAAGAAGAAGAGAAAGGGCTAAGGAAATCAAGAGGAGAAAGAAAAGCCGGAGGAGTCGTCGGATTGTAAGTAATTCTTAAACAAGAGATTAGATTTTTTTTTTTTATGGTTTAAAAAAATGGAATCCATTTCTTGGATGGGTTGGTGGCCAAAGTGTTATAGGCCTTGGATTTAAATCCATCCAAAAGATGAAGTGAGAAATGGACGAATGGGAAGGAGAGATTAAGAAAAAATGAATGGAGGTATAAACGACATTATGTGTTAATTAAGCATGGAGATATGAAAATTTTGGAAAGAACCATGGACCATAGGGTTTGGCCATGTAGTATGGCCGAACTCCATGGAAGGTGATTTGGGATTTTAATGAGGTTTTTGAGTTTAAAATCATGGAAGGATGATTTATGATGGTTAGGGTTTTTAATGATTATATGTAGTAATTTTAAAGGAGTTCTAAATAAGAAAAATCATGGGATATGTAAATGATTTTTATGGCCTCAAAAGGCATGAATGGATAATGAACCCTATGATGATGTGATGATGGTCTTAAATGAGTTTTAAAGAATGGGAACTATGGAGTAATATCTTAATGATTTAGAGGCTTAAAAAAGGGGTCAAATGATTTTAAATTTTAAAGGGGTTTTAAATGAGAAAATCATGGGAGATGTAAATGATTTTAATGGCCTCAAAAGTGGTGGATGAAGGTGAATGTTTTTATGTCTTAAATATCACCTATGAATGATGAATCAAGTATTTTGGAACCATGAAGAATGAATGGAATAGGTTTAAGTTAATGGACTCAATTATGGTGAAGAATGATAGTTTTAATGCATGATGTAAACCCTCTCATGGGAGGACCTATGGTGGAGCAAAAATGATGTAAATGGACCCAAGAAAAAATGGAGAAAAAGACATCATGGGTTCGGCCATGGTGTATGGCCGAACCCATGACCCAATTGTAGATCATTTTTGGTCTAAGATTAAATGTGTATGTATATGCTTAAATGAATGGAGAATAGGTTAATTAAATGGCTAAATTCTAATGATATTATGTCATGGTTAATGAGACATCAATGGACCCATACTTATGGATCAATTATGGACCAAAATATACCTGGACAAGTGAATGATTAATCATGGAAGGAGTAGTGGCAAAATCGTAAATAATAGCCAAGATGAAGAATCCCATGGAAATTAATCATGGACTTAGGGTTTTAAAGATGACCTTATATGTGATCAATAAAGCCTAAGGTGGCTGGTTTTTATACTCGTGTGATTAAATTGTTTAATGGACTAAACGGGACCCACAACCCTAGTGAGTGAGGTTCGGCCATGGTGTATGGCCGAACCCCGCTAAGGAATGATTATGAGCTTAGAAATGGTTAAAACATGAACTAATTGATAATGTATAATAAGGTACCGGACATCGCAATCGGTGCGCGATCGGCGACTGGATTTATCGGACGGAAACGTAAGAGGACATTAGTCGGTATTCGGTAGGATTCCAACCTTGTTGTAAACCATGGACTAAGTGTGTATGGATGTTTATTGAATTATTTTGGTAATCCTATGTTATATTTATGATGGATTTTAATGATATGGATTATATGTTAAGATTATGAATTATATTTTAAGGATCAGAATTATGTGATTTGGCTATGGATTATATTTTAATGCTATGAATTATATATTAAGGATATGAGTTATATATATTACATAGCATAATGCACTTACATCTCATGCATGGCATGGGCGGGAAAATAAAGGAACCAGAGTCCATGATCCGTCGGGGCAACCGAGAAGCAAACATGGGGATAGCTGATATGCTATAACCGGAGCCCATGCTCCGTCGGGGCGACCGAGAAGCAAACATGGGGATAGCTTGATATGCTATAACCGGAGTCCATGCTCCATCGGGGCGACCGAGAAACAAACATGGGGATATCATGATGGTATGGATGATGGGTGGGACTCATGACATAGACACCCATGGCATAGCATTCATTATTATGGTTTTGATTATATTATTATTTCTATGTGCTTGTTATCACTAATCCATGTGTTGCTACTACTCGGAGTCCTACTGGGCGCGTTGTCTAACGCCCTATTTCTACCCTAGTTGATGACGTAGGAGACAATGAAAACGGTGGACGCGACGGGAGCCAAGCTTAGGAGCTTGGGAAAACGAGCTAGATAGTTTATTTATGTTTTATTTTGAAAAATGTAATTTTGAGTAACTTAGCTCGTCAGACTGTAATAATTTAGATTACTTGCTATGGTTTGCATTTATTTTGGACATTATGGCTTGAAGTATTTTAGTAAATTAATTGATGTATCTTCCCTGCTATCTAAAACCGGTAGGATAGATTCTATGATAACCCCCGCTTTAATGTTTAATATCCCTCGAGCTTACTTCCTACGTGTGAACCGTTCTCGTAGACTTCGTTCCACGTATGCGTAGGGTTGGCCAGTTAAGGGCCGGGTTTTAGAAACTCGGACTTAACTCGCGTCGTGACGTCCCACGCCTTTGTCATTTTTTTTTTCGAAAAAAAAAATAGACTCTGTTTTCGGTGAAAAGGAGATGGCGTTACACTTTTAACCCCATCTGAACTATTAAACTTTTTGATGTTGGGGGCATCGATTTCATGGGACCATTCCCCAACTCTTTCGGCAATCTATACATCCTTGTAGGCATTGACTACGCATCAAAGTGGGTCGAAGCGGTAGCATCATTAATCATCACAATGTCATCATCCGTTTCTTGAAAGAAAATATTTTCTCTATATTTGGTGTTCCACGAACCATCATTAGTGACGGAGGAAAGTACTTCTGTAATATCCCATTCGAAAAGTTGATGAAATCGAAAGCATTTGCACTGATGCATAAGGTAGCTACTCCATATCACCCACGAACAAGTGGGCAAGTGGAAATCTCAAATAGAGAAATCGAGCATATCCTTGAGAAGACAATCAATCCAACTCGGAAAGAATGGTCTTCCAGACTCACTGATGCACTATGGGCATATCGAACTACTTTTAAAACACCCATAAGAATGTCACCTTATAGTTTGGTTTATGGGAAGGCATGTCATCTTCCAGTTGAGATAGAGCGCAAAGCCTATTGGGCTATCAAGCGTTTCAACTTTGCTTTAGATACTGTTGGACAACACAGAAAGCTCCAACTAGCTGAGTTAGAAGAAATAAGAAATGAAGCTTATGACACAACCAGAAAGTACAAAGACCGGATGAAAATATTTCATGACAAACACATTATAAGGAAAGTGTTTACTGTTGGTCAAAAGGTCTTGTTGTACAATTCTCGATTGCATGTTTTTCTTAGGAAATTGAAATCTAAATGGTCAGGTCTGTTCATTGTTACATCTGTATTCCCACATGGAGCAGTTCAGATCAAGCATCCTAAGGGTGGTCATCTTTTCAAAGTCAATGGTCATCGATTAAAACCATTATTAGAGTATCACAATCCAGAGGCAGAAGTCGAAGTCTTGTGCATAGATCGAATCTAGTAAGATTGATAAGCAGTCATCCATTTATCCCATACCCATTATCCCACACCCCTACTGTAATTATCTCACTTTACCCATACCCATACATCAGTCTCCATTACCCACCTACCCACCTGTGTATGTCTAAGTCAGTTGGAGTCCTTAGTTTCTATTTTCATTGAGTCAGTCTAGCCTAGGTAATAGTCTATCATTTCATGCACATTCCATGGTACGTATAAACCCCAATCGTTCGTTTTCTAAAATATTCCATCTTTTACACCTGGCCAATATATATTAGGGATCATTGAGAACAATGTTTAATTTAAGTTTGGGGGTACTGAGGTTGTAAGGTCATATATCATTCATTTAAAAAAAATTAGGAAAGAGTAACTTCATAAGAACTGAAACACCCCCTTGATTTTTTTTTTTTTTTTTTCTAGCATCCATCATCCAGCTTTGTCTTTGTGACCAGTAGACGTTAAACAGCTAGATAGGAGTCATGCACATAGACGATGTTTTTGCAATGTGTCTATCTAGAACACATGTTCCCCCAGACTTGTGTAGGAAAATCATTTCCTTAGATATGAGGGTGAGGAAACTGGAAATCTAAGAGGAACAACCCAGACCTCTTTGTGGTCGAAGCACTATGGCTGCAAAAAGGAAAGTTAAGAGGATAACAATCTGTCACAAATGTGGACGTAGAAGTTGTAATGGAATAATATCTGATCAAGGAGTCCGTTCTGTGATAGCAGCAAAACATAGACCCGTAAGCACGAATATGCAGTTTTTTTTTTTGGATTTAGTCAACGGTAGAGTAAGTCTAGAAAGACTGAGACGCCTTGAACTCCAAAGAACTGTTGATTTTCGCTTATCGGCCTATAAATGTCTTCACAATCTTAAGTTAAACGAGTCATAATCTTGTTTTGACAAAAATAAGCAGAATCATTTTTAAAGAAAAATAAGTGAGGACTAAGACTTCTCGGGGCTTAAACACTGTCAATTTTAGTTTAAAAGAGATAACCTGCGTCTTGACGATTTGACATAAAATGAGTCACACTATAGGCATTAAGACATGAATAAAAATCTTTATATCATCTTTTTTCTGGAAAGATTTTTATGAGATTTATACTTGGAAACATCTTTACACAGCCATATTAAGTTTAGTCTGATAAAGAAAAATATTCATGAGTCGAGTGATTACCAGAGGAATACTAGTAGAGACTTATACCTATTGAGCTTTAGAGCCATTCTATCCTTCTGGGGGTTAGAAGTAAACTCTATTTTTCTTTGATAAGCGCATTAAGTCTTTGTTGATCTCATTATTCTTTGTCTTGGTCATATTACTGAGAACGCCATCAAATTTGAGTTAGTACACTTTGAAATTTTTCTGAATGTGTTTCAAACAACGAAACTACCGTATGAAGCTTAGGATAGGATATATGCAATTTTTGGATCGTTTGACCCTTCAAGCCTACCTATTTTTGGACATTTTATCTTAATAGTTACCCAGTTGAGCCGTATATAGCCTATTTTATTGTCAGCCATGTTTACCATACCCAACTCTAGTTATAGGTGTATGAGCCAAATTCAAATTATCTATAACCTATTCTCATAAAAGGTTAGAGACGATTTTTTCAATGGGATGGTACTTTTAAAAAACATGGCACTTGAAAAGAAAAGAAAAATGATTGATGGAGAAATCCAAAATTGTATAGCATCAGAAAAAAAAAATCTAGATACCAAAGAAGGATGTGAAAGAAATAAAGAAAAGTAAAATGATATACTTTGAAAAGTGCTGAAAAGAAAAATAGAGGAAAATATCCCATTCAACATTATGAAGACCTCTAACTTTTTCTGTTCAAAGTATTCATTTTTAAAGCCTTATTAACTTCTTTGATATGGCCCATCCTAAGTCACATTTCTTCCTAATAGGAATTCATATTGATCCTAAGTCTAAATATGGTATTTCATGTGGAAAATAGAGGAAGAAAAACATGGTGTTGGACTCAACATTCTCAAGAAAGTGGCATTCATTCATGAGATCTATTTATTTTCTTTGATCTATGCAGTCTCTTCTAAATAAATATGTGAGACATTTTGAGTTGAATACATAAACTTTGCTCACATATACTTTTGAGAGTAAATAATGTAACGCCCGCCCCTTTTCACCGAAATCAGAGTCTATTTTTTTTTTTTTTGAAACAAGAAGTGACAAAGGCGCGGGACGTCACGACGCGAGTTAAGTTCCGAGCTTCTAAAGCCCGGCCTTAACTGGCCAACCCTACGCGTGCGTGGAACGAAGTCCACGAGAACGGTTCACACGTAGACATAAGCTCGCGGAATATAACTTAATGCGAAACATTATAATAGAGACTATCCTACCAGTTTTAGATAACAAGGAAGCACGGCGCTTAAATTACTAAAATACCCCTAAATTCATAATTATACCTCAAAGTGATAATGTACAAAGTAAAGACCAAACCATAGTAAGAAATATAAATTATACAGTCCGACGAGCTAAGCCACTCAATTACATATTCCAAAATAAATTTAAATAAACTAAGTAGCTCGCTCCTCCAAACTCCTACACTTGGCTCCCGTCATGTCCTCCGTTTCCACCATCCCCTGCGTTATCAGCTAGGGTAGAAGTAGGGCGTTAGAAACGCGCCCAATAGGACTCTGAGTAGGGCTAACACATGGATTAGTGATAATAAGCATACAGATAATAATATAATGAAAACCATAAAATGAATGCATGCCATGGGTGTCTATGTCATGAGTCCCACCCATCAGCCATACCATCATGATATCCCCATGTTTGCTTCTCGGTCCCCCCGACGGAGCATGGACTCCGGTTATATCTCAACACATCAAAGTATCCCCATGTTTGCTTCTCGGTCGCCCCGAAGGAGCATGGACTCCGGTTATAACATATCAGGTTATCCCCATGTCTGCTTCTCGGTCGCCCCGACGGAGCGTGGACTCCGGTTATAGCACATCAGGCTATCCCCATGTCTGCTTCTCGGTCGCCCCAACGGAGCATGGACTCCGGTTCCTTTATTTTCCCGCCCATGCCATGCATGAGATGTAGGTGCATTATGCTATGTAATATATATAATCCATAGTCTTAATATAGAGTTCATAACTTAGCATATAATTCATAGCCTTGCATTATGCCATATGAGATATATAAATCATGATCTTAAAACTCATCATAAAACAAACCATATAATTTCCAAAATAAATCAAAGAAACCATCACACAATCCATGGCTTACAAAAAGGTAGGAATCCTACCGAATACTGATTAGAGCCCCTTTACGTTTCCGTTCACGAATCCGGTCGACGATCGCGCACCGATTGCGACGTCCGATACCTTATTACATATGAATAATCAGTCCATGTTTTTAACCATTTCTAAGCCCATAAATCATACCTTAGTGTGGTCCGGCCATAACCCATGGCCGAACCTCACTATCTAGGTTTTGTGGGTCCCATTTAGTCCATCAACTATTTTAATCACATGAGTCTAAAAATCAGCCACCCTAGGCTTTATTTAACCATACATAAGTTTGTTACTTAGAGCCCCTAAGTCCATGATCATCTCCTATGGGGTTCTTGAATTTGGCCATGATTTACGGTTTTGCCACTACCTCTCCCATGGTTACACATTCACTTAACCATGTACATTTCTTTGTCTATAATTGATTCACAAATTTAGATCCATTAATGATTCATCAATCGTGACATGAACACATTAAAAATCAGTCCTTAAGTTCACTTAATCCCCATTAATTTTAAACACATGCATAATACCAATTTTTGCCCATAAGATGACCTATAATTGGGTCAAGGGTTCGGCCATGATGTCTTTTTCCTATTTTTACTTGGGCCCATTTTCATCATTTAGGTCTACCATAAGCTCCACCATGAAGAGGTATACATCATGCATTTTAAATCACCAATTTTGATCATCATTTGGTACATTTTAAGTCCATCAAAGCTACCAATACTTCCCAATATTTTCCATGGTTCCAAGACACCTAAGTTCACCAAAATCTCTCCATGGTTTTTTTTTTTAAAACATTATTTCCACCCTTTTAAAACCTTATTTATAATACCTAAAATCCACTTAGAAACAATGCACCTTCTCCATCATTTTTCCGTCTTTTCATATCCATTAAAATTATGAATACATTACCATAGGGTTCAAAACATTCCATCCATAAAATCTCTTCATGGTTTTCCTTATTTAATACTCCCTTTAAAAATCACTAACATTCATTCATTTAAAACTTTTTAAAAATCATTAACCACTCACCATAACCTCCATTCTTAAACCCATTAAAATTCCAATACATCACCATAGGTTTCATCATTCATTGGTGACATTTAAGACCATAGAAATATTAACCTTCATCCATGGATTCCCTCATTTAAAATCACTACATTAAATCATTAAAACCCTAAAAGTCACAAATCATCCTTCCATGATTTCAAACCTTAAAAACCCCATTCCAATTTACTTAATTACTCACCATGATTCCTTCCAAAAATTCCATACATCCATTGCTTAAATAATTTAATTACATAATGTCCTTAATCCATTTACTTTTCTTAACCCTAATTTACCCATTAGGGTTTTGTCCATTTTTTTCATGCTTCCATGGGATGGATTTGAGATCCAAGGCCCATAATGTTTTGGCCACCACTAAATCTAAGAAATGGACCCCAAATCTTAAACCCTAAAAAAAAAATCCAATCTCTTGTTTAGAAATACTTACAATCCGTCGGCTCCTTCGACTTTCTTTGCTCCCTTTGGACTCCTTGGCCTCCTCTCTTCTTCTTCTCCTTTCTTGGTCGGCTAGGATGCTTGATCAAGATGAAAAACGTCCAAGCTTGGGTTCAGCCATCGTGGGGTGTGTTTGAGAGAGGGAGAGGAGAGGATGGTGAGGAAGAAGATACTATGGCTTGATCTTGGAGTGATGGCCAAGCTTGGCTTCTTTCTTCTCTTCTTCTCTTTTTCTTCCAAGCTTTTCTTCGGTGTGGGACGGCAATGTGGGAGAGCAAGAGAGGGAGAAAGTGAAATGGGAGAGAATGAAAATAAAAACCCATCTTATCCCAAGGTTGCTTAAGTTATACTCAACCATTAACTTTCCCACCAACCACATGGGATATTTTTCACGCTTTATGGTAGTGGTTGGGATAAACCACCACCAAGCCAACGTTTTTGGGTGTTAAAGATAAGATGGCTTTTGGTCTTCCATTTGACCATTTGACCACCTCATTTAATTAGCTTAATTAATTAATTAATTAGATAATTAGGTTAATTAATTCCCATTTAACTCAATTCCATTTGCTTAAATTCCCTTCATGCATACACCCATGGTTGACCAATTCAACCATGGTGGTCGGCCCCACCAATCCTTGGTCCACACGCCAGCTCACTTGGTGAGGTGGAGGTGGGTCCTGTAACGGCCGCCCCTTTTTCACTCGCTTTTCGAAAATCAGAGTCTATTTTTTTATTTTTTTGAAATGGAGGGTGAGAGAGGGTGCGGACGTCACGACGTGAGTTAAGTCCGAGCTTCTGAAGCCCGACCCTTAACTCGCCAACCCCACTCGTGCACGGAACTAAGTCCACGGGAACGGTTCACGCGTAGGAAGTAAGCTCGCGGAATATAATTACGTGCGGAACGTTATAATAGAGACTATCCTATCGGTTTTAGATAGAAGGGAAGATACAACATTAAATTACCAAGATACCCCTATGTTCACATTTATGCCTCAAAACGATATTGTCCATAATGTAGTCCAAACCATAGCAAGAAATATAAATTATACAGTCCGACGAGCTAAGCTACTTTAAATTACATCTCCAAAATGAAACTTAAATAAAACTAGATATCCGCTTCCCAAGCTCCTAAGCTTGGCTCCCGGCTTGTCCACGGTTTCCGCCATCTCCTGCGTCATCAACTAGAGTAGAAGTAGGGCGTTAGTCAACGTGCCCAGTAGGGCTCCGAGTAGGGCTAGCACATGGGTTAGTGATAACATGCATACCGACAATAATATACTAAACATATGATGAATGCCATGCCATGGGTGCCTATGTCATGTGTCCCACCCATCCACCGTATCATCATAAAATATCGTATCCCCCTTGACGGCAAAGCCTCGTCAAGGTGCTTCTCGGTCGCCCCGACGGAGCATGGACTCCGGTTATAGCATAAGAGCTATCCCCATGTCTGATTCTCGGTCGCCCCGACGGAGCATGGACTTCGGTTATAGCCCCTCGGGCTATCCCCATGTTTGCTTCTCGGTCGCCCCGACGGAGCATGGACTCCGATTTCATTATTTTCCCGCCCATGCCATGCATGAGATGTAAGTGCATTATGCTATGTAATATACATATATATCTCATAAACTTAATATATCATACATAGCCATATAATGCATAACATTAAAAATATAAATCATAGTATCAATATATAATTCATAAATAAAAAACCCATCATAATACAAATCACATAATTATCAAAATAGATTAAAAAAACCATCACATATCCACGGCTTACAAAGAGGTAGGAATCCTACCGAATACCGCTTAGCGTCCCGTTACGTTTCCGTTCGATAAACCGGTCGCCGATCGCGCACCATTTTGCGACGTCCCGATACCTTATTACATATTTACCGAATTAGTTCGTCTTTTATTTCATGATTAAATCCCTAACTGATTACAACCTTAGATTCCTAATTACGTTACACATTTATCAAAATCAGCCCCTAACTTAGCCACATTTCCCATTGGCTTAACCATATGCATAATTCCCATTTTGCCCATTTTAAATTTCCGATTTGCGAGCCTAAAACGCAGCAACTATCCGTTTCATTTACTCATTCATAATATATCCATTTTCATGTCCAATCACATAGGGTTCGGCCATGTACCATGGTCGAACCCATGGTTCTTCAAGGTGGCTACACATTACAGTTTTGCCACTCCTCTTCCATGCACATTTTAAATTCATATTTGACCCATAAGCTTGGGCCCATTTGTGATTCTCTAACCATGACATCATGTACCTAAAATCAGCCACCTATTTAATTAATTTTGAAAAACATTTAATCCCATATATCATTCCATATTTGGCCCAAAATGTGGCCCATTTGCTTCTCTTCTTGCTCTCCTTAGCCTTCTCTTCTCTTCTTCTCCTTGATGTTTGATCGGTCAAGGTGTGCTTGATCAATGGTGAAACATGCTTGGATCGGCTAAGGTAGAGTGGGTTTTGCTTGAGAGAGGGAGAGGGGAAAGTAATGAGAGACAAGATCCAACCTTTGATCTTAGGGTGGTGAACTAATGCTTCACTTCTTTTCTTCTCTTCTTCTCTTCTTTTCTCCTTAGCCTTCTTCTTCTTATTTTCTTTTGTGTGGGCGGTTTTTTGGCAGTGGAAGAGAGAGAGGGAGAGAGAGAGAGAGATGGAAAGGAGATGAGAAATGAGATCAAACACATCTCATTTTGGTTGACCAAACTACACTCCACCGTTATGGCTCCACCAACCAAAGTATGGGCTCCCTTGACCTTGGTGGTGGTGGTTGAGACCAAACCACCACCAAGCCAACGGTTTTTGGTGTTTGAAAAGGGGTGGTTTGGGTCTTCCCCCTTTGACTACTCATTTGGGTATGGGTCACCATATTTGGAGTGGTTGTGGTTGAGATGAAACCACCACCCAAGTCCATGGTATTTTTCTTGTTTTTCTTAGGTGGTTTCAATGAGATGAAACCACCATTGACTTGTCCTCTTTGACTTGTCTATGTTGACCCTAATTGACCAACCTAATTAATTAAATTAAATCCTCACTTAGGTTAATTAATTTCCATCCAATTTAATTTCATAAAATTTATCTATCTAAGAAATCCACCCATGGTTGACCAAGTCAACCATGGTGGACGGCCCCCACCTATACCTAGCCCACCCGCCACCTCACTTGATGAGGTGGAGGTGGGCCCCACTTGGCCATGTCACTTTAATTCCATTAATTTTAACTTAGATAATTTTACAATAATTTTAATCAATTTAATTCACCTTAATCCACCTTAGTCCTCTCAATTTATCCATGGTTGACCAATTCAACCATGATGGTTGGCCCCACCTTTGCCTTGGTCCACTCGCCACCTCACTTGGTGAGGTGGAGGTGGGCCCCACTTGGTCATGCCATTTCATGTCATTACTAACTTAGAGGGTTTAATTCCAATTCACCCTTTTTAAATTAATTGGCCCACCATTGGGCCCACGGCCCAACCAAATTATTTTCTACCCCTTTACCTTAGAGTTTGGACCAATTTTGATCCATTGGGTCCTACATGGTGATCGGGCCCACTTTGACCATCGTTGACCCTTCCGACGAATTCCATTCACTCTATGGTCCATTGGGTCCTTCTTGGGCCTTTGTCCCAAAATTTGATCCATTTGGCATTCCATCACATCAAAATTCAAATTAAAGTAAATAAATGCCAAATATATATTGATTTAAAATTTCGGGCTATTACAGGCCCCAATCGGCCATATCACCTTGGTCAACTCATCACTAACTTAGGTGATTTAAATTTAATTAAATCCATTCCTCTTATTGGATCACCATTGGGCCCATGGCCCAATTAAATTCACCCTTACCCATTTACCTTAGAGCTTACATTATCTTGACCCATTGGGTCCCAAATGGGTATTGGGCCCAATTTGACCATCCTTGGCCCAATTGACCATCATTGACCATTTAAATGATTTTAAATCCAATCCATGGTCCATTGGGCCATACTTGGGCCTTTGTCCATATTTTGATCCATTCACCATTTATTCCATCAAATTTCCAATTTCCACCATTAAAATAGATAATATCCACATATATATATTGATTTACAAATTCCAGGCCATTACAAATAAACCCAAACCTTTGAGCGTTAGTCTTTCTGAGAGACATATCTGTGAGGTTTGAAGTCAAAGCGTTTTTTCAAAGGTGGGCATGGTTGAGCTCCTTGAATTTCACGTGCTTGAATTTGAATGCTTCATTTCTTCATATCTTCAATTTATGAAATTTAATAATTTATTTCACCACTTGAAAATAATAAAAAAATATAAAAAATAACTGAATTAATTCAAACTCTCATAAATAGATTTGAATTAATTAGTTTCCAATGAAACCCTAAATTGTGGTAAAATAAATATTAAAAATCAGTTCATTCCAAAAATATTTCTTTCCAAAAGTAGCAGCTTCCAAAAATAGATTTCTTCTCAATTTCTCCATTTTTCTTCCATTTAATCCTTATATTGTGTATTTTCCAAACATGTAACACCCCAGATTTTTCAATGCATAAATATATTGGTTTTTGTCCATTTAAATTGTTAAATTAGTTGAATTTAAGATTTATGGATGGAATGGACTTTAGATGGGTAAGAATTGAGTCAATAGCCCAATTATGATCCAATGGATCAATGATAGAATTCGGGTTGGAAATAAGTGGGTAATTGTGATTAAACGGGTCAACTACCCAATTTGAAACCCAATGGGTCAAGGGGAATGGATTTTGAAAGTAAATGGGTAAAGGATTAATCTAATTGGGTCATGTACCCAATTAAGATCCAAGGCATGGGATCCACCTCAAAAAGTGAGGTGGCATGTATATGAGGTGGCATGTGAGTGACATGGCCAAGTGGGACCCAAATCCACCTCATCAAGTGAGGTGCCAAGTGGTTAATGTAACATGCATGGTCGGCTAACTATGGTTGACTTGGTCAACCATGGGTGAGCTCAAAGGTTGAGTTAAATTATGTTGAGTTGGAAATTAAAATCACTTGAGTTAAGTGGGAAATGAGTCAAGTTGAGTTGATTTAAATAAGTTAAATAGAGTTTAGTTGAGATAAGTGAGTTGAGCCGAGTTGCATGGAAGTGGAGGAGACTTTTAGTGAGTCAAGTGGAAGATGGAGGGTTTCCATCTCATGGTGGAAACCCAAGGGGCACACGATTGGGGGCTCAATGGTTGTCTTGGTGTTAGCCAAGTGGTGTCTTGGGTAAGGCAAGAGACACCTTGGTGAGAGGAAACCATTAAAGAGGGTAGTTGAGAGGGCGTAGGCTGGTTTACTAAGGGGTACACTCCACCCATGGGGCCGATCCCTCTCTTTGAAAGAAAGAGATTGTCATCTCTCTCCAACTACACCCTTGGCCGATTGGATCTCATTGGAACAAAGAGATTGTTCTCTCTTCTCATCTCTCTCCCTCCTATTTTCGGCTCTAGACTTGGAGAAATTAGCAAAGAACAAGAAAGGAAGGAGAAGGACCAAGGAAGAAATTCAGACCTTAAAGAAAAGAAGGAGATGGGAAAAGGTATGTTCTAAAGCTTAAGAACAATGTAGGATTAAGACTAGGAGGAATCATGGTTTTGGCCATGGTATGGCCGAACCCATGGGTTCTCTATTTGGTTGGATTATTGAGTTGAATGTTGTTAAGACCATTGAGTTATATATATCCATTCAAAGAATAGATGTATGTTGGAAACAAACAACCAAAGGGTTGAATGCAAAATCAAGTTATAAGGATACAAGATTGAATGAATCTTAACCTTGGTTAATGAGTAAAGTAAATCCATTTATGAATTATATGGATGATGTTAAAAGTGTTTTAAAAGAATAAGGAAATAAATTCCAAGAGGAAGGGTCAAACCAAACATCAAACAAAAGAGGACTGTCCACGGGTCTGCACTGTCTGCTGGACGGGTGTCTACCGTCCTCAGAAGTAAAGTCGAGTGGGCCCAGGTCCAAGACCAAAGCGGACAATATTGTGCTAGAGGTCGGGGGAGGTCGTTATAAATGGTATTAGAGCACGGTTCAACACTCGAATGAGGGTGTGGGTTGGTGTGACTCTTAACTGGCTGCAGAGCCGGGGGTGGCTTTGGTCTTAAGGGGGATAGGTTGTAGTACCCCACCCCAGACGGGGACCAAGCCTGAAAGACAGAGGGTGCCAATGGGAGAGAAATTTGCCAGAGTGGTGGGATTTGTGCTACTGGGCGTGTTTGCAAGTCTCACATCACCAGAGGAGCTTCGATTCCTCTGGTATATAAGATGTTGGCTCCTCTCCATCTAATACGAGGTCTTTGAGGGCTCGCTAGCATAGGTCATTAGATGTAAATCCGTTTGGGCCCAGGTACGGGACCAAAAAGGATAATATTATGCTAGAAGGTCGGGGCAGGTTATTACAAATGGTATCAGAGCACGGTTCAACTCTCGGCTGAGGGTGGGGGCTGGTACGACTCTTAACCGGCTGGAGAGCAGGGGACGACTCTGATCTTAAGGGGGGTAGGTTGTAGTACCCCGCCCCAAAGGGGGCCACCTTGAAAGATGGATGGCGCCAATGGGCGTGTTTACAAGTTTGACATCGCCAGAGGAGCATGGATTCCTCTGGTACATAAAATGTTGGCTCCTCTCCATCTAGCACAAGGCCTTTTAAGGGCTCCCCTGGCGTGGGTCCTCAAATGCAAAGTCGTGTAGGCCTAGGTGTGGGCCAAAGCAGACAATATTGTACTAGAAGGTCGAGGTTGGTCGTTACAGATCATATGCACATACATAGTGTTGTTTCATTCCAAGTTCTCAAATTTGTAAATCTCTAGTGGAATGAAACTTGATCGTTGCTTGTGAATAGTACTGATGACCAAAATATGATCAAATGCTTAAAATTGGTAATCCATTCATGTACCATTCTATTCAAAGTTGTTAAACTTCATTGGAGTATCCTTGGATGAATGGTAAAAATAATCAAGCATGGGAGTTAAAATGGTGATGGCAAATACCCAACACTAGGTATCCCAACTGGTTGCCTCCCACTACATTCAATGAGAGGTAGGAGGTTCAATCCCTAGTGGCGTTAACTGGTGACACTCTATGTGGGTGTAGAGTGTCCCCCCAGGGTTTTAGGAGGGCGAGGCGTAAGCACATCTTGGCAACATGACTAAAGACCGCTGAGGTGGGCTCGAGGTTTCCTTGGGTCTAAAAAAAAAAAAAAAATGGTGATGGCAAACACTTATATGCTTTACATGGTGACCATTTATTCTATTGCACCATTCCCTTGATCTATTATTGGTATATCTTGGTGCATTTGAAAATGTTTTTGCAAGTGTTTATGTTTATGGCATCTAACGTGCACTTATCATTGTTGTATTTTTGCATGCCATATTTTTCTCATACTTCATTTCCATACATCTTATTGGCACATCTTATGTGAAATGAATATATGTCATGTGTGTTTGTGCCCTCATTCATATTCTCATCATTGGTATATATATCGATGAATGATTGTGGTTCATAAGCATCATGTTTTGCTAAACCTAAGAATGCCTTATCATATGACATCACACAAGGGCAATGTTGATAAAATTGGTAAATTAAAATGCCCAAGGTTATTGGATTGGATTGGATCAAAATTTTAGTTGGATTCAAATTGGTATATTGATCCAAGATCCAAGTTTTTGTGCCTATATTAGTGAAATTGTTTGAATCTTCAAATGGCACAAAATTGTGTGAATGTATTTGCTTACATTAGCAATCAAAGGTTGAGTTGTAAAACTTGTTGTCTTGTGAACTTGCATGCATCACAAGCACACACTCTCTCATCCCTCAAATTCGTAAATCTTATAGGGATGAATTCATGTCTTTCCAATTGTCTTAGTATGCTCTATCTTGGAAAATCATTAGACATTGGAAATATGTTTTTGAGAAATGCTCAAACAAGGAAAATTTATCTTTCTCCAAAATTAGTTTTATGCACCTATGTCTTGGCTTTCAAGAACAATCAAAGTAGAATCTTAAAACCAAATGGGTTTTAGTAGTGAAAACCAACATGGTTATGTGGTCCATGTAACGCCCCACCCTTTTTCACTCCCCGAAAATCAGAGCCTATTTTTTCTTTGAATAAAAGAGTGAGAGAGAGCGGGACGCCACAACGTGAGCTCAGTCTGAGCTTCCAAAGCCCGACTCTTAACTGGCCAACTATACGTGTGCGTGGACCAAGTCCACTATAACGGTTCACACGTACTCAAGTTAAACATGCGGAATAATTCATAGATGCGGAAATATAATAGAATGATAATTCTATTCCATTTTAGATAGCAAGGAGGTCCATCACTTAACAATAATTATCTTAAGTTAACATATCCAAAGTTAACATTCAAACCATAGCAAATAATGTAAGTTATTACATTCCCGTATGCTAGCTATTC
This sequence comes from Chimonanthus praecox, assembly GCA_022113865.1. Taxonomy (NCBI): domain Eukaryota; kingdom Viridiplantae; phylum Streptophyta; class Magnoliopsida; order Laurales; family Calycanthaceae; genus Chimonanthus; species Chimonanthus praecox. The sequence continues at coordinate 25,568,735 of CM039091.1, forward strand.
AAATACATAGTCCATGAATAACTTAAATAAAACGAAACTAAAACATGCAAGCTCCTAAGCTTGGCTCCGATTTCGTTCCTCGTTCCCTCCATTCCCTGTGTCATCAAGTAGGGCAGAAGTAGGGCGTTAGACAACGCGCCCAGTAGGTACTCCAAATAGGGTCAAAAACATGGTTTAGTATAAAAATCCAGATATAATACATCATACCGTACTTGTAAAGCATTGTATCCCAAACAGTGTATGATAATAGAGATTCAATCATACATATAAAAAACCCAGAAACAGTGCATGATAATAGAGATCATAATCATGCCGATTCATTGCCATGCCATGGGTGTCATATGTCATGAATCCCACCCCTCATCAATATCACAAACACATAGCATCCTCTTGATGGAAACTCCTCATCAAGGTATCCTCACTAATGCCTTACTGACGCACTGACGGAGCGTGGACTCCGGTTACCTCTTGATGGGATAATGCACATCAAGGTATGTAACACCCGCCCCTTTTCACCAAAATCAGAGTCTATTTTAAAAAAAAAAAAAAAAAAGTGACAAAGGCGCAGACGTCACGACGCGAGTTAAGTCCGAGCTTTTAAAGCCTGGCCCTTAACTGGCCAACCCTACGTGTGCGTGGAACGAAGTCTACGGAGAATGGTTCACACTAGAAAACAAGCTTGCGGAAAATTAAACTAAGTGCAGAAATAAAACAGAGTCTATCCTATCAATTTGTAGATAGCAGGGAATATACATTCATTTAATAACTAACATACCTTAAAATGATAATGTCCAAAATAAAATCCAAACATAGTAAGTAATCTAAATTATTACATTCCGACAAACTAAATTACCCAATTTACATTTTTCCAAAATAAACATAAGTAAACTATCTAGCACGCCTTCCCAAGCTCCTACACTTGGCTCCCGTCTCGTCCTTCGTTTCCTCCATCTCCTGCATCATCAGCTAGGGTAGAAGTAGGGCGTTAGACAACGGGCCCAGTAGGACTCCGAGTAGGGCTAACACATGGATTAGTGATAACAAACACATAGGTCTAATGTAATGAAAACCAAAAAATGAATGCCATGCCATGGGTGTTTTATGTCATGTGTCCCACCCATCATCCATACCATCATGATGCCATATCCCCCTTGACGGAAAAACCTCGTCAAGATATAAATACTCACAAATCATCCCCCTTGACGGCAAAACCTCGTCAAGATATAAACTGTCACACATCATGCCCCTTGACGACAAAACCTCGTCATGATATAAACAATCACAAAATCATCCCCCTTGACGGCAAAACCTCGTCAAGATATAAACAGTCACACATCATCCCCCTTGACGGCAAAACCTCGTCAAGATATAAACAATCACAAATCATCCCCCTTGACGGCAAAACCTCGTCAAGATATAAACAGTCACATATCATCCCCCTTGACGGCAAAACCTCGTCAAGATATAAACAATCACAAATCATCCCCCTTGACGGCAAAACCTCGTCAAGATATAAACAGTCACACATCATCCCCCTTGACAGCAAGGCCTCGTTAAGGTGTCCCCATGTTTGCTTCTCGGTCGCCCAGACGGAGCATGGACTCCGGTTTCTTTATTTTCATCCTTCCCATGCCATATCCCTCCCATGTCATGCATGAGATGTAGATGCTATATGCCATGTAATATATATGATAGCACAAACCATGGCATTTAAAATCCCATCAATAAAACATATAATTTGATTATCAAAAATAGATCAAGTAAAGCATCAATATACACATCATAGCCTTAAAACCCATCTTAAAACAATCATATGTTTACCAAAATAAATCAAGGAAAAACCCATACATAACACATAATCCATGGCTTACAAAAAGGTAGGAATCCTACCGAATACCGACTAACGTTCCTTTGCGTTTCTCCGTCCACAAACCTGGTCGCCGATCGCGCACCGCTTGCGATGTCCGGTACCTTATTACATGTGAATAATCAGTCCCTGGTTTTAACCATTATTAAGTCCATAAATCATACCTTAGTGGGGTTCGGTCATACATCATGGCCGAACCTCACTATGCAGTTTTGTGGGTCCCATTTAATCTATCAAATATTTAAATCACATGAATCTAAAAATCAGCCACCCTAGGCTTTTTTTAACGATACATAAGTTTAATACTTAGAGCCCCTAAGTCCATGATCATCTTCCATGGGTTCTTGAATTTGGCCATTAATTACGGTTTTGCCACTACCTTTCCCATGTTTAGACATTCACTTAACCATATACATTTCTTTGTCCATAATTGATCCATAGACTTGGATCCCTTAATGACTCCTTAGCCATGACACAACATCATAAAAAATCAGCCACTACCCCCATGTCGTGGTCCGCACTTTGAATCTGGCCATTACTCCCATTTCAAGGCCTATCATCACTCGTTCATAATCTACACTACACATTGGGAGAATGCAATTGCATTATAAATACAAGATTTTCATACCACATATTAGTCTTTGCAAGCTAGACCCTTCACACCCTCCTCATAGTGTCATCATCTCACGAGTTTCATGTGGCAAGTTAACCCATGCATTCTGGTCTCTTTCAAGTACATTGTTTATCTAACATCTCTCAAATGGGCACTTTGTTCATATAAGAACCTCTTATACCCCCTCACAAAGTGTTTACATCATCACCCATTATATGTCATAACACAAATCTCTTCACTTGGGTCATGACAAATTGTCAAGCCATGAGTCATCACCAATGTAAAAGCCATTTCTAAAAACCATTGTACCATCCCCTAAGTATACCCATATATCACATTATCAAACACTCTCCACCCTTTTTATTCACATTTATCTCACTCATAAACATATGCAACATTAGAATTCAGCCACTTACTTAACCTAAACTCCATTCATTTAAAACATAAACATACACATTAATCTTAGGCCAAAATGATCTACAATTTGGTTCATTAAAAATCAGCCCTTTTTTAACTTAACCAAATCCCCATTTTTCCTTGGTCTTTGGTTACACTTTAGATTCATCACAAGTCCCTCCATTGAGGGAACCTAAACCATACATTTAATTCATCATTCTTTAATCATAACTATCAACACTAGGTTCATATTGGTCCATCAACACCACCAACATTTCCCATTTATTTTTCCATTTTTTTACATCCATCATCATTCCACATTCATCACCATTTTTGAGACCATTGAAATCACCAATATCTCCCATGATTTTTCCTCATTTAAAATCTTTTCAGAATTACTACATTTAATCATTTAACAACTTAAAACCCTAACTCATTCTTCATGCTTCCATTCTTATAAACCCTACTAAATAAATCAATCATCTACTATGGGGTTCGGCCATACTACATGGCCGAACCCTATGGTCCATCAATCCATTCAAAACCCACACTTCCATGCTTAATTAACTTAATTACATACTATCCTTAATCCATTTTTTTTTCTTAACCTTAATTTACCCAATAGGGTTTTGTCCACTTTCCATCCTTCCATTGGATGGATTTGAGATCCAAGGCCTATGATAATTTGGTCACCATCAAATCTAACAAGAATGGATCCCAAATCTTAAACCCTAAAAATCCAAATCTCTTATTTAGGAATTACTTACAATCCGACGTCTCCTCCGGTTTTTCTTTCCCCTCTCGATTTCCTTGGCCTTTCTGCTTCTTCTTCTCCTTGTTTGGTCGGCTAAGACATGCTTGATCAATGTGAAAACACCACAGCTTGGGTCGGCCAAGATGGGGTGTGCTTGAGAGAGGGAGAGGAGGAGATGGTGAGAAAGAAAATCCCAAACTTTGATCTTGGAGTGGTGGGCCTTTGCTTTGAATTTTTTCTTCTCTTCTTAGCTTTCTTTTCTTCTTTCCTCCATGGTTTCTCTTCTTCTTTCTTCTCCTTAGGTGTAGGACGGCAATGAGGGAGAGTGAAAGAGTAAAATGAGAATGGAATAAGAAATGGGGAAAAAAAATAAGGCTTATCTCATTGGTTTAGTAATTAATTCCTCCACCTACCATAAGATATTTTCCATGCTTTATGGTGGTGGTTGGGATAACCACCACCAAGCCAACGTTTTGGTGTCTTTAAAGATAAGATGGCTTTTGGTCCTCCATTTGACCATTTGACCACCTTTGATCCTCATTTGAATAATTTAATCATTTTATTAATTAGATAATTACCTTAGGTTAATTAATTTCCACTTAACCTAATTCCATTTTTCCACCCATGGTTGACCAATTCAATCATGGTGGCCGGCCCCACCAATCCTTGTTCCACACGCCACCTCACTTGGTGAGGTGGAGGTGGGTCCCATTGGACCATGTCACCTTGGTCAACTCATCACTAACTTAGGTGATTTAATTTAATCAATTCTAACTAATTGGACCACCATTGGGCCCATGGCCCAATTACATTTTCCTCTTACCCATTTAACTTAGAGCTTAAATCATTTTGACCCGTTGGGGCCCGGATCTACATTGGGCCCAATTTGACCATCCTTGGCCTAATTGACCATCATTGACCCTTTAAACGAATTAAAATCCAATTCACAGTCCATTGGGCCATACTTGGGCCTTTGTCCATACTTGATCCATTTACCATCTATTCCATTAAATTTCCAATTTCCACCATTTAAAATAAATAATAACCACATATATATCGATTTACAAATTCCGGGCCATTACAAGGTACCCCTCACGAATGCCTTACGGACGCCTCGACGGAGCGTGGGTCTCCGGTTACATTCCATCCCTCCCATGCCATGCTTGAGATGCAAATGCCAACATGCTATGTAATAGTACAAATCATAGCATTTAAAATTCCATAATTGAAACATATTGTTTGATATCAAAATAACTTATCAAACATGAATTAAAATCATCATATATACATATGCATGGTTTTCAATGAGGTAGGAATCCTACCAACGTCCAAATAACGGGTCCTTGTGTTTCCGTCCAAAAACCTATCACCGATCGCATCAAGCCGATCGTACACCGTTCGTGAGATCCCGTTACCTTAATACATAACAATAAATCAAACCTTTGTTCCATTTAATTTCCAACCTTGTTTAAGTCCATTAAACATGCCTTAGTGGGGTTCGGCCATACAACATGGCTGAACCTTACTAACTTGGTTTGGGTCCCTCTTTTGATTAATTAACCAATCATACATGAGTTAGTCATTTAAGAAACCCTAAGTCCACAAAATATTCCCCATGGGGTTCAGCTATACACCATGGCTGAACCCATGGTCCTGCATTTCCATGATTCAATCATACATTTAGACCACTTATACAAACCTAGATCCAAAAACATAATTCATGGGGTTCGGCCATACACCATGGCCGAACCCATGGTCTTCACCATTTGGCCATTCTTTCCTTCCATAGGTAATCACTTTACTTACCCATACTTAAGTCCATAACATAGATCCATGACTAAACATTTCATTCATTTAAACATGCCTAGATTCATAAATAACCCATTAAAATGGTTCACGGGGTTCGGCCATTCACCATGGCCGAACCCATGGTCTTCACCATTTGGCCATTCTTTCCTTCCATAGGTAATCACTTTACTTACCCATACTTAAGTCCATAACATAGATCCATGACTAAACATTTCATTCATTTAAACATGCCTAGATTCATAAATAACCCATTAAAATGGTTCACGGGGTTCGGCCATACACCATGGCCGAACCCATGGTCTTCACCATTTGGCCATTCTTTCCTTCCATAGGTAATCACTTTACTTACCCATACTTAAGTCCATAACATAGATCCATACTAAACATTTCATTCATTTAAACATGCCTAGATTCATAAATAACCCATTAAAATGGTTCACGGGGTTCGGCCATACAACATGGCCGAACCCATGGTGTCCCATTTTAATCCTCTCTTTAAATCATTTACTACCTTGGGTCCATAAATCAAGTCCCTTCATCTCTTAGCATAATCATTTATTTAATCATACATAGATCTCTAAATGACCCTTTAAAAATGGTCCATGGGGTTCGGCCATACACCATGGCCGAACCCATGATGTCTCATTTCCCATCTTCTCCTTTAAATTATTTACAATCTTAGATCCATAACCCAAGTCCCTCCATGGGGGTTTAACCATACACTTAGGTTCATCCTTTTAGATCATCATTAACCATATTTAAAACCAATTAAAATTACCAACATTCCCCCATCATTTTCATGGTCCAAAACATCTAAGTCCATCAATATCTCTCCATGGGGTCCGGCCATACAACATGGCCGAACCCATGGTCCATGGTTCTTCACCATTTACGACCTTTGAGACCATTTAAAATTATTAACATTACTCCATTATTTCCCTCCTTTAAAACCCTTTAATATCACCAACATACATCCATTTAAAACGTTTTAAAATCAATAATACCCTTCCATGGGGTTCGACCACACAACATGGCCGAACCCTATGGTTCATCACTTTCTCTCATATATCAAATAACCATGATCATATTCTTTGATGGGGTTCGGCCATACATCATGGCCGAACCTCATCCACCCCTTTTGTCCTTAATGGTTCTCATACATTAAACTTAGGGTTTGGCCATGCAAGGCCAAACCATGATCCTTGGTCATTCATCATTCCATACATGGTCCATGCATAAAGTCCTTAACCATAATAAAATTAGGGTTCGGCCATGCAAGGCCAACCCATGATCCATGATCACAATCCTTATATTGTTCATGTAAGAGGTCCTTAGCCATAACATGACTAGGGTTCGGCCATGCAATGCCCGAACCATGTTCCTTGACCATTTTTTCTTACTTATGCAATCTTATCAAGTACTTACAGATTCCGCGACTCCTCTGATTTCTTTCACTCCTTCTTGCTCCTCTGTTCATCTTCTTCCTTAGCTTCTTCTTCCTCCTTGATCCTTGGCCGAGAGTGAGCTTGAGAGGTCTTGAGATGAAAACCCAAAGAGAGGGTTCGACCAAAGAGTGTAGGTTTGAGAGAGGGAGAGGAGCTTGAGATAGAAAACTCTTAAGTCTTTTTTCCTTTGTCAATGAGAGTGGTCGGCCTTGAGTGAGAGGGAGAGAGAGATGAAATGAAGGAAAGAAATCTCTTGTTTGTGAAGATATGGATCGGCCAAAGCGTGTGTCTCTTGGGTTATACCCCTTTGTAACAACTATGACCTTTCACCTCCTCATTAATACTTTCTTTGGGGGTTTCATCCCATGAGATGAAACTCCCAACCATGTGCCTCTTGGGTTTCCATCATTAGATGGAAACCCTCCATGTCCCCAATGTGTATGCCTTGTATACACTTTGTGTAACAACAAAATCCTCCAACTTCCTCATGATGATGGTGTCTTCCCAAGTGTCCCTTGGCTTGGCCAAGACACCATTTGATATGGAACACCCCTCCATCTTCCAACGTGTATGCCTTGTATATACTTTGTGTAACAACAAAACTCTCCAACTTCCTCATAAAGACACCACTTGAGATGGAACACCCCTCCATCTTCCAACGTGTATGCCTTGTATATACTTTGTGTAGCAACAAGACTCTCCAACTTCCTCATTAAGACACCACTTGAGATGGAAGTCCCATTAACTTCCCATTCAACTCATCTCTTTAACTCAACTCATATCTTTAATTCAACTCATTTAACTCACTTAAAACCAACTCATTTCCTTGATTCCATTTCCAATTTAATTTAGTCCCAATTTAATTGAACTTGAACTCACTTGGTGGTCAACCAAGTCAACCATGACCCATTGGGTCCCAATTGGGCATTTAACCCAATTGACAATCTTGACCCAATTAAATAAATCTCACCCATTTATTTCAATTGAACCTTATCCATAATCCGTTGAGTCTTAATTGGGCAATTGACGCAACACTTTACCCATCTAAGGTCTATCTCCATTAATTCACAAATTATATGGACAATTTCCCTAAATATTCATAACTTGAAAATCCGGGGTGTTACAGTCCAAATGTTAATGGACTTGGTGCATTGTGCTTAATAATGTTGAGCAATGGAGAGCAAACCTTGGAAAGTTTAATGGAAGATTCAAGCCTCCATCTTCTTCTTAATGGAATTCCAAGGACATGGTGTTGGTTCATTCATTATATCTTCATTTGTGTATGCTTTGATGAATGAACTTGTTTCTTGATTTAATACGATTTTGCATGTCTTGGTAAATATTTTTGCATCATCTCTATTTTCATGAACTATGTGTTAAAATTGGCGTATAATCTACTTGGTTCATGATGTTTTTAACTCATATGATCTTTCATGGAATAGTTATTGTATGACTGATTCCATTATCTTGCATGCATAACTTTTTTTATTTCAAAATTCGTATATTTTTAAAATGCATGTGCCCCTCCCTCTCCATCTCTTGTCCAACAATTGGGTCTTGTTGGTGCACACTAAATGTGGTATATTTGTGCTTAATACCCTTTGTCAATTTATGACAAAAAGGGGGAGTAATATTAGAAGCTTGATATTGTAACACCCCGGATTTTCAAGCTATGGATATATATGGAAATTGTCCATTTAATTTATGAATTAATGGATATGGACCTTAGATGGGTAAGGTGTTGGGTCAATTGGACAATAAAGACCCAACGGATTATGAATAAAGTTCAATTGAAATAAATGGGTAAGATTTATTTAATTGGGTCAAGGTTGTCAATTGGGTTAAAAGTCCAATTGGGACCCAATGGATCATATATGAGCTAGTTAGAAGTAAATGGGTAACGTTTGATAATTGGGTCTAATAACCAATTAAGATATAAGACATGAGATCCACCTCACTAAGTGAGGTGGCAGGTAAATGAAATGGCTAAGTGGGACCCTAAATACTATATGGTTCATAGTTGGCTAAGCCATGGTTGACTTGGTCAATCATGGGTGAGTTCAATAGAGTTGAGTTAATGAATGAGCTCAAGTGGGATAAATAATACTTGAGTTGGAAAGTAAATTCACATGAGTTGAGAATTTATTAATGAGAGTTCAAATGCTTGAGTTGGAAAATGAGTTCATTTAAGTTGAGTTGAAGTAAAATGAGTGGAATGGGAAGATGGAGGGTTTCCATCTCAAAGGAGGAAAAAAGGCACAATCAAGGTGTACACGTTGGAGGTGGGAGTTTCATCTCATGGGATGAAACTCTAAAGGAATCATTATGAGGAAGTTGAATGGTTTTGTTAATGTTACACAAGGTTACACAAGGCACACGTTGGAGAGAAGGAGGGCTTCCATCTCAAGATGGAAACCCAAGGGTCAAACGGTGGGAGTGTTTCATCTCATGGATGAAACCTCCAAATGGAACATTAAGGAGGAAGGTGAAGGGGCATGGTGGTTACATAGGGGTATCACCAAAGGACACCACCCTTGGCTGACCCTCATTGATCAAGATAAGGAAATTGGAGGGTTTTGATGTTACACAACACATACCCATGCATACACGTTGGAACATGGAAGCCCAAGGGGCATATGGTTGGGAGTTTCATCTCATGGGATGAAACCCCCAAAGTAATTATCAATGAGAACGTGAAGGGGCATGGGAGTTACCATAGGGCAACAACCAAAGGACACCACCCTTGGTTGAATTATATTGGACAAACAAGGAGGATTCTTTGCCTCATCTCACTCTCAAGCTCTCACACAAGGCCGACCCTCTCTCATTGACAAAAGACAAAGGACTTAAGAGTATTTTCTATCCCAAGCTTCTCTCTCTCTCAAACCTACACTCTCTTGGCCGAACCCTCTCTTTGGGTTTTCATTTCAAGACCTCTCAAGCACTCTCGGCCAAGGATCAAGGAGGAAGAAGAGGCTAAGGAGGGAGAAGATTGGAGGAGCAAGAAGGAGTGAAAGAAACCGGAGGAGTCGCAAAATCGGTAAGTACATGATAAGATTGCATAAGTAAGAAAAGATGGTCAAGGACAATGGCCGAACCCTAATCTTGTTGTGGCTAAGGACTTATGCATTGCCATATGGGAAATGGTGGATGATCTAGGATCATGGTTTGGCCCTTGCATGGCCAAACCCTAAATTGTATGTATAAGAACCATCAAGGACAAAAAGGGATTGATGAGGTTCGGCCATGGTGTATGGCCGAACCCCATCAAAGGATTAAATCTTGGAAGTATGATTTTTAGAATAAATTGATGAACCATAGGGTTTGGCCATGTTGTATGGCCGAACCCCATGGAAGGTTATTAATAATTTTAAAAGGTTTTATATGGATTTATGTTGGTGACTTTAAAGGGTTTTAAGGAGGGAAACAATGGAGTAACGTTAATCATTTTAAATGGTCTCAAAGGTTGTAAATGGATAAGAATCATGGATCATGGGTCCGGCCATGGTGTATGGCCGAACCCCATGAGAAGATATTGATGGACTTAGATGTTTTGGACCATGAAAATGATGGGAGAATATTGGTAATTTTAATAGGTTGTTAAATATGGTTAATGATGATCTAAAATGATAAACCTAAGTGTATGGTTAAATCCCTATGGAGGGACTTGTTTATGAACCTAAGATTGTGAACGATTTAAAGGAGAAAATGGGAAAATGAGACATCATGGGTTCAGCCATGGTATATCGCCGAACCCCATGGACCATTTTTAATGGGCCATTTAGAGATTTAAGCGTGATTAGAAATCATTAACGGTTTTTTGTTTGTGGGTCAGTTATGGACTTAGACATGTTTAAATGAATGAAACGTTTAGTCATGATCTATGTTAGGGACTTAAATATGGGTAAGTATAGTAATTACCTAAGGAAGGAAATGATGGCCAAATGGGTGAAATTAAAGGACCATGGGTTCGGCCATGCTGTATGGCCGAACCCCATGGATCATGTTTTTGGATTAAGGAATCATGTATGGATCATTTTTGGGACTTAAGTCATATGTAAATAAGCTAGATAACTAGCCATGGATAGAATAATGGCAAAGATGTAAATAGGTGAAAATGATGGACCATGGGTTCGGCCATGTTGTATGGCCGAACCCCATGAGGAATGTTTTATGGACTTAAGTGTTTATTAATGTTAAATGATTAATCTATAAATGATTAGATTAATGAAACAAAGATGGCATGATCTTGGACTTAATTTGAAAAATCAAAGGATTGAAAAGAAGGGCACAAAACCAAGGGAGTGACGTTCGGCCCTGTTGTATGGCCGAACGCCACTAAGGAATATTTGTGGACTTAGGGTTTCTTAGATGGTTGAACTTATGTGGATTGGTTAATAAGTAAAAGAGGGACCAAAATCCAAGTGGGTGAGGTTCGACCATGTTGTCTAGCCGAACCCCACAAAGATGTGTTTATGGACTTAGACATAATTGTAAATCAAATGGAACATGGGTTTGATTAATTGATATGTAATAAGGAAACGGGATCTCACAAGAGGTGTACGATCCGCTTGACACGATCAGTGAGCAGTTTCGGACAAAAACTCAGGGACACACTAGTGGTCATTGGTAGGATTCTACATCATTGAAACCATGGATATATATTATGTACTTATGATGATTTTATTTCATGTTTGATAAGTTATTTTGGTATCAAACAATATGTTGCTGTAAGGGCCCGGAATTTTTAAATTAATAAAAATGTGGATATAAGTTAATTTAATGATGAAAATTGGGAAATTGGTGGGATAAAAGGTAATGGGCCAAAATTTGGACAAAGGCCCAAGTATGGCCCAATGGACTAATGTTTGGATTTAAATTTATTTAAATGGTTAATGAGGGTTAAATGGGTCAAGAATGGTCAAATTGGGTTAAATACCCATTTGGGACCCAATGGGTCAAGATGGTTGTGCTCTAAGGTAAATGGGCTAGATGGAAATGTAATTGGGCCATGGGCCCAATGGTGATCCATTTAGAGTGAATTCAATGAAATTAAATCACCTAAGTTATTTGGAATTAAACAATGGTGATGTGGCTAAGTGGGACCCACCTCCACCTCATCAAGTGAGGTAGCGTGTGGGCTAAGGTTTGGTGGGGCCGGCCACCATGGTTGATTTGGTCAACCATGGGTGGAGTAATGGAGTTAGGTTAAGTACAAATGGATTAACCTAAGGTAATTATCTAATTAATTAAATAATTAAATTATTTAAAGTGGTGGTTAAAAGTGGTCAAAGTGGGGCCAAGAGGTGAAAACCCACCTCATTCCAACCTCAAATGTGAAACACGTTGGGCTTGGTGGTGGTTTAGATAACCACCACCATAAAGCAATTTAAATATCTTGGAAATATCTTAGGGTGGGTGAGATAGTTAATGTAAAGTGGAAGTTAAGTTACAAAGGGGGATAAACCTCATCTTTTCCTTTCTCCCTCTCTTTTCATCCTCATTTTAATCTTTCACTCTCTCATAGCCGTCCCATGCTAGGAAGGAGAAGAGAAGAAGAAAATTAAGGAAAAGAAGCTAAGAAAGGAAGGAGAGAAGAAAGAAGTGGAAAAAATTAAGCAAAAATCACTCTAAGGTAAAGGGTTATCACCTTCCCTCTCATAATTTTCCCCTCTCCCTCTCTCACACAAAACCTACCATGGCCGATTCTAGGGTTGGGGATTGCCACCCTTGATCAAAGATCTTAACCTACCAAAGATCAAAAGGAAGGAGAGAGGAGGCTACGGAGACCAACGGGAGCGGCGGAAATCGGAGGAGACGTCGGATAGTGAGTATTTCTTAAACAAGAAATTTTGGATTTTAGGGTTTAAGATTTAGGGCTTAGTTTTGTAAAAATTAATGGTGGTTACATGGATATATGTCATGGATGTTAAACCCCTCAAATGTGAGGGTGGAAGATGGAGGAAACCCTAAGTGGGAAAAATTAGGGTTAGGTTAAGAAAATAAATAAATTGGTTATGTGCATTATGTAAATTATGAGATTAAGCATAGAATGGGATGATTGGAAGAAAAATTATTGGCCATAGGGTTCGGCCATGTAGCATGGCCGAACCCCATGGTGGGTGATTAGCCATTTGATGTAAAATGGTTAGGGTTAATGAATGGAAGATAATGAAGGTGGCTAATGGATTTTTGGGTTGTAAATGAATGAATGTGGATGAGTATTAAAATGGTTTTATGATGAAAAATGCAATCGAGTCTTATGGTTTTAAAATGCATGAAGGAAAAATATACAAAATATGCAATGGAGAAGATTGACAAAACAGTCAGTCGACTGAATCTATGATTCAATCGACTGAACTGGTGATAAGCGAATCAGAAACAAGTTTCTGGGAGTTTCAGCCGACTGAATGAGGGATTCAGTCGACTGAACTAATGGTGGCTGAAAAAGAATGAGTTTCTAGGAGTTTCAGCCGACTGAATCATTAGATTCAGTCGACTGAACACAAACTTCTCGGATAAGAAAAGGGTTCTGGAAGTTTCAGCCGACTGAATATACGATTCAGTCGACTGAAAGGGGTATGAACCTTGTTTCAGCCGACTGAATGTGTATTTCAGTCGACTGAAACTGAACTGGCAGGACAAGCACACTCTGATTCGAAGTCAGCCGACTGAATCTGTGATTCAGTCGACTGAACTCATGATTCAGTCGACTGAATTAGTAATTCAGTCGACTGAATTGAAATGTACAGTTTTGAACATCTTCAGAGGTCGCTGTTAATCCGATAGGATGAATGGAGATTATGTTAAATTTAAGGGACTGATTTTAATGATCCTATATATGTTAGACATAAAAATTGGATTTATGGATGTGTTTTAAATCAATGGGAAAAGAGGCTAAGATAAGGGCTGATTTATGATAATCTTCTGACATGATTAAAGATCATTAATGGACCTAAGTTAAGGACCTAAGTTGTGGATTACATTTTGGGCTTAAGTAGGCGTGAATTAATGAAAAATTTTTTTATGTGAAGGGTAGTGGCAAAAATGGTAAATATGGGCTAAAATGAAGAAACCCATTAAGTTATGATATACGGGCTTGGAAATGATTAAAACTTGGATTGATTTGGTAATTTAATAAGGTACCGGATAGCGCGAGCAGTACGCGAGTCGGTAGCCGGATTGTCGGACGAAAACGTAATAAAGACGCGAGTCGGTATTCGGTAGGATTCCTACATTTTTGTAAGCCATGGATTAGGTGATGTTTTCTTTAATTTATTTTGGATATCATGTGGTTGCCTTTAAGATGAGTTTTGGATTATGTATCTTGTGATGTTTTCCTTTAAATTATTTTGGAAATCATGTGAATGTCTTGAGATGGGTTTTGGATTAAATATTATAAGATGTTTTTCCCTTTGATTTATTTGGTAATCAAGTAATTGTTTTAAGATGGGTTTTTGTGTTACTATTGAACTACATATATTACATGGCACATGGCATCTACATCTCATGCATGGCATGGGAGGGATATGACAGGGGAAGGATGAAATGAAACCGGAGTCCATGCTCCGTCGGGGCGACCGATAAACTCATGGGGATGTTTCATTATGTATTATTATACCTTGATGATGGTTTTTTCCATCGAGGGGGAGGTTGTATTTATTGTTATACCTTGATGATGATTCTTCCATCAAGGGGGATGCCTAGTGTGGATCGCATCTTGATGAGGCTTTTCCATCAAGAGAATCATGGCACGATGGGGTATGGATTTTATTTGGAACACCATGTATGGTTGAAAAAAGGACATTATACGATGAGGATGAGATGGATGGGTGGGGTTCATGACATAGAACACCCATTGCATAACATTGCCCAAAGTGCATGGTTTTGCTATAATATTATCTGCATGCTGTTATTACTAATCCATGTGCTAGCCCTACTCGGAGTCCTACTGGGCGCGTGGTCTAACGCCCTACTTCTACCCTATCTGATGACGCAGGAGGTGGCGAAACGGAAGGATGGGACGGGAGTCAAGCTTAGGAGCTTGGGAAGGCAGATTAATTATGTTGTTTAAGTTTATGTTGGAAAAATGTAATTTGAGTAGCTTAGCTTGTCGGAATGTAATAAATTAGATTACTGGCTATGTTTTGGGATTTTATTATGGACATTATGGTTCTGAGGTATTATAGAAATTTAAATGAATGTTATCTCCCCTGCTATCTCAAATCTGTAGGATAGTCTTTGTTGTTAATTCCGCACTGAGAAGTAATATTCCTTGAGCTTACGTCTACGCGTGAACCGTACTCGTGGACTTGGCTCCACGCACGTGTAGGGTTGGCCAGTTAAGGGCCGGGCTTTAGAAGCTCGGACTTAACTCGCGTCGTGACGTCCGCGCCCTTTGTCACTTTTCCTTTTAAAAAAAAAATAGACTCTGATATTTCGGTGAAAAGGGGCGGGCGTTACAGTTGCAATTATGGGATTTTCATGCTATGTTTTGTAATATTCCATAGCATGTTGGCATTTGCATTTCATGCATGACATGGGAGGGATGATATGTAACCGGAGACCACACTCCGTCGGGGCGTCCGTAAGGCAACTGTGAGGGTACTTTGATGTGCATTATCCATCAAGAGGTAACTGGAGACCCACGCTCCGTCGGGGCATCTGTAAGTCGTGAGGGGGTACCTTGATGTGCATTATCACATCAAGAGGTAACTGGATGCCACACTCCGTCGGGGCGTCCGTAAAACATTCGTGGGGGATGCCTTGATGAGGAGCTTTCCATCAAGACGATACTTGTTTTTGTGATATGGGTGATGGGTGGTATTCATGGCATATGACACCCATGGCATGGCATTGCATCGGCATGATTATGATCTCTATTATCATGCAATGTTTCTAGTTTTTAAATGTATGATTGAATCTCTATTATCATACACTGTTTTGGATACGATGTTTTACAAGTACGGCATGATGTATTATATATGGATTTTTATACTAACCCATGTGTTTGACCCTAATTGGAATACCTACTGGGCGCGTTGTCTAACGCCCTACTTCTACCCTAGTTGATGACACAGGGAATGGACTGAACGAGGACGTGATCGAAGCCAAGCTTAGGAGCTTGGATGATTAAATTTCATTTTGTTTAAGTTACTCATGGATAATGTATTTGAGTAACTAGTAGTCGGAAATGTAATAACGTAAATTTATTTGCTATGGTTTGGATGGTTGATTTCGGATATTTAACTAAGGTAATTATTGTTAAGTGATGGACCTCCTTGCTATAAAAAATGGAATAGAATTATGATTCTATTGTATTTCAGCATTTATGTTTATTCCACATGTTAACTTGAGTACGTGTGGACCGTCTTAGTGGACTTGGTCCACGCACACGTATGGTTGGCCAGTTAAGGGTCGGGCTTTGGAAGCTCGAACTTAGCTCGCGTCGTGGCGTCCCGCTCTCTCTCACTCTTCTATTTTTTTTTAAAAATAGACTCTGATTTTCAGAAAGTGAGTGAAAAAGGGCAGGGAGTTACAGTTGGTATCAGAGCGAAATGGGAAGGTTGAATCTTTCGAAGTAAGATTAAGAAGGTATCATGTCTCACTGACAGATAAGAATCCCAATTGAACGACTCTTCGGAGTCCGCTGCACGGGGGCTGGATTAATGTACTTCGTTAGACTCAGATTGAAACATTCAATCTGAGAGCAACAGGGAATGATAGCAAAGGAGTCCATCACTATAAATTGGATATCAAACATAACAAATTAGGGCTTTAAAGGAAGGAATACTAATCATTTTAAATGGCGTTAAAATGATAATTGGTGAAAGAACCATGGACCATGGGTTCGGCCATGGTGTATGGCCGAACCCCATGGAAGGTTATCAATGATTTTTGTAGGGATTAAAGGGAAAAATATTGTTGGACTAAGGTGATTTTAGATCATGGAAATGATGGGGAATTGTGGTAAGTTTAATTGATTTTAAAAATGGTAGATGATGATAAAAAAAAATGAATCTAAATATATGGTTAAACCCCATGGAGGGACCTTGGTTTATGGACCTAAGGAGGGTAAATAATTCAATGGATAAATTGGATTTAGACATCACTATGGCCGTACCCCATGAACCATTTTGTGGATCAACATATGGACTTAAGTATGCTTTAATGAATGAAATGCTAGCCATGGATAAATTAATGGCAATGTTGTAAATAAGTAAAAATAATGGATCATAGGTTCGGCCATGGTGTATGGCCGAACCCTATGAGGAATGATTTGTGGACTTACGGTTTAGATGATTACCTTAGTGGTGTTTGATTAACAAATCAAAAGAGGGGCTAAAACCAAATAAGTGAGGTTTGGCCATAGTGTATGGCCGAATCCCACAAAGTGTGTTTTTGGACTTAGACATTATTGCAAAACAAATGGGTTATTGGTTTGACTCATGGATATGTTATAAGATAATGGGACTTCACAATTTAAAATCCTTAACATACATCTACAATTTCCATGCTTTGAAACCATTAAAATTATTAAACAATCCACATAAATTCAATATCTAAGAAAACCCTAAGTCCATAAATATTCCTTGGTGGGGTTCGGCCATACAACATGGCCGAACCTCACCCTTTGGTTATGTGCCCTTCTTTTCAATTCTTTATGGTTCTCATACATACCTCCCTTTAAGTGTAAGGTCTTGGAATTTTGGAATTAATATAAATGTGAATATTATTTATTTTAATGATGGAAATTAGAAAATTAGTGGAGTAAATGGTAAATGGGCCAAAATTGGATGAAGGCCCAAGTGTGGCCCAATAGACTATGGTTTGGATTTAAATTTATTTAAATGGGTCAAGAATGGTCAAATTGGGTCAAATACCCATTTGGGACCCAATGGGTCAAGAGGGTTATGCACTAAGGTAAATGGGCTAGATGGAAATGTAATTGGGCCATAGGCCCAATGGTAATCCACTTAAAGTGAATTCAATGATTTTAAATCACCTAAGTTATTTGGAATTAAACAATGATGATGTGGCCAAGTGTGGACCCAAGGTTTGGTGGGGCCGACCACCATGGTTGATTTGGTCAACCATGGGTGGAATAATGGAATTAGGTTAAGTATAATGAATTAACCTAAGGTGATTTAAATAAGTAAATGGGAATTAAAGTAACTAAGTAATTAAATAATTAAATTATTTAAAATGGCAGTTAAGAGTGGTCAAAGGGGGCCCATAAGGTCCCAAACTCAAAAAATAGAACACATTGGGACTTAGAGGGGTGGAGTTATAAGCCATAAAGCAACTTAAATATCTCAAAAATATTTTAAGGTTGGTGAAGGTAATTAATGTAAAGTAAAAAAAAAAAAAATGGGGATAAGCCTTGATGTCTTCTTCCATTCTCTTTTCATTCAACTCTCTCCATTTTCACTCTCCCATGGTCGTCCCCTACATCCAAGTGAAGGAGAGAAAGAGAGTTAAGGAAAAGAGAAGAGAAGGAGAGAAGAAAGAAGTGGAATTTTGAGAGAAATCATTCTAAGGTAAAGGGTTATCATCTTCCCTCTCATAATTTTCCCCTCTCCCTCTTTCACACAAAACTTACCTTGGCTGATTCTAGGGTTGGGGATTGCCACCATTAATCAAGAATCTTGACCTATCAAAGATCAAGAGGAAGGAGAGAGGAGGCTACGGAGACTGACGGGAGCGGCGGAAATCGGATGAGACGTCGGATAGTGAGTATTTCTTAAACAAGAAATTTTGGATTTTAGGGTTTAAGATTTAGGGCTTAGTTTTGTAAAAATTAATGGTGGTTACATGGATATATATCATTGATGTTAAACCCCTCAAATGTGAGGGTGGAAGATGGAGGAAACCCTAAGTGGGAAAAATTAGGGTTAGGTTAAGAAAATAAATAAATGGGTTATGTGCATTATGTAATTTATGAAATTTAAGCATAGAATGGGATGATTGGAAGAAGAATTATTGGCCATAGGGTTCGGCCATGTAGCATGGCCGAACCCCATGGTGGGTGATTAGCCATTTGATGTAAAATGGTTAGGGTTAATGAATGGAAGATAATGAAGGTGGCTAATGGATTTTTGGGTTGCAAATGAATGCATGTGGATGAGTATTAAAATGAGTTTATGATAAAAATGCAATGGAGTCTTATGGTTTTAAAATGCATGGAGGAAAAATATACAAAATATGCAATGGAGAAGACTGACCAAACAGTCAGTCGACTAAATCTATGATTCAGTCGACTGAACTGGTGATAAACGAATCACAAACAAGTTTTTGGGAGTTTCAGCCGACTGAATGAGGAATTCAGTCGACTGAACTAATGGTGGCTGATTTTGTTTCATGTTGGGTCATGGTTAGTGAATCAATAATGGACCAAAGTTAAGGACCTAAGTTGTGAATTAAATTTTGGGCTTAAGTAAGCGTGAATTAATGAAAAATTGTTTATGTGAAGGGTAGTGGCAAAAATGGTAAATATGGGCTAAATGAAGAAACCCACTAAGTTATGATTTACGGGCTTGGAAATGATTAAAACTTGGATTGATTTGGTAATTTAATAAGGTACCGGATAGCCCGAGTGGTACGCAAGTCGGTAGCCGCATTGTCGGACGAAAACGAAATAAAGACGCGAGTCGGTATTCGGTAGGATTCCTACCTATTTGTAAGCCATGGATGTGTGATGGTATTCTTGTCATATTTTATTGATTTTAGTATTTATCTTATGATGAGTTTTTACAATTATGGATGCTATGTTTAAGATGGATTTTATTTAATGGCTATGAACTATGATTAAGGTTATGCATTATAAATTAAGGCTATGTATGATATCTTAAGGCTATGAGTTATAAATATTATATAGCATAATGCATTACATCTCATGCATGGCATAGGCGGAAAAAAATAAACAAACCGGAGTCCATGCTCCGTCGGGGCGACCGAAAAACAGGCATGGGGATATTTTGATAACTGGAGTCCATGCTCCGTCGGGGCGGCCGAGAACAGGCATGGGGACACCTTGACAAGGCTTTGCCGTCAAGGGGGATATTTTACGATTGGACCTATCTTGACGAGGTTTTTCTGTCAAGGGGGATATGACAGTATATGGCAGGAATGGTGGGTGGGATTCATAACATAGACACCCAGGGCATGGCATACATCTTATATTTTCACTATACGTGGTTTATTAATTTTCATTGGGTTATTATCAGTATGTTGTTATTACTAATCCATGTGCTAGCCCTACTCGGAGTCCTACTGGGCGCGTTGTTCTGACTCCCTGCTTCTACCCTAGCTGACAAAGCAGGAGATGGCGGACTGGAAGGGCGAGACGGAAGCCAAGCTTAGGAGCTTGGGAAGGCGGACTAGTTATTTTGTTTAAGTTGAATTATTTCATTTTGGGAATGTGTAATTGTATAATTTAGCTTGTCGGAAATGTAATAACTTAGATGGCTTGCTATGTTGTATATTTTATTTTGGACGGTGCAGTCAGTGGCATTTTAGTAATTAAATGGATATTACTTCCCTGATATCTGAAAAACCGGTAGGATAGTTCTATGATCATTCGCATTTATTTTTATGTTCCGTGAGCTTACTTGCTACGCGTGAACCGTACTCGTGGACTGATGTTCCACGCACGCGTAGGGTTGGCCAGTTAAGGGCCGGGCTTTAGAATCTCGGAACTTAACTCGCGTCGTGACGTCTGCGCCCTTTGTCACTTTTATTTAAAAAAAAAAAAAATGTACTCTGATTTTACGGTGAAAAGGGGCGGGCGTTACATTAAGTCCTTTACAACCTTTTAAAATCACAAACATACTTCTATGATTTCCATCTTTCAAATCCATTAAAAATATTAGCAATGTCCTTCCATGGGGTTCTGCCATACATCATGCCAAACCCTATGGTTCATCCTTTTCATTAAACCTCATCATTCATCCCTTAATCTTTCTTCCATGGGGTTCGGCCATACACCATGGCTGAACCCTATGGTTCCTTATTTAAACAAAATCCATTAAAATACCTACCGGTTCCGCGACTCCTCCGGTTTTCCTTCTCTCCAACTTGTTCTTCCGATCCTTTCCTTCCTTAGCCTCTTCCTCCTTCCTTCTTAATCCTTTGGCCGAGAGTGAGAGCTTGAGAGAGAGATAGAGAGAGAGAGTTCGGCCTTGAGTGATAGGGAGAGAACCTTGAGATGAAGCTCTAAGTCTTTTTGTCTTGAGGAGTGGTCGGCCAAGAGATGGTTTGAAGGAGAGAAAACAACCAAGAGGGAGAGGGAGAGAGTGAGATGAAAATCCAATTTGTTTTGTTCCAATGAGGTGGTCGGCCAAGGGTGATGCCTTTGGTAAAGTCCTTTGTGTAACTCCCATTTTCATTAACCACCCTCCTTAATGCTCCACTTGGGGGTTTCATCCATGAGATGAAACTCCAAGGATCCAACGGTGTAGCCTTTGTTTTGGCTTGCGTAACACATGAAATCGTCCCCCTCCTTATTAATTCCCCATTTGGAGGTTTCATCCATGAGATGAAACTCTCCCTCCAACATGTATCTTTGGTTTGAATTTTGAAATAACCAAAACTCCTCACCTCCCATTAATGATCCAAGTGGGGGTTTCATCCATGAGATGAAACTCCCATGCCAACGTGTACTATGGGTTTAAATTGTGTAACCTCCAAAACCTTTTCATCCAACTCACCTCTTTAACTTAACTCATATAATTTAATTTAAATCTATTTAACTCACTTAACTCATCACTTTAAAATCAACTCAATCACTTGATTGCATTCCAATTTAATTCAGCCCCAATTAAGTTAGGCTTGAACTCACTTGGTGGTCAACCAAGCCAACCATGACCCATTGGGTCCCAATTGGGCATTTTGACCCAAATAGCAACCTTGACCCAATTAGATGCATCTTACCCATTTACTTTAAATTGAACACTTATTCCATAACCGTTGGGTCTTAATTGGGCCATTGACCCAACACCTTACCCATTTAAGGTCCATATCCATTAGTTCATAAATTAAATGGGCAAATTTCATGTATATTGATATCTTGAAAATCTGTGGTGTTACATGCCTTGGTTTGAGTTGTGAAACAACACAAAACCTCCACGTCTCCATTAATGGCCCACTTGGGGGTTTCATCCATGAGATGAAACTCCCATCTCCCAACGGTATTGTTTTTACTTGGACAACCAAAACCGTCCACTTTCATTGATGATCCATTTTGGGGGTTTCTTCCATGAGATGAAACTCCCACACTTCCAACGTGCAACCTTGACTTGATCTTGGTGGGGTGCACCTCTCCACCTTCCCACTCAACTCACTCTTTAACTCAACTCACCTCTTTAATTTAACTCATTTAAAATCAACTCAAACCCTTGATTTTATTTCCAATTTAATTCAGCCCCACTTAATTTAAACTTGAACTCACTTGGTGGTCAACCAAATCAACCACGACCCATTGGGTCCGAATTGGGCATTTTTACCCAATTAAATACATCTCACCCATTTAATTCAATTGAAACATAACACCATTCGTTGGGTCTTAATTGGGCATTTGACCCAAATAGCAACATTGACCCAATTAAATGCATCTTACCCATTTACTTTAAATTGGACCTTATACCATAACCGTTGGGTCTTAATTGGGCAATTGACCCAACGCCTTACCCATCTAAGGTTCATATCCGTTAATTCACAAATTAAATGGCAAATTCCGTAAATATTTAAACTTGAAAATCCGGGGTGTTATAGCTTGATCTCAAAATCAATCTCCCTCTTGGGTGGCAAGCCAGGGAGTACTGTTAGGAATATCTCCGCATAGTCTTTCACTATCGCAGGAAGATTAGCGACCGGTGCCTTGTCTAATCTGATGTTGTTCAGTACAAGGTGGTTCAATTTTTCATGCGGTCTTCTGGTCATAGGGATGCTCTGTTTGTCAGCACGTACCACATATCGCTTTCCCTCAGGTGACCAAAATATCACCCTGCCGAGATGGCAATCAATGTTGGCCTGAAAGTTACCCAACCAGTCAATGCCAAAGATGATGTCGTACTTAGTCATCTCGAGTTCCAGATAGTTGAACTCAAATCTGAATCCAGCGAGTTCAGTGTTTACCGCTGTACATATAAGTCCCAATGACGTGTCTCCGACGGGGGATACAATAGTAAGTGATGTGGACAATTTTTGTACTAAGGTGCCAGTAGCAGATATGAATGTAGCAGATACAAATGAGTGGGATGCTCTAGAATCAAATAATGCGAAAGCATAGGAACTACTGACTACTGCCATACCTTGGATCACAGAGTGATCCACCGCCTCTGGTTGAGGAGCTAAGGTATACAGCCGTCTAGATCCTGTAGAGTTTGGTGCCCGTCCCGTCTGGTTGTATGCCCTGGTTCCTCGTGGATGAGTTGTTCTGGCTGGAGGGCGAAATGAACTCGTGGAGTGAGAGGGTCAGCTGATCTGTGGACATTCCCTCTTGAAATGGCCCTATTGGCCACACTGGAAACAAGTGCTCACACCTCGGGGGACCTGAGAGACTGATACTGATGGGGAGGGCTGATTGGGACAAAAACCCCTAGTTGACCTAGTGGAAGGTGAGGGTCTCCCAAGGCTAGGTCGGAACCTCTTGTTGGGACGAAAGGTACTTCCCCCGCTCTTGCCTCGGCGGTTGTCCACAAACCGTATTGTCTCTGTCATCTCCTGCTCCGCTATGGTGGCTCTACTGACCACCTCCGCCAGTGTAGGTGCCTTGAAGATAGTCACCTTGGCCCTGATGTTCGGTCGAAGACCCTGCTCAAATTTGCGAGCTCTTCTGTACTCCGTGTCCACCATGTATAAGGCATAACAAGATAGATGGAGGAACTCCTCATTGTACTCCGCCACAGTCATGGCACCCGGCCCTTAACTGGCCAACCATACGTGTGCGTGGACTAAGTCCACTAAAACTGTTCACACGCATTAAGGATATAATTGCGGAATAAACGTAATACGAAAATTAATATGAGATTAAGATTACTAACTCTATCCATTTTTAAGCAAGGAAGTCCATCACATAAATTAATTAATCTTAAGTTCAAAGTTATTACAGTCCCCAAAATGCGGATAACTCAAATTACATTATTCGAAGTAAAATTAAATAAAGCAAGTCTAAATTATCCAAGCTCCTAAGCTTGGCTCCTTTCGCGTCCTTCGTTCCGTCCATTCCCTATGTCATCATCTAAGGTGGAAGTAAGGCATTAGTCAACGTGCCCAGTAGGTATTCCGAGTAGGGTCAAACACATGGATTAGTATAAAAATCATAATAGATACATAATGTCAAAATCATGCAAGTCAATGCCATACAATGGGTGTCATATGCCATGATTTCCCACCCATCAACCATATCTCAATCACATAAATAATCCTCTTGATGTACAAGCCACATCAAGGTATACATTGTCATGATTCCCCACGTATGCCTTATCGGTCCCACCGAACGGAGCGTGGACTCCTCTTTTCATTTCAAACATCATAATCGGAATCAGTGCGGATCCCTCCCCACGTTTGTTTATCGGATACCCTAATGGAGCGTGGACTCCTCTCATAAGTTCCCTCCCATGCCATGCATGAGATGTGAGTGCATCATGCCATTTCATATTAAACATATAGCATTGAAATCCCATACTTGAACATAGCACTTTAATACCAAAAATAGATCATTAAACATAGAAATAAAAACCATCACATATACATAAGTCCAAGGTTTTCAACAAGGTAGGAATCCTACAAATGTCCAAGTATTGTATCCTTGCTTTTTCGTCAAACCCATCACTGATCGCGTCAAAGCCAATCGTACACCCGTTTGTGAAATCCCGTTACCTTATTACATTTAAGACATAAATAAATCAAATCGATGATCCATTTGATTCCCATCATCCCCTACATCATCCCATGCTCATTTCCATTTACGATCATGGTCCTTAAACCGGTTAAGTCCCCCAATGGGTTTCTGCCATAGGATGTGTTCATGTCCACCAAAACTCATTAGTGGGGTTCGGCCATACAACATGCCGAACCTCACTCTTTGGTTTTGACCCCCTTTTAACCCTTGTTTTATTTTAAACAAAGCGGATCAAACATCATTCATTTCTTTATTTCTTAATCTAATATTCTATAGTTAATCATTTAACTAGATAAACACACCTAGGTCCATAAAAGTCATTCATGGGGTTCGGCCATGGTTCTTTATTTTCATCATCTTCCCATCTTAGCCATCATTTCTTTTCATAGTTAACCACTTAACTTTTTACACATACTTAGATCCATAAAATGATCCATGGGGTTCGGCCATACATGATTCCTCATTTTCATCTTCTCCTTTCTTAACTTGATAGTCCGTAGTTGAATCATTTAAAACATATTAGATCCATAAAAATTCCTCCATGGGGTTCGGCCATGTTGGTTCATCATTTTCCTTTTCTTCCCATCTTATAACACTTTGAAGGTGAGTTTTTCTTAAAAACATCTATACCCCACATGTTTAGGTCATTTAATGGGGTTCGGCCATACAACATGGCTGAACCTCATCTAATTCTCTTTTTGGAGTCCTCATATAATCCCCATAAAAATTAGTGTTCGGCCATGCAAGGGGCCGAACCTTGTTCTTGATCATTCTCTTTATGAAATTTATCCCTCATATTTAACATACATAAGATCATTCATAAATCATGTATACATAGTTCTTAACAGCATCCATTAATCATATCTATAACCATAATCTTCATGATCCTTACTTCATTTGTTCAACCTATCTTACCCACCAATAAGGTTAGGGTATTTTCATTCCAAATGCTTAACCATCTTCTTGGATGGATTTTCCTTTTACATTCCATGGCCCACAACATTTTGGCCACCCTTTTCAACCCGAAATGGAACCCCATGGTTTTCTTAGACTCTTTTTAATCACTACCTTTGTTAAACAAATACATACCTATTCTGTGACTCCTCCGTTTCTTTAGGTCTGATTTTGCTCCTCCGTCCTTCTCCTTCCTTAGTCCTTTTTTCTTCTTCCTTCGTTCTTCGGTTTCCCCAAGTTTAGTGCCGAAATGGGGAGAGAGAGATTGAGAGCCTCCATGATCTTTAATGGAGTATTCGGCCAAGGCGTGGATTGAGAGAGAGTGAGGGTTTGAGATGAAAACCCCCAGTGGAGGGTTCGGCCTAGTGAAGGTTGAGAGAGGGAGAGGATGAGATGAAAATCTCTAACTCTTTTTGTCTAAGAGAGGGGATCGGCCTTAGGGTTTAGAGAGAGGGAGAGAGATGAAAGTTCTTTTGCTCAAGAGGGAGGGAGAGAATGAGATGAAACTCTATTTTTTTGTTTCAAGGAGAGGGGGTCGGCCCTAGGGTTTTGGTGTGAGCCCTTGCTACTAACCCTATTCTCCCAACCACCCACATTAAGGTGTGGTCTTTCCCATGTGTCCCTTGGCTAACCAAGGAGACACATGGCTTACGCTTGGCCTTCTCCCCCTTCCCAACGATTTTTTTTGTCTAGGGTTTCCATGAGATGGAAACCCTCCACCTCCGTCTTTGACTCACCTAAGTCCCTTCCACTTCCATGTGACTCACTTGTTTATTTTGACTCACTTCACTTAAATGAAACTCATTCCCTTAACTCAAGACTTAGAATTCATTCATTCTTAATTAATTCCTTATCTCACTCACTTCACTTAACCCTCTTGGACTCACCCATGGTTGACCAAGTTAACCATGGTGGCCGGCCCTACATGTGACCTTAGACCACACGCCACCTCACTTGATGAGGTAGGTTTGGGTCCCACTTGGCTATGCCACTCCATGTCACCTCATACACTTGCCACCTCACTTGATGAGGTGGATCACATGCCTTAGATCTTAATTGGGTACATGACCCGATCAGATCAATTCATCTTGACCCATTGGGTCCCAAGTGGGTATTTGACCTAATTAACTACATTTACCTAATTAATTAAAATCGACTCTATCTATGATCCGTTGGATCATAATTGGGCCATTGCCCCAATTCTTATCCATCTAACATCCATGCCATCTATAAATCTTAATTTTAACAATTAAATTAGATAATATCCAATATATTAATTGCATTGAAAATCCGGGATGTTACAGCTAGTAGTTGGTAGTTCTTATGCTTACGCATTATTTGATTCCGGAGCATCCCACTTTTTTGTATTTGCTGCATTTATATCTGCTACTGCCACCTTAATACAACAATTGTCCACCGCATTTACTATTGTATCCCCCATTGGAGACACATCACTGGGACTGATATGCACAGCGGTAAACACTGAACTTGCTGGATTCAGATTTGAATTCAATTATCTGGTACTAGAGATGACTGAGTACGACATCATTTTTGGCATGGATTGGTTGGCTAACTTCCAGGCCAGTATTGAGTTCCATCTCTGCAGGGTGATATTTTGGTCACTCGAGGGAAACGATACATGGTACATGCCGACAAACAGAGCATTCCTATGACCACGAGACTACATGAAGAATTGAACCACCTTGTATTGAACAACATCAGACTAGACAAGGCACCGGTGGCTGAACTACCTGCGGTAGTGAAAGACTACTTAGAGGTATTCCCGACAGAACTCCCTGACTTGCCACCAAAGAGGGAGATTGATTTTGAGGATCAAGCTGTATCCTGGCACTACTCCAGTGTCATTGCCACATTACCGGATGGCCCCAGCTGAGATGTTAGAGTTAAAGAAGCAAATTGATGAACTGCTCAGACTAGGATGCATTCGGAACAGTACATCATCTTGGAGAACCCTGGTACTATTTGTGAAGAAAAAAGATGGTACACTTCGGATGTACGTAGATTACAGAAAATTGAACCAGCTGACAGTCAGAAACAAGTACCCTCTACCCAGGATTGATGATCTATTCGATCAGCTTAAGGGTTCCAGTCACTTCTCCAAGATTGATCTGATGTCAGGCTACCATCAAATTCGAGTTAGGGATGAAGACATAGAGAAGACGGCTTTCAGAACACGGTATGGACTATATGAGTATGTGGTCATGCTGTTTGGACTTAATGCACCAGCTGTGTTCATGGATCTGATGAACAGGATCTTCTGTCCTTACTTGGACAAGTTTGTAATTATTTTCATTGATGACATCCTAATTTATTCCAAAAGACGGGAAGAGCATGCTGAGCATTTGCGGATAGTCGTGGACACCCTGAAGAAGAACCAATTGTATGCCAAAGCAAACAAATACAAATTCTGACTATCTGAGGTTAACTTCTTGGGGCATGTCATATCAGCGGACGGTATAGTTGTGGACCTGGCTAAAGTGGCGGCAATTAGAGAATGGAAAGCTCCAAAGAATGTGATCGAAATCCACAGCTTTCTGGGACTGGCAGGTTATTATAGGAAGTTTACTATGGACTTCCCCAAGATTGCATCTGTAACGCCCCGCCCTTTTTCACTTGCTTTTTCCCATAAATTCAGTGTATAATTTTTTTTTTTTTAACAGAGTAGAGTGATAGAGCGCGGGACGTCACGACGCGAGCTAAGTCCGAACTTCCAAAGTCCAACCCTTAACTGGCCAACCTTATGTGTGTATGGACTCAGTCCAATAAAATGGTTCACACATAGCAATACCGATTTGCGGAATAAAATCATAAAACTGCAGAATCATATTAGAACAAAGTTCTAATCCATTCAGATAGCAAAGTACGTCATAATCATCAAACCAAAACATTTAACCATCTAAGTTATTACATTCTGGAATCCAAATTCTCAAATACAAGTTCATGAGTAATTTATTTCAAAACAATAAACTATATCTTCCAAGCTCCTATGTCTGGTCCGCCTTAGGTTCATTGTTTACCTGATTACCTGTATCACCAACTACAGGGTAGAAGTAGGGCGTTAGTACAACGCGCCCAGTAGGTATTCCAATTAGGGTTAACACATGGTTAGTACAAAACATATCATATAACATAGTGATATTAAAACCATATAAATCCATGCCATGCAATGATGACAAGTATGCAATGAGTCCCACCCATCACCTGTACATAAATGTGCCTACCACATAGGTCTTTCGGTCGCTCCGACGGAGTGTGGACCCTCCTGAAATCTTCTTAATGGAAATCACATCAAATTAACGCACATAGGTTTTTCGGACGCCCCGACGGAGTGTGACCCCTCCGGTTTCATCCCGATGGAAAAACACATCAAGGTACCCCACATAAGTTTTTCGGACGCCCCGACGGAGTGTGGACCCTCCGGTTACAAAACCTTTACCCCATGCCATGCATGAGATGCCAATGAAACACATGCTATTTTAATAACATAAAAATAGCATTTTAAATCACCTTTTGAAACATAATCAATCCATGCTATTTTAAAACAATTTAAACATAGCATTTGAATATTCAATAAAGCATATCAGTTGAAACATATTTTCATCAAACATAAGATAGAAACAAAGTACATAGACCATGGTTTCAAAGAGGTGGAATTCTACCTAAAACCGTTCACAAGTCCTTGCGTTTCCGTTCCAAGATTCGATCACCGATAGCGCACCGCTTGCGAGATCCCGTTACCTTATAATATAATGATAAATCAACACCAAGTCTCACGTAATTACAAGGTTCTAAGTCCATAAACAAAACCCCATGGGGTTCGGCCATACACCATGGCCGAACCCATGGTTTACCATTTTTCATACATATTTACAAAAATGCCACTGTTGGTAACCACAGTCCCGTTTCTTTGCTTAGGTTCCCAAGTCATCCATTCATGCTTCCAAAGTACATAATCCCATAAAATAATTCATGGGGTTCGGCCATACACCATGGTCGAACCCAATGTCCAACATTCTCTCATATTTACCAAAATGCCATTGGTTTCCTCTTTCCTTTAAATCTTTCATAATTAGACCTTAAAAATTTCTCTAACCAAATAATTCCATTAAACACAACTCATGGGGTTCGGCCATACATCATGGCCAAACCCATGGTTCTCCACTTTGGTATTTTAATTACATTTTTGCCATTATTTTCTCCATCAATTCATATCATACATTGTACCCTTTATTTTATTTAAAACTACACATAACCTAACTCATGACTTAGGTTCATAATCTGATTCCTCAATCAGACTTTAACCTTGAATTATAGATACCTTTAATCCCTTAATTTAGACCATGGGGTTCGGCCATACAGCATGGCCGAACCCTATGGTGCATAGTTTCCAATTAATTTCTACCTTTCTATAATTGGAAGATCCCCAAATTTAGATTTCACCTTCCAAAAATAGAACTTCCCTTTATTAATCTCCCCTTCTATCATTAGACGGTTTTCCTATTTAACTTATCAAATATCAACCTCCTTCCATAAATGGAAAGTTTTCTAACAAATAACTCTTCCTTCCATTTTTAACCTAAGGTCCACATTTAGAAGGTTTCTTAATTAAACACCAACCCTTCTATGATTGAATATCATATTCCAAAATTCACAAGGTTTCCAAAAACTAACCCTAGTGGGGTTCAGCCATAACTATGGCCAAACCTCACTCATGGCAACCAATCCCTTCATTTACATTAAGTTCCATAATCAAGCCTTACCTTCCATTCTTGGTATGGTTTCCATAAATAACTTTTATGGTCTTTAAGTAGATACTTTATAATTTTCATATCCACTTCCAAGAAGGGAAACTTTCCTTAATAAGTAACCTCCTTTCCATATTTGGAAACACCTTCCAAAATTAGATGACTTTTCCATATTTAACAACTTCTTCCATAAATGGAAGGTTTCCATATATAGATTCTAACTTTCCATAAATGGAAACTTTCTAAGATTAGAAACTCCTTTCCAAAATTGGAGTGCTTTCCAATTTAGCCACCCCTTCCATACATGGAAGCTTTCTAAATTTTGCAGCCCCTTTCCTTAGTTAGATAGTTTCCTATTTAATCTCCATTCCAAATTACCCCATGGGGTTTGGCCAAGCACCATGGCCGAGCCCTATGGTTCATGATCTTAGCCATTGGTTTAGATCCCATCAAAACCAATCATCATTTCCATAAAAAGTTTGGTGGGGTTCGGCCATACACCATGGCCGAACCTCACCTCTTCCTTTTATTATTTTGGATCCCAAAGCTTAATCACAAAACATCATGGTTCGGCCATAACAAGGCCGACCCAATGTCCATCCAATTTTTCCTTTAAATATTATTAAACTCATCCATGGATTTTCATCATTTAAATTTGTTAATCTAAACCATAAATCCCCATGGTTTTCATTATTCAAACCATCATGAAATAACCAGGATTTTCCATGATCCAAGATCTAAAAATATAAACCCCATCAATGAATCAAGAACACACCATGGTTTTCAATCCTTAAAACCAATTAATTAAGCAAATCTTTCCATGGGGTTCGGCCATGCACTATGGCCGAACACTATGGTTCTTTCTTCTCTTTTAAAACCATTTACCCATCTCTAATTTTCTCTTCATGGGGTTCGGCCAACCACCATGGCCGAACCCTATGGTTCTTTTGATTTTCAAAACATAAAATTATGAATCAACATACTAACCTTTTCCTTGCTCTTCTAATCTTTTTCCCTTTGCTTTTCTCCAAACAAGAACACCTTTTGTTGCTGCCCTTTCTTGTCTTGCTCTTGCCGTGTAAGAGAGGACTTGAGAGAGGGGGAGAGAGAGAGAGAGAGAGAGAGAAATATAACTTGGTAATGGGGTTGTAAAAACCGTGCACCCCTATGGATCTCTCCTTTTATTAAGCTCTCCTTAATCCAATATTAGAAATTGTTTTAAGATAAGTAACCCCCCTCCTTGGCCATGTGCCCCTTGATTTACCTAGCCATGGCCGACTTCCATTGCCTTATTAAGACCTTCCTTTATCTCTTATTTAGCATGTACCATGAGCATAATATCAATTACAATCTAAGTGATCTTTTCATTTAATTAAAGACAATGTACATTCCCTTTAAAAATATCCCATGCGCATATTATGAGTATCATCTATCTTAATTTCGACCATGCTCAATCTTTTAATTATTTGTTAAATATTTCATCCCTTTTGAAAATATTCTAGTATATCATTTGTGGATTTAAAATCCCACATATCATTCATGCTCATAATGTAGGGATTTCACATTCAAAATTCGGCCATAAGATCCTTTATTCAAAATTGGATATGATTCACCACTAATTTAATCTTACCCATTTAAATTTTTAATAAAACCAATTCCAACATTGGTTGGGTCCTAATTGGGTCATGGCCCAATTCCTTATCCATATAATATTTAATTCTAAAATTCATAATCAAAATTAAATAAATAATAAACTAGAAACCCGAGGTGTTACAGCATCTCCACTTACCCGACTCACTCAGAAAGGAGTCAAATTTGAATGGTCTGGTGTATGCAACCTAAGATTCGAAGAACTGAAGGAGAGGCTTACGACTGCTCCTATTCTGATTTTGCTGGAAAGAGGCAAGGGCTATGAAGTATATTGTGATGCTTCAGGAGAGGGACTTGGGTGTTTTCTCACTCAAAGTCAACACGTGGTGGCTTATGGTTCAAGACAGTTGAAGATTCATGAACGTCATTATCCCACGCATGATCTGGAATTAGCCGCAGTGGTATTCGCTCTCAAAAGCTGGAGACACTTCCTTTATGGCGAGAAGTTTGACGTGTTTTCAGAACAAAAAAGCTTGAAATATTTGTTTGATCAGAAGGAACTCAACATGAGGCAGCGCAGATGGATGAAATATCTGCAAGATTATGAGTTTGCGCTTCGATATCATCCTGGTAAGGCGAACAAAGTGCCGGATGCCCTCAGTCGCATGTCACATGCAACAGTGCCAGTTTGATTAGGAAGGAATGGGAAATGTTGAATACCATTAGAGAGTTCAATTTGTACATCAAAAACCATGGGAGTATGTATAATCCAATCATACGGTCCAACATGGTTTCCAAGATTGAACAAGAACAATTGACAGATCCGAAAGTGGAAGAGATATGGGCGAAAATGTCTACTGGTGAGGTTATACCGGAATGGGAGTTACGACCAGGATAGGGTCTTTTATTCCAAAGCAGGACATATGTGCCTCAAAGTTGCAGAAGAGAGTTATTGATCGAGGCACACTAAACCAAACTCTTTATTCATCCGAGCAGCACCAAGATGTATCATGATCTGAAGAGACACTATTGGTGGCATGGACTTAAAAGAGATGTGGCAGAGTTTGTTGCTTACTGCCTGACTTGTCAGCTAGTTAAGACTGAACATCAGAAGCCACCAGGACTACTCAAACCCTTACCAGTGCCGGAGTGGAAATGGGAACATATTTCCATGGATTTTGTGACAGGGTTGCCAAGGTCATCAAAGGGCAACAATGCAATATGGGTCGTGGTAGATCGATTGACCAAGTCTACACACTTCCTCCCATCAAGATGACAGATTCATCTGAGACTTTGGGATGACGGTACATCAAGGATATCATCAGACAACATGGTATCCCAGGACTATTGTGTCCGACAGGGATGGCCGATTCACCGGCAGGGTGTGGCAGAGCATGCAGTCGACTATGGGGACAAATCTATTGATTAGCTCAGTGTTCCATCTACAGACTGATAGACAGTCAGAGAGGACAATACAGACATTGGAAGATATGCTGAGAGCATGTATGTTAGACATCAAGGGTGGATGGGAGGATCACTTACCGCTGGTTGAGTTCTCTTACAACAACAGTTACCAGGCAAGCCTCTAGATTGTAATAGCCAGATTTTCAATGCAATAAAAATATTGGCTATTATTTATTTTAATTGTTAAAAATTAAGATTCATAGATGGAATGGATGTTTAATGATTAAGAATTGGGGCAATGGCCCAAGTATGGTCCAATGGATCATGGATAGGATTAATTCTATTTAATTGGGTCAATGTGGTCAATTGGGTCAAATGCCCAATTGGGACCCAATGGGTCAAGATGGATTGATGATTAGGGTAAATGGGTAAGGAATGGATTTAATCGAGTCATGGACCCAATAAAGATAAAAGGCATGGGGTCCACCTCATCAAGTGAGGTGACAATTGTATGTGGTAATATCAAAGTGGCATAGCCAAGTGGGACCCAAGTCCACTTCATTAAGTGAGGTGGCGTGTGGACTAAGGCACATGTGGGGCCGGCCACCATGGTTGACTTGGTCAACCATGGGTGAGTTCAAAGGTGAGTCCAAAAGGATTAAGTGAGGTGAGTGGAGTTAAGGATTTAATTAATTTAGAAGAAATCCAAGTGCTTGAGTTAGGAGTTGAGTTTCATTTAAACGAAGTGAGTTGAATGGGTGGTGAGTCACATACAAGATGAAAAGATGGAGTGAGTCAAAGGGGAGGTGGAAGGTTTCCATCTCATGGAAACCACTAGCCACCAAAACCGTTGGAGAGGGTGTGTGTGCCATGTGTGAGGCATGCATCCACTTAGTGAGTCAAAGGGGAGGTGGAGGGTTCCATCTCAATGGAAACCACTAGCCACCAAAACCGTTGGAGAGGGTGTGTGTGCCATGTGGAAGGCATGCACCCTCTTGGTTAGTCAAGGGACTCATGGGGAAGACTCCACATTGATGAGGGTGGTTGGAGGTGGAGTCTTACCCAAAGAACCCTAAGACAAATGGAAAGCTAACTCTTCATCTCATTCACTCTCTCCGTCTCTCAAGCTCTCTCTTGGCCGACCCCTCCAAGACAAGAAAACACTTAGGGTTTTTCCATCTCATTCACTCCTCTCCCTCTCACAAAAAAAAAAAAAAACCCTAGGGTTGACCTCTCTTTTTGAGACAAAGATAACTTAGAGTTTTCATCTCACTCTCCTCCTCTCTCTCTCTCAAACCTTCTCCTTGGTCGAACCCCCTCTTAGGGTTTTCATCTTAAACCCTCTCCCTCTCAAGCACCACTCTTTGGCCGAAGATCAAGGAGGAAGAAAGAAAAGACTACGGAAGGAGAAGATCGGAGGAGCAAGACAGAGCGAAAGAAAACGAAGGAGTCGCGGAATCGGTATGTATGATTTATTAATTAAAAGGAGGTTGAGGGAACATTCCATTTCGGATTGAAAATAGTTGGCCAAAATGTTATGGGCCATCGATTCAAAGTTCATCCAAGGAATGAGATGGAAAAATGGACAAAACCCTAATCTTGCGAAGGGGTAAGATAGCTTATATAAATTAGGATTATTAAGGACAATATGTACATATGGCTTATGACAACATGCATGGTTAAGCATAAAAAATGATCAAAGAATATGGTTCGGCCCTTGCATGGCCGAACCCTAATCTTGTTATGTATAAGGTCCTCATGCGTGTCCAATATTAGGAATATGATCAAAGATCGTGGTTTGGCCCTTGCATGGCCAAACCCTAGATTTTATGTATAAGGACCATTAAGGACAAAAAATGATTGGATGAGGTTGTATGGCCGAACCCCATCAAATGATCTAATCATAGATATGTAAATTTAAGAGGAAATGATGAACCAACATGGCCGAACCCCATGGAAGTATGTTAGTGATTTTAATGGGTTTTAAAGGATGAAAATGATGGAAGTATGTTAGTGATTTTAATGGGTTTTAAAGGATGAAAATGATGGATGTAACACCCCGAATTTTCAATTCATGAATATATAAGGAAATTGTTCATTTAATTTGTGAATTAATGGATATGGACCTTAGATGGGCAAGGAGTTGGCTCAATTACCCAATTAAGATCCAACGGATTATGGATAAGGTTCAATTGAAATAAATGGGTAAGATTTATTTAATTGGGTCAAGGTGGTCAATTGGGTCAAATGCTCAATTGGGACCCAATGATTATAGATGAGCTAATTAGAAGTAAATGAGTAAGGTTTGATAATTGGGTCTAATAACCAATTAAGATACAAGGCATGAGATCCACCTCATCAAGTGAGGTGGCATGTATGTGACATGGCTAAGTGGGACCCCAAGTACCATGGGTCATGGTTGACTTGGTCGACCACCAAATGAGTTCAAGTTTAATTAAGGTGTGGCTGAATTAAATTGGATTAAGTTCAATTGAGTAAGTTCAAAATGGAATCAAGGAATTGAGTTAATGAATCAGTACAAGTCTTGAGTTTAAAAGAATTAAAAATATTTGAGTTAAGGTGAGTTGAATGGGAAGTTAATGGGACCTTCATCTTAAGTGAGTTAGGAGAGTAGATGGAGAGTTTCATCTCATTAGACCAAACCCAAGGTGTACACACGTTGGGGAGGTGGGAGTTTCATCTCATGGGATGAAACTCCAAAGGAAACATTAATGAGGGAGGTGAAGGGTTTTGTTGTTACAAAAGGCATATTCAAGAGTACATGTTGGGGAGATGGAGGGTTTCCATCATGGGGTACACGGTTGGAGAGTTTCATCTCATGGGATGAAGCCCCCAAAGGAAATATTAATGAGGGAGGTGAAGATTTATAGTTGTTAGAAAGGGGCATAACCCAAAAGACACCACCCTTGTCCGAATTCCATTGCACAACAAAGAGAGTTCTTTTCTTCATCTCTCTCTCTCTCAAGCTTGGCCGATCCCTCACAAGACAAGGAAAAGACTTAGAGTTTTCTTCCATGGTCTCCTCCTCTCCCTCTCTCTCTCAAACCTCTTCCTTGGCCGAACCATATCTTGGGGGTTTTCATATTAGACCCTCTCCCTCTCAAGCAACACACTTTAGCCGAAGATCAAAGAGGAAGAAAGAAGAGACTAAGGAAGGAGAAGATCGGAGGAGCAAAGCGGAATGAAAGAGATCGGAGGAGTCGCGGAATCGGTAAGTACTACTTGACAAGATTTATAAATTAAAAGGAGGTTAAGGGAACATTCCATACGGATTGGAATGTTGGCCAAAAATATTATGGGCCATGGATTTAAAATCCATCCAAGGACTAAGATGGAAAAATGGACAAAACCCTAGATTATATGTATGGACCATATGAGAACTCAAAAAGGGATTGGGTGAGGTTCGGCCATGTTGTATGGCCGAACCCCATCAAGTGATCTAAAGATGGGGATGTGATTTTTAAATGGTAGGGTTCGGCCATGTTGTATGGCCGAACCCCATGGAAGTAGGATATTAATTTTAATGGGTTTTTAAATGATGAAATGATGGAGAAATATTGATGGATTTACATGTATTTAGACCATGGAAAAATGGAAACAAAGGACCATGGATTCGGCCATGTTGTATGGCCGAACCCCATGAACCATTTTGATGAATCACTTGGTAGATCTCTGCTTGTTTAAAGGATGAATGATCAAGCTAAGAAAATGAAGGAATTTATTGTGGATCTATGTTTATGTTCATAAATCATTCATTGACCTAAGTTATGTGTAAATAAGTTAGGTGATTAACTATGAAAATGAATGGTGGCTAAGATGAGAAATGACAAAATAAGGAACCATAGGTTCGGCCATGTTGTATGGCCGAACCCCATGAAGGGCTTTTCATGAACCTAGGTGTATGATGGAGATGATATCTTTATGGACTTCGGTTGTTAAATGATTAACTTATGTTAGCAGATTGGTAATTAAAGATGGATGGTGTTGGACCCATTTTGTGTAAAATAAAACATGGGTCAAAAAAAAAGGGGCTCAAAACCAAAGAGTGAGGTTCGGCCATGTTGTATGGCCGAACCCCACAAGTGAGTTTTAGCGGACAGTGGACAGTGGAAGGTGGGTAGTGGACAGTGGACAATGGACATTGGACAGTGGACAGTGGACAGTGGACAGTGGGTAGTGGACAGCGGATAACCGGCTGATTTTGGAAATGAAATATTTATATGATTTTCCAAATGGTTAGGTTAAATTGGAAGGATGAAGGGAATGGTTTAAATCAATTAGAATAATTAATTTGGTTATTTTATGAATTAAATGGATCACCAAATTGATGTATGTATATGTGTTAAATGTGATAAGGCAACGAGATTTCACAAATGGTGTACGATTGGCTTGGCACGATCGGTGATCGATTTTTGGACAGAAACACAAGGATCCAATATTTGGACATTGGTAGGATTCCTACCTTATTGAAAACCATGGAATATGTATATATGATGATTTTAATTCATGTTTTGATGAGTTATTTTGGTATCAAATGATATGTTTCAGTTATGGAATTTTAAATGCTAGGATGTTTATTGTTACATAGCACGTTGGCATTTGCATCTCATGCATGGCATGGGAGGGATCAAATGAGGGGAGTCCACGCTTCCATTCGGTTTCCGATAAAACAATCGTCGGGAGGAATCCACACTGATTCCGGGTTATGATGATTGAGATGTAAACGGAGTCCACACTTCGTTCGGTGGGACCAAAAAACAATCGTGGGGAGGAATCTACACTGGTTCCAAGGGATGTCTGATTGAATTATAACCGGAGTCCACGCTCCTTTCGGGGTGACCGATAAGGCATTCGTGGGGATACCTTGATGAGGATTTTTCATCAAGAGGAATACTATGTTGTAATGTAATCGGAGTCCACGCTCCGTTCGGGGCGACCTATAAGGTATTCGTGGGGATACCTTGATGAGGAGTTCCCATCAAGAGGATACTATGTGTTTGTGATATAGATGATGGGTGGGACTCATGGCATGACATTGACTTGCATGGTTTTGATATTTAGTTATCTATGTGATTTTTATACTAACCCATGTGTTGACCCTACTTGGAATACCTACTGGGCGCTTTGTGTAACGGCTTAGTTCTACATTAGTTGATGACACAGGAAATGGACTGAACGAAGGACCTGATCGGAGCCAAGCGTAGGAGCTTGGATGATTTAGTTTCATCTTATTTAAGTTATTCGTGGACAATGTAATTTGAGTAGCTAGCATTTGGGACTGTAATAACTTAGATTATTTGCTATGGTTTGAAATGTTAACTTTGGATATTTTAACTAAAGGTGATTATTATTAAGTGATGGACTTCCTTGCTATCTAAAATGGAATAGGATAGTTATTCTATTATAATTCTGCATCTACGATTTATTTTGCATGTATAACCTTATTGCATGTGAACCATTCTCGTGGACTTAATCCACGCACATATAGGGTTGGCCAGTTAAGGGTTGGGCTTTGGAAGCTCAGACTTAGCTCGCGTCATGTCTATCCTGCTCTCTCTCCCTCTTTATTTTAAAAAAAATAGACTCTAATTTTCGGCGAGTGAAAAAGGGCGGGGCGTTACAATGGAAGAATGTTAGTGATTTTAAATGGGTTTTAAAATGTTGTAAATGATGATTTAAAATGAGGAGATGATGAAGAACAATGGACCATGGGTTCGGCCATGATGTATGGCCGAATCCCATGGAAGAAATGTTGATGGATTTTGGGTTTTAAAATGATGGACCTAAGTGTATGATTAAACCCCATCGAGGGATTTTGTTTATGGATCTAATATTTGTAAATGATTTAAGAAAGGAGAGGATGAAAATGAGACATCATGGGTTAGGCCATGTTGTATGGCCGAACCCCATGAATCAATTTGATGGACATTTTGTAGATCCATGCATGTTTAAGAAATTAAATGTTTAACTATGGAATGTTAGTAGATTGGGTAATCAAAGAATGTATGATGTTGGACCCATTTGGTTTAAAATAAACCAAGGGTTAAAAAGGGGGTCAAAACCAAAGAGTGAGGTTCGCCCATGTTGTATGGCCGAGGCCCACTAGTAAGTTTTAGTGGACAGTGGGTAGTGGACAGTGGACAGTGGACAGCGGGTAACTGGCTGATTTTAAAAATAAAATATTTATATGATTTTCCAAATGGTTAAGTTAAATTGGAAGGATGAAGGGCATGGTTTAAATCAATTGGAATAATTAATTTTATTATTTTATGGAATTTATTTAAGGTAAAAGATTCCACAACAGGGGGCGCGATCGGTGAGCGATTTTTGGACGAAAATGCAAGGACACTATATTTGGTCATTGGTAGGATTCCTACCTTATTGAAAACCATGGAATATATATATGTGATCTTTTTACTTCTATGTTAATTTTGGTGTCAAAGTACTATGTTTCAACTATGGGATTTTAATGCTGTGATGTTTATTATTAGATAGCATGTTTGCACTTGCATCTCATGCATGGGATGGGAGGGATCAGATGAGGTGAGTCTACGCTCCATTCGGATTTCCGATAAACAACCGTCGGGAGGAATCCACACTGATTCCAATGGATGTATGATTGAATGTACCCGGAGTCCACGCTCCGTTCGGTGCGGCCGATAAGGCATTCGTGGGGAGAGATATACTGTATTTGAAATGTAACCGGAGTCCACACTCAGTTCGGTGGGACTGATAAGGCATTCGTGGGGAGTCATGACAATGCCTTGATGTGGATTATCCATCAAGAGGAATGCTGTAACGCCCGCCCCTTTTCACTCGCTTAATTTTAATTATCCAAAAATCAGAGTCTATTTTTTTTTTAAATTAAATAGTGACAAAGGGCGCGGGACGTCACGACGCGAGTTAAGTCCGAGCTTCTAAAACCTGGCCCTTAACTGGCCAACCCTACGTGTGCGTGGAACTAAGTCCACAAAGAACGGTTCACATGTAGAAGTACGCTCGCGGAATATTAAACTAAGTGTAGAATTATAATAGAGACTATCCTACCAATTTTAGATAGCAGGGAAGATTACATCATTAAATTGCTAAATTTCCTCAAGCCATAATGTCCAAAATAAAATCCAAACCATAACAAATAATATAAATTATTACAGGCCGACGAGCTAAGCTACTCAAATTACATTTCCAAAATAAATCTTAAATAAACTAAGTAGCTCGCTTTCCCAAGCTCCTAAGCTTGGCTCCCGTTGCATCCACCGTTTCCGCCGTCTCATGCGTCATCAGGTAGGGTAGAAGTAGGGCGTTAGACAACGCGCCCAGTAGGACTCCGAGTAGGGCTAACACATGGATTAGTGATAATAATGCATATAGGGAATAATATCAAACAAAACATGAAATCAATGTCATGCCATGGGTGCCTATGTCATGAGTCCCACCCATCATCCATTACCATTGTACCATTGCCCTTTTTCAATCATTCATAAAGTCCCCCTTGATGGAAAAACCTCATCAAGATCAATCAACACAAATATCTCCCTTGATGGCAAAGCCTCATCAAGGTATCCCCATGTTTGCTTCTCGGTCACCCCGACGGAGCATGGACTCCGGTTATAGCACATCAGGCTATCCTCATGTTTGCTTCTCGGTCGCCCCGACGGAGCATGGACTCTGGTTCCTTTATTGTCCCGCCCATGCCATGCATGAGATGTAATTGCAATATGCTATATAGTATTTAAATCATTGTAAATGTAATATGCCATATAGTATTTAAATCATAGCCATAAAAATCCATCTTAAAACAAACCATCTAATTACCAAAATAAATCAAAGGAACCATTACATAACACAAAAAGGTAGGAATCCTACCGAATACCGACTAACGTTCCTTTACGTTTTCCGTCCGCAAATCCGATCACCGATCGCGCACCTCTTGCGATGTCTGATACGTTATTACATATTAACAATTAAACCCATGTTTTAATCATGTCCATGTCCTTAACATATGCCTTAGTGGGTTCGGCTATATACCATGGCCGAACCCTAC
Organism: Chimonanthus praecox; assembly: GCA_022113865.1. NCBI lineage: Eukaryota > Viridiplantae > Streptophyta > Magnoliopsida > Laurales > Calycanthaceae > Chimonanthus > Chimonanthus praecox. The sequence continues at coordinate 25,610,300 of CM039091.1, forward strand.
TAATTAGGTTTGTGGGTCCCATCTTAATCCATCAAATATTTTAATTACATGAGTCTAAAAACCAGCCACCCTAGGCTTCATTTAACCATTCATAAGGTCATCTTTAAACACATTTAGGTCCATGATCATCCCCCATGGGGTTCTTCATTTTAGCCCATATTTACGATTTTCCCACGACTTCTTTCATGGTTAAGTTCTCATCTTATTTCTCCATTCTTAGACCCATAATTGATCCATAATCTTGGATCCATTAATGACTCACTAATCATGAGATACAACGATTAAAAATCAACCACTAACTTAACCTAATTCCCATTAATTAATGCATATACATAGATCTTAATCTTAGCCCATCAATTGGTTCACAAAATGGGTCCATTGATGTCTCATTAACCATGACATAACAACATTAGAAATCAGCCATTTAATTAACCTAATTTCCATTCATTTAAACACATACATAACCCCATACTTAGCCCATCAAGTGGCTCACAAAAATGGGTCATGGGTTCGGCCATACACCATGGCCGAACCCATGATGTTAATCTCCTTACTTCTCTTGGATCATTTACCACATTTTTGATCCACAACTTAGATCCCTCAATGACTTACCACTCATGTCTTAGAATCATTAAAATCAGCCCCCTTTAAAACATTATGTACTATACTTGAAAACCCATTTAAACTATCAACATTCTTAATCATTTTTCCATTTCTTCACTCATTAAAACCATTATTACATCACCATAGGGTTCGGCCATACACCATGGCCGAACCCATGGTTCATGGGTCATCATTCATTGGTGATATTTAAGACCATAAAAACATTAACCTTCATCCATGGATTCCCTCATTTAAAACCTCTTAAAAAATCACTAACATTTATTCATTTAAAACCCTTAAAATCATTAACCACCTTCTATGATTTTAATCCTTTAAACCCATTAAAAATTAAAATTTCCTTAATCACCTACCATGGGGTTTGGCCATACTACATGGCCGAACCCTATGGCCTATGATTCTTTCAAAAAAATCATACTTCCATGCTTAAATGATCCTTATTACACAATGTCCTTAATACATCCTTTATTTTTCTTAACCTAATTTATCTTACCCATTTTATCTATTTCTCACTTCATCTTTGGATGGATTTTAAATCCAAGGCCCATGATGTTTTGGCCACCATTACATCCAAGAAAAACGGATTCCATGGTCTCTTCTTAACCCTTTAAAAAATGTAAACTCTTGTTTAGGAATACTTACAAATCCGACGGCAACTCCGGCTTTTCTTTTTTCTCTTGATTTCCTTAGCTTTCTTTTTTCTTTTCTTATTCTCCTTTGTTGGTTGGCCAAGATGTGCTTGATCAAATGAAGACATCAAGGTTTGGGTTTGGCCAACATGGGGTGTGTTTAAGAGAGGGAGAGGAGGAGATGGTGAGAAAGAATACCCTAAGTCTTGATCTTGAAGTGGTGGCCTTATGCTTGCACTTTTCCTCTCTTTTCTTCTCTTCTTCTCTTCTTAGTTTTTCTTCTTCTTTTCTCCTCGAGTGAGGGACGGTTTTGGAGAGTGAGAGATGGAGAGAGTGAGGGAGTTAGATGGAAAAGAGATAAGATCCATCTCATTTGGTTGAGTAACCTACACTCCACCATTAATTCCTCCCACCAACCAAACATGGGCTAATGTGCCTTAGTGGTGGTGGTTGGGATAAAACCACCACCCTAAGCCCATGGTTTAGTTTGTGTTTCTTTGGGTGGTTTCATCTCCCATTGACTTATCCTTTTTGACTCCCCATTTGACCCAATTTGACTCACCTAAGTAATTAATTAATTTGAATCCTCAACTTAGGTTAATTAATTCCCATTTAATCTAATTCTATTTCCTTAAATTCCCTCCACGTATCCACCCATGGTTGACCAAGTCAACCATGGTGGTCGGCCCCACCAATCCTTGGTCCACACGCCACCTCACCAAGTGAGGTGGAGGTGGGTCCCATTCGGCCATGTCACCTTGGTCTATTTACCACTAACTTCGGTGATTTTAATTAAATCCATTTCAACCACTTGGATCACCATTGGGCCCATGGCCCAATTACATTCACCTCCTACCCATTTACCTTAGAGTTTAAATCATCCTGACCCATTAGGTCCCAAACGGGTATTGGGCCCAATTTGACCATCCTTGACCATTTAAATGAATTTAATCCAATCCATGGTCCATTGGACCATACTTGGGACTTTGCTCAAATTTTTGATCCACTTAACACTTATCCCATCAAAATTTCCAATTTCCATCATTAAAATAAATAATAGCCACATATATATTGATTTAAAAAGTCCGGGCTATTACAAATACTATGTGATGGTGATATGGATGATGGGTGGGATTCATGGCATATGACACCCATGGCATGGCATTGATTTGCATGGTTTTGATATTATATATATCTATGTTATTTTTATACTAACCTATGTGTTTGACCCTACTCGGAGTACCTACTGGGCACATTGTCTAACACCCTACTTCTACCTTAGATGATGACACAGGAAATGGACAGAAGGAAGGACGCGATCGGAGCTAAGCTTAGGAGCTTGGATGAGCTAGATCTATTTGATTTAAGTTTTTATTTTGGACATGCAATTTGAGTAATTAGCTTGTTGGGACTGTAATAACTTAGACTATTTGCTATGGATTGGACTTTAATTTTGGACATTTTAACTTAAGGTAATTATCATTAAGTGATGGACTTCCTTGCTAATTAAAATTGGATAGGACAGAACTCTATTATAATTCCGCACTACGTTTTATTCCGCAAGCTTAACCTTATCGCATGTGAACCGTTCTCGTGGACTTAGTCCACGCACACGTATGGTTGTCTAGTTAAGGGCTGGGTTTAGAAGCTCAAACTTAGCTCGCATCGTGACGTCTTGCTCTCTCTCACTCTTTTATTTCAAAAAAAAAAAATAGACTCTAATTTTCAGAGAGTGAAAAAGGGTGGGGCATTAAAAGGGTTGGTATCAAAGCAAAACCGAAAGGATGAATCTTTCGAAGTAAGATTAAGACGGTATCATGTCTCACTGACAAGATAAGAGTCCCAACTGACCGACTCTTCGGAGTCCGCTGCATGGGGGTCGGATTAATTTACTTTATAGACTCAGACTGAAGCATTCAATTTGAGAGCAACACTTGACGAAAAAGGACTGATAGCAAGGGAAGGACAGTCACTATAAAATGGATTTACCAAACATAGCAAATTAGGACATATTTTCCCGAAAAAGAGAAACATCCGGATTTTTCCCCAAAATTGAGAAACACCACTTGATACATAGGAATGTTTCCCTGAAAACAAGAAAACATCAGGATTTCCCCAAATTGAGAAATGATACTTGATACTTAGGAAAATTTCCCCAAAAACAAGAAACACAAGATGCTTATTTGGCAATTTCCCCAAACTATGAAAAACACACAATCTTTACGAGGAAACTAAGTCAACGATGTTTCATTGACTTAGGAAAATGCCTCCAAAAAGAACACATACGCAACAGGACCAACAACAGGAAGAAGAACATAACGGAGAGGGTCAGGACGGTGCAAACATTCCTGAAGTACCTCCTGAACTACAAAACCTAGTACAAGCAGTAGTCACTTCCGTTCTACAACAACTCTTGAGCGAAAATGGAGACACAACCTCCAACGAGACACAGGACCAAAGAGGCCAGAGCAGGGGAAGTACCTTTCGTCCCAACAAGAGATTCTGACCCAACCTTGGGAGACCCTCACCTTCCACTGGGTCAACTGGGGTTTTTCATCCCAATCAGCCCTCCCCATTAGTATCAGTCTCTCAGGTCCCCCGAGGTGTGAGCACCTATTTCCAGTGTGGCCAATAGGGCCATTTTAAGAGGGAATGTCCACAGAACAGCGGACCCTCTCACTCTAGGGGTTCCTTTCGCCCTCCAACCAGATCAACTCATTCATGAGGAACCAGAGCATACAACCAGACGGGACGGGCACCTAACCCTAAAGGATCTGGACGGCTGTATACCTTAGCTCCTCCCCAGAGGCGGTGGATCACTCTGTGATTCAAGGTATGGCAGTAGTGGGTAGTTCCTATGCTTTCACATTATTTGATTCTGGAGCATCCCACTCATTTGTATCTGCTGCATTTGTATCTGCTACTGGCACCTTAGTACAAAAATTGTCCACATCACTTACTATTGTATCCCCCGTCGGAGACACATCACTGGGACTTATATGCACAGCGGTAAACACTGAACTCGCTAGGTTCAGATTTAAGTTCAACTATCTGGTATTCGAGATGACTGAGTACGACATCACCTTTGGCATGGACTGGTTGTCTACCTTTCAGGCCAACAATGACTGCCATCTCCGCGAGGTGATATTTTGATCACCCGAGGGAAAACGATACGTGGTACAGGCTGACAAACAGAGTATTCCTATGACCAGAAGTCTGCATGAAGAATTGAACCACTTTGTACTGAACTACATCAGATTAGACAAGGCATCGGTGGCTGAACTTCGGGCGGTAGTAAAAGACTACGCGGAGATATTTCCAACAGAACTCCCTGGCTTGCCACCCAAGAGGGAGATTGGTTTTGGATCAAGCTATATCCTAGCACTACTCCAGTGTCGTTACCACATTACAGGATGGCCCTAGCTGAGATGTCCAAGCTAAAGAAGCAAATTGATGAACTACTCAGACTAGGATGCATCCGGAATAGTACATCATCTTGGGGTGCCCCAGTATTATTTGTGAAGAAGAAGGACGATACACTTCGGATGTGTGTAGATTACAGAAAATTGAAAAAGCTAACTGTCAGAAACAAGTACCCTCTACCCAGGATTGATGGTCTATTTGATCAACTCAGGGGTTCCAGTCACATCTCCAAGATTGATCTGATGTCCGGCTACCATCAAATCTGGGTTAGGGATGAAGACATAGAGAATAAGGCTTTCAGGACGCTGTATGGACTATATGAGTATGTGGTCATGCCGTTTGGACTTACCAATGCACCAGCTGTGTTCATGGATCTGATGAACAGGATCTTCCGTCCTTTCTTGGACAATTTGGTAATTGCTTTTATTGATGACATCCTGATCTATTCTAAAAGTCAGGAGGAGCATGCTGAGCATTTGCAGATAGTCCTGGACACCCTGAGGAAAAACCAGCTGCATGCCGAAGCAAGCAAGTGTGAATTCTGGCTATCTGAGGTTAACTTATTGGGGCATGTTATATCAACAGAAGGTATAGCCGTGGACCCAGCTAAGGTGGCAGTAGTGAGAGAATGGAAAGCACCCATGAAATGTGACAGAAATCGGCAGCCTTCTAGGATTGGCCGGTTATTATAGGTAGTTTTTCATGGACTTCTTCAAGATTGCATCTCCACTTACCCGATCCAGTCAGAAATGAGTCAAATTTGAATGGTCGGATGTGTGCAACCGGAGATTCGAGGAGCTGAAGGAGAGGTTTACAACTGTTCCTATTATGATTTTGTCGGAAAGGGGCAAGGGATATGAAGTATATTGTGATGCTTCAGGAGAGGGACTTGGGTGTTCTCTTAGTCAAAGTCAACATGTGGTGGCTTATGGCTCAAGATAATTGAAGATTCATGAACGCCACTATCCCACGCATGATCTGGAACTAGTCGCAGTAGTCTTCGTTCTCAAAAGCTGGAGACAGTATCTCTATGGCGAGAAGTTTGAGGTGTTTTCAGATCACAAAAGCCTGAAATTTTTGTTTGATCAGAAGGAACTCAACATGAGGCAGCGCAGATGGATGGAGTATCTACAAGATTATGAGTTTGCGCTTCAATATCATCCTGGCAATGAGAAGAAAGTGGCGGATGCCCTCAGCTGCATGTCACACGCAACAATGTCCAGTTTGATCAGGAAGGAATGGGAGATGCTGAATAGCATTCGAGAATTCAACCTGTATATCAAGAACCATGGGAGTATGTATAATCTGATCATACGGTCCAACATGGTCTCCAAGATTGAACAGGAGCAACGGACCGATCCGAAAGTGGAGGAGATATGGGCTAAGATGTCTACTGGTGAGGTTATACCGGAATGGGAATTACGACCGGGACAGGGTCTTGTATTCCGAGGTAGGACATATGTGCCTAAGAGGTACGGAAGAGAGTTATTGATCAAGGCACACGAAACCAAACTCTTTATTCATCCGGGTAGTACCAAGATGTATCATGATGTGAAGAGACACTATTGGTGGCATGGACTAAAAAGGGATGTGGCAGAGTTTGTTGGTCACTGCCTAACTTGTCAGCAGGTTAAGACTGAACATCAGAAGCCACCAGGGTTACTCAAACCCTTACCAGTGGAGGAGTGGAAATGGGAACATATCTCCATGGATTTTGTGATAGGGTTGCCAAGGTCATCAAAGGGCAACGATGCAATATGGGTCGTGGTAGATCGATTGACCAGGTCCGCACACTTTCTTCATACCAAGATGACAGATTCATCTGAGCCTTTGGGTCGACAATACATCAGGGATATCATTAGACTACATGGTATTCCCCGAACTACTGTGTCCGACAGAGATGGCCGATTCACCGGCAGAGTGTGGCAGAGCATGCAGTCGGCTATGGGGACAGATCTATTGACTAGCACAGCATTCCATCCACAGACTGATGGACAGTCGGAGAGGACGATACAGACATTGGAAGATATGCTGAGAGACTGTATGCTAGACTTCAAGGGTGGATGGGAGGATCACTTGCCGCTGGTGGAGTTCTTTTACAACAATAGTTACCAAGCATGTAACACCCCGATATCTTAACCCAGGAAATAAAGGAAATTCTCTCTTAAAAGTGAAATTAAAGGGTGATTAATTTATTAAGATGAGTCAAGGTAAATGGGTTTGGAATGTAATTGAGTAGAGGATAAATTTAATTGGGTCAATGGCCCAATTAGGATCCAATAGATAGTGGATACGGTTAGATTATATCTAATTGGATCAATTAAAACCCGACGGGTCATGGATAGAGTTTGAATGAAGATAAGCGGATAAGTGTGATTTTATTGGGTCAAGGTGGTCAATTGGGTCAAATGCCCAATTGGGACCGAATGGGTCATAGATGAGCTAATTGAAATAAATGGGTAAGGTTTGATAATTGGGTCTAATAACAAATTAAGATCGAAGGCATAAGATCCACCTCATCAAGTGAGGTGGCATGTATGTGACATGGCTAAGTGGGACCCCAAGTGCCATGTGTCATGGTTGACTTGGTCGACCACCAAATGAGTTCAAGTTAATTAAGGTGTGGCTGAATTAAATTGGATTAAGTTCAATTGAGTGAGTTCAAATTGGAATCAAGGAATTGAGTAAATGAATGAGTACAAGTCTTAAGTTTAAAAGAATTAAAAATATTGGAGTTAAGGTGAGTTGAATGGGAAGTTGATGGGACTTTCATCTTAAGTGAGTGGAGTGGGAAGATGGAGGGTTTCCATCTCAAAGGAGGAAACCCAAAAGGCATATTCAAGGTGTACACACATTGGAGGTGAATGGATGCCATGGTGAAGACCAAGGGACACCTTGGTCGATTAATACTTAAGACGGGGGGGTTTCCATCTTTAATGTACAAGTTGGGAAGGTGGAGGGTTTCCATCTCATGATGGAAACCCAAGGGCCACATGGTTGGGGAGTTTCATCTCATGGGATGAAACCCCAAAGGAAACATTAATGAGGGAGGTGAAAGGTTTTGAGGGGCATAACACAAGAGACACCACACCTTTGGCTGATTGGATCTTATTGTGTAACGCCCCGCCCTTTTTCACTCGCCGAAAATCATAGTCTATTTTTTTTTTAAATAAAAGAGTGAAAGAGAGCGGGACTGTAATAGCCCGGATTTTCAATTCAATAATTATATTGGCTATTTTTTTATTTTAAATTGTTAAAAATTGAGATCCATAGATGGAATGGATGTTTAATGGATCAAAGTTGGGGCAATGGACCATGGATATGATCAATTCTATTTAATTGGGTCAATGATGGTCAATTGGGTCAAATGCCTAATTGGGACCCAATGGGTCAAGATGGATTGATGATTAGGCTAAATGGGCAAGGAATGGATTTAGATTCATAGATGGAATGAATGTTAGATGGATCAAAGTTGGGGCAATGGCCAAGCATTCCAATTAATTGGGTCAATGATGGTCAATTGGGTCAAATGCCCAATTGAGACCAATGGGTCAAGATGGATTAAGCATTAGGGTAAATGGGTAAGAAATGAACTTAATCAGGTCATGGACCCAATTGTGATCAAAGACATGGAGTCCACCTCATCAAGTGAGGTGGCAAGTGTAGGAATGGAAATCCAAGTGGCATAGCCAAGTGGGGTCCAACTCCACCTCATCAAGTGAGGTGGCGTGTGGACCAAGTCACTTGTGGGGCCGACCACCATGGTTGACTTGGTCAACCATGGGTGAATTAGGGGTGAATTAATGTAATGGCCCGGAATTTGTAAGTCAATATATAGGTGGATATTATTTATTTTAATGTTGGAAATTGGAAATTTGATAGAGTAAATGGTGAATGGATCAAAATATGGACAAAGGCCCAAGTATGGCCCAATGGACCATGGGTTGGATGAAATTCATTTTATTGGTCAATAAGGATTAATTGGGTCAAGAATGGTCAAATTGGGTCAAATACCCATTTGGGACCCAATGGGTCAAGATAGTTAAGCTCTAAGGTAAATGGATAGGAGGGAATTTAATTGGGCCATGGGCCCAATGGTGATCCAATAAGAGGAATGGATTGAATTGGAAATTAAATCATCTAAGTTAATATTAATTGGACTTAGGTGACATGGCCGAATGGGGCCCACCTCCACCTCACTAAATGAGGTGGCGTATGGACCAAGGATTGGTGGGGCCGGCCACCATGGTTGACTTGGTCAACCATGGGTGGATTTCATGGAAGAAATTTAATGGAATTAAATTAAATGGGAATTAATTAACCTAAGTAATGATCCAATTAACTAATTAATTAATTTAATCAAATGGTAGTCAAATGGTTAAAATTGGAAGACCAAAACCACTCTAAGAAACACAAACCACTTAAAGAAACACAACTTTAAACCATGGGCTAAGGATAGTGGTTTTATCCCCAACTACCACCACTAATACACATTAATCTATGTGTGGTAGGTGGAGGAATTAATTATTCAACCAAAAATGAGATAGGTTTTTCTCTACTCTCTTCATTTCACTCTCATTTCTCTCTCTCTCTTACTCTCTCAAAAACGTCCCTCACCCAAGGAAAAGAAAAGAAGAAAACTTAGAAGAGAAGAAAAGAGAAGGAAGTGCAAGCATAAGTCTATCACTCAAGACCTTGGGTAGTTCTTCCTATCATCTTTCTCTCTCTCTCTCTCTCTAACACACCCCATGATGGCTGAACCCAAGCTTGGAGGTTTTACATCTTGATCAAGCATTCTAGCCGACCAATCCAAGAGAAGAAGAAGAGAGAAAGGGCTAAGGAAATCAAGAGGAGAAAGAAAAGCCGGAAGAGTCGTCGGATTGTAAGTAATTCTTAAACAAGAGATTAGATTTTTTTTTTATGGTTTAAAAAAAAAATGGAATCCATTTCTTGGATTGGTTGGTGGCCAAAGTGTTATAGGCCTTGGATTTAAATCCATCCAAAAGATGAAGTGAGAAATGGATGAATGGGAAGGAGAGATTAAGAAAAAATGAAAGGAGGTATAAAGGACATTATGTGTTAATTAAGCATGGAGATATGAAAATTTTGGAAAGAACCATGGACCATAGGGTTCGGCCATGTAGTATGGCCGAACCCCATGGAAGGTGATTTGGGATTTTAATGGGGTTTTTTAGTTTAAAATCATGGAAGGATGATTTATGATGGTTAGGGTTTTTAATGATTAAATGTAGTAATTTTAAAGGGGTTTTAAATAAGAAAAATCATGGGATATGTAAATGATTTTTATGGCCTCAAAAGGCATGAATTGATAATAAACCCTATGATGATGTGATGATGGTCTTAAATGAGTTTTAAAGAGTGGGAACTATGGAGTAATATCTTAATGAATTAGAGGCTTAAAAAGGGGTCAAATGATTGTAAATTTTAAAGGGGTTTTAAATGAGAAAATCATGGGAGATGTAAATGATTTTAATGGCCTCAAAAGTGGTGGATGAAGGTGAATGTTTTTATGTCTTAAATATCACCTATGAATGATGAATCAAGTATTTTGGAACCATGAAGAATGAATGGAATAGGGCTAAGTTAATGGACTCAATTATGGTGAAGAATGATAGTTTTAATGCATGATGTAAATCCCCTCATGGGAGGACCTATGGTGGAGCAAAAATGATGTAAATGGACCAAAGAAAAATGGAGAAAAAGACATCATGGGTTCGGCCATGGTGTATGGCCGAACCCATGACCCAATTGTAAATCAGTTTTGGTCTAAGATTAAATGTTTATGTATATCCTTAAATGAATGGAGATTAGGTTAATGGCTAAATTCTAATGATATTATGTCATGGTTAATGACACATCAATGGACCCATACTTATGGATCAATTATGGACCAAAATATACATGGACAAGTGAATGATTAATCATGGAAGGAGTAGTGGCAAAATCGTAAATAATGGCCAAGATGAAGAATGCCATGGAAATTAATCATGGACTTAAGGTTTTAAAGATGACCTTATATGTGATTAATAAAGCGTAAGGTGGCTGGTTTTTATACTAGTGTGATTAAATTGTTTAATGGACTAAACGGGACCCACAACCCTAGTTAGTGAGGTTCGACCATGGTGTATGGCCGAACCCCGCTAAGGAATGATTATGAGCTTAGAAATGGTTAAAACATGAACTAATTGATAATGTATAATAAGGTACCGGACATCGCAATCGGTGCGCAATCGGCGACCGGATTTATCGGACGGAAACGTAAGAGGACATTAGTCGGTATTCGGTAGGATTCCAACCTTGTTGTAAACCATGGACTATGTGTGTATGGATGTTTATTAAATTATTTTGGTAATCCTATGTTATGTTTATGATGGATTTTAATGATATGGATTATATGTTAAGATTATGAATTACATTTTAAGGATAAGAATTATGTGATTTGGCTATGGATTATATTTTAATGCTATGAATTATATATTAAGGATATGAGTTATATATATTACATAGCATAATGCACTTACATCTCATGCATGGCATGGGCGGGAAAATAAAGGAACCAGAGTCCATACTCCGTCGGGGCGACCGAGAAGCAAACATGGGGATAGCTGATATGCTATAACCGGAGTCCATGCTCCGTCAAGGCGACCGAAAAACAAACATGGGGATAGCTTGATATGCTATAACCGGAGTCCATGCTCCGTCGGGGATACCGAGAAACAAACATGGGGATATCATGATGGTATGGATGATGAGTGGGACTCATGACATAGACACCCATGGCATAGCATTCATTGTATTGTTGATTATATTATTATTTTCTATGTGCTTGTTATCACTAATCCATGTGTTAGCCCTACTCGGAGTCCTACTAGGCGCGTTGTCTAACGCCCTACTTCTACCCTAGCTGATGACGAAGGAGACGGTGGAAACGGTGGACGCGACGGGAGCCAAGCTTAGGAGCTTGGGAAAGCAGCTACTTATTTTATTTAAGTTTTATTTTGGAAATGTAATTTAAGTAGCTTAGTTTGTCGGCATGTAATAATTTTAGATTTCTTACTATGGTTTGGACTTTACCTTTGTTTGTGATAATTTGAGGTACTTTAGTAATTAATGGTGTATCTTCCCTGCTATCTAAAACTGGTAGGATAGATTCTATTATAACCCCCGCGCCCTTTGTCACACTTATTTCAAAAAAAAAATAGACTCTGATTTTCGGTAAAAAGGGGCGGGCATTACAATTAAAGAGGAGCAAATGTAGAAGTGGAATTATCCAAGTAGCATGACCAAGTAGGACCCAACTCCACCTCATCAAGTGAGGTGGCGTGTGGACCAAGACAAGGTGGGGCCGACCGGTCAACCACGGGTGGGTCAAGGATAAATTAAAGAGGATTAAATGTGGTAAGTGGAATTAGATTAATTACTTAAAAGACTAAGTTAGATGGAAATAAAATCCACGATTGAGTTAGGAGTTGAGCTACATTAAAGGTGAGTCAAATGGGGGTGAGTTACCTAGAAAATGGAGTGAGTCAAATGGGTTGTTTCATCTCATGGAAACCATCAAACCACCAATATGAAACCAAGCAACCAAAACCGTTGGGATGGGGTGGGTGTGCCATGTGGAGGGCATGCACCCTCTTGATGGTCAAAGAGGCCATGGGGAAGACTCCACATTGATGAGGGTGGAGTCTAGCCGAAGCAAACCCCAAGACAAGATGGAAAGATGGATTTTCCATCTCATTCCTCTCATCTCACTTTCTCCCTCCTCCTCTCCCTCTCCTAGCCGACCCTCACCCTAAGAGAAAGAAGAAAAGACTTAGAGAAAAATTGGATCTCAAGCTTGGCCGATCACCCTCTCAAAACAAAAGACTAGGGTTTCCATTCTCTCCTCCTCTCCCTCTCTCAAAATCTACACCCTTCGTGGCCGAACCACTCTTGGAGATTTTATCTTAATCAAGCTCACACATTGACCGAAGATCAAGGAGGAAAGAAAGAAGGAAGGCTAAGGAACAAGAAGTAGCAAAAGAAACAGGAGGAGTCACGGAAGTGGTAAGTATACCTTGATGTGTTTTATTAATTTGAAAGAGTTAAAGGAAACCATGGAACTCCATCTTCTTAGATTGAAGAGTGGTCAAAATGTTATGGGCCATGATTTAAAATCCATCCAAGAGATGAGATAGAAAATGTACAAACCCTAATGGGTAAGATAGGCTATGATTAATGGATATGATTAAGGACACTATGTATATAAGGCTTAAGCATGAGAAATGGTTAAAGATCATGGTTCGGCCCTTGTATGGCCGAACCCTAATTTTATTATGGCTAAGGACCTTGTGCATGTTCCATGAAAGGAATGGTGAATGATCAAATGCATGGTTTGGCCTTTGCATGGCCAAACACTAGGGCTTTATGTATGAGAACCATCAAGGGATATAAACATGGTTATATGTTGTTTTTAAATAAAATGATGAACCATACGGTTCGGCCATGTTGTATGGCCGAACCCCATTAAAGGATGTTGGTGAGTTTAAAAGGGTTTTAAGGATGAAGAACATGCAAGGGTGTTCATGATTTAAAAGTTTTTAAATGGGTGTATGTTAAGGATTTTTAAGGGTTTTAAAGGAGGGAAATAATGGAGGAATGTTAATCATTTTTAATGGTCTCAAAAGTTGTAATGGTAAAGAACCATGGACCATGGGTTCGGCCATGTTGTATGGCCGAACCCCATGGAAAAAATATTAATGAACTTGAGCTATTTGGACCAAAGTACATTATTAAACCCCCCCATGGAGGGACCTTATTTATGAACCTAATGTTACAAATGATTCAAGAGGGGGATAAAAATAAGACATCATGGGTTCGGCCATGTTGTATGGCCGAACCCCATGACCCATTTTATGGACATCGTAGGTCCATGCATGTTGAAGAAATCAAATGTTCAAATGAATGGATTATCAAGCTAAGGAATGGAGGCATTGTTAGGGATTTGCTAGGGTTTTTATGTCATGATTAATGAATCATTTATGGATCCATGTTTGTGGATCAGTTATGGACCTAGATATGTATAAATGAAATGAGTACTTAGCCATGAAAAGAATCATGGCAAAAAGGTAAATAATGGGGGGAAATGGAGGGACCATGGGTTCGGCCATGGTGTATGGTCGAACCCCATGGGGAATGTTTTTGGACTTAGGGTCTTTTGAATTATTTAACTTATGTGCTTGGATTAATGAATAAAAGGATGGCTGATCTTGGACCCACATGATTAAAATGATCTAAGGATTAAAAAGGGACCCAAAAACCAAGTGGGCAACATGGCCGAACCCCACTAAGGCATGTATTATGGACTTAGACATGGTTGGAACATTTGTTTGATTTGTTGATGTGTAATAACGTAATGGGATCTCGCAAGCTGTGCGCGATCGGTGATCGATCTTTGGATGGAAAACCCAAGGACCCGGTATTAGACATTGGTAGGATTCCTACCTCATTGAAAGCCATGGATTATGTGTATATGAATGTTTTACTTTAATTATGGTATTAAATGGTATATCTTAATGATGGGATTTTAATGCTATGGTTTGTAATATTACATAGCATGTTTGCACTTGCATCTCATGCATGGCATGGGAGGGATCAATTGAAAGGAGTCCATGCTCCATTCGGATTTCCGATAAAACAATCGTGGGAGTGGAATCCACACTGATTCCAAGGGATGCATGTTTGAAATGTAACTAGAGATCCACACTCCGTCGGGGCGTCCATAAGGCATTTGTGGAGGGTACCTTGATGTGCATTATCCATCAAGGGGGATACTATGAGATTGTGATACCTTGATGAGGGTTTTCCATCAAGAGGGACATTATGTATGATTGATTTGTAACCGGAGATCCACACTCCATCGGGGCGTCCGTAAGGCATTTGTGGGGGTACCTTGATGTACATTTTGCATCAAGAGGGATGTTATGTGATGATGATATGGATGATGGGTGAGACTCACGGCATATGACACCCATGACATGGCATTTACTTGCATGATTTTGATATACTTATATCTATGTGTTTTGTTTATACTAATCCATGTGTTGACCCTACTCGGAGTGCCTACTGGGTGCGTTGTCTAACGTCCTACTTCCACCTTAGATGATGACGCAGGAAATGGACAAGGCGATGGACGTGATCGGAGCCAAGCGTAGGAGCTTGGAGGAGCTAGTTTCATTTATTTAAGTTTCAGTTATAGAAATGTAATTTGAGTAGCTTAACTTATTGGACTATAATAATTTAGACTACTTGCAATGGTTTAGACTTTTATTTTGGTCATTATAAGTTGAGGTATTTATTAATTAAGTGATGTAATTCCTTGCTATCTAAAATTGGTAGGATAGACTCTTTTATAACTCCGCATTAAGTTTACATTCCGCAAGCTTAACTTATTATGTGTGAAACCGTTTTCGTGGCGTAGTCCACGCATATGTAGGGTTCATGTCTACATGAAACATTAGGTGATACAGTTAGTATCAGAGTGAAACCGGAAGAATGAATCTTTCGAAGTAAGATTAAGACGGTATCATGTCTCACTGACAGATAAGAATTCCAACTGACCGACTCTTCGGAGTCCGCTGCACGGGGGCCGGATTAATTTACTTCGTTAGACTCAGACTGAAGCATTCAATCTGGGAGAAACATTTGACAAAAAAGGAATGATAGCAAGGGAAGGACAGTCATTATAAGCTGGATTTATCAAACATAGCAAGGTAGGAAAATTTCCCCGAAAATGAGGACCATCAATGATTTTTCCCCCAAACTAAGGAACAACACTTGATAGGTAGGAAAATGTCCCCAGAAATGAGAAACATCATGATTCCCCCAAATTGAGAAATGATACTTGATACTTTTTAAGGTTTTTCCCTGAAAACAAGAAAACATCAGGATTTCCCCAATTTGAGAAATGCTACATGATACTTGGGAAGTTTTCCCTAAAAATAAGGGTGCTTATTTGGCAATTTCCCCATACAAGAAACATTAGGTGATACATAGGAAACTGATCCATAACTGATCCATAATCATAGATCCACAAATGATTCATTAATCATAACATAAAACCTAATAGATCCCTCCATTCCTTGGCTTGATCCTTCATTCATTTAAATATGCATAGTTCCATAATGTCCATAAAAAATGGTTCATGGGGTTCGGCCATGTTAATGTTCATTTTCATCCTCCCTTTGCATCATTTACAACATTTAGACCCATGATAAAGTCCCTCCATGAGGGGTTTAATCATTCATTTAGATTCATCATTGAAAACCCAAAGATCCATAATAAATCCCTTAAAATTTCTCCACGGGGTTCGGCCATACAACATGGCCGAACCCATGGTCCTTGGTTCTTCTTTATTTCCTCATTTCAAGCTTATCATTTACAACATGTAAACGTTATTTAAGATCACTAACATATTTGCATAATTTTCATCCTTTACCACTCATTAACATTTACTAACATCCATCCATCATTCTCATCCTTAAAACCCTTTAAACATCAACAATATACCTCCATTATAAAACCTTTTAAAATCCTTAATACCTTTCCATGGGGTTCGGCCATACAACAAGGCCGAACCCTATGGTTCATCACTTTCTCTTAGAAAATCATATAATCAAGATTTGATCCTTTGATGGTTCTCATACATAAACTTAGGGTTTGGCCATGCAAGGCCAAACCATGATCCTTGATCATTCACCATTCCATGCATGAGCCATGCATAAAGTCCTTAACCACAATAAAATTAGGGTTCGGCCATGCAAGGCCAACCTATGATCCATGATCATAATCCTTATATTGTTCATGTAAGAGGTCCTTAGCCATAACATGACTAGGGTTCGGCCATGCAATGGCCGAACCATGTTCCTTGACCATCTTTTCTTACTTAATATAATCTAATCAAGTATTTACCGATTCCGCGACTCCTCCGGTTTCTTTCACTCCTTCTTGTTCCTCCGATTTTCTCCCTCCTTAGCCTCTTCTTCCTCCTTGATCTTTGGCAAAGCGTGAGCATGAGAGGTCTTGAGATGAAAACCCAAGGAGAGGGTTCAACCAAAGAGTGTAGGTTTGAGAAAAGGAGGGGAGCTTGAGATAGAATACTCTAAGTCCTTTCTCCTTTGTCAATGAGAGTGGTCGGCCTAGCTTGAGAGGGAGAGAAGCTTGAGATCAAAATTACTCTTAAGTTCTTTGTCTTGAGAGGGGGATCGGCCCTGAGTGAGATGAAAACCAAGTCTTGTCTTGTTCAATGAGAGTAGTGTCTTTTGGTTAATGCCCTTCTGTAACTCCCATGACTCTTCACCTCCCCATTGATACTTACTTTGGGGGTTTCATCCCATGAGATGAAACTCCCAACCTTATGGCCCTTCGGTTTCCATCATGAGATGGAAACCCTCCACCTCCCAACGTGTAGCCTTGGATAACTTTGTGTAACAACCAAAACCCTCCAACTTCCTCATAATGATGGTTTCTTCCCAAGTGTCCCTTGGCTTGGCCAAGACACCACTGGAGATGGAACACCCCTCCATCTTCCAACGTGTAGCCTTGGTTACCTTGTGTAACATCAAAATCTTTCACCTCCCTCATTTAATGCTTCATTTGGAGTTTCATCCCATGAGATGAAACTCCCATGTCCCGAGCGTGTATCCATGGTATGTTTTGTGTAACAACCAAAAACTCTTCATCTAATCACTTAACTCACTTAAGATGAAAGTCCCATTAACTTCCCATTCAACTCACCTCTTTAACTCAACTCATATCTTTAAATCAACTCTAGTTAACTCACTTAAAATCAACTCATTTCCTTGATTCCGTTTCCAATTTAATTCAGCCGCAATTTAATTAAGCTTGAACTCACTTAGTGGTCAATCAAGTCAACCATGACCCATTGGGTCCCAATTGGGCATTTGACCCAATTGACAATCTTGACCCAATTAAATAAGTCTTACCCATTTATTTCAATTGAACCTTATCCATAATCCGTTGGGTCTTAATTGGACAATTGACCCAACACCTTACCTATCTAAGGTCTATCTCCATTAATTCACATATTAAATGGACAATTTTCATATATATTCATAACTTGAAAATCCGGGGTGTTACAATACAACCCTTTTTTGAAAATTTTCGTCCCAAAAATTGAGCGAAGTAGGGCTTCAACAGATTACATAAATAGCTCAGGGTGAGCTGTTCTCATTTCCGATTCAAGTTCCCAAGTGGCTTCCTCATTACCATGTCGATCCCTTACCCCCTTGCCGAACTGAATCGCTCGCTTCCGTAACATCCTTTGATCTGTCTCATGTTATCTTTTTTTTTTTTCAGTGAGTCCATTTGTGATCTCATGTAGATCAATGTACTCTGTTTCACTTTACCTACTACCAAGATATTTTCCATACGTACTCGTTCAATACGTTCATTCGTCTACTTTTTGTATGAGGTTATTGATGACCTTGCCCCTCATTGAAACTTTGTTAGTGAGGTTGTAACGCCCGCCCCTTTTCACCGTAAAATCAGAGTACATTTTTTTTTTTAAATAAAAGTGACAAAGGGCGCGGACGTCACGAAGCGAGTTAAGTTCCGAGCTTCTAAAGCCCGGCCCTTAACTGGCCAACCCTACACCTACGTGGAACCAAGTCCACGAGTACGGTTCACGCGTGGAAAGTAAACTCGCGGAATATAAACTTAAATGCGGAATGAAAATAGAGACTGTCCTACCAATTTTCAGATAGCAGGGAAGAAACATCCATTTAATTACTAAAATGCCATTAAACTGTACTGTCCAAAATAAACTCTAAAACATAGCAAGCCATCTAAGTTATTACATTCCGACAAGTTAATTTACTCAATTTACATTTCCACAAAAAAATAATTAAACTAAGTAGCCGCCTCCCCAAACTTCTAAGCTTGACTCCCGTCTCGCCCTTCCGTTCCGCCATCTCCTGCATCGTCAGCTAGGGTAGAAGTAGGGTGTTAGACAACGCGCCTAGTAGGACTCCGAGTAGGGCTAACACATGGATTAGTGATAACAAAGCATATAAAAATATTATATCAAAATCATGCCATTTGGTACAATGTAATGCAATGGGTGTTTTATGTCATGAATCCCACCCATCAATCTCATCATCTTTGTACAATGCCCCTTTTTCATCCATACATAATGTTCAAAATATAATCCATACCATCATCGTGCCGTGACCCTCTTGATGGAAAAACCTCATCAAGATATGATCCAATCGTAAAATATCCCCCTTGACGGCAAAGCCTCGTCAAGGTGTCCCCATGCCTGTTCTCGGTCGTCCTGACGGAGCATGGACTCCGGTTTCATTTCATCCTTCCCATGCCATGCATGAGATGTAGGTGCCATATGCCATGTAATGAATATAATAACAACCATGACATTTAAAAATCCCATCAATCAAACATATGACTTGATTATCAAAAGTAGATCAAGTAAAGCCTCAATAAACACATCATAGCTTTAAAAACCCGTTTTAAACCAATTATATGCTTACCATAATAAATCAAGTAAAACCCCTACATAATACATAATTCAAAACCAATACTAAAACAACCCATATAATTTCTAAGATAATTCAAAGCAACCATCACTCAATCCACGGCTTACAAAAAGGTTAGAATCCTACCCAATACCGACTAGCGTCTTCATTTCGTTTTCGTCCGATAGTCCGGCTACCGTCACGCGTACTGCCTGCGATATCCAATACCTTATTAAATTTCCAAATCAGTTCAAGTTTTAACCATTTCTAAGCCCATATGAAAAACCGGTCACTATTTAGGTTTTGTGGGTCCCATGTCATCTATTAAACCTTTTAATCCCATAAGTCTTAAAATTTGGCCACCCTAGGCTTTATTAATCACTTATAAGGTTATTACATTAGATCCCCTAAGTCCATGATCAATTTCCATGGAATTCTTGAATTTGGCCACTAATTACGGTTTTGCCACTACCTCATTTTCCATGATTAGACACTTGTTTATCCATGCATGATTTAATCCATAATTGATCATAGACTTAGATCCCTAACTTATGTTCATTAATGACCCATTGAACCATGTCATAACATCATTAAAATTAGCCTTTTTATTAATTTCACCATTATTCATTTAAACCCATCCATAACCCCATACTTAACCCTTTAAATGGTTCACCAATGGCCATGGGTTCAAAATACCTAATTCATCAACTCTTCCCATGGGATTTACCTCATGTATTTAACTTCAATGAGTCCATTACTCATTCATTTCCTTTGGAGGCCACACACACACCATTCATCATCCAATTTAACCCACCAAAATGGATCACAATTGGGCCATGGGTTCGGCCATACACCATGGCCGAACCCATGGTGTCCTTTCCCCATTTTTTTTCTTAGATCTATTTACACCATTTAGATCTAAAATAAATCCTTCCTTGAGGTGGTTTAAATCACACTTTTAAACCACTACTCTTAGCCCCATTTGGATCACTACATTTGTTCATTTGAAACCCTAACTCATTAACACATTAATCCATCTTTTCCATCCTTTAAACCCATCATTTGATCACCATTACATCACCATAGGGTTCGGCCATTTACCATGGCCGAACCCATGGTTCATGATCCACCATTCATTGCTCCAAAATACCTACATTCACCAAAATATTAATTTCATCAATCTTCCCATTTTTTTTCCATGGCTTCATACCCTAAAACCCTAATTAACTTCACACACACACAACAACTTAGCGTTCGGCCATACACCATGGCCGAACCCATGGTTCATAATTCATTCTCTTTTATACCTTCCAATGCCATAAAATCCATTTGCATTTTCATCATAAAACCATTTTAAAAACTTACCCACATGCATTCATTTACAACCCTGAATTCCATTAGCTAAAAACCCTCATTGTCTTCCATTCTTTAAAACCCTAATTATTTACATCAACTAGCTAATCACCCACCATGGGGTTTGGCCATGCTACATGGCCGAACCCTATGGCCCATGATTTCCTTCCAATAACCTAATTCCATTCTTAATTTCATAAATTACCCAATGCACATAATCCATTTATTTATTTTCTTACCCTAACCCTAATTTACCCATTTAGGGTTTCCTCCATCTTCCACCCTCTCATTTGATGGGTTTAACATCCATGGCATAAATTTATGTAACCACCATTAAATTCTACAAAAATAAATCCCAAATCTTAAACCCTAAAAAATCCAAAATTTCTTGTTTAAGGAATACTCACAATCCGTCGTCTCCTCCGACTTCTGCCGCTCTCGTCGGTTTCCTTAGCCTCCTCTCTCCTTCCTCTTGATCTTTAATAGGTCAAGAGGCTTGATCAATGGTGGCAACCCCCAACCTTAGGATCGGCCAAGTTAGGGTTTAAATTGAGAGAGGGAGAGGGAGAGGTGATGAGAGAGGAGATGGTAACCTTGACCTTAGAGTAATTTCCCTCCAAATTTCACTTCTTTCTTCTCTTCTTCTCTTCTCTTCTCCTTAGCTCTCTCTCTCCTTCACTTAGAGCATGGGACGGCAATGGAGAATGAAAAATGGAGAGAGCACAATGAAGAGAGGATAAGAAATGGGAAAGAAAATGAGGCTTAACTTAACTACACTATACCATTAATTACCCCAACAACCTTAAGATATTTTGAAGTTGCTTTATGGTGGTGGTTATCTAAACCACCACCAAGCCCAACGTGTTTCATACTTGAGGTGGGGTAGCTTGGTCTCCCATTTGACCAATTTAACCCCATTTACCACCAATTTAATAATTTAATTATTTAATTAATTTGATAATTACCTTAGGTTAATTCATTTGTACTTAACCTAATTCCCATTGTTCCACCCATGGTTGACCAAATCAACCATGGTGGCCGGCCCCACCAATCATTGGCCCACACGCCACCTCACTTGATAGGTGGAAGTGGGTCCCACTTGGCCACATCACCTTGGTTTAATTCTAAATTAACTTAGGTGATTTAAATTTCATTGAATTCAT
The DNA here is from genome assembly GCA_022113865.1 of Chimonanthus praecox. Lineage (NCBI taxonomy): Eukaryota > Viridiplantae > Streptophyta > Magnoliopsida > Laurales > Calycanthaceae > Chimonanthus > Chimonanthus praecox. The sequence continues at coordinate 25,632,041 of CM039091.1, forward strand.
TCTAAATGGATCCCCATTGGGCCCATGGCCCAATTACATTTTCATCTTACCCATTTACCTTAGAACTTAGCTACCTTGACCCATTGGGTCCCAAATGGGTATTTGACCTAATTTGACCATTCTTGATCCATCTAACCCTCATTGTCCCTTTAAATGAATTTAAATCAACTCCACAGTCCATTGGGCCATACTTGGGCCTTTGTCCAAGTTTTGGCCCATTTACCATTTATTCCACCAATTTTCCAATTTTCATCATTAAAATAGATAATATTCACATATTCATTGATTTACAAATTCCGAGACATTACAAATAGAAGCCCGGCCCTTAACTCGCGTCGTGACGTCCGCACCCTTTGTCACTTTTATTTAAAAAAAAAATGTACTCTGATTTTACAGTGAAAAGGGGCGGGCGTTACAGAGGTAGCCTGCCAATGCAAGCATATGCTCAAGGCTTTCGCTGATTCCATTTTAACTAGGTTTCTAGCTGTACTCTCCTGAAACTCCATCGGCTAACTATAGAGTCAGCTGATCAGTCTAACTCGGTAGTCGCCCATAGCTTCCCATTCAAGTTTCACTAGACTCTTATCTTTTCCACTAAGTACATCTCCAAAATTAGGCATATCTTCATTTGCACATAAGTCACTATGTGACTAACACCTTTTGTTCAAAACTTCTATGATACCGAGTATCTCTCAACACTAACTTCCCTGTGATACAAGTCGTAATACGACTAACACCTTTTTCTTATAACGTGGGATGTAGATCGAAACATGTCCCAATCATTAGAACAATACGTCATCAGTGGGACTAACAGGTCCATCACACTACCAACATGTCTACTATGGTACTGATACCCGACATTAATCCAAACCATCATGGGAACCATCATCCACTGTTATACACATCCATCCCTAGTATGACTCTATCAGTGAGTATCATCTATCCATAGTTAATAACCATCCATGAATATAATCCTTTCATGGGCATAATCCATTATTGGGCATAACTAATACCTTCGTAGGACTAATATATCTATCATAGACTAACGGTCTAACATACAACCAATATGTGAACTTATGGGACCAAAATGTCCTTCATGCTAACAATACGTCTACCCTAATGCCAATATCTGGCATCAATCCAAACCACCATTGAAACTCTCATCCATGGGAAGATGATAGCTATCCATAGATCCATCACATTTACAATGGCGCCACTGTATCTATCGTGGGATCGATATATCCACAAATTGTCGTCATCGTCTACCAATAGGGAATACTATAGTAAGTGCAGTGGGCATTTGTTGTACTGCAGTGCTAGTAACAGATCAGAAGGCAGTAGATCAAATAACGCATAAGCATATGAACTACAAATTACTGCCATACCTTGAATCACCGAATGATCCACTGTCTCTGGAGAAGAAGTCGAAGTATTCAGTCGTCCAGATCCTATCAGAATATGTGTCCGTCCTGTCTGGTCATGTGCTCTAGATCCTTGTGACTGAGGTGGTCGACCCGTACGACGGAAATAACCCCTGAAGTGAGGAGATCTATCGTTCTGTGGACACTCCTTTTTGAAATGGTCCTGCTGACCACACTGGAAACAGGAGTGAGGAGATCTATTGTTTTGTGGACACTCTCTTTTGAAATGGCCCTGCTGACCACACTAGAAACAGGAGTGAGGAGATCTATCGTTCTGTGGACACTCTCTTTTGAAATGGCCCTGCTGACCACACTGGAAACAGGAACTTCCAGTGGAACCAGTAGAGGCTGAAGGTCTCCCAAAGTAAGGTTTGAATCTCTTGTGAGGGCAAAAGGTATTTCCCCCACCCCGACCTTTTTGGTCCTATGTTTCACTAGGGGTTGTGTTTCCGATCAAAAGTTGCTGTAGAACAGAAGTGACTACCGCATGTACTAGGTCCCGTAGTTCAGGAGTTACTTCAGAAATGTTTGCACTGTCTTGACCCACTCCGTTATGTTCTTCTTCCTTTTGTTGGTTCTGTTGTGTATGTATTCCTTTCGGAGGCATTTTTCCTAAGTCATTGAAACACCGTTTGACTTAGCTTCCTCGTAAAGTTTTGTGTTTCTTCATAGTTTGGGGAAATTGCCAAATAAGCACTCTTTGTATTTCTTTATTTTTGGGGAAACTACCTAAGTATCAAGTGTTTGTTTCTCAATTTGGGAACATCGGGGGAATATCTCCTAATTTGCTATGTTTGATAAATCCAATTTATAGTGATTGTCCTTCCTTTGATATCTTCCTCGCTGCTCTCAGATTGAATGTTTCAGTCTGAGTCTAACGAAATTAATTAATCCGTCCCCTGTGCAGCGGACTCTGAAGCGTCGGTCAGTTGGGATTCTTATCTGTCTGTGAGACATGATACCGTCTTAATCTTACTTCGAAAGATTCATTCTTCCGACTTCACTCTGATACCAACTGTAACGCCCCACCCTTTTTCACTCTCCAAAAATTAGAGTCTATTTTTTTTTTTTTAAATAAAAGAATGAGAGAGAGCGGGACACCACGACGCGAGATAAGTCCGAGATTCCAAAGCTCGACCCTTAACTGGCCAATCATATGTGTGCGTGGACCAAGTCCACTAAAAATAGTTCACACGTACTCAACTTAAACATGCGGAATAATTCATAGATGCGGAAATATAATAGAATAATAATTTTATTCCATTTTAGATAGCAAGGATGTCCATCACTTAATCATAATTATCTTACGTTAAAATATCCAAAATTAACATTCCAAACCATAGCAAATAATCTATGTTATTACAGTCCCACAAACTAATTACTCAAATACATTATCCATGAGTAACTTATACAAAATGAAACTTAATCATCCAAGCTCCTAAGCTTGGCTCCGATCTCGTTCCTCGTTCCGTTCATTCCCTGTGTCATCAACTAAGGTAGAAGTAGGGCGTTAGACAACGCGCCCAGTAGGTACTCCAAATAGAGTCAAACACATGGGTTAGTATAAAAATCCAGATATAATACATCATACTGTACTTGTAAAGCATCGTATCCAAAACAGTGTATGATAATAGAGATCCAATCATACAGATAAAAACCAGAAACATTGCATGATAATAGATATCATAATCATGCTTATTCAATGCCATGCCATGGGTGTCATATGCCATGAGTCCCACCCATCATCCATGTCACACACACATAGTATCCTTTTGAGAGAAACTCTTCATCAAGGTATCCTCATGAATGCCTTACGGACGCCCCGACGGAGCGTGGACTCCGGTTACCTCTTGATGGGATAATGCACATCAAGGTACCCCTCACGAATACCTTACAGACGCCCCGACAGAGCGTGGGTCTCCGGTTACATTTCATCCCTCCCATGCCATGCATGAGATGCAAATGCCAACATGCTATGTAAAAATACAAATCATAGCATTTAAAATTCCATAATTGAAACATATTGTTTGATACCAAAATAACTTATCAAACATGAATTAAAATCATCATATATACATATCCATGGTTTTCAAATAAGGTAGGAATCCTTCCAATGATCAATTAATATGTCCTTGCGTTTTCGTCCGAAAACGGCTCACCAATCGTACCCGCTTGTGAGGTCCCGTTACTTTATAACATATCAATAAATCAAAACCCATGTTCCATTTGATTTCCCACCATGTTTAATCCCATAAACATGCCTTAGTGGGGTTCGGCCATACAACATGGCCGAACCTCACTCACTTGATTTGGGTCCCTCTTTTGATTCCTTAATCAATCAAACATGAGTTAGTCATTTAGCCTTAATAAAACTTAAGTCTACAAAACTTTCTCCATGGTGTCCGAACCCGTGGTCCATCATTTTCATCATTTTTCCATCTTAACCATTTATTATTTCCATAGCTAATCACTCCTTTTATCTATACATAATTAGGTTCATAACTGATCCATAATTATAGATCCACAAATGATTCATTAATTATAACATAAAACCCTAATAGATGTAACGCCCCGCCGTTTTTCACTCGCTTTACGAAAATCAGAGTCTATTTTCTTTTTATAAATGGAAGAGTGATAGAGAACGGGATGTCACGACGCGAGCTAAGTCCGAACTTCTAAAGTCCGACCCTTAACTGGCCAACCCTACGTGTGCATGGACTAAGTCCATGAAACAGTTCACACGCAATAACTTAAACATGTGGATTAGATCATAACTGCGGATTATAATAGAACCTAATTCTACTCCATTTATAGCAAAGTAGTCCATGTCTTTAACCATAATTAGCTTAATATCCAAAACAAACCATTCAAGCCATAGCAAAATATCTAAGTTATTATATGCCCGAATTCTAGCTACTCAAATTACATAGTCTATAAGTAACTTAAACACAATATAACTTAAACAATTCCTAGCTGCTATGCTTGGCTCCTTTCGCGTTCATCGTTCCCTTCATTTCCTGTGTCATCCACTACGGTAGAAATAGGGCGTTAGACAACGCGCCCAGTAGGTACTCCAAATAGGGTTAACACATGGTTAGTACAAATCATATAGATAATATAACATCAAAATATTGTAAAACAATGCTATGCCATGTATGCAATGAGTCCCACCCATCACAAACACATATATCCTCTTGATGGAATTCTTCTCATCAAGTTATCCCCACAGTTACCTTATGGACGCCCCGAGGGAGTGTGTTCTCCGGATTCTTCGTGATGGATAAAAAATGCACATCAAGGCCTTCCTACGAATGCCTTACGGACGCCCCGATGGAGCGTGGCCTCCGATTACCAATCATTCCTCCCATGCCATGCATGAGATGCTAATGAGAACACATGCTATTTTAATTTATAAACATAGCATTAAAAACCTCACATTTGAAACATATCATTTTACAACATACTTCATCAAAATAAGATTAAAACATCATATATAATCCATGGTTTCAAAGACGTAGAATCCTACCAATGACAACTAGTTTCACCTTGCGTTCTTGTCCGAAAATCGTTCACGACAGTATACCGTTTGTGAGGTCCCATCACCTTGTTACATATCAACAAGTCAAACTAAAGTCCCATTTGATTTACAATAATGTCCAAATCCATAACACACTTTGTAGGGTTCGGCCATACACCATGGCCGAACCTCACTCACTTGGTTTTAGTGCCTCTCTTGATTTATTAATAATTCATCACCAAGTTAGTCATTTAAACCCTTAACATAAATCTATAAACCAGCCTTAGTGGGGTTCGGCCATACAACATGGGTGAACCTCACTCACTTGATTTGGTCCCTCTTTGATCTATTACTCCATCACCACTTAGTTAATCACTTAACAATTAATCATCTATCATTGGTAACCACCTAAGTCCATAAAAACATTCCTCATGGGGTTCGGCCATACACCATGGTCGAATCCATGATCTTTCATTTTCTTGCCTATATTTACAACTTTGCCATTTATACAAATCCATAACCAATAACATAATCCATGAACAGAGATGTATATAATTAAATCCTTTATTTCCTTGTTCAATCCTCCATTCATTCAAACATGCATAACAACTCTAAATGTTCCTTTAACATGTTCCATCAAATGGTTCATTAAATGGTTCATGGGGTTTGGCCATACACTATGGCCGAACCCATGATTTCTTATCTCCATATTTTATCATCTTAAGTTCATAAACCAGTCCCTCCATGGGGAGGTTTATATCATATCCTTGGGTCTTTATTTACAACTCCAAGTCCATACATATGAGTTCATTTAAATCTTCCATGATCATCAATACTCTTCTATAGAAAACCTGTTAAAATTATTAACAATCTTCCATGGGGTTTGACCATACACTATGGCCGAACCCTATGGTTCACAATCTTCTCTTTAAAAAATCATTCATCCAAGATTATAATCCTTTGATGGAATTCCCATACAAACATTCTTTTGAACCCATTTAAACCTTTTAACATCCTAAACATACATCTATGATTTCCATCTTTTCAATCCATTAAAAGTACCCAATGTCTTTCCATGGGGTTCGGCCATGCACCATGGTCAAACCCTATGGTTCATCCTTTCCATTAAAACACAATATTCATCTGTTAATTTTTCTTCCATGGGGTTCGACCATACAACATGGCCGAACCCCATGGTTCATCATTGGTCTTTAGCCATTATAAAGTTAGGGTTCGGCCATGCAATGGTTGAACCATGTCCTTGACCCTTGACCCTCTTTTCTTATTTATGAAATTTGTCGAGCACTTACCAATTCCTCGACTCCTCCGGTTTCTTTCTCTCCTTCTTGCTCATTTCCTTCTTTAGCCTCTTCTTCCATCCTTCTTGCTCTTTAGCCGAGACTGATCTTGATGAAACCCCTTGGAGTGATTCAACCAAGAGATATAGTTTGAGAGAGAGAGGAGAAGCTTGGGATAGAAAATACTCCAAGTTCTTGTCTTGAGGTCGGCCTTGTATGAGAGGGAGAGAGTGAGATAAAATTCTCTAAGTGTTCTAGTCTAAAAAAGTGATTCGGCCAAGAGAGGGAGAGGGGGAGAATGACTTGAAACCAAACTCTTTCCTTGGTTAATGAGGGTCGGCCAAAGGTGGTGTCCCTTGGTGGCACCCCTTTGTAACTCCCTTGCCCATTTTCCTCCCTCCTTAAAGTTCCATTTGGGGGTTTCATCCCTGGGATGAAACTCCCATGTCCCTAACGGTATGCCTTGGTTTGAGTTGTGAAACAACACAATACCGCCACCTCTCCATTAATGGCCCATTTGGGGTTTCATCCATGAGATGAAACTCCCATCTCCCAATGGTATTGTTTTGACTTGGACTACCAAAACCGTCCACTTTCATTGATGATCCATTTTGGGGGTTTCATCCATGAGATGAAACTCCCACACCTCCAACGTGTAACCTTGAATTGATCTTGGTGGGGTGCACCTCTCCACCTTCCCACTCCACTCACTCTTTAACTCAACTCACCTCTTTAATTTAACTCATTTAAAATCAACTCAAACCCTTGATTCCATTTCCAATTTAATTCAGCCCCACTTAATTTAAACTTGAACTCACTTGGTGGTCAACCAAATCAACCACAACCCATTGGGTCCGAATTGGGCATTTTGACCCAATTAAATACATCTCACCCATTTAATTCAATTGAAACATAACCACCATTCGTTGGGTCTTAATTGGGCATTTGACCCAAATAGCAACATTGACCCAATTAAATGCATCTTACCCATTTACTTTAAATTGAACCTTATACCATAACCGTTGGGTCTTAATTGGGCAATTGACCCAACACCTTACCCATCTAAGGTCTATATCTGTTAATTCACAAATTAAATGGCAAATTTCGTAAATATTTATAACTTGAAAATCTGGGGTGTTACAACACAACCTTCTTTTTAAAATTTTTTGTAACACCCCGTCCTTTTCAAACGAAAATTAGAGTTTATTTTTTAATTTTAAATAAGAAACAAGTGATCAGTGCAGAGTGTCATGACGCGAGCTAAGTCCGGACTTCTAAAGTCCGACCCTTAACTGGCCAAACCTATGTGTGCATGGACTAGTCCATGAAAACGGTTCACACATAGTACTATATAATTCTTGCGGAATATTACTTAATCAAACTGCGGATTATAATAGAACCTAAGTCTACTCCATTTCTTTTAGATAGCAAAGTACTTAGTCATTTATCCAAAATTACCTTAACTTAATCATTCAATCAAACCATTCCAAACCATAGCAATAATATCTAAGTTATTACATGTCCATGGTAACTTAACAAAATATAATAAATAAAATCCATTCATATATCCAAGTTCCTATGCTTGGCTTCTTTCACGATCCTCGATCCCTTCCTTTCCTGTGTCATTCACTAGGGTAGAAGTAGGCGTTAGACAACTCGCCCAGTAGGAATTCTAAGTAGGGTTATCACATGGGTTAGTATCAAATATCATATAAAATATCATATCATCAAAATCATGTAAAATCATGTCATGCCATATGTCTTATGCAATGAGTCCCACCCATCACATTCCATGTAACCTCTTGATGGAATTCTCCTCGTCAAGGTATCCCCACAGTGGTCTTTCGAATGCCCCGACGGAGTGTGGCCTCCGGTTTCTACTTGATGGCATTATACACATCAAGGTCTTCCCACGATTGCCTTACGGACGCCCCGACGGAGCGTGGCCTCCGGTTACAAATTCCCTTCCCATGCTATGCATGAGATGTACATGTCCATATGCTATGTAATGTAAATACCATAGCATTAAAAACTTCACTTTTGAAACATAATATAAATTGAAACATAAAACAGCAAACAAAGATAAACCATATACATATCCATGTTTCAATAAGGTAGAATCCTACCAAAAGTCACTTAAAAGGTCTGCTCTTCTTAAACCGTCCCCTGCTCACGATTGCGCACCGTTTAAGAAGTTTCGTCACCTTGTTACATGTCAATAAGTCAAACACATATCTCATTTGGTTTCTAATTAAGTCTAAGACCAAACACACCACCTTGTGCATGGCCGAACCTCACTAATTAGGTTTTTGGGTCCCTTTTTGATCCATTGATCATTTTAATCTTGTGGGTCTAAAATCAGCCACCCTTTGGTTCATTTATCGAACAAATAAGGTCATCATTAAAAGTCCCTAAGTCCACAACCACCCCCCATGAGGTTCGGCCATACACCATGGCCGAACCCATGGTTCTTCATTTTTGGCCATATTTACATTTTTGCCACTCCTTCTTCCATGGTTAAAAACTTCTTCCATTCATGCACATCTATGTCCATAACTGATCCATAAGTATGGATCCATGAATGACTCATCAACCATGACATAAAAAACATTATACATCATCCATTTCCTTAACTTAATACCCATTCATTTTAGTACATGCATAGTGTAACGCCCAGCCCTTTCCGAGATTCAGAGTCTAATTTTTTTTTAAATAATAATATAATAACACCAGAATAGGGCGGACGATGTCACGACGGGAGTTAAGTTCAGACTTCAAAAGTCTGACCCTTAACTGGCCACCCATGTGAGCATGGACTAAACCCATGGAAACAAACCACACATGGAACTAATCAAGTCATGTGGAATAAACTAAACTAAATGCGGAAATAAACTGAATAGATAGCAAGTACAAGTCTCTCTTTAAAATTACTTAAACCAAATATCTAATGTCAAACTATAAGCAAACCATAGCAAAGTTACTAGCTATTACATGTCCATAAACGTAATTCAAATGACAGTAAATATAACTCTATTCCAATAATCAAGCGCTTAAGCTTGGCTCCCTTCCAGGTCCACGACCTTCTCTTTCCCTTTTCCTTTTCCTGCATTATCCTCTAAGGATAGAATTAGGGCATTAGATCAACGCGCCCAGTAGGATTTCCGATTAGGGCTACCACATGGTTAGTATATATAAACATGCGTATATCATAATATATATGGTCATCAAAAATAGATAAATCAATGCTATGTATGTATGCACATGTAATGAGTCCCTCCCATCACACATATACATAGCCATCACTTGACGAGACTCTCATCGTCAAGGTAAATCACAATACTCTTTCATTTATTTCTGAAGATATTCCTCCTGGCGGGGACCCTCATCGCCTAAGGAGGCCGATGTGGTTCTCATCATCATAATATTCCTCCAGGCGGGACCCTCATTACCTAAGGAGGCCAATGTAACTCTTATCAACATGATACTTCTCCTGGAGGGACCCTCATCGCCTAAGGAGTCTCACAGTTGCATCACAACATATCAATGGAGTGTGGCTCCGTGTTCCATAATCATCATCCCATGTCCATGCATGAGATGCCAATGAATAGATGCAACATGTAAATAAATCTCATCATTCAAAATTCAATAGGATAAATAATATAACAATGTCCCGTAAAAACCATCATAAAAACAATTATAAATGTGGTTACAAGTAGGTAGGAAACCTACTCAAAGTTCACTTAGATTGACCGCTCTTTAGAACCGTCACCCGTTCACGACTTGAATACTGTTCAAAGAATCCTGTTACCCTGTTTACAAGGCAGCAAGTTAAACATAAATCCACTTAATTTCCAACAAAGCCTAAGTTCCAAAAAACATTTTGTGGGGGTTCGGCCATACCCCATGGTTCCTCATTAACGCATAGGTGGGGGTTTCATCTTTGAGATGAAACTTCCACACACCCCCTACCCACCCCACCCCACCCCCCCCCCCCCCCCTCTCTCTCGCTGCCCTCCAACGTGTGGAGTGGTGTGTGTTTAAGATCAAGACAACCGTTCATATTCCATTTGACTCACTTGAACTCAAGGCCCTTTTGATTTCCAACTCAACTCACCCAACTCACTACACTTAATGTATTTCATTTAATGCATTTCATTTAATGCACTTGAGCCAACTCATTACTTGATTTAATTCCAACTCACTTCAGTCCCAACTCAAACTGATTTAACTCATATTTGAGCGTACTTGAGGGTCCACAAGGTTAATACGACCCATTGGGTCCCCATTTAGCCCATGAATCCAATTTAACGCCATGACCCAATCATGGGTTGTTTCAGCCATTTGCATGTGATTTTCATATGTGCCTCAAGCCTACCCATTTATGCTCCATTTAGTTTCAATCATTTCAGCTTAACCCCATTAAATTTGGACTCACCCAATAGTTAAACAAGTCCATTGTGACCCATTGGGTCCCAATTGGGTCCTTTGACCCAATTAACCATATTGACCCAATTTGATGTTCATTACCCATTCATGATAAATTGACCCTTATAATATGTTCATAGGGTCTTAATTTGAACAATGGGCCCCCACCATTTTCTCATTTACAATCACATTTATTAAATTCACCAATCCAGTGTCATTTTCATAAATATTCATATTATTGAGAAATCGGGGTGTTACAATATAACCCTCTTTTTAAATTTTTCGTCCCGAAAATCGAGCGAAGTAGGGTTCCAAAATAAATTACATGAATAACTCGGGTGAGCTGTTCTCATCTCCGATTCGAGTTCCCATGTGGCTTCTTCAACACCATGTCGGTCCCATACCACTTTTACGAACTGAATCGCTCTATTGCGCAACACCCTTTGCTCAGTCTCTAATATTCTGACCAGTTTCTTGATGTATGTCACGTTGCTTTGCACTTCTATGTCTTGCACATTCAATACATGGGACGGATCGGGATTATACTTCCTCATCATCGACACGTGAAACACATCGTGTAGAGCTGCCAGTTGTGAAGGAAGTGTTATCTGATAAGCCACATCCCCCACTCTTCTTATGATGGGAAACGGTCCCACAAATCTCGGTGATAGTTTCCCCTTCTTCCCAAACCTCATGTGTCCTTTCCGTGGCGAGACCTTTAAGAATACCATGTCCCCCACTTCAAATTCCAGAAACCTTCTTCTTTTGTCAGCGTAGCTCTTTTGCCGACTTTGTGCAGCCAATAACTGTTGACGTATCAACTGAATTTGTGTTGTGGTCTCTGCAACCAACTCAGGTCCTATTAGTGCAGGCTCACCAGCCTCTGTCCAGCACACTAGTGATCTACAAGGCCTACCATATAAAGCCTCGTATGGAGCCATCTGAAGACTTGCCTGATAACTGTTGTTATACGAGAATTCTACCAGTGGCAAGTGGTCCTCCCATCCACCCTTGAAATCTAACATGCATGCTCTCAGCTTGTCTTCCAAGGTTTGTATCGTTCTCTCCGACTGTCCATCAGTCTGTGGATGAAATGCGGTGCTAGTCAGTAGATCTGTTCCCATAGCTGACTGCATGCTTTGCCACACTCTGTCGGTAAATAGGCCATCTCTGTCAGATACTATAGTTCGGGGAATGCCATGTAGCTGAATGATTTCTTTGATATACCGCCGACCCAACATCTCAGATGAATCCGTCATCTTGATAGGAATAAAATGCGCAGACTTGGTCAGTCGGTCTACCCCGACCCATATAGCATCATTTCCCTTTGAAGATCTCGGCAACCCTGTCACAAAATCCATGGAAATGTGCTCCCATTTCCATTCTGGTACTAGTAAGGGTTTGAGTAACCCTGGTGGCTTCTGATGTTCCGTCTTAACTTGCTGACAAGTTAAACAGTGCGCCACAAATTTCGCCATATCTCTTTTGAGTCCGTACCACCAATAATGTCTCTTCAGGTCATGATACATTTTGGTGCTACCCGGATGAATGGAGAGCTTGGATTGATGTGCCTCAATCAATAGCTCTTTCCTACAGTTCTTTGGCACATATACTCTTCCTCGGAATAAAAGACCCTGTTCTTGTCGTAATTCTCACTCCGGTACGACTATGCCAGTAGACATCTTGGCCCATATCTCCTCCACCTCCGGATCTGCGCGTCACTCTTGTTCAATCTTGGTAACCATGTTGGATTGTATAACTAAATTGTATATGGTCCCATGGTTATTGAGATAGAGTTTAAACTCTCAAATGGTATTCAACATCTCCCATTCTGTTCTAATCAAACATGCCACGGATGCATGTGATATGCGGCTGAGGGCATCCGCCACCTTGTTCGCCTTGCCTGGATGATATCGAAGTGTGAATTCATAATCCGCCAGATACTCCATCCATCGGCGATGCCTCAAGTTGAGTTCTTTCTGATCAAATAAGTATTTCAGGTTCTTATGATCAGAAAACACTTCAAATTTCTCGCCATAGAGATAATGTCTCCAGCTTTTGAGAGCGAAGACCACTGCGGCTAATTCCAAATCGTGCGTCGGATAGAGGCGTTCATGTATTTTCAGCTGTCTGGATCCATACGCCACCACACGATTACTTTGACTGAGTGTACACCCCAGTCTCTCTCCTGATGCATCACAGTATACCTCATAATATTTGCCTCTTTCAGGCAAAATTAATATAGGAGTAGTGGTAAGCTTCTTCTTCAGCTCTTCAAACCTTTGATTGCACAGATCTGTCCACTCATACTTGACTCCTTTCTGAGTGAGTCGAGTCAATGGAGACGCTATTTTGGAAAAATCCATGATAAATTTCTGATAATAACCCGCCAATCCTAAAAAACTACTGATTTCGGTTACATTCTTTAGTGCTTTCCAGTCTTTCACTGCCGCCACCTTAGTCGGATCTGCGGCTATTCCTTCCTCGGATATAACATGTCCCAAGAAATTCACTTGAGATATCCAGAACTCACACTTACTGGCCTTGGCATATAGCTTATTCTGCCTCAAAGTATTCAAGACTATCCGTAGGTGCTCTGCATGTTCCTCCTGACTCTTGGGATAGATCAGGATATCGTCAATGAACACAATGATGAACTGGTCTAGATACGGACGGAAGATCCTGTTCATTAAATCCATGAACACCGCCGGTGCATTTGTGAGTCCAAATGGCATGACTAGAAACTCGTACAGTCCATACCGAGTCCTGAAGGCGGTCTTCTCTATATCTTCCTCCCTAACCCGGATTTGATGATAACCAGACATCAAATCAATCTTTGAAAAATGGCTGGAACCCTTCAATTGATCGAATAAGTCATCGATCCTAGGTAAAGGGTACTTGTTCCGGACAGTTAGCTGATTCAGCTTCTGATAATCTACACACATTCGGAGTGAACCGTCCTTCTTCTTTACAAACAACACTGGAGCTCCCCATGACGATGTGTTGTTTCGGATCAACCCAGCCTGAGCAGTTCATCAATCTGCTTCTTTACCTCAGACATCTCTGCTGGCGCCATCCGATAATGTGGTAAAGACACTGGTGCAGTGCCAGGGTATAACTTGATTTCGAAATTAAGCTCCCTCATGGGTGGTAAACCAGGGAGTTCCTTTGGAAAGACATCCGTAAACTCTTTCGCAATTGAGTGAAGTTCAGTAATTGGTGCTTTATTTATGATGATATTATTCAATACCACGTGGTTCAACCCTTCCTGCAGTCCACTCTGCTTGTCTGTACGAACCACATATTGTTTTCCTTCGGGTGACCAAAATGTCACTCTTCGGCGATAACAATCAATGTTGGCCTGGAACTTAGCCAACCAATCCATGCCGAAGATTATATCATACTCAGTCATGTCGAGTACCAGATAATTGAACTCAAATCTGAGTCCAGCTAGTTCAGTATTAACTGTTGTGCATATAAGTCCTAATGCCGAGTCTCCGACAGGGACGACACAATTGTGAATGTTTTGGCTAATCTTTGAACTAAGGTATCGGTAGCAGTTATAAATGATGCAGCTATGAAGGAATGTCCAGCTCCCGAATCAAATAGTGCATATGCATAAGAACTACTCACTACCGCCATACCTTGTATTACTGAGTGATCTTCATCCGCTGGAGGTACTAGAGAAAACACCCGTCCAACTCCAGTAGGGTTAGGCACCCGTCCTCCCCGATTATGCATCCTGCCTCCCCGGGAGTTAGCTGGTCTGGCCGGCGGTCAAAATGATCCTCGGGAGTAAGAAAGTCGGTTGAGTTTTGGACAGTCTTTCCTGAGGTGTCCCGGCTGGTCACAGTGAAAGCAGCATCCCATACCTCTAGAAGCCTAAGTGACTGCTACAGATTGAGAGGGCTGGTTGAGACGAAAGCCCCCATTAGATCCAACAGATGGTGAGGGTCTGCTGAAGTTCGGTCGGAACTTCTTGTTAGGCTGATACGTACCCCTCCCACTCGGTGCTCGACGGTTGTCAACTCTTGCAAACTCAGCCAATTCCTGCTCCACAATGGTGGCTTTGCTAACCACTTCCACCAACGTGGTTGCTTTGAACACGGTCACTCTGGCCCTAATGTTTGGCTGCAACCCACGCTCAAACTTACGAGCCTTCGGTACTCCGTGTCCATGATATAAAATGCATAAATTGATAGGCTGAGAAATTCCTGATGGTACTCAGCTACTATCATCGAGCCTTGCACCAATGACAAAAAGGCCTGAATCTGACGTTTTTTCTCCTCCTCCGGAAAATTGTGATCTAAGAACGTCGCTGAGAATTGCTCCCAGGTCATAGCAGTCCTTTCTCCTTCTGGCACAAGTGCCTGTTGTTTCTCCACTATCTCCCACCACTTTCCAGTATCATCTATCAGTTGTGACGTGGCCAGTAGAATCTTGTGAGCATGACTCTTGATATTCAATAGAGTCAGTATTTGAGAGATCGTTTTCAACCATTTCTCTGCTCCAACATGCCCTTCTCTCCCCTTGAAGTAAGGAGGGCGCTGTTGTTGGAAGTCTCAGACCATGTTCCGGTCATTAGCCTCACTCGTGCTTCCACCTCCATTCATATGTTGTTGGAGGACAGATGTAACTACTGCTTGTACCAAGCTTTGTAGTTCAGGAGGCACAAATGGTATAGTCACGTTGCTGTTGTTGTTCCCTTCTTCCTCCCGTCGATATGAAGGGTCACTATCCTCCTCTTCTCGTCGAGAGTGATGCGATTCTTCCTCATGTACTGATTTCTCCTTGTCATGTATTGATTTCTCCTTATCATGTACCGATGTCTCCTTCTCATGTACCACTTTCTCTTTCCCTTTATCAACTTGTCAAGTCTTTCTTTTTGGCGCCGTCTCGCCAAAGCCAATTTGTAATACTTTCTCCTTTCCCTTCTGATTTTGTAGGCTCTTTCTTGTTGGAGCCATTTCTTCCTAATTCATGGAAACATTATTGGCTTAGTTTTCTTGGCAACATACTTTAAACACTATAAATCCTCATAGAATCAATGAATTGCATATTCTATATATATTCATATTTCATCCTTGTTCAAGGGTTGGTAGGGTTAAAACAAACCCTATAAAGAACAAAATGCACCCACAACCCTTACAAAATAACCCTCTTTTTAATGACCTTTCTTACTACTTCTTAGCCTAGTCTTCCGTAGAAGATCCTGCATCATCAGCGAAGATAAAGTAACTCTCAAGGCATGTCATCGACATGTGACCCAGTACTCCACATGTCAAACAGGGTATTATCCCCGGTCCTCCAATGTAAGGACAATTAGTCCTTGCCTCTCCGTGCCCATGAAGTCCACAAGCCGGGCAAACAACGTCTAGAGGGTGAGAACAATATGTACAGCTGTGCCCATCCTGGTTACACAACTCGCACATATAGTCGGGACCTATCTCCCCAACCGATTCCATTATCAAAGGAATATCTTCCATAGGATCCTCCGGAAAAGGTGCTAGATCCTCTTCAACTTCCTCGGGAGGTCCCTCTTGGAAGTCCACGTTCACTTCCATGTTGGAGTTGTTGGAAGCCGACACCAAATCTATTGGACAGCTAAGGGTTCCTTTATCCCACAACTCCGTATACTCCACGTTACTCGACATATCTGTATCATAACATAGAACTCATAAATAATCAACAGCAGTTCTAATAAAACCAATCTTGATTTTGGGAAATTTCTTGTGTAAATCATATCATGTACTGTGTTGGGGAAATTGCCAAATCTTCACTCTTTGTTTTCTTTTGTTTCTGGGGAAAATCTCTAGATTCCTGTTGTTTGTTTCTCAATGTGGCGATATCAGGGGAGTGCATCCTACTTTGCTATGTTTGATATGTCCAGTTATAATGACTGTACTTTACTTTGCTATCTTTCATTGTCGTTCTCAGATTGATTGTTCAGTCTGACTCAATCAAAGTAAATTAATCCAGCCCCCAGTCAGCGGACTCCGAAGAGTCAGTCAGTTCGGATTCTTATATGTCAGTGAGACATGAAACCGTCTTAATCTTACTTCGATGTTTCAACTTCCCGTTTCGCTCTGATACCAACTGTAACGCCCCGCCCTTTCCGAGATTCAGAGTCTAATTTTTTTTTTTAAATAATAATATAATAACACCGGAAGAGGGCGGACGACGCCACGACGCGAGTTAAGTTCAGACTTCCAAAGTCTGACCCTTAACTGGCCACCCATGTGAGCATGGACTAAACCCATGAAAAGAAACCACACACGGAACTAATCAAGTCATTCGGAATAAACTAAACTAAATGCAGAAATAAACTGAATAGATAGCAAGTACAAGTCTCTCTTTAAAATTACTTAAACCAAATATCCAATATCAAACTATAAGCAAACCATAGCAAAGTTACTAGCTATTACATGTCCATAAACGTAATTCAAATGACAGTAAATATAATTACATTCCAATAATCAAGCGTTTAAACTTGGCTCCCCTCCAGGTCCACGACCTTCTCTTTCCCTTTTCCTCTTCTTGCATTATCCTCTAAGGATAGAATTAGGGCGTTAGATCAACACGCCCAGTAGGTTTTCCGATTAAGGCTACCACATGGTTAGTATATATAAACATGCGTATATCATAATATATATGGTCATCAAAAACAGATAAATCAATGCTATGTATGTATGCACATGTAATGAGTCCCTCCCATCACACATATACATAGCCATCACTTGACGAGACTCTCATCATCAAGGTAAATCACAATGCTCTTTCATTTCTTTCTGATGATACTCCTCCTGGCGGGACCCTCATTGCCTAAGGAGGCCGATGTGGTTCTCATCATCATAATATTCCTCCTGGCGGGACCCTCATTGCCTAAGGAGGCCAATGTAACTCTTATCAACATGATACTTCTCCTGGCGGGACCTTCATCGCCTAAGGAGGTCTCACAGTTGCATCACAGCATATCAACGGAGTGTGGCTCCGTGTTCCATAATCATCATCCCATGTCCATGCATGAGATGTCAATGAATAGATGCAATATGTAAGTAAATCTCATCATTCAAAATTCAATAGGATAAATAATATAACAATGTCCCGTAAAAACCATTATAAAAATAAATATAAATGTGGTTACAAGTAGGTAAGAAACCTACTCAAAGTTCACTTAGATTGACTGCTCTTTAGAACCGTCACCCGTTCACGACTTGAATACCGTTCAAAGAATCCCGTTACCTTATTTTCATGGCAGCAAGTTAAACATAAATCCACTTAATTTCCAACAAAGCCTAGGTTCCAAAAAACACTTTGTGGGGTTCGGCCATACCCCATGGTCCCTCATTAACGCCTAGGTGGGGGTTTCATCTGTGAGATGAAACTCCCACCGCGCCACCCCCCCCCCCCCCCCCCCCCCCCCCCTTGCTGCCCTCCAACGTGTGGAGTGGTGTGTGTTTAAGATCAAGACAACCCTTCATATTCCATTTGACTCACTTGAACTCAAGGCCCCTTTGATTTCTAACTCAACTCACCCAACTCACTACACTTAATGCATTTCATTTAATGTACTTGAGTCAACTCATTACTTGATTTAATTCCAACTCATTTCAATCCCAACTCAAACTGATTTAACTCATATTTGAGCTCACTTGAGGGTCTACACGGTCAACCATGGTCCACATGGTCAATACGACCCATTGGGTCCCCATTTAGCCCATGAATCCAATTTAACGCCATGACCCAATCATGGGTTGTTTTAGCCATTTGCATGTGATTTTCATATGTGCCTCAAGCCTACCCATTTATGCTCCATTTAGTTTCCATTCATTTCAGCTTAACCCCATTAAATTTGGGCTCACCCAATGGTCAAACAAGTCCATTATGACCCATTGGGTCCTAATTGGGTTGTTTGACCCAATTAACCATATTGACCCAATTTGATATTCATTACCCATTCATGATAAATTGACCCTTATAATATGTTCATAGGGTCTTAATTTGAACAATCCGCCCCACCATGTTCTCATTTACAATCACATTTATTAAATTCACCAATCCAGTGGCATTTTCGTAAATATTCATATTATTGAGAAATCGTGGTGTTACACATAGACCCAAACTTAGCCCATAAAATGGCTCATGGGGTTCGGCCATACAACATGGCCGAGCCCATGATGTCATTTTCCTCATTTTTCTTGGATCATTTACCACATCTTTGATACACAACTAAGTCCCTTTTTGAGGGGGATTCCATCATACATTTTGGTCATCATCATTAACCACTTTTAACCTTTTAAACTTACCAACATTCCCCTCATCTTCATAGTTCCAAAAACATCTAAGTCCACCAAATCTCTCTATGGGGTTCTTGTTTCAAACATTCCAATATTTATATATGGTTTATGCTCAGCACCTTAGCCATAATAACATTATGGTTCAGCCATGCAATGGCCGACCCACAACCTTACCCATATATCCATTTAAAAATGCTTTTAAGACATTCATAATGTTCCATGATCTTTATCCCTCAAAACCCCCAAAAATAACCAATATCTTTCCATGGGGTTCGGCCACTTTGATCCATGTTCTTCCCTTTTTAACCATCATTAGCCATGATTTTAACTCTTCATAGGTTCGGCCATATAATGGCCGGATCATGCTTCCTTAGCCATTTTATTTAACAAGTGTTTATTGAGCACTTACCAATACCGCGACTCCTCTGGTTCTTTCACTCCTTCTTAATCCTTTACTTCCTTAGCCTCTCCTTCTTCCTTCTTGTTCTTTTGGCCGAGAATGACCTTGTGCAAACCCCTTGGAGTGGTTCAGCCAAATGAGGTTTTGATTAAGAGGAAAGATAGAATTTCAGCCT
The DNA here is from genome assembly GCA_022113865.1 of Chimonanthus praecox. Taxonomy (NCBI): domain Eukaryota; kingdom Viridiplantae; phylum Streptophyta; class Magnoliopsida; order Laurales; family Calycanthaceae; genus Chimonanthus; species Chimonanthus praecox. The sequence continues at coordinate 25,651,574 of CM039091.1, forward strand.
TGGTTGTGAATGATAAAACTTTGAGATGCAACTCCTTTGTTCTAAGTCCACTTTGTCTTGGTGGAGTGATCGGCCAAGGACTGATTTGTGTGAGAGACAACCAGCCAATGTTCTTTGTCTTGAGAGGTCGGCCAAGGGAGGGAGGGAGAGAGAGAGAGAGAGAGAGAGACTAAAATGAAAATTCCTTTGCTTAATGAAATTCAGCCCATGGTGGTGTCTCTTGGTGGCACCACTTGTAACTCCCATTTGCATTCATCTCCTTCACTTATTCCATTTGGGGGTTTCATCCTTGAGATAAAACCCTCCAACGGTTTTTGGCTCTTGGACTGCCTTGGCGCAACCTTATCCATGTGTGAACCCATTTGTAACTCCATTCCTTAATGCCTCCCTTGGGGGTTTCATCCTTGAGATGAAACTCCCAAGGCACCCAACGGCTTCCAATGGTTATCTTGGTGTATCCTTTCTTCCCATCATCCTTCTCTCATTAAGGTTCCATGTGAGAGTTTCATATTGAAATGAAACTCCCAACTCCCATAGGCTACAACGGCTAGCCTTTGTTGGCCTTGTGTAACCGCCACTCTATATTAGTTACCCATGTGGGAGTTTCATCCATGAGATGAAACTCCTTGAGCCCAACGGTTTTGTCTTAGTCCTGGGACCACCCAACCATCCAACTCCTCTTTAATTCTTATTTGAATTTGAAATAAAAACTCCTTCACTCGTCCTTTAAATTTTCATGTGGGGGTTTCATCTCGAAATGAAACTCCCATGTGCTAAACCATCCTTCCCATTGGCTGTCCATTTGAAGTTTCATGCATGGAATAAAACCTCCATGCAATCCAACGTGTATAAGGGTTTGAATTTGAAATAAACTTCTCACCTTATGTAACTCCCATAAAACCGCCACCTCCATTCATTGTTTATCTAAGAGTTTCATGCATGAGATGACCTCCCATGCATTCCAACATGTGGAGTGGTTTTAAATTTGAAACTACAACCCTTCAACTTCACACTTCACTCCTTTGAGATAAATATCTCCATAATTTCCCATCCAACTCATATGACTCAACTACCCATTAAATTCAACTCAATCCAAACTCAATCATATAATTCAACTCAATCCAAACTCAATCATTTAATTCAACTCCATCCAAACTCAAACATTTAATTCAACTTAACCCAATTAAGCTTGAGCTCACCCAATGGTCAAACAAGTCAAATACGATCCATTGGGTCCCAATTGGGTCTTTTGACCCAAATAATCACCTTGACTCAATTAAATGCACCTTACCCATTTACTTGAATTGATCCTTATAACATATTCATTGGGTCTTAATTGAACAATGAACCCCACAATTCACCCATCTAAGGTCATATCCTTTAAATTCACCATTTCAATGGCAATTTTCGTAAAATATTGATAAACTAAAAATCTGGGGTATTACATTTTCGTCTAGAAAATTGAGCGAAGTAGGGTTCCAAACAATTTACACAAATAGCTCAGGGTGAGCTGTTCTCATTTCCGATTCAAGTTCCCAAGTGGCTTCTTCATTACCATGTCGATCTTATACCACCTTGACGAACTGAATTGCTCGGTTTCGTAATACCCTTTTCTCTATCTCCACCACTCTGACAGGTTTTTCTATGTATGTCACGTCGCTTTGCACCTCTATGTCTTGTACATTCAAAACGTGTGAGGGATCAGGATTGTACTTCCTCAACATAGATATATGAAACACATCGTGCAACGATGCCAACTGTGAAAGAAGTGCCAATTAATAAGCCACCTCCCCCATCCTCCTTATGATTGAAAACGGCCCCACATATCTTGGCGACAGTTTCCCCTTCTTTCCAAATCTCTTGTGTCCTTTCCGTGGCGAGACTTTCAAGAACACCATGTCCCCCACCTGGAATTCAAGGAACCTCTTTCTCTTGTCAGCGTATCTTTTCTGACGACCCTGTGTAGCCAGTAGGTGTTGCCGTATCAACTGTATCTGCGCTGTAGTCTCTGCAACCAACTCAGGTCCAATCAGTGCAGGCTCACCGGCCTCTGTCCAGCATACTAGTGATCTATATGGTCTACCATATAAAGCCTCAAAGGGAGCCATCTGGAGGCTTGCTTGGTAACTGTTGTTATAGGAAAACTCTACCACCGGCAAGTGATCCTCCCATCCACCCTTGAAATCTTGCATACATGCTCTCAGTATATCCTCCAATGTTTGTATTGTCCTCTTAGACTGCCCATCAGTCTGTGGATGGAATGCTGTGCTAGTCAGTAGATCCGTCCCCATGGCCGACTGCATGCTCTGCCACACTCTGCTGGTGAATCGACCATCTTTGTCGGACACAATAGTCCGGGGAATACCATGCAATCTGATGATATCCTTGATATACCATCGACCCAAGGTCTCAGATGAATCAAACATCATGATGGGAAGAAAATGTGCCGACTTGGTCAATCAGTCTACCAAGACCCGTATCGCATCGTTGCCCTTTGAGGACCTCGGTAACCCTGTCACAAAATCCATGGAGATATGTTCCCATCTCCACTCTGGCACCGGTAAGGGTTTGAGTAACCCTGGTGGCTTCTGATGTTCCGTCTTAACTTGCTGACAAATTAAGCAGTGGGCAACAATTCTACTACATGTCTTTTGAGTCCATGCCACCAGTAGTGTCTCTTTAGGTCGTGATACATCTTAGTGTTGCCTGGATGAATAGAGAGTTTGCTCTTGTATGCCTCAATCAGTAATTCTCGTCTGCAGCTCTTAGGTACATATATCCTTCCTCGGAATACAAGACCCTATCCTGGTTGTAACTCCCATTCCGGTATGACTTCACCAGTAGACAACTTGGCCCATATCTCCTCCACTTCCGGATCTATACGCAACTCCAGTTCAATCTTGGAGACCATATTGGACCGTATGATCAGATTGTACATACTTCCATGGTTATTGATGTAAAGATTAAACTCTCGAATGGTATTCAGCATCTCCTATTCTGTTCTGATCAAACATGCCACTGATGCTTGTAATATGCGGCTGAGGGCATCTGCCACCTTGTTCGCCTTGCCAGGTTGATATCGAAGTGCGAACTCATAATCCTGCAGATATTCCATCCATTTGCGCTGCCTCAGGTTGAGCTCTTTCTGATCAAACAGGTACTTCAAGCTCTTATGATCTGAAAACACTTCAAACTTCTCGCCATAAAGATAATGTCTCCAGCTTTTGAGAGCGAAGACTGCTGCGGCTAGTTCCAGATCATGAGTAGGATAGAGGCGTTCATGTATTTTCAACTATCTTGAACCATAAGCCACCACTCGCTGACTTTGATTGAGTGAACACCCCAGTCCTTCTCCTGAAGCATCGCATTGTACCTCATAACCCTTGCCTCTTTCCGGCAAAGTTAGGATAGAAACAGTGGTAAGTCTCTCCTTCAATTTTCAAATCTCCGATTGCACAGATCTGACCACTCATATTTGACTCCTTTTGGAGTGAGTCGAGTAAGTGGAGATGCAATCTTGGAGAAGTCCATGATAAACTTCCTATAGTAACCAGCCAATCCCAGGAAGCTACGGATCTCCATCACATTTTCGGCGCTTTCCAATCTCTCATTGCCACCACCTTACCCTGGTCCACTGCTATACCTTCTGCTGATATAACATGCCCCAAAAAGTTGACCTTAGTGTAAGGTCTTGGAATTTTGGAATTAATATAAATGTGAATATTATTTATTTTAATGATGGAAATTAGAAAATTGGTGGAGTAAATGGTAAATGGGCCAAAATTGGATAAAGGCCCAAGTGTGGCCCAATAGACTATGGTTTGGATTTATATTTATTTAAATGGGTCAAGAATGGTCAAATGGGGTCAAATACCCATTTGGGACCTAATGGGTCAAGATGGTTATGCTCTAAGGTAAATGGGCTAGATGGAAATGTAATTGGGCCATGGGCCCAATGGTGATCCATTTAGAGTGGGCTTAGTGAAATTTAATCACCCTAAGTAATTTGGAATTAAACAATGATTGGTGGGGCCGGCCACCATGGTTGACTTGGTCAACCATGGGTGGAATAATGGGAATTAGGATAAATAAAAAATGAAGTAACCTAAGATTAATTACCAAATTAATTAAATACTTAAATTAACAAGTTGGTGGCTAAATGGGGTTAGATTGGTCAAATGGAGACCAAGCTACCCCACCTCAAAATGTTAAACACGTTGGGACTTAGAGGAGTGGAGTTGTAAGCCATAAAGCAACTTAAATATCTCAAAAATATCTTAAGGTTGGTGAAGGTAGTTAATGTAAAGTAAAAAAATGGGGATAAGGCTTGATGTCTTTTCCCATTCTATTTTCATTCAACTCTCTCCATTTTCACTCTCCCATGGTCGTCCCCTACATCCAAGTGAAGGAGAGAAAGAGAGTTAAGGAAAAGAGAAGAGAAGGAGAGAAGAAAGAAGTGGAATTTTGAGAGAAATCACTCTAAGGTAAAGGGTTATCATCTTCCTCTCATCATCTTTCCTCTTTTCCTCTCTCAATTCAAACCTAACATGGCCGATTCTAGGGTTAGGAGTTGCCACCCTTGATCAAAGATCTTGACCTATCAAAGATCAAGAGGAAGGAGAGAGGAGGCTAAGGAGACCGACGGGAGCGGCGGAAATCGGAGGAGACGTCGGATAGTGAGTATTTCTTAAATAAAAGAATTTTGAATTTTAGGGTCTAAGAAATGGAATTTATTTTTGTGAAATAAATGGTGGATAGGTGATTTTATACTATGGAATTTAGATGCATTAAATGGAAGGGTGGAAGATGGAGAAAACCCTAAATGGGTGAATTAGGGTTAGGGTAAGAAATTGGAGAAATATATTGTGTGCATTGTGTGATTGATTAAATTGAACATGGAATTGGGTACTTGGAAATAAGAATCATGGGCCATAGGGTTCTGCCATATAGTATGGCCGAACCCCATGGTGGGTGATTAGCCATTTGATGTAAAATGGTTAGGGTTAATGAATGGAAGATAATGAAGGTGGCTAATGGATTTTTGGGTTGTAAATGAATGAATGGGGATGAGTATTAAAAGGGTTTTATGATGAAAAATGCAATGGGATTTTATGGCATTAAGAAGGCATAAAAGAGAAGGAATTGTGAACCATGGGTTCGGCCATGGTGCAAGGCCGAACCCTAGGTTGTTATGTGTGAAATTAGCTAGGGTCTTAGGGTTTAAAAAGCCATGGAAAATGGGAAGATGGGTGGGTTTAATATTTTGGGTGAATATAGGTATTATGGAGCAATGAATGATGAATCATGAACCATGGGTTCGGCCATGGTATATGGCCGAACCCTATGGTGATGAAATGATGATTAAATGGTGGGGTTTAAAGGATAATGTGTTGATGAATTTTGGGTTTCAAATGAACAAAAGTAATGCTCCAAATGGGGCTAAGAATATGGTTTAGTTGCATGATGTAAACCCCTCAAGGAGGGATTATTGGTGGATCTAAAATGTAACAATGGACCCAAGAAAAAAATGGGGAACAAGACATCATGGGTTCGGCCAGGGTATGTGGCCGAACCCATGACCCATTTTGTAGGTCATTGTATGAGCTAAGGTTGGGTCCATGTTTGTGTTTAGATGATGGAAAATTTTATTAAATTAGATGGCTGATTTTGTTTCATGTTGGGTCATGGTTAGTGAATAAATAAAGGACCTAAGTTGTGGATTAAATTTTGGGCTTAAGTAGGTGTGAATTAATGAAAAATTGTTTATGTGAAGGGTAGTGGCAAAAATGGTAAATATGGGCTAAAATGAAGAAACCCACTAAGTTATGATTTACGGGCTTGGAAATGATTAAAACTTGGATTGATTTGGTAATTTAATAAGGTACCGGATAGCGCGAGCGGTACGCGAGTCGGTAGCCGGATTGTCGGACGAAAACGAAATAAAGACCCGAGTCGGTGTTCGGTAGGATTCCTACCTATTTGTAAGCCATGGATGTGTGATGGTATTCTTGTCATATTTTATTGATTTTGGTATTTATCTTATGATGGGTTTTTACAATTATGGATGCTATGTTTAAGATGGATTTTATTTAATGGCTATGAACTATGATTAAGGTTATGCATTATAAATTAAGGCTATGTATGATATCTTAAGGCTATGAGTTATAAATAATAGCATAATGCATTACATCTCATGCATGGCATGGGCGGAAAAAAATAAACAAATCGGAGTCCATGCTCCGTCGGGGCGACCGAAAAACAGGCATGGGGATATTTTGATAACAGGAGTCCATGCTCCATCGGGGTGACCGAGAACAAGCATGGGGACACCTTGACGAGGGTTTGCCGTCAAGGGGATTTTTTCCGGTTGGACATATCTTGACGAGGTTTTCCGTCAAGGGGGATAATACAGTATAATGGCATTTTCATAATTAATTGGGTATTTCTTCCCTGCTATCTGAAGAACTGGTAGGATAGTTCTATTATCATCTGCAGTTATTTTTATGTTTCGCGAGCTTACTTCTACGCGTGAACCGTACTCGTGGACTTATGTTCCACGCACGCGTAGGGTTGGCCAGTTAAGGGCCGGGCTTTAGAAACTCGGAACTTAACTCGCGTCGTGACGTCCGCGCCTTTCGTCACTGTAAAAAAAAAATAGGCTCTGACTTTCGGTGAAAAGGGGCGGGCGTTACACTTAGATAGTCGAAATTCGCACTTGCTTGCTTTGGCATATAGTTGGTCCTTCCTCAAGGTATCCAGAACTATCCGTAAGTGCTCAGCATGTTCCTCCTAACTCTTGGAATAGATCAGGATGTCATCAATAAATACAATCACGAATTAGTCCAAGTAAGGACGGAAGATCATGTTCATTAATTCCATGAACACAACCGGTGCATTGGTGAGTCCAAACGGCATGACTACAAACTCATATAGTCCATACCGCGTTCTGAAGGCTGTCTTCTCGATGTCCTCCTCCCTAACCCGGATTTGATGGTATCCGGACATCAGGTCAATCTTAGAGAAGTGGCTGGAACCTCTAAGTTGATCGAATAAATCATCGATCCTGGGTAGAGGATACTTGTTTCTGACAGTCAGCTGGATCAATTTTCGGTAATCCACACACATCTGGAGTGTACCGTCCTTCTTCTTCACAAATAATACCGGAGCTCCCCAAGACGATGTACTGTTCCGAATGCACCCCAGTCTAAGTAGTTCATCAATCTGCTTCTTTAACTCAGACATCTCTGTTGGTGCCATCCGGTAATGTGGTAATGATACTGGAGCAGTGCCAGGGTACAACTTGATCTCAAAATTAATCTCCCTCATGGGTGGCAAGCTAGGGAGTTCTTTTGGGAATACATCCGTGTAGCCTTTTACTATTGCCGAAAGTTCAGCCACCGGTGCCTTGTTTATTCTGATACTGTTCAATACCAGATGATTCAACCCTTCATGCAGTCTGCTTTGTTTGTCAGTGCGCACCACATATTGCTTTCCCTCGGGTGATCAAAATGTCACCCTGCGGCGATAGCAATTAATGTTCACCTGAAAGCTAGCCAACCAGTCCAAGCCAAAGGCGATGTCGTACTCAGTCATATCGAGTACCACATAGTTGAGCTCAAATCTGAGTCCAACGAGTTCAGTATTCACTGCTGTGCATATAAGTCCCAACGACATGTCTCTGACAGGGGATACAATGGTAAGTGATGTGGACAATTTTTGTACTAATGTTCCAGTTGCGGATATGAATGCAGCAGATATAAAAGAGTCAGATGCTCCAGTATCAAATAGTGCAAAGGCGTAGGAACTACTGACTACAGCCATACCTTGAATCACGGAGTGATCCACCGCTGCTGGAGGAGCTAAGGTAAACAACCGTCCAGATCCTATAGGCGCCCGACCTGCTTGGTTAAATGTCCTGCCTCCTCGTGAATTAGCTGGTCTAGCTGGTGGGCGGAATGAACCCCTGGAATGAGAGGGTCTGCTAAGCTGTGGGCATTCCTTCTTAAAGTGACCTGGCTGATCACAATGGAAAAAGTTGTTCACCCTTCTGGGAGCCTGTCAGAGTGATGCTGATGGGGAGGGCTGGTTGTGACAAAAGCCCCTTGTTGACCCAGTAGAAGGTGAGGATCTGCTAAGTTCGGTCGGAACTTCTTGTTGGACTGAAATGTACCTCTCCCACTCTGACCTCGGCAGTTGTCAAACCGCACTATATCAGCCATCTCTTGCTCCGCTATTGTGGCCCTGCTGACCACCTCTGCCAGTGTAGCTACCTTGAAAATGGTTACCTTCTCCCTAATGCTCGGCCGTAGGCCCCGCTCAAACTTGCGAGCCCTTCGGTATTCTGTATCCACCATATATAGAGCATAACAGGACAAACTGAGGAACTCCTGATGATACTCTGCCACCGTCATGGTACCTTGTACCAAAGATAGAAACGCTTGAGTATGGCGCTCCTTCTCCTCGTCGGGGAAGTAATGGTCCAAAAATGTAGTTGAGAACCCCTTCCAAGTCATTGCAGTCCTTTCTCTTTCTGGACGGAGTGCTCGCTGCTTCTCTACTACCTCCCACCATTTACCGGCATCATCGATCAATTGCGATGTAGCCAGTAAGATCTTGTCATCATGACTCGAGATCTTTAATAGGGTCAGGATCTGAGTAATCTTCTTCAACCAGTTTACTGCTCCGACAACCCCTTCTTTCCCTTTGAAGTAAGGGGGAGTTGTTGCTGGAAATCCCTGACCATGCTCCTATCATTGGCCTCGCTAGTGGTCCCATTTCCGTTCAAGTGTTGTTGAAGAACCGAAGTGACCGCTGCTTGGACTAAACTTTGTAGTTCGGGTGGTACCACTGGTATATTCACTGCCATCAAGGTCTTCCCACGAATGCCTTACGGACGCCCCGACGGAGCGTGGCCTCTGGTTACTAATCATTCCTCCCATGCCATGCATGAGATGCTAATGAGAACACATGCTATTTTAATTTATAAACATAGCATTAAAAACCTCACATTTGAAACATATCATTTTGCAACATACTTCATCAAAATAAGATTAAAACATCATACATAATCCATGGTTTCAAAGAGGGAGAATCATACCAATGACAACTAGTTTGGCCCTACGTTCTTGTCCGAAAATCGTTCACGACCGTATACCGTTTGTGAGGTCCCGTCACCTTGTTACATATTAACAAGTCAAACTAAAGTCCCATTTGATTTACAATAATGTCCAAATTCATAACACACTTTGTGGGGTTCGGCCATACACCATGGCCGAACCTCACTCACTTCGTTTTAGTGCCTCTCTTGATTTATTAATCATTCATCACCAAGTTAATCATTTAAACCCTTAACATAAATCCATAAACCAACCTTAGTGGGGTTCGGCCATGTAACATGGCCGAACCTCACTCAGTTGATTTGGTCCCTCTTTGATCTATTACTCCATCACCACTTAGTTAATCACTTACCAATTAATCATCTACCATTGGTAACCACCTAGGTACATAAAAACATTCCTTATGGGGTTCGGCCATACACCATGGCCGAACCCATGATCTTTCATTTTCTTGCCTATATTTACAACTTTGTCATTTATACAAATCCATAACCAATAACATAACCCATGAACATAGATGTATATAATTAAATCCATTATTTCCTTGTTCCATCCTCCATTCATTTAAACATGCATAACAACTCTAAATGTTCCTTTAACATGTTTCATCAAATGGTTCATTAAATGGTTTATGGGTTCGGCCATACACTATGGCCGAACCCAAGATATCTTATCTCCATATTTTATCATCTTAAGTTCATAAACCAGTCCCTCCATGGGGAGGTTTATGTCATATCCTTGGGTCTTTATTTGCAACTCCAAGTCCATGCATATGACTTCATTTAAATCTTCCATGATCATCAGTACTCTTCCATAGAAAACCTTTTAAATTTATTAACAATCTTCCATAGGGTTCGGCCATACACCATGGCCGACCCTCTGGTTCATAATCTTCTCTATAAAAAATCATTCATCCAAGATTATAATCCTTTGATGGAATTCCCATACAAAAATCCTTTTGAACCCTTTTAAACCTTTTAAAATCCTAAACATACATCTATGATTTCCATCTTTTCAATCCATTAAAAGTACCAAATGTCTTTCCATGGGATTCAGCCATGCACCATGGCCGAACTCTATGGTTCATCCTTTCCATTAAAACACAATATTCATCCCATAATTTTTCTTCCATGGGGTTCGGACATACAACATGGCCGAACCCTATGGTTCATCATTGGTCTTTAGCCATTATAAAATTAGGGTTCGGCCATGCAATGGCCGAACCATGTCCTTGACCCTTGACCCTCTTTTCTTATTTATGAAATTTATCGAGCACTTACCGATTCCGCGACTCCTCCGGTTTCTGTCTCTCCTTCTTGCTCCTTTCCTTCCTTAGCCTCTTCTTCCTACCTTCTTGCTCTTTAGTCGAGACTGATCTTGATGAAACTCCTTGGAGTGATTCAGCCAAGAGATATAGTTTGAGAGAGAGAGGAGAAGCTTGGGATAGAAAATACTCCAAATTCTTGTCTTGAGGGTGGTCGGCCTTGTATGAGAGGGAGAGAGTGAGATAAAATTCTCTAAGTGTTCTAGTATAGAAAAGTGATTCGGCCAAGAGAGGGAAAGGGGGAGAATGACTTGAAACCAAACTCTTTCCTTGGTTAATGAGGGTCAGCCAAAGGTGGTGTCCCTTGGTGGCACCCCTTTGTAACTCCCTTGCCCATTTTCCTCCCTCCTTAAAGTTCCATTTGGGGGTTTCATCCATGGGATGAAACTCCCATGTCCCCAACGGTATGCCTTGGTTTGAGTTGCGAAACAACAAAAAACCGCCACCTCTCGATTAATGGCCCATTTGGGGGTTTCATCCATGAGATGAAACTCCCATCTCCCAACGGTATTTTTTTGACTTGGACAACCAAAACCGTCCACTTTCATTGATGATCCATTTTGGGGTCTCACCCATGAGATGAAACTCCCACACTTCCAACGTGTAACCTTGACTTGATCTTGGTGGGGTACACCTCTCCACCTACCCACTCCACTAACTCTTTAACTCAACTCACCTCTTTAATTTAACTCATTTAAAATCAACTCAAACCCTTGCTTCCATTTCCAATTTAATTCAGCCCCACTTAATTTAAACTTGAACTCACTTGGTGGTCAACCAAATCAACCACGACCCATTGGGTCCGAATTGGGCATTTTGACACAATTAAATACATCTCACCCATTTAATTCAATTGAAACATAACCACCATTCGTTGGGTCTTAATTGGGCATTTGACCCAAATAGCAACCTTGACCCAATTAAATGCATCTTACCCATTTACTTTAAATTGAACCTTATACCATAACCGTTGGGTCTTAATTGGGCAATTGACCCAACACCTTACCCATCTAAGGTCCATATCTGTTAATTCACAAATTAAATGGCAAATTCCGTAAATATTTATACCTTGAAAATTCGGGGCATTACAATAGATCCCTCCATTCCTTGGCTTGTCCTTCATTCATTTAAATATGCATAGTTCCATAATGTCCATAAAAAATGGTTCAAGGGGTTCTGTAACGCCCCGCCCTTTCCGAAAAATCAGAGTCTATTTTTTTTAATAAGAATAAAACATCGGAAGAGAGCGGGCGGCGTCACGACACGAGTTAAGTTCGGACTACTCAAGTCTGAACCTTAACTGGTCACCCATGTGTACATGGACTAGACCATGATAATGGACCACACGTGGAACTAACAACAACTTGTGGAATAAACTCGACTATTTGCGGAATAGAAAGACTAGATAGTAAGTAACAGTCTCAATTGCTAATTAAGGTAAACAACCATCCATAGTTAATAATCTAATCAAACCATAGCAAGTATTAACTTATTACATGTCCAACAAAATATAGTTCAAATGACAGTAATAAAGAAGTCCAGTTCAACATTTAAGCGCTTAGGCTTGGCTCCCTTCCCGGTCATCAACCTTTTCTTTCCCTTTCCTTGTACCTGCATTCTCCTCTGAGGATAGAAATAGGGCGTTAGATCAGCGTGCCCAATAGGTTCCCGATCAGGGCTACCACATCATTAGCATATAAAACATGCATATATATCATAGTACATGATTAGTAAAAACAGGTAAAACAATGCTATGAAGTATGCACATTCAATGAGTCTCTCCCATCATGTACATTCATAGCCATCACTTGACGTGCCTCGCACCGTCAAGGTAAATCACAATACACTTCCCTCTCTTCATCACTGAGTTGATTCATATCACCTATTAGTCTCCTGGCGGGACTCTCATCGCCTAAGGAGACCAATGTGACTATGACCATCATGTTACTCCTCCTGGCGGGACTCTCATCGCCTAAGGAGGACGTAACTCATAATTACAACACTGTAGAACCTCAGTCAACATCTCATGTCCATGCATGAGATGCCAACGCTTTGTATGCCATTTGTAATGCATAACATATTATTCGAAACCACATAAAAATAAACAAGAGTCTCATAAAGAAAACTAGGGTAAAACTGTGGTTACAAGTAGGTAGGAAACCTACTGAAGATTCAATTCAGTATTTGATCTTTCTTTAGCGTCACCCGATCACTACTCGCTCGTCGTTCAACTTCCGGTACCTTATCCATATATCAGTCAATAAGTCATAACATCTTTTACTTATTCAATCACATCTAAGACCCATCCACATCATGTGGGGTTCGTGTCCGTACATCGAACCCTATGATCATTTCCATCATTGATCATTCCATCAATAATTACTTTTATACCATTTAGGCTAACCTTTTAGTTTTCCATATCTAAACCAACTTAGAAACTTTTCAATCAAACAAAATGGTCCATGGGGTTCGATGTACGGACACGAACCCCACATGATGTGGATGGGTTATTTATGTAATTTATTTTGAGAACCCTACTTCGCTCGATTTTCGGGACAAAATTTTTAAAAAGAGGGTTATATTGTAACACCCCAATTTCTCAATGAAGTGGATAATTACGAAAATGCCCCTGATGTGTTAAATTAATTATTTGTGATGTTAAGTAAGGAAATGGTGGGGCCCATTGCTCAAATTAAGATCATATAGCACATTATGAATGTCAAGTTTGATTGGATGGGAAATGTACATCAATTGGGGTCAAAAATGGCTAAATGGGTCAAAGGGCCCAAATGGGACCCAACGAGTCTTAATGGATTATTTGACTGTTGTATGAACTTAAATTAAATGGGGTCAAGCTGATTTGATTGGAAATCAAGTGGAGAAAAAATGGGTAGGCCTGATCCACATGTAAAAACCAAACTACAAATGACCAAAATACCCATAATTGGGTCATGGAGTCAAAAACGGGTCAAGGAGCTAAAGGGGGACCCAACGGGTCGGGTTGACTTTGTTGACTACAGCCAACCGTGTGGGCCCACAAATGAGTGCAATGGTGAGTTAAATCAAGTTAAGTGGAACTGATTTTATTTAATTTGAATTAAGAATGTGTTGACTCAAATGCATTAAATGATTGTCAATTAATGAGGTGAGTTGGACATGTGAGTTGGGTGAGTCAAAATGAAAATCAATGGGAGTGTAAATCAGTGAGTTCAGAGGGAATAGGAGTAGTTTGGCTCAGTCATAACCGCCAAAACAAGTCCCACACGTTGGGGACTTGTTGGGGTGATTTCCATGTTAAATCTTAAATGAAATGCATGGGAATTGGAGGTGATGCTTGGGAAGTTGAAAGGCTGCATAGGCTGATACCAACTGTAACGCCCCGCCCTTTCCGAGAAATCAGAGTCTAATTTTTTTTAATAAAAAATAAAACATCGGAAGAGAGCGGGCGGCGTCACAACGCGAGTTAAGTTCAGACTACTCAAGTCTGAACCTTAACTGGCCACCCATGTGTACATGGTCTAGTCCATGTACACATGGGTGGCCAGCTAAGGTTCAGACTTGAGTAGTCTGAACTTAACTCGCGTCGTGACGCCACCCACTCTCTTTCACTCTGTGTTTCTTTCAAAAGAAATTTTCAGACTCTGATTTTCGGAAGGGTGGAAAAGGGCGGGGTGGTTACAGGTTCGGCCATAAAACATGGCTGAACCCATGATGTTCATCTTCATCCTCCCTTTGCATCATTTACAACATTTATACCCATAATAAAGTCCCTCCATGAGGGGTTTAATCATTCATTTAGATTCATCATTTAAAACCCAAAGATCCATAATAACTCCCTTAAAATTTCTCCATGGGGTTTGGCCATACAACATGGCCGAACCCATGGTCCTTGGTTCTTCTTTATTTCCTCATTTCAAGCTTATCATTTAAAACATGTAAACTTTATTTAAGATCACTAACATATTTGCATAATTTTCATCCTTTACCACTCATTAACATTTACCAACATCCATCCATCATTCTCATCCTTAAAACCCTTTAAACATCAACAATATACCTTCATTTTAAAACCTTTTAAAATCCTTAATACCTTTCCATAAGGTTCGGCCATACAACATGGCCGAACCCTATGGTTCATCGCTTTCTCTTAGAAAATCATATAACCAAGATTTGATCCTTTGATGGTTCTCATCGATAAACTTAGGGTTTGGCCATGCAAGGCCAAACCATGATCCTTGATCATTCGCCATTCCATGCATGAGCCATGCATAAAGTCCTTAACCATAATAAAATTAGGGTTCGGCCATGCAAGGCCAACCCATGATCCATGATCATAATCCTTATATTGTTCATGTAAGAGGTCCTTAGCCATAACATGACTAGGGTTCAGCCATGCAATGGCCGAACCATGTTCCTTGACCATCTTTTCTTACTTAATATAATCTCATCAAGTACTTACCGATTCCGCGACTCCTCCGATTTCTTTCACTCCTTCTTGTTCCTCCGATCTTCTCCCTCCTTAGCCTCTTCTTCCTCCTTGATCTTTGGCCGAGAGTGAGCTTGAGAGGTCTTGAGATGAAAACCCAAGGAGAGGGTTCGGCCAAAGAGTGTAGGTTTGAGAGAAGGAGAGGAGCTTGAGATAGAAAACTCTACGTCCTTTCTCCTTTGTCAATGAGAGTGGTCGGCGTAGCTTGAGAGGGAGAGAAGCTTGAGATCAAAATTACTCTAAGTCCTTTGTCTTGAGAGGGGGATCGGTCTTGAGTGAGAGGAGAGAGTGAGATGAAAACCAAGTCTTGTCTTGTTCAACGAGAGTGGTGTCTTTTGGTAAATGCCCTTCTGTAACTCCATGACTCTTCACCTCCCCATTGATACTTTAGGGTTTTCATCCCATAAGATGAAACTCCCAACCTTATGGATAACTTTGTGTAACAACCAAAACCCTCCAACTTCTTCATAATGATGGTGTCTTCCCAAGTGTCCCTTGGCTTGGCCAAGACACCACTTGAGATAGAACACCCCTCCATCTTCCAACGTGTAGCCTTGGTTACCTTGTGTAACATCGAAACCCTTCACTCCCTCATTTAATGCTTCCTTTGGAGTTTCATCCCATGAGATGAAACTCCCATGTCCCCAACGTGTATCCATGGTATGTTTTGTGTAACAACCAAAAACTCTTCATCTAATCACTTAACTCACTTAAGATGAAAGTCTCATTAACTTCCTATTCAACTCACCTCTTTAACTCAACTCATATCTTTAAATCAACTCTAGTTAACTCACTTAAAATCAACTCATTTCCTTGATTCCATTTCCAATTTAATTCAGCCCCAATTTAATTAAGCTTGAACTCACTTGGTGGTCAACCAAGTCAACCATGACCCATTGGGTCCCAATTGGGCATTTGACCCAATTAAATAAATCTTACCCATTTATTTCAATTGAACCTTATCTATAATCCGTTGGGTCTTAATTGGGCAATTGACCCAACACCTTACCCATCTAAGGTCTATCTCCATTAATTCACAAATTAAATGGACAATTTTCATATATATTCATAACTTGAAAATCCGGGGTGTTACATATTGGAACAAAGAAATTGTGCTCTCAAACTCTCCCTTGGCCGATCCTCTCACTAAGACAAGAAAGACATAGAGATTTCTATCTCAACTCCTCTCCCTCTCACAAACTTACACTTCTTGGCCGAACCATCTCTTGGGAGTTTCATCTTAGACCCTCTCCCTCTCAAGCTCACACTTTAGTCGAAGATCAAGAAGGAAGGAAGAAGAGGCTAAGGAAGGAGAAGATCGGAGGAGCAAGAAGGAGTGAAAGAAACCGGAGGAGTCGCGGAGTCAGTAAGTACTTGATGAGATTTTATTAAGTAAGAAAGGAGGTTAAAAAGAATATCCCATTTTGGATTGGAGAGTTGGCCAAGATATTATGGGCCATGGATTTAAATTCCATCCAAGGAATGGGATGGATTGAACAAAGGAAGGGTGATTAGGGTTACCCATATGATTAATAGATATGATTAAGCATGAAAAATCATGGTTTGGCCCTTGCATGGCCAAACCCTAGGTTTTATGTATAAGAACCCCATCAAAGGATCAAATCTTGGATGTATGATTTTTTAAAAGAAAATGATGAATCATAGGGTTCGGCCATGTTGTATGGCCGAACCCCATGGAAGGATATTAGTGATTTTTAGTGGGTTTAAGGGATGAAAATCATAGATGTATGTTAGTGATTTTAAAAGGTTTTAAAGGATGATAATGATGGGAGATTATTGGTGATTCTAAGTAGGTTTAAATATTGCAAGGCATGATCTAAAATGTTGTAAATGGTAAGGAACCATGGAGGGATGTTGATGGACTTAGATGCATTTGGACCATGAAAATGATGGAAGACATGTTGATGGACTTTGGGTTGTAAAATGATGACCTAAGTGTATGATTAAACCCCCCATGGAGGGATTTGATTTATGGACTTGATGTGGTAAATGATTTAAAGAGAGGATGAAAATGGGACACCATGGGTTCGGCCATGTTGTATGGCCGAACCCCATGAACCATTTTAATGGGTCATTTATGGATCATGCATACTTAAATGAATGAATGATCAAGCCAAGGAATGGAGGGATCTATTAGGGTTTTATGTTATGATTAATGAATCATGTATGGATCATTTTTGGGACTTAAGTCATGTGTAAATAAGCTAAGAGATTAGCTATGGAAAGAATGATGGCTAAGATGGAAATATGATTAAAATGATGGACTATGGCCGAACCCCATGGAGAATGTTTTGTGGACTTAGGGTTTTATTAATGTTACATGATTAACTTATATGTGTTTGGATTAATGAATCAAAAGATGGCATGATCTTGGACCCACATTTATTTAAAAGATCAAGGACTAAGAAGAGGGACCCAAAACCAAGTGAGTGAGGTTCAGCCATGTTGTATGGCTGAACCCACTAAGGCATGTTTGTGGACTTAAACATGGTTGGAAATCAAATGGAACATGGGTTTTATTTATTGATATGTAATAAGGTAATGGGATCTCACAAGCGGTGTATGATCGGCTTGACGCGATCGGTGATCAGTTTTTGGACGGAAACACAAGGACCCGATAATTGGACGTTGGTAGGATTCCTACCTTATTAAAAACCATGGAATATGTATATGTGAATGTTTTATTTGAATTATTTTGGCATCAAATGATATGTCTTAATGATGGGATTTTAATGCTATGATTTGTATTATTACATAGCATGTCTGCACTTGCATCTCATGCATGGCATGGGAGGGATGAAATGTAACCGAAGACCCACGCTCCATCGAGGCATCCGTAAGGCATTCGTGGGTGTTGGCCTAAAAGTTAAATCTGCCTCTCTTGAGTCAGACTGAATTGTCAATTCCGTGACTGTGTCTGACTGAGTCTTGAGTTGTCAATTTCTTTGACTGAGTCGTAACCGTCTAAGTGTCTAAGACCTCATCTCTGGAAGACACACACAATCAAATCAAGCTTGAAGCTCCAGAAGACACGTTGGTTTGAAAGCTCGCACCAAAACTGGAAGAACTCTTTGAATGCCAACCATCACAGGTATATGGACCATAGGACTGACCTAGAAGCCTTAGAAGCCTTTTTGGTTAAAATTGGAATAATACAAACAGGGTTTCTAATCCCACTCTCTGCCCTGTGGAGAGCTCTTACGATCTACTAAAGATCTCCATATTTTATGTATCCTTGCAATCTAAAATGTTCATTTTAGTTAAATCTAACTGATTGCATAGAATACTCATGAGCTCTCCACCATGTGCACGTTTTTCACAAAATCTCAAGTTTCCAACACTTAGTGAAAAATGGTTTTTCTGAGAAGCTCGGAACTTCTGAGAACATTGTCTCGGAACGTCCGAGGATGTTCCTTTCATGTATGAGTTGCTCGGATCTATGGGCAGATCGGAAGTTCCGAGAACATAGTCTCGGAACATCCGAGGATATTCCTTGGATGATCCACGATGAGTCCTTCGGACGTTCCGAACATAAACCTTCGGCTGATCCAAAGCTATCCGTTGCAAGGTCAAAAGAGCTGTTGTAATATGACCGTTGGGAATCCAACCGTTGCAACCTCTGAAGATCCGAGACCTATCTTCGGAAGGTCCGAAGATAGATCCGTTGGCACTTTTCTAGCCTATAAATGCAAGGCTTTTTGGAGAGGAAAAGATTGATGACTTGAGCCCAATATATTCATACGTTCTTCCAAGCTTTCCAATAACTTCCAAAGCTTACAAACTCCATAGTTATATGAGCAAATTTGTATTGATTAATCATTAAAGTGCCCAATATTTAAATAGATTTTAAAATTCCCCAATAGTCCTATTCACCCCCCTCTAGGACTATTTTAGATATTTGGCTAGCTTGACCAATAGTGGGGGTACCTCGATGTGCATTATCCATCAAGAGGGATGTATGATTGATTTGAAACCGGAGATCCATGCTCCGCCGGCGCGTCCATAAGGCATTCATGGGGATACCTTGATGAAGAGTTTCCATCAAGAGGATACTGTGTGTTTGTGATATGGATGATGGGTGAGACTCATGGCACATGACACCCAAGGCATAGCATTGACTTGCATGTTTTTGATATTATGTTATCTATGTGATTTTTGTACTAACCCATGTGTTGACCCTACTCGGAGTACCTACTGGGCGCATTGTCTAACACCCTACTTCAACCTTAGTTAATGACACAGGAAATGGACGGAACGAATGACGCGATCGGAACCAAGCTTAGGAGCTTGGATAATTTAGTTTCACTTTATTTAAGTTTATTTATGGACAATGTAATTTGAGTATCTAGTATTTGGGAATGTAATAGCTTAGACTATTTGTTATGGATCGAATGATGATTAATCTGGATTAAGTTAATTTATATTGATTGTCTTCCTTGCTAAGTAAATGTTGTAATCCAATGTTATTTCCGCAAGTTGTAGTATCGAGTGTGAAATGTTTTACTGGACTTGTCCACGAACACGCATGGTTGGCCAGTTAAGGGTCCGGCTTTGGAAGCTCGGACTTAGCTAGCGTCGTGACGTTCCCGCTCTCTCTCACTTTTTTAATAAAAAAAAAAAATAGACTCTGATTTTCGGCGAACGAAAAAGGGCGGGACGTTACAAGGCAAGCCTCCATATGGCTCCATTTGAGGCCTTGTATGGTAGGCCATGTAGATCACCAGTGTATTGGACAGAAGCCGGTGAGCCTGCACTTATTGGACCTGAGCTAGTTACAGAGACCACGGAGCAGATTAAGTTGATACGACAGCACCTACTTACTGCACAAAGTCGTCAGAAGAGCTATGCTGACGAGAGGAGGAGGTTCCTTGAGTTTGAGGTGGGAGACTTAGTATTCTTAAAAGTCTCGCCACCAAAGGGACATATGCGATTTGGGAAGAAAGGGAAACTGTCGCCTAGAATTGTGGAGCCGTTTCCAATCCTAAAGAGGGTGGGGGAGGTGTCTTGTTAATTGGCACTTCCTCCACAGTTATCATCTTTGCACGATGTGTTCCACGTTTCTATGTTGAGGAAATACAACCCTGATCCTTCACATGTGTTGAACGTGCAAGATGTCGATGTGCAAAGCGACGTGACCTATGTGGAGAAGCCGGTTATAGTGATCGGGAAGGAACAGAGAGTACTACGGAACCGAGCCATTCAGTTCGTCAAGGTGGTATGGGATCGACATGGTAATGAGGAAGCCACCTGGGAACTTGAATCAGAAATGAGAGCAACTTATCTTGAACTTTTTGTATAAGTTATTTGAAACCCTACTTCGCTCGATTTTCGGGACGAAAATTTCAAAAGAGGGCAATATTGTAATAGCCAGATTTTCAATGCAATAAAAATATTGTCCATTATTTATTTTAATTGTTGAAAATTAAGATTCATAAATGGCATGGATGTTTAATGAATGAGAATTGGGGCAATGGCTCAAGTATGGTCCAATGGATCATGGATAAGATTAATTCTATTTAATTGGGTCAATGTGGTCAATTGGGTCAAATGCCCAATTGGGACCCAATGGGTCAAGATGGATTGATGATTAGGGTAAATGGGTAAGGAATGGATTTAATCGGGTCATGGACCCAATTAAGATCAAAGGCATGGGGTCCACCTCATCAAGTGAGGTGGCAAGTGTATGTGGTAATATCAAAGTGGCATAGCCAAGTGGGACCCAAGTGCACCTCATCAAGTGAGGTGGCGTGTGGACTAAGGCACATGTGGGGCCGGCCACCACCATGGGTGAGTTCAAAGGTGAGTGCAAAAGGATGAAGTGAGGTGAGTGGAGCTAAGGAGTTAATTAATTTAGAAGAAATCCAAGTGCTTGAGTTGGGAGTTGAGTTTCATTTAAATGAAGTGAATTGAATGGGTGGTGAGTCACGTGGAAGATGAAAAGATGGAGTGAGTCAAAGGGGAGGTGGAGGGTTTCCATCTCATGGAAGCCACTAGCCACCAAAACCGTTGGAGAGGGTGTGTGTGCCATGTGTGAGACATGCATCCACTTAGTGAGTCGAAGGGGAGGTGGAGGGTTCCATCTCAATGGAAACCACTAGCCACCAAAATCGTTGGAGAGGGTGTGTGTGCCATGTGGAAGGCATGCACCCTCTTGGTTAGTCAAGGGACTCATGGGGAAGACTTCACATTGATGAGGGTGGTTGGAGGTGGAGTCTTACCCAAGGAACCCTAAGACAAGATTGAAAGCTAACTCTTCATTTCATTCACTCTCTCCCTCTCTCAAGCTCTCCCTTGGCCAACCCCTCCAAGACAAGAAAACACTTAGCGTTTTTCCATCTCATTCACTCCTCTCCCTCTCACAAAAAAAAAAAAAACCCTAGGGGCCAACCTCTTTCTTTGAGACAAAGATAACTTAGAGTTTTCATCTCACTCTCCTCCTCTCTCTCTCAAACCTTCCTCCTCTCTGTCTCTCAAACCTTCTCCTTGGCCGAACCCTCTCTTAGGGTCTTCATCTTAAACCCTCTCCCTCTCAAGCACCACTCTTTGGCTGAAGATCAAGGAGGAAGAAAGAAAAGACTAAGGAAGGAGAAGATCGGAGGAGCAAGAAGGAGCGAAAGAAAATGAAGGAGTCGCGCAATCGGTATGTATGATTTATTAATTAAAAGGAGGTTAATGGAACATTCCATTTTGGATTGAAAATAGTTGGTCAAAATATTACGGGCCATGGATTCAAAGTTCATCCAAGGAATGAGATGGAAAAAAGGACAAAACCCTAATCTTGCTAAGGGGTAAGATAGGTTATATAAATGAGGATTATTAAGGACAATATGTATATATGACTTATGACAACATGCATGGTTAAGTATGAAAAATGATCAAAGAATATGGTTCGGCCCTTGCTTGGCTAAACCCTAATCTTGTTATGTATAAGGACCTCATGCATGTCCAATATAAGGAATATGATTAAAGATCATGGTTTGGCCCTTGCATGGCCAAACCCTAGATTTTATGTATAAGGACCATTAAGGACAAAAAGGATTGGATGAGGTTTGGCCATGATGTATGGACGAACCCCATCAAATGATCTAATCATAGATATGTAAATTTAAGAGGAAATGATGAACCATAGGGTTCGGCCATGTTTTATGGCCGAACCCCATCGAAGTATGTTAGTGATTTTAATGGGTTTTAAAAGATGAAAATGATGGAAGTATGTTAGTGATTTTAATGGGTTTTAAAAGATGAAAATGATGGAAGTATGTTAGTGATTTTAATGGGTTTTGAAAGGATGAACATGTTGGAAGTATGTCAGTGATTTTAAATGGGTTTTAAAATGTTGTAAATGATGATTTAAAATGAGGAGATGATGAAGAACAATAGACCATGGGTTCGGACATGATGTATGGCCGAACCCCATGGAAGAAATGTTGATGGATTTTGGGTTTTAAAATGATGGACCTAAGTGTATGATTAAACCCCATGGAGGGATTTTGTTTATAGATCTAATATTTGTAAATGATTTAAGAAAGGAGAGGATGAAAATGAGATATCATGGGTTCGGCCATGTTGTATGGCCGAACCCCATGAATCAATTTGATGGACATTTTGTAGATCCATGCATGTTTAAGAAATTAAATGTTTAACTATGGCATGTTAGTAGATTGGGTAATCAAAGAATGGATGATGTTGGACCCATTTGGTTTAAAATAAAACAAGGGTTAAAAAGGGGGTCAAAACCAAAGAGTGAGGTTCGGCCATGTTGTATGGCCGAACCCCACTAGTGAGTTTTAGTGGACAGTGGACAATGGGTAGTGGATAGTGGACAATGGGTAGTGGACAATGGACAGTGGGTAGTGGACAGTGGACAGTGGACAGTGGAGAGTGGACAGTGGACAGTGGAGAGTGGACAGTGGGTAGTGGACAACGGATAACCGGTTGATTTTAAAAATGAAATATTTATATAATTTTCCAAATGGTTAAGTTACATTGGAAGGATGAAGGGCATGGTTTAAATCAATTGGAATAACTAATTTTATTATTTTATAGAATTTATTTAAGGTAAAAGATTCCACAACCGAGGGCGCGATCGGTGAGCGATTTTTGGACGAAAATGCAAGGACACGATATTTGGTCATTGGTAGGATTCCTACTTTATTGAAAACCATGGAATGTGTATATGTGATGTTTTTACTTCTATGTTAATTTTGGTATCAAAGTACTATGTTTCAACTATAGGATTTTAATACTATGATGTTTATTATTAGATAGCATGTTTTCACTTGCATCTCATGCATGGCATGGGAGAGATCAGATGAGGGGAGTCCACGCTCCATTCGGATTTCCGATAAACAACCGTATGGAAGAATCCACACTGATTCCAATGGATGTATGATTGAATTGTACCCGCAGTCCACGCTCCGTTCGGTGCGGCCGATAAGGCATTTGTGGGGAGAGTTATACTGTGTTTGAAATGTAACCGGAGTCCACGCTCCGTTCAGTGGGACCGATAAGGCATTCGTGAGAAGTCATGACAATGCCGTGATGTGTATTATCCATCAAGAGGAATACTATGTGATGGTGATATGGATGATGGGTGGGATTTATGGCATATGATGTAACACCCTGGATTTTCAAGTTATTGTTATATATGAAAATTACCCATTTAATTTGTGAATTATTAGATATGGACCTTATATGGGTAAAGTGTTGGGTCATTGCCCAATTAGGACCCAACGGTTATGGTACAAGGTCCAATTTAAATTAAATGGGGCTGAATTAAATTAGTAATGCATTATGTCTATAATTAATTATTATGCGCATAAAAGGAACACGGAAAGATTTTATGAATGGGATATAGATAGTAGGGCCGTGTGTGTGGGATTTGTACATCCATGAGGATGCGCATAAGATCATTTAAAAAGGGGTCCTTTCCCTTGATTAAGAGTGATATTAGGGGAATTGCTAAATATAGAAGATGTCTTAACCGTGTGTGGGATTTGCGCATCCATGGTGATGTGCTAGAATCTCTTTAAAATGGAGTCCTTTCCCTTGTCAAAGAGTAATACTAAGAAGGTGCTAAATGGAAGGATCTCGGCAACTTCTAATTATAATTAGAACCGAGTGGAAGTATTAGAAAGACACAAGGGGCGAAAGGCACCTGTAGCGCCCGCCCCTTTTCACTATGCTATTAGCCGAAAAATCAGAGTCTATTTTTTTTTTTTGAAATAAAGAGTGACAAAGAGCGCGGGACACCACGACGCGAGTTAAATCCGAGCTTCCAAAGCCCAGCCCTTAACTGGCCAACCCTACGTCTACGTGGAACTAAGTCCACGAGAACGGTTCACACGCAGAAGGTAAGCTCGCGGAATTCTAACTTAATGTGAAATTATAATAGAATCTATCCTTCCAATTTTAGATAGCAAGGAAGTTACATCACTTAATTAATAATAATACCTCAAAATTATAATGTCCAAATAAAAGTCCAAACCATATCAATAATCTAAATTATTACAGTCCAATGAGCTAAGTTACTCAAATTACATTTCCAAAATAAACTTAAGTAAATAAACTAGCTCGCTCCTCCAAGCTCCTACTCTTGGCTCCGGTCGCGTCCTTCATTTCCTCCATTTCCTGCGTCATCATCTAAGGTGCAAGTAGGGCATTAGACAACGCGCTCAGTGGCTACTCCGAGTAGGGTCAACACATGGATTAGTGATAAAAAAACACATAGGTAATAGTATAGCAAAACCATGCAATCAATGCCATGCCATGGGTGTCATATGTCATGAGTCCCACCCATTATGCACATCATCATTATACAATGTCCCTCTTCAATCATACATAATGTCCCTCTTGATGGAAAACCCTCATCAAGGTATTACAATCTCATAGTACCCCCCTTGATGGATGAAGCACATCAAGGTATCCCCATGTGTGTTTATCGGTCGCCCCGATGGTGCATGGACTCCGGTTTCATTTCATCCCTCCCATGCCATGCATGAGATGTAAATACAATATGCCATATAAAATACAAATCATAGCATTAAAATCCATCTTAAAACATGTCATTTGATTAACAAAATAAATCAAGAAAAACATCCATATACACATAATCCATGGCTTACAATAAGGTAGGAATCCTAACAAATACCAACTAGTGTTCCTTTGCGTTTCCGTCCACGAATTCGGTCACTGATTGCGTACCGCTTGCGAGATCCCGATACCTTATTACACATCAACAAATTAAACCCATGTTTCAACCATGCGTAAGTCCATTACCCAATACCTTAGTGGGGTTCGGCCATACACCATGGCCGAACCTCACTCACTTGATTTCGGGTCCCATTTTAATCCTTAGATTATTTTAGTCATATGAGTCTAAAAACCAGCAACCTTATGCTTCATTAACTAACACATAGTCATCATAAAGTACCTAAGTTCATAACCATCATGGCCGAAGCCATGGTTCTTCATTTTGGCCATAATTACATTTTTGCCACTCCTTCTTCCCATGGTTAATTACTTCTCATCTATGCATGTCCATACCTCTAACTGATCCATAAATATGGATCCATCCATGCCTCATTAATCATGACTTAAAAATCAGTATACATCATACTTTTCCTTGACTTAATATCCATCCATTTTAATCATGCATAACTCCAAACTTAGCCCATAAAATGGCTCACAAATGGGTCATGGGGTTCGGCCATACACCATGGCCGAACCCATGATGTTATTTTCCTCATCTTTCTTGGATCTATTACAACATTTTTGTTCCACAAAAAGTCCCTTCTTGAGGGGGTTTCAATCATATATTTAGATCATCATTTTTTATCAATCTTAGTTACATTTTGAGTCCATTAACTTAACCATATTCCCCATTCTCTTCATGGTTCCAAAACATCTAAGTTCACAAAAATCTCTCCATGGGATTCGGCCATACAACATGGCCGAACCCATGGTCCATGGTTTATCATTATTTCCACCCTTTTAAAACATTATTTACAATACTTAAAATCCATTTAAAACTATCAACATTCTTCATCATTTTCCATCTTTTTACCCATTAAAATTACTAGTACACCTCCATGGGGTTTGGCCATACATCATGGCCGAACCCTATGGTTCATCATCTTTCTTAAAAATCCACATCCAATGGTTAGATTCACTTGATGGGGTTCGGCCATATACCATGGCCGAACCTCATCCAACGCACTTTTTGTCCTTATGGTCCACATACATAGAAACCTAGGGTTTGGCCATGCAAAGGCCAAACCATAAATCTTAGACCATACACCTTATTTTAGTCATGCATGGGGTCCTTTCCACATCTCCATAACAGTTAGGGTTTGGACATGCAATGGCGGAACCATGATCCTTGAGCCCTTCTTGCCATGCATGCATGCATAGACCTTATATACATAATGTTCTTAATACTCCTTTATTTTTCTTAACCTATCTTACCCATTAGGGTTTGTCCATTTCCCATCCCTTCCTTGGATGAATTTTAGATCCATGGCCCATGATATTTTGGCCACCATTTAATCCAAGAAAATGGACTCCATGATCTCTTTTTTAACCTTTTAAAAAAATAAAATCTTGTTGAGGACTACTTACCACTCCCGCGGCTCCTCCGGTTTCCTCTTGCTCCTCTTGATCCTTAGCACTTCTTCTTCCTCTTCTCCTTGATGTTTGGCCACTATATGTGCTTGATCAAGATGAAATCACCAAGGTTTGGTTCTGCCAATAATTGAGGTAGGTTTGGAAGAGGGAGAGGAGGGGAGAATGGGAAAAATATCTCAAGTCTTGGGTCTTTGGAGTGTGGTCGGCCAAGCTTGGAACTCCTTGTTTTTCTTCTAAGTCTTTTCTTCTTCTTGGTCTTGGAAGAGAGGGGGGGACGGCTAGGAGAGGGAGTGAGAGATGGAGATGGGAAATGAGATGAAACCCTATGTAACGCCCGCCCCTTTTCACCGAAATCAGAGTTTATTTTTTTTTTTTTATGAGTAGTGACAAAGGGAGCGGACGTCATGACGCGAGTTAAGTCCGAGCTTCTAAAGCCCGGCCCTTAACTGGCCAACCCTACGTGAGCGTGGAACGAAGTCCACGGAGAATGATTCATACGTAGAAGTAGCTCGCGAAATATTAAACTACGTGCGGAATTACAATAAAGACTGTCCTACAAATTTGAGATAGCAGGGAAGATACATTCATTTAATTACCAAAATACCTCAACAACATAATATCCAAAATAAAATCCAAAACATAGCAATTATTCTAAAATATTACATTCCGACGAGCTAAGCTATCAAATACATTTCCAAATTAAACTTGAATAAACTAAATAGTCTGTCTCCCCAAGTTCCTAAGCTTGGCTCCCATCTCATCCTTCTGCTCCGCCGTCTCCTGTGTCATCAGCTAGGGTAGAAGTAGGGCGTTAGACAACCCGCCCAGTAGGACTCCGAGTAGGGCTAACACATGGATTAGTGATAACAAGCATACAGATAATCATATAATGAAAACTAGAAAGTGAATGCCATGCCATGGGTGTCTTCTGTCATGTATCCCACCCATCATCCTTACTATCATGATGCCATATCCCCCTTGACGGAAGAACCTCGTCAAGATATAACCAATCACACTGTATCCCCCTTGACGGCAAGGCCTCGTCAAGGTGTTCCCATGCTTATTTCTCGGTCGCCCCGACGGAGCATGAATTCCGGTTGTACCTTATGGTACCCCCTGGATGGATGAATCACATCAAGATATCCCCATGTTTGGTTATCGGTCGCCCCGACGGTGCATGAGATGTAGATGCCATATACCATGTAATATATGTAACTCATAGTCATAAAACCCATCTTAAAACAATCCCATGATTATCCAAATAAATCAAAGGAAACCCATCACATAATACTAAATCCAAAACCCATCTTAAAAACAACCACATGATTTCCAAAATAAATTAAAGGAAAACATCACATGATACTTAATCCAAAACCCATCTTAAAAACAACCACATGATTTCCAAAA
Source organism: Chimonanthus praecox (assembly GCA_022113865.1). Lineage (NCBI taxonomy): Eukaryota > Viridiplantae > Streptophyta > Magnoliopsida > Laurales > Calycanthaceae > Chimonanthus > Chimonanthus praecox. The sequence goes on from CM039091.1 coordinate 25,679,553, forward strand.
TAAATTAAAGGAAAACATCACATAATACTTAATCCAAAACCCATCTTAAAACAAACCATATAATTTCCAAAATAATTCAAAGAAACCATCACTCAATCCATGGCTTACAAAAAGGTAGGAATCCTACCGAATACCGACTAGCGTCCTTTCTCGCTTCCTTCCGATAATCCGGTCGCCGATCACGCACCGCTTGCGATGTCCGGTACCTTATTATACATATCAATTAGGCCATGTTTTTAACCTTTTAAGTCCATTAATCATACCTTAGTGGGGTTCGGCCATACACCATGGCCGAACCTCACTATGTAGTTTTGTGGGTCCCGTTTAATCCATTAAATATTTTAATCTCATGAGTTTAAAAACCCAGCCACCTTAGGCTTTATTAGTCATACATAAGTTTATTACTTAGATCCCCTAGGTCCATGATCATCTCCCATGGGTTTCTTCATTTTTGCCAATATCTACAGTTTTGCCACTACCTTTTTTCCATGACTAATCACTCATTTATCCATGTATATTATGGTCCATAATTGATCCATACCTTAGACCCATTAATGATCCATAAATTAGGTCCGTCAATGACCCCTCAACCATGTCATAAGATTATTGAAACCCACCATTTAATTAACCTAATCTCCATCCATTTAAACACATTCATTATCCCATACCTAGCCCATCAAATGGCTCATAAAAATGGGTCATGGGTTCATCATTCATTGGTGACATTTAAGACCATAAAAACATTAACCTTCATCCATGGATTCTCTCATTTAAAAACCCCTTTTAAAATTACCATTATTCTTTCATTCAAAACCTTCAAAATCATTTACCCCTTTGATCAACATTATGTTTATCACTTTGAGTTCATCAACATTACCAACCTTCCCCATTGAAATCACTTAACCACCATCCATGCTTTTCTTGACTAACATCCCTTTAAAACTTACAAACACTTGACCCTTTTTAAGCCTCCAATACATTAACACCTTACTCCACATTTTCTATCCTTTTAAACCCATTTAAAAAAAACCCACAATTACACTACCATAGGATTTAAAAACATTCCATCCCTAAAATCTCTCCATGGTTTTATTTTTCAAACATTATTTTCCACACTTAAAAATCCATTTTAAACTATCCCATTCTCAACCATTCCTCCCTATTTTTCACCCTTCAAATTTACAACCATATAACCCTAAAAATCATAAATTATCCTCCATTGCTTCCATTCTTTAAAACCCTCATAAGTCACCTAATCACCTACCATTTCATCACCATAGGGTTCGGCCATTCACCATGGCCGAACCCATGGTTCATGATCCATCATTTTGGTACATCTTCTTGAGTCCATTAATGACTCATTTAGTCATGCCATACTTCCCATTCTTTTCATGGTTTCCAAAACATTTAATTCATCAAAGTTTCCCCATGCCTTTTAAGGCTACCAACACCATTCACACCCCCATGCATTTCCTCATTTAAGCCCCTTTAAAAATTTCCTACATTTAATCACTAGAAACCCTAATAATCCTAATCATTCCTACATTTAAATAACCCTTTACAAATCACCATATTTAATCATTAGCACCTTAAAAAAAACATAAACCATCTTTCCATGATTTTCATTCAAGATCCCTTTAAAAAGAACTACCACATTTAATCAATAAACACTTACAAACCCCAAATCATCCTCCATTCTTTAAAACCCTAAAAAAATCATACATCACCTAATCACCCACATGGGGTTCGGCCATACTACATGGCCGAACCCTATGGCCCATAATTTTCTTCCAATTTACATAATCCCATGCTTAAATAATTTAAATCCATTATATCCTTAATCCATTTATTTTTCCTTTCCCTAACCTTAATTTACCCATTAGGGTTTTGTCCACTTTCCATCCTTCCATTTGATGAATTAGAGATCCAATGCCTATGATTATTTGATCACCATCAAATTTAACAAGAATGGATCCAAATCTTAAACCCTAAAAATCCAAATCTCTTGTTTAGGAATTACTTACAATCCGACGCCTCCTCCGACTTTCGTCACTCCCGTCTTCTTCCTTGGCCTCCTTTCTTCTTCCTCTCCTTGTTTGATCGGCTAAGATGCTTGATCCATGGTGAAAACCTCAAGGCTTGGGTTCGGCCAAGGCAAGGTTAGATTTGAGAGTGAGAGGGGAAGAGTGGAGATGAGAAAGGTGTCTCAAGGTTTTTACCTTGAGGTGGTGGGCCAACACTTGGGCTTTTCTTCCTCTCCCTAAGCTCTTCTCCTTCTTCCTTAATTTTCTTCTTCTTCTCCCTTGGGTGTGGGACGGTTTTGAGAGTGAAAGAGATGAAGTGAGTGAAATGAGGATGAAATTTGAGAGATGAGATGAAGTCATCTCCTTTTGATTGGTTAAGATACACTTTACCATTAATTTCTCACCAACCAACAAGATATTTTCCATGCTTTATGACCCAACCACCATTACCCAACGTTTTTTGATGCCTTAAGAGAAGATGGCTTTTGGTTTTCCACCTTTTGACCATTTGACCGTCATTTGAATAATTTAATCATTTAATTAATTAGATAATTACCTTAGGTTAATTAATTTCCACTTAACCCAATTCCATCATTCCACCCATGGTTGACCAATTCAACCATGGTGGCCGGCCCCACCAATCCCTGGGTCGATACGCCACCTCACTTGGTGAGGTGGAGGTGGGTCCCAATTGGCCATGTCACCTTGGTCATATTATCATTAACTTAGGTGATTTAACTTAATCCATTCTAACTAATTGGATCACCATTGGGCCCATGGCCCAATTACATTTTCCTCTTACCCATTTACCTTAGAGCTTACATCATCTTGATCCACTGGGTCCCAAATGAGCATTGCGCCCAATTTGACCATCCTTGGCCCAATTGACCATCATTGACCCTTTAAATGAATGACAAATCCAATTCATAGTCCATTGGGCCCTACTTGGGCCTTTGTCCATATTTTGACCCATTGACCATCTATTCCATCAAATTTCCCAACTTCCATCATTAATATAAATAATATCCACATATATATTGATTTACAAATTCCGGGCCATTACACTGCGCCCTTTGTCACTCTTCATTCAAAAAAAAAAAAATATATAGACTCTGATTTCGGTGAAAAGGGGCTGGCGTTACAATTGGTATCAGAGCAAAATCGGAAGAATGAATCTCTCGAAGTATGATTAAGACGGTTTCACATCTCATTGACAGATAAGAATCCCAACTGACCGACTTTTCGGAGTCCGCTGCACAAGGGCCGGGTTAATTTACTTCGATTGACTCAAACTAAAGCATTCAATCTGAGAACAACGTTTGACGAAAAGGAATGATAGCAAGGGAAGAACAATCACTCTAAGTTAGATCTATCAAACGTAGTAAAATAGGAAAATCTCCCCGATTTCCCCGAATTAAAAAAGAACATTTGATATTTGGGAAGTTTTCCCTCAAACCAAGTGTGCTTATTTGGCAACGGCCACCCCCCCCCCCCCCCCCCCCCCCGAATTGAAAGAAAAATACTTGATATTTAGGAAATTTTCCCCAAATTGAAAAGAAATACATGATACTTAGAAATCCTTCCCAAAAAACAAAGTATGCATATTTGGTAATTTTCCCCCAAAAATGAGAACACGTACTTGATACTTAGGAATTATCCTCCCAAAGCTGAGTATGTTTATTTGGCAAAATTCCCCAAAGTATGAAACGCGCCAAGTTTACGAAGGAACTAAGTCAATGTTTTTTTTCGATGACTTAGGAAATGCCGCCAAGAAGAAGAACTCGTAAGAACCCACGGGTAGAGGAAGAGGTGTCACTACCTCGTCAGGAAGAGGGGGTACAGCCACCCCATCAGGAGGAGGGACAAAGTAGTGTTAACATACCTGTTATGCCTCCTGAATTGAAGGAATTGGTTCAAGCGGTCGTCACCTCTGTCCTGTAACAGCACTTGAGCGGGAGTGCGACCATCAGGGACTCCAACAGCCTGAATATGGTTAGAGATTTCCAGTAACAAGGCCCTCCCTATTTCAGGGGAAAAGAAGGGGCTGTCGGAGCAGAGCACTGGTTGAAAAAGATCATTCAGATCTTGAATCTGCTTCAGATTTCCAGTCATGCAGATAGGATCTTACTGGCTACATCTCAACTGATCGAGGATGCCGGTAATTGGTGGGAGGTTGTATAAAAACAGCAAGCACTGGTGCCAGAAAGGGAAAGGATTGCCATAACATGGGAAGGCTTCTCAGCTACCTTAATAGAGCAATATTTTCCAGAGGAGGAAAGAGAGCACCAGACTCAAGCCTTTCTATCATTGGTACAAGGTAATATGACGGTGGCAGAATATCACAGGGAATTTCTTAGGCTATCCATCTATGCATATTATATGGTGGATACCGAGCATCGGAGGGCCCGTAAGTTTGAACGGGGATTTCGGCCAAGTATCAGGGCGAAGGTGACAATATTCAAGGTAGCCACACTGGCTGAGGTGGTCAGCAGGGCCACTATAGCGGAGCAAGAGTTGAATGAGATGATGCAGTTTGACAACCGCCGAGGGCAGAGTGGGCGGGGTGCATTTCAACCTAACAAGAAGTTTCGCCCGAGTGTTAGTAGACCCTCACCCTCCACTGGATCTACATGGGGCTTTTGCCCCAATCAGCCCTCCCCATCAGCATCAGTCACTCAGGTTCCCTGGGGTGGGAACACATGTTATAAGTGTGGCCAATAGGGCCACTTCAAGAGGGAGTGTCCACAGATTAGCAAGCCCTCTCACTTCAAGGTTCCTTCCGCCCTCCAGCTAGACCAGCTTAGTCGCGAGGAGGCAGAGCATACAACCAAGCTGGGCGGGCGACAAACCCTACAGGATCTAGACGGCTTTTTACGATACCTTCCCTAGTAGCGGTGGATCGCTCGGTGATTCAAGGTATGGCCGTAGTTGGTAGTTCTTATGCTGTTACATTATTTGATTCTGGAGCTTCACATTCATTTATATCTGCTGTATTCATATCTACTACGGGCACATTAATACAAAACCTGTCCACATCACTTACCATTGTATCCCCCGTCGGAGACACATCTTTGGGACTCATATGTACGGCATTGAACACTGAACTCGCGGGATTCAGATTCGAGTTCAACTATTTCGTAATCGATATGGCTGAGTACGATGTTATATTTGGCATGGACTGGTTGGCTACATTCCAGGCCCATATTGATTGCCATCTTCGTAGGGTGATATTTTGGTCACCCGAGGGAAAGCGGTACGTGGTACACGCTGACAGACAGGGCATCCCTAGAAGGCTGCAGGAAGAATTGAACCATCTTGCCTTGAACAACCGTAGATTAGATAGGGCACCAATAACTGAACTTCCAGCGGTAGTAGCAGATTATGCTGAGGTATTCCCAACAGAGCTCCCTGGTTTGCCACCCAAGAGGGAGATAGACTTTGAGATCAAGTTATACCCCGGCGCCGCTCCAGTATCATTGCCCCATTACAGGATGGCACCGGCTGAGATAAGCGAGCTGAAGAAGCAGATTGATGAACTGCTCAGACTGGGTTTTATTAAGAACAGCACATCTGCATGGGGAGCCCCAGTATTATTTGTGAAGAAGAAAGATGGTACCCTTCGGATGTGTGTGGACTATAGGAAATTAAACCAGCTGACTGTCTGGAACAAGTATCCCCTACCCAGGACTGACGATCTGTTTGATCAACTTAGGGGTTCCTCTCACTTCTCCAAGATTGAGGAGGCAGAGCATACAACCAAGCTGGGCGGGCGACAAACCCTACAGGATCTGGACGGCTTTTTACGATACCTTCTCTAGTAGCGGTGGATCGTTCGGTGATTCAAGGTATGGCTGTAGTTGGTAGTTCCTATGCTGTTGCATTATTTGATTCTGGAGCTTCCCATTCATTCATATCTGCTGCATTCATATCTACTACGGGCACATTAGTACAAAACCTGTCCATATCACTTACCATTGTATCCCCCGTAGGAGACACATCTCTGGGACTCATATGCACTGCATTAAACACTGAACTCGCTGGATTCCGATTAGAGTTCAACTATTTGGTACTCGATATGGACGAGTACGATGTTATATTTGGCATGGACTGGTTGGCTACATTTCAAGCCCATATTGATTGCCATCTTCGTAGGGTGATATTTTGGTCACCCGAGGGGAAGCGGTATATAGTCCACGCTGACAGACAGGGTATTCCTAGAAGGCTGCAGGAAGAATTGAACCACCTTGTCTTGAACAACATTAGATTAGACAGGGCACCAGGGGCTGAACTTCCGGCGATAGTAGCAGATTATGCCGAGGTATTCCCATCAGAGCTCCCTGGTTTACCACCCAAGAGGGAGATAGAATTTGAGATCAAGTTATACCCCGGCGCCGCTCCAGTATCATTGCCCCATTACAGAATGGCACTGGCTGAGATGACCGAGCTAAAGAAGCAGATTGATCTGCTCAGACTGGGTTTATTCGGAATAGCACATCCGCATGGGGAGCCCCTATTATTTGTGAAGAAGAAAGACGGTACCCTTCGGATGTGTGTGGATTATAGAAAGTTGAACTAGCTGACTGTCAGGAAAAAGTATCCCCTACCCAGGATCGACGATCTGTTTGATCAACTTAGGGGTTCCTCTCACTTCTCCAAGATTGATCTGATGTCCGGGTACCATCAAATTCGGGTTAGGGAGGAGGATATAGAGAAGACAGCTTTCAGGACACGGTATGGCCGATATGAGTATGTAGTCATGCCATTTGGACTCACAAATGCACCGGCTGTATTCATGGACCTGATGAATAGGATATTCCATCTTACTTGGATCAGTTTGTGATTGTATTCATTGATGATATTCTGATCTATTCCAAGAGTCAGGAGGAACACGCTGAGCACTTACGGATAGTCCTGGACACCTTCAGGAAGAACCAGTTGTATGACAAAGCCAACAAGTGTGAGATTTGGCTGTCTGAGGTCAACTTCTTGGGGCACATTATATCGGAGGAAGGTATAGCCGTGGACCAGGCTAAAGTAGCGGCAGTGAAGAAGTGGAAAGTGCCGACGAATGTGACGGAGATCTGCAGTTTTCTGGGATTGGCCTGTTACTACAGGAAATTCATCATGGATTTCTCCAAAATTGCGGCTCCACTTACTCGACTCACTCAGAAAGGAGTTAAATTTGAGTGGTCGGATCTGTGCAACCGGAGATTTGAGGAGCTAAAGGAGAGGCTTACAACCGCTCCTATTCTGATCTTGCCAGAAAGAGGCAGAAATTATGAGGTGTACTGTGATGCCTCAGGTGAGGGACTGGGGTGTACACTCAGTCAAGGTAATCGTGCGGTGGCGTACGGATCAAGGCAGTTGAAAATTCATGAACACCATTATCCCACATATGATCTGGAACTAGCAGCAGTGGTCTTCGCTCTCAAAAACTGGAGACACTACCTTTACGGTGAGAAATTTGAGGTATTCTCAGATCACAAGAGCCTGAAGTATTTATTTGACCAGAAGGAACTCAACATGAGACAACGCAGATGGATGGAATACTTGGCGGATTATGAGTTCGCATTTCGATATCATCCGGGCAAGGCGAACAAGGTGGCGGATGCCCTCAGCTGCATGTCACATGCGACAGTAGCCAGCTTGATCAGGACGGAATGGGAGGTATTGAATACTATTAGAGAGTTTAAACTCTACCTCAATAATCATGGGACCATATATAACCTGATCATACGATCTAACATGGTCTCCGAGATTGAACGATAACAACGGACAGATCCAGAGGTGGAGGAGATATGGGCTAAAATGTCTACCGGTGAGGTTGTACCGGAGTGGGAATTATGACCAGGACAGGGTCTTGTGTTCCGAGGCAGGACATATGTACCTAAGAGCTGCAGAAGAGAGTTGTTGATTGAAGCACACCAAACCAAGCTCTCTATCCATCCGGGCAGCACCAAGATGTATCATGATCTTAAGAGGCACTATTGGTGGTGTGGACTTAAGAAAGATGTGGCAGAGTTTGTTGCTCGTTGCCTAACTTGCCAGCAAGTTAAGGCGGAACATCAGAAACCACTGGGTTTACTTGCACCCTTGCCAGTGCCAGAGTGGAAATGGGAGCACATATCCATGGACTTTGTAACAGGGTTGCCAAGGTCATCAAAGGGCAACGATGCGATATGGATCTTGGTAGACCGGTTGACTAAGTCTGCGCATTTCCTTCCCATCAAGATGACGGATTCATCGGAGACCTTGGGTCGACGGTACATCCGGGATATCATCAGACTACATGGTATTCCCCGGACTATTGTGTCCGACAGGGTTGGCCGATTCACCGGCAAAGTATGGCAGGGCATGCAGTCGGCTATGGGGACCGACATATTGACTAGCACAACATTTCATCCACAGACTGATGGACAGTCAGAGAGGACGATATAGACACTGGAGGATATGCTGAGAGCATGTATGCTAGACTTCAAGGGTGGATGGGCGGATCATTTGCCTCTGGTGGAGTTCTCTTACAACAACAGTTACCAGGCAAGCCTCCAGATGGTTCCATTTGAGGCCTTATATGGTAGGCCGTGTAGATCGCCAGTGTGTTGGACATAGGCCAGTGAGCCTGCGTTGATTGGACCGGAGTTGGTTGCGGAGACTACAACGCAGATCAAGTTGATATGGCAACACCTACTCACCGCGCAGAACCGTCAGAAGAGCTATGCCGACAAGAGGAGAAGGTTCCTCAAGTTTGAGGAGGGAGACTTAGTGCTCTTGAAAGTCTCACCACGGAAAGGACACGTGAGATTCGGGAAGAAGGGGAAACTGTCGCCTAGATTTCTGGGACCGTTTCCAATCCTGAAGAGAGGGGGGGGGGGGGGTAGCCTATCAGTTAGCGCTCCCTCCACAGCTATCATCTCTACATGATGTATTCCATGTGTCCATGTTGAGGAAGTACAACCCTAATCCTTCACATGTCCTGAGCGTCCCAGACGTCGATGTCCAAAGCGACGTGACGTATGTGGAGAACCCGATCAGAGTGATCGGGAGAGAACAAAGAGTGTCGCTGAACCGCGCTATTTAGTTAGTCAAGGTGGTATGGGAACGACATGGCAATGAGGAAGCCACCTGGGAACTTGAATCTGAAATGAAAGTCGCTCATCCGGAACTCTTTGTATGAGTTGTTTTGAACCTCTACTTCGCTCGAATTTTCGGGACGAAAATTTCAAAAGAGGATTGTATTGTAATAGCCCGAAATTTTTAAATCAATGAATATGTGGCTATTATTTGTTTTAATGATGGAAATTGGGAAATTTGATGGAATAAATGGTAAATGGATCAAAACTTGGACAAAGGCCCAAGTATGGCCCAATGGACCATGGATTTGATTAAATTCATTTAAGTGGTCAATGATGGTCAAATTGAGCCCAATACCCATTTGGGACCCAATGGGTCAAGATAATATAAGCTCTAAGGTAAATGGGTAAGGGTGAATTTAATTGGGCCATGGGCCCAATGGTGATCCAATAAGAGGAATGGATTTAATTAAATTTAAATCACCTAAGTTGGTGATGAATTGACCAAGGTGACATGGCCGATTGGGACCCACCTCCACCTCACCAAGTGAGGTGGCGTGGGGACCAAGGATTGGTGGGGCCGGCCACCATGGTTGACTTGCTCATGGTCTCCCCTCCAAAGATAACTTAGAGTTTTCATCTCACTCTCCTCCTCTATCTCTCTCAAACCTTCATCTTGGCCGAACCCTCTCTTAGGGTTTTCATCTTAAACCCTCTCCCTCTCAAGCACCACTCTTTGGCCGAAGATTAAAGAGGAAGAAAGAAAATACTATGGAAGGAGAAGATCGGACGAGCAAGACGAAGCGAAAGAAAACGAAGGAGTCGCGGAATCGGTATATATGATTTATTAATTAAAAAGGAGGTTAAGGGAACATTCCATTTCGGATTGAAAATAGTTGGCCAAAATGTTATGAGCCATGGATTCAAAGTTCATCCAAGGAATGAGATGGAAAAATGGACAAAACCCTAATCTTGCTAAAGGGTAAGATAGGTTATATAAATGAGGATTATTAAGGACAATATGTATATATGGCTTATGACAACATGCATGGTTAAGTATGAAAAATGATCAAAGAATATGGTTCGGCCCTTGCATGGCCGAACCCTAATCTTGTTATGTATAAGGACCTCATGCATGTCCAATATAAGGAATATGATCAAAGATCATGGTTTGGCCCTTGCATGGCCAAACCCTAGATTTTATGTATAAGGACCACTAAGGACAAAAAAGATTGGATGAGGTTCGGCCATGATGTATGGCCGAACCCCATCAAATGATCTAATCATAGATATGTAAATTTAAGAGGAAATGATGAACCATAGGGTTTGGCCATGTTGTATGGCCGAACCCCATGGAAGTATGTTAGTGATCTTAATGGGTTTTAAAAGATGAAAAATGATGGACGTATGTTAGTGATTTTAATGGGCTTTGAAAGGATGAACATGATGGAAGTATGTTAGTGATTTTAAATGGGTTTTAAAATGTTGTAAATGATGATTTAATATGAGGAGATGATGAAGAACAGTGGACCATGGGTTCGGACATGATGTATGGCCGAACCCCATGGAAGAAATGTTGATGGATTTTGGGTTTTAAAATGATGGACCTAAGTGTATGATTAAACCCCATGGAGGGAATTTGTTTATGGATCTAATATTTGTAAATGACTTAAGAAATGAGAGGTTGAAAATGAGACATCATGGGTTCGGCCATGTTGTATGGCCAAACCCCATGAATAAATTTGATGGACATTTTGTAGATCCATGCATGTTTAAGAAATTAAATGTTTAACTATGGAATGTTAGTAGTAGATTGGGTAATCAAAGAATGGATGATGTTGGACCCATTTGGTTTAAAATAAAACAAGGGTTAAAAAGGGGCTCAAAACCAAAGAGTGAGGTTCGGCCATGTAATACCCCGGATTTTCAAGTTATAAACATTTACGGAAATTACCCATTTAATTGGAAAATTATTAGATATGGACCTTAGATGGGTAAAGTGTTGGGTCTTTGCCCAATTAGGACCCAACGACTTTGATAAATGGTTTCAAATAAATTTTAATGGGGTTGAATTTAAATGGTAATGAAACATAATTATAAATAATAAATATGGATTAAGGATATGCGCATAATATTTTGGATGAGTTGAGATATTTAAGATTAAGTGGAAAGATTTTAGGATGGTCCTAAAATGGGTCACACATTGGGTTTAGGCAATGATATCTTATTGCTAAATTATAAGATGTCTATAATTAATTATATGCGCATGATGTATGGATTATTTTTAAAAAGGAAGGGGCGCATGACAATGGCCATTTTAGCACTTTCTAAGATAAGCAACACGCCTAGAAGTATTGGATTTATAATGGGCAAGTGGTGAATGCGCCCACAACAAGGATAGCAATGGCTAAGTAAAGAGTCTTAGTACCTTCTAAATTGGAACCAAATTGATACCTTCTAAGTTGGGATCAATTGAAGTTTTATAGGACAAGGGAAGGAGTACACGACAATGGGGATTGCAGCCAAGGGCACAAGGCATTGTCTAAGATGGGAACCAAGAGAGGTCTAATAAAAGAAGGCAAGGAGGGGCGCATGGCACGTTCTAAATATGGGATTAAGTGGGGCTTTTTATAAAAGAAATAACCATAACAAGTGCACACGGCAATGATGATTTTGGCAAGGGATACACGGCATTGAGGTGAGTATTATCTTAAGCACCTTCCAAAGATGGAACCAAGGGAAGATAATAAAAGGAGAGAAGGAAAAGGGCGCATGGATTTCATATTTTTCTCCAAGTTTTCTTTCTCTCTCTCCCTCTCTCAACTTCTCATTCATGGCAAAGAAAGAACAAAGAGAAGGCTGCAGCAAGCACAAAAGCAGCCAGCTGAGTGGAAGAGCAAGGAGAAGAAAAGACTAAGGAAAGAAGAAGATTGGAAGAGTAAGATCAACCGACGGAAAACCGAAGGAGTCGCGGAACCGGTAAGTGGTTTAGATATTTTTGTTTTAATGAAATAAGGAACCATAGGGTTCGGCCAAGGTGTATGGCCGAGCCCCATGGAAAAAGAATTAAGAGATGATCATGGATGAACCATGGGGTTCGGCCATGGTGCATGGCCGAACCCGTGGAAGGGTTTTGGTGATTTTATAGAAGAAACATGGGTCATATTATTATGGTTATTGTATGGTTTTAAGGGATGCTTTTGGTGATTATATTTTATGGGATGAAAGTCATGGAGTAAATTATGGTTTTTAGATCCATGGAAAGATAAATTAATGGAAAGAAAGAACCATAGGGTTCGGCCATAATGCATGGCCGAACCCCATGGAAGGTTATTGATTAATTTTAAATGGGTGTTGAGGTTAATGATATATGGTTTTGAAAAGATCATGAACCATAGGGTTCGGCCATGGTGCATGGCCGAACCCCATGGAGTTGTATTGGAGTTGGTTTGGAATGATTTTTGATGGGTTAAATAGAAGCTATCTAATTATGGATCTTAGATTAAAATGGAAGGTGGGGATTATTTATGGAAACCTTCTAAATATGGAAACATGGATGCTAAAATTAGTAAGTTGCTAATTATGGAAGTATGCATACTAAATTTAGAAAATATCTAATCATGGATCATGGACCTTGGATTAATTGGAAGTTGCTAAATTTGGAAGCATTCTAATTATGGAAAGATGGTCTCTAAATTAGGAAACTATCTAATTTTTGGAAGGTAAGACTAAATTGGAAAGTCTCTAATTATGAAAGTTGGGTGCTAAATTTAGAAAGCTTTGAATATGGAAACCTTCTAATAATGGAAGGAGTTTAATTAAAACCTTCTATTTATGGAAGGTTGGCCGGAATTTTTAAATCAGTATAAATGTGGATATTATTTATTTTAATGATGGAAATTGAGAAATTTGATGGAATACATGGTAAATGGATCCAAGTTTGGACAAAGGCCCAAGTATGGCCCAATGGACCATGGATTGGATTTAATTCATCAATGATGAGCAATTGGGTCATGGATGGTCAAATTGGGTCTAATACCCATTTGGGACCCAATGGGTCAAGATGATTAAGCTCTAAGATAAATGGGTAGGAAATAAATGTAATTGGGCCATGGGCCCAATGGTGATTCAAGTAGTTGAAAATGGATTTTAATTAAATCACCTAAGTTGGTGATGAATTGACCAAGGTGATATGGCCGATTGGGACCCACCTCCACCTCACCAAGTGAGGTGACGTGTGGACCAAAGAGTGGTGGGGCCAGCCACCATGGGTGAATTAGTCAACCATGGGTGGATACATGGAGGGAATTTAAAGAGATGGAATTAGGTTAAGTGGGAATAAATTAACCTAAGTTAAGTAACTAATTAATTAATCTAATCAAAAGTTGGTCAAATAAGTCAAAGGGTGGTTTTTAACTAACACAAACTACTCAAAGAAAACACAAAAAATACCATGGGCTTAGGGTGGCGGTTTTATCCCAACCACCACCACTAAGCACATTAGCCCATGTGGTTGGTGGGGAAAATTAATGTTGAGTATAACTTAAGCAACCAAAAAGAGATGGTTTCATCTCATCTCTCAAATCCCATTCTCTTTCACTCTTTTCTTCTCTTGCTCTCCACCACCGTCCTACACCAAGAGAAAAGAAGAAGAATGAAAAACTAAGAAGAGAAGAAAAGAGAGGGAGAAGTGTAAGTTTAAGCCTCTATCTCAAGATCAAAACTTGAGACCTTCCCTCCCCATCTCTCTCTCTCTCAAATCTAACCCTACCTTAGCCAAAACCCAAACCTTGGAGACTCCATCTTGATCAAGCATCTTGACCCAAAGATCAAGGAGAAGAAGAGAGGAAAGGGCTAAGGAAATCAAGAGGAGAAAGAAAAGCCGGAGGAGTCGTTGGATTGTAAGTAATTCTTAAACAAGAATTTTTACATTTTAAGGGTTAAGAGGTAATTATGGAACCCATTTATTGGATTGGTTGGTGGCCAAATTATCATGGGCCTTGGATCTCAAATCCATCCAATGGAAGGATGAAAAATGGATAAAACCTTAATGGGTAAATTAGGGTTAAGAAAAATAAATGGATTAACATTATGTAAGCATGGAGGGATGTAATTTTGGAAGAAATTATGGGCCATAGGGTTCGGCCATGTAGTGGCCGAACCCCATGGTGAGTGATTAAGTGATTAATAGGGTTTATGAAGAATGGAAGCCATGGAGGATGATTTAGTTTAAGTTTTATTGATTAAATGTGGGTAATTTTAAAGGGATTTTTATGAAAAATCATGGAAATATTGATGATTCTTATGGCATAAAGCATGGATGGAATGAACCTTGAACCATGGGTTCCCATGGTGTATGGCCGAACCCTATGGTGATGTAATGGTGGTTGTTAAATGGGTTTAAAGATAGAAAAGATGGATTAATGTGTTAATGTTTTGGAGGTTTAAAAAGTTTAAAATGAATGAATGTTAGTGATTTTTAAAAGGGGTTTTTAAATGAGGAAAGCCATGGAGAGATTTTGGTGAACTTGAGTATTTTAGGACCATGAAAAAAAAAATTATGACTAAGTTGATGGACCCAAAAATATAATTAATGATGATTTAAAATGATGATTTAAAGGATTTAAACCCCCTCATGGAGGAACTGATTTTAAATATAAATGTGGTAAATAGGCCTAAGAAAAATGGGAAAGAGGTATCATGGGTTCGGCCACGGTGTATGGCCGAACCCATGACCCAATTGTGAGTCATTTTTAGGCTAAGATCAAGGTCTATGTATGGCATTAGTTGATTGGAAATTTGATTAAATTAAGTGGCTGATTTTTAGGGATGTTATGTCATGTTTAATGAATCATTAATGGGTCTAAGTGTATGGGTTAATTGTGGACAAAAATGTACATGGATGGAGGAAGTATTAAACCATGGAAGAGCAGTGGCAAAACCATGATTATTGGACAAAATGAAGAACCATGGGTTCGGCCATGGTACATGGCCGAACCCCATGTAAGTTGATCATGGACTTATGTGTTATAAATGATGACCTTAGGTGTGGTTGATGAAGCCTAGGGTGCTGGATTTTTAACGCACATCATTAAGATAATCGATGGATTAAATGGGACCCACAAAACCTAGATAGTGAGGTTCGGCCATGGGGTATGGCCAAACCCTACTAAGGTATGGTTTATGGAATTAAAAATGGTTAAAACATGGACTAATTTGGTAATGTATAATAAGGTATCGGGACATCGCAATCGGTGCGCGGTCGGCGACCGAATTATCGAACGGAAACGTAAAGGGACGCTAGTTGGTATTCGGTAGGATTCCTACCTTTTTGTAAGCCATGAATATGTGATAGTTCCTTTAATTTATTTTGATAATTATATGATTTGTCTTATGATGGATTTTAAGGCTATGAATTTTATATTAATGCTATGAATTATATTTTAAGATTCTGCATTATATGTTAAGGCTATGTATTATATATAAAGGTTATGAGTTATATAGATTGCATAGCATAATGCATTTACATCTCATGCATGGCATGGGCGGGAAAATAAAGGAACCGGAGTCCATGCTCCGTCGGGGCGACCGAGAAGCAAACATGGGGATAACTTGATATGCTATAACCGGAGTCCATGCTCCGTTGGGCGACCGAGAAGCAAACATGGGGATATCTTGATGTGTGGAGATATAACCGGAGTCCATGCTTCGTCGGGGCGACCGAGAAGCAAACATGGGGATATCATGATACTATGGATGATGGGTGGGACACATGACATAAGACACCCCTGGCATTGCATTCATTTTATGGTTTTCATTATATTATTACCTATGTGCCTGTTATCACTAATCCATGTGTTAGCTCTACTCGGAGTCCTACTGGATGCGTTGTCTAACGCCCTACTTCTACCCTAGCTGATGACGCAAGAGATGGCGGAACCGAAGGACGCAACGGGAGCCAAGCGTAGGAGCTTGGGGAAGCTACTTAGTTTATTTAAATTATTTTGGAATATGTAATTGAGTAGCTAGCTCGTCGGATTTAATAATTTTTCTATGCTTTACTGTACTCTGGACGTTATCATTTTGAGATATAATTATGAGTATAGGGGTATTTTAGTAATTTAAGCGCCGTACTTCCTTGCTATCTAAAACTGGTACGATAGTCTCTATTATAATGTTCCGCATGTAATTATATTCTACGAGCTTACTTCCTACGCGTGAACCGTCCTCGTGGACTTCATTCCACGCACGCGTAGGGCTAGCCAGTTAAGGGCCGGGCTTTAGAAGCTCGGAACTTAACTCGCGTCGTGACGTCCCGCGCCTTTGTCACTCTTATTTCAAAAAAAAAAAAATAGGCTCTGATTTTCATTGAAAAGGGGCGGGCATTACAGGCAATTTTGTGATTATGGAAGGTTGGCCATGAATGGCAATTTTGTAATTATGGAAGTTGGATGCTAAAATATGAAACTTTCTAATATGGATATTATGTTAAATTAAATTATACACCATAGGGTTCGGCCAAGGTGTATGGCCGAATCCCATGGACCAAGTTAAGGAATCATGGTTGATCATTTTGGGACTTGGTATTAAGTAAGTAAACCTAGTAATTAGCCATGGATGGATGATGGCTTAAGGACTTGAAAAAGGGACTAAAATCAATATGGTGAGGTTCGGCCATGGTGTATGGCCGAACCCCACAAATGGGAAATATTTGGTGAACTTAGGGCCTTTGTGTGAAAGATTGAGGTGAATGAAATGTTTGATGTAAACAAGGGCAATTTGGTAATTAATAGAAAAATGAGAAAAAAGGAAACTAAAACAAAGAGGGGTGAGGTTCGGCCATGATGTATGGCCGAACCCCACAAATTTGGTTTATGGACTTGGGATTTTTATGTTACGGTTATGAACTTGTAAATGGGCCATGTTTGGGTCTATGTATGATTTAAATAAAAGGTTACCAAACCAAGGGATGAAGGATGAAAAGAATGGATAGTTATAATCATAATTGTAATTAAGTGAATTAATGGGTTATGTTAGCCATGAATGGCAATTCCGTAGTATTAGCTGAAAATGATCATCTATGAGTGTTTGGTTCCATGAATCAAGGATGACATGGGGATAGACTTAATTAAAATAAATGGAATTTTAATTAAGGTTTAGATCAATGGCAAAGTGGTAATAAAGGGTGAAAAGTAAGGATTGGTTTATGGACTTAAAATATTATAAATCAAGTGGGACTTAGTTTTGATTTGTTATTATATTATAAGGTAACGTGACTTCACAAGGTGTTTATGATCGCGAGCAGTTACCGGACGAAAGACGCAAAGACACGTAGCGGTCTTTGGTAGGATTCCACTGTAATAGCCCGGATTTTTAAATCAACACATATATTGGCTATTATTTATTTTAATAGTTGAAATTTAGAATTTTGATGGAATGAATGGTAAATGGATCAAAATTTGGACAATGGCCCAAGTATGGTCCAATGGGTCATGGATTGGATTAATTTCATTTAAATAGGTCACTGATGGTTAATTAGGTCAAGGATGGTCAATTGGGTCAAATACCCATTTGGGACCCAATGGGTCAACATGGTTTGAACATTAGGGTAAATGGGTAGGAGGTGAATTTAATTGGGCCATGGGCCCAATGGTGATCAAAGTAAATGGAATGGAATTAATTAATTTAAATCACCTAAGTTAGTTGTGAATAAATCAAGATAGCATAGCCAAGTAGGGCCCACCTCCACCTAATCAAGTGAGGTGGCGTGTGGACCAAGACATTGGTGGGGCCGGCCCCATGGTTGACTTGGTCAACCGTGGGTGGATTCATGGAGAAAGTAAAGACAAATAAATGGAATTAAACTATGTAATTAAATGACCTAAGTTAAATATCAAATTAATCAAATGAGTTACATTATATAGGGTGAGTCACTTAGATAATGAGTGAGTCAAATGGGTGATTTCCATCTCACTTGACCCACCTAAACCACCAAGATAAGACCCACCAAAACCGTTGGCCATGAAAGAGTGGTATGACTAAGACAAGATCCATGAAATGGGGGCCTAGCTTGGGCATGCATTGGCCCATGGTTGGGTGGTTGTTCCACCTCATCCCAACCACCACCACTAAGGGACAAGGGGCCTAGGATTAAGGGCATGCAAGGCCATGCACCCATTTGGTTTGGTCAAAGGGCTCATGGGGAAGACTCCACCTTAATGAGGGTGGAGTCTAACCAAGCTACCCAAAGACTAGATGGAAAGATGGATTTTCCATCTCATTCCTCCCATCTCACTCTCTCCATGTCTCACTCCCTCTCCTAGCTGTCCTCCCCTCTCTTCCAAGGCCAAGAAGAAGAAAAGACTTTGAAGAAAAACAAGGAGTTCCAAGCTTGCCGACCACACTCCAAAGACCCAAGACTTGAGATATTTTTCCCATTCTCTCCTCCTCTCCCTCTCTCAAACCTACCTCAATCATTGGCCGAACCAAACCTTGGTGATCTCATCTTGATCAAGCACATATAGCGGCCGAACATCAAGGAGAAGAGGAAGAAGAAGGGCTAAGGATCAAGAGGAGCAAGAGGAAACCGCCGCGGGAGTTAAGTAGTCCTCAACAAGATTTTATTTTTTAAAGGGTTAAAAAGGAGATCATGGAGTCCATTTTCTTGGATTAAATGGTGGCCAAAATATCATGGGCCATGGATCTAAAATCCATCCAAGGAAGGGATGGGAAGTGGACAAACCCTAATGGGTAAGGTAGGCTATGAATAATGGAACAAATAAGGACACTATGTATGTATATGGATTATGCATGCATGCATGGCAAAGATGGGTAAAAGACCATGGTTCGGCCATTGCATGGCCGAACCCTAAATGTTATGGATACATGGAGAGGACCCCATGCATGACTAAAATAAGGTGTATGGTCTAAGATTTATGGTTTGGCCTTTGCATGGCCAAACCCTAGGTTTCTATGTATGTGGATCATAAGGACAAAAAAATGGATTGGATGAGGTTCGGCCATGGTGTATGGCCGAAACACATCAAGTGATTCTAACCATTGGATGTGGATTGTTAAGGAAGATGATGAACCATAGGGTTCGGCCATGATGTATGGCCGAACCCCATGGAGATGTATTAATGATTTTGAGGCTTAGAATGGTTAAATGTTAGTAAATTTTAAGGGGTTTTAGTGAAGGAAACCATGGAGAAATATTGATGATATTTATGGTCCTAAACCTTACAACTAAAGATGAACCATGAACCATGGGTTCGGCCATGGTGTATGGCCGAACCCTATGGTGGTGTGTTAGTGACTTTAATGGGTGAAAAGATGGAAAATGATGAAGAATGTTGGTAGTTTTAAATGGATTTTAAGTATTGTAAATAAGGTTTTAAAAGGGTGGAAATAATGATACACCATGGACCATGGGTTCGGCCATCTTGTATGGCCGAACCCCATGGAGAGATTTTATGGACTTAGATGTGTTTGGAACTCTAGAGGTGATGGGGAATATGGTGAAATTAATGGACTCAAAAATGTAGTTAAGAGTGATAAAAAATGATGAATATATGATTGAAACCCCTCAAGAAGGGACTTATTGTGGATCAAAAATGTTGTAATAGATCCAAGAAAAAATGAGGAAAAGACATCATGGGTTAGGCCATGGTGTATGGCCGAACCCCATGACCCATTTGTGAGCCATTTTATGGGCTAAGTTAAGGTCTATGCATGTGTTTAAATGAATGGGAATTAAGTTAAGTAAATGGCTGATTTTTAATGATTTTATATCATGGTTAATGAGTCATCGATGGATCCATGCTTATGGATCAGTTATGGACATAAATATACATGGATGGAAGAAGTGTTTAACCAAGGAAGAAGGAGTGGCAAAAATGTAAATATGGCCAAAAATGAAAAACCATGGGTTCGGCCATGGTGTATGGCCGAACCCCATGGGGGATGGTTAAGGACTTAGGTACTTTTATGATGACCTTATGTGTGGGTTAATGAAGCATAGGGTTGCTGGTTTTTAGACTCATATGACTAAAATAATCTAAGGATTAAAATGGGACCCGAAATCAAGTGAGTGAGGTTCGGCCATGGTGTATGGCCGAACCCCACAAAGTTATGAGTAATGGAATTAGGCATGGTTGAAACATGGGTTTAATTGGTTGATGTGTAATAAGGTATCGGGATCTCGTAAGCGGTGCGCGATCGATGACCGAATTCATGGACGAAAACGTAAAGGAACACTAGTTGGTATTTGGTAGGATTCCTACCGTATTGTAAGCCATGGATTATGTGTATATGGATGTTTTTCTTGATTTATTTTGGTAATCAAATGACATGTTTTAAGATGGGTTTTAATGCTATGATTTGTATTTTATATGACATATTGCATTTACATCTCATGCATGGCATGGGAGGGATGAAATGAAACCGAAGTCCATGCTCCGTTGGGGCGACCGATAAACACACATGGGGATACCTTGATGTGCTTCATCCATCAAGGGGGGTACTATGAGATTGTAATACCTTGATGAGGGTTTTCCATCAAGGGGGACATTATGTATGATTGAAGAGGGACATTGTATAATGATGATGTGCATGATGGGTGGGACTCATGACATATGACACCCATGGCATGGCATTGATTGCATGGTTTTGCTATATTATTATCTATGTGTTTTGTTATCACTAATCCATGTGTTGACCCTACTCGGAGTACCTACTGGGCGCGTTGTCTAACGCCCTACTTCCACCTTAGATGATGACGCAGGAAATGAAGGACGCGACCGGAGCCAAGCGTAGGAGCTTGGAGGAGCGAGCTAGTTTATTTACTTAAGTTTATTTTGGAAATGTAATTTGAGTAACTTAGCTCGTTGGACTGTAATAATTTAGAGTATTGCTATGGTTTGGACTTTTATTTGGACATTATAATTTTGAGGTATTATTATTAATTAAGTGATGTAACTTCCTTGCTATCTAAAATTGGTAGGATAGATTCTATTATAATTCCTCATTAAGTTATATTCCGTAAGCTTACTTTCTATGCGTGAACCGTTTTCGTGGACTTAGTTCCACACACACGTAGGGTGGGCCAGTTTGGAAGCTCGGACTTAACTCGCGTCGTGACGCCCCGCGCTTCTTGTCACTCTTATTTCAAAAAAAAAAAAATAGTCTCTGATTTTCGGCTAAGCGAGTGAAAAAGGGGCGGGGCATTACGTCCACCTCTTTGAAACCATGGGTTTATGTACATTGTTTTTATCTTGATTTAATGATTTTATATTGCAATGGATATGCTTCAAATGGTAATTTTATATTCTATGTTTATTTGATAAAATAATATGTGTTTTAAATATGAGCTTTTAAATGCTATTATTTTGTATAATTGCATAGCATGTGGTATTTGCATCTCATGCATTGCATGGAAGGGATGACAGGTAACCAGGGACCCACACTCCATCGGGGCGTCCGTAAAGCACTAGTGGGTACCTTGATGATGAGAATCCCATCAAGAGGACACTATGTATGAAGACCCTGGTGATGAGCATTCCATCAGGGGATACCTTGATGATGAGAATTCCATCAAGAGTATATTAAGTAACCGGAGCCCACACTCCGTTGGTATATTCGTAAGGTAACTGTGGGAAATACCTTGATGAGGAGAATTCCATCAAGAGAGAAGACCTTGGTGATAAGAATTCCACCAGGAAGATACTTTGATGAGGAGAATTCCATCAAGAGTATACCCTATATTTTCTGATGGGAGGGACTCATTGCATATGATAGCATGGCATGACATTGAATCAGCATGATTATGATTTTTATAATCATGCAAAGTTTCTAGTTTTATCGGTATGATTGGATCTCTATTATCATATAATGTTTTGGATACGATGTTTTATAAGTATGGTATGATTTATTATAACTGGTTTGGTTATATGGATTTTTGGTACTAGCCCATGTGTTAACCCTAATTGGAATACCTACTGGGCACGTTGTACTAACGCCCTATTTCTACCCTTTAATGGATGATGCAGGAAACGAGGAAAAAGCTAAACGCGGAAAGTGACAAGCATAGGAGCTCGGAACACTTTTAGTTTATATTTTGTTTAAGATACTCATGGGATTGTATTTGAGTATCTAGGATTCGGATTGTAATAACTTAGATGAATTTGACATGGTTGGATATTTTGTTGAATAATTATGATATGATGATGATGATTCAAGACTTGACGTATTTTGCTATCTGAATGGAATAGAACTTGGTTCTATTATGATTCCGCATTTTGATGTTATGATTCTGCAAGTTATGATTTTATTCCGCAAGTTGATATTGCTATGTGTGAACCGTTTTATTGGATTGAGTCCATACACACATAGGTTTGGCCAGTTAAGGGTCGGACTTTGGAAGTTTGGACTTAGCTCGCGTCGTGACGTCCCGCGCTCTATTACTCTACTCTATTTTATATAAAAAAAAAAATACTCTGATTTACGGGAAAAATCTAGTGAAAAAGGGCGGGGCGTTACATGCCATGTTGTATGGTCGAGCCCCACTAATGAGTTTTAGTGGACAGTGGACAGTGTAACACCCCGATTTTTCAAAGATATGAATATTTACAAAAATGCCATTAGAATGGTAAATTAGAAGGTTATGATTGTAGATGAGAAAATGGTGGGGCCCATTGTTCAAATTAAGACCCAATGTGCTTATTATAAGGATGAAATTACATTAAATGGTTATAGTACATCTAATTGGGTCAAGATGGTTATTGGGGTCAAGGGACCAAATTGGGACCCAATGGGTCATGATGGACTCATTTGACCATTGGGTGAGCCCAATCTTAATTGAGTTAGGCTGAATTGATTTGGAATTAAATGGAGGATAAATGGGTAGGCTTGATGCATATGTGTAAACCACATTCAAATGGATAAACCATCCATAAATGGGTCATGGAGTCAAATTGGATCAAAGGACCCAATTGAGACCCAATGGGTCGAGTTGACCATGGTTGACCGTGTGGACCCTCAAGTGAGCTCAAATGTGAGTTAAATCAGATTGAGTTGGGACTAAAATGAGTTGGATTTGAATTAAGTAATGGAGTTGACTCAAGTGCATTAAATGAATGGCATTAAATGTGGTGAATTGAGTTAATGAGTTGGGTGAGTTAAAATGGAAACAAAAGGGGCCTTGTAATTCAAGTGAGTCAAGTGGAAGATGAGGAGTTGCCTTGGTCTCAAACCCCACCAAGGTTAGGTCCCACACGTTATTGGCATAGAGGGTTTTCCCATGTGTAAAGATTAATGAAATGAGATAAAGTGTCATGGGAATTTGGAGGGTTTCCATCTCATGATGGAAACCCAAGCTCCCTCGTTGGGAGTGCCAAGGGGTGCCTTGGTTGGTACCAAGTGCCTCCTTGGTTTGATCAAGGATTGATGAGGATTAATGAAATGATATGGGGTTGTTTAACAAAAACAACAAACCATATGCTATGGCCTAATTCACCACAAAGAGATCTTAGAATTCTCATCTCTCTCCCTCTCTCAAGAACCTACCTCCTTGGCCGAATCAGCCCTTGGTGTTTCCCCCATTGATCAAGTACATATTCGGCTAGAGATTAAGAAAGCAAGAAGGAAGAAGCAAGGATCAAAAGGAGAGAAGAGAAGCAAAGGAAATCGGTAAGTGTTTACATGAGAATTTAG
Organism: Chimonanthus praecox; assembly: GCA_022113865.1. NCBI lineage: Eukaryota > Viridiplantae > Streptophyta > Magnoliopsida > Laurales > Calycanthaceae > Chimonanthus > Chimonanthus praecox. The sequence goes on from CM039091.1 coordinate 25,703,356, forward strand.
TTAAATAAATTTGTAAAAGGGAGCATGATTTGGCCATGGCTTGGCCGAATCCATCAAGGGTTTAAACCTAGGATGGTGCTTCATAAAAATGATGAAAGGTGGATCATAGGGTTCAGCCACTTTGGATGGCCGAACCCCATGAAAGGAGTTGGTTAGATTGATGGTTTTTTAAGGCTAAAAACCATGCAAAACCATGGAGAGTTTTACATGTGTTAATGAGATACAAAATATATGTTATGGCCGAATTAATCAATGGTTTAAATTATAATGATGAGGTTTAAAAAGATAGAAAACATGGGCCATAGGGTTCAGCCACTTTGGATGGCCGAACCCCATGAAATAGTTTGGTTATGTTGATGGTTTTTGTAAGTTAAAAACCATGCAATATGATGGACAGTTTTAGATGTTTTTATTAGACATAAGATATATGTTTAAGAAGTTCAAATCATAGGCCATAGGGTTCGGCCACTTGTGAGGGCCGAACCCCAGGAAATGAGTTGACAAGTTTATGGTTAATTGTGATGGTTTTTGAGAGATAAAAACCATACAATATTATGGGGTGTTTATGTGATTTAAATGGAGTTAAGGCTAATGTGTAGGATCGGCCAATGTATGGCTGAATCATATTATTTTTACGATTAAGATATGTGTATGAACCATGCACAAAGATGGAAGGATTGAGCCAAAGAGAACCATAGGGTTCGGCCATGTGTATAGCCGAACCCCATGGACCATTTTATGGGATAAATGGACCCTTGTATGGGTATTTGGATTTTTAAGTTCATAATTAGTAATTGATAATGGGCTATATGATGTTTTAAGAGCTTAACATAGATTAAAGGATGATGGATTTAGATGTGTATAGTTCATCAACAAGAATGGCAAGTGGAGCACCAAAACCAAAAAGGGGTGAGGTTCAGCCATGGGGTATGGCTGAACCCCACCAAGTGATTTGAATGGCATTTGAATGTGATTAGAATGGATTAAGAGATCCAAATGGGATTGGTGAGGTTCGGCCATGTTGTATGGCCAAACCCCACTAAGGTGGTTTTATGGATCTTGTTTTTCTAAGCAAGATTAAAAATGGTTTAAGTCCAGTGGCAACGCTGTAAATACAGGTAATAATGTAAATATGGATAGAAAAGGATGAAAGGACTTTAAAAAGGGGTCAAGCCAAAGTGGTATGGTTCGGCCATGTTGTATGGCCGAACCCTACCAAGTTATATTATGTAATAAAAGGTGTTTTGGTATTGATCAAATGAAAGGAGGATCAAATCCAAAGTCGGTGAAGTTCGGCCATGGGTATGGCCGAACCCCACAGGATGGTTTTTGGGTCTTAGATGTGAATGGAAATTTAAATGATAGTATATTGACTTACTGTTACATCACAAGGTAACAGAACTTGAACGGGGCACGAGTCGTGATCGGGTGACTCTTAAAAGGAATGGACACTTAAGCAAATTTTCAGTAGGTTTCCTACCTATTTGTAACCACTCTTATAATTCGTTTTATAATGGTTTTTATGAGATATATTGTTATAGCTTTATGTTTCGAATTGGTTTTGAATGATGAGATATATATTTACAATTGACTTATATTCATTAACATCTCATGCATGGCATGGGGTGATGATATAATTTAATGATAAGGTTCCTATCCATAGGAAATGAGGAGTACTATGGATTACCTTGACATGAGATTCTTATCCATAGGAAATGAGGAGTACTGTGGATTACTTTGACATGAGATTCTTATCTATAGGAAATGAGGAGTACTGTGGATTACCCTGACGTGAGAGTCTCGTCAAGTGATAGCTATGTATACTTGTGATGAGTGAGACTCATTACATTTGCATTTACATACATAGCATTGATTTCAGATGTTTTTGATGATCAAATATTATGATATATGCATGTTTTTATATGCTAACCATGTGGTAGCCCTGATCGGAAAACCTACTGGGCGCGTTGATCTAACGTCCTATTTCTATCTTTAGAGGATAATGCAGGAAAAGGGAAAGGAAAAGAAAAGGTCGAGGACCGAGAGGGAAGCCAAGCTTAAGCGCTTGGGTGTTGGATTGGATTTCTATTTTACTATCGTTTGAATACTTTTATATGGTCATGTAATAGTTTATTAACTTTGCTATGGTTTGTGAGTAGTTTGATATGGTATTGAAATGGTTAGTTTAAAGTAAACTTGACTTGTACTTTGCTATCTGAGAATGAATGGTTAACTTAAGATTGATTATATTCCGCAATCAGTTTAGTTCCGCAACTAGCTATTATTATTTCGCATGATTTACTTAGTTCCATGTGTGGTGTGTTTCTCATGGGTTTAGTCCATGCACACATGGGTGGCCAGTTAAGGGTTGGACTTTGGTAGTCCGGACTTAGCTCGCGGCGTGACGTCTCCCCGCTCTCTTCCATTTGTTTATTAAAAAAAAAAAATTAGACTCTGATCTTCGGAAGGGTGGAAAAGGGCGGGGCATTACAGACAGTGGGTAGTGGATAGTGGACAGTGGACAGTGGGTAGTGGACAGTGGACAGTGGGCAGTGGACAGTGGAGAATGGGTAGTGGACAGTGGACTGTGGACTGTGGGTAGTGGACAGCGGATAACCGGCTGATTTTAAAAATGAAATATTTATATGATTTTCCAAATGGTTAAGTTAATTTGGAAGGATGAAAGGAATGGTTTAAATCAATTGGAATAATTAATTTGATTATTTTATGGAATTTATTTAAGGTAAAAGATTCCACAACCGAGAGCTCGATCGGTGAGCGGTTTTTGGACGAAAACGCAAGGACATGATATTTGGTCGTTGGTAGGATTCTTACCTTATTGAAAACCATGGAATATGTATATGTGTTTTTACTTCTATGTTAATTTTGGTATCAAAGTACTATGTTTCAACTATGGGATTTTACTGGTAGGATGTTTTTTGTTAGATACATGTTTGCACTTGCATCTCATGCATGGCATGGGAGGGATCAGATGAGGGGAGTCCACGCTCCATTCGGATTTCTGATAAACAACCGTGGGGATGAATCCACACTGATTCCAATGGATGTCTGATTGAATTGTAACCAGACTCCACGCTCCGTTCGGTACGGCCGATAAGGCATTCGTGGGGAGAGATATATTGTGTTTGAAATGTAACCTGAGTCCACGCACCATTCGGTGGGACCGTAAGGCATTCGTGGGGAGTCATGACAATACCTTGATGTGGATTATCCATCAAGAGGAATACTATGTGATGGTGATATGGATGATGAGTGGGATTCATGGCATATGACACCCTTGGCATGGCATTGATTTGCATGGTTTTGATATTATATATATCTATGTGATTTTTATACTAACCCATGTGTTTGACCCTACTCAGAGTACCTACAGGGCATGTTGTCTAACACCCTACTTCTACCTTAGATGATGACACAGGAAATGGACGGAACGAAGGACGCGATCGGAGCCAAGCTTAAGAGCTTGGATGAGCTAGATCTATTTGATTTAAATTTTTATTTTGGACATGTAATTTGAGTAATTAGCTTGTTGGGACTGTAATAGTTTAGATTATTTGCTATGATTTGGATTTTAATTTTGGACATTTTAACTTAAGATAATTATCATTAAGTGATGGAGTTCCTTGCTAATTAAAATTGGATAGGATAGAATTCTATTATAATTCCACACTACGTTTTATTACGCAAGCTTAACCTTATCGCTTGTGAACCGTTCTCGTGGACTTAGTCCACGCACACGTATGGTTGGCCAGTTAAGGGTCGGGTTTTGGAAGCTCGGACTTAGCTTCGTCGTGACTTCCCACTCTCTCTCACTCTTTTATTTCAAAAAAAAGATAGACTCTAATTTTCGGCAAGTGAAAAAGGGCGGGGCGTTACACAGATGGCTCCATTCGAGGCGTTGTATCGTAGACCCTATAGATCACCAACGTGTTGGACAGAGGCCGGTGAACCTGCACTTATTGGACCTGAAATAGTTGCAAAGACCACGGAGCAGATTTAGTTGATACGACAACATTTACTAACTGCACAGAGTCGTCAGAAGAGCTACGCTGACAAAAGATGGAGGTTCCTTGAGTTTGAAATGGGAGACTTAGTGTTCTTAAAAGTCTCGCCACGAAAGGGACACATACGATTTGGGAGGAAAGGGAAACTGTCGCCTAGATTTGTGGGGCCGTTTCCAATCTAAAAGAGGGTGGGGGAGGTGGCTTATCAATTGGCACTCCCTCCACAGTTGTCATCTTTGCACGATGTATTATGTAACGCCCCCCACATTTTCAGCGAAATCAGAGTCTAATTTTAATTTTTTTTTTAATAAAAGTGACAGCGGGCACTGACATCACGACGCGAGTTAAGTCCGAGCTTCTAAAGCCAGGCCCGTAACTGGCCAACCCCACGCGTGCGCAGAACGAAGTCCACGAGAACGGTCCACAAGTAAAAAGTAAGCTCGTAGAATATAATTAGATGCGGAACATTATAATAGAGACTATCCTACCAGTTTTTAGATAAAAAGAAAGATACATCATTAAATTACTAAAATACCCCTATGTTCATAATTATGTCTCAAAATGATAACGTCCAGAGTATAGTCCAAACCATAGCAAGAAACAGTAATTATTACATGCCGACAAGCTAAGCTACTTAAATAACAACTTTTCCAAAATAAACTTTAATAAACAAAGTAGCCGCCCTCCCCAAGCTCCTATGCTTGGCTCCCGTCACATCCACCGTTTCCGCCGTCTCCTGCGTCATTAGCTAGGGTAGAAGTAGGGCGTTAGACCACGCGCCCAGTAGGACTCCGAGTAGGGCTAGCACATGGATTAGTGATAACAAGCATATAGATAATAGTATGATAAATCCCATAAAATGAATGCCATGCCATGGGTGCCTATGTCATGTGTCCCACCTATCATCCATATCATCAAACATTATCATATCCCCCTTGACGACAAATCTTCGTCAAAGTGTCCCCATGTTTGTTCTCGGTCGCCCCGACGGAGCATGGACTCCGATTATAGCTTATCAAGCTATCCCCATGCTTGTTTCTCGGTCGCCCCGACGGAGCATGGACTCCGGTTATAGCACCGCAAGCTATCCCCATGTTTACTTATCGGTCGCCCCGACGAAGCATGGACTCCAGTTCCTTTATTTTCCCGCCCATGCCATGCATTAGATGTAAGTGCATTATGTTATGTAGTATATATATATAATTCATATCTTTAATACATATAGTCCATAGCATTGGAAATATAAGCCATAACATTTAAAAGATAATCCATAGCATTTAAAATATAATCCATAGCATTTAAAGCCATCTCAAAATAGATCATATAATTACCGAAATAAAATACGGAAACCATCACATACACATAATCCACGACTTACAAAAAGGTAGGAATCCTACCGAATACCGATAACGTCCCTTTCCGTTTTCGTCCGATAATTCCGGTCGCCGATCGCGTACCGTTTGCGACGTCCCGATACCTTATTATACATTTACCCAATCAGTCCATATCTTATCCATGATTAAGTCCCTAACTGATCACAACCTAAGATCCGTTAATGGTCCCTAATTATGTCACAAGGTTTATCAAAATCAGCCCTTAACTTAGCCTTATTTTCCATTGTTTTAACACATACATAATTCCAAATTTTGCCTATTAAAACATTCTAATTTTGTGAGCCTAAGGGCAGCAACCCTAAGCTTCATTTAAACATTCATAATGTCATCTTAATGCATCCAATAATTCATCTTAATGCATCCAATAATTCATCTTAATGTACCATGGCCGAACCCATGGTTCTTCAATGTGGCCAATAATTACGGTTATGCCACTAGACTTCCATGGTTTAATATCTCCTCCATCCATGTACATTTTTGTCCATAATTCATCCATATACTTAGCCCCATTAATGATTTAATGACCATGACATAATATCCCTAAAATCAGCCACTTAATTTAATTAAATTTCAAAACATCTAATTCTACACATAATTCCAATTATTACCCATAACTTGACCTAAAATGGGTCATGGGTTTGGCCATACACCATGGCCGAACCCATGATGTCTTTTTTTTTTTTTTCTATTTTTCTTGGGTCCATTTCACCTCATTTGGTCCCACCATAATTGAATTTAAAACATACATTTAAATCATCATTCATTAATCATCATGAGGTACACTTTGGTTCATTAATTTAACCATTATTCCATTTCATTCTTCTTGGTTTCAAAAACACTAAATTCCTCAAAGTCTCCCCATGGGGTTCGGCCATGTACCAAGGCCGAACCCATGGTCCATAGTTTTTTAATATAAAACTTCATTTCCACCCATTTACACCTTGTTTAAAATTACTAAATAAAATCCACTTAATTACCATTAACATTCTTCATTAATTTCAATACTCTTATAACCATTTAAATATCTCATTCCATCACCATAGGGTTCGGCCATACACCATGGCCGAACCCATGGCTCATGATTCACCATTTTTCCTATGCTTCTTGGGGCCATAAAATCATTCACACACTCCATGATTTTTCATCATTTAAACCCCTTTAAATTTTTCCAATATTTAATCATTTACGAGCCTACAATCATAATCATTCTCCATAGCCTTTAAACCTTAAAACCCTAATTAAATCATCAACCATTTACCATGGGGTTCGGCCACACTACATGGCCGAACCCTATGGTCCATCAATCCATTCAAAAACCCATTACTTCCATGCTTAAATCCATTTAATTTCATAACCTCCTTAATCCTTTTACTTATTATTTTTCTTAATCTATCTCTCCCCTTTTCATCCATTTCTCATCTTATTATTGGACGGATCTTAGATCCAAGGCCCATAACATTTGTAGCCACATTCATTCTAAGAAATGGATTCCATAAATACATCTTAACCTTTAAAAATAAATATATAAATTCTTGTCTAAGAATTTCTGACCATACCAACGACTCCTCCGGTCTATCTTTCTCCTTTTGCTTTCCTTAGCCCTTTCTCTTCTTCTTCTCCTTGTTGTTCAGCCACTATGTGCTTGATCAAGATGAAGTCTCTATGGTTAGGGTTTGGCTAAGGTAGGTTTAGATTTTGAGAGAGGAAGCGGGGAGGAAGGGATAGAAAATTATCTCAAGCTTGGGTCTTGGGGTGGTGGTTGGCCAAGCCTAGTTTTTTCCTTCTTTTCTTCTAAGTTTCTTCTTCTTTCTTGGTGTTTTCCTTGGGAGAGAGAGGGTAGACGTTTTTTGAGAGTGCAAGGGAGGGAGAGAGTGAAATGAGAGTGGAAAGGAGAGAATGAGATGAAAACTCATCTCATCCTTTGGTTGCATTAACTCCTCCCACCAACCAACATGGGTTAGTGTGCTTAGTGGTGGTGGTTGGGATAAAACCACTACCCTAAGTACATGGTGTATTTTGTGTTTGTTTTAAGTGGTTTGTGTTTCTTTGGGTGGTTTCAAGGAGATGAAACCACCCCTTGACTTGTCTCTTTGACTCCCTCTGACCCACTTGACTTCCCTAAGTCTTTAATTTAATTGAATCATTAACTTAGGCTAATTAATTCCTATTTAATTTAATTCCAATAAATTTCCTCTATGAAATCCACCCATGGTTGACCAAGTCAGCCATGGTGGCTGGCCCCACCAATCCTAGCCTAACCGCCACCTCACTTGGTGAGGTGGAGGTGGGCCCCATTCGGCCATGTCACCTAAGCTTAAACAAAATTAATCTTAGGTGATACACATTAATTCACTTTGATCCTCTTTAGTTACCTTTGACTTATTCATGGTTGACCAAGTCAACCATGATGGTTGAACCCACCTATGCCATCTTAATTATTTCATCACTAATTTAAGTGGTTTAACTCCAATTCAACCCATTTCAATTAATTGGGTCACCATTGGGCACATGGCCCAATTAAATTATTTTCTATCATTTGCCTTAGAGTTTGACACATTTTGACCCATTGGGTCCCAAATGGTTATCGGGCCCACTTTGACCATTATTGACCCCTTAAATGAATTCCATCAAATCCATGGTCCATTGGACCATACTTGGGCCCTTGCCCCAAAATTTTATCCATTTAACATCCATAACATCAAAATTCCAATTTTTCCCTTATTAAAATAAACAAATGCCATATATATGATGATTTAAAAATTTGGGCTATTACATATTCCATGTTTCTATGTTGAGGAAATACAATCTTGATCCTTCACACGTGTTGAACGTGCAAGATGTTGATGTGCAAAGCGACGTGACTTATGTTGAAAGACCGATCAGAGTGATCGGGAAAGAACAGAGGGTGCTACGGAATCGAGCCATTCAGTTCATCAAGGTGGTATGGGATCGACATGGTAATGAGGAAGCCATCTGGGAACTTGAATAAAAAATGAGAGCAGCTCATCCTGAGCTTTTTGTATGAGTTGTTTGAAACCCTACTTCGCTCGATTTTCGGGACAGAAATTTCAAAAGAGGGTAATATTGTAACATCCCGGATTTTCAATGCAATTATTATTTTGGATATTATCTATTTTAATTGTTAAATTTAAGATTTATAGATGGAATGAATGTTAGAGGGATAAGAATTGGGGCAATGGCCCAATTGTGATCCAATGGATCATGGATAAAGTTGATTTTAATTAATTGGGTAAATGTAGTTAATTGGGTCAAATACCCAATTTGGACCCAATGGGTTAAGATGAATTAATTTAATCGGGTCATGTACCCAATTAAGACCTAAGGCATGGGATCCACCTCATCAAGTGAGGTGGCAAGTGTATGAGGTGACATGGAAGTGGCATAGTCAAGTGGGACCCAAATCCACCTCATCAAGTGAGGTGGCGTGTGGTCTAAGGTCACATGTAGGGCTGACCACCATGGTTGACTTGGTCAACCATTGGTGAGGTCATGGGTGAGTTCAAGAGGGTTAAGTGAAGGGAGTTGAATTATGGAATTAGTTAAGAAATAAATTCTAAGTCTTGAGTCTTGAGTTACTTAGGTGAGTTCAAATCAAGATTGAGTTGAATGGGAAGTGAGTTCACAAGTGAGTCACATGGAAGTTGAAGAGACTTAAGTGAGTCAAAGAGGGAGGTGGAGGGTTTTCATCTCATGGAAACCCTAGAGAAAAATCGTTGGGAAGAGGGAGATGGCCAAGTGTAAGCCATGTGTCTCCTTGGTTAGGAGATTAGGGCTTACACAAGACTCCACCCTTGGCCGATCCTCCCTTAAACCAAAAGAGCTAGAGAGTTTCATCTCATCTCTCTCTCCCTCTCTCTAAACCCTAGGGCCAATCCTCTCCTTGAAACAAAGAAAGAGTTTCATCTCATCTCTCTCCCTCTCTCAACCTTCACCTAGGCATAACCCTCCCTTAGGGTTTTCCATCTCAAACACCTCTAAGACACCTAGAGATATTCTTCTCTTCTCTATCTCTCTTCCTTTCCATTGCTACACCTAGAGCACTAAGGAAAGGTTGGTCTTTCACACAAAAGACATTAGCTCAAGGGACACCCCACAAGTGTGGCCGAAATCCATCCTTTACATCCAAGAGATTGGCATCATCATCTCTCTCTCTCTCTCTCTCTCTCTCTCTCTCTCTCTCTCTCTCTCTCTCTCCCATTTTGGCACTAAACTTGTAGAAATCGAAGAACGAATGAGGAAGAAGAAAAGACTAAGGAAGGAGAAGGACGGAGGAGTAAAATCAGACCTAAAGAAACGGAGGAGTCACGGAATAGGTATGTATTTGTTTAACAATGGTAATGATTAAAAAGAGGCTAAGGAAACCAGGGTTTCGGCTATGGAATGGCCGAAACCATGGGGTTCCATTTCGGGTTGAAAAGGGTGGTCAAAATGTTATGGGCCATGGAATGTAAAAGAAAATCCATCCAAGAAGATGGTTAAGCATTTGGAATGGAAAAAAAAAATATACCCTAACCTTGTTGGTGGCTAAGATAGGTTGGACAAATGAAGTTATGATAATGAGACTATGGTAATACATGATTAAATGGATGACAACATGTATGTTAAGTATAAGGAATGAAATTCATAAGAAAATGACCAAAGAACATAGTTCAGTCCCTTGCATGGCCGAACTCTATTTTTGATATATAAGGACCATTTGAGGACTCAAAGAAAAACAAGATGAGGTTCAGCCATGTTGTATGGCCGAACCTCATCAAGTGCTAGAACATGTTGGATGTAAACACCCATCCGCAAGGTGATATGAAATGGAAATAGGATGAAGAGGAGGAACCATGGGTTCGGGCATGGAGGAATTTTTATGGATCTAAATATGTTTTAAATGATTGACTATGGATTATCAAGTTAAGAAATGAGAAGATGAAAATGAAGAACCATGGGTTCGGCCATGTTGTATGGCCGAACCCCATGGATCATTTTATGGATCTAAGTATGTGTAAAAAGTTAAGTGATTAACTATGAAAAGAAATGATGGCTAAGATGGGAAGATGATGAAAAGAAAGAACCATGGGTTCGGCCAAGTTGTATGGCCGAACCCCATGGATGACTTTTTTTGGACCTAGGTGTGTTTAAGAAGATAAATGACTAACTAGGGTTTATCTGATTAAGAAATAAAAGAATGAATAATGTTTGACCATTTTTTTAAAATAAAACAAGGGTTAAAAGGGGGGTCAAAACCAAAGAATGAGGTTCAGCCATGTTGTATGGCCAAACCCCACTAATGAGTTTTGGTGAACATGAACACATCCTATGGCCGAAACCCATTGGGGGACTTAACCGGTTTAAGGAGTATGATCGTAAATGGAAATGAACATGGGATGATGTAAGGGATGATGGGAATCAAATGGATCATCGATTTGATTTATTTATGTGTTAAATGTAATAAGCTAACGGGATTTCACAATCGGGTGTACAATCGGCTTTGACGCGATTGGTGATCGGTTTTGACGAAAACACAAGGATACAATACTTGGACGTTGGTAGGATTCCTACCTTGTTGAAAACCTTGGACTTATGTATATGTGATGGTTTTTATTTCTATGTTTAATGATCTATTTTTGGTATCAAAGTGCTATGTTTCAAGTATGGGATTTCAATGCTATGATGTCTAATATGAAATAGCATGTTTGCACTTACATCTCATGCATGGCATGGGAAGGATCATATGAGGGGAGTCCATGCTCCATTCGGATATCCGATAAACAAACGTGGGGAGGGATCCGCACTGATTCCGATTATGATGTTTGAAATGAAAGAGGAGTCCATGCTCCGTTCGGTGGGACCGATAAGGCATACATGGGGAGTCATGACAATGAATACCTTGATGTGGCTTGTACATCAAGAGGATTATTTATGTCATTGAGATATGGTTGATGGGTGGGAGATCATGGCATATAACACCCATGGCATGGCATTGACTTGCATGATTTTGACATTATGTATCTATTATGATTTTTATACTAATCCATGTGTTTGAGCCTACTCGGAATACCTACTGGGCGCATTGACTAACGCCCTACTTCCACCTTAGATGATGACACAGGGAATGGACGGAACGAATGACGCGAAAGGAGCCAAGCTTAGGAGTTTGGATAATTTAGACTTACTTTATTTAATTTTATTTAGGACAATGTAATTTGAGTTATTCGCATTTTGGGACTGTAATAACTTAGAGCTATCTTGCTATGATTTGGTTATAATGTTGGACATTTGAACTTAAGATTAATTAATTTATGTGATGGACTTCTTTGCTTAAAAATGGATAGGGTAAGTAATCTTAATCTCATATTAATTTCCGCATTACGTTTATTCCGCAATTATAGCCTTAATGCGTGTGAACATTTTAGTGGACTTAGTCCACGCACACGTATGGTTGGCCAGTTAAGGGCCGGGCTTTGTTAACTCTGACTTAGCTCGCATCGTGGCGTCCCGCTCTCTCTCACTCTTTATTTAAAAAAAAAAAAATAGACTCTGATTTTCAGTGAGTGAAAAAGGACAAGGCGTTACAAAGATAGTCTATTCTCCTTTCAAGTCTGAAGACTCTCCTGCCTAGATTGACGTCCTATTGAGGCGGATATTGAAATTGTTCTTCTTCCTCAGAATTGTGACTTTCGTCCTCACTTCTGTCATCGGGGATATCGACATTGTCTTCATTACCAGTTCGAATACCATTCCCTTCTTCTGCATCTTCTCTCATTTCTTCACGTCGTTCTTCGACAAAGATGACACCTTTGTCAACGATGGGATCTTCTTCGTCCTCAGGTTGGGTTTCCTGTTGATCCTGAACATATGCTGGATTTTCTGAGCTCGACCCAAGACAAGACCAAGTGGCTGACATTTTGGTTCGTTTGGTCCATCGACTAGCACGACTGGATTCTCCTCATTCTACAAGGGTTTAGGACATGTCTGAGTTGCCATCTTTCTAGGCATGATTTTTCCTAGTGAAGATCCTCAACCAGTGGTTCAAAAGTGAATGAGGTGAAGACTAAGCCTAACCTGATTTAGGAGAATCACAAAAACAGTCTTTTTCTAGCTTCTTGGGATGCAAGGACCAAAAGCCTTATGGTTTCCGGCACGGAATCACTCCAAGAAGTCCTATCGACTGGTCTAGGGCACGGGAGGAAAATGAGGGACCACAGAACTTCACTGGAGAGGGGACGATAGATTCGAATGAATTGTCGTTTTCGCAGGAAGGGTCTCCTTTAATTCAAACTTTATGTCTTACCGACAAGTCGGTTCCATCTGCAGGTTGACCTTCTCGACATTTCCCCCTTTTTCAACAATGCTCAATTTAGCACAGTATCGACATGTCTGTCACACCGACAGGCCTATTTATTGACATGTGGACTACACCGAGAGGTTCAGATTAGAGAGCAATCATCTTTGATTTGTACAACTTGATGAAGTTTTATTCTACGTACGGCATACATAGATTCATTCTAATGCATAGATATACCAAACATGATTCATCAAATCATTAAACATGCACATAATAAAAAAATTACATTCCAAAACTCATACAATTTAAAATACTCTGAATAGAATGTATGGCTTTTCAAGTAAAATATGTACTATAGCCAGGAAGAGTACATTCTAGACTTGTAGTTAACCAAATTTTCTTTCTTCATGTCACAACATTTTTCTACTATGTGAACTCACATGGTCTCTTGTGAGTCCATTTGTAGTGGTCTAAGATATGAAAGTAAATCTTAAACCAAAACAAACATGATTAGTGGTCTACCTTCTAGGTACAAAGATTGTGGCATTTAGTGTTGCATGCACACCCCTACGATCATTCCTTTGATGACTAACCTTGGGATCCATCAACTCCTTTAAGACATGATTCATCTGTATTAACAAAGAGTTGTGCCTTGTGTCCACCTTCCTTCGATTTCTTTTAAAATTAGGTGTTGGTGGATGTCTTTTAGGCATATGCTTTACTTAATTGTGCCTTTGTGCTTTTCTTTCAAAGTATCTCTTGAAATGATAGCAATTTTTTTTGAAATACCCATCCTTACGGCAGAAAATGCACTTACTCGTTAAAGGGCGAGAGATACTTGTTCTTTTATACCGAACGATGTATAGGTTCTTAGGTGGATGAGGCACCAAGACTAGACCTATCACCATATTGTTTACCTGCCCCTAGGAGTCTTTCAAGTCTTACTTCTCCATGGGTAAACTTATCTTGGAATTTTTCTTCATCCAATTTTTATTCCCTAACTTCCAAAGACAGTTTTTTGACATCTTCTTCAAGAAGGTTGTTGTGATGCCATAAATTTTCAATATCCTTACAGTGGATAATTATTTATTCTTGAAGTCTTTTATTATCATCTTTAAGCTGAGTGCTTTCAACATCTGAGAGTTCAAGCTTAGAGATTAAAAGAGATTTTTCAGTTTTTAATCTTCCACTTGACTAAAGAGGTTTAGTTTTTCATTTTTAACCTTGTTGAGTTTTTTAGCTAACCTCACACTCTCAAGGAACAAGGCACTGTAGGAGGCTTGAAGATTTTCATCTTCTTCACTCTCATCCTCCGTTGCAATTGTGGGATTTTCTTGATCACATATGATCGAGGCTATGAGATCTATAGATATTAGAACCTTTCGTTGGATCTTTTCATCTGAATCACTCTCTAATTCAGAAGTTTCAACATGGGTTACACCCACATTCACAGCTTTCTTTATTTTGTCTGAGCGATATTCATTCATGAAGTATCCTCTTCCCCCACAATTGAAACAGGTCTGCTCCTTGGTGACGTCTCTCTCCTTCCCTTTTTTTTCTGTTTTCTTCTTGCCTTCTTGGGTAACTTTTATTTGTTTCACCCTTACCCGTTCTTCTCAAGTAGTTTCTTTTTACAAATTTTTTGAAAAATTTCTTGGCAAACAATGTCGTTTCATCACTTGGAGAATTCATCATTAGATGAATTTTCTTTAGTTTTCTTCTGTTTTAGGGAATATTTTAAGGCAATAGATTTATCCTTTGGTTGTTCAAAATGTAGTTAATAGATTTGTAATGAACCAATGAAATCATCAATATTCATTAAGGACACATCTCTGTTGTCCTCCACAGCCACAGTTGGGCTTAAATCTTTCAGCAAGATTCCGGACAATTTTTGTGCATACTTTGTCCTCAAGTATCCCTTCCCCAAGAGCGTATATTTGACTTACAATGTCGCTAACCTTGGCATAAAAATCCAAGAAGACTTCATCCTCCCTCATTTTAAGAGTATCAAATTGATTCTTCGAGGATCTCGTGTTTGGAACTCTTGACTATTGAGGTGCCCTCGTGGGTTCTCTCAAGAACTTCCTATGCTTTCTTTACAGTTTTATAGGTCATGATCCGTTTGTACTCACTATCAGAAACTGCACAGTTAGGGGTATTCATGGCTTTCCCCTCAGTTGTCTGAGCAATTTTCTCAACAAGGGACCAAGAGGCATATGGTTAAGTGTCATCAACACGGTTGATGTGGTTCCTATCATATTTTCTTCCTTCGGTTCCTACTGTAACGTCCGCCCCATTTTCACCGAAATCATAGTCTAATTTTAATTTTTTTTTTTAATAAAAGTGACAGAGGGCACTGACATCACGACGGGAGTTAAGTCCGAGCTTCTAAAGCCAGGCCCGTAACTGGCCAACCCCACGCGTGCGCAGAACGAAGTCCACGAGAACGGTTCACAAGTAAAAAGTAAGCTCGCAGAATATAATTAGATGCGGAACATTATAATAGAGACTATCCTACCAGTTTTTAGATAGAAGGAAAGATACATCATTAAATTACTAAAATACCCCTATGTTCATAATTATGTCTCAAAATGATAACGTCCAGAGTATAGTCCAAACCATAGCAAGAAACAGTAATTATTACAGCCGACAAGCTAAGCTACTTAAATTACAACTTTTCCAAAATAAACTTTAATAAACAAAGTAGCCGCCCTCCCCAAGCTCCTACGCTTGGCTCCCGTCGCATCCACCATTTCTGCCGTCTCCTGCGTCATTAGCTAGGGTAGAAGTAGGGCGTTAGACCACGAGCCCAGTAGGACTCTGAGTAGGGCTAGCACATGGATTAGTGATAACAAGTATATAGATAATAATATGATAAATCCCATAAAATGAATGCCATGCCATGGGTGCCTATGTCATGTGTCCCACCAATCATCCGTATCATCAAACATTATCATGTCCCCCTTGACGGCAAATCTTCGTCAAAGTATCCCCATGTTTGTTCTCGGTCACCCCGACGGAGCTTATCAAGCTATCCCCAAGCTTGTTTCTCGGTCGCCCCGACGGAGCATGGACTCTGGTTATAGCACGCCAGGCTATCCCCATGTTTACTTCTCGGTCGCCCCGACGGAGCATGGACTCCGGTTCCTTTATTTTCCCGCCCATGCCATGCATGAGATGTAAGTGCATTATGTTATGTAGTATATATATATAATCCATATCTTTAATACATATAATCCATAGCATTGGAAATATAAGCCATAGCATTTACAATATAATCCATAACATTTAAAATATAATCCATAGCATTTAAAATATAATCCATAGCATTTCAAGCCCATCTTAAAATAGATCATATAATTACCGAAATAAAATGCGGAAACCATCACATACACATAATCCACGGCTTACAAAAAGGTAGGAATCCTACCGAATACCGATAACGTCCCTTTCCGTTTTCGTCCGATAATTCCGGTCGCCGATCGCGTACCGTTTGCAGCGTCCCGATACCTTATTATACATTTACCCAATCAGTCCATATTTTATCCATGATTAAGTCCCTAACTGATCACAACCTAAGATCCGTTAATGGTCCCTAATTATGTCACAAGGTTTATCAAAATCAGCCCTTAACTTAGCCTTATTTTCCATTGTTTTAACACATACATAATTCCAAATTTTGCCTATTTAAACATTCTAATTTTGTGAGCCTAAGGGCAGCAACCCTAAGCTTCATTTAAACATTCATAATGTCATCTTAATGCATCCAAGTTCATGTCCAACCTACATGGGGTTCGGCCTTGTACCATGGCCGAACCTGTAACGCCCGCCCCTTTTTCACCCGCTTTCCGAAAATCAGAGTCTATTTTTTTTTTTTTTGAAATAGAAGAGTGAGAGAGGGCGCAGACGCCACGACGCGAGTTAAGTCTGAGCTTCTAAAGCCCGACCCTTAACTGGCCAACCCCACGCGTGCGCGGAACTAAGTCCACGAGAATTGTTCACGCGTTGAAAGTAAGCTCGCAGATTATAATCATTGCGGAACATGATAATAGAGTCTATCCTACCGATTCTTAGATAGAAGGGAAGATACAACATTAAATTACCAAAATGCCCCTATGATCATATTTATATCACCAAATGTAATTGTCCATAAGTAACGTCCAAACCATCGCAAGAAATGTAAATTTATACAACCCGACAAGCTAAGATACTTTAAAATTACATCTCCAAAATGTAAACGTAAATAAACTAAGACTGCGCTTCCCAAGCTCCTAAGCTTGGCTCCTGTCATGTCCACCACTTCCGCCATCCCCTGCGTCATCAACTAGGGTAGAAGTAAGGCGTTAGTCAACGCGCCCAGTAGGAGTCCGAGTAGGGCTAGCAAATGGATTAGTGATAACACGCATACCGATACAATAAAATATAACAAAATAAGCATGTAATTATGCTATGCCATGGGTGCCTATGTCATGTGTCCCACCCATCATCCGTATGATCATACAATGTATTATCCCCATGTTTGCTTCTCGGTCGCCCCGACGGAGCATGGACTCCTGTTATAGAACTATCCCCATGTTTGATTCTCGGTAGCCCCGACGGAGCATGGACTCCGGTTATAGCCCTCAGGCTATCCCCATGTCTGATTCTCGGTCGCCCCGACGGAGCATGGACTCCGGTTTCATTATTTTCCCGCCCATGTCATGCATGAGATGTACGTGCATTATGCTATGTAGTATATAGATAAACCATAGTTTTGATATACCATACATAGCCATATAATGCATAATGTTAAAATATAATCCATATGATTCATAACTTAAAACTCATCATAAGATAAATCATAATCATAAATCCATCATAAGCCAAATCAAAATAATCTAAAATACCATCACATATCCATCGCTTACAAAAAGGTAGGAATCCTACCGAATACCACGTAGCATTCCGTTACGCTTTCCGCTTGATAATCCGGTCACCGATCGCGTACCGTTTGCGACGTCCCGATACCTTATTACATTTTACCTAATTAGTCCATACGTTATCCATGATTAAGTTCCTAACTGATCATAACCCTAGATCCATTCAATGATCCTTAAGTATATCACAAGTTTATCAAAAATCGTCCTTAACTTAGCCCATTATCCATTGGTTAAAACACATACATAAATCTAATTTCTTTGACCATTTAAATACTCTAATTTGCGAACCTAAACGCAGCAACTATCCGTTCCAATTAATCATTCATAATGCATTCGATTTCATGTCTAATCCACATAGGCCGAACCCATGGTTCTTCAAAGTGGCTAATAATTACCATTTTGCCACTCTCTCCTCTATGATTAATCATTCACCCACTTATGTCTATTTTAAGTCTAAATTTCATCCATAACATAGACCCATTTATAATTCCATAACATATCCAAAGTCAGCCACCTATTGTTTAATTTTGAAAAACATTTAATCCCCATATGTCCTTTCACATTTGGCCCTAAAGGTGGCCCACAAAGGGATCATGGGTTCAGCCATACACTATGGCCGAACCCATGGTACCCTATCTCCATTTTCTTGGGTCCGTTTTACTCCCTTTAATCCAATCTCCGATGAAATTTAAATCATTCATTTAAAACCTTGTTTTTCATCCCATTTTAAACATTACATAGTCCCATATATCCATTTAAATTTAATCATTCTTCTCCATCATTTTCTATTCATAAAAGTCCTAAAATATCACCATAGGGTTCGGCCATACACCATGGCCGAACCCATGGTTCATGGTTCCCTTCATTGGAGCCATATGAGGCCATTATTTCCTCAATGTTAGTCCATGATTTTCTTTGCTAAAATTCCATTTAAAAATCACTAATTTTCATTCATTTTGTCCCTTTAATACTTTATATCATACACTTTCAAATCCATTGAAATTATCACTTCCTCCATCATCTTCCATCTTTTCATTTTTATAAAAATAGTTAGCCATCACCATAGTTCCATTCTTATAAAAAGAATTCTAAAATATAATCCATGGATTCCATCATAAAACTTTTTTCCAAAAGTTTGACTACATTTAACCCTTGAAACCCTAACCATTCTCCATCATTTTCAAACCTTAAAAACCACAATTAAAATCATCCAACATTTACCATGGGCATGGCCAAACCCTATGGCCCATTAATCCATTAAAGTCCAATTTTCCTATGCTTAATAAAGACTTAAAAATTCCATTAAAAATTCCATTCTTCCATTTCATCCATTCCTCCATTTTTATCCATTTCTTATCCTACCTTTTGATGGATCTTAGATCCATGGCCCACAACGTTTTTGGCCACATTTAGTCTAAGAAATGGATTCCATATCCTAAAAAAATAAACTATTGTTTTAAGAAAATCTTACCACCCGACGACTCCTCCGGTCCTTCTTTGCTTTTGGGCTTTCCTTAGCCTTCTCTTCTCTTCTTCTCCTTGATGGACGGTCAAGATGAGCTTGATCAATGGTGGGGCCCTCAAGGTTTGGATCGGCTAAGATAGGGTTAGGTTGAGAGGGAAAGAGTATGGAGATGAGGGAGAAATCTTCAAGGGTCTTGGTGGCCCAAACCTTACCTTCCCCTTCTCTTTTCTTCTTCTTTCTTTCTAAGTTTTTCTTCTAAGTTCTTTCTTCTCTCTTGCAAGGTAGGGGACGGTTTTTGTGTGTGAGGAGAGCTAGAGTGAAATGGGTTAGTTTGGAAGGAGATGGAGGTGGGTGGAGTAACCTAGACTCCACCATTAATTTTTGCTCACCAACCAAGCATGGGCTAGCTTGACTTTGGTGGTGGTGGTTGAGACCCAACCACCAAGCATGGCTCCCTTGTCCTCTTTGACTTGTCTATGTTGACCCTAATTAACCAACCTAATTAATTAAGTTAAGTCCTCACTTAAGTTAATTAATTTCCATCCAATTTAATTTCATACAATTTATCTATCTAAGGAAACCCACCCATGGTTGACCAAGTCAACCATGGTGGACGGCCCCCACCTATACCTACCCCACCCGCCACCTCACTTGATGAGGTGGAGGTGGGCCCCACTTGGCCATGTTATTTTAATTTCATTGATTTTAACTTAGATAATTTTACAATAATTTTAATCAATTTAATTTACCTTAATCCACCTTAGTCTTCTTAAATTTATCCATGGTTGACCAAGTCAACCATGATGGTTGGCCCCACTTTTTCCTTGGTCCACACGCCACCTCAATGGGTGAGGTGGAGGTGGGCCCCATTTGGCCATATTACTTAATCTTGATACATGTTAACTTAGATAGTTTTATAATTTTCTAATCTATTTAATTTATCTTAATTGGATCACCATTGGGTCCATGGCCCAATTAAATTCCCTCCTTACCTTAGGCTTACCTCAATTGGGTCCATTGGATCCCAAATGAGTATTGGGCCCAATTTGACCATCCTTGAGCCGATTAGTCCTCATTGATCCATTAAATGGATTTCATCCAATCCATGGCCCATTGGACCATTCTTGGACCCTTGTCCCAACTTTTGATCCATTTGGTATTCCATCATATCAAAATTTAAATTAAAATCAATAAATGCCAAATATATTTTGATTCGAAAATTTGGGCTATGACAGAACCCATGGTTCTTCAATGTGGCCAATAATTACGGTTATGCCACTAGACTTCCATGGTTTAATATCTCCTCCATCCATGTACAAGATTATCATAATTCAGCCTTTAACTTGGCCTCATTTCCATTGATTTAAATACATGCATAATTCCAAGTTTTAGCCCATTAAACATTCTCATTTGTGAGTCTAAAACGTAGCAACCCTAAGTTTCATTTAATCACTCATAATGTTATCTTAATGTACCCAAGTTCATGTCCAACCTACATGGGGTTCCGCCATGTACCATGGCTGAACCCATGGTTCCTCAATTGTGGCAAATAATTACGATTTTGCCACTAGACTTCCATGGTTTAATATTCCCTCCATTCATGTATATTTTTGTCCATAATTCATCCACATACTTAGTCCCATTAATGATTTAATGACCATGACATAACATCCCTAAAATCAGCTACTTAACTTAATTAAATTTGCAAGCATCTAATCCCATACTTAATTCAATATTTAGCCCATAACATGACCTACAAATGGGTCATGGGTTCGGTCATACACCATGGCTGAACCCATGATGCCTATTTTCCATTTTTCTTGGATCCATTCTACCTCATTTTTCCTACCATAAATAAATTTCAATCATACATTTACATCACCCTTTCATAACCATCATGAGATGTACTTTGGTCCATTTAATTTAACCATCATTCTATTTTATTTTCCATGGTTCTAAGACCCCATATTTTTTCTCAAAGTCTCCCCATGGGGTGGTCCATAATTTTATTTTAAAACTTCATTTCCACCCATTTACACCTTGTTTAAAATACTAAATAAAATCCACTTAATTACCATTGACATTCTTCATTAATTTCCATACTCTTATAACCATTTAAATATCTCATTCCATCACCATAGGGTTCGGCCATACACCATGGCCGAACCCATGGTTCATGATTCACCATTTTTCCTATGATTCTTGGGGCCATAAAATCATTCACACACTCCATGATTTTTCCTCATTTAAACCCCTTTAAATTTTTCCAATATTTAATCATTTACAAGCCTACAATCATAATCATTCCCCATAGCCTTTAAACCTTAAAACCCTAATTAAATCATCAACCATTTACCATGGGGTTCGACCACACTACATGGCCAAACCCTATGGTCCATCAATCTATTCAAAAACCCATTACTTCCATGCTTAAATCCATTTAATTTCATAACCTCCTTAATCCTTTTACTTATTATTTTTCTTAATTTATCTCTCCCCTTTTCATCCATTTCTCATCTTATCATTGAATGGATCTTAGATCTAAGGCCCATAACATTTGTGGCCACCATTCATTCTAAGAAATGGATTCCATAAATACATCTTAACCTTTAAAAAAAATATAAATTCTTGTCTAAGAATTTCTTACCACACCGACGACTCCTCCGGTCTTTCTTTCTCCTTTTGCTTTCCTTAGTCCTTTCTCTTCTTCTTCTCCTTGTTGTTCGGCCACTATGTGCTTGATCAAGATGAAGTCTCCATGGTTAGGGTTTGGCTAAGGTAGGTTTAGATTTTGAGAGAGGGAGAGGGGAGGAAGGGATAGAAAATTATCTCAAGCTTGAGTCTTGGGGTGGTGGTTGGCCAAGCCTAGTTTTTTCCTTCTTTTCTTCTAAGTTTCTTCTTCTTTCTTGGTGTTTTCCTTGGGAGAGAGAGGGAGGACGTTTTTTGAGAGTGCAAGAGAGGGAGAAAGTGAAATGAGAGTGGAAAGGAGAGAATGAGATGAAAACTCATCTCATCCTTTTGTTGCATTAATTCCTCCCACCAACCAACATGGGTTAGTATGCTTAGTGGTGGTGGTTGGGATAAAACCACCACCCTAAGTACATGGTTTATTTTGTGTTTGTTTTAAGTGGTTTGTGTTTCTTTGGGTGGTTTCAAGGAGATGAAACCACATCTTGACTTGTCTCTTTGACTCCCCCTTGACCCACTTGAATTCCCTAAGTCTTTAATTTAATTGAATCATTAACTTAGGCTAATTAATTCCTATTTAATTTAATTCCAATAAATTTCCTCTATGAAATCCACCCATGGTTGACCAAGTCAACCATGGTGGCCGGCCCCACCAATCCTAGCCTACCCGCCACCTCACTTGGTGAAGTGGAGGTGGGCCCCATTTGGCCATATCACTTAAACCCCATTAATCTTAACTTAGATGATTTAAAATAATTTAATTAACTTAATCCACTTTAATTGTCCTTAGTCCCCTTAACCTATCCATGGTTGACCAAGTCAACCATGATGGTCGGCCCCACCTTTTCCTTGGTCCACACGCCACCTCACTTGGTGAGGTGGAGGTGGGCCCCACTTGGTTAGACCACCTTAATCATCTCATCATTAACTTAGGTGGGTTTAATTTCAATTCAACCCTTTCCATCAATCAGGTCACCATTGGGCCCATGGCCCAATGAATTTATTTTCTACCTTTTACCTTAAAGTTTGAAACATTTTGATCCATTGGGTCCCACATGGTTATCGGGCCCACTTTGACCATTATTGACCCTTTAAATGGATCCCATTCAATCCATGGTCCATTGGACCATACTTGGGCCTTTGCCCAAAATTTGATCCATTTAACATCCATATATCAAAATTCCAATTTTTTTCATTATTATAATAAATAAATGCCATATGTATGTTGATTAAAAATTCGGGCTATTACACCTACCATCCAGTTTTAACAATATCCCATACCGATGAATCAATTGAAACAAAGAGGCTTCTCATTTTAGCCTTCCATGAGGCATAGTTTGCTCCATCTAAGGACGTTTAGATATTGCATGGATCTACTCGGATGGTTAAATCCTTGAAAGGAGCACTATGCTCTAATACCAATTGAAAGTTCCCTTGGAGCCAGAATAACACGATTGACCATAGACGGGGGGTGAATAGGTCAATCTAAAATCGTTGGTCCTTTTTTTTAAATTACTTGATTGATTAGTTCAAGCGCAGCGGATATAACAATCAAGTGAGTGTGTGTTAGCAAATATGATTAAACAATCAACACAAAAAAATAGCTCTAACACCACAAGCATATGGACACAAGATAATATAGTGGTACAGTTCGCCAACCTACATGCACTGTTAGGACTCGCTCAACCTTGAGCTATCCCCAAATTCACTAAGTGGAGACTTACACCCTCACAATTAGACTAGGAATTCCACCTCACTCAATCGGCTGGGAATTTCACCTACCACTGTAGAATAGGAATTTCACCTATCCAATTAGCTAGAATTCCACCCACCACTGTGCTAGAGACGACGCTCTAGAGTTTTTTTATAGTGGTTTCGGAGCAAATCCACCTTAATCCACTTTCGGGATAATGGTTTTAAAAACAAAATTAAAACCAAGAAGGACTTGCCTTTGAAGCTCTTTCTCGCTGATGTGTGCTTCTTACAGATCCCACCCAATGTATGCCGATACTCCTCTGTGTAGCCATCGTAGAGCAATCACAATCTTAGGGTGACAGGGAAACTGGTTTTAAAACAGGTTTCCTAGTTTATGTCTTTTCTCTCCTCCTCTCTTTTTCACTTTTAAACTCAATCAATAGATTGGTTGTTTATGATTTTTCTTTCCTCTCTTTCTCACTTTCAAACTCAATCAATAGATTGGTTGTTTATGATTCTCACTTCATGAGTATTGACTGTTCCTTAGACTGTATCACTCTTTTCAGCTCAAGGAAGATAGTAAAACGATCACCCAACACTCATATTTATAAAAGAGTCTTAATGGTTCTTCTGACTGTCAAGTACCAACAGGTCGGTGGCACCGATGGGTCAGTGGTCATATTTATTACCGTTCAACCACCCGACTGTTGCACATAAAATGCACTCTTAGCGGCTTTATGACTTCCCAGGCGACAGGTCGTTGTCGCTGATGGGTCGACAGTTATGGCACCGAGGGGTCGGTCCATACGAGAGGCTTGATGTAGGGCAACACCATGCTGACAGTAGTTTCAAGTCTAGAAACCTGTCTTATTCAGAACGACTTGTCGCCCTTTACCGAGGGGTCGGTCCTGGTACTCTCGATTGGTCTTGAACTACCGATATGTCTGTTTTCTCGAGAGCCTACATGAGTTCATAGTCCATAACTCACAAGAACTTTACAGATAAGTCGCTGCCCACAAGGGGTCACTTAAGTTCATCACCGAGGGGTCGGTGCATACGAGATTCTCGGTCAGAGGCTTTCCCAGAATCACAGTTCTTTGATCCAAAACCTCTCTCAATCTGGCTAACCAATCCTTTGTAACGCCCCACCCTTTCCGAGAATCAAAGTCTAATTTTTTTTTAAATAATAATATAATAACACCGGAAGAGGGCGGACGACGTCACGAAGCGAGTTAAGTTCGGACTATCCAAGTCCGACCCTTAACTGGCCACCCATGTGTGCATGGACTAAGCCATAATAAACAACACACACATGGAACCAAACAATTATAAATGTGGTTACAAGTAGGCAGGAAACCTACTCAATGTTACTTAGTTTGACCCTTCTTTTGAACCATCTCCCATTCACGGCTTGTACACTGTTCTAGCAATCCCAATACCTTATTTACATAACAGCAAGTTAAACATTCATCCATGTGATTCCAGCCTAGTCTAAGTCCCAAAAACCACTTTGTGGGGTTCGGCCATACCCCATGGCCGAACCTCACCCACTTTGAATTGTGGTCTCTCTTTTATTTAATTAAAACCATTCAATTAAATCAAACTTCCAAATGAACCTTGGTAGGGTTCGGCCATACAACTTGGCCGAACCTTACCATTTTGGTTTTGGCCCATATATCCAAATCCTATGATCATTTCATCCATAATTACCATTATGCCATTTAGACTAACCTTTTGTTTAATTTTTCCTTAAACACCAATAACCATAACTAATCCACCTTGGTGTGGTTCGGCCATACAACATGGCCGAACCCCACCATCTTAATTTGGTCCTTTTAAATCATTCTTACACACATCTTCAATCACATTGATGGTTATACACTAAGGCGACCAATGACCATTAGTGGGATGGCCGAACCTCACCAAACTGGTTTTCGTTCCTCTTTCCATCATCCATGATGGTTGTTTAATTTACCTATACTAAATCCATAGATAGACATATATAATTCTTAAATCAAAAGCATAACAAAGTCCATAATTTCCAACCATGTTCTTGCTCTAACTAACCCATAAAACAGCCCATGGGGTTCGGTCTGTAACACCCCAATTTCTCAATGAAGTGGATAATTACGAAAATGCACCTGATGTGTTAAATTAATTATTTTGTGATGTTAAGTAAGGAAATGGTGGGGCCCATTGCTCAAATTAAGATCATATGAGCACATTATAAATGTCAAGTTTGATTGGATGGATAATGTACATCAATTGGGTCAAAAATGGCTAAATGGGTGAAAGGGCCAAATCGGACTCAACGGGTCTTAATGGATTATTTGAACGTTGTGTGAACTTAAATTAAATGGGGTTAAGCTGATTTGATTGGAAATCAACTGGAGTAAAAATGGGTAGGCCTGATCCACATGTAAAAACCAATTGCAAATGACCAAAATACCCATAATTAGGTCATGGAGTCAAAAACGGGTCAAGGAGCTAAAGGGGGACCCAACGGGTCGGGTTGACTTTGTTGACCACAGCCGACCGTGTGGGCCCACAAATGAGTTCAATGGTGAGTTAAATCAGGTTAAAAGGAACTGATTTTATTTAATTTGAATTAAGAATGAGTTGACTCAAATGCATTAAATGATTGTCAATTAATGAGGTGAGTTGGACATGTGAGTTGGGTGAGTCAAAATGGAAACCATTGGGACTGTAAATCAGTGAGTTCAGAGGGAATAGGAGTAGTTTGGCTCAGTCATAACCACCAAAACAAGTCCCACACGTTGGGGACTTGTTGGGGTGATTTCCATGTTAAATCTTAAATGAAATGCATGGGAATTGGAGGTGATGCTTGGGAAGTTGAAAGGCTGCATAGGCAGGTACCAAGGGGTGCATTGGATAGCACCCAAGACCCATCGTTTTTGGTAAGAGTTGATGAGGGAATGGAGGGGTCTTGGGGGCTGAAGTACTAAAGGAAACAATCACCATGGTTGGCCGTTTTCCACATTGGAAATCCAAGATTTTCCATCTCTCTCTCCCTCTCTCCAATTCGTTTTTCCTAGCTGGAGTAGCAGAGGTGTTTGTACCAGTAGATCAAGCACAAAACAGCAAAGGAAAAAGGCAAAGAAGGATTAGAAATAAAGATTAAAAGCAAGGAACTTTGGTAAGTTTTTACATAAGTGCTTGGTTTATTAAAAAGCTTGAAATTGTAAATTTGGATGACATAGTTTGGTCATGTATGGCCGAATATGTCATAGGTCTAAACCTTAGATTAAATGGCTTAAAACGTTAAGAAAATATGCCATTGGGTTCGGCCATCTTGGCTGGCCGAACCCCATGAAAAATGTGGATTTGATTTGATGATCTTAAGGGTAAAAAAAACCATGTCAAACCATGGTGTGTTATGCACATATGTATTGGGCCATGGTTATGGCCGAATACACCAAGGTTTTAACCTTGATTAATAGAGGTTTTAAAATGGTAAAGATGACCATTGGGTTCGGCCACCATGGAGGGCCGAACCCCATGTAAAAGTTAGGTTGGTTTTCATGTTTTGAAACATGGAAACCATGGAGTTTTTGTGGACTATTTTTGAGTTTTATTTGAGATCCAAATGCATGTTTTAAAGAGGGTTAAAAACATTGATCTGAATGACATAAGGACTGAAGGTATCATGGGTCTAAAACAGTGGTTTAAAACTGATGAAATGGACCATTTGGATCGGCCATCTTGGATGGCCGAATCCCATGAAGTATTATGGTCTTTTGGACAAGTTGATGAACTTATGTAGATGTTTTAAGAGGTAAAAATACAGTCATGATTATGCTGATTATTACTTGTCTAACTGAGATTTAAAACATACTTAAGAGGACCAAAACATGGACATAGGGTTCGGCCACTTTGGATGGCCAAACCCCATGTTAGTATTTGATGATTTTGATGAGTTTAAAACCATATAAAATATGGTGTTTGATGTGATTTGGTGAAGTTTAACTTGCTGTTATTGGTTGGCCAATGTAGGGCTGAACCATGTCAATGTTAGGGTTAAGATTACTGATTAAAATCATGGGTAATTGATGGATCAATCAGATCAAGAGAACCCCATGAGCTGTTTTTGGAATAAATGGACTAAGTACATAGGTTGTGTTTGATATTATTCCCATGATTTTATAAAGGGTTTAAAGTATTGTAATGGAGAACCATTTGATGATGGAAGAGTGGGAATACAAGGTTCGGCCAAGTATAGGGGGCGAAACCCATAAAATGACAAATTCTAAGTTGATGATGTTCGGCCATGGGCATGGCCGAACCCCACATGATGTGGATGGGTCGTAGATGTGATTGAATAAGTAAATGATGTTATGACTTACTGATTGATATATGGATAAGGTACCGGAAGTTGAACGACGTGCGAGTCGTGATCAAGTGACGCTAAAGAAAGATCAAGTACTGAAGTGAATCTTCAGTAGGTTTCCTACCTACTTGTAACCACAATTATGATTCGGTTTTTATCAAGTTTTTATGAGATTGTTTGTATTTGATATTATGTTTCAAATATGTTATTGAATGATGAGTCATGTATTTACAAATGATATACAATGCATTGACATCTCATGCATGGCATGGGGTGGAATGGAACGACATAATGATAAGTATCCGATTCAGAGGAAATGTGGATTAGTCTGGATTAACTTGAACATAAGCACACTATCCAGAGGAAAATGTGGAGTACTCTGGCTCACCCATCCGGAGGAAATGAAGACTACTCCGGAATACCTTGATATGAGAGTTTTCTTGAGATAATGGCTATGTAGACTTGTGATGGGTGGGACTCTTTACATGTGCATATACATAGCATTTGCTTTCAGATGTCTTATTGATAATTATGTACTATGATATATATGCATGTTTTATATGCTAACCATGTGGTAGCCCTGATCGGGAACCTACTGGGCGCGTTGATCTAACGCCCTAATTCTATCCTCAAAGGAGAATGCATGTACAAGGAAAGGGAAGAAGAAGGTCAATGAGCGGGAGGGGAGCCAAGCCTAAGCGCTTGAATGTTGAACTGGACTTCTTTATTACTGTCTTTTGAATTATAGATTGTGGACATGTAATAAGTTCACTTTGCTATGGTTTGATTAGGTTACTATGGATGGTTATTTGTGCTAATTAATATTTGAGACTGTTACTTGCTATCTAGTCATGCTATTTCGCAAATAGTTTAGTTTATTCCGCAAGTTGTTGTTAGTTCCATGTGTGATTTATTATCATGGTCTAGTCCATGTACACATGGGTGGCCAGTTAAGGTTCAGACTTGAGTAGTCTGAACTTAACTCGCGTCGTGACGCCGTCCGCTCTCTTTCACTCTGTGTTTCTTTCAAAAGAAATTTTCAGACTCTGATTTTCGGAAGGGTGGAAAAGGGCGGGGCGTTACACGGCCATATACATGGCCGAACCCTATGGTTCTCTTGATTCAATTAGTCCATCATCTATCCATGATTTAGATCAGCAACTTAGCCACAGCATCAACATGATTCATCCATGCCATGGCCGCTCCAAAACAATAAACTTATCTCCATTTAAAAATCCTTTTAAGACCATCAAAATGTCCCATGATTTTCAACCCTTAAAATGACCAAGTCTTTCCATGGGGTTCGGCCATACATATAGCCGAACCCTATGGTTCATATACTCCTCTTAAACTATATCAATATATCCTTAATTTTTAACCATGGGGTTCGGCCATAAACCTTGGCCGAACCCTAATGTTCTTATAAATAAAATTTAACAATAACACTCACCGTTTCCGCGGCTCCTTTGGTCTTTCTTTGGTCTTCCTTGTTTCCTTTCTTCCTTAGCCTCTTTACCTCCTTTCTCTTCCTTCTTTGCCCGAGATTGACCTTGCTGGAAATCCGTTGGAGTGATTCAACCAAATGAGGTTTTGATTGAGAGAAAAAATAGAATTTCAGCCTTGGTGTGAACGATCAACACTTTGAGGTGCAACTCCTTTGTCCTAAGTCCACTAATCTTGGTGGTGTGATCGGCTAAATGAGTGATTTGTGGGAGAGAACCAGCAACCATGGTTTTGTCTTTTGGAAATGAAAGAAACGATCAAGGGGAGAGAGAGAGATAAGATGGATGTGCTTAAGTGTTGGGACTTAACCAAAGGTGGTGACCCTTGATGGGACCCCCTTAGTAACTCCTCTCCCCATTATGTCTTTCATTTATTCTATTTGGGGGGGGGTTTCATCCTTGAGATGAAACCCACCCAACGGTTGTGACCCTTGGGTTTCCATCTAAGATTGGAAACCCTCAAGCTTCCAAGTCCAATCAGCTGCACCCTTGATCAAGTCCAAGGTGACCGTCCATCTCCCCATGGTTCCTCATTAACGCCTAGGTGGGGGTTTCATCTTTGAGATGAAACTTCCACCCGCACCCCCCCCCCCCCCCCTCTCTTGCTGCCCTCCAACGTGTGGAGTGGTGTGTGTTTAAGAACAAGACTGTAACGCCCCGCCCTTTCCGTGAAATTCAGAGTGTAATTTTTTTTTTTTTAAATAATAAACATTGGAAGAGAGCGAGCGGTGTCACGACGCGAGTTAAGTTTAGACTACTCAAGTCCGAACCTTAACTGGCCACCCATGTGTACATGGACTAGACCATGATAATGAATCACAAATGGAACTAACATCAACATGCGGAATAACCTAGATTAACTGCGGAAATAATATGAAAAGATGGCCAGTACCAGTCTCAATTAATAAATAACATAAATCAACCATCCATTGTTAATATCCTAAGCAAACCATAGCAAGTAACTACTTTATTACATGTCCATCATAAAGTATCAAATAACAACAATTATAAATTCATTCCAGCATTCAAGCGCTTAGGCTTAGCTTAGCTCCCCTCCCGGTCAACGACCTTTTCTTTTCCTTTACTTGTACCTGCATTCTCCTCTTAGGATAGAATTAGGGCGTTAGATCAACACGCCCAGTAGGTTCCCGATCAAGGCTACCACATGATTAGCATATAAAACATGCATATATATCATAGTACATGATTAGTAAAAACAGGTAAAACAATGCTATGAAGTATGCACATGCAATGAGACCCTCCCATCATGTACCTTCATAGCCATCACTTGTCGTGCCATGCACCGACAAGGTAAATCACAATACACTTCCATCTCTTCATCACTGACTGATTCATATCACATATTAGTCCTCCTGGCGGGACTCTCATCGCCTAAGGAGACCATTGTGACTATGATCATCATGTTACTCCTCCTGGCGTGACTTGCACCGCCGAAGGAGGACGTAACCCATAATTGTAACACTGTAGAACCTCATTCATCATCCCATGTCTATGCATGAGATGCCAATGCCTGTATGCCATTTGTTAATGCATAATATATCATTTGAAACCACATGAAATAAACAAGAATCTCATAAGGAAAACTGGGGTAAAACTGTGGTTACAAGTAGGTAGGAAACCTACTGAAAATTCGCTTCGGTGTTTGTTCTTTTTCACTTGATCACGACTTGCCCGCCGTTCACGTTCCGTTACCTTATCCATATATCAATCAGTAAGTCATAACATCATTTACTTATTCAATCACATCTAAGACCATCCACATCATGTGGGGTTCGTGTCCGTACATCCAACCCTATGATCATTTCCCTCATTGATCATTCTATCAATAATTACATTTATGTCATTTAGGCTAACCTTTAGTTTTACCATACCTAAACCAACTTAGTGGGGTTCTTCATTCATCAACTTTAATCCCCAAACTTATCAAATACATTGATGGGGTTCGGCCATACTACTTGGTCGAACCACATCCTATGGGTTTTTATCCCACTTTCCATCATCATCAATGGTTGATTACATAGTCCATAATTATCATGTATGTTTCCTTAATTAAAACAACCATAAGTTCCCATTCAAAACATCCCATTTATTTCAAAATAGCCCCATGGGGTTCGGTCATACTCATAGCCGAACCCTAGGGTTCACTTGATCCAATCATCACCATGATCACTCATGGTTTAATCATGCTAATTCAACCATGATCAATACATGGTTCAGCCATCCAAAGGCTGACCCAAATCAGTAACCATAACCCTAAGTAAACCACATAAAAACCATAAAGCAACCCATGGGGTTCGGCCATTCACATGGCTGAACCTCATGATTCTTTGAATCCAATTCTTCTAATGATCTTTCATCATTTATCATGCATCTTAGCCATAAAAACAGCAAACATATTTCTATTTAAAACCCCATAGAAGCTCCAATGATATTGCATGGTTTCTAACTCTCCAATTTCATAACAATCACCAATCTCTTTCATGGGTTTCGGCCATTCAAGTTGGCCGAACCCTATGTCCATGAATTGGTCATTCACACATGCTTTAGGCGTTAATCAAACATGCAATATCAGTACCATATTGCTGCCTTTATACCTCTTAGAAACCATCTAATTAAATTCATCCAAAAATGGTCCATGAAAGTCCATGGTTTCCATGTTTCACAACATGAAAACCAACAATCTTTCACATGGGGTTCGGCCCTCTATGGTGGCCGAACCCAATGGTTATTTTTCTCTATTTTTAAACCTCCAATAATCATGTAATAACCAGCGTATTATCACGGAGTTTAACCCTTTAAAAAATCATCTAAAGACCAACCCAATTTCATAGGGTTCGGCCATGCTCATTGGCCGAACACTATGACCTTTGGTTTTGGAAGATTTAACCATTTATCTTAGGTCTAAATCAATCATCCAAATCCATGTTTTAACCTTCTTAAAACATGATTTTAAATCTAACACTAACATCTAGTATCAGTCCCAAATTTATATGGTTTTAATTTCCAAAAACCATAAAAAACAACCACTTGTTTCCATGGGGTTCGGCCATCCAAAGTGGCCGAACCCAATGGTCCATTTCCATCACTTTTTAGACACCATCTTCTATGGTTTAAAACCATGACAAATTCGGCCATACATGACCAAATTATGTCATCCAAATTCAAAACTCAATACTCATATTTTAAACCAAAATCCATAAGAATTCTTACCAAATTTCTCAAGCTTCTTGTCTTGCCTCTTGATCCTTGCTTCCTATCTTCTTTCTTCCTTAGTCTCAGCTGATTAGAAGCATGAACCAATGGTGAAATTACCAAGATACAATTCGGCTAAGGAGGTGTTCTTGAGAGAGGGAGAGAGATTGATTTCTAAGGTTTTTGCAATGACACAATCGGCCAAATGATGGTGCTGTTTGCTTTTGTTAAACAACCCCATAACACCCATTTAATCCTCATCAAGTCTTACTCAAACCAAAGAGTCACTTGCTGTCAAGCAAAGCACCCCTTGATACTCTCAACACACCCTTTGGCAGCCCCATGCAATCTTATCTCATTCCCATGCATTTCATTTAACATACACCATGGAAATCACCAAAACAAGTCCCCAACGTGTGGGACTTGTTTTGGTTGGTTTGAGACCAAGCTACCTTTTCAAATTCCCATTCAACTCACTGATTTACAGCCCCTTTAAGTTCCATTTTGACTCACTTGAACACAAGGTCATTTAGATTTCCATCTCAACTCACCGAACTCACATACTTAATGCATTTCATTTAATGCACATGAGTTGACCCACCACTTTGATTTAATTCCAACTCACTTCAGTCCCACTCAAACTGATTTAACTCATATTTTAGCTCCCTTGAGGGTCCACACGGTCAACCTTAGTCAACACGACCCGTTGGGTCCACCTTTAGCTCCTTGACCCGTTTTTGACTCCATGACCCAATTATGGTATTTTGGTCATTTGTAATTGGTTTTTACATATGGGTCAAGCCTACCCATTTTTTTCTCCACTTGTTTTCCAATCAAATAGGCTTAACCCCACTTAATTTAAAATCACAAAACGGTCAAAAAAATCCAGTAAGACCCGATGGGTCCCATTTGGGTCCTTTGACCCATTTAGCCATTTTTGGCCCAATTGATGTAAATTACCCATCCAATAAAACTTAACATTCATAATGTGCTCTTATGATTTTAATTTGAGCAATGGGCCCCACTATTCCTTACTTAACATCACAAAATAATTAATTTAACACATCAGGGGCATTTTGGTAATTATCCATTTCATTGAGATATTGGGGTGTTACAAAGACAGCCCTTCATATTCCATTTGACTCACTTGAACTCAAGGCCCCTTTGATTTCCAACTCAATTCACCCAACTCACTACACTTAATGCCATTCATTTAATGTACTCGAGTCAAGTCATTTCTTAATTCAAATCCAACTCATTCTAGTCCCAACTCAACCTGATTTGACTCATATTTAAGCTCACTTAAGAGTCCACACGGTCAACCATGATCCACATGGTCAACTCGACCCATTGGGTCCCCATTTAGCCCATGGATCCAACTTGACGCCATGACCCATTTATAGGTTGTTTTAGCCATTTGCATGTGATTTTCATATGTGCCTCAAGCCTACCCATTTATGCTCCATTTAGTTTCCAATCGTTTCAGCTTAACCCCATTAATTTTGGCCTCACCCAATGGTCAAACAAGTCCATTATGACCCACTGGGTCCCAATTGGGTCCTTTGACCCAATTAACCAATTGGACCCCATTTGACGTACATTACCCATTTACTTAAATTTGATCCTTATAATATGTCCATAGGGTCTTAATTTGAACAATGGGCCCCACCATTTCCATATTTACAATCACATCTAATAAATTTACTAATCCAGTGGCATTTTCATAAATAATCATATCATTGAGAAATTGGGGTGTTACATCAATTGAGCAAAGTAGGGTTCCGAAATAAATTACATAAACAACTCGGGGTGAGCTATTCTCATCTCCGATTTGAGTTCCCAAGTGGTTTCTTCAACACCATGCCGGTCCCATACCACTTTTACGAACTGAATCGCTCTGTTTCTTAGCACCCTTTGCTCAGTCTCCACAATTCGGATAGGCCTCTCGACGTATGTCACGTCGCTTTGTACTTCTATATCTTGAACATTCAATACATGGGACTGATCGGGATTGTACTTTCTTAGTATCGACAAGTGAAACACATCATGTAACACTGCCAATTGTGAAGGAAGTGCTAACTGGTAAGCTACATTCCCCATCCTTCTTATGATGGAAAATGGTCCCACAAATCTTGGTGACAGTTTGCCCTTCTTCCCAAACCTCATATGTCATTTCCATGGCGAGACCTTTAAGAATACCATGTCTCCCACTTCAAATTCCAGAAACCTTCTTCTTTTGTCAGCATAGCTCTTCTGATGACTCTGTACAGTTAATAGATGTTGCCGTATCAACTGTATTTGCGTTGTGGTCTCTACAACCAACTCAGGTCCTATTAGTGCAGGCTCACCAGCCTCTGTCCAGCACACTGGTGATCTACAAGGCCTACAATATAAAGCCTCGTATGGAGCCATCTGAAGACTTGCCTGATAACTGTTGTTATACGAGAATTCTACCAGTGGCAAGTGGTGTTCCCATCCACCCTTGAAATCTAACACGCATGCTCTCAGCATATCTTCCAAGGTTTGTATCGTTCTATCCGACTGTCCATCAGTCTGTGGATGAAATGCGGTACTAGTCAGTAGATCTGTTCCCATAGCTGACTGTATACTTTGCCACACTCTGCCGGTAAGTCGGCCATCTCTGTCAGATACTATAGTTCAGGGAATGCCATGTAGCCGAATGATTTCTTTGATATACCGCCGACCCAACGTCTCAGATGAATCCGTCATCTTGATAGGGATAAAATGAGCAGACTTGGTCAATCGGTCTACCACTACCCATATAGCATCATTGCTCTTTGAAGATCTCAGCAACCCCGTCACAAATTCCATGGAAATGTGCTCCCATTTCCATTCTGGTACTGGTAAGGGTTTGACTAACCCTGGTGGCTTCTGATGTTCCGTCTTAACTTGGTGACAAGTTAAACAGTGCGCCACAAATTTCGCTACATCTCTTTTGAGTCTGTGGCACCAATAATGTCTCTTCAGGTCGTGATACATTTTGGTGCTGCCGGGATGAATGGAGAGCTTCGATTGATGTGCCTCAATCAATAGCTTTTTCCTACAGCTTTTTGGCACATAAATTCTTCCCCAGAATAAAAGACCATGTCCTGGTCGTAATTCCCATTCCGGTACGACTATGCCAGTAGACATCTTGGCCCATATCTCCTCCACTTCCGGATCTGTGCGTTGCTCTTGTTCAATCTTGGTAACCATGTTGGATTGTATAACCAAATTGTATATGGTCCCATGGTTATTGAGATAGAGTTTAAACTCTCGAATGGTATTCAACACCTCCCATTCCGTTCTAATCATACATGCCACGGATGCATGTGATATGCGGCTAAGGGCATCCGTCACCTTGTTTGCCTTGCCTGGGTGATATCGAAGTGCGAATTCATAATTCGCCAGATACTCCATCCATCGGCACTGCCTCAAGTTGAGTTCTTTCTGATCAAACAAGTATTTCAGGTTCTTATGATCAGAAAACACTTCAAATTTCTCGCCATAGAGATAATGTCTCCAGCTTTTGAGAGCGAAGACCACTGCGGCTAATTCCAAATCGTGCGTCGGATAGAGGCGTTCATGTATTTTCAGCTGTCTGGATCTATACGTCACCACATGATTACTTTGACTGAGTGTACACCCCAGTCCCTCTCCTGATGCATCACAGTATACCTCATAATATTTGCCTCTTTCCGGCAAAATAAAAATAGGAGCGGTTGTAAGTCTGTCTTTCAGCTCTTCAAACCTTTGGTTGCATAGATCTGACCACTCATGCTTGACTCCTTTCTGAGTGAGTCGAGTCAATGGAGACGCTCTTTTGGAAAAATCCATGATAAATTTCCGATAATAACCCGCCAAAGTATTCTTTGGTTATATTCTTTGGTGTTTTCCAGTCTTTCACTGCCGCCACCTTAGTCGGATCCATGGCTATTCCTTCCTCGGATATAACATGTCCCAAGAAATTCACTTGAGATAGCCAGAACTCACACTTACTGGCCTTGGCATATAGCTTATTCTGCCTCAAAGTATTCAAGACTATCCGTAGGTGCTCTGCATGTTCCTCCTGACTCTTGGAATAGATCAGGATATCGTCAATGAACACAATGACGAACTGGTCCAGATCCTGAAGGAAGATCCTATTCATTAAATCTATGAACACCGCCGGTGCATTTGTGAGTCCAAATGGCATGACTACAAACTCGTACAGTCCATACCGAGTCCTGAAGGCGGTCTTCTCTATATCTTCCTCCCTAACCCGGATTTGATGATATCCGGACATCAAATCAATCTTCGAAAAGTAGTTGGAACCCCTCAATTGATCGAATAGATCATCGATCCTGGGTAGAGGGTACTTGTTCCGGACAGTTAGCTGATTCAGCTTCCGATAATCTACACACATTCGGAGTGAACCGTCCTTCTTCTTTACAAACAGCACTGGAGCTCCCCATGACGATGTACTATTTCGGATACAACCCAGCCTGAGCAGTTCATCAATCTGCCTCTTTAGCTCAGACATCTCTGTTGGTGCCATCCGATAATGTGGTAAAGACACTGATGCAGTGCCAGGGTATAACTTGATTTCAAAATTAAGCTCCCTCATGGGTGGTAAACCAGGGAGTTCCTTGGAAACACATTCGCTTATTCCTTTACAACTGCCGGAAGTTCAGTAATTGTTGCTTTATTTATGATGATATTATTCAATACCACGTGGTTCAACCCTTCCTGCAATCCACTCTGCTTGTCTGTAAGAACCACATATTGCTTTCCTTCGGGTGACCAAAATGTCACTCTTCGGCGATAACAATCAATGTTGGCCTGGAACTTAGCCAACCAATCCATGCCGAAGATTATATCATACTCAGTCATGTCGAGTACCAGATAATTGAACTCAAATCTGAGTCCAGCTAGTTCCGTATTAACTGTCGTGCATATAAGTCCCAATGCCGAGTCTCCGACAGGGGGCACAATTGTGAGTGTTTTGGCTAATCTTTGAACTAAGGTACCGGTAGCAGTTATAAATGATGCAGCTATGAAGGAATGTGAAGTTCCCGAATCAAATAGTGCATATGCATAAGAACTACTCACTACCGCCATACCTTGTATTATTGAGTGATCCTCATCCGCTGGAGGTACTAGAGAAAACACCCGTCCAGCTCCAGTAGGGTTAGGCACCCGTCCTCCCCGATTATGCATCCTGCCTCCCCGGGAGTTAGCTGGTCTGGCCGGTGGTCGAAATGATCCTCGGGAGTAAGAAAGTCGGTTGAGTTTTGGACAGTCCTTCCTGAGGTGTCAGGGCTAGTCACAGTGGTAGAAGTTGCCCATCCCTCTAGAAGCCTGAGAGGCTGCTACAGATTGAGAGGGCTGGTTGGGGCGAAAACCCCCAGTAGACCCAACAGATGGTGAGGGTCTGCTGAAGTTCGGTCGGAACTTCTTGTTAGGCTGATACGTACCCCTCCCACTCGGTGCTTGACAGTTGTCAACTCGTGTGAACTCAGCCAATTCCTGCTCAACAATGGTGGCTTTGCTGACCACTTCCGCAAGCGTGGCTGCTTTGAACATGATCACTTTGGCCCTAATGTTTGGCCGCAACCCATGCTCGAACTTACGAGCCCTCCGGTACTCCGTGTCCACGATATGAAATGCATAAATTGATAGGCTGAGAAATTTGTGATGGTACTCAGCTACTGTCATCGAGCCTTGCACTAATGACAAAAATCCTTGGATCTGGCGTTCCTTTTCTTCTTCCGTGAAATAGTGATCTAGAAACGTCGTTGAGAATTGCTCCCAGGTCATAGCAGTCCTTTCCCTTTCTGGCACGAGTGCCTGCTGTTTCTCCACTATCTCCCACCACTTACCAGTGTCATCTATCAGCTGTGACGTGGCCAGTAGAATCTTGTGGGCATGACTCTTGATATTCAATAGAGTCAATATTTGAGAGATCTTTTTCAACCAGTTCTCCGCTCCAACATGCCCTTCTCTCCCCTTGAAGTAAGGAGGGCGCTGTTGTTGAAAGTCCCTGACCATGTTCCGGTCATTAGCCTTACTCGTGTTTCCACCTCCATTTAGATGTTGTTAGAGGACAGAAGTAACCACTGCTTGTACCAAGCCTTGTAGTTCAGGAGGCACAAATGGTTTACTCACGCTGCTGTTGTTATTCCCTTCTTCCTCCCGTCGATATGAAGGGTCACTATCCTCCTCTTCTCGTCGAAAGTGATGCGATTCTTCCTCATGTACTGATTTCTCCTTGTCATGTATTGATTTCTCCTTATCATGTACCGATGGCTCCTTCTCATGTACCACTTTCTCCTTCCCTTTATCGTCTTGTCAAGTCTTTCTTTTTGGCGCTGTCTCGCCAAAGCCAATTTGTAATACTTTCTCCTTTCCCTTCTGATTTTGTAGGCTCTTTCTTGTTGGAGCCATTTCTTCCTAATTCATGGAAACATTATTGGCTTAGTTTTCTTCGCAACATACTTTAAACACTATAAATCCTCATAGAATCATAAAATTGCATATTCTATATATATTCATATTTCATCCTTGTACAAGGGTTGGTAGGGTTAAAACAAACCCTATAAAGAACAAAATGTACCCACAACCCTTACAAAATAACCCTCTTTTTAATGACCTTTCTTACTACTTCTTAGCCTAGTCTTCCGTAGAAGATCCTGCAACATCAGCGAAGATAAAGTAACTCTCAGGGCATGTTATCGACATGTGACTCAGTACTCCACATGTCAAGTAGGGTATTATCCCCGGTCCTCCAATGTAAGGACAATTAGTCCTTGCCTCTCCGTGCCCATGAAGTCCACAAGCCGGGCAAACAACGTCTAGAGGGTGATTACAATATGTACAGCTGTGCCCATCCTGGTTGCACAACTCGCACATATAGTCGGGATCTATCTCCCCAACCGATTCCATTATCAAAGGAATATCTTCCATAGGATCCTCCGGAAAAGGTGCTAGTTCCTCTTCAACTTCCTCGGGAGGTCCCTCCTGAAAGTCCATGTTCACTTCCATGTTGGAGTTGTTGGAAGCCGACACCAAATCTATTGGACAGCTAAGGGTTCCTTTATCCCACAACTCCGTATACTCCACGTTACTCGACATATCTATATCATAACATAGAACTCATAAATAATCAACAGCAGTTCTAATAAAACCAATCTTGGTTTTGGGGAATTTCTTGTGTATATCATATCATGTACTGTGTTGGGGAAATTGCCAAATCTTCACTCTTTGTTTTCTTTTGTTTCTGGGGAAAAGCTCTAGATTCCTGTTGTTTGTTTCTCATTGTGGGGAATGTCAGGGAAATGTATCCTACTTTGTTATGTTTGATATGTCCACTTTTGAAGATTGTACTTTACTTTGCTATCTTTCATTGTTGTTCTCAGATTGATTGTTCAGTCCGAGTCAATCGAAGTAAATTAATCCGGCCCCCAGTCAGAGGACTCCGAAGAGTCGGTCAGTTGGGATTCTTATCTGTCAGTGAGACATGAAACCGTCTTAATCTTACTTCGATGATTCAACTTCCCGTTTCGCTCTGATACCAACTATAACGCCCCGCCCTTTCCGAGAATCAGAGTCTAACTTTTTTTTAAAATAATAATATAATAACACCAGAAGAGGGCGGACAACGTCACGAAGTGAGTTAAGTGCAGACTATCCAAGTCCGACCCTTAACTGGCCACCCATGTGTGCATGGACTAAACCATAATAAACAAGACACACATGGAACTAAACAATTATAAATGTGGTTACAAGTAGGTAGGAAACCTACTCAATGTTACTTAGTTTGACCCTTCTTTTGAACCGTCTCCCGTTCATGGCTTGTACACCGTTCTAGCAATCCCAATACCTTATTTACATAATAGCAAGTTAAACATTCATCCATGTGATTCCAACCTAGTCTAAGTCCCAAAACCCACTTTGTGGGGTTCGGCCATACCCCATGGCCGAACCTCCACTTTGA
This sequence comes from Chimonanthus praecox, assembly GCA_022113865.1. NCBI lineage: Eukaryota > Viridiplantae > Streptophyta > Magnoliopsida > Laurales > Calycanthaceae > Chimonanthus > Chimonanthus praecox. Next base: position 25,743,877 of record CM039091.1, read on the forward strand.
ATTTTGGTCTCTCTTTTATTTAATTAAAACCATTCAATTAAACCAAACTTCCAAATGAACCTTGGTAGGGTTCGGCCATACAAATTGGCCGAACCTTACCATTTTGGTTTTGGCCTATATATTCAATCCTATGATCATTTCATCTTTGATCATTTCATCCATAATTACCATTATGCCATTTAAACTAACCTTTTGTTTATTTTTTCCTTAAACACCAATAACCATAACTAATCCACCTTGGTGGGGTTCGGCCATACAACATGGCCGAACCTCACCATCTTAATTTGGTCCTTTTAAATCATTCTTACATACATCTTCAATCACATTGATGGTTATACACTAAGGCCACCAATGACCATTAGTGGGGTTCGGCCATCCTTCATGGCCGAACCTCACCAAACTGGTTTTTGTTCCTCTTTCCATCATCCATGATGGCTATTTATTTACCTATACTAAATCCATAGATAGACATATATAATTCTTAAATCAAAAGCATAACATAGTCCATAATTTCCAACCATGTTCTTGCTCTAACTAACCCATAAAACAGTCCATGGGGTTCGGCCATACACATGGCCGAACCCTATGGTTCTCTTGATTCAATTAGTCCATCATCTATCCATGATTTAGATCAACAACTTAGCCACATCATCAACATGATTCAGCCATGCCATGACCGCTCCAAAACAGTAAACTTATCTCCATTTAAAAATCCTTTTAAGACCATCAAAATGTCCCATGATTTTCAACCCTTAAAATGACCAAGTCTTTCCATGGGGTTCGGCCATGCATATAGCCAAACCCTATGGTTCATATACTCCTCTTAAACTATATCAATATATCCTTAATTTTTAACCATGGGATTCGGCCATAAACCTTGGCCGAACCCTATGGTTCTTATAAATAAAATTTAACAATAACACTCACCAGTTCCGCGGCTCCTTCGGTCTTTCTTTGCTCTTCCTTGTTTCCTTTCTTCCTTAGCCTCTTTACCTCCTTTCTCTTGCTTCTTTGGCCGAGATTGACCTTGCTGGAAATCCGTTGGAGTAATTCAACGAAATGAGGTTTTGATTGAGAGAAAAAATAAAATTTCAGCCTTGGTGTGAACGATTAGCACTTTGAGGTGCAACTCCTTTGTTCTAAGTCCACTAATCTTGGTGGTGTGATCGGCCAAATGAGTGATTTGTGGGAGAGAACCAGCAACCACGGTTTTGTCTTTTGGAGGTGAAAGAAACGATTAAGGGAGAGAGAGAGATAAGATGGATGTGCTTATGTGTTGGGAGTTAACCAAAGGTGGTGACCCTTGATGGCACCCCCTTGGTAACTCTCGTTACCTTATAATACATCAATCAATTAAAACCATGTTCCATTTGATTTCCTATTATGTTTAAGTCCATAAACCATTCCTCATGGGGTTCGGCCATACACCATGGCCGAACCCATGATTCATCACTTTCACCATTTATTACAACTTTGCCATTGGTCTAATCCTTAGTTAACATTTCATTCATTTTAATCTACCATACATATTTCTTTAATTCAAACACATGATCCATCAAATAGTTCATGGGGTTCGGCCATACACCATGGCCGAACCCTATATCCATTATTTTCACCTATTTACAACATTGCCATCCATGGTTAATATAACAAAAAACCCATAATCCAATAACATAATTCATAAGCATAAATTTGTATCCTCCAATTAATTCTCCATTTAATCAATCACTATATTAAGTCCATAACCGATCCATAATACAGCTCCATAAATGATCCATTAACCATGACATAAAAATCCCAAGTCCACCAAAAAATTCTTCGTGGGGTTCGGCCATGCCACATGGCCGAACCCATGGTCCATAGTTCTTCACCATTTCCAATGTTTAATACCATTTAAATCATTAACCTTCATCTATTATTTTCATCCATTAAAATTATTAAAACAGTCCACTTAAATTCAATATCTAAAACCCTAAGTCCATATATACTCCTTGGTGGGGCTCGGCCATACCACATGGCCGAACCTCACCCTTTGATTTTGTGCCCTTCTTTCCTTAGGTAATCTCTCATACGACAATTGTTTAACAGGGTTAACAAATTAAATCCATAAAAGACATCATGGGGTTCGGCCATACACCATGGCCGAACCCATGATCTTTCATTTTAGCCGATAATTACAACTTTGCCATCATCTCCATGATCTAACTATGTGAGTAATAATTCCATAATTCTTTATGGGGTTCGGCCATACCCCTTGGCCGAACCCATGGTCTATGGTTCTTCACCAATAACCTTCCATTTAAACCCTTTTAAAACATACATAATATTCCATGGTTTTCATCATTCAAACTTCCATTAAATAATCAATGTCCTTCCATGGGGTTCAGCCATGCACCATGGCCATACCCTATGGTTCATCCTTTCCATTAAAATACTCAAATCAACCCCCAATCTTCTTCCATGGGGTTCGGCCATCCACCATGGCCAAACCATATGGTTCATTTTCTTAAACAAAATTATCAAACTACTTACCGGTTCCGCGACTCCTCCGGTTTTCCTTCGCTTGTTCTTGCTCTTCCAATCTTCTCCTCCTTTAGCCTCCTTAATCTTTCACAAAGCTGAGACTGATCTTATTGCCAAAGCACAGCAGCGTCAATCCTTCCATAGTATTGTGTATTGCCGTGCACCCCTTATGTTCCCTCTCTTTTATAAACTATAACACCCCGCCCTTTTCCCCTCTTCCGAAAATCAGAGTCTAATTTTTTTTTTAAAAGTTAAAGGAAAGTGGAAGAGAGCGGGGAGCGTTACCACGCGAGCTAAGTTCGGACTTCCAAAGTTCGACCCTTAACTGGCCAAACCTATATGTGCATGGACCAAGTCCATGAAAACCAAACCACACATAGAACTAAATAAAGCTTGCGGAATAAATCAAATATGCGGAATAACAATAGGATAACAATCCTATTCCAAATGAGATAGCAAAGTACAAGTCCTATCCAAAAAAACTTAAATCAAATATCCAACCCAAACAAGCCAAACCATAGCAAATCCAAATCAAACCATAGCAGTATTACTAAGTTTTACATGTCCATATAAAAGTATTCAAATCTCAATAAGTAATTCCATTCCATATCCAAGCTCCTATGTTTGGCTTTCCTCGCGATCCTCGACCTTTCCTTTTCCCTTTCCTGCGTCATCCACTAAGGATAGAAATAGGGCGTTAGATCAACGCGCCCAGTAGGTCTTCCGATTAGGGTTACCACAATGTTAGTATATATAACACCCCGCCCTTCTTCACTCCAAATCAGAGTATATTTTTTTAAAAAAAAAAATAAATAAACAAGTGATAAGAGCGGGAGTGTTACGACCCGAGTTAAGTCCGGACTTCTAAAGTCCGACCCTTAACTGGCCAAGCCTATGTGAGCATGGACTAAGTCCATGAGAATGGTTCTCACATAATAAAGTATAATCGTTGCAGAATATTACCTAAACTAACTGCGGATTATAATGGAACCTAAATCTACTCCATTTTATTTGATAGCAAAGTACATGGTCATTTTTCCAAAGTTATCTTAACTTCAACAATCATTCCAAACCATACCAAACCATAGCAAATAATACTAAATTATTACATGCCCACATCTAGCTAACAAATTACATGTCCATGTAAACTTAAACAAAATATCCATAAATAAGTCCATTCAAAAGCCCAAGGTCCTATGCTTGGTTTCCTTCGCGATCTTCGACCTTCCCTTTCCTGTGTCATCCACTAAGGATAGAAATAGGGTGTTAGAACAATGAGCCCAGTAGGTGTTTCCGATTAGGGCTACCACAAGGTTAGTATAAAAACATGCATATACCATAATAATACATGATCATCGAAACTTTACAAAAACAATGCTATGTATGTATGCAAATGTAATGAGTCCCACCCATCACAAATATACATAGCCATCACCAAAGTACCCCACAGTGGTCTTTCGGACGGCCTGACGGACTGTGGCCTCCGGTTTCCTCTTGATGGGATTATCATCATCAATGTACCCCACAGTGGTCTTTCGATGCCCCGACGGAGTGTGGCCTCCGGTTACATAACCATCATCCCATGCCATGCATGAGATGTCTATGAATACATGCCATTTGTAAATAAATCTTAACATTCAAATCCACAATGAAACATAATAGTTTAACACATATATCTCATCAAAATAAAGATAAAACATCAAGTATAAGTGTGGTTACAAAGAGGTAGGAAACCTACACAATGATCACTTAAATGGTCCACTCTTCTTAAATCGTCACCCGTTCACGATTTGTGAGCCGTTCAAGAAGTCTCGTTACCTTGTTTATATAACAATAAGTCAAACACACGTCCATTTAATTTCCAACTAAGTCTAAGTCCCAAAAACCACTTTGTGGGGTTCGGCCATACCCCATGGCCGAACCTCACCCACTTAAATTTTGGTCTCTCTTTTTATTTAACCAAAACCATACAAATAACTTATATACAAACCCCAATCCACCAAATGCAACCTTGTGGGGTTCGGCCATACACCATGGCCGAACCTCAGTTATTTTTGTTTTAATCCCTCCTTTGGATTCTTAAGCCCAAACACACCATTCAAATAACTTAATTAAACACCTCAACTACAACACATACCTTGGTAAGGTTCGGCCATACAACATTGCCGAACCTTACCACTTTGATTTTGACCCTTCTTTCCTTTGAACATTTCATTCATATTTACAATCTTGCCACTTGCATAACCCTTGTTTAATTTTGCTTAATAACTAATGTCCATAACAAACCCACCTTAGTAGGGTTCGGCCATATAATATGGCCGAACCTCACCAACTTAATTTGGTCCTTTAAATCCTTCATACATCCATCTCCAATTACATTATAAGTTAACCACTAAGTCCACCAAATGACCATTAGTGGGGTTCGGCCATACTACATGGCCGAACCTCACCCTATGGATTTTTATCCCTTGTTCCATCATCTATCATGGTTGATCACTTTAATACTAGATCCATAAATAACCATATGTGATTCTTAAATCAAAAGCATATAACAAATCATAAATTCCAAACATATTCTTAATCCGATTATCCCATCAAAATAGTCTATGGCCGAACCCTATGATTCTCTTGACTCAATCATTCCATCATTTATATATAATTTAGGCTCAACACTTTAGCCATAATAACCATATGGTTCAGCCATCCAATGGCCGACCCAAAATATTAAACTTAACTCCATTTAAAACACCAAAAAATCCTCCATGACATTGTATGGTTTTTAACTCTCACAAACCCTAAAATTATCAAGTCCTTTCATGGGGTTCGGCCATCCCAAGTGGCCGAACCCTATGATCCATGTTTTACCCTTTTTTTTTTAAACATCATCTTCCATGGTGTGGTATCCATTATCATTTTCCATAAAACAAACCCTAGTAGGGTTCAGCCATACCCCTTGGCCGAACCTCACTCATTTAACTTGGGTTCTCTTTTAATCCTTGGTCTATTATTTTAAACCATCAAAATTCCTTGACTCTTCCCATGGGATTCGGCCATGTACATTGCCGAACCATGTCTTAACCATTTTCTTATTTACAAAGACTTAATAGAGCACTTACTAATTCCGCGACTCCTCCAATTTGTTCTTCACTCCAGCTTGTTTCTTTCCTTCCTTAGCTTCTCCTTCTTTTCTTGATCTTTTGGCCGATTGTCAGCTTGATCAATATAACTCCTCCAAAAAATGGTTCGGTCAAGAGGGTATAGGTTTGAGAGAGAATCGGCTTGAGTGGGATGTAAACTCTAAGCTCTTTTTCTCTCTTGTCTTTGTGAGTGATCGGCTAAGAGAGAGTGTGAGGGAGAGATAGCCAAGTGGGATTATCTTCCCTATCTCTACATGAGATAGAATTCTCAAGACTCCAACGTGTGTGCCATTTGAAATTTGAATATTTTTAAATGTAAAACTATCTCCATTATCTTTCCATGCGCATCCTTGTTTTGATTTTGAAATAAGCCAAACCATCTCCATTATCTCTCCAACATGTGCCTTTGAATTTGAAATAAAACAATACTCCTCCATGTGTTTGAATTTGATAATTAAACCAATACTCCTCCATCTTCTCCAACGTGTATCATTGTTTTAAATTTGAATTAAACATAACTCCTCCATCTTTTCCAACGTGTATCTTTGTTTTAAATTTGAATTAAACATAACTCCTCCATCTTCTCCAACGTGTATCTTTGTTTTAAATTTGAATTAAACATAACTTCTTCATCTCATTTTTTTGAATTTCAAATATAAAACCGTCCACCCCATTTATTTTGAATTTGAATTTTAAACCACCTTCATATCTCCAATGTTTAAATTTTGAAACAAACCAACCTCCTCCCCAACGTGTATCCTTACCATTGTTTTGAATTTGAATTGATCATAACTCCTCCATCTCATTTGAATTTGAAATAAAATCGTCCAACCCATTATTTGAATTTAAATTTAAAATACAAACCGTCCAACTCAACTCATTTAATTTAACTCAACTCACTTGGTGTTCAACCAAGTCAAACACGACCCATTGGGTCCCAATTGGGTCTTTTGACGCAAATAATCACCTTGACCCAATTAGATGTACATTAGCCATTTATTCCAATTGCCGCCATATCCACAATCGGTTAGGTCTTAATTGAATAATGGGCCCCACAATTTTCTCATCTACGGTCATAACCTTTTTAATTCATAATTTCAATGGCAATTTTCTTAAACCTTGCTATATTGAAAATCTTGGATAAAAACATGCATATAACATATAATACATGATCATCAAATACTTACAAAAAAATGCTATGTATGTATGCAAATGTAATGAGTCCCACCCATCACAAATATACATAGCCATCACTTGACGGGACTCTCATCGTCAAGGTAATCCAGAGTGTTCTTTCATTTCCTCTTGATGGGACTCTCATCATCAAGGTATTCCTCCTGGTGGGACTCTCATCACCTAAGGAGGCCCCACAGTTGCATCACGGACATTCTGACAGAGTGTGGGCTCCGGTTTCGATATCCATCACCCCATGTCATGCATGAGATGTCAATGAATACATGATACATGCCATTTGTAAATGAATCATAGCATTCCAACTAACTTGAAAACATGATACTTTATCAATAGCTCATAAAAATCAAGATAAAACCATATGTAAAATGTGGTTACAAAGAGGTAGGAAACCTACAAAAAAGTTACTTAAGTTGTCCTTTCTTCTCAATCTGTCACCCGTTCACAACTTGTGCACCGTTCAAGGAGTCTTGTTACCTTGTTTATATAACAGCAAGTCAAACACATAACCTTTTGATTTCCAATTAATTCTAAGTCCCAAAAATCATCTTGTGGGGTTCGGCCATACCCCATGGCCGAACCTCACCCACCTGTATTTGATCTTTCTTTTTATTTAATCAACATTAAACCACCTCACACTACAAACATACTTTAGTAGGGTTCGGCCATACAACATGGCCGAGCCTTACCACTTTGGTTTTGGACCCCTCTTCCAAGTCCTTTAATCTTTCCTTCCATTTTCACATTTAACTTATATTTACAGTTTTGCCACTAGACTCACCCTTGTTTAATTTTTGCTTAATAATCAATGTCCACAACCAATCCTCTTTAGTGGGGTTCGGCCATACAACATGGCCGAACCTCACCAATCTCAAACTTGATCTTTTTATCCTAAGTCCACAATCATCCCCCATGGGGTTTGGCCATACACCATGGCCGAACCCATGGTTCTTCATTTTTTTGCCATATTTACATCCTTGTCACTCATTCTTCCCATGGTTTATCACCTTTTATTTATGCATGTCCTTATCCCTAACTGATCCATAAACATGGATCCATCCATGCCTCATCAATCATGACATAAAACCCATTAAAAATCAGCCATTTCCATAACTTAATACCCATTCACTTAAATATGCCTAGATTCATACTTTACCCATGAAATGACCCATAAAATAGGTCATGGGGTTCTCTTGACTCAATCACTCCATCATTCATTTATGGTTTATGCTCACTACTTTAGTCATAAAAATAATATGGTTCAGCCACCCAATGGCTGACCCAAAACATCAATTTTAATTCCAATTAAAACACTTAAAAACTCTCATACATTGGTATGGTTTTTATCTCTCCAAAAACCATACAAAATTATCAAATCCTTTCATGGGGTTCAGCCATCCAAAGTGGCCGAACCCTATGATCCATGTTTCTATCCTTTTAAACCTCATCATCCATAATTTAAACCTTTGGTAGATTCGGCCATACCATGGTCAAATCATGTTCCCTTAACCCATTTTTCTTAACAAAATTTTATGAAATACTTACCAATCTCCTTTGCTTCTCTTCTCTCCTTTGATCCTTCCTTCCTTCCATCTTACTCCATTAAGATTGTGCATGGGATGTCACTCCCAAGTACCCAACGTGTGGGACTTGTCTTGGAGTCTTTGAGATCAAGGCAACTCCTCACCTCCCCACTTGACTCACTTGAATTAAAGGTCCCCATGGCTTCCAACTTAACTCATTCAACTCATTAGCTCAACTCACCCCGTTTAATACCACTCATTTAATGCACTTGAGTCAACTCCATTATTTGATTCATTTCCAACTCAATTCAACCCAACTCAACATAATTTAACTCAATCCTTTTGGCTCACTTGATGGTCCACACGGTCAATCATGGTCAACATGGTCAGCTCGACCCATTGGCTCCCATTTGAACCTCTTGACCCAATTAGGCGCCATGACCCATTTAAGTGACAATTATCCATTTAAATGTGGTTTACCCAATTACACATAGCTTACCCACTTACCCTCCATTGGACTCCCATTCAATTCAGCCTAACCCAATTAAAATTGAGCTCATCCAAGGGTCAAACAAGTCTACCACGACCCATTGGATCCCAATTGGGTCCTTTGACCCAAACAACTACCTTGACCCAATTAGATGTACATTACCCATTTAATTTAATTTGATCCTTATAATATGTACATTGGGTCTTAATTTGAACAATGGGCCCCACCATTTTCTCATCTACGATCATATCTTTTTAATTCACCATTCCAATGGCATTTTTGTAAATATTAGTATCTTTGAAAAATCGGAGTGTTACAATATAACCTTCTTTCTAAAATTTTCGTCCCGAAAAACGAGCGAAATAAGGTTCCAAAATAAATTACATGAATAATTCAGGGTGAGTTGTTCTCATCTCCTATTCAAGCTCCCAAGTGGCCTCCTCAATACCATGTCGATCCCATACCACTTTGACTAACGGAATCGTTCGGTTTCGCAACACCCTTTGCTCAATCTCTACTATTCTGATAGGCCTCTCAACTTATGTCACGTCGCTTTGTACCTCTATATCTTGCACATTCAAAACATGAGACGGATCGGGATTGTACTTCCTCAGCATTGATACATGAAACACATCGTGTAGAGATGCCAATTGTGAAGGAACTGCCAATTGATAAGCTACATCCCCCATCCTTCTTATGATGGGAAACGGTCCCACATATCTTGGTGACAGTTTCCTCTTCTTTCCAAACCTCATATGTCCCTTCCATGGCGAGACCTTTAAGAACACCATGTCCCCCACTTCAAATTCAAGGAACCTTCTCCTCTTGTCAGCATAACTCTTCTGACGACTTTGTGCAGTTAACAGATGTTGCCGTATTAATTGTATCTGCGCTGTGGTCTCTGCAACCAACTCGGGTCCTATCAGTGAAGGCTCACCGGCCTCTATCCAGCACACTGGTGACCTACATGGTCTACCATATAAAGCCTCGAATGGAGCTATCTTAAGGCTTGCCTGATAACTATTGTTATATGAGAACTCTACCAGCAGCAAGTGATCTTCCCATCCACCTTGAAGTCTAACATGCATGCTCTCAGCATGTCTTCCAATGTTTGTATCGTCCTCTCCGGCTGTCCATCAGTCTGTGGATGGAAAGTTGTGCTAGTCAATAGATCTGTTCCCATGGCTGACTACATACTCTGCCATACTCTACCAGTGAAATGACCATCTCTATCAAATACTATTGTCCGGGGAATACCATGTAACCGAATGATTTCTTTAATATACCGCCGTCCCAAAGTCTCCAATGAATCCGTCATCTTGTTAGGAATAAAATGTGCAGACTTGATCAGTCGGTCTACTACGACCCATATAACATCAGTGCCCTTTGAGGATCTCGGTAACCCCGTGACAAAATCCATGGAAATGTGCTCCCATTTCCATTCCGGCATTGGTAATGGTTTGAGTAGCCCTGGTGGCTTTTGATGTTCCGTCTTAACTTGCTGACAAGTTAAGTAATGAGCCACGAACTCCGCCACATCTCTTTTGAGTCCGTACCACCAGTAATGTCTCTTCAGGTCGTGATACATTTTGGTGTTGCCCGGATGAAGGGAGAGTTTAGTTTGATGTGCCTCAATGAATAACTCGTTCCTACAGCTTTTTGGCACATACACCCTACCCCGGAATAAAAGACCCTGTCCTGGTCGTAATCCCATTCCGGTACGACTATGCCAGTAGACATCTTGGCCCATATTTCCTCCACTTTCGGATCTACTCGTTGCTCTTGTTCAATCTTGGTAACCATGTTGGACCGTATGATTAAATTGTACATACTCCCATGGTTGTTGATATACAGATTGAACTCTCGAATGGTATTCAACATCTCCCATTCTGTTTTAATCAAACATGCCACTGATGCATGTGATATGCGGCTGAGAGCATCCGCCACCTTGTTTGCCTTACTCAGATGATATCGAAGCGTGAACTCATAATCAACTAGATATTCCATCCATCTGCGCTGCCTCAAGTTGAGCTCTTTCTGACCAAATAAGTACTTCAAGCTCTTATGATCTGAAAATACTACAAACTTCTCACCATATAAATAGTGTCTCCAGCTTTTAAGAGCGAAGACCACTGCAGCTAATTCCAGATCATGTGTGGGATAGAGGCGTTCATGTATTTTTAGTTGTATTGAATCATAAGCCACCACACGATGACGTTGCATGAGTGAACACCCTAGTCCCTCTCCTGATGCATCGCATTGTACCTCATAACCTTTGCCCCTTTCCGGTAAAATTAAGATAGGAGCAGTGGTAAGCTTCTTCTTCAGCTCTTCAGACCTCTGATTGCACAGATCTGACCACTTTCGATAATATCCAGCCAATCCCAAGAAGTTAAGAATCTCAGTTACGTTCTTTGGTACTTTCCATTCACTTACTGCGCCCCCTTAGCTGGATCCACGGCTATACCATCTGCTGTTATGACATACCCCAAGAAATTGACCTTGGATAGCCGAAATTCACATTTTCTGGCTTTGGCATATAGTTTGTTCTTTCTCAAGGTGTTCAAGACTATCCGTAAGTGCTCCGCATGTTCCTCCTGACTTTTGGAATAGATCAGGATATCGTCAATGAACATAATAACAAACTGGTCCAGATACGGATGGAAAGTCCTGTTCATTAAATCCATGAACACAGCCGGTGCATTTGTGAGTCCAAACGGCATGACTACAAACTCATATAGTCCATACCGCGTCCTGAAGGTTGTCTTCTCTGCATCTTCCTCCTTTACCTGGATTTGATGATATCTGGACATCAAATCAATCTTCGAAAAGTGACTGGAACCCCTCAATTGATCGAATAAGTCATCGATCCTAGGTAAAGGGTACTTGTTCCGGACAGTTAGCTGATTCAGCTTCCGGTAATCCACACACATTCGGAGTGAACCGTCCTTCTTCGTCACAAACAACACTGGAACTCCCCAAGATGATGTACTGTTTCGGATGCAACCCAGCCTGAGCAGTTCATCAATTTGCTTCTTTAGCTCAGACATCTCTGTTGGTGCCATCTGATAATGTGGTAAAGACACTGGTGCATTGCCAGGGTACAGCTTAATTTCAAAATTGAGCTCCCTCATGGGTGGTAAGCCAGGGAGTTCCTTTGGAAAAACATCCGTAAATTCTTTCACAATTGCCGGAAGTTCAGTGATTGGTGCATTGTTTATGATGATATTATTCAATACCAAATGCTTCAACCCTTCTTGAAGTCTGCTCTGCTTGTCTGTACGAACCACATATTGCTTTCCCTTGGGTGACCAAAATGTCATTCTTTGGCGATAACAATCAATGTTGGCCTGGAATTTAGCCAACCAGTCCATGCCGAAGATTATATCATACTCCGTCATGTCAAGTACCAGATAATTGAACTCAAATCTGGGTCCAGCGAGTTCAGTATTAACTGTCGTGCATATAAGTCCCAAAGACGTGTCTCCGACAGGAAATACAATTGTGAGTGTTGTGGATAATTTTTGAACTAAGGTACCCGTAGCAGTTATAAATGATGCAGCTATAAAGGAGTGTGAAGCTCCAGAATCAAATAGTACATAGGCATAGGAACTACTAACTACCGCCATACCTTGAATTACTGAATGATCCACATCCGCTGGAGGTGCTAGAGTAAACAATCGTCCAGATCCAGTAGGGTTAGGCACCCGTCCCGCCTGGTTATATGTCATGCCTCCCCGGGAGTTAACTGGTCTGGCTGGTGGACGTAATGATCCCTTGGAGTAAGAAAACTTGTTGAGCTTTGGGCAATCCTTCTTGAAGTGACCCGGCTGATCACAGTGGAAGCAGTTACTCACTCCTCTGGAAGCCTGAGTGACTGATACAGACTGGGAGGGCTGGTTGGGACGAAAGCCCCCTATGGACCCAATAGATGATGAGGGTCTACTGAAGTTTGGTCGAGACTTCTTATTGGGCTGATATGTGCCCCTCCCACTCTGAGTTCGGCGGTTGTCAAATCGTGCGTACTCAGCCAACTCCTGCTCAACTATGGTGGCCCTGCTGACCACTTCTGCCAGCGTGACTGCCTTGCATACGGTCACTTTGGCCCTAATGTTTGGCCGTAGACCATGCTCAAACTTACGAGCCTTCCGGTACTCCGTATCCACTATGTAAAATGCATAACATGACAGACTGAGGAATTCCCGGTGATACTCTGCTACTGTCATGGAGCTTTGTACCAAGGATAAGAAGGCTTGAGTCTGGCGTTCTTTCTCCTCCTCAGGGAAATAGTGATCTAGAAATGTAGTTGAGAATTGCTCCCAGGTCATTGCAGTCTTTTCCCTTTCCGGCACCAGTGCTTGCTGTTTCTCCGTTACTTCCCACCACTTACCAGCGTCATCAATCAATTGAGATGTGGCCAATAAAAAATTATGGGCATGACTCTTGATATTCAGTAGAGTCAGGATTTGGGAAATTTTCTTTAACCAGTTTTCCGCTCTAATAGGCCCTTCTCTCCCCTTAAAGTAAGGAGGGCACTGTTGCTCAAAGTCCCTGACCATGTTTCGGTCATTGGCATCACTTGTGCTTCCACTTCCGTTCAAATGCTGTTGGAGAATAGAAGTAACTACCGCTTGAACCAAGCTTTGTAGTTCAGAAGGCACTACTGGTATACTCACGCTGCTGTTGTTTTTCCCCTCTTCCTCCCATCGAGATGATCGTTCATGCTCCTCCTCTTCTCGTCGAGAGTGCCGATCATTTTTGTAATAGCCCGAATTTTCGAATCAATATATATTTGGCATTTATTGATTTTAATTTGAATTTTAACATGATGGAATACCAAATGGATCAAAAGTTGGGACAAGGGTCCAAGAACGGTCCAATTGGGCCATGGATTGGATGAAATCCATTTAATGGGTCAATGAGGACTAAGCGGGTCAAGGATGGTCAAAGTGGGCTAGATCACCATGTGGGACCCAATGGATCCAAATTGGTCCAAACTCTAAGGTAAAGGGTAGAAAATAATTTGGTTGGGCCGTGGGCCCAATGGTGGCCCAATTGATTTAAAAAGGGTGAATTGGAATTAAACCCTCTAAGTTAGTAATGAAATGAAATGGCATGACCAAGTGGGGCCCACCTCCACCTCATCAAGTGAGGTGGCGTGTGGACCAAGGAAAAAGTGGGACCAACCATCATGGTTGACTTGGTCAACCATGGATAAATTTAAGAAGACTAAGGTGGATTAAGGTAAATTAAATTGATTAAAATTATTGTAAAATTATCTAAGTTAAAATCAATGGAATTAAAATAACATGGCCAAGTGGGGCCCACCTCCACCTCATCAAGTGAGGTGGCGGGTGGGGTAGGTATAGGTGGGGGCCGTCCACCATGGTTGACTTGGTCAACCATGGGTGGATTTATTAGATAGATAATTTAATGGAATTAAATTGGATGGAAATTAATTAACCTAAGTGAGGACTTAACTTAACTAATTAGGTTGATTAATTAGGGTCAACATAGACAAGTCAAAAAGGACAAGAGAGACATGCTTGGTGGTTGGGTCTCAACCCCCACCACCAAAGTCAAGCTAGCCCATGCTTGGTTGGTGAGGAAGTTAATGTTTGAGTGAAGGCTACTCCAACCATCTCCATCTCATTTCAAATAAACATTTTTCACTCTATCTCTCCCTCCCACTCTCAAAAACCGTCCCATGCATTGGAGGAAAGAAAAAGAGAAGAAAACTTAGAAGAAGAAGAGAAGAAAAGAGAAGGAGAGAGCAAGCCTTGGTCCACCCCTTCAAGATCAAAGGCTAAGATCTTGTTTTCCATCACCTTCCCCTCTCCCTCTCTCAATCTAACCCCATCTACCATAGCTGATCCAAGCATATCTCACCGTTGATCAAGCTCATCTTAACCGTACATCAAGGAGAAGAAGAGAAGAGAAGACTAAGGAGAGCAAGAGGAGAAGGAAAGAGAGACCGGAGGAGTCGTCGGGTGGTAAGATTTTCTTAAAACAAGATTTTATTTTTTAGGATATGGAATCCATTTCTTAGACTAAATGTGGCCAAAAACATTGTGGGCCATGGATCTAAGATCCATCAAAAGGTAGGATAAGAAATGGATAAAAATGGAGGAATGGATTAAGAAATGGATGAAATGGAAGAATGGAATTGTTAATGGAATTTTTAAGTCCTTATTAAGCATAGGAAAATTGGATTTTTAATGGATTAATGGGCCATAGGGTTCGGCCATGTAGCATGGCCGAACCCCATGGTAAATAATGGATAACATTTAAGTAAGGTTTGAGGTTTAAAATGTTGGAGAATGATTAATGGTTTTATGAGGATTTCAAGATTTTAAAAATGATTAAAAAGTTGGTAAGTTTTAAAGGGGGCTAAATAGGAAAAATTATGAGGTATGTAGATGATTTCAAGTAGGCCTCAAAATAATGGAAATATGATTTTAAAGAAATCATGGACTATAGGGTTCGGCCATACAAGGTGGCCGAACCCCATGGTTAGTGATTTATGATGGTTAGGGTTTCAAGGGTTAAATGTAGTCAAACTTTTGGAAAAAAGTTTTATGATGGAATCCATGATTATATTTTAGAATTTTTTTTTTATAAGAATGGAACTATGGTGATGGCTAACTATTTTTATAAAAATGAAAAGATGGAAGATCATGGAGGAAGTGAAAATTTCAATGGATTTGAAAGTGTATGATATAAAGTATTAAAGGGACCAAATGAATGAAAATTAGTGATTTTTAAATGGAATTTTAGCAAAGAAAACCATGGACTAACATTGAGGAAATAGTGGCCTCATATGGCTCCAATGAAGGGAACCATGAACCATGGGTTCGGCCATGGTGTATGGCCGAACCCTATGGTGATATTTTAGGACTTTTATAAATGGAAAATGATGTAGAAGAATGCTAGGTTTTAATCGATTTATGAAAATGACATGTGAGGTTTTAAATGGGATGAGAATGGGGACTTAAATGAATAAATTAAATTCATTGGTGATAGGATTAAATGAGACAAAATGAACCCAAAAGAAGGGAGATAGGGTACCATGGGTTTGGCCATGGTGTATGGCCGAACCCATGATCTCTTTGTGGGCCACCTTTAGGGCCAAATGTGAAAGGACATATGGGATTAAATATTTTTCAAAATTAAATAATAGGTGGCTGATTTTATGATACTAGGTCATGATTAAATGGATCTAAGTATGAATAAATTATTGGACTTAGAACGTACATAAATGGATGGATGATTGAACCATGGGAGAGGAATGGCAAAACGGTAAATAAGTGCCACATTGAAAAACCATAGGTTTGGCCATAGTACATGGCCGAACCCTATGTGGATTGAACATGGAATTGGATATATTAGAAGGACATTATGAATGATTAAAAGAAACGTATAGATGCTGCGTTTTAGGCTCGCGCAATGTAATTTTTGAAATGGCCAAAAATCGGATTTATGGATGTGTTTTAACCAAATGGATAATGGGCTAAGTTAAGGACCGATTTTTGATAAACTTGTAAAGGATCATTGAATGGATCTAGGGTTATGATCAGATAGGAACTTAATCATGGATAACGTATGGACTAATTCGGTAAATGTAATAAGGTATCGGGACGTGGCAAACAGTACGCGATCGGCGACCGGATCATCGAATGGAAAACATAACGGAACGCTACACGGTATTCGGTAGGATTCCTACCTTTTTGTAAGCGATGGATATGTGATGGTATTTTAGATTATTTTGATTTAACTTATGATGGATTTATGATTATGATTTATCTTATGATGAGTTTTAAGTTATGAATCATATGGATTATATTTTAACATTATGCATTATATGGCTATGCATGGTATATCAAAATTATGGTTTATCTATATACTACATAGCATAATGCACGTACATCTCATGCATGGCATGGGCGGGAAAATAATGAAACCGGAGTCCATGCTCCGTCGGGGCAATCGAGAATCAGACATGGGGATAGCCTGAGGGCTATAACCGGAGTTCATGCTCCGTCGGGGCAACCGAGAATCAAACATGGGGATAGTTCTATAACCGGAGTCCATGCTCCGTCGGAGAGACCGAGAATCAAACATGGGGATAATACATTGTATGATCATACGGATGATGGGTGGGACACATGACATAGGCACCCATGGCATAGCATTCATTACATGCTTATTTTGTTATATTTTATTGTATCAGTATGCGTGTTATCACTAATCCATGTGCTAGCCCTACTTGGAGTCCTACTGGGCGCGTTGACTAACGCCCTACTTCTACCCTAGCTGATGACGCAGGGGATGGCGAAAGCGGTGGACATGACAGGAGCCAAGCTTAGGAGCTTGGGAAGCGCAGTCTTAGTTTATTTACGTTTACATTTTGGAGATGTAATTTTAAAGTAACTTAGCTTGTCGGGTTGTATAAATTTACATTTCTTGCGATGGTTTGGACGTTACTTATGGATAATTACATTTGGTGATACAAATATGATCATAGGGGCATTTTGGTAATTTAATGTTGTATCTTCCCTTCTATCTAAAAACCTGTAGGATAGACTCTATTATCATGTTCCGCAATGATTATAATCCGCGAGCTTACTTCCTACGTGTGAACCATTCTCGTGGACTTAGTTCCGCGCACGCGTGGGGTTGGCCAGTTAAGGGTCGGGCTTTAGAAGCTCGGACTTAACTCGCGTCGTGGCGTCCGCACCCTCTCTCACTCTTCTATTTCAAAAAAAAAAATAATAGACTCTGATTTCGGTGAAAAAAGGCCGGGCGTTACAGTTTTCCTCATTGTACGATTTTTCATGATGAGATTGCTCCTTCTCATGTTGAGATTCTTCCCCCTCTTCTTCATGTACAACTTTCTCCTTCCTATGTTGAGATTTTTACATCTCTTTATTTTGAATGAGTAGTATCTCTTTTTCCTTCTCTTTCTTGTTTTGTTGGATCGTTTTCTTTGGAGCCATTTTCTTTCCTAAGTCATGAAAACATTATGGACTTAGTTTCTTTGTAACATACAACTCAATGCCAAAAGTCCTCATAAACTCATAAATTTGCATACTTTATATATATATTCAAATTTCATCATAGTACAAGGGTTGTTAGGGTAAAAAAAAACCCTTCAAATAACAAAATGCACCACAACCTGTAATAGCCGGAATTTTTAAATCAATATATATGTGGCTATTATTTATTTTAATGATGGAAATTGAGAATTTTGATGGAATGGATGTTAAGAGGATCAAAGTTTGGGCAAAGGCCCAAGTATGGTCCAATGGACCATGGATTAGATTAAATTCATTTAAATGGTCAATGATGGTTAATTGGGCAAAGGATGGTCAAATTGGGCCCAATACCCATTTGGGACCCAATGGGTCAAGATTATTTAAGCTCTAAGGTAATTAGGTAGGCAATAAATTTAATTGGGCCATGGGCCCAATGGTGATCCAATAAGTAGGAATGGATTGAATTGGCTTAAATCACCTAAGTTAGAATTTATTAAACCTAGGTGACATGGCCGAATGGGGCCCACCTCCACCTCACCAAGTGAGGTGGCGGGTAGGCTAGGAGTTAGTGGGGCCGACCACCATGGTTGACTTGGTCAGCCATGGGTGGATAAATGGAGAGGAATCAAGTAGGTTAAAAGGAGATTAAATGGGAATTAATTAACCTAAGTTAAGGATCCAATTGATTACATTAATTTAAGTTAGTAAAATGGGTCAATGGGGAATCAAAAGGAATAAGTCAAGGGGTGGTTTCATCTCACCCAAACCACTCTAAGAAACACAAACCAAACCATTTAAGGAAACACAAACTAAACCATGGGCTTAGGGTGGTGGTTTCATCTCAACCACCACCACCCAAAGTATGGTGACCCATACCCCCCATGATGTGGTCAAATGGTCAAAGTGGGAAGACCAAACCACTCCCTCACAAGGCACCAAAATTGTTGGCTTGGTGGTGGTTTGGTCTCAACCACCACCACCAAGGTCAAGGGAGCCCATGCTTGGTTGGTGGAGGCCATCATGGAAGAGTGTGGTCTAAGTGACCAAAAATGGGATAGTTTTCATCTCACCTCTCAAGCCCACTCTCATCTCACTCTCTTCCTTTCCTCCTCCCTCTCATTGCCGACCCACATCCAAGGAAAAAGAAGGAGAAAAACTTAGAAGAAAGGGAAGAAGAACCCAAGTGTTGGCCGACCACCTCAAGACCAAAGCTTGAGATAATTTTTCCATTCCCTCCTCCCCTCTCCCTCTCTCAAATCTAACCCTACCTTAGCCAAACCCAAACATTGGAGATATCATTTGATCAAGCTCTTCCATTGGCCGAACAACAAGTAAAAGAAGAAGAAAGAAGGCTAAGGAATCAATGGGAGAAAAAGAAGTCGGAGGAGCCGTCGGAATTGTAAGTATCTTTAAACAAGAGGTTACATTTTAAAGATTAAAAGAGACCATGGAATCCATTTTCCTTGAATTTAATGGTGGCCAAAATATCATGGGCCATGGAGCTAAAATCCATCTAAGGAAAGGATGAGAAATGGACAAAATTGGAAAGATAAATTGGGTTAAGAAAAATAAATGGACATTAAGGACATTATGTATTAAGATTTATTTAAGCATGGAAGTATGGATTTTGAAGGAATCATAGGCTTTAGGGTTCGGCCATGTAGTATGGCCGAACCCCATGGTAGGTGATTAAGTGATTTAATAGGGTTTTAAAGAATGGAAGCCATGGAGGGTGGTTAATGATTTTAAGGTTTTAAATGGATGAATGTTAGTGATTTTTTAAAGGGGTTTTAAATGAGAAAATCATGGGAGATGTAAATGATTTTTAATGGCCTCAAAAATGGTAGATGGGGATGAACCAAGAACCATGGGTTCGGCCATGGTGTATGGCCCAACCCTATGGTGATATTTTAATAATTTTAAAGGGGGTAAAAATATGGAAATTGATGGAGAAGGTTGATAGTTTTAAATGGACTTTAAGTATAGTAAATAATGTTTTAAAGGGATAGAAATAATGAGAAAAGGTTTGAATGATTTAAATGGACTTTGGACTATTTATGGACTTGTTATTTGATTTATCTGGACAATGTAATTTGGTAATTAGATGTGTTGGCATGTAATAAGTAGTTAATTAGATGCTATGGTTTGATTTATTTTGGATGGTTGGATTGAACGATTAGTTAAGATTGTTTAGTAATTTTTGGAGATTATGATTATGTACTTTGCTATCTTAAGTAAAAAAAAAAAAGGATTAGTCTTAGGATCTATTATAACATCAGTTAGATTAAGACTAAGTATATTCCGCAAGTTTATTGTACCATGTGTGAATCGATTCTTATGGACTTAATCCAACGCACATGGGCTTGGCCAGTTAAGGGTCGGACTTTAGAAGTCCGAACTTAACTCGCGTCGTGACACTCCGCCCCGATCACTTGATTATTAAAAAAATAAATAAACTCTGATTATTAAAGTGAAAAGTGCGGGGTGTTACAGTCGTGTTCCCCATTTTCCTTGGATCCTTTGGCACATTTTGAATCTACTACAAACCCTCCCATAAGGGGATTTACATTATGCATTTTAACCACATTGATTTCATTAACTTAACCATGTTCTCTATTCATTTCATGGTTCCAAAATACCCAATTCATCAAATCTTCCCATGGGGTTTACATCATGCATTTAAATCACATTGAGTCTATTATCCATTCATGCCTTTTGAGGCCATAAACATCATTCACATCTTAGATCCCTTAGTGGCATACCACTCATGTCTTAGCATCATTAAAATCAACCCCTTTAAAACATTACATGCCATACTTGAAAATCCATTTAAATTTACAACACAACACCCTAGAGTTCGGCCATACACCATGGCCGAACCCATGGTTCACGTTTCATCCCTAATTCCACACATTTAAAACATTATATGTTATACTTGAAAATCCATACAATCTATCAACATTCTTAATCACTTTTTCCATCTCTTCACCCATCAAAACCATTCTTAGATCACCATAGGGTTCGGCCATATACCATGGCCGAACCCATGGTTCATGGTTCAATCATTCATCTATGCTTCCATTCTTATAAAACCCTAAAAAAATCATACATCACCTAATCACCCACCATAGGGTTGGGCCATACTACATGGCCGAACCCTATGGCCCATAATTTTCTTCCAACATTACACAAATCCATGCTTAAATAATTTAAATACATAATGTCCTTAATCCATTTATTCTTTTTCTTAACCCTAATTTACCCATTTAGGTTTTGCCCATTTTTCCTCCTTTCATTTGATGGATTTGAGGTCCAAGGCCATGATGTTTTGGCCACCTCTAAATCTAAGAAATGGATTTCATAACCTCTTAAACCCTAAAAAAAAAAATCTAATATCTTGTTTAGAAAATACTTACTATCCGACGCCTCCTCCGACTTTTGTTACTTCCGTCGGCTTCCTTGACCTTCTTTCTTCTCTTTCTCCTTTGTTGGTTGGCTAAAATGCTTGATCAATGGTGAAAATCTCCAAGCTTGGGTTCGGCCATGGTAGGGTTAGATTTGAGAGAGGGAGAGGAGAGGATGGAGATGAGAAAGAAGATACTATGGCTTGATCTTGGAGTGATGGCCAAGCTTACACCTTTCTCCTCTCTTTTCTTCCAAGCTTTTCTTCTTCTTTCTCTTGGTTTTCTTCCTTTCCTTCTCTGGGTGTGGGACTGTTTTTTGGAGAGTGGGAGAGATGGAGAGAGTGAGATGAGGGTGAAATGAAGAGAATAAGAGGAAAACTTATCTCTTTGGTTACTTAAGTTACACTCTAACATTAAGTCTCCCAACCACCCCACATGAGATATTTTTCATGCTCTATGGTGGTGGTTGGAACAACCACCACTAGCCAACGTTTTTTACATGTTTGAAATGGATGGTTTGGTCTTTCCATTTGACCATTTGACCACCTTTTTGGATTAGCTTAATTAATTAATTAAATTGGATCATTAGGTTAAGTTAATTAATTTCCACTTTATCTCCTTTAATTCCTTGACTCCTCTCCATTACTTCACCCATGATTGACCAATTCAACCATGGTGGTCGGCCCCACCAATCCTTGGTCCACACGCCACCTCACTTGGTGAGGTGGAGGTGGGTCCCATTTGGCCATGTCACCTTGGTCAACTCATCACTAACTTAGGCGATTTAATTTAATCCATCTTCAACTACTTGGATCACCATTGGGCCCATGGCCCAATTAAATTTATTTTTTACCTATTCACCTTAGAGTTTACATCATCTTGATCCATTGGGTCCCAAATGGGTATTGGGCCCAATTTGACCATCCTTGACCCTTTAAATGATTTTAAATCCAATCCATGGTCCATTGCGCCATACTTGGGCCCTTGTCCAAACTTTGATCCATTTACCATCTATTCCATCAAATTTCCCAATTTTCTTCATTAAAATAAATAATATCCACATTTATATTAATTTAAAAAGTCCGAGCTATTATAATACAATCCTCTTTTGAAATTTTCGTCCCGAAAATTCGAGCGAAGTAGAGGTTCAAAACAACTCATACAAAGAGCTCCGGATGAGTGGCTATCATTTCTGATTCAAGTTCCCAGGTGGCTTCCTCATTGCCATGTTGTTCCCATACCACCTTGACCAACTGAATAGCGCGGTTCCTCAGTACTCTTTGTTCTCTCCCGATCACTCTGATCGGCTTCTCCACATACGTCACGTCGCTTTGCACATCAACGTCTTGCACGTTCAATACATGTGAAGGATCGGGATTGTACTTTCTCAACATGGACACATGAAACACATCATGCAAAGATGATAACTGTGGAGGAAGTACTAACTGATAGGCTACCCCCCCACCCCACCCTCTTCAGGATTGGAAACGGGCCCACAAATCTAGGCGATAGTTTCCCCTTCTTCCCGAATCTCATGTGTCCCTTCTGTGGTGAGACTTTCAAAAACACTAAGTCTCCCACCTCAAACTCGAGGAACCTTCTCCTCTTATCTGCGTAACTCTTCTGACAGCTCTGCGCGGTGAGTAGGTGTTGCCGTATCACCTTGATCTGCGCTGTAGTCTCCGCAACCAACTCCTGTCCAATTAGTGCAGGCTCACTGGCCTCTGTCCAAAACACTGGTGATCTACACGGCCTACTATACAAGGCCTCAAATGGAGCCATCTGAACGCTTGCCTAGTAACTGTTATTGTAAGAGAACTCCACCAATGGCAAATGATCCTCCCATCCACCCTTGAAATCTAGCATGCATGCTCTCAACATATCCTCCAGTGTCTGTATTGTCCTCTCTGACTGCCCATCAGTCTGTGGGTGAAATGTTGTGCTAGTCAATATATCAATCCCCAAAGCTGACTGCATGCCCTGCCATACTCTGCCGGTGAATCGGCCATCCCGATCGGACACAATGGTTCGGGGAATACCATGTAGTCTGATGATATCCCGGATGTACCGTCGACCCAAAGTCTCTGACGAATCTGTCATCTTGATAGGAAGGAAATGTGCAGACTTCGTCAACCGGTCCACCACGACCCATATCACATAGTTGCCCTTTGATGACCTTGGTAACCCTGTTACGAAGTCCATGGATATGTGCTCCGACTTCCACTCTGGAACTGGCAAAGGTACGAGTAAACCTGGTGGTTTGTGATGTTCTGCCTTAACCTGCTGACAAGTTAGGCAACGAGCAACAAACTCTGCCACCACTCTCTTGAGTTCCAGCCACCAATAGTGCCTCTTAAGATCATGATACATCTTGGTGCTGCCCAGATGGATAAAGAGCTTGGTTTGATGTGCTTCAATCAACAACTCTCTTCTGCAGCTCTTAGGCACATATGTCCTGCCTCGGAACACAAGACCCTGTCCTGGTCGTAATTCCCACTCCGGTACAACCTCACCGATAAACATCTTAGCCCATATCTCCTCCACCTCTGGATCCGTCCGTTGCTACCGTTCAATCTCGGAAACCATGTTGGATCGTATGATCAGATTATATATGGTCCCATAATTATTGAGGTAGAGTTTAAATTCTCTAATGGTATTTAATACCTCCCATTCCGTGTTGATCAAGCTGGCTATTGTAGCATGTGACATGCGGCTGAGGGCATCTGCCACTTTGTTTGCCTTGCCAGGATGATACCGGAGTGCGAACTCATAATCAGCCAGATATTCCATCCATCTGCGCTGTCTCATGTTGAGTTCCTTCTGATCAAATAAGTACTTCAGGCTCTTGTGATCTGAGAACTCCTCAAACTTCTCACCATAAAGGTAGTGTCTCCAGCTTTTGAGAGCGAAAACAACTGCTATTAGCTCCAGATCGTGTGTTCGTTCATGAATTTTTAACTGTCTTGATCCGTACGCCACCGCACGATGACATTGACTGAGTGTACACCCCAGTCCCTCACATGAGGCATCACAGTACACCTCATAATTTC
This sequence comes from Chimonanthus praecox, assembly GCA_022113865.1. Lineage (NCBI taxonomy): Eukaryota > Viridiplantae > Streptophyta > Magnoliopsida > Laurales > Calycanthaceae > Chimonanthus > Chimonanthus praecox. The sequence continues at coordinate 25,768,230 of CM039091.1, forward strand.
TGCCTCTTTCCAGCAAAATCAGAATAGGAGCGGTTGTAAGCCTCTCCTTTAGCTCCTCAAATCTCCGGTTGCACAAATCCGACCACTCAAATTTAACTCCTTTCTAAGTGAGTCGAGTAAGTGAAGCTGTAATCTTGGAGAAGTCCATGATGAATTTCCTATAGTAACCGGCTAATCCCAGAAAACTGCGGATCTCAGTCACATTCGTTGGTGTTTTCCACTCCCTCACAGCCGCTACCTTAGCCGGGTCCATGGCTATACCTTCCTCCGATATAACGTGTCCGAAGAAGTTGATCTCCGATAACCAGAATTCACACTTGCTGGCTTTGGCATACAACTGGTTCTTCCTCAAGGTGTCCAGGACTATCCGCAGGTGCTCGACATGTTCCTCCTGACTCTTGGAATAGATCAGAATATCATCAATGAATACAATCACAAACTGATCCAAGTAAGATGGAATATCCTATTCATCAGGTCCATGAATACAGCCGGTGCATTTGTGAGTCCAAATGGCATGACTACATACTCATATCGGCCATCCGTGTCTTGAAAGTTGTCTTCTCTATATCCTCCTCCCTAACCCGAATTTGATGGTACCCGGACATCAGATCAATCTTGGAGAAGTGAGAGGAACCCCTAAGTTGATCAAACAGATCGTCGATCCTGGGGTAGGGGATACTTTTTCCTGACAGTCAGCTAGTTCAACTTTCTATAATCCACACACATCCGAAGGGTACCGTCTTTCTTCTTCACAAATAATACCGGGGCTCCCCATGCGGATGTGCTATTCCGAATAAAACCCAGTCTGAGCAGCTCATCAATCTGCTTCTTTAGCTCGGTCATCTCAGCCAGTGCCATTCTGTAATGGGGCAATGATACTGGAGCGGCGCCGGGGTATAACTTGATCTCAAATTCTATCTCCCTCTTGGGTGGTAAACCAGGGAGCTCTGATGGGAATACCTCGGCATAATCTGCTACTATCGCCGGAAGTTCAGCCCCTGGTGCCCTGTCTAATCTAATGTTGTTCAAGACAAGGTGGTTCAATTCTTCCTGCAGCCTTCTAGGAATGCCCTGTCTGTCAGCGTGGACTATATACCGCTTCCCCTCGGGTGACCAAAATATCACCCTACGAAGATGGCAATCAATATGGGCTTGAAATGTAGCCAACCAGTCCATGCCAAATATAACATCGTACTCAGTCATATCGAGTACCAAATAGTTGAACTCGAATCGGAATCCAGCGAGTTCAGTGTTTAATGCAGTGCATATGAGTCCCAGAGATGTGTCTCCTACGGGGGATACAATGGTAAGTGATATGGACAGGTTTTGTACTAATGTGCCCATAGCAGATATGAATGCAGCAGATATGAATGAATGGGAAGCTCCAGAATCAAATAATGCAACAGCATAGGAACTACCAACTACAGCCATACCTTGAATCACCGAACGATCCACCGCTACTGGAGACGGTATGGCAAAAAATAATCCAGATCCTGTAGGGTTTGGCGCCCGCCCTGCCTGGTTGTATGTTCTGCCTCCTCGCGACTGAGCTGGTCTAGTTGGAGGGCGGAAGGAACCCTTGAAGTGAGAGGGTCTGCTGATCTGTAGACACTCCCTCTTGAAGTGGCCCTGCTGGCCACACTGATAACATGTGTTCCCACCACGTGGGACCTGAGTGACTGATGCTGATGGGGAGGGCGGATTGGGGCGAAAACCCCCTGTAGATCCAGTGGAGGGTGAGGGTCTGCTGAAGTTCGGGCGGAACTTCTTGTTGGGTTGAAATGCACCCCGCCCACTCTGCCCTCGGCAGTTGTCAAACCGCACTATCTCATTCAACTCTCGCTCCGCTATAGTGGCCCTGCTGACCACCCCTGCCAGTGTAGGTTCCTTGAAGATGGTCACCCTAGTCCTGATGCTCGACCGAAGGCCCCGCTCAAACTTACGGGCCCTCCGGTGCTCGGTATCCACCATATAAAATGCATATACTGATAGCCTAAGGAATTCCCTGTAGTGCTCTGCCACCGTCATATAGCCTTGTACCTGTAACGCCCCCCCCCCCCCCCCCCCCCGTTTTCACTAAAATCAGAGTCTAATTTTTTTTTTTTAAAATAAAAGTGACAACGGACGCGGACATCACGACGCGAGTTAAGTCCGAGCTTCTAAAGCCCGGCCCTTAACTGGCCAACCCCACGCGTACGCGGAACTAAGTCCACGAGAACGGTCACGCGTAGAAGGTAAGGTCGCGGAATATAATTAGATGTGGAACATTATAATAGAGACTATCCTACCAGTTTTTAGATAGAAGGGAAGATACATCATTAAATTACTAAAATACCCCTATGTTCATAATTATGTCTCAAAATGATAACGTCCAGAGTATAGTCCAAACCATAACAAGAAACAGTAATTATTACATGCCGACAAGCTAAGCTACTTAAATTACAACTTTTCCAAAATAAAACTTAAATAAACAACGTAGTCGCCCTCCCCAAGCTCCTACGCTTGGCTCCCGTCGCGTCCACTGTTTCTGCCGTCTCCTGCGTCATTAGCTAGGGTAGAAGTAGGGCGTTAGACCACGCGCCCATTAGGACTCCGAGTAGGGCTAGCACATGGATTAGTAATAACAAGCATATATATAATAGTATGATAAATCCCATAAAATGAATGACATGCCATGGGTGCCTATGACATGTGTCCCACCCATCATCCGTATCATCAAACATTATTATATCCCCCTTGACGGCAAATCTTCGTCAAAGTGTCCCCATGTTTGTTCTCGGTCGCCCCGACGGAGCATGGACTCCGGTTATAGCTTATCAAGCTATCCCCATGCTTGTTTCTCGGTCACCCCGACGGAGCATGGACTCCGGTTATAGCACCCCAGACTATCCCCATGTTTGCTTCTCGGTCGCCCCGACGGAGCATGGACTCCGGTTCCTTTATTTTCCAGCCCATGCCATGCATGAGATGTAAGTGCATTATGCTATGTAGTATATATATATAATTCATATCTTAATACATATAGTCCATAGCATTAGAAATATAAGCCATAGCATTTAAAAGATAATCCATAGCATTTAAATATAATCCATAGCATTTAAAGCCCATCTCAAAATAGATCATATAATTACCGAAATAAAATATGGAAACCATCACATACACATAATCCACGGCTTACAAAAAGGTAGGAATCCTACCGAATACCGATAATGTCCCTTTCCGTTTTCGTCTGATAATTCCGGTCGCCGATCGCGTACCGTTTACGACGTCCCGATACCTTATTATACATTTACCCAATCAATCCATATTTTATCCATGATTAAGTCCTTAACTGATCACAACCTAAGATCCATTAATGATCCCTAATTATGTCACAAGGTTTATCAAAATCAGCCCTTAACTTAGCCTTATTTTCCATTGTTTTAACACATACATAATTCCAAATTTTGCCCATTTAAACATTCTAATTTTGTGAGCCTAAGGGCAGCAACCGTAAGCTTCATTTAAACATTCATAATGTCATCTTAATGCATCCAAGTTCATGTCCAACCTACATGGGGTTCGGCCATGTACCATGGCCGAACCCATGGTTCTTCAATGTGGCCAATAATTACGGTTATGCCACTAGACTTCCATGGTTTAATATCCATGGCCGAACCCATGGTTCTTCAATGTGGCCAATAATTACGGTTATGCCACTAGACTTCCATGGTTTAATATCTCCTCCATCCATGCACATTTTTGTCCATAATTCATCCATATACTTAGCCCCATTAATGATTTAATGACCATGACATAATATCCCTAAAATCAGCCACTTAATTTAATTAAATTTCAAAACATCTAATTCTACACATAATTCCAATTATTACCCATAACATGACCTAAAATGGGTCATGGGTTCGACCATACACCATGGCCGAACCCATGATGTCTTTTTTTTTTCTATTTTTCTTGGGTCCATTTCACCTCATTTGGTCCCACCATAATTGAATTTAAAACATACATTTAAATCATCCTTCATTAATCATCATGAGGTACACTTTGGTTCATTAATTTAACCATTATTCCATTTCATTCTTCTTGGATCCAAAAACACTAAATTCCTCAAAGTCTCCCCGCCGAACCCATGGTCCATAGTTTTTTATTTTAAAACTTCATTTCCACCCATTTACACCTTGTTTAAAATACTAAATAAAATCCACTTAATTACCATTAACATTCTTCATTAATTTCCATACTCTTATAACCATTTAAATATCTCATTCAATCACCATAGGGTTCGGCCATACACCATGGCCGAACCCATGGTTCATGATTCACCATTTTTCCTATGCTTCTTGGGGCCATAAATCATTCACACTCCATGATTTTTCCTCATTTAATCATTTACAAGCCTACAATCATAATCATTCTCCATAGCCTTTAAACCTTAAAACCCTAATTAAATCATCAACCATTTACCATGGGGTTCGGCCACACTACATGGCCGAACCCTATGGTCCATCAATCCATTCAAAAACCCATTACTTCCATACTTAAATCCATTTAATTTCATAACCTCTTTAATTCTTTTAGTTATTATTTTTCTTAATCTATCTCTCCCCTTTTCATCCATTTCTCATCTTATCATTGGATGGATCTTAGATCTAAGGCCCATAACATTTGTGGCCACCATTCATTCTAAGAAATGGATTCCATAAGTACATCTTAACCTTTAAAAAAAAATATAAATTCTTGTCTAAGAATTTCTTACCACACCGACGACTCCTCCGGTCTTTCTTTCTCCTTTTGCTTTCCTTAGCCCTTTCTCTTCTTCTTCTCCTTGTTGTTCGGTCACTATGTGCTTGATCAAGATGAAGTCTCCATGGTTAGGGTTTGGCTAAGGTAGGTTTAGATTTTGAGAGAGGGAGAGGGGAGGAAGGGATAGAAAATTATCTCAAGCTTGGGTCTTGGGGTGGTTGTTGGCCAAGCCTAGTTTTTTCCTTCTTTTCTTCTAAGTTTCTTCTTCTTTCTTGGTGTTTTCCTTGGGGAAGAGAGGGAGGAAGTTTTTTGAGAGTGCAAGGAGGGAGAGAGTGAAATGAGAGTGGAAAGGAGAGAATGAGATGAAAACTCATCTCATCCTTTGGTTGCATTAACTCCTCCCACCGACCAACATGGGTTAGTGTGCTTAGTGGTGGTGGTTGGGATAAAACCACCACCCTAAGTACATGGTTTATTTTGTGTTTATTTTAAGTGGTTTGTGTTTCTTTGGGTGGTTTCAGGGAGATGAAACCACCCCTTGACTTGTCTCTTTGACTCTCCCTGGACCCACTTGACTTCCCTAAGTCTTTAATTTAATTGAATCATTAACTTAGGCTAATTAATTCCTATTTAATTTAATTCCAATAAATTTCCTCTATGAAATCCACCCATGGTTGACCAAGTCAACCATGGTGGCCGGCCCCACCAATCCTAGCCTACCCGCCACCTCACTTGGTGAGGTGGAGGTGGGCCCCATTCGGCCATGTCACCTAAGCTTAATCAAAATTAATCTTAGGTGATACACATTAATTAAAACACATTAATTCACTTTGATCCTCTTTAGTTACCTTTGACTTATTCATGGTTGACCAAGTCAACCATGATGGTTGAACCCACCTATGCCATCTTGATTATTTCATCACTAATTTAGGTGGTTTAACTCCAATTCAACCCATTTCAATTAATTGGGTCAGCATTGGGCCCATGTCCCAATTAAATTATTTTCTATCATTTGCCTTAGAGTTTAACTCATTTTGACTCATTGGGTCCCAAATGGTTATCAGTCCTATTTTGACCATTATTGACCCCTTAAATGAATTCCATCAAATCCATTGTCCATTGGACCATACTTGGGCCCTTGCCCCAAAATTTGATCCATTTAACATCCATAACATCAAAATTCCAATTTTTCCATTATTAAAATAAATAAATGCCATATATATGATGATTTAAAAATTCGGGCTATTACAGTACCAATGATAGGAAGGCCTGAGTCTGGCTCTCTCTTTCCTCCTCCGGAAAATACTGCTCTAGAAAAGTGGCTGAGAACCATTCCCATGTCATGGTAGTCCTCTCCCCTTCCGGCACCAGTGCTTGTTGTTTTTCCTCCACTTCCCACCAATTACCGGCATCCTCGATCAATTGAGATGTAGCAAGTAAGATTCTGTCAGCAGGACTGGAAATCTTAAGCAGATTCAAGATTTGGGTGATCTTCTTCAACCAATGATCTGCTCCGAAAGCCCCTTCTTTTCCCCTGAAGTAGGGAGGGCTCTGTTGCTGGAAATCTCTAACCATATTCCGTTTGTTGGAGCCGCTGGTGGTCGCATCCCCATTCAAGTGCTGTTGAAGGACAGAGGTGACCGCTACTTGAACCAATTCTTTCAACTCGGGAGGCACAACTGGCAGGTTCACACTATTCTGTCCCTCTTCCTGATGTGGTGGTTGTACTCCCTCTTGATGCGGTGATTGTACCTCCTCTTAATGCGGTGGTGGCACATCTTCCTCTACCTGTGGGTTTTTCTCTTCCGAGGCATTTCCTAAGTCATTGAACAATATTTATTGACTTAGTTCCTTCATAAAATTGTCATGTTCATAGTTTGGGAATTTTTTCCTAAGTATCAAATATTTTCTTCAAATTGGGGGAGAATTATCGACTAGGTATACTTCATTTTTTTGGGGGGGGGGGGGAAGGGGAATTTCCTAAGTATCAAATATCATTTCATTCCATTTGGGGAGATTGCCAAATAAGCACACTTGGTTTTCGTAAAACTCCCTAAGTGTCATGTATTTCTTTCTAATTTGGGGAAAAAAATTTCCTAAGTATCAATGTTTGTTTCATTTGGTGAGATCGGGGAAATTTTCCTACGTTTGATAAATTCATCAATGTTCCATCAATTTGGGGAAAAATCTAGATTTTGTTTTCTCATTTTGGGGGAAGTAAGCCCTATTTGCTAAATCCATTACTTATAATGATTGTCCTTCCCTTGCTATCATTTCTTTACGTCAAATGTTGCTCTCAGATTGAATGCTTCAGTCTGAGTCAATCGAAGTAAATTAACCCGGCCCCCGTGCAACGGACTCCGAAAAGTCGGTCAGTTGGGATTCTTAGCTGTCAGCGAGACATGCAACCTTCTTAATCTTACTTCGAGAGATTCATTCTTCCGATATTCGCTCTGATACCAACTGTAACGCTCCCCCCTTCTCACCAAAATCAGAGTCTATTTTTTTTTTTTTTGAAGTAAGAGTGACGAAGGGCGCGGGACGTCACGACACGAGTTAAGTCCGAGCTTCTAAAGCCCGGCCCTTAACTGGCCAACCCTACATGTGCGTGGAACTAAGTCCACGAAGAACGGTTCACACGTAGAAGTAAGCTTGCGGAAATTAAACATTAAAGCGGGGGTTATAATAGAATCTATCCTACCAATTTTAGATAGCAGAGAAGATACATCAATTAATTTACTAAAATACTTCAAGTCATAATGTCCAAAATAAATGCAAACCATAGCAAGTAATTTAAATTATTATAGTCCGATGAGCTAAGTTACTCAAAATTACATTTTTCAAAATAAAACATAAATAAACTATCTAGCTCGCTTTCCCAATCTCCTAAGCTTGGCTCCTGTCGCGTCCACCGTTTCCGCCGTCTCCTGCGTCATCAGCTAGGGTAGAAGTAGGGCGTTAGACAACGCGCCTAGTAGGACTCCGAGTAGGGCTAACACATGGATTAGTGATAACAAACACATAGAAAATAATAATATAATCAAAACCATAACAATTAATGCTATGCCATGGGTGTCTATGTCATGAGTCCCACCCATCCTCATTACCATTTTACAACGTCCTTTTTCCAATCATATACAAAATTCCCCTTGATGGCAAAGCCTCATCAAAACATCCCTATGTTTGCTTCTCGGTTGCCCCGACGGAGCATGGACTCCGGTTATAGCACATCAGGCTATCCCCATGTTTGCTTCTCGGTCGCCCCGACGGAGCATGGACTCCGGTTCCTTTATTTTCCCGCCCATGCCATGCATGAGATGTAAATGCATTATGCTATGTAATATATATAATTCATATCCTTAATATATAATTCATAGCATTAAAATATAATCCATAGCATTAAAACCCATCTTAAAATAATTCATATAATTACCGAAATAAATCAAAGAAACCATCACATACACATAATCCATGGCTTGCAAAAAGGTAGGAATCCTACCGAATACCGACTAGCGTCTTTACGTTTTTCCGTTCCCGAATCCGGTCGCCTTTCGCGCACCGATTGCAATGTCCCGATACCTTATTATACATATGAATAATCAGTCCATGTTTTTAACCATTTTTAAGCCCATAAATCATACCTTAGTGGGGTTCGGCCATACCCCATTGCCGAACCTCACTATCTAGGTTTTGTGGGTCCCATTTAATCTATCAAATATTTAAATCACATGAGTCTAAAAATCAGCCACCCTAGGCTTCATTTAACCATACATAAGTTTATTACTTAGAGTCCATGATCATCTTCCATGGGTTCTTGAATTTGGTCATTAATTACGGTTTTGCCACTACCTCTCCCATGGTTACACATTCACTTAACCATGTACATTTCTTTGTCCATAATTGAACCATACACTTAGACCCATTAATGACCATCAACCATGTTACAAGATTATTAAAAATCAGCCCTTCACTTAGCCTCATTTCCATTAATTTAATCACATACATAATTCTAATTTTTAGCCCATAAAATGACCTATAAGTGGGTCATGGGTTCGGCCATACACCATGGCCGAACCCATGATGTCTTTGTAATACCCTAGAATTTTCAATATATTAATATTTACGAAATTGCCATTGTAATTTATTGATATGGATTTAAATGGGTAAGGTGTTGGGCCAATGGTCCAATAAAGACCCAATGGTTGGTAGTTATGTTTATAAGACAAATAAATGGATGAGATGTACTCAAACGGGTCAAGATTGGTAATTGGGTCAAATTTTGTTAAATGGGTCAAAATGGTCAATTTGGATCCAATGGGTCGGGTTTGACATTGTTGACCACTAAGTGAGTCCAAGATTGATTAAATTGGGGCTGTTTGGAGTTTGAAATAAAATTATATAGTTGAGTTAAATAAGTAAGCTGATTTAGAATAATTATAGTGAGTGAGTGGATTAAAATAAATTTAAGTGAGTGAGTTGTCAATAAGTTTTAAATGAGTGGTGTGTGAAGTGGAAGAGTTGATGTTTCAAACTCACACCACTACACACGTTGGAGGGCAGCTAGAGGGGGTGGGGGAGTTTCATCTCAAATATGAAACCCCACACAAAGTCTTTAATGAGAAACAAATGGGAGATGAACGGCCACATGGTCTTAACCCAAGTTGAACATTCACAACGTTGGAGTACATGGGAATGTTATTGTATGCATGTAACTTTTACAAAAGAGATAAATGAATGGCAGTTTGGGAGTTACAAATGGGGAGGAATTATGTTTTAAATTCAAACATATCACAACGTTGGTTGCATGGGGGTTTACCTCATGCTTGAAAACTCCAAAGATGGAGATAAATGGGGTGTCGTTTCATGGAGTTACATATTTGAGAGGTGGCTGTTATTTTAAGCTCAACAATGGCCACACGTTGGAATACAAGGGATTATTGTTTCATGCTTGTAATCCCAAAGATGGAGCATGAATGGGCTGGCTGTTTTATGGAGTTACATAATAGATTATAATATTTCAAATTCAAATGGTTAGGCTACACGTTGGAGGAAGGGGAAGAGTTTCATCTTAAGATGAAACCCCCATTTGAATTGTTAATGAGAGAAGGAGGTAAGAAGGAGGTTACACCAATGCATACAACAAGATAACATATGGGAAGCCGTTGGGTACCCTTGGAGTTTCATCTCAAAGATGAAACCCCCAAGGAAGATATTAAGAAGTGAAGGTTACACAAAGGTCTCATATTCAATTATTACACACGTTGGAAATATGTGGATAGCCATCTCAGATGGAAAATCAAAAGCCAAGAAACTGTTGGAGGGTTTCATCCTTCACATGGAATAAATTATGGAAGTAAAAGGCAATGAGAGTTACATGTGAAGTTAACCTTGGGCTGGTTTTGATTAAACAAAGAGTTCTCATTTCACTCTCTCTATCTCTCTATCTCTCTTTACCGTCTTCTACATTCCAAGATCAAGAGCAGCAGCTGGTTGCTTAATCAGTCCTTGGATTGATCTCTTTCATCAAGACAAGTTTAGCCAAAGGGTTTTGGCATCAAGGCTTAGCACATTCATCCAAGGCCAAAGTTCTCTTTCTTTCTCTCTCATTTTCTCTCTCAAATTCATATCACTTGGCTGAAGTATTCCAAGGAGGTTGCAGCAAGGTTTGTCACAGCCAAAAGAACAAGAAGAAAGAAGGAGAGGCTAGGGAAGTAAAGGACCAAGGAAGGAGTCAAAGAACCGAAGGAGACGCGGTATTGGTAAGTGCACTTTGTACCATTGATAAATAAAGTTAATTAAGGGAATGAGATCTGGCCATTGTATGGCCAGATCCATCAATGGTTTAGATATAGGATTATGATGTTTAAAAATGGTAAAATATGGACCATAGGGTTCGGCCCCTTTGGATGGCCGAACCCCATGGGAAAACTTGGTGATTTTAATGGTGTTTGAGGGATAAAGTCCATATTGGGTAATGAAGATTTTTAAAGGATTTAAAGTGAAGATACCTTACTGTTTTTGAGTACCTATGGCTTGGCTGAAACATATTATTGTTATGGCTAATTTATGGATTAAAAACATGGACAAATGTTGGAAGGATTACACCAAGAGAACCATAGGGTTCGGCCATACATGGACTGTTTTGGGTAGAAAATGGATTATGATTTAAGAATAATATATGTTTGCTTATGGACTTAGTTTAGGTATATAATCAGCCATCATGGATGATGGAAAGATGAACAAAAGAAATCAGTTTGGTGAGGTTCGGCCATGTAGTATGGCCGAACCCCACTAATGGTGATTGATGGACTTAATGATTAATTTGTATGGTTATGTAACACCCCATTTTCTCAATGAAGTGGAAAATTACCAAAATGCCCCTGAGTTGTTAAATTAATCATTTTGTGATGTTAAGTAAGGAAATAGTGAGGCCCATTGCTCAAAATAAAACACATTATGAATGTTAAGTTTGAATGGTTGGGTAATTTTCATCATTTGGGTTAAAAATGGCTAAATGGGCCAAAGGGCCCAAATGGGAACCATTGGGTCAAAATGGATGATTTGACCATTTTGTGAACTTAAATTAAATGGGGTTAAGCCTATTTGATTGGAAATCAAATGGAGGAAAAATGGGTAGGCCTGATCCATATGTGAAAACCATTTACAAATGATCAAAATTTCATATTTGGGTCATGGAGTCAAAAACGGGTCAAGGAGCTAAAAGTGGACCCAACGGGTCGAGTTGACTATTGTTGACCGTGGGAACCCTCAAGGGAGCTAAAAAAAGAGTCAAATCAGTTGAGTGGGACTGAAGTGAGTTGGAATTAAAACAAGTAGTGAGTCAACACATGGGCATTAAATGAAATGCATTAAGTATGTGAGTTGGATGAGTTGGGTTGAAATCTAAATATCTTGAGTTGGGTGAGTCAAAAAGGGAAATTGAAGGGGCTGTAAACTCAGTGAGCTAAGTAGGAATTGGAAGAGGATGTATCAGCTTTAATCACCAAAACAAGTCCCACACGTTGGGGATTTGTTTGGGGTGAGTTCCATGATGAATGGTAAATGAAATGCATGGGTTTGAGGTGAGTTACATGGGAATATGAATGGCTGCATGGGTAGAATGCCAAGGGGTGCTTTGCTTGGCTGCAAGTTACTCCTTGGTTTGTGCAAGGCTTGATGAGGAGTAAATGGTGCTATGATGGTTGAAATACAAAAGCAATAAGCACCCATGTGTGGCCGATTGTTATCATTGTGAAAGCCTTACAATCCCATTTCTCTCTCCCTCTCCCCTCTTTCCAATTCGTTGTTCTTTCTAGCTGGAACATCAGAGGATTTACACTACTAGATCAAGCACAAAACAGCAAAAGAAAAGAAGAAATAAGAAGGAAAGGAAACAAGGAGCAAAGGCATAAGAAAAGCTTGGAATTTGGTAAGTATTTCCATGGACTTTTGGTTAATAAAATGGGTGTGTGTTGGGCCATGGTGATGGCCGATTACACCAGGGTTTAATCTTGATTAGTGGAGGATTTAAAATGGTAAAAATAACCATTGGGTTCGGCCACCATGAAGGGCCGAGCCCCATGTAGGAGATGGTTTGGTTTTCATGTTTTGAAACATGAAAACCATGGATTTTGTGGACTGTTTTTGGGTTTTGTTTTAAGATTTAAATACATGTTTTACAATGGTTAAAAACATGGATCTGAATGACATAGGGAATGAAGTTTATATGGTCTAAAATCAGTGGATTAAAAGATGGAAATGGACCATTGGGTTCGGCCACTTAGCATGGCCGAACCCCATGGAAACAAGTGGTTGTTTTTTATTTTTTTGGAAATTAAAACCATATGATTTGGGACTGATATTAGATGTTATTGTTGGATTTAAAATGCATGTTTTAAGGAGGTTAAAACATGGATTTGGGTGTTGGTTTCAGACCCAAGATAAAGGGTTAAATGTTCAAAACCAAAGGTCATGGTGTTCGGCCAATGAGCATGGCCGAACCCTATGAAATTGGGCTAATTTTTGGATGTTTGTTTGAAAGGTAAAACCTGATTTTAATATACTGTTATTAAATGATTATCTGAGGTTTAAAAACAGTAAACATAACCATTGGGTTCGGCCACCATAGAGGGCCGAACCCCATGTAAAAGAATGTTGGTTTTCATGTTGGAAAACATGTAAACCATAGACTTTTTATGGATTGTTTTTGTATGGTTTTTGAAAGGTAAAGTCTGATAATATTATGCTGATTCTTACATGATTTAATGGACATGAAATGTAAGTGAAAAAGGGTCCAAAGCATGGGTATAGGGTTTCGGCCACATTGGATGGCCGAACCCCATAAAATTGGTTGATAAGTTGGTATGGTTTTGGAGAGATAAAACCATACCAAATGGTGGAGATTGTTATGTGTTATGGTTACTGATTTTGGGTTGGCCATTGGATGGCTAAACTATGGGTTTAACATGGCTAAGGGGTAGAGCTAATTAGTATGAAAATAAAGGACATTGTTGAGGAAAAGAACCATAAGGGTTCGGCCATGAGTATGGCCGAACCCCATGGACTGTTTTCATGGGTCATTTTATGGATGCATATGTGATTTTAAATCGAATTATGTTTACTGATTTGGTCGGCCAAAACATGGCTGAACCATGTTAAGGTTGTGGGTAAGTTGTAAAGTTTAATCAAGGTATTAGTAGCAATGGCATGTTGGTAAATAAGCGTCACAACCATGAGTTGGTATTTGTGGACTTAGACTCAAAAATGGGAATCAAATAAAGTAAGGGATTAAAAGTTGGTCCATGATTTATGTGAATAAGGTGACGGATATCTGTGACAGTGCACGACTGCGAGCGGTGACCCAATAAAGCCTAAGAAAGAACAGACACTGAAGTGATTCTTCAATAGGTTTCCTACCTACTTATAACCACGGTTTTTACCCAGTTTTTCTTATGATACTCTTGTTTTAATATATGTGTTTCAAATGATATATTATGCATTAACAAATGGCATACAGGCATTGGCATCTCATGCATAGACATGGGATTATGAATGAGGTTCTACAGTGTTGCAATTTATGGGTTACGTCCTGCCTCGGTGGTGCAAGTCACGCCAGGAGGAATAACATGATGATCATAGCCACATTGGTCTCCTTAGGCGATGAGAGTCCCGCCAGGAGGACTAATACGTGATATGAATCAGTCAATGATGAAGAGATAAAGGTGTGTTGTAATTTACCTTGTCGGTGCAAGGCACGTCAAGTGAGGGCTATGAATGTACATGATGGGGGATGCTCATTGCATGTGCATACTTCATAGCATTGTTTTACCTGTTTTAATGATCATGTATTATGATATGTATATTCATGTTTTATATGCTAACATGTGGTAGCCCTGATTCGGGAACCTACTGTGCGCGTTGATCTAACGCCCTAATTCTATCCTCAGAGGAGATTGCAGGTACAAGTAAAGGGAAAAAGAAGGTCGATGACCGGGAGGGGAGCCAAGCCTAAGTGCTTGAATGATGGATTGGATTACTTTATATTACTGTCATTTGAATACTTTTGTTGGACATGTAATAATTCATTACTTGCTTTGGTTTGATTAGGTTAATAACCTTTGGATGGTTGATCTATGTTAATTAATGTGTAAGACTGTTACTTGCTATCTAGTCTTTCTATTCTGCAGTTAATCTAGGTTATTCTGCAAGTTGATGTTAGTTCCATGTGTGGTTCATTATCATGGTCTGGTCCATGTACACATGGGTGGCCAGTTAAGGTTCAGACTTGAGCAGTCTGAACTTAACTCACATCGTGACGCCGCCCGCTCTCTTCCGATGTTGTTTATTATTTTTTTAAAAAAAATTAGACTTTGAAATTCTCGGGAAAGGGCGGGGCGCTACAGGTTAAGGGAAGAATTTAAAAGGACCAAATTAAGATGGTGAGGTTCAGCTATGTGCAATGGCCGAACCCCACTAAGATGGTTTTATTTTAGGCTATGGAAGTTAGCAAAAATAAGCATTGGTTAGACCAATGGCAAAACTGTAAATACAAGATAAATTGTATATGTGAATGGATTGATCAAAAGACTTGAAAAGAGGGGTCCAAAATCAAGTGGTAAGGTTCGGCCATGTTGTATGGCCAAACCCTACCAAAGTATGTTTGAGGTTTGAGGTGGATTAGTTATGATTATTTGTATTTAAGGAAAATTAAACAAAAGATTAGTCTAAATGGCATAATGGTAATTATGGATGAAATAATCAAAGATGAAATGATCATAGGATTGGTTGTATGGGCCAAAACCAAAGTGGTAAGGTTCAGCCATAATGGATGGCCGAACCCTACAAAGGTTCATTTGGGAGTTTTGGGTCAATCAAAATGGATTAGATAAAAAAAAAAAGGGTGACCAAAGTTTTAATGGGTGAGGTTCGGCCATGGCTTTTGCCGAACCCCACTAAGTGGTTCATGGAACATTAAGATTTGCTGGAAATTAAGTAGACAAATGATTAACTTGCTTCTATGTACATAAGGTATTTGGATTTCTAGAACGGTGTACAAGCCGTGATCGGAAGACGGTTCAAAGGAAGGGTCAAACAAGGTAATCTAGTGTAGGTTTCCTACCTTGTTGTAACCACATATGTTATTTGTTGTTTTATTTTTATTTGAATAAGTTATTTGAATGAAATGTTATATTTATAAATGACATGTTTGCATAGACATCTCATGCATGGCATGGGATGATGGTGTTGTAACCGGAGGCCACACTCAGTCGGGGCGTCCGAAAGACCACTGTTGGGTACTTTGATGATGAGAATCCCATCAAGAGGAATCCGGAGGCCACACTCCGTCGGGGCGTCCGAAAGACCACTGTGGGGTACCTTGACGATGAGAATCCCGTCAAGAGGAGGCTATGTAGAATGGTGATGGATGGGACTCATTACTTGTTCATTTCATACATAGCATGTTTTCTGGAATTTTGGCACACATGTATTATTATATTATTTGCATGTTTTTACACTAACCTTATGGTAGCCCTATTCGGAAACACTACTGGACGCGTTGATCTAATGTCCTATCTCTACCCTTAGTGGATGACGCAGGAAAAACAAAGAATGAGGATCGAGAAGGGGACCAAGCAAAGAAGCTTGGGCGGTTTGAATGATTTAAATGGACTTTGGACTATTTATGGACTTGTTATTTGATTTATCTGGACAATGTAATTTAGTAATTAGATGTGTTGGCATGTAATAAGTAGTTAAGTAGATGCTATGGTTTGATTTATTTTAGATGGTTGGAATGAACGATTAGTTAAGATTGTTTAGTAATTTTTGGAGATTATGATTATGTACTTTGCTATCTTAAGTAAAAAAAAAAAAGATTAGTCTTAGGATCTATTCTAACCTCAGTTAGATTAAGACTAAGTATATTCCGCAAGTTTATTGTACCATGTGTGGATTGATTCTTATGGACTTAATCCAACGCACATGGGTTTGGCCAGTTAAGGGTCGGACTTTAGAAGTCCGAACTTAACTCGCGTCGTGACACTCCGCCCCGATCACTTGATTATTAAAAAAATAAATAAACTCTGATTATTAAAGTGAAAAGTGCGGGGTGTTATAGTCTTGTTCCCCATTTTCCTTGGATCCTTTGGCACATTTTGAATCTACTACAAACCCTCCCATGAGGGGATTTACATTATGCATTTTAACCACATTGATTTCATTAACTTAACCATGTTCTCTATTCATTTCATGGTTCCAAAATACCCAATTCATCAAATCTTCCCATGGGATTTACATCATGCATTTAAATCACATTGAGTCCATTATCCATTCATGCCTTTTGAGGCCACAAACATCATCCACATCTTAGATCCCTTAGTGTCTTACCACTCATGTCTTAGCATCATTAAAATCAACCCCTTTAAAACATTACATACCATACTTGAAAATTAATTTAAATTTACAACACAACACCCTAGGGTTCTGCCATACACCATGGCCGAACCCATGGTTCATGTTTCATCCCTAATTCCACACGTTTAGAACATTATATGTTATACTTGAAAATCCATACAATCTATCAACATTCTTAATCACTTTTTCCATCTCCTCACCCATCAAAACCATTCTTACATCACCATAGGGTTAGGCCATACACCATGGCCGAACCCATGGTTCATGGTTCAATCATTCATCTATGCTTCCATTCTTATAAAACCCTAAAAAAATCATACATCACCTAATCACCCACCATGGGGTTCGGCCATACTACATGGCCGAACCCTATGGCCCATAATTTTCTTCCAACATTACACAAATCCATGCTTAAATAATCTAAATACATAATGTCCTTAATCCATTTTTTTTTTTTAACCCTAATTTACCCATTTAGGGTTTGCCCATTTTTCCTCCTTTCATTTGATGGATTTGAGGTCCAAGGCCATGATGTTTTGGCCACCTCTAAATCAAAGAAATGGATTTCATAACCCATTAAACCCTAAAAAAAAAAATCTAATCTCTTGTTTAGAAAATACTTACTATCCGACGCTTCCTCCGACTTTCGTTACTCCCGTCGGCTTTCTTGACCTTCTTTTTTCTCCTTCTCCTTTGTTGGTTGGCTAAAATGCTTGATCAATGGTGAAAACCTCCAAGCTTGGGTTCGGCCATGGCAGGGTTAGATTTGAGAGAGGGAGAGGAGATGATGGAGATGAGAAAGAAGATACTATGGCTTGATCTTGTAATGGCCCGGAATTTTTAAATCAATATAAATGTGGATATTATTTATTTTAATGATGGAAATTGGAAATTTTATGGAATAAATGGTGAATGGATCAAAATATGGACAAAGGCTCAAGTATGGCCCAATGGACCATGGATTGGATTTAAAATCATTTAAATGGTGAATGATGGTCAATGGGGCCAAGGATGGTCAAATTGGGCCCAATACCCACTTGGGACCCAATGGATTAAGTTGGTATAAGCCCTAAGGTAAATGGGTAGGAGGTAAATGTAATTGGGCCATGGGCCCAATGGTGATCCAATAAGTGGGAATGAATTGAATGGGTTTAAATCACCTAAGTTAATTTGAATTAGATCAAGGTGATGTGGCCGATTGGGACCCACCTCCACCTCACTCGGTGAGGTGGCGTTTGGACCAAGGATTGGTGGGGCCGGCCACCATGGTTGACTTGATCAACCATGGGTGGAATAATGGATTTAGTTAAGTTGGGAATTATTTAACCTAAGGTAATTATTTAATAAATTAAATGTTTAAATTATCCAAAAGGATTGTCAAAGGGATCAAAGTTGGAAAAAGCCAAATCACCTCATTTTAAGACACAAAACATGTTGGCTTTGGGTGGTGGTTATCCCAACCACCACCATAAAGCATGTAAAAGATCTTAGGGATTTGGTTAAGTTAAAAGGGGTTGATTTTTAATGAACCCAATGGTAGATCATTTTGGCCTAAGACTAATGTGTAAATAGGCCAAAGAAAAAAATGGGATAAAGACATCATGGGTTCGGCCATGGTGTATGGCCGAACCCATGACCCATTTGTGGATTAAATTTGGTGTTATGTATGGGAGAAATGAATGAGGGTTAGAGTATTTAAATACCTAATTTTTCTAGTGTAGTTATGTTATGGGTAATAATACATCAATGGACCCATTTTGTGAACCAATTAAGGCCTAAGATTAATGTGTATTTGTAGGTTAGGTTAATTAAGTGGTTAATTGCTAATGTTCTTATGTCATGGTTAATGAGACATCAATGGACCCATTTTTGTAAACCAATGGATAGGCTAAGATTAAAGTCTATGGATATGCTTTAGCTAATGGGGATTAGGTTAAGATATGGTTGTATTTCATGATTGGTAAGTGTATGGATCAATTATGAATAAAGGGAATGAGTGGATAATGGACTCATTGTGGTTTAAATGCATGATGTAAACCCCATGGAAAGATTTGATGAATTGGGTATTTTGAACCCATGATCCATTAGCCATTTAAAGGGTTAAGTATGGGATTTTGTATGGGTTTAAAGGAATAAGGATTAGGTCAATAAAAGGATTAATTTTATGATCACATGATATGGTTGCTGGGTCATTAACGGACCTAAGTTATGGATCATTAATGGGTCTAAGTTATGGATCCATTATAGACCATAATGTATATGGAAGAGGGAATGAATTATCCATGGAAGGGTAATGGCAAAACCGTAAATATTGGCCAAAATGAGAAAAACCCACTAAGACATGATATATGGGCTTAGAAATGGTTAAAACATACTAATTGTTAATATGTAATAAGGTACCGGACATCGTAAGCGGTACACGGATCGGCGACCGGGTCTATAGGGCAGAAACGAAAGAAAGAACGCTAGTAGGTATTTGGTAGGATTCCTACCTTTTTGTAAGCCATGGATTGAGTGATGGTTTCTTTGAATTAGTTTGGAAATTATATGGGTTGTTTTAAGATGGGTTTTGGATTTAGTATCATGTGATGTTTTCCTCTATTTTATTTTGGTAATCATGTGGTTGTTTTTAAGATGGGTTTTGGATTTTGGGATTATGTGATGGCTTTCCTTTGATTTATATTGATAATCATGGCATTGTTTTAAGACGGGTTTTATGACTATGAGTTACATATATTACATGGCATATGGCATCTACATCTCATGCATGGCATGGGAGGGATATAACAGGGGAAGGATGAAATGAAACTGGAGTCCATGCTCCGTCGGGGTGACCGATAAACAAGCATGGGGATATTTCATATATGTATTATTATACCTTGATGAGGCTTTGCCATCAAGGTGGACCTTTGTAATTATGATACCTTGACGAGGGTTTTCCATCAAGGGGGATGTTGTATTTATTGTTATACCTTGATGATGTTCTTCCATCAAGGGGGATGCCTAGTGTGGATCGCATCTTGATGAGGCTTGTCCATCAAGAGGGTCATGGCAAGATGATGGTATGGATTTTATTTGGAACACTATGTATGGTTGAAAAAGGGACATTGTACAATGATGATGAGATTGATGGGTGGGATTCATGACATAGAATACCCATTGCATGACATTACCCAAAGTGCATGGTTTGATTATAATATTATCTGCATGATGTTATTACTAATCCATGTGCTAGCCCTACTCGGAGTCCTACTAGGCGCGTGATCTAACGCCCTACTTCTACCCTAGCTGATGACGCAGGAAATGCCGGAGCAGAAGGACGAGACGGAGCCAAGCTTAGGAGCTTGGGAAGGCGGACTAATTATTTTATTTAAGTTTATTTTGGGAAATGTGTATTTATATAGTTTAGCTTGTTGGAAATGTAATATTTTAGACTTATTGATATGATTTGGATTTTATTGTAGACATATGATGTTATGGCATTTTAGTAATTAAATGATGAAATCTTCTCTGCTATCTAAAAGTTGTAGGTTAGCCTTTATTGTAATTTCGCACGTAGTTTAATATTCCGCGAGCTATTCCTACGTGTGAATCATTCTTCGTGGACTTCGTTCCACGCACACGTAGGGTTGGCCAGTTAAGGGCCGGGCTTTAAAAGCTCGGACTTAACTCGCGTCGTGACGTCCGCGCCTTTTGTCACTATTCATTAAAAAAAAATAGACTCTGATTTCGGTGAAAAGGGGTGGACGTTACAGATCTTGGAGTGATGGCCAAGCTTACACCTTTCTCCTCTCTTTTCTTCCAAGCTTTTCTTCTTCTTTCTTTTGGTTTTCTTCCATTCCTTCTCCTTGGGTATGGGACGGTTTTTTGGAGAGTGGGAGAGATGGAGAGAGTGAGATGAGGGTGAAATGAAGAGAATAAAATTAACACTTATCTTATCTCTTTGGTTACTTAAGTTACACTCTAACGTTAAGTCTCCCAACCACCCCACATGAGATATTTTTCATGCTTTATGGTGGTGGTTGGAACAACCACCACTAGCCAATGTTTTTTACATGTTTGAAATGGATGGTTTGGTCTTTCCATTTGACCATTTGACCACCTTTTTGGATTAGCTTAATTAATTAATTAAATTGGATCATTAGGTTAAGTTAATTAATTTCCACTTTATCTCCTTTAATTCCTTGACTCCTCTCCAATACTTCACCCATGGTTGACCAATTCAACCATAGTGGCCGGCCCCACCAATCCTTGGTCCACACGCCACCTCACTTGGTGAGGTGGAGGTGGGTCCCATTTGGCCATGTCACCTTGGTCAACTCATCACTAACTTAGGCGATTTAATTTAATCAATCTTCAACTACTTGGATCACCATTGGGCCCATGGCCCAATTAAATTTATTTCTTACCTATTCACCTTAGAGTTTACATCATCTTGATCCATTGGGTCCTAAATGGGTATTGGGCCCAATTTGACCATCCTTGACCCTTTAAATGATTTTAAATCCAATCCATGGTCTATTGGGCCATACTTGGGCCCTTGTCCAAACGTTGATCCATTTACCATCTATTCCATCAAATTTCCCAATTTCCAACATTAAAATAAATAATATCCACATTTATATTAATTTAAAAAGTCCAGGCTATTGCAGGTATTCGGTAGGATCCCTACCTTTTTGGGAAAGCGAGCTACTTAGTTTATTTAAGATTTATTTTGGAAATGTAATTTGAGTAGCTTAGCTCGTCGGCCTGTAATAATTTATATTACTTGCTATGGTTGGAATTTTATTTTGGACATTATGGCTTGAGGTAATTTAGTAATTTAATGATGTAATCTTCCCTGCTATCTAAAATTGGTAGGATAGTCTCTATTATAATTCCGTACTTAGTTTAATATTCCGCGAGCTTACTTCTACGTGTGAACCGTTCTTCGTGGACTTAGTTCCACGCACACGCAGAGTTGGCCAGTTAAGCGCCGGGCTTTAGAAGCTCGGACTTAACTCGCGTCGTGACGTCCCGCGCCCTTTGTCACTTTTTATTTTCAAAATAAAAATTAAAATAGACTCTGATTTTAGTGAAAAGGGGCGGGCGTTACACAACCCTTACAAAATATCCCTTTTTTCCTAACTTTTCTTACTACTTCTTAGTCTAATCTTCCGTAGAAGACCCTACATCCTCAGCAAATATAAAGAAACTTTCAGGGCATATCACTGACATGTGTCCCAATACTCCACACGTCAAACAGGGTATTATTCCTGGTCCTCCAATGTAAGGACAGTTAGTCTTTTCTTTCCCGTGCCCATGAAGTCCACAAACCGGGCAAACAACTTCAAGAGGGTGGGGGCAGTATGTACAGTTGTGCCCATCCTGATTGCACAACTCCCACTTATAATAGGGCTCTATCTCCCCTACAGACTCTCTTATCATTGGGATATCTTCCATATGCTCTTCTGGGAAAGGTGCTAGATTCACTTCAACCTCCTTGGGAAATCCCCCTTGATTGTCTACGTTAACTTCCATGCTGGAGTTGTTGGAAGAAGACACCAGATCTATTGGATTGCTAGGGGTTCCTCTATTCCACAACTCTGTATACTCAACGTTGCTCGACATATCTGTATCATAACAATAGAACGCATGAATAACAACAGCAGTTCCAAACAAACTAATCTTTGTTTTGGGGAATTTCTTATGTATAACATAATGTATCTTGTTTGGGGAAATTGCCAAATCATCACTCTTTGTTTTCCTTTGTTTCTAGGGGAAATCTCTAAATTCCTGTTGTTTGTTTCTCAATGTGGGGATGTCGCGGAAGTGTATCCTACTTTGCTATGTTTGATATAACCGCTTATGATGATTGTACTTGCTTTGCTATCTTTCATTGTTGTTCTCAGATTGATTGTTCACTCTGAGTCTATAGAAGTAAATTAATCCGGCCCCCAGTCAACGGACTCCGAAGAGTCAGTCAGTTGGGATTCTTATCTGTTAGTGAGACATGAAACCGTCTTAATCTTACTTCGAAGATTCAACTTCTTGTTTCGCTCTAATACCAACAGTAACACGCCTCCCTTTTCCACCCTTCCGAAAATCAGACTCTAATTTTTTTTTAAAAAGTTAAAGTAAAGTGGAAGAGAGCGGAGAGCGTTATGAGGCGAGCTAAGTTCGGATTTCCAAAGTTCGACCCTTAACTGGCCAAACCTATATGTTCATGGACCAAGTCCATGAAAACCAAACCACACATAGAACTAAATAAAACTTGCGGAATAAATCAAATATGCGGAATAACAATAGGATAACAATCCTATTCCAAATGAGATATCAAAGTACAAGTCCTATCCAAAATAACTTAAATCAAATATCCAACCCAAACAAACCAAACCATAGCAAATCCAAATCAAACCATAGCAGTATTACCAAGTTATTACATCTCCATATAAAAGTATTCAAATGTCAATAAGTAATTCCATTCCATATCCAAGCTCCTATGCTTGGCTTCCCTCGCGATCCTCGACCTTTCCTTTTCCCTTTCCTGCGTCATCCACTAAGGATAGAAATAGGGCTTTAGATCAACGCGCCCAGTAGATCTTCCGATTAAGGTTACCACAGGGTTAGTATAAAAACATGCATATAACATATAATACATGATCATCAAATACTTACAAAACAATACTATGTATGTATGCAAATGTAATAAGTCCCACCCATCACAAATATACATAGCCATCACTTGACGGGACTCTCATCGTCAAGGTAAACCACAGTGTTCTTTCGTTTCCTCTTGATGGGACTCTCATCATCAAGGTATTCCTCCTGGTGGGACTCTCATCACCTAAGGAGGCCCCATAGTTGCATCATGGACATTCTGACGGAGTTTGGGCTCCTGTTTCGATATCCATCACCCCATGCCATGCATGAGATGTCAATGAATACATGATACAATGAATACATGATACATGCCATTTGTAAATGAATCATAGCATTCCAATTAACTTGCAAACATAATACTTTATCAATAGCTCATAAAAATCAAGATAAAACCATATGTAAAATGTAGTTATAAGGAGGTAGGAAACCTATAGAAAAGTTACTTAAGTTGTCCTTTCTTCTCAATCCGTCACCCGTTCACAACTTGTGCACCGTTCAAGGAGTCTCGTTACCTTGTTTATATAATAGTAAGTTAAACACATAACCTTTTGATTTCCAATTAATTCTAAGTCCCAAAAATCATCTTGTGGGGTTCGGCCATACCCCATGGCCGAACTTCACCCACCTGTATTTGATCTTTCTTTTTATTTAATCAACATTAAACCACCTCACACTACAAACATACTTTGGTAGGGTTCGGCCATACAACATGGCCGCATGGCCGAGCCTTACCACTTTGGTTTTTGACCCCTTTTCCAAGTCCTTTAATCTTTCCTTCCATTTTTACATTATAACTTATATTTACAGTTTTGCCACTAGACTCACCCTTGTTTAATTTTTGAATGTCCACAACCAATCCTCCTTAGTGGGGTTCGGCCATACAACATTGCCGAACCTCACCAATCTCAAACTTGATCTTTTTATCGTAAGTCCACAATCATCCCCCATGCGGTTCGGCCATACACCATGGCCGAACCCATGGTTCTTCATTTTTTTGCCATATTTACATCCTTGCCACTGATTCTTCCCATGGTTTGTCACCTTTTATTTATGCATGTCCATATCCCTAACTGATCCATAAACATGGATCCATCTATGCCTCATCAATCATGACACAAAACCCATTATAAATCAGCCATTTCCATAACTTAATACCCATTCACTTAAATATGCCTAGATTCATACTTAACCATGAAATGACCCATAAAATAGGTCATGGGGTTCTCTTGACTCAATCACTCCATCATTCATTTATGGTTTATGCTCACTACTTTAGCCATAAAAATAATATGGTTCAGCCACCCAATGGCTGACCCAAAACATTAATTTTAATTCCAATTAAAACACTTAAAAACTCTCATACATTGGTATGGTTTTTATCTCTCCAAAAACCATACAAAATTATCAAATCCTTTCATGGGGTTCAGCCATCCAAAGTGGCCAAACCCTATGATCCATGTTTTTATCCTTTTAAACCTCATCATCCATAATTTAAACCTTTGGTAGATTCGGCCATACTATGGCCAAATCATGTTCCCTTAACCCATTTTTCTTAACAAAATTTTATGAAATACATACCAATCTCCTTTGCTTCTCTTCTCTCCTTTGATCCTTCCTTCCTTCCTTCTTGCTCCCTTAGTCCTTAGCTGATTGTGTGCTTTGATCAATGGTGAAAACACCAAGGGCTGGTTCGGCCAAGGAGGTAGATTTTGAGAGAGTGAGAGAGAGATGAAATTCTATGCTTTCTTTGAGATGGAATTCAGCCAAGTCATGGTGTGTATCCATTTTGTTAAAACAGCCCTTGAAATCCTCTCATTACCCTCATGAATGTTGCTCTAACCATGGAGTCCCATGGCTTAACTATGGGACACTTGGCCTAAGCTTAGACAATCCTTCCATCTCCCCATGTTGGGCCTTGGGTTTCCATCATGAGATGGAAACCCTCCAAATTCCCAAGGTAATTCTTATCTCATTCCATTAAGATTGTGCATGGGATGTCACTCCCAAGTACCCAACGTGTGGGACTTGTCTTGGAGTCTTTGAGATCAAGGAAACTCCTCACCTCCCCACTTGACTCACTTGAATTAAAGGTCCCCATGGCTTCCAACTTAACTCATTCAACTCATTAGCTCAACTCACCCCATTTAATACCACCCATTTAATGCACTTAGAGTCAACTCCATTATTTGATTCATTTCCAACTCAATTCAACCCCAACTCAACATAATTTAACTCAATCATTTTGGCTCACTTGATGGTCCACACAGTCAATCATGGTCAACATGGTCAGCTCGACCCATTGGCTCCCATTTGAACCTCTTGACCCAATTAGGCGCCATGACCCATTTAAATGACAATTATCCATTTAAATGTGGTTTACCCAATTGCACATAGCTTACCCACTTACCCTCCATTGGACTCCCATTCAATTCAGCCTAACCCAATTAAAGTTGAGCTCATCCAAGGGTCAAACAAGTCTACCACGACCCATTGGATCCCAATTGGGTCCTTTGACCCAAATAACCACCTCGATCCAATTAGATGTACATTACCCATTTAATTTAATTTGATCCTTATAATATGTACATTGAGTATTAATTTGAACAATGGGCCCCACCATTTTCTCATCTACAATCATATCTTTTTAATTCACCATTCCAATGGCATTTTGTAAATATTAGTATCTTTGAAAAATCGGGGTGTTACATAAACTTCCAATTGGTCCTATATTTAGAAGGTGCCTTCCGCCCCTTTCAATTTAGCAATTGCCTTAGTGTTGCTCTCAACAAGGAAAAGACCCCTTTGAAATGATCTTATGTGCATCCTCATGGATGTGAAAATCCCACACACGGCAAAGCATCTTATCTAATTTTTGACATCTTCTAATTTCACTCTTCACCAAGGAAATAGACGCCTTTTAAATTATCTTATGCACATCCTCATGGATGTGTAAATCCCACACACATGGCCATGTAATCTATATTCCATTCCTAAAATCTTTCCATGTTCCCTTTATGCACATAATAATTCATTATAGACATAATGCATTACTAATTTAATTCAGCCCCATTTAATTTTATTGAAACCATTTCCACAATTCGTTGGGTCTTAATTGGGCAATGACCCAACACTTTACCCATATAAGGTCCATATCTAATAATTCACAAATTAAATGGGTAATTTTCATATATATTAATAACTTGAAAATTCGGGGTGTTACAATACAACCCTTTTTTAAAAAAATTCGTCCCAAAAATCGAGTGAAGTAGGGTTTCAAACATTTACATAAATAGCTCAGGATGAGCTGTTCTCATTTCCGACTTGAGTTCCCAAGTGGCTTCCTCAATGCCATGTCGATCCCATACCACTTTGACAAGTTGGATCATTCGATTCCGTAATACTCTTCATTCTGTGTCCACCACTCGGACAGGCTTTTCGACGTATGTCACATCGCTTTCGACCTCTATGTCTTGTATGTTCAGCACATGAGAGGGATCATGATTGTACTTCATCAACATCGATATATGGAACACATCGTGCAAAGATGCCAACTGCGAAGGGAGTGCCAATTGGTAAGCCACATCCCCCATCCTTTTTATGATTGAAAATGGTCCCACATATCTTGGCGACAATTTCCTCTTCTTTCCAAATCTCATGTATCCCTTTCGTGGCGAGATTTTCAAGAACACCATGTCCCCCAGTTCAAATTCAAGGAACCTCCTCCACTTGTCAGCATAGCTCTTCTGACGACTTTGCGTAGTCAATAGATTCTGCCGTATCAATTGTATCTGCGCTATAGTCTCTACAACCAACTCAGTTTCAATCAGTACAGGCTCACCGGCCTCTGTCCAGCACACAGGTGATCAACATGGTCTACCATATAAAGCCTCAAATGGAGCCATCTGGAGGCTTGCCTGGTAACTGTTATTGTATGAGAATTCTACCAACGGCAAGTGATCCTCCCATCCACCCTTGAAATCCAGCATACATGCTTTCAGCATATCCTCCAATGTTTGTATTGATCTTTCAGACTATCCATCAGTCTGTGGATGGAATGCTGTACTGGTCAGTAGATCTGTTCCCACGGCCGACTGCATATTCTACCATACTCTGCCGGTGAATCGACCATCTTTGTCGGACACAATAGTCCGAGGAATACCATGCAATCTGATGATATCCTTGATATACCGCCGACCCAAAGTCTCAGATGAGTCTGTCATCCTGATGGGAATGAAATGTGCAGACTTGGTCAGTTGGTCTACCACGACCCATATCGCATCGTTGCCCTTTGAAGACCTTGGCAACCCTGCCACAAAATCCATGGAGATGTGCCCCATTTCCATTCCGGCACCGGTAAGGGTTTGAGTAACCCTGGTGGCTTCTGATGTTCCGTCTTAACCTGCTGACACGTTAAGCAATGAGCCACAAATTCTGCCACATCCTTTTTGAGTCCGTGCCACCAGTAATGTCTCTTCAGGTCGTGATACATCTTGGTGCTGCCCGGATGAATAGAGAGTTTGCTCTGATGTGCCTCAATCAGTAACTCTTTTCTGCAGCACTTAGGCGCATCTATGCTTCCTCGGAATATAAGACCCTGTCCTGGTCGTAACTCCCATTCTGGTATGACTTCTCCAGTAGACATCTTGGCCCATATCTCCTCCACTTCCGAGTCTATCCGCTTTACCTGTTCAATCTTGGGAACCATGTTGGACCGTATGATCAAATTGTACATACTCCCATGGTCATTAATATATAAATTGAACTCTCGTATGGTATTCAGCATCTCCCATTCTGTCTGGATCAAACATGCCACTGATGCATGTGATATGCGGCTGAGGGCATTTGCCACCTTGTTCACCTTGCCAGGGTGATAACGAAGTGCGTACTCATAATCCTGCAGTTATTCCATCCATCTGCGCTGCCTCAAGTTGAGCTCTTCCTGATCAAACAAATACTTCAAGCTCTTATGATCTGAAAACACTTTAAATTTCTCGCCATATAGATAATGTCTCCAGCTTTTGAGAGCGAAGACCACTACGGCCAGTTCAAGATCGTGCATAGGATAGAGGCGTTCATGTATTTTCAATTGTCTTGAACCATAAGCCACTACACGATGAGGTTGACTGAGGACACACCCAAGTTCTTCTCCTGAAGCATCGTATTGTACCTCATAACCCTTGCCTCTTTCTGGCAAAATAAAAATAGGTGCTGTTGTAAGTCTATTCTTCAGCTCTTCAAATCTCTGGTTGCACACATTTGACCACTCAGCGGAGATGCAACCTTGGAGAAGTCCATACTAAACTTCTTGTAATAACCAGCCAATCCCAAGAAGCTATGGATCTCGGTTACATTCTTTGGTGCTTTCCATTCTCCCACTGCCGCCACCTTAGTTGGGTCCACGGCTAAACCTTCTGCTGATATGACATGTCCCAAGAAGTTAACCTTGGGTAGCCAGAATTCACACTTGCTGGCTTTGGCATATAGTTTGTTCTTCCTCAAAGTGTCCAGGACTATCCTTAGGTGCTCAACATGTTCTTCCTGAGTTTTGGAATAAATCAAAATGTCATCAATGAATACAATGACGAATTGGTCCAAATAAGGACAGAAAATCCTGTTTCTTTGTTTTTTTTTGGGGAAACTTCCTAAGTATCAATTTGTTTGTTTCTCAATTTGGGGATATTGGGGAAGTATATCCTAATTTGCTATATTTGATAAATCCAATTATTTTGACGGTATTTCCTTTGCTATCATTCATTGTTGTTCTCAGATCTGAGTCTAACGAAGTAAATTAATGCACGGGGCCGGATTAATTTACTCCGAAAGATTCAATCTTTCTGGTTGGCTCTGATACCAACTCTAACGCCCTGCCCTTTTTCACTCTACGCTTTCCGAAAATCAGAGTCTATTTTTTTTTTTTTTTTATAAACAAGAGTGATAGAGAGCAGGACGTCACGACGCGAGTTAAGTCCGAACTTCTAAAGTCCGACCCTTAACTGGCCAACCCTATGTGTGCATGGACTAAGTCCATGAAAATGGTTCACACATAACAATATAAAGATGCAGAATTAAAAACATAACTGCGGTATTATAATAGAACTTAAGTCCATTCCATTTCAGACAGCAAAGTACGTCAAGTCTTTATCTAGAGTTAACATAATGTAATTATCCAAATAAACATCCAGCCATAGCAAATCATCTAAATTATTACATGCCCGAAGTCTAGCTACTCAAATTATAAGTCCACAAGTAACTTAATCAAAATATAAACTAAAAGCATCCAAGCTCCTATGCTTGGCCCGTTTCACGTTCATCGTTCTCCTTCTTTCCTGTATCATCCACTAGGGTAGAAGTAAGGCATTAGAACAACGCGCCCAGTAGGTATTCCAATTAGAGCTAACACATGGTTAGTACAAAACATATATAATAATATCATAATGTCAAAAGCCATATAAACCATGCCATGTCATGATGTCAAATGCAATGAGTCTCACCCATCACAAGTACATATAAGTACCCCCACATAGGTCTTTCGGACGCCCCGACAGAGTGTGGCCCGCGGTTTCTTCTTGAAGGAAAGCCACATCAAGGTATCCCACATAGGTTTTTCGGACGCCCCGACGGAGTGTGGCCCCTCCAGTTATATATCCTTCACCCCATGCCATGCATGAGCTGCTAATGAAACACATGCCATTTTATATTGTAAACATAGCATTAAACTCACAATTTGAAACATAATTTTTACAACATAAATTCATCAAATCAAGATAAAAACATTGTAAATAAAACCGATGGTTTCAAAGCGGTAGAATCCTATCCAAAGACCACTAAAGTGTCCTTGCGCTTTCGACCGGTAACCGCTCACGATCGTGCACGCCTTGTGAGGTCCCGTTACCTTATAATACATCAATCAATTAAAACCATGTTCCATTTGATTTCCTATTATTTTTAAGTCCATAAACCATTTCTCATGGGGTTCGGCCATACACCATGGCCGAACCCATGATTCATCACTTTCACCCTTTATTACAACTTTGTCGTTGTCTAATCCTTAGTTAACATTTCATTCATTTTAATGTACCATACATAGTTCATTAATTCAAACACATGGTCCATCAAATAATTCATGGGGTTCAGCCATACACCATGGCCGAACCCTATGTCCATTATTTTCACCTCTTTACAACATTGCCATCCATGGCTAACATAACCAAAAACAAATAATCCAATAACATAATGTAACGCCCCGCCCTTTCTCACTCATTTTTTCCAGTAAATTCAGAGTATATATTATATATATTATATATATATAATATATATATATATATATATATATATTTTATAACGGAGCAGAGTGATAGAGCGTGGGACGTCACGACGCGAGCTAATTCTGAACTTCCAAAGTCTGACCCTTAACTGGCCAACCCAATGTGTGTATGGACTCAGTCTAATAAAACAGTTCAAACATAGCAATATCTACTTGCAGAATAAAATCATAACATGCGGAATCATAACATCAAAATGCGGAATCATAATAGAACCAAGTTCTATTCCATTTAGATAGCAAAGTACGTCAAGTCTTGAATCATCATTATCATATTATAATTATTCAACAAAATATCCAACCATAGCAAATTCATCTAAGTTATTACAATCCGAATCCTAGATACTCAAATACAAGCCCATGAGTATCTTAAACAAAATAAAACAAAAAGTGTTCCGAGCTCCTATGCTTGTCCCTTTCCCCGTTTAGCATTTTCCTCGTTTCCTGTGTCATCCACTAAAGGGTAGAAGTAGGGCGTTAGTACAACGCGCCCAGTAGGTATTTCAATTAGGGTTAACACATGGGTTAGTACCAAAAATCCAGATATAATATATAACAAAACTAGTTATAATAAATCATACCATACTTATAAAACATCGTATCCAAAACGGTGTATGATAATAGACATCCAATCATATCGACAAAATCAGAAACCTTGCATGATAATAAAAATCATAATCATGCTGATTCAATACCATGCTATGCTATCATATGCAATGAGTCCCGCCCATCACAAAATATAGGGTATGCTCTTGATGGAATTCTCCTCATCAAAGTATCTTCCTGGTGGAATTCTCATCACCAAGGTCTTCTCTCTTGATGGAATTCTCCTCATCAAGGTATTTCCCACAGTTGCCTTACGGATATACCGACGGAGTGTGGGCTCCGGTTACTTAATATCCTCTTGATGGAATTCTCATCATCAAGGTATCCCCTGATGGAATGCTCATCACCAGGGTATTCATACATAGTGTCCTCTTGATGGGATTCTCATCATTAAGGTATCCCCCACTAGTGATTTACGAACACCCCGACTGAGTGTGGGTCCCTGGTTACCTGTCATCCCTCCCATGCCATGCATGAGATGCAAATATCACATGCTATGCAATTATACAAAATCATAGCATTTAAAAGCTCATATTTAAAACACATGTTATTTTATCAAATAAACATAGCATATAAAATTACCATTTGAAGCATATCCTTTGCAATATAAAATTATTAAATCAAGATAAAAATAATGTACATAAACCCATGGTTTCAAAGAGGTGGAATCCTACCAAAGACTGCTACTTGTCCTTGCGTCTTTCGTCCGGTAACCGTTCACGATCGTAAACACCTTGTGAAGTCCCGTTACCTTATATTATAATAACAAATGAAAACCAAGTCGCACTTGATTTATAATATTTTAAGTCCATAAACCAATCCTTACTTTTCACCCTTTATTACCACTTTGCCATTGATCTAAACCTTAATTAAAATTCCATTTATTTTAATTAAGTCTATCCCCATGTCATCCTTGATTCATGGAACCAAAAACTCATAAATTATCATTTTCAGCTAATATTAAGGAATTGCCATTCATGGCTAACATAACCCATTAATTCACTTAATTACAATTATGCCATTATAACTATCTTTCCATTCTTTTCATCCTTCATCCCTTGGTTTGGTAAACCTTTTATTTAAATCATACATAGACCCAAACATGGCCCATTTACAAGTTCATAACCGTAACATAAAAATCCCAACTCCATAAACTAAATTTGTGGGGTTCGGCCATACATCATGGCCAAACCTCACCCCTCTTTGTTTTAGTTTCCTTTTTTCTCATTTATTCTATTAATTACCAAATTACCATTGTTTCCATCAAACATTTCATTCACCTTAATCTTTCACACAAAGGCCCTAAGTTCACCAAATATTTCCCATTTGTGGGGTTCGGCCATACACCATGGCCGAACCTCACCATATTGATTTTAGTCCCTTTTTCAAGTCCTTAAGCCATCATCCATCCATGGCTAATTACTAGGTTTACTTACTTAATACCAAGTCCCAAACTGATCAACCATGATTCCTTAACTTGGTCCATGGGGTTCGGCAATACACCTTCGCCAAACCCTATGGTGTATAATTTCCAATTATAACATTAATAATCCATACTTAGAAAGTTTCATATTTTAGCATCCAACTTCCATAATTACAAAATTGCCATTCATGGCCAACCTTCCATAATTACAAAATTGCCATTCATGGCCAACCTTCCATAAATAGAAGGTTTCCATAATTAAACTCGTCCTTCCATTATTAGAAGGTTTCCATAATTCAAAGCTTTCTAAATTTAGCACCCAACTTTCATAATTAGAGACTTTCCAATTTAGTCTTTACCTTCCAAAAATTAGATAGTTTCCTAATTTAGAAACCATCTTTCCATAATTAGAATGCTTCCAAATTTAGCAACTTCCAATTAATCCAAGGTCCATGATTAGATATTTTCTAAATTTAGTATGCATACTTCCATAATTAGCAACTTACTAATTTTAGCATCCATGTTTCCATATTTAGAAGGTTTCCATAAATAATCCCCACCTTCCATTTTAATCTAAGATCTATAATTAGATAGCTTCTAATTTAACCCATCAAAACCCATCAATCATTCCAAACCAACTCCAATACAACTCCATGGGGTTCGGCCATGCACCATGGCCGAACCCTATTGTTCATGATCCTTTCAAAACCATATATCATTAACCTCAACACCCATTTAAAATTAATCAATAACCTTCCATGGGGTTCGGCCATGCACTATGGCCGAACCCTATGGTTCTTTCTTTCCATTAATTTATCTTTCCATGGATCTAAAACCATATAATTACTCCATGACTTTCATCCCATAAAATATAATCACCAAAAGCATCCCTTAAAACCATACATTAACCATAATAATATGACCCATGTTTCTTCTATAAAATCACCAAAACCCTTCCATGGGGTTCAGCCATGCACCATGGCCGAACTCTATGGTTCATCCATGATCATCTCTTAATTCTTCTTCCATGGGGTTCAACCATACACCTTGGCCGAACCCTATGGCTCCTTATTTCATTAAAACAAAAATATCTAAATCACTTACCGGTTTCGCGACTCCTTCGGTTTTTCCGTCAGTTGATCTTGCTCTTCCAATCTTCTTCTTTCCTTAGTCTTTTCTTCTCCTTGCTCTTCCACTCAGTTGGCTACTCTTGTGCTTACTGTAGCATTCTCTTTGTTCTTGCTTTGCCGTGAATGAGAAGTTGAGAGAGGGAGAGAGAGAAAGAAAACTTGGAGAAAGATATGAAATCTATGCACCCTTGGCCTTCTCTCCTTTTATTATCTTCCCTTGGTTCCATCTTTGGAAGGTGCTTAAGATAATACTCACCTCAATGCCGTGTATCCCTTGCCAAAATCATCATTGACGTGTGCACTTGTTATGGTTATTTATTTTTTAAAAAGCCCCACTTAATCCCATATTTAGAAGGTGCCATGTGCCCCTCCTTGCCTTCTTTTATTAGACCTCTCTTGGTTCCCATCTTAGACAATGCCTTGCGCCCTTGGCTGCAATCCTCATTGCCGTGTACCGCTTCCCTTGTCCTATAAAATTCAATTGATCCCAACTTAGAAGGTATCAATTTGGTTCCAATTTAGAAAGTACTAAGACTCTTTACTTAGCCATTTCTATCCTTGTTGTGGGCACATTCATCACTTGCCCATTATAAATCCAATACTTCTAGGCGTGTTGCTTATCTTAGAAAGTGCTAAAATGGCCATTGTCATGCGCCCCTTCCTTTTTAAAAATAATCCACACATCAAGCGCATATAATTAATTATAGACATCTTATAATTTAGCAATAAGATATCAGTGCCTAAACCCAACGTGTGACCCATTTTAGGACTATCCTAAAATCTTTCCACTTAATCTTAAATATCTCAACTCATCAAAATATTATGCGCATATCCTTAATCCATATTTATTATTTATAATTATGTTTCATTACCATTTAAATTCAACCACATTTAAATTTATTTGAAACCATTTATCAAAGTCGTTGAGTCCTAATTGGGCAAAGACCCAACACTTTACCCATCTAAGGTCCATATCTAATAATTTTCCAATTAAATGGGTAATTTTCGTAAATATTTTTAACTTGAAAATCTGGGGTATTACACATAATTCATAAGCATAAATTTGTATCCTCCAATTAATTCTCCATTTAATCAATCACTATATTAAGTCCATAATCAATCCATAATACAGCTCCATAAATGATCCATTAACCGTGACATAAAAATCCTAAGTCCACCAAATAATTCTTCATGGGGTTCGGCCACTAGTTCTTGACCATTTCCAATGTTTAAGACCATTTAAATCATTAACCTTCATCTATTATTTTCATCCATTAAAATTATTAAAACAGTCCACTTAAATTCAATATCTAAAACCCTAAGTCCATATATACTCCTTGGTGGGGTTCGGGTATACCACATGGCCGAACCTCACCCTTTGATTTTGTGCCCTTCTTTCCTTAGGTAATCTCTCATACCACAATTGTTTAACAGGGTTAACAAATTAATTCCATAAAAGACCTCATGGGTTCGGCCATACACCATGGCCGAACCCATGATCTTTCATTTTAACCGATAATTACAACTTTGCCATCATCTCCATGATCTAACTATGTGAGTAATAATTCCATAATTCTTTATGGGATTCGGCCATACCCTTGGCCGAACCCATGGTCTAAGGTTTTCACCAACAACCTTCCATTTAAACCCTTTTAAAACATACATAATATTCCATGGTTTTCATCATTCAAACTTCCATTAAATAATCAATGTCCTTCCATGGGGTTCGGCCATGGTGTTCATCCTTTCCATTAAAAATGCCCAAATCAACCCCCAATCTTCTTCCATGGGGTTCGGCCATCCACCATGGTAGAACCCTATGATTCATTTTCTTAAACAAAATTATCAAACTACTTACCGAGTCTGCGACTCCTCCGGTTTTCCTTCGCTTGTTCTTGCTCTTCCAATCTTCTCCTCCTTTAGCCTCCTTGATCTTTGACAAAGCCGAGACTGATCTTATTGCAGGAGCACACCAGCGTCAATCCTTCCCTAGTATTGTGTACTGCCGTGCGCTCCTTATGTTACCTCTCTTCTATAAACTTCCAATTGGTCATATATTTAGAAGGTGCCTTGCGCCCCTTTCAATTTAGCAATTGCCTTAGTGTTGCTCTCAACAAGGAAAGGACCCCTTTTAAATGATCTTATGCGCATCCTCATGGATGCATGAATCCCACACATGGCAAAGCATACTATCTAATTTTTGACATCTTCTAATTTCACTCTTAACCAAGGAAATAGACACCTTTTAAATTATCTTATGTACATCCTCATGGATGTGCAAATCCCACACACACGGTCATGTAATCTATATTCCATTCCTAAAATCTTTCCATGTTCCCTTTATGCTCATAATATTTCATTATAGACATAATGCATTACTAATTTAATTCCACCCCATTTAATTTTATTGAAACCATTTCCACAATCCGTTGGGTCTTAATTGGGTAATGACCCAACACTTTACCCATATAAGGTCCATATCTAATAATTCACAAATTAAATGGGTAATTTTTAGATACATTAGTAACTTGAAAATCCGGTGTTTTACAATACAACCCTTTTTTTTAAATTTTCGTCCCGAAAATCGAGTGAAGTAGGGTCTCAAACATTTACATAAATAGCTCAGGATGAGCTGTTCTCATTTCCGATTCGAGTTCCCAAGTGGCTTCCTCAATGCCATGTCGATCCCATACCACTTTGACAAACTGGATCGCTCGATTCCATAATACTCTTTGTTCTGTGTCCACCACTCGGACAGACTTTTCGACGTATGTCATGTCGCTTTGGACCTCTATGTCTTATATGTTAAGCACATGAGAGGGATCAGGATTGTACTTCCTCAACATCGATATATGGAACACATCGTGCAAAGATGCCAATTGTGTAGGAAGTGCCAATTGGTAAGCCACGTCCCCCATCCTTCTTATGATTGAAAATGGTCCCACATATCTTGGCGACAATTTCCCCTTCTTTCCAAATCTCATGTGTCCCTTTTGTGGCGAGATTTTCAAGAACACCATGTCCCCCAGTTCAAATTCAATGAACCTCCTCCACTTGTCAGCATAGCTCTTCTGACGACTTTGCGCAGTCAATAGATTCTGCCGTGTCAATTGTATCTGCGCTATAGTCTCTACAAACAACTCAGGTTCAATCAATACAGGCTCACCGGCCTCTGTCCAGCACACAGGTGATCAACATGGTCTACCATATAAAGCCTCAAATGGAGCCATCTGGAGGCTTGCCTGGTAACTGTTATTGTATGATAATTCTACCAACGGCAAGTGATCCTCCCATCCTCCCTTGAAATCCAGCATACATGCTCTCAGCATATCCTCCAATGTTTGTATTGTCCTCTCAGACTGTCCATCAGTCTGTGGATGGAATGCTGTACTGGTCAGTAGATCTGTTCCCATGGCCGACTGCATACTCTGCCATACTCTGCCGGTGAATCGACCATCTTTGTCGGACACAATAGTCTGAGGAATACCATGCAATCTGATGATATCCTTGATATACCGCCGACCCAAAGTCTCAGATGAGTCTGTCATCCTGATGGGACTGAAATGTGCAGACTTGGTCAGTCAGTCTACCACGACCCATATCGCATCATTGCCCTTTGAAGACCTTGGCAACCCTGCCACAAAATGCATGGAGATGTGCCCCATTTCCATTCCGGCACCGGTAAGGGTTTGAGTAACCCTGGTGGCTTTTGATGCTCCATCTTAACCTGCTCACACAT
Organism: Chimonanthus praecox; assembly: GCA_022113865.1. Classification (NCBI taxonomy): domain Eukaryota; kingdom Viridiplantae; phylum Streptophyta; class Magnoliopsida; order Laurales; family Calycanthaceae; genus Chimonanthus; species Chimonanthus praecox. The sequence goes on from CM039091.1 coordinate 25,805,747, forward strand.
TAAGCAATGAGCCACAAATTCTGCCACATCATTTTTGAGTCCGTGCCACTAGTAATGTCTCTTCAGGTCGTGATACATCTTGGTGCTGCCCGGATGAATAAAGAGTTTGGTCTGATGTGCCTCAATCAGTAACTCTTTTCTACAGCTCTTAGGCACATATATCCTTCCTCGGAATACATGACCATGTCCTGGTCGTAACTTCCATTCTGGTATGATTTCACCAGTAGACATCTTGGCCCATATCTCCTCCACTTCCGGGTCTATCCGCTGTTCCTGTTCAATCTTGTGAACCATGTTGGACCGTATGATCAAATTGTACATACTCCCATGGTTATTGATATATATAAATTGAACTCTCGTATGGTATTCAGCATCTCACATTCTGTCCTGATCAAACATGCCACTGATGCATGTGATATGCGGCTGATGGCATCTGCAACCTTGTTCGCCTTGCCAGGGTGATAACGATGTGCGAACTCATAATCCTACAGTTATTCCATCCATCTGCGTTGCCTCAAGTTGAGCTCTTTCTGATCAAACAAATACTTCAAGCTCTTATGATCTGAAACACTTCAAATTTCTCGCCATATAGATAATGTCTCCAGCTTTTGAGAGCGAAGACCACTGCGGCCAGTTCAAGATCGTGCATAGGATAGTGGCATTCATGTATTTTCAATTGTCTTGAACCATAAGCCACCACACGATGAGTTTGAGTGAGGACACACCCAAGTCCTTTTCCTGAAGCATCGCATTGTACCTCATAACCCTTGCCTCTTTCTGGCAAAATCAAAATAGGAGCCGTTGTAAGTCTATTCTTCAGCTCTTCAAATCTCTGGTTGTACACATTTGACCACTCAAATTTGACTCCTTTCTGAGTCAGTCGGGTCAGTGGAGATGCAATCTTGGAGAAGTCCATAATAAACTTCCTGTAATAACCAGCCAATCCCAAGAAGCTACAGATCTCGGTTACATTCTTTGGTGCTTTCCATTCTCCCACTGCCGCTACCTTAGCTGGGTCCACGACTATACCTTCTGTTGTTATGACATGTCCCAAGAAGTTAACCTTGTGTAGCCAGAATTCACACTTGTTGGCTTTGGCATATAGTTTGTTCTTTCTCAAAGTGTCCAGGACTATCCTCAGGTGCTCAACATGTTCTTTCTGAGTTTTGGAATAAATCAAAATGTCATCAATAAATACAATGGCGAATTGGTCCAAATAAGGATGGAAAATCTTGTTCATTAGATCCATGAACACAGCCGGTGCATTGGTGAGTCCAAACGGCATCACTACAAACTCATATAGTCCATACCCCGTTCTAAAGGCTGTCTTTTCTATGTCCTCCTCCTTAACCCTGATTTGATGGTATCCGGACATCAGGTCAATCTTAGAGAAATGACTGGAACCTCTAAGTTGATCAAATAGATCATCGATCCTGGGTAGAGGGTACTTGATTCTGACCGTCAGCTGGTTCAATTTTCGGTAATCCACACACATACGGAGTGAACCATCCTTTTTCTTCACAAATAAAACCGGAGCTCCCCAAGCCGATGTACTGTTCCGGATGCAACCCAGTCTGAGCAGTTCATCAGTCTGCTTCTTTAGCTCGGACATCTCTGCTGGTGCCATCCGGTAGTGTGGTAATGACACTGGTACGGTGCCAGGGTACAGCTTGATTGATGAAGTTTGGCACGCTCGAATCGTCGGAAGAAGAAACCAGATCTATTGGACAGCTAGGGTTCTATCCCACAACTCTGTATACTCTGTGTTGCCTGATATAACTGCATCACAACAATAAAAACATATCAATGACAACTGCAATTCTAATCAAACTAATCTTTGTCTTGGGGAATTTCCCTATGTATCACATAATGTCTCTTGTTTGGGGAAATTGCCAATTAACCATCTTGTGTTTCTTATTTTTGGGGAAATTGCCAAAGCAGTACTCTTTGTATTTCTTTGCTTTTTTTTGGGGAAACTTCCTAAGTATCAATTTGTTTCTTTCTCAATTTGGGGATATTGGGGAAGTATATCCTAATTTGCTATATTTGATAAATCCAATTATTTTGACGGTACTTCCTTTGCTATCATTCATTGTTGTTCTCAGATCTGAGTCTAACGAAGTAAATTAATGCACGGGGCCGGATTAATTTACTCCGAAAGTTCAATCTTTCTGGTTGGCTCTGATACCAACTCTAACACCCCGCCCTTTTTCACTCTACGCTTTCCAAAAATCAGAGTCTATTTTTTTTTTTTTTTTTATAAACAAGAGTGATAGAGAGCAGGACGTCACAACGCGAGTTAAGTCTGAACTTCTAAAGTCCGACCCTTAACTGGCCAACCCTATGTGTGCATGGACTAAGTCCATGAAAACGGTTCACACATAACAATATAAAGATGCAGAATTAAAAACATAACTGCGGTATTATAATAGAACTTAAGTCCATTCCATTTCAGACAGCAAAGTACGTCAAGTCTTTATCCAGAGTTAACATAATGTAATTATCCAAATAAACATCCAACCATAGCAAATCATCTAAATTATTACATGCCCGAAGTCTAGCTACTCAAATTATAAGTCCACAAGTAACTTAATCAAAATATAAACTAAAAGCATCCAAGCTCCTATGCTTGGCCCGTTTCACGTTCATCGTTCTCCTTCTTTCCTGTATCATCCACTAGGGTAGAAGTAAGGCATTAGAACAACGCGCCCAGTAGGTATTCCAATTAGAGCTAACACATGGTTAGTACAAAACATATATAATAATATCATAATGTCAAAAGCCATATAAACCATGCCATGTCATGATGTCAAATGCAATGAGTCCCACCCATCACAAGTACATATAAGTACCCCCACATAGGTCTTTCGGACGCCCCGACGGAGTGTGGCCCCTCCGGTTTCTTCTTGATGGAAAATCACATCAAGGTATCCCACATAGGTTTTTCGGACGCCCCGAAGGAGTGTGGCCCCTCCGGTTACATAACCTTCACCCCATGCCATGCATAAGATGCCAATGAAACACATACTATTTTATATTGTAAACATAGCATTAAAACTCACAATTTAAAACATAACTTTTAGAACATAAATTCATCAAATCAAGATAAAAACGTTGTACATAAAACCCATGGTTTCAAAGAGGTGGAATCCTGCCCAAAGAGCACTAACGTGTCCTTGCGCTTTCGTCTGGTAACCGTTAACGATCGTACACACCTTGTGAGGTCCCGTTACGTTATAATACAACAATCAATTAAAACCATTTTCCATTTGATTTCCTATTATGTTTAAGTCCATAAACCATTCCTCATGGGGTTCGGCCGTACACCATGGCTGAACCCGTGATTCATCACTTTCACCCTTTATTACAACTTTGCCATTGTCTAATCCTTAGTTAACATTTCATTCATTTTAATCTACCATACATAGTTCTTTAATTCAAACACATGATCCATCAAATAGTTCATGGGGTTCGGCCATACACCATGGCCGAACCCTATGTCCATTATTTTCAACTATTTACAACATTGCCATCCATGGCTAACATAACCAAAAACCCATAATCCAATAACATAATTCATAAGCATAAATTTGTATCCGCCAATTAATTCACCATTTAATCAATCACTATATTAAGTCCAGAGCCGATCCATAATACAGCTCCATAAATGATCCATTAACCGTGAAATAAAAATCCCAAGTCCACCAAATAATTCTTCATAGGGTTCGGCCACTAGTTCTTCACCATTTCCAATGTTTAAGACCATTTAAATCATTAACCTTCATCTATTATTTTCATCCATTAAAATTATTAAAACAGTCCACTTAAATTCAATATCTAAAACCCTAAGTCCATATATACTCCTTGGTGGGGTTCGGGTATACCACATGGCCGAACCTCACCCTTTGATTTTGTGCCCTTCTTTCCTTAGGTAATCTCTCATACCACAATTGTTTAACATGGTTAACAAATTAAATCCATAAAAGCCCTAATGGGGTTCGGCTATACACCGTGGCCGAACCCATGATCTTTTATTTTAGCCGATAATTACAACTTTACCATCATCTCCATGATCTAACTATGTGAGTAATAATTCCATAATTCTTTATGGGGTTCGGCCATACCCCTTGGCCGAACCCATGGTCTAAGGTTCTTCACCAACAACCTTCCATTTAAACCCTTTTAAAACATACATAATATTCCATGGTTTTCATCATTCAAACTTCCATTAAATAATCAATGTCCTTCCATGGGGTTCGGCCATGCACCATGGCCGAACCCTATGGTTCATCCTTTCCATTAAAAATACTTAAACCCCAATCTTCTTCCATGGGGTTCGGCCATACACCATGGCCGAACCCTATGGTTCATTTTCTTAAACAAAATTATCAAACTACTTACCGGTTCTGCGACTCCTTCGGTTTTCCATCACTTGTTCTTGCTCTTCCAATCTTCTCCTCCTTTAGCCTCCTTAATCTTTCACAAAGCTGAGACTGATCTTATTGCCAAAGCACACCAGCATCAATCCTTCCCTAGTATTGTGTATTGCCGTGCGCCCCTTATGTTGCCTCTCTTTTATAAACTTCCAATTGGTCCTATATTTAGAAGGTGCCTTGCGCCCCTTTCAATTTAGCAATTGCCTTAGTGTTGCTCTCAACAAGGAAAGGACCCCTTTTAAATGATCTTATGTACATCCTCATGGATGTGCAAATCCCACACACGGCAAAGCATCCTATCTAAGTTTTGACATCTTCTAATTTCACTCTTAACCAAGGAAATAGACACCTTTTAAATTATCTTATGCGCATCCTCGTGGATGTGCAAATCCCACACACACGGCCATGTAATCTATATTCCATTCCTAAAATCTTTCCATGTTCCCTTTATGCGCATAATAATTCATTATAGACATAATGAATTACTAATTTAATTCAACCCCATTTAATTTTATTAAAACCATTTCCACAATCCGTAGGGTCTTAATTGGGCAATGACCCAACACTTTACCCATATAAGGTCCATATCTAATAATTCACAAATTAAATGGGTAATTTTCATATATATATATATATATTAATAACTTGAAAATCCGGGGTGTTACAGTTTGTAACTGCTATAATATGATATTATCGAGAGAGAGAGGAGAGGGGGGGGGGGGGGGGGGGGGGGGGGGGGGGGGGGGAAGGTGTGAATAGGATAATCCCCAATTTTTTGGTCCATTGTAATTATCTTGATTAATAAAAATTTAAAGCGGAATAACACTATTTATCAAACTGCAAAGGTGTTGTGTGAACAAGAGATGTACAAACTAATTTAAAATTCACACAACCATTCTATCAAACACATGGGCACCCAATGTATAGTGGTTCAGTTTAAACATACCTACATCCACTGATAGACTCACCCAACCTTGGGTTATCCCAAATTCACTATGGGGGGAATTATGTCCTGACTAATAGAGTAGGAATTTCACGTACACAATCTTAATTTTGAAAGGTTCGACTAACCCCCGGTCTACTTCCTTATCCCTCTATTGTTTATAGTGCTTCAAGCCCTTTCTTTAATCCACTCCAGAAGATGATGAATGAAATAAAAATAAAATGAAGCACTAGCCTTTGAGTTCTCTTGATGTAAGTGTGCTTCAGAAGGTTCTCCCTAGCTTTGATATCTTGATGAAGAATGTGTACCAATGTATACAAAATCTCAAGCTTGGAGGAGTTCTAGGATATAAAATCTACCAATGCTATCCTAGAAGGATTTTATCTTGTCTCTCTTGATTTCAATCTAGAGGTAGATTGAATCTCAAATGATTTTCTAAAAGAATATTGTTTTAATGAGAATGAAGAGTGAAGAGACCTCAGAGATTTCCTTTAGGATTTTCCAATTTAAAAAGCCCTACTTCATACTCAAAATTTCGGAGCTTAAATAAGCAAACCCAAGTTTTTTCATAACTGAACTTCACCGATGGGTCGGCAAGACCGATGGGTCAGTAAGCTCGAAATTGACCTCCCAACAATAAAATCGTAGAGCATTAAATGATCTTCAACAGACAAATAATAGTCTCAATCAATCGGACGTGCTCCCCAATGGGTCGACAGGCTCAGTGTCTATACGTTGGTCTGTCGATAGTATTGACCTGATGCAAAACCATGCAGACAGAGTTTCACACCCAGAAATTTGTCAAACCCATGTCGACACATTGGCACAATAGATGGGTCGGTCCTGTTACTCTCGATGGGTCGATGACCTCGACTGTATGTCTAAGAGTAACCCGAAAATACAAAGTTCTATGTTCTAGAACTCATATAACTCAGGTTGACATGTTGTGCGCGCCGATGCATCGGTCTTGTCATCATCAATGGCTCGATGTGCACGACACAATCGATTTGAGAGCAACCCAATTTGACAGTATTTCCCAACTAGAACCTTCGTCATTCCGGTCGATGTATCGAAGACCACGATGGGTCTGTCCTGTCTAACCGAAAGGTCGGTGGACTCAATATATCGACTTGACTGTAATACCCTGACCCAAATTAGTGGCTAATCCTATGATTATTAACCTTTAACTGTGTATTGTGATCCATTAATCATGAAGATTATGAAGTGCACTTTGCATGGAGTCCAAGTTTGACTCGATCCGAGTTCGGAGGCCTGTTGATCCGACTCGCTAAAGAGTGGTGGCAAAGTTGTAAATCTCTGAACTTTTTCCAACCTCAACGCGAGAAGGTATCTGTCTTTGGAAAAACCAATTATTTGAGGTATTTAATTTCTAAAATTTCATTTATTAACTCAGTTATGAATTCTAAGTTTAAAGATTTTTTTTGTCAGTCATTCTGATTTTTAGGGGTGTGATTTTTGAATAGAATGTTCCTATTTTATAAAATGTCAATTTTAAATAGTTAGGAGTGTCAAAATATCTTGAGGCTCTAAAATGTATCTATCAGCTAAATTATTTGACCCGACTGTAAAGTTAGAATTTTTTCAAAATAATATTTAAGTTTTGAAATTCTGGCATTTAAATAATTTTGTTTAAATCATGGGATTTTAAATGGATTTTCCCCTCCAAAATTTGATAGTGTTTATAATTTCTAAATACCCAACTTATCTAACTAACTATTTGCTTTTGTGGACTTTGAAAATACCCAATTTACAAACATGTCTTTTAAATGTGGATTTTTTTAAATAATAAAATAACCATTGTTTTGGATAAACATGAGGTTTTAAATTTAAAAATAATAATAATAATAACCAATGAATTAACTATCCAAAAGCTAAAAGCTACCCCATGTAGCTTAGGTGACGTGTTTGCTTTGCAAAACTTACCTTGCTTATAAAAAAAGGTGAAGAAATGAGGAATGGTGAAAAAGGAAAAAAAATTCAAACCTTTTTTGCATGCCACCGATCCTTCTCTCTTTTCTTATCTTTTTCATTTTCTTCTTCATGTTGGCTTCTTCCTCTTCCAACGACCATCGACCCTTTTGAAGTTCTTCCTACGTTTTGGCTCGGGGTTTTCAAACTACACCATTTCTCGACGGATTTTCGCAAGTGTGGTATCAAAATAAATCTACTCTGAATTTTATGAACTCCAGTTTAGTTTTTAAAGGAACTATGTAATAACAATATAACATGTGTTGACAAATTCAGTAAGCACATGGCCAATATAACGTGTGTTAAACAAATACAGTAAACACATGACAAGCATAACATGTGTTAATAATTTCAATGAACACACAATGAATAATAAATATAATATGTGTTGGCAATTTCAATATACACATGATATCCAACCAAGGCATTCACAATATGCGGATACTATCATTCACTAAACGATCCAAACATTCAAAGAGTTCCGAACGAAAAAGCATAATCAAAATAGTTCAATAAACAAGGTTAAGTTCTCTCACCTAAAGTTTGCAATTTATCAAGTTAAGACACACCACCAAGTCCAAGTTCCAACAAGCTTCAGGTCCCCAAATTTACTATCATTGATTAGAATTTTGGACCATTATAAATTTTCTCTCAGTTAACCCTTTCATAAATCAATAGTTCTGACAAATAAACCCCATCGGTTCTGTCCAAACAAATCGAGTCGAAGGGGGTACTAAACAAATACAATTTGTTTAAGGTTTAAAAGAGTTAAACAAAATAGAATTTGACCCATCTTGCAGAACTTTCTGGTATCAGCTCGAATCAAACCAAGGTCTCATATTCGTATAGTGGATAGGTATATGAGAAGGGATTACAATGATATCTGGTTCTTCCGAAACAGATATTCGTAGCCCGAGTTATGATCAAAATACTCAGACATGTAGACTGCTCAACAGTTTGCAGTCTCATCTGAGGTTTCTGTCTTGCATACCATAATTGACCCATCAAATAGTTGAATCGAACTCTCACATATTTTTTGGATATATATATATATATATGTCTTCATGGGATCCAAATTAGACACAAATTTTCCATTATTTTGATGATCAGAGACTGAGATAAAAATCCCACAATCCAGCACTGTAAACCTATCTGAGTTTCAGCAGTCTGGAACTAGGTCCAACTTGTAGACAAGGTTTGGGGTATCAAACCCAATATAAAATTCATAATGTTTTAACTTGAGATAGGTCTCTTTGTTTAGATCGAAATAGACACCAAGTTTTCATCGTTTTGATGTCGGATGAATAAGTTATGAATTATTTAGTAAAACCTAGTAAAACTGTATTTCAGATTTGGACCAGAACTTGATCTATGTTTCAGATCATATCTGGGGTGTCAAATCACCCTGTTTTGCTTCCAAATTTGTACAGCAACTAGATCTACGAAATTGGAATCCAACAAGACAAATTTCGTTGAAAATTTAATCCGAAGCCCCAGTTATACAGTTATGAATTTTTTTGTGACAATGCGCAAAACAGAAAATACTAACCTTTTTGGAGAAAACACCAACTAGAAGGAGAGAGAGAGAGCTCCAATGACTCCTCCAAGGCTTGCACGAATTGTGTAACTCGTGTATGCCTCTTGTCGCTTATTTATAGGCCTCCCTTTGAGTTATTACCTTAATACCCCCACCTCCTTAATAAAAATAACAAATCTTAAGGGTAAAGGAGACCTTTTTTTCAAATAGCAAGGAGGTAGCCGATTCTACTTGTATTCTTATGGGATTTTCGAAAATTCCTTGCCATTTTCTTTCTTGGACGTGCATCCAAGGTGTGGGGCCCCTTGGCCCACCCTTTCATGGAAATTAATTCTCCTTTAATCTCAAAAAATCATGTGAGATCATGGCCCACTTACTCTCCAACTAAAAAAATTCCAAAATCAATTGGACCTTTGCCAAATTAATTTTTTTCTTTCAATTTAAAATCTTCTTTTCTCAAAATAGGTTCTCTAATCAATCCCTTCTGAAAAATAAATTCACTTGGGTCCCACCAAAGATAAATTTTTTTTTTCAGATATTTATTTTCAAGTGGTTAATTTCTTAAACCACAAGATTCAAATATTTCAAACATGGTTTCCTTTATGATTTTACAATTTCTCTTCTAAGTTGTACTTTATAAAATAATTAGAGGATTCAAACACTGATATTTCAGAGATCACAAAAAAAAAAATACAAGTTTCAACAATTTAATAATTTTATCAATATAAGTTTTCAAAATAATTCGAAGTCTAAATTTAGAAGGTTTCCAAAAGTGAATCCAAAATTAAAATTTGGATAAAAAAATTCAAATAATTTTTTTAACCATTGTGGGTCTCGATATCAAACAATTTTGAGATTTTTTCTAAATCTGGAAAGTTTCCAAAACTAGACACTTGCTATTTTTGGAGCCTCGTTTCAAAATTTTGTTTTCATTTCCAAACTTCAATTTAGGCTATGGAAAACACATATTGGGGGGTCTAGAGTTCAACATTCTATTGTCTGACACACAATCAAACAATTTCAAGCAATATCAAGCAATTTTTGCTAAAATAAACGATTACCGGATTAGGAACTACCTGACTTAACTCTAACTCGACCATGACCCACTAGTTTGGGTTGGGTCGTTACAACTTACCCCCCTAAAAGAAATTTCACCCCGAAATTTACTAAGGTACATACCTTGGTCATCAAAAAAGTAGGGGTACAACTTCTGCATCATGTCCTTCTGGTTACATCGAAGAATCTGCTCTCTCGATGTAATAGCCCAGAATTTTTAAATCAATATATATATATATATATATATATATATATATATATATATATATATATATATATATGTATTATTTAATTTTAATGATAGAAATTGGGAAATATGATGGAATAAATGTTAAGTGGATCAAAATTTGGGCAAAGGCCCAAGTGTGGTCCAATGGGCCATGAATTGGAATGAGTTCACTTAATTGGGCCAAGGATTGTCAAATTGGGCCAATACCCATTTGGGACCCAATGGGCCAAGAGGATTTAAGCTTTAAGGTAAATGGATAGGAGAGAATGTAATTGGGCCATGGGCCCAATGGAGATCCAATTAGTTGGAAGGGATTGAATTAATTAATGTGAAAAATCACCTAAGTTAATTTTAATTAGATCAAGGTGACATGGCCAAATGGGACCCACCTCCACCTCACTAAGTGAGGTGGCGTGTGGACCAAGGATTGGTGGGGCTGGCCACCATGGTTGAATTGGTCAACCATGGGTAGATACATGGAGAGGAATTAAGTAGATTAAAAGGAAGTTAAGTGGGAATTAATTAACCTAAGTAATGATCTAATTAATTAAATAATTAAACTAGTTAAAAGGTGGTCAAATGGTCAAAGTTGGAAGTCCAAACCACCTCATCTCCAAGCTCAAAAACGTTGGCTAAAGTGGTAGTTTTATCCCACCTACCACCACCATTAAAGCATAAAAAAACATCCCATGTGGTTGGTGGGAAAAATTAATGGTTGAGTATAACTTAAGCAACCAAAAGGAGATGGTCTTCATCTCATCTCTCAAATCCCATTCTCATTTCATTCTCTTCCTCTCTTACTCTCTCTCATTACCGTCCCTCACCAAGGAGAAAAAGAAGAATAGAAGAAGAGAAGAAAGAAGCTAGGTTTGGTCCTCCACCTCAAGGCCAAAGCTTGAGACATCCTTTCCCCATCCTCTCCCCCCTCTCTCTTTCAAATCTACTCCATCTTAGCTGACCCAAGCATTGGAGTTTTTCATTGGGTCAAGCACACCTTAGCCGACCAACAAAGGAGAAGAAGAAGAAAGGAGGCCAAGGAATCCAAAGGGAGCAAAGGAAATCGGAGGAGCCGTCGGATTGTAAGTATTTCTAAAACAAGAGACTAGTTTTTCTTTTTTTTAAGGTTTAAAAATGGGTCCATTTCTTGGATTTAATGTGGCCAAATTATCATGGGCCTTGGATCTCAAATCCATCCAATGAAAGGATGAAAAATGGATAAACCCAAATGGGTAAATTAGGTAAAAAAAATGAAAGATGCATTAAGGACATTATGGATTAAAGTTTATTTAAGTATGGATGTAGGTGATGTTTGAAGAACCATGAACCCCCATGGTAGGTAATTTAGGAATTGTAATGGGGTTTTTAGGATTAGAATCATGAAAGGATAATGTATGATTTTTAGGGTTTTTATTGATTAAATGTATTGATTTTTAAAGGGAGATGTGAATGATTTTGTGGCCTTAAAAGGCATGAATGAATGATCGACCATGAACCCCATGGTAGGTGATTAAATGATTTTAATGAGATTATAAAGAATGGAAGCCATGGGGGATGATCATAGACTTAAAAACTTTAAAGATGACCTTATGTGTGGTTCTATGAAGCCTAGGATGGCTGGTTTTTAGACTCATGTGATTGAAATATCTAATGGATTAAGATGGGACCCACAAACCTAATTAGTAGGGTTCGGCCATGGTGTATGGCCGAACCCCACTAAGGCATGAATTAGGGACTTAATAATGGTTAAAAACATAGACTGATTATTCATATGTAATAAGGTATAGGACATCGCAAGCGATGCGCGTATCGGTGACCGGATTATCGGACAAAAACGTAAAGGGATGCTAGTCGGTATTCGGTAGGATTCCTACCTTTTTGTAAGCCATGGATATGTGATGGATCCTTTAATTTATTTTGATAATTATACGATTTGTCTTATGATGGGTTTTAAGGATATGAATTTTATGTTAATGCTATGAATTATATTTTAAGGTTATGCATTATGTGTTAAGGCTATGTATGATATATTAAGGTTATGAGTTATATATATTACATAGCATAATGCATTTACATCTCATGCATGGCATGAGCGGGAAAATAAAGAAACCGGAGTCCATGCCCCGTCGGGGCGACTGAGAAGCAGACATGGGGATAGCCTGATGTGCTATAACCGGAGTCCATGCTCCGTCGGGGGGACCGAGAAGCAAACATGGGGATAGCCTGATATGCTATGACCGAAGACCATGCGCCGTCGGGGCGATCGAGAAACAAACATGGGGATATCATGATGGTATGGCTGATGGGTGGGACTCATGACATAGACACCCATGGCGTAGCATTCATCTTATTATTTTCATTATATTATTATTTGTATGCTTGTTATCACTAATCCATGTGTTAGCCCTACTCGGAGTCCTACTGGGCGCGTTGTCTAACGCCCTACTTCTACCGTCGCTGATGACGCAGGAGATGGCGGAACCGAAGGACGCGATGGGAGCCAAGCGTAGGAGCTTGGGGAAGCGGGCTACTTAATTTATTTAAATTTATTTTGGAATATGTAATTGAGTAGCTTAGCTCGTCGGACTGTAATAATGTAGATTTCTTACTATGGTTTGGTCTTTACTTTGGACATTATCATTTTGAGATATAATTATGAATTTAGGGGTATTTTAGTAATTTAAGCGCCGTACTTCCTTGCTATCTAAAACTGGTAGGATAGTCTCTATTATAATGTTCCGCATTAAGCTATATTCCACGAGCTTACGTCTACGTGTGAACCGTTCTCGTGGACTTCGTTCCACGTGCACGTAGGGTTGGTCAGTTAAGGGCCGGGCTTTAGAAGCTCGGACTTAACTCGCGTCGTGACGTCCACGCCCTTGTCACTCTTTACTTCAAAAAATAAAAATAGACTCTGATTTTGGTGAAATGGGGTGGGCGTTACACTCGAACCCAAAATCTTGACTGGCTTTTCTTCATAAGTTGCGTCCTCTTTTACTTCAACATCTTCCCAATTTAGCACATGTGAAGGGTCAAAAAGATATCTTCAGAGCATGGAAACGTGGAAGACGTTGTGAATTCGTGCGAGTTGAAGTGGAAGTGCAAGTTGATAAGCCACCTCTCCAACTCTACCCAAGATTTCAAATGGCCCAATATATCTTGGCCACAATTTTCCTTTGCTTTCGAATAACTGAATACCACGACGAAGAGAGATCTTAAGGAACACATGATCTCCGGACTGATTTCATTTTTTCACTTGTCTTTCTATGGCCCCAAAATAATCTTGCCGTTGACTTCTGTCCAACACAGAGGTGACCTAGAGGGTCTGCCGTATAAGGCTTCATAAGGTAACATTTGAATACAAGATTGATAGCTATTATTAAAAACAAACTCCACCACAGACAAATGGTCTTCCCATCTACCTTCAATATCTAGCACACAAGCACAAAACATGTCCTCTAGAATCTGAATAGTCCTCTCAGACTGTTCATCAGTTTGAGGATGGAAAACCGTGTTAAAACAAAGTTGAGTACCCAATTCCTTCTGAATACTCTGCCAAAACTGAGAAACTGTAACACCCCTCCCTTTTTCACTCGAAATCTGGAATACCCTAGATTTTTCAATATATCAATTCACATGAATTTATCCATATTTATGGAATTTCCATTGTGATTTATTTGATATGGATTTAAATGGGTAAAGTGTTGGGACAATGGTCCAATCAAGACCCAATGGATGGTAGTTATGTTTACAAGACAAATAAACAGATGAGATGTACTCAAAAGGGTCAAGATTTGTAATTGGGTCAAATTTTGTTAAATGGGCCAAAATGACCAAATTGGACCCAATGGGTCAGGTTTGACTTGGTTGACCATCAAATGAGTCCAAGCTTGATTAAGTTGGGGCTGAGTGGAGTTTGAAATGAAGTTAAATAGTTGAGTTAAATAGTGAGTTGATTAAAATAAATTATAATTGGGTGAGTTGAATCAATTGAGTTGGGTGGGAATTCTTAGAGTTATTTATCTCATTGGAGTGTGTTATGAAATTGAAGAGCAAAAGTTGTAAACACACACCACTCCACACGTTGGAGGGCAGCAAGAAGGGGGGGGGGGAAGGGGGTGGGGGGGGGGGATGGAGAGTTTCATCTCACCCATTAAAACTTTGGTCACCCCTTTTTTTTATCTAATCCATTTTGATTAACCCAAAACTCCCAAATGAACCTTGGTAGGGTTCGGCCATACATTATGGCTGAACCTTACCACTTTGGTTTTAGCCCATTTATCCAATCACATGATCAATTTATCTTTGATCAATTTATCCGTAATTTACACTAATGCCACCCACACAACTCTTTGCTTAATTTTCCTTAAAATTCAAAAGTCCAACACCAAACCACCTTAGTGGGGTTCGGCCATACATATGGCCGAACCTCACCACTTAACTTTTAATCCTTTAATCTTTCATTAATCCAATTCCAATTATAAACTTAGCACTAAGTCCCCCAAGTGACCCTTTAGTGGGGTTCGGCCATTCTACATGGCCGAACCTCACCAAACTGATTTGTCCATCTTTCCATCATCTTTGATGGCTAATTAATTTCTTATATTAAGTCCATAGATAAACCTATCTTATTCTTAAATCAAAGCACATAATGACTACATAATTTCAATCCTATACTTAAACCAATTAACCATCAAAAAATAGTTCATGGGGTTAGGCCATACACATGGCCGAACCCCAAGGTTTCCTTGATGTAAACCTTCCAATATTTGTCCATAGTTTTTTATCAGCACTTAGCTTAATAACCACATGATTCAGCCATGTAATAACTGGTCAAAATCAGTGACCTTATCTCCCTTTAAAATCCTTTAAAAAAACTTCATTACATAATATGAATTTCATCTCTCAAACACCATAAAAATCACCAAGTTTTCCCATGGGGTTCGGCCATCCAAAGGGCCGAACTCTATGGTCCATATTTTGTTACTTTTAAACATCATAATCCTATATCTAAACCTTTGATGGATCTGGCCACACAATGGCCGGATCACATTTTCTTAATCAATCTATTAAACAAGGGTTCAAAATGCACTTACTAATACCGCGTCTCCTTCGGTTCTTTTGACCCTTCCTTGACCCTTTATTTCCTTGACCTCTCCTTCTCTCTTACTGTTCTTTGGGCTGAGACTGATTTTGCTGCAAGCTCCTTGGGATAATTCAGCCAGATGATATGGATTTGAGGGAGAAAGAGAGAGAAAGAGAACTTTGGTCTTGAAATTGATAACCTTGTTGCCAAAATCCTTTTGCTGATTTTTTTTTGCTCATCAACGTCCCATGTGGTTCCATTTCATCTTTGAGATGAAACTCTTGCCCTACCTTCAACGTGTAAACCAAGAGTTGAATTTGAAATTTCATTATCCCCTTGTGTAACTTCATAAACAGCAGCTCCAATTTTGGAGGTTACTTGCATGAAAATAATGATCCATACTACTCCAGCGTGCATCACAATTTGAATTTGAAATGCACCCTCACCTTTGTAACTCCCATGTAACGCCACTCCCATTTATGTCTATCTTAGGAGTTACATACATGAAATCACCTTGCAGCCCACGTTTTTATTGAGTTAAAATTTGCAACCAGCTCATACCTCCATCTTACACTCACCTCACTCATTAAACAACTATTCCATCTAACTCATTTACTTAACTTACCCAACTCAACTCATAAATTCCACTCCACTAAACTCCACAATTTATTCCAACTCAATCTAAACCAAAACATTTAACTCATCTTAACCCAATTAAATTGTTGAGCTCAATTAATGATCAAACATGTCAACCACAACCCATTGGGTCCAATTTGGCCATTTTGACCCATTTAACAAAATTTGACCCAATTATGATTTTTGACCCGTTTAAGTACATCTTATCCATTTATTTGTTTTGTAAACAAAACTACCATCCTTTGGGTCTTGATTGAACCATTGACCCATTTAAATTCAAATCAAATATATCACAATGGCAATTCCGTAAATATGAATAAATTCATATAAATTGATAACTTTGAAATTCCAGGGTGTTACAGCATGGCCGAACCCTACCAAGGTTCATTTGGAGGATTTGGTTATTTGGATGCTTTTGGGTTAAATAAAAAGAGACCAAAGTTTTAGTGGGTGAGGTTCGGCCATGGAATATGGCTGAACCCCACAAAGTGGTTTTTGGAACTTAGGTTTAGTTGGCAATTAAATGGATTTATGTTTAACTTGCTATTATGTAAATAAGGTATTGGGATTGCTTGAACGGTGTACAAAGTCGTGATCGGTTGACGGTTTAAAAGAACGGTCAAACTAAGTGAACATTGTGTAGGTTTCCTACCTTTTTGAACCACATTTATATTTGATGTTTTATCATAATTTTGATGAGTTATGTGCTGTGTTATCATGTTTCAAAGTAGTTTTGTATGGTGATGTATATTTACAAATGGCATGACATCATGGACATCTCATGCATGGCATGGGGTGGTGATTATGGAAACCGGAGGCCACACTCCGTCGGGGCGTCCGAAAGACCATTGTGGGGTACCTTGATGATGAGAATCCCATCAAGAGGAATCTGGAGGCCACACTCCGTCGGGGCGTAAAAAAGACCACTGTGGGGTACCTTGACGATGAGAATCCCATCAAGAGGAGGCTATGTATAATGGTGATGGGTGGGACTCATTACTTATTCATTCCATACATAGCATTGTTTTTTTTATGAGATTTCGATGAACATGTATTATTTTATATTTGTATGTTTTTATACTAACCTTGTGGTAGCCCTAATTGGAAAGAGCTACTGGGCGCGTTGATCTAACACCCTATCTCTGTCCTTAGTGGATGACGCAGGAAAGGGGAAGAACGAAGAACGTGAAGGAAACCAAGCCTAGAAGCTTGGGCTTTGAATGGACTTTTAATGGATTGATTGATGGACTTTTTATTTAAGTTATTTGGACAATGTAATTTGGTAGTTAGATATTGTTGGCTTGTAATAATGTAGTTAACTATGGTTTGGATGGTTTGGTATGGATGTTTAGTTTAAAACTATGTTAGTAATTTTGGAGATAATGTTTATATGATGTGTTATCTAGAAATGGAAAATGGAGTAGTCTTAGGATCTATTATAACCATCAGTTAGACTCAGTAATTTCCGTAAGTTCATTGAACATGTGTGGATTGATTCTTATGGACTTAATCCATACGTACATGGGCTTGGCCACTTAAGGATCAGACTTTAGAAGTCCGAACTTAACTCGCGTCGTGACACTCCACCTCGATCACTTGTTATTATTATTATAAAAATAAAATAAACTCTGATTATTTGAGTAAAAAGGGCGGGGTGTCACAAAATCAGAGTCTATTTTCTTTTTTTAAAAAAAATAATAAACAAGTGATAGGAGCGGAGTGTCACGACTCAAGTTAAGTTCGGACTTCTAAAGATCAATCCCTAACTGGCCAAACCCATATGTGCATGGACTAAGTCCATGAAAAACGATTCACATATGGTACTAAATAAAACTTGCGGAATATTACTTAATCTAACTACAGGTCATAATAGAACCTATGACTACTCCATTTTTAGATAGCAAAGTACAATATCATATCTCTAAAATTACCTTATACTAACCATTCATTCAAACCAACCAAACCATAGCAAATATTTAACTAAGTTATTACATGCCGACAACTAGCTAACAAATTACATGTCTATGTAAACTTAAACAAAATATCCATAAATAAGTCCATTCAAATGCCCAAGCTCCTATGCTTGGTTTCCTTCTCGATCCTCGAACTTTCTCTTTCCTGTCTCATCCACTGAGGATAGAAATAGGGTGTTAGATCAACACGCCCAGTAGGTGTTTCCTATTAGGGATACCATAAGGTTAGTATAAAACATGCATATAACATAATAATACATGATCATCAAAATCTTACAAAGACAATGTTATGTATGTATGCAAATGTAATGAGTCTCACCCATCACAAGTATACATAGCCTCCTCTTGATGGGATTCTCATCATCAAGGTACCTCCATATAGGTTGTTCGGACGCCCCGACGGAATGTGGACCCTCTGGTTTCCTCTTGATGGAATTCTCATCATCAAGGTACCTCCACAAAGGTTGTTCGGACGCCCCGACGGAGTGTGGACCCTCTGGTTTCCTCTTGATGGGATTCTCATCATCAAGGCACCACCACATAGGTTTTTCAGACGCCCCGACAGAGTGTGGACCCTCCGGTTACATAACCATCAACCCATGTCATGCATGAGATGTCAATGAATACATGCCATTTGTAAATAAATATTAGCATTCAAATCCTCTTTGAAACATAATAATTTAGCACATATCTCACAAAAATCAACATAAAAACAACAAGTATAAATCATGGTTAGAAAGAGGTAGGTAACCTACACCAAGGTCACTTAAAAATATCCGCTCTTCTTCTTCCCGCCGTGAGTACCGTTCATCTTCTTCATGTCACGATTTCTCATGTTGAGATTGCTCCTTCTCATGTTGAGATTTTTCATGTTGAGATTGCTCCTTCTCATGTTGAGATTTTTCCCTTTCTTCCTCATGTTGAATGAGTAATATCTCTTTTTCCTTCCCTTTCTTGTTTTGTTGGATCTTTTTATTTGGAGCCATTTTCCCTAAGTCATAAAAAAAACATTATTGACTTAGTTTCCTCGTACAGTTTGTTTTATCACTATTTTGGGGAAATTTCCAAATAAGCACTCTTGGTTTTCCTTGTTTTTGGGGGAAATTTCTAAATACCTATTGTTTGTTTCTCAATTTGGGGATATCAGGGAAGTGTATCCTATTTTGCTATGTTTGGTATATCCAATTATGATGACTGTACATCCTTTGCTATCTTTCATTGTTGTTCTCAGATTGATTGTTCAATCTGAGTCTAACGAAGTAAATTAATCTGGCCCCCAGTCAGCGGACTCCGAAAAGTCGGCCAGTTGGGATTCTTATCTGTTAGTGAGACATGAAACCGTCTTAATCTTACTTCGAAAGATTCAATCTTCCAGTTTCGCTCTGATACCAACTGTAACACCCCGTGCTTTTTCACTCGAAATCAGAGTCTATTTTTTTTAAAAAAAAATAATAAACAAGTGATAAGAGTGGAGTTTCACGACGCGAGTTAAGTCCGGACTTCTAAGTCCGACCCTTAACTGGCCAAACCTATGTGTGCATGGACTAAGTCCATGAGAATGGTTCACACATAGTACTTATAATTCTTGCGGAATATTATTACTTAATCTAATTGCGGGTTATAATAGAACCTAACTACTCCATTTTAGATAGCAAAGTACATAGTCATTTTTCCAAAGTTATCTTAACTTAGTCATTCAATCCAACATTCCAAACCATAGCAAATATTAACTAAGTTATTACATGCCAACATCTAACTAATCAAATTACATGTCCATGTAAACTTATCAAAATATCAATAATAAAGTCCAATCCCATATCCAAGCTTCTATGCTTGGCTTTTTCCACGATCCTCGATCTCTTCCTTTCCTGTGTCATTCACTAGGGTAGAAATAGGGCGTTAGAACAACGCGCCCACTAGGTGTTCCGATTAGGGCTACCACAAGGTTAGTATAAAACATGCATATAACATAATAATACATGATCATCAAAATCTTACAAAAACAATGCTATGTATGTATGCAAATGTAATGAGTCCCACCCATCACAAGTATACATAGCCTCCTCTTGATGGGATTCTCATCATCAAGGTATCTCCACATAGGTTGTTCGGATGCCCCGACGGAGTGTGGACCCTCCGGTTTCCTCTTGATGAGATTCTCATCATCAAGGTACCACCACATAGGTTTTTTGGATGCCCCGACGGAGTGTGGACCCTCCGGTTACATAACCATCACCCCATGCCATGCATGAGATATCAATGAATACATGCCATTTGTAAATAAATATTAGCATTCAAATCCTCTTTGAAACATAATAATTTAGCACATATCTCATAAAAATCAACATAAAAACAGCAAGTATAAATCGTGGTTACAAAGAGGTAGGAAACCTACACAAAGGTCACTTAAAAATATCTGTTCTTCTTAAACCGTCACACGTTCGCGATTGCGCACCATTCAAGAAGTCCCGTTACCTTGTTACATGTCAATAAGTCAAACACATATCCCATTTGGTTCTTAATTAACTCTAAGACCAAGAACACCATTTTGTGGGGTTCGGCCATACTACATGGCCGAACCTCACTATCTTAAATTTAATCTCTCCTTCAAATCCATTAATCTCCTTACCTAGATAGCAAACATTTATAATAACCTAGATCCATAAACATATTACCCATGGGGTTCGGCCATACATCATGGCTGACCCCATGATCCAACAATTTCTCATATTTACATTCTAGCTTGTATTTACGCTTTTTGCTATTAGTTTAAGCCTTGCTTAATATTGGTAACAACCAATGTCCATAAAAACCCATCTTAGTGGGGTTCGGCCATACAACATGCCCGAACCTCACCATCTTAAATTTTGGTCCTTTAATCCTTCATACATAAGTCTCCATTTTGATTTGACCAACTATATTATAAATTGACCACTTCAAAAGAAACTATGTCCATCAAATACCCATTAGTGGGGTTCGGCCATACAACATGGCCGAACCTCACCATCAGAATTTTGGTCCTTTTCAATTAAGTCCAAATGCCAATCTATTCATCTAACAGTCACATATTAATTATCCACCATTGTCCATAAAATAAACCATAGTGGGGTTCAGCCATACTCCGTGGCCGAACCTCACTCATTTAACTTGGGTCCTTTTTTAATCCTTGATATATTATTTCCACCCATTAACTATATTAAAACAGTCCATAAAATTCAATAACCAAACAACCTTAAATCCATACATGTTATTTGATGGGGTTCGGCCATGGTACTCATCTCTTCTTTTGATCCAATCAATAATTAAAATTCTTCTCAAGTACCAACCATCTTCCATCAATTGAACATACTATCCATCATTTTCTCTCCATGGGGTTCTGTAATAGCCCGAATTTTTGAATCAATATATATGTGGCAATTATTTGTTTTAATAATGGAAAAATGGGAATTTTGATGTCATGAATATTAAATGGATCATGATTTGGACAAAGGCCCAAGTGTGGTCCAATGGACCATGGATTTGATGAGATCCATTAAGAGGATCAATGATGGTCAAAGTGGGCCCGATAAACATGTGGGACCCAACGGATCAAATTGATTCAAACTCCAAGGTAAATGGTAAGGAAATAAATTTAATTGGGCCATGGGCCCAATGTCTACCTAATAAATCATGAATTGGAATTAATACATTTAATTGGTCAATGGTAAGCAATTGGGTCAAAGGGCCATATGGGACCCAATGGACCAAGAAATTAGTGGGGCCGTCCCCCATGGTTGACTTGGTCAACCATGGGTGGATACATGAAAGATTTGAAGGGAATTAAATAGTAATTAAAATTACAAAATTAAAGGGGCTAAGTTAGGTAATTAATTAAATAATGGAGTGAATCACATAGGAGAAGGGGGGGGGGGGGGTGAGTCAAAATGGTTTCCATATGAGTTAACTCACCTAACTCATTGGAATGAGTTGTGACTCAAACTCATCCCCAACCACCTCCACTAAAGGAGACAAAGGCCCCTAAAATTGGGGGCATGCAAGCCCATACCTCCCTCCATGCTTGGTAGGTGGAGGGAATCAAACCAATCATCACAACCCTCTCTCTCTCACTCTCTTCCTCTCCTCTCCAAACCGTCCTCCCTCTTGCAAGACCAAGAAATACACTAAGGAGAAAAGAAGTGAAAGAGACTTAGAAGAAAGGGAAGAAGAAGCTAAGTGCTGGCCGACCACTCCTAAGACCCAAGACGTGTGATATTTTCTCATTCACTCCTCCGTTTTTCCCTCTCAAAGCTGCTACGCCTTGGCCGAACCAAACCTCGGTGACCTTACCCCGACCAAACTCACCATTAGCCGAGTATCAAGGAGGAAGAAGAAGGAGAAAGGCAAAGGAGTAAGAGGAACAAGAGACAACTGGGAGAACCACGGGTTGTAAGTATCTCTAAACAAAATACTAAGTTTCGTAATGGTTAAAAATGGAATATTTAAGAGAAATTGCGAAGGAAGGAAGTCCAAAACATGCAATGGAAAGGACTGACGAAACAGTCAGTCGACTGAATCAGAGATTCAGTCGACTGAACAGATAATGAACGAACCAGAAACAAAGTTCTGGGGGTTTCAGCCGACTAAATCATGGATTCAGTCGACTGAACTGACAATGGACAAATCAGAAACGAGTTTCTGGGAGTTTCAGCCGACTGAATAAGGTATTCAGTCGACTGAACTAAGGATGATACACTACCGAAGGAGTTTCTGGAGGTTTCAGCCGACTGAATCATGGATTCAGTTGACTGAACAGAAACGTCTCGGAGAAGAAAAAAGATTATGGAAGTTTCAGCCGACTGAATGTGTGATTCAGTCGACTGAATGAATACTTATTGAACACGTAAGTGGTTAGTGATATTTCAGCCGACTGAATCTATGATTCAGTCGACTGAAAATGAACTGGCAAAATGAACAGATAACCTGAGGCAAAGTCAGTCGACTGAATCTATGATTCAGTCGACTGAAAGAGTAGGAACCATGTTTCAGCCGACTGAATGTATATTTCAGTCGACTGAAACTGAACTGATAAGAATAGACAGAGAATCTGATTAAAAGTCAGCCGACTGAACCTGTGTTTCAGTCGATTGAACTCCTGATTCAGTCGACTGAAATCCTATTTAGTCGACTGAATTGAAGGGTACGATTTTGAGTATTTTAAGTGATCGCTATTAAGCCGGTAGAAGAAATGGAAAATTATGTTAAATTAAAGGGACTGATTTTTAATGATCCTATGACATGATTGGTAAGTCATTAATGGATCCGGGTGTGTAGATCAGTTATGGATGAATTATATACGCATTAAAATTAATGGAAAAAGAGGCCAAGATAAGGGCTGATTATGGTAATCTCATCATGTGATTAAAGATCATTAATGAACATAGGTCTCTGATCAGTTAGAGACTTAATCGTGGATAAGATATAGACTAACTTGAGAAATGTATAATAAGGTATTGGCACATCACAACGGTACGCGAACGGCGACCGGAACTGTCAGGCGAGAACGAAAAAGGACGTTATCAGTATTTGGTAGGATTCCTACCTTTTTGTAAGCGATGGATATATGATGGTATTTTAAATTATTTTGGTTTGGCTTATGATGGATTTATGATTATGATTTATCTATGATGAGTTTTAAGTTACGAATTACATGGACTATATTTTAACATTATGCATTATATGGCTATGTATGGTATATCAAAGTATGGTTTATCTATATATACTACATAGCATAATGCACTACATCTCATGCATGGCATGGGCGGAAAAAAAAAATAAACAAACCGGAGTCCATGCTCCGTCGGGGCGACCGAGAACAGACATGGGGGCATTGATATGTTATCACCGGAGTCCATGCTCTGTCGGGGCGACCGAGAAGCAAGCATGGGGATATCTTGACGAGGAATTTGCCGTCAAGGGGGATATGATATTTCATGATGATGTAGATGATGGGTGGGACATATGGCATAAGCACCCATGGCATAGCATTCATCAACATGCTTATTTTGTTATATGCTATTTTATCGGTATGCGTATTATCACTAATCCATGTGCTAGCCCTACTCGGAGTCCTACTGGGCGCGTTGACTAACGCCCTACTTCCACCCTAGCTGGTGATATAGGAGACGGAGGAAACAGTGGACGTGACGGAAGTCAGGCTTAGGGGCGTGGAGACTGTAACGCCGCCCCTTTTCACCGAAAGTCAGAGCCTATTTTTTTTTTTAACAGTGACAAAAGGCGCGGACGTTACGACGCGAGTTAAGTTCCGAGCTTGTAAAGCCCGGCCCTTAACTCGCGTCGTAACGTCCGCGCCTTTTGTCACTGTTAAAAAAAAAAAAATAGGCTCTGACTTTCGGTGAAAAGGGGCGGGCGTTACAGTTGGTATCAGAGCGAATATCGGAAGAATGAGTCTCTCGAAGTAAGATTAAGACGGTTGCACGTCTCACAGACGGCTAAGAATCCCAACCGACCGACTCTTCGGAGTTCGCTGCACAGGGGCCGGGTTAAATTACTTCGATTGACTCAAACTGAAGGGTTTAATCTGAGAACAACATTTGACGGAAAGGGATGATAGCAAGGGAAGAAAAAAAAAAAATCAATGTAAATCGGAATTATCAAACATAGCAAGTAGGGTTACATTTTCCCTACATGAGAAAACAAATCTAGGTGTTCCCCAAATTTGACGAAATAATGGTAGACTTACTGAACATAGGAGAGAATTCCCCGATTTCACAAATAGAACGAAACATAGATACTTGGGAAGTTTTTCCCCAAACCAAGTGTGCTTATTTGGCAATCTTCCCCAAAAATGAGAAACAAAGTATATTGTTTAGTATTTTTTTTTTCCTCCATTTGAAAAGGAACTAAGTCAGTGTTTTCGATGACTAGGAAATGGCTCCGAAGAGAAGGACTCGTCGCAACCAGAAAGAGGTATCACCACCTCACCAGGAAGAGGAGGTACCCCATCGGGAGGAGGAACAGAATAGTATAAACATACAAGGTGTACCTCCTGAGCTAAAAGATGTAGTTCAAGCGGCAGTCGCTGCTGCTCTTCAACAACACTTGAGCGGAAATGCGACTACTAGAGACAGAAATGCGCCTACTAGCGACACCAGTAAGCGGAAGATGGTTAAAGACTTCCAGCAACAGCGCCCTCCCTACTTTAGAGGAAAAGAAGGGGCTGTAGGAGCAGATCATTGGTTAAAGAAGATCACTCACATCTTGAATATGCTTCAGGTTTCCAGTCCGGCTGACAGAATCTTACTGGCAACATCTCAACTGATTGAGGATGCCTGTAATTGGTGGGAAGTGGTAGAAAAACAACAATCACTGGTACCGGAAGGGGAAAGAATTGCCATGACCTGGGAATGGTTCTCAGCCACTTTTCTAGAGCAGTTTTTCCCGGAGGAAGAAAGGGAGAGCCAGACTGAAGCTTTTATATCATTAGTACAAGGCAATATGACAGTGGCAGAATATCACCGGGAGTTCCTTCGTCTATCTGTCTACGCATTCTATATGGTGGATACTGAGCACCGGAGGGCCCGTAAGTTTGAACGGGGCCTTCGGCCGAGCATCAAGGCTAGGGTGACAGTATTCAAGGAACCTACATTGGCAGGGGTGGTCGACAGGGCCACTATAGTGGAGCGGGAATTGAATGAGATAGCGCGGCCTGACAACCGCCGATGGCAGAGTGGGCGGGGCGCACTTCAACCCAACAAGAGGTTCCGCCCGAGTTTCAGCAGACCCTCATCCTCTACTGGATCTACAGGGGGCTTTCGCCCCAATCAGCCCTCCCCGTCAGCATCAGTTGCCCAGGTTCCTCGGGGTGGGAACACTTGCCATCAGTGTGGCCAACAGGGCCACTTCAAGAGAGAGTGTCCACAGCTCAACAGACCCTCTAATTTCAGGGGTTCTTCCCGCCCTCCAGTTAGATCAGCTCAGTCGCGAGGGGGCAGAACATACAATCAGGCAGGATGGGTGCTAAACCCTACGGGATTAGGACGACTTTTTGCTATACCTTCTCCAGTAGCAGTGGACCGCTCGGTGATTCAAGGTATGGCTGTAGTTGGTAGTTCTTATGCAGTTACATTATTTGATTCTGGAGCTTCCCATTCATTTATAGCTGCTGCATTCATATCTGCTACGGGCACATTAGTATAGAATCTGTCCACCTCACTTACTATTGTATCCCCTGTCGGAGACACATCTTTGGGGCTCATATGCACGGCACTGAACACTGAACTCGCTGGATTCAGATTTGAGTTCAATTATTTGGTAATCGATATGGCTGAGTATGATGTTATATTTGGCATGGACTGGTTGGCTACGTATCAGGCCCATATTGATTGCCATCTTCGTAGAGTGATATTTTGGTCACCCGAAGGAAGGCGGTATATAGTGCCCGCTGACCGACAGGGCATTCCTAGAAGGCTGCAGGAAGAATTGAATCATCTTGCCTTGAACACCCTCAGATTAGATAAGGCACCAATAGCTGAACTTCCAGCGGTGGTAGCAGATTATGCCGAGGTATTTCCAACAGAGCTCCCTGGTCTGCCACCTAAGAGAGAGATAGACTTTGAGATTAAATTATACCCCGGCGCAGCTCCAGTATCATTACCTCATTACAGGATGGCACCGGCTGAGATGACTGAGTTGAAAAAAATAGATTGATGAACTGCTCAGGCTGGGCTTTATTCGGAACAGCACATCCGCATGGGGAGCCCCGGTATTGTTTGTTAAGAAGAAGGACGGTACCCTTCGGATGTGTGTGGATTATAGAAAATTGAACCAGTTGACTGTCAGAAATAAATATCCCCTACCCAGGATTGATGATCTGTTTGATCAGCTTAGGGGTTCCTCTCACTTTTCCAAGATTGATCTGATGTCCGGATACCATCAAATCCGAGTTAGAGAGGAAGACATCGAGAAGACATCCTTCAGGACACGGTATGGATTATATGAGTATGTAGTCATGCCGTTTGGACTTACAAATGCACCGGCGGTGTTCATGGACCTGATGAATAGGATATTCCGGCCTTATTTGGATCAGTTTGTGATTGTTTTCATTGACGACATTCTGATCTATTCCAAAAGTCAGGAGGAACATGCCGAGCACTTACGGATAGTCCTGGACACTTTGAGGAAGAACCAGTTGTATGCCAAAGCCAGCAAGTGTGAATTTTGGCTATCAGAGGTCAATTTCTTGGGGCACGTTATATCGGAGGAAGGCATAGCTGTAGACCCGGCTAAGGTAGCGGCAGTGAAGGAGTGGAAAGTGCCGACAAATGTGACCGAGATCCGTAGTTTTCTGGGATTGGCCGGTTACTACAGGAAATTCATCATGGATTTCTCCAAGATTGCAGCTCCACTTACCCGACTCACTCAGAAAGGAGTCAAATTTGAGTGGTCGGATCTGTGCAACCGGAGATTTGAGGAGCTAAAGGAGAAACTTACAACCGCTCCTATTCTGATTTTGCCGGAAAGAGGCAGAAATTATGAGGTGTACTGTGATGTCTCAGGAGAGGGACTGGGGTGTACACTCAGTCAAAGTAATCGGACAGTGGCATACGGATCAAGACAGTTGAAAATCCATGAACGCCACTATCCCATACATGATCTGGAGCTAGCAGCAGTGGTCTTCGCTCTCAAAAGCTGGAGACACTATCTCTATGGAGAGAAATTTGAGGTGTTTTCCGACCACAAGAGTCTGAAATATTTGTTTGATCAGAAGGAACTCAATATGAGACAACGCCGATGGATGGAATATCTTGCAGATTATGATTTTGCACTCCGATATCATCCCGGCAAGGCGAATAAGGTGGCGGATGCTCTCAGCCGCATGTCACCTGCGACAGTAGCCAGTATGATCAGAACAGAATGGGAAGTGTTGAATACCATCAGAGAGTTTAAACTCTATCTGAATAATCATGGAACCATATATAATCTGATCATACGATCCCACATGGTCTCCGAGATTGAACGGGAACAACGAACAGATCCAGAGGTGGAGGAGATATGGGCTAAGATGTCTACCGGTGAAGTTGTACCGGAATGGGAATTACGACCGGGACAGGGTCTTATGTTCCGAGGCAGGACATATGTGCCTAAGAATTGCAGAAGAGAGTTGCTGATTGAAGCACACCAAACCAAACTCTCTATTCACCCGGGCAGCACCAAGATGTATCATGATCTTAAGAGGCACTATTGGTGGCATGGACTTAAGAAAGATGTGGCAGAGTTTGTTGCTCGTTGCTTAACCTGTCAGCAGGTTAAGGCAGAACATCGGAAGCCACCGGGTTTACTCGCACCCTTACCGGTGCCAGAATGGAAATGGGAACACATATCCATGGACTTTGTAACAGGGTTGCCAAGGTCATCCAAGGGCAACGATGCGATATGGGTCATAGTGGACCGGTTGACCAAGTCTGCACATTTCCTTCCCATCAAGATGACTGATTCATCAGAGACTTTGGGTCGACGGTACATCCGGGAGATCATCAGGTTACATGGCATTCCCCGGTCTATTGTGTCCGACAGGGATGGCCGATTCACCGGCAGAGTATGGCAGGGCTTGCAGTCGGCTATGGGGACCGACGTATTAACTAGCATAGCATTTCATCCACAGACTGATGGACAGTCGGAGAGGACAATACAGACATTGGAGGATATGCTGAGAGCATGCATGCTAGACTTTAAGGGTGGATGGGAGGATCATTTACCACTGGTGGAGTTTTCCTACAATAACAGCTATCAGTCAAGCCTACAGATGGCTCCGTTTGAGGCATTATATGGTAGGCCATGTATATCACCAGTGTGTTGGACAGAAGTCGGTGAGCCTGCGCTGATTGGACCGGAGTTGGTTGCAGAAACTACAGCGCAGATTAAATTGATACGGCAACATCTACTCACTGCACAAAGCCGACAGAAGAGTTACGCCGACAAGAGGAGAAGGTTCCTCGAATTTGAGGTGGGGGACTTGGTGTTTTTGAAAGTCTAACCACGGAAGGGACACATGAGATTTGGAAAGAAGGGGAAACTGTCACCTAGATTTGTGGGACCGTTTCCAATCTTGAAGAGGGTGGGGGGGTAGCTTATCAGTTGGCGCTCCCTCCACAGTTATCATCATTACATGATGTATTCCATGTGTCTATGTTGAGGAAGTACAACCCTGATCCTTCACATGTATTGAGTATTCAAGACATCGATGTGCAAAGCAATGTGACATATGTGGAGAAGCCGGTCAGAATAGTCGGGACCGAGCAAAGAGTGTTGCGGAACCGTGCCATTCAGTTCGTCAATGTGGTATGGGAACGACATGGTAATGAAGAAACCACCTGGGAACTTGAGTCGGAAATGAGAGCCTCTCATCCGGAACTCTTTGTGTAAGATGTTTTGAACCTCTACTTCGCTCGAGTTTTCGGGACGAAAATTTTAAAAAGAGGATTGTATTGTAAGGTCTTGGAATTTTGGAATTAATATAAATGTGAATATTATTTATTTTAATGATGGAAATTAGAAAATTGGTGGAGTAAATGGTAAATGGGCCAAAATTGGATAAAGGCCCCAGTGTGGCCCAATAGACTATGGTTTGGATTTATATTTATTTAAATGGGTCAAGAATGGTCAAATTGGGTCAAATACCCATTTGGGACCCAATGGGTCAAGATGGTTAAGCTCTAAGGTAAATGGGCTAGTGGGAAATGTAATTGGGCCATGGGTCCAATGGTGATCCATTTAGAGTGGGCTTAATGAAATTTAATCACCCTAAGTAATTTGGAATTAAACAATGGTGGTGTGGCCAAGTGGGACCCACCTTCACCTCATCAAGTGAGGTGGTGGGTGGACCAATGATTGGTGCGGCCGGCCACCATGGTTGACTTGGTCAACCATGGGTGGAATAATGGGAATTAGGTTAAATAAAAATGAATTAACCTAAGTTAATTACCAAATTAATTAAATACTTAAATTATTAAATTGGTGGCTAAATTGGTCAAATGGGAGACCAAGCTACCCCACCTCAAAAGCAATACACGTTGGGCTTGGTGGTGGTTTAGATAACCACCACCATAAAGAGATTAAAATATCTTAAAATATCTTTGGTTGGTGAAAAATTAATGTAAAGTGTAAATGAGGTCATCAAATGGGGAAAAGTTTGATTTTTTTATTTCTCATGTTCATTTTCACTAACTCCATCCCTCCCACTCCTCCATTGCCGTCCCATGTCCAAGTGAAGGAGAGAAAAAAAAGAAAAAGAGAAGGAGCTCAAGGAGAGAAGAAAAAAAAAATGGAATTTGGGGGGAGTTCACTCTAAGATTGAGGTCATCATCTTCCTCTCATCATCTTTTCCTCTTTTCATCTCTCAATTCAAACCTAACATGGCCGATTTTAAGGTTGGGAGTTGCCACTCTTGATCAAAGATCTTGACCTATCAAAGATCAAGAGGAATGAGAGAGGAGGCTAAGGAGACCGACGGGAGTGGCGGAAATCGAAGGAGACGTCGGATAGTAAGTATTTCTTAAACAAGAAATTTTGGATTTTAGGGTTTAAGATTTAGGGCTTGGTTTTGTGAAATTTAATGGTGGATAGATAATTTTATGCTATGGATTTTAAATCCATCAAATGGAAGGAATGGAAAATGGGTAAAACTATAATGGAGAAATAAATTAGGGTTAGCTTAAGGAAAAATAAATGGATTAAAGAATGCAATGTAATTAAATTATTAAGCATGGAGAATGTTTATAATTTTAAGGTTGTAAATAATTGAATGTGATGAATTTTGTAAAGAGGGTTTAAATGAGAGAATCATAGGAGATGGAAGATAATTTTAATGACCTAAAACAAAAAAAAAATGGTTTAGGGTTTTAAGTGCTTAATGATTAAATGTAGGTGTTGTATGATATTTTTTTAGGGTTTTAAGGAATGGAGGTTATGGAAGGTAATTTGGACATTTTTAATGGAGTGTTAGGGTTTTGTGAGAATGGAATCCATGAATAAATGTAAATGTGTTATGGTCAAAAAGGGCACCCATGGATGATGGATCATGAACCATGGGTTCGGCCATGGTGTATGGCCGAACCCTATGGTGATCAAATGGTGAAATGGTGGAATGATGATGTATGTGAAGTAACGGAAAAATGAGTGGGTAATGGACTCATTGTAGTTAAATGCATAAGGTAAACCCCTTGGGAAGAATTGATGAATTGGGTATTTTGAACCCATGATCCATTGGTTGGTCAAAGTATGGGTTAACTTAGTATTATACATATGTTTAATTAATGAGGATTTAAGTTAAGAAGAAGGGCTAATTCTAATGATGTTAGGTCATAATTAAATGGGTCATTAATGGATTGAGTTAATGATCAGTTTTGGGCTTAAGTAGGCATGAATTAATGAAAAATTGTTTATGTGAAGGGTAGTGGCAAAAATGGTAAATATGGGCTAAAATGAAGAAACCCACTAAGTTATGATTTATGGGTTTGGAAATGATTAAAACTTGGATTGATTTGTTAATGTAATAAGGTATTGGATATCGCGAGCGGTACGTGTGTCGGTAGCCGGACTATCGGACAAAAACGAAAGAGAAGAACGCGAGTCGGTATTCGGTAGGATTTCTACCTACTTGTAAGCCATGGATGTGTAATGGTATATTCATCTTATTTTGGATGACTTTGGGATTGATCTTAAAAAAAAAAAAAGAATTGTTCTATGATTATGGACATTATGTTTAATACTATGGTTTATTATTTTTAAGGTTATGCATTATATGGTAAGGCTATATATGGTATATTAAGGGTATGAGATATACATATTACATAGCATAATGCATTACATCTCATGCATGGCATGGGCGGAAAAAAATAAACAAACCGGAGTCCATGCTCCGTCGAGACGACCGAGAACAGGCATGGGGACACCTTGATGAGGCTTTGCCGTCAAGGGGGATATTTGCGGTTGGACATATCTTGACGAGGTTTTTTTTCCATCAAGAGGGATATGACAGTATATGGCAGGAATGATGGGTGGGATTCATAACATTTACACCCAGGGCATATCATTGACTTATATTTTCAGTATATGGTGGTTTATAGTTTTTACTGTGTTATTATCTGTATGTGGTTATTACTAACCCATGTGCTAGCCCTACTCGGAATCCTACTGGGCGCGTGTTCTAACGCCCTACTTCTACCCTAGCTGATGATGCAGGAAATGGCGGAACGGAAGGGCGAGACGGAAGCCAAGCTTAGGAGCTTGGGGAGGCGGATTAATTATTTTGTTTTACGTTTATTTTGGAAAAGATGTATTTGTATAGTTAGCTTGTCGGAAATGTAATAATTTAGGTAGTTTGCTATGTTCAGGTATTATTTTGGATAATACAGTATAATGGCATTTTCGTAATTAATTGGGTATTTCTTCCCTGCTATCTGAAGAACTGGTAGGATAGTTCTATTATCATCCGCAGTTATTTTTATGTTCCGCGAGCTTACTTCTACGCATGAATCGTACTCGTGGACTTATGTTCCACGCACGCGTAGGGTTGGCCAGTTAAGGGCCGGGCTTTAGAAGCTCGGAACTTAACTCTCGTCGTAACGTCCGCGCCTTTTGTCACTGTTAAAAAAAAAACATAGGCTCTGACTTTCGGTGAAAAGGAGCGGGCGTTACAGAGACGCGGCTATTTTGTTTATCAAATTATATTTTGGAAAATGTTGTGACTCAAATAGCATAGCTTGTTGAATTGTAATAATTTTGGATTTATTACTATGGTCTGGATTAAACTCTGTATGTTAACATTTGAGACATAATCATGAATATGGGAGTATTTTGGTAATTTAATGTTGTATCTTCCCTCCTATCTAAAAATGGTAAGATGGTATCTAGTATAATGTTCCGCATATAACTATGTTCCGCGAGCTTACTTCCTATGCGTGAACCGTACTCGTGGACTTTGTTCCGCGTACGCATAGGGTTGGCCAGTTAAGGGACGGGCTTTATGAGTCCGGACTTAACTCGTGTCGTGACATCCGCACCGTTGACACTTTGATCTAACTCAAAAAAAAAAAAATAGACTCTGAAATATGGTGAAAATGGGCGGGCGTTACAGGTTCGGCCATATAAAACTTTAACAAAACTAAACTCCTACACTTATGATTTCTTTTCTTCAAATCCAATAAGATAAATCCAATGTCCTTTCATGGGGTTCGGCCATACAAAGTGGCCGAACCCTAAGATCCTTGTTCTTCCCTTTTTAAACATCATTAGCCATGATTTTAACCCTTGAAAGGTTCGTCCATACAATGGCCTGATCATGCTTCCTTAACCATTTTATTTGAGAAGTGTTTATTGAGCACTTACCAAAACCGCGACTCCTCCGGTTCTTTCACTCCTTCTTGATCCTCTCCTTCCTTAGTCCTCCCTTCCTTCCTTCTTGATCTTTAACCGAGCCTAACCTTGCTGTAAACTCCTTGGAATAATTCGGCCAAGGTATATATTTGAGAGAGAAAATGAGAGAGAAACTTGGGATGAAAATACCCAAGCTTTTGTCTTGGGGGTGGTCGACCTTGTGTGAAAACATTTGGAGATGGAACTCTATTTCTTTGGTCTTCTTTCTCCTTGAGTGCTAGTCGGCTAAGAGAGGGTGAGAGAGAGTGGAATGAAACCTCTTTGATTAATCAAATTCAGCCCAAGGGGTGGTGTCTCTTGGTGGCACCACTTGTAACTCCCATTTGCATTAACCAAAATTCTTTATGCTCACTTGGGGGTTTCATCCTTGGGATGAAACTCCCAAGGCTCCAACGGTGTCTCATTGCTTTGGCTTGTATAACAGCCACCTCTCCATTATTGGCCCTTTTGGAGTTTCATGCATGAGAAATAATTCCCATGCATCCAACGTTGTAGCAATTGCTTGGCTTGAGTAACCGCCACCTCTCCAATATTCTCATCAATGCCCCATGTGGGGGTTTCATCTTTGAGATGAAACTCTCCCTTTCTTTCCCTCCAACGTGTGGACCACCTTATCTGAATTTGAAACACCAGCCCTTCAACCTCATACTCCACTCATTTATAATTTATTTCAAACAACTCACTCACTCATAATTTATTTCAAATCAACTCACTAACTTATAATTTATTTCCAACCAACTCACTCATTTAACTCAACTATTTAATTCCATTTCAAACTCCAATCAGCCCCAACTTAATCAAGCTTGGACTCACTTGATGGTAAACCAAGTCAAACCCGACCCATTGGGTCCAAATTGGCCATTTTGACCCATTTCACAAACTTTGACCCAATTAGTAATCTTGACCCAATTAAACATACATTACTCATTTATTTTATTTAAAACACAAAACTCATAGCCATTGGGTCTTAATTGAACAATGGGCCCCACAACTTACTCAACTACAGTCATATCCTTTTATTCATAATTCCAATGGCAATTTCCGTAAATATTGATAAACTGAAAATATGGGGTATTACAATACAATCCTTTTTTAAAAATTTTCGTCCCGAAAATCGAACGAAGTAGGATTCCAAAATAATTACATAAATAATTCAGGGTGAGTTGTTCTCATCTCCGATTCGAGTTCCCAAGTGGCTTCCTCAATACCATGTCGATCCCATACCACCTTGACGAACTGAATCGCTCTGTTTTCGTAACACCCTTTGTTCAGTCTCCACTATTCTGATAGGTTTCTCAACATATGTCACATCACTTTGTATCTCTATATCTTGCACATTCAATATATGAGATGGATCGAGATTGTACTTCCTCAGCATGACTCGAGATCTGAAGTAGGATCAAGATCTGAGTGATCTTCTTCAGCCAATGTTCTGCTCCGACAGCCCCTTCCTTTCCCTTGAAGTAGGGAGGGTGTTGTTGCTAGAAATCTCTTACCATGTTCCGATTATTGACATCACTAGTGATTCCACTTCCATTCAGATGCTGTTGGAGAACAGAAGTAACTACTGCTTGAACCAAGGTTTGTAGTTCAGCAGGCACCACTGGTATGCTCACGCTGCTTTGCTCCTCTTTCTCATGTTCACTATAGTGAGAGTGTCGCTCTTCCTCTTCGGTGCTCTTCCGGTTTCTCATGTTTACGTGCCCTTCGGTGCTCTGTATCCACCATATAAAATGCATTACAAGACAGACTAAGGAATTCCCGGTGATACTCCGCCACCGTCATGGAGCCTTGTACCAAGGATAGGAAAGCTTGAATGTGACACTCCTTCTCCTCCTCGGGAAAATACTGATCTAAAAAGGTAGCTGAGAACCATTCCCATGTCATTGTAGTCCTTTCCCTTTCCGACACAAGTGCTTGCTGTTTTTCTATAACCTCCCACCATTTACCGGCATCCTCAATCAGTTGGGATGTAGCCAGCAAAATCTTGTCAGCAGGTTAAGACGGAACATCAGAAGCCACCAGGGTTACTCAAACCCTTAGCAGTGCCGGAATGGAAATGGGAGCACATTTTCATGGATTTTGTGACAGGGTTACCAAGATCTACAAAGGGCAATGATACAATATGGGTTTTTGGTAGACCAACTGACCAAGTCTGCACATTTTCTTTCTATTAGGATGATAGACTCATCTGAGACTTTGGGTCGGCGGTATATCAGGGATATCATCAGATTGCATGGTATTCCTTGGACTACAGTGTCTGATAGAGATGGCCATTTCACCGGCAGGGTATGGCAGAGTATGCAGTCGGCCATGGGAACAGAGATCTAATAACAAGCACAACTTTCCATCCACAGATTGATGGACAGTCAGAAAGGACAATGCAAACATTGGAAGATATGCTAAGAGCATGCATGTTAGACTTCAAGGGTGGATGGGAGGATCACTTGCCGCTAGTGGAGTTCTCATATAACAATAGTTATCAGGCAAGCCTTCAGATGGCTCCATTCGAGGCTTTATATGGTAGACCATGTAGGTCACTAGTGTGTTGTACAGAGGCAGGTGAGCCTGCGCTGATTGGACCCGAGTTAGTCGCGGAGACTACAGCATAGATTCAGTTGATTCGTCAACACCTATTGGCTGCACAAAGTCAGCAGAAGAGCTTTGTCGACAAGAGAAGGAGGTTCCTTGAATTCGAGGTGGGGGACATGGTGTTCTTAAAAGTCTCGGCACGAATGGGACACATGAGGTTTGGAAAGAAAGGAAAACTGTTGCCAAGATCTATGGGACCGTTTTCCATCATAAGAAGGATGGGAGATGTAGCTTATCAGTTGGCACTTCCTTCACAATTGGCATCTCTACACGATGTGTTTCATATATCGATGTTGAGGAAGTACAATCCCGATCCGTCTCATGTATTGAATGTGCAAGATATAGAGATACAAAGTGGTGTGACATATGTCGAGAAGCCTGTCAAAATAGTGGAGACTTAACAAGGGGTGTTACAGAAACCAATCTTGAGTCTCTGTCAGACACCATAGATACTAGAACACCATGCAAAACAATCACTCTATCAATATACAATTTACTGAACGTCTCCAATGAATCTCTTATCTTCAAGGTGGCTGATTTAGTTAAACGGTCCACTACTACCGAGACTGCATCATGTCCTCTTGACGATCTTGGCAATGTAACACTTCGGAATTCAATGTTATCAATATTTACGAAATTTGATATTTTAATTGTGAATAAACGGATATGAACCTTAGATGGGTAAGGTGTTGGGTCAATGGCCCAATTAGGACCCAACGGTTATGGTTGAAGGTCCAATTTAAATTAAATGGGGCTAAATTAAAATTGTAATGTAATATATCTATCTGGATTAAGTGGTATGCGCATGAGGTGGATGAGGATGGCACACACACGCATAAGGCTAGATTTCCTCTCAAGAAATCAAGGGTTATAGCCGAACAAGATTGTCCTAAGATGGGCAACACGCCTAGATGAATTGGAATAGATATGCAATCCACGTTGATATGCTTAAGATGGTCCTTTCCTGTGTTAAGAGTGATACTAGGAGATTACTAAATGAAGAAGATGTCTAAAGATAAAGAAGATTACATTGGCCGTGTATGAGATATGAGCATGATATGTTGGAGTATCTTTAAAAGGAGTCATTTCCTTTATTAAGAGAGATACTAGGGATTTGCAAGAAAGAAAGGGCGCTCGGAAACTTCTATGTTGATTGCACACGGCTAACGGTGTTAAGGACTCTCCAAAGTGGGAAGCATATGCACGACAATTGCTATCTCATCAAGATAGACCGACTGGAGGTAGTATAAACAAGGCAGCCGAGCAAGGAAAAACAGTACTGAAAGATGCTCATTCAAAGAAATCAGCCAGCAAGTGTGAAAGATCAAGTAGAAGGAAGAAAAGCATCAGAAGAACGAGTCGGAGCGAAGGAAAATTGGAGGAGTCGTGGAACCGGTAAGTAGTTTGATAATTTTTTTTAAAATAAGGAACCATAGGGTTCGGCCATGATGTATGGCAGAACCCCATGGAAGAAGGTTAAGGGATGAATGTTGAGGTTTAAATGAAAAGGATGAACCATAGGGTTCGGCCATGATGTATGGTCGAACCCCATGGAAAGACATTGTTAATATTTTTAATGGATTTGAATCATGGAAAACATAGAAGTATGCTAATGGTTTTAAAAGGTTGGGATGAATGTATGAATGAGAACCATCAAATGATGTAATCTTAGTTGAATGATTTTTAAAGAGAAGATTATGAACCATAGGGTTCGGCCATGGTGTATGGCCGAACCCCATGGAAAATGGTTATTAATTTAGAAAGGTTCTAATGATGGACTTTTGTATAAAAAAGGAAGGAACCTTGATTTATGGATTCAAGGATGGAAATTGATATAATGGATAAATTGGAAAGTTACACATCATAGGGTTCGGCCATGATGTTTGGCCGAACCCCATGAATCAATTCTATGGGTTAATTATGGATTTATTATTGTAAATAAATTAAGGAGGATGGAACAATAATATCATGGGTTCGGCCATGATGTATGGTCGAACCCCATGAACCCCAACTTAATGGGTCATTTGGGTGTTTATGTCACAGTTAATGGATCGTTTATGGAGGATTTTATTTATGGTTCTATGGTTGTGGATCATTGGTGGATCCATGTATGTAATGTCTAAATTTATGGACCTATGTGTTGAACCTAAACCTAAGGTGATGAAGGAAAATGTCAAAAAGGTAAATAGGTGAAAATGATGGACATAGGGTTCGGCCATGGTGTATGGCCGAACCCCATGAACTATTTGATGGACCATGTGTTGGAATATTTTAAGGGACACTTAGAGTGGTTATGCATGTTTGAGGAAATGAGGGATTTAATTATATATAGACCTATGTTTATGGTTTATGTTATTGGTTATGGATAGGTATAACGACAATATTGTAATTAAGTGAATTAATGGACCATGGGTTCGGCAATGGTGTATGGCCGAACCCCATGGGGAAGCTTTGGTGGACTTAGATTTTTATCAATGCCAAATAATTATGGTATAATTGATTTGATGTATGAATTAAGGGTAGTATGATCTTGGTTTTAAATTAATGATCAAAGGACTATAAGAAAGACACCAAAATAAGGAAGTGAGGTTCGGCCATGTTGTATAGCCGAACCGCACAAGGTTGTATGTAGGGACTTGGACATTATTGTAAATCAAATGGGACATGGTTTTAATTGATTGATATATTACAAGGTAACGAGACCTCACAAGGTGTGTACGATCGTGAGCGGTTACCGGACAAAAGCGCAAGGACACGTTAGTGGTCTTTGGTAGGATTCCACCTCTTTGAAACCATGGGTTTACGTACAATGTTTTATCTTATTTTGATGAATTTACGTTGTAAAAATTATGTTTCAATTGTGAAGTTTTAATGCTATGTTTACAATATAAAATAGTATGTGTTTCATTAGCATCTCATGCATGGCATGGGGTGAAGGATATGTAACTGGAGGGGCCACACTTCGTCGGGGCGTCTAAAAAACCTATGTGGGATACCTTGATGTGCTTTTCCATCAAGAAGAAACCGGAGGGGCCACACTCCCTCGGGGCGTCCGAAAGACCTATGTGGGGTACTTATATGTACTTGTGATGGGTGTGACTCATTGCATTTGACATCATGACATGGCATTGTTTTATATAGTTTTGGACGTTACGTTATTATGTATGATTTTTGTACTAACCATGTGTTAGCCCTAATTGGAATACCTACTGGGCGCGTTGTTCTAACGCCCTACTTCTACCCTAGTGGATGATACAGGAAACAAGGGGAACGATGAATGCGAGAAGGGTCAATCATAGGAGATTGGATGCTTTTAGTTTTATTTTGCTTAAATACTCTTGGACTTGTAATTTGAGTAACTAGATTTCGGGCATGTAATAATTTAGATAATTTGCTATGGTTGGATGTTTATTTGGATAATTATGTTATATTAATTATGGATAAGACTTGGACTACTTTGCTATCTGAAATGGAAAAGAATTAGGTTCTATTATAATTCAGCAATTTATGATTTTAATCTGCATGTTTATATTGTTATGTATGAACCGTTTTCATGGACTTAGTCCATGCACACATGGGGTTGGCCAGTTAAGGGTCGGACTTTAGAAGTTCGGACTTAGCTCGGGTCGTGACGTCCCGTTCTCTATCACTCTTTATTTATATAAAAAAAAAATAGACTCTGATTTTCGGAAAGCGTAGAGTGAAAAAGGGCGGGGCGTTACAGGCAACCTAGTTACAAAGTCCATGGTAACATGTTCCCACTTCCATTCTGATATTGGAAGAAGTTGCATTTCACTTGGAAACTTCTGTCGTTCAGGCTTTACCTGTTGACAAGTCAGACATCGAGCTACAAATCTGGCCACATCTCTTTTCATGCCTCTCCACCAAAAGTGGCGATGCATGTTCTTGTACACCTTAGTGCCACCCAGATGTACTACAAAGAGAGTGTGATGGAAATGCTTGAGCACTTCTTCCCTACATTAATCAGACTTGGGTACAAATAGCCTGCCTTGAAGTAATCCACCATCTGTCCGCACTGTCCAACCCTTCGGTCCGTTTTCTTTAGAGATCAAATCCAAAATTTTCATTGCGCTGCTATCAGTCTATTGGGTTTTCAAAACAAAGTCATAGAAGCTAGGACGCGTCACAATGATACCCAAATCTGCCAAATCTCTATCACCGAACAAACATGCCATTAAACCTCTTGACTTTAGGTTTAGGCCATTGGCAACGACATTGGCTCTTCCTGGGTGATAGGAGATCTCAAAGTCAAAGTCTCCCAAATATTCCAGCCATCTGCACTGTCGCATATTAAGGTCTTTCTGCGTGGACAGGTATTTGAGACTAGATAGTCCGAGAAAACTTCGAAATGTTCACCAAATAAATAATGCCTCCAAATTTTCGAAGCAAAAACAACAGTGGCTAATTCCAAATCATGTGTGGGGTAGTTTTGTTCATGTACTTTCAACTGTCTAGAACCATAAGCCACAACTTGATCAATCTGCATTAGCACACAACCTAGACCATCTTTGGAAGCAACACAAAATACTACATAACCACAACCTCTTTCTGGAATTACCAACACTGGCGATGATGTTAATCTTGTCTTCAACTCTTGGAAAACTTGTTCACAAGTTTCTCCTTAAATAAATTTAACACCCATTCTGGTCAGCCTAGTCATAGGTACTGTAAGTTTGGAGAAATCTTTGATAAATCTCCTATAAGTTCCTGCCAAACCCAAGAAGCTACGAATCTCGAAGGGATTTTGTTGTCTTTCCCATTTCAGTACAGTCTCTACTTTAACAGGATTTACTGCCACTCCTTCAGTCGAGACAACATGTCCCAAAAATTGCATTTTATCGAACCAAAACCCACACTTGCTAAATTTGGCATAAAGTTGATGATCTCTTAATAATTGTAGAACAATTCTCAAGTGTTGTTCATGGTCTTCTTCAGTTAATGAATAAATCAAGATGTCATCGATGAAGACTTCCACAAATTTATCCAGGTAAGGTCTAAAAA
Organism: Chimonanthus praecox; assembly: GCA_022113865.1. Classification (NCBI taxonomy): domain Eukaryota; kingdom Viridiplantae; phylum Streptophyta; class Magnoliopsida; order Laurales; family Calycanthaceae; genus Chimonanthus; species Chimonanthus praecox. The sequence continues at coordinate 25,846,675 of CM039091.1, forward strand.
TTTTGTTCATTAAATCCATGGACGTTGCAGGAGCATTGTTCACTCCAAATGGCATCACAAGAAATTCATAGAGGCCAAATCTTGTACGAAAGACTATTTTAGCAATATCACATTCTCTGACTCTCATTTGCTGGTATCCAGATCGAAGATCAATTTTAGAGAAACACTTGGATCCTCTCAATTGATCGAACAAGTCATCAATTCTTAGAAGGGGGTATTTATTTTTTTATAGTGACTTTATTCTGAGTTCTATAACCAATACAAAGCCTCATCGAACCATCTTTCTTTTTAGCAAATAAGATTGGGGTTGCCCAAGGTGAGGTGCTAAGTCGAATGAATCCAACCTTCGATAAATCACTCAACTGACTTCTCAGCTCCTCTTGCTTTACTAGTGGAATTCGATATGTATGCATAGAAATAGAAGCAGTACTAAGAATTAAGTCTATAACAAATTCAATATCTCAATGAGAAAGTAAATCAGTTAGTTTTTCCGGAAATACATCTGGGAATTCGCACACCACTTTGGGCAACTACATGTCTGAAGGTTCAGAATTTTCCTAGCCCAAGCTAGCTACTTGGCCAAAGATTCTCTTATGATGTTGAGAGTTTCATTCGGTGCTAGAACAACACGATTGGCCCTAGAGGAGGGAGGGGGAGGGGGGGTGAACAGGTCAATACAAATTCTTTAGTCCTTTCTAAATTTAGTCGATTGATTAGTTTAAGCACAGCGGATATATCAGTCAAGTGAGTGTGTGTTAGCAAATGTGATTAAAGAATCAACACAAGAAAATGGCTCTAACACAACAAATAGAAGGACACAACATATAAAATGGTTCGGTTCGCCAACATACATCTACTATTAGGACTCGCTTAAACTTGAGTTATCCCCAAATATGGGGACTTACACCCCCACAATTAGACTAGGAATTCCATATATCCAATTTGCTGGGAATTCCACCCGCCACTGTGCCATAGCTAACGCTCTAGAGTTTTTTTATAGTGGTTCCAAAGCAAATCCCCGTTAATCCACTTTCGGGTCAATGGTTTTAAAAACAAATTAAAACAAAGAAGCATTTGCCTTTAAAGCTCTTTCTCGCTGATGTGTGCTTCTTGAAGATCCCACCCACCTAGTACCGATGCTCCTCCTTGTAACTGTCGTAGAGCAATCACAATCTCAGGGTGACAAGGAAACTGGTTTTAGGTTTCCTAGTTTATAGCTCTCCTCTCTTTCTTACTAGCAAACTCAATCAACTGATTGGTTGTTCATGATTTTCCTCCTCTCTTTCTCACTTCCAAACACAATCAATAGATTGTTTGTTTATGATTCTCAATACAGGAGTGTTGATCGTTCCTTAGATTATATGACTCTTCTCAGCTCAAGGGAGATTGTAAAATGATCACGTAACACTCATACTTATAGAGGAGCCTTAACGATTTTTCTGACTCTCCAGAACCGACAGCTCGGTGGCACCGATGGGTCAGTGTTCATATTATTATTGTTTAACCACCCTACCGTTGCGCATTAATTGTACTCCCAACGGCTTTATTACTTCCCGGTCTACAGGTCGGTGTCGCCGAGGGCTCAACAGTTATGGCACCGAGAGGTCGGTCCATACGAGTGTCTCGATCTGGGGCAAACCATACTGACAGTAGTTTCAAGTGAAAACTGGTTTTACCCAGAACGACCTGTCGCCCTTTACCGAAGGGTTGGTCCTGGTATTTTCCATGGGTCCTGAACTGCCGATATGTCTATTTTCTCGAGAGCCCATTTAAGTTCACAGTCTAGAACTCTTAAGACCTTTACCGATGAGTCGTCGACCACGAGGGGTTAGTTAAGTTCATCACCGAGGGGTCGGTGCATACGAGACTCTCGGTCAGAAGCTTTCCCAGAATGACAGTTCTTTGATCCAGAGCCTCTGTCAAACTGGCCGACCAGTCCTTGACCACAATGAGTCCATCCTGCCTCCACCGAGGGGTCGGTGAGTAAGACTTGTCGAGCTGACAGTGAAACCACCTACATATTTCCAAGTTGGGTTTCAATTCACTGTCCAGCTTCCTCTCTAGGCTTCTTTATGGTTTTGCCATTTGTTCAACTAAGCCTAAGAGTGGTCCTCTCTAAGGTGTGGGTACCACCTAAGGTCATCTATGAAGAAATACATGTTTTTGTGATTGCCATGAAGATGAACTTTGAACCTGGTGGAGCATGATCTTCTTTCTTGATCATCTAGGGTCTTTAAGCTTCTTATCAAGTGCCTCTTCCCAAGTCATGGAATTGACAATCAGGGACTCGGCATAGCCAGGGCAGTAACAATCTCCCCCTTTGTCAATTTCATGACAAAACCTAGAAACTAACTCAATTACAAGCCCACCCTTATTATATTACATTTGAATACAAAATATTACATCAATTACATATTCAATTGGCACAACAAGACTATGGTCTTCACATATTCTTGTTCAGCTTACTTCAAATCATGATTTCCTGTTTAAGCACATAAGCAAACAACACTAGAGAAATCATTAGAGGAGTTAGTCCAAAACATAGATCAAAGGATTAAAAGAGATTTCCTAGCCAACACCACTACCTAGTGTTGAGAAGATTTTCTCCCCCAATCTTCTTGAGTTTGATCTCCCAAACTCCAAGCATAGACATTCTCCCCATTGCTATTTGCTTTATCATATTCCTCCCTTTTATGGCTCTCTCCTTCTACAGGCCCCAAGCAGTTCGGCTCTATCATGCACTCCCCCATGTTGCTTACAGCTTGTACTAATTTCTCCCGATTTTGTCTTACGATTGACAAAAGTTTAGTAGTTATCAATATCACTTCCCTCTATGTTTTTTTCACTTAGTGATTAACTAAGTTTTACTGCAACTCATGGTTCTTCCCACGGTTTAATGCATTTCCTTGTGCAACAATGTTTATTTTTTTTCTACTCAAACCAAAATCTAGTTTAGCTGATTTGTTTCATGGAATAAGCTCATTTACTTAGCTTCCCTAGAGTATTTTTCCTCTTGTCCAAGCTATCCTTTGTAGCTTCTTTGACTCATCTCCCCCATGGAGTAAGCTATATTTTCTAGCTTCTCTAGATTATCTCCCCCATAAACTTAGCTGCCTCAAAGGTGATTTTTCAATCAAGTTTTCTTTTAAGCTTGCATCCTCCTTCCTACACTGTCATGACTAGTGACAAGTACTAAACAACACATATTTTGTGCTCTCCCATTCTCCAAGGATGTGTGCCACCTTAGTCCGATCTCTATCTTCCTAACATGCCAATACAAAATCAACTCATACAATTCTGCCTGTTAGTCTTATTTAACAAAACCATGTTAACCTTAGATTTAAATATAATACACACATCACACACAAAAACAAAGCATATTATTCATTAAAACAAAATGTACATTTCGTACATATGGTTTAGGTGGGGACATCATGGATGCCTAGTCAAAATATCAAAAGTATAGTTTTTCCAAAAACAGAGAGCATGAAAAAACAACCCTAAGCTCAGCCATCTTGAGGAGGTGCTGGAGGAGGAGGAGACAGGGTGTCTAGAACTCTGTCAGAGAGGGAGATAACAGAGACTAAATCCCGGACAGTTAATTGGATATACTCTAGACTATTTTCGAGATAGTCCATTCTTTTTTCTATTCTTGCGACATTTCTTCCCAAATTGACATTTTCTTGAGAAGGATATTCATATTCTTCTTCCTCCTCAGAGTCTCTCCAAAAATCCTCAGAATTGAAGCTTTCCTCTTCACTGCTATCTTCAGGGATATCAAAATGATCTTCATTACCAGTTCGAAGACCATTTCATCCTTCTGCATCTTCTCTCCTTTCTTCACGTCGGTCTTCGATGAGGATGACACCTTTGTCAACAATGGGTTCTTCTTCCACTTCTGGTTGGGTTTCCTATTGATCTTGAACATACACAAGATTTTCGGAGCCCAACCCGGGGTAAAACCGAGAGGTTGACCTTTTGGTTCGTTTGGCCCATTCGATCAGCACGACTGGATTCTCCTCATTCTACAGAGGTCTTAGGATGTGCCTGAGCTGACATCTTTCTAGGCATGGATTTTCCTAGATGAGATCCTCAACCAACAGTTCGAAGGTGGATGAGATGAAGACAGAGCCTAACCTGATTTAGGTGAATCATAGAAACAATGATTTTCTGGCTTCTGAGGACTAGAGGAACGAAAGCCCTATGGTTTTCCGATGGAAAATCACTCCGAGAGATCCTATATACTGGTTTAGGGCATGGGAGGCGAAAAAGGAACCACCAAACCTTCACTGTAGAGGGGACGACAATTTCGAATGAATTGTCGCTTTCGCAGAAATGGTCCTCTTTTAATTCAAATTTTTTGTCTCACTGACATGTTGGTTCCATCGACAAGTCAACTTTTTCAACTTTTTCGACTTTTTCCCCTTTTTCAACAGTGCTCGATTTAGCAGAGTATCGACATGTCTTTCACAACAACAGGTCTATTCACCGATGTGTCGTTTATACCGAGAGATTCTAGATTGGAGAGCAACCATCCTTGATAAGTGCAACTTGATGAAGTCCTATTCTAAGAACGACATACATAGATTCATTCTAATGCAAAGACATGCCAATCATAATTCATCAAATCATGCACACAAACAATTCTCAATCCAAGGCACATACACTTCAAACTTCTTTGAAAGGAATGTATGACTTTTCCAAGTAGAATATGTACTACAGCTAGAAAAAATACATTTTAGACTTGTATTGAGCGAGTTTCTCTCCTCATGTCATAGTATTTTTCTGCAATGTGAACTGACATGGTCTCTTGTGAGTTCAATTGTAGTGGTCTAAGATTTGTAAGTGAATCTTAAACCAAAACAACACATGATTAGTGGTCTATGTCCTAGGTACAAAGATTGTGGCAATTGGTGTCGCATACACACCCCTACGACCGTACCTTTGATGACCAACCTTGGGATCCATCAACTTTTTTAAGACATAATTCATCTATCTTAACAAAGAGTCTTGCCTTGTATCCACCTTCCCTAGGTTTATTTTAAGATTAGGTGTTGGTAAATGTCTTTTAAGCATAGGCTTTACTTGATTGTATCTTTGTGCTTTCCTTTCCAAGTATCTTTTCAAATGATAGCAATTTCTTTTAAAATGTCCATCCTTGTGGCACAAATTGCACTTACCCGTCAAAGGGCGAGAGAAACTTGTGTTTCTAAACACCCCATGGTTTATAGGTTCTTTGGTGAATGATGCACCAAAACCAGACCTATCACCATGTTGTTTACCCGAACTTATGAGTCTTTTAAGTCTTTCATCTACATGGGTAAACCTACCTTGGAATTTTTCTTTATGCAGTTTTAATTCTTTAACTTCCAAAGATAGTTTTTTAACATCTTGTTCAAGAAGTTTGTTGTGATGCCACAAATGTTTGATGTCCTTGCAATATATACTTATTTCTTCTTGAAGAATTTTATAATTCTCTTTTAGTTTTGTGTTTTCATTGTCAGAGAGTTCTAGCTTAGAGGTAACGAGAGATTTTTTAGTTTTTAAATCTTCAACTTGATTAGTGAGGTTCAGATTTTCATTTTTAACCTTCTTTAGTTTCTTAGCCAACCTCTCACTCTAAAGGAACATGGCACTTTAGGAAGATTGAATATTTTCATCTTCTTCACTTTCATCCTTTGTTTCTGTTAGTGCGTAGGCTTGGCCAAGTCCCAAAGTTTGTCAATTTCATTACTCGTAAAGAAGCACTTACTAGAAGCTTAAAAGACCCAAGGTGATCAAGAATGAAGACCACGCTCCACCATATTGAAACTCATCGTTATGGCAATCACAAAACATGTATTATAGCCATAAATGACTTAAGGTGGCACCCACACCATAGAGAGGACTATCCCTAGGTTAGTGGAGAAATGATTAAATCATAAAACGCCTAGAGAGGATGCTTAACAGTGAATTGGAACCCAACTTTGAAATATGTATGTGGTTTTACTGTCAGCTCAACCAGTCTTTCTCACCGACCCCTCGGTGGAGATAGCATCGACCATCGTGGTAAAAAATTGGTCGACCAGATTGACATAAGTTCTGGATCATTTAACTATCATTTTGGGAAAGCCTCTAATCGAGAGTCTCATATGCACCGACCTCTCAGGGACGAACTGAACGATCCCTCGTGGTCAAACGACTCGTCGATAAAGAATAATAGTTCTGGATAGTGAACTCTGGTGAGCTCTCGATAAAATAGATGAATCGGTAGTTCAAAGACCGATCAAGAGTAGCAAGGACCGACTCTTTAGTAAAGGGCAACATGTAGTTCTGGGTATGACTGGTTTCTGGACTTGTAACTCTGTCAGAATTGTGTTGCCCCAGATCGAGCCTCTCATATGGACCGACCTGTCGGTATCATAATTTTCGACCCATCGGTGACATCGATATGTCGACTGAGACAGAATGTTACTGTTGGGAGTGTATTATTGCGCAACGGTCGGGTTGTTTAATGGTAACATTTCTAGTTACAGGTCCCTCAGTGCGCTCGACCTGTCGGTACATTACCGTTGCTACAGCTGGTTGCCTTTTCTATATAAACCAATCTTTATGCAACCAGTTGGTATCATTCGGCAAAATAGTTGGACTATCATCATTATCTGTGAGCTTAAACAAGGGCTAACAGAAGTATCACTCTCTCTCTCTCGTGCTTACACTTGGGGAATCAAATACAACCAATCATATGGATTGCGTTGTGAGAGAGAGAAGAGGAAAGTAAACTCATAAACAATCAATCTATTGATTGAGTTTGAAAGTGAGAAAGAGAGGGGAAAGAAAAGAACATAAACTAGGAAACCTTCGGTAAAACAAGTTTCCTTGTCGTCCTGGACTGTGATTCCTTTATGATGGTTATAAGGAGGATCATCGGCACCAGCACACATAGGGTGGTTCTTGAAGAAGCACACATCAAGAGAAAGAGCTTCAAAGACAAGTGCTTCTTGGTTTTAATGTTATTTTAAAACCTTTATTCTGAAAGTGGATTAAGGAAGCTTGGTTCCGGAACCACTATGAAAAATCTGGAGTGACGTCTCCGGCACATGTGGTGGGTGGAATTCCCAACAAAATAGGTATGTGGAATCCTTGTTCTATAGTGGTGGGTGAAATTCCCAACCGATTGAGTGAGGTGGAATTCCTAATCTAATTGTAAAGGTGTAAGTCCCCACTTAGTGGATTTTGGGGATAGCTCAAGGTTGAGAGAGTCCGAACAGTGGATGTAGGTTGGCTATGTAACGCCCGCCCCTTTTTCACCGAAATCAGAGTCTATTTTTTTTTAAAAAAAAAATAAGAGTGACAAAAGGGCGAGGGACGTCACGACGCGAGTTAAGTCCGAGCTACTAAAGGCCGGCCCTTAACTGACCAACCCTACGTGTGCGTGGAACTAAGTCCACGAAGAACGGTTCACACGTAGAAGTAAGCTTGCGGAATTATAATAGAAACTGTCCTACAAATGTTTAGATAGTAGGGAAGATATATTCATTTAATTACTAAAATACCTCAAATCACAGTGTCCAAAATAAAACCAAAAACATAGCAAGTAATCAAAATTATTACATTCCGGCGAGCTAAGCTACTCAAATTACATTTCCAAAATAAATCTTAAATAAACTAAGTAGGTTGCTTTCCCAAGCTCCTACGCCTGGCTCCCGTCTCGTCCTTCGATTCCGCCATCTCTTGTGTCATCAGCTAGGATAGAAGTAGGGCGTTAGACAACGCGCCCAGTAGGACTCCGAGTAGGGCTAACACATGAATTAGTGATAACATGCACAATAGGTAATAATATAATCAAAACCATAACAATGAATGTCATGCCATGGGTGTTCTATGTCATAAGTTTTACCCATCATCCATACCATCATGCTGCCATATCCCCCTTGACGGAAAAACCTCGTCAAGATATAAACAATCATAAATCATCCCCTTGACGGCAAAACCTCGTCAAGACATAAACAGTCACACATCATCCCCCTTGACGGCAAAACCTCGTCAAGATATAAACAATCACAAATCATCCCCCTTGACGGCAAATCCTCGTCAAGACATAAACAGTCACAAATCATCCCCCTTGACGGCAAAACCTCGTCAAGATATATACAATCACAAATCATCCCCCTTGACGGCAAAACCTCGTCAAGATATAAACAATCACAAATCATCCCCCTTGACGGCAAAACCTCGTCAAGATATAAACAATCACAAATCATCCCCCTTGACGGCAAAACCTCGTCAAGACATAAACAGTCACAAATCATCCCCCTTGACGGCAAAACCTCGTCAAGATATAAACAATCACAAATCATCCCCCTTGACGGCAAAACCTCGTCAAGATATAAACAATCACAAATCATCCCCCTTGACGGCAAAACCTCGTCAAGATATAAACAATCACAAATCATCCCCCTTGACGGCAAAACCTCGTCAAGATATAAACAATCACAAATCATCCCCCTTGACGGCAAGGCCTCGTCAAGGTGTCCCCATGTTTGCTTCTCGGTCGCCCCGACGGAGCATGGACTGCGGTTTCTTTATTTTCATCCTTCCCATGCCATATCCCTCCCATGTCATGCACGAGATGTAGATGCCATATGGCATGTAATATATATGATAGCACAAACCATGGCATTTAAGATCTCATCAATAAAACATATAATTTGATTATAAAAAATAGATCAAGCAAAGCATCAATCACATCATAGCCTTAAAACCCATCTTAAAACAATCATATGCTTACCAAAATAAATCAAGGAAAAACCCATACAAAACACATAATCCATGGCTTACAAAAATGTAGGAATCCTACCGAATACCGACTAGCGTCCCTTTACATTCTCGTTCATGAATCCGGTTACCCAAACGCGCACCGATTGCGATGTCCAATACCTTATTACATATGAATAATCAGCCCATGTTTTAACCATTTAAGTCTATTAATCATACCTTGGCGGGTTCGGCCATACACCATGGCCGAACCCCGCTAAGGTATGATTAATAGACTTAAATGGTTAAAACATGGGCTGATTATTCATATGTGACCGAACCTCACTAACTAGGTTTGTGGGTCCCATTTAATTTATTAATTATTTTAATTACATGAGTCTAAAAACTAGCCACCCTAGGCTTTATTTAGTCATACATAAAGTTATCTTTAAAACACCTAAGTCTATGATTAATCTCCATGGGATTCTTGAATTTGGCCATTATTTACGGTTTTGCCACTACTCCTTTCCATGTCTAATCACTTCATTTATCCATGCATAATTAAGTCCATAATTGATCATTAACTCAAATCCATTAGTGACCCATTTAATCATACCATAACATCATTAAAATCAACCATTTAATTAACCTAATCCTTATTCATTCAAATACATACATAACCCCATACTTAGCCCATCAATTGGTTCATAAGATGGGTCATGGAATCATTAACATCAGCCCCTTTAATTTAACCTAATTTTCCATCCATCTAACTACATACATAATCCCAAATTTACTCACAAATGACTTACAAAAGGGGTCATGGGTTCGGCCATACACCATGGCTGAACCCATGATGTCTTTTCCCCAATTTTCTTAGGCCTATTTACCACATTTAGACTCAAAATAAGTCCCTCCATGAAGGGGTTTACATCATGCATTTAAATCATTAATTTTGATCATCACTAACTACATTTAAAATCCATTAAGGTTGCCAACATTCCCTCACCATCACTATGGTCCAATTACCTCTAAGTTCACCAATCACTCTCCATCAATTTCCATAATTTTACACCCATCATCATTACACATACATCACCATAGGGTTCAAAAGCATTCCACACACTTTTCATTCGTTTAAAACCCTAAAATCATTAACCACCCTCCATGGCTTCCATTCTTTTAAAACCCATATTAAATCCTTAACCACCTACCATCACTCCCCAATATTTTTCCATGATTCCAAAACACCTAGGTTCACCAAAATTTCTCCATGGTTTTACATTTTAAAACATTATTTCCACTCCTTTAAAATCACTAACAATTAATCATTAGAATCTTAAAAATCATAAATCATATTCCTTGTTTTCCAACCCCATTAAATTCCTACTACATCACCATAGGGTTTGGCCATGGTGTGGTTCATGGGTCAATCTTTTCCACCACTCTTGAGGCCATTAAAAAAAATCATTAATACCCTCCAGAATTTTCCTCATTAAAACTCTTTAACTTCACTAACATTTATTCATTAACACCTTAAAATCATAAATCCCCCTTCAATGGTTTTGATCTTAAAAATCTCATTTAAGCTTACATAACTACTCACCATGATTCATTCCAAAAATCACACACATTTCATGCTTAAATAAATTTTATTACATAATGTCCTTAGTACCTCCTTTATTCTTCTTAACCTAATTTACCCATTTAGGGTTTGCCCATTCTTCCTCCTTTCATTGGATGGATTTGAGATCCAAAGCCCATTACAATTTGGCTACCAACCAATCCAAGAAATGGGTTCCATAATTACCTCTTAACCCTTAAAATGTAAAATTCTTGTTTAAGAATTACTTACAATCCGACGACTCCTCCGGCTTTTCTTTCTCTTCTTCTTCTCTTTGATTGGTCGACCAAGATGAGCTTGATCAAATGAAAAACATCAAAGCTTGGGTCAGCTAAGATGGAGTGTGTTTGGGAGAGTAAAAGGAGGAGAAGATGGGAAGAACTAACCCAAGGTCTTGGTTTTGGAGTGATGGGCCAAAGCTTGCACTTCTCCTCTCTTTTCTTCTCTTCTTCTCTTCTTAGTTTTCTTTTCTTCTTTCCTCCTTGGTGTGGGACGGTGGTGGAGAGCAAGAGAGGGAGAGAGTGAAAGAGTTAGATGGAAAAAGATGGAGAAAAGGGATAAGATTTATCTCATTGGTTGAGTGACTTACACTCCACCACTAAGTCTTCCACCAACCAACATGGGATTTTTTATGCTTTAATGGTGGTGGTTGGAATAAACCACCACCAAGCCCAACGTTTTTGAGCTTTGGAGATAAGATTGTTTGGGTCTTCCATTTGACCATTTGACCCACTTTTTGAATAGTTTAATTATTTAATTAATTAGATAATTAACTTGAGTTAATTAATTCCTACTTAACCTAATTTCTTTATTCCACCCATGGTTGACCAATTCAACCATGGTGGCCGGCCCCACCAATCCTTGGTCCACACGCCACCTCATTTGGTGAGGTGGAGGTGGGTCCCAATCGGCCATGTCACCTTGGTCAATTTATCACCAACTTAGGTGATTTAATTTTAATTAAATCCATTCCAACTAATTGGATCACCATTGGGCCCATGGCCCAATTACATTCACCTTTACCCATTTACCTTAGAGCTTACATTATCTTGACCTATTGGGTCCCAAATGGGTATTGGGCCCAATTTGACCATCCTTGGCCCAATTGACCATCATTGACCATTTAAATGAATTTAAATCCAATCCATGGTCCATTGGGCCATACTTGGGCCTTTGTCCATATTTTGATCCATTCACCATTTATTCCATCAAATTTCCAATTTCCACGATTAAAATAAATAATATCCACATTTATACTGATTTAAAAAGTCCGGGCTATTACAAGCTAACCGAACCACTTTAAATTGGTTTTATGTTGTTTGATCTGGTGTATTTATATTTATCATTTAAGTACTCTTCTCAACACACATCACTTTGCATATTGATTATCTTAAATTACACATTATGCACAAGCATCGAAAATCAGGTAATATGTAAAGTGTTATAATCTTAATGTGGATGTTTAAAGAATCTATCACACTGAACAAATCTTTTGATTAATGTTCCACCGCATTTAAGACAATCAATAAATTTGTAAATGCCATGCAGAATGGGATGGGCCTATTGACACACACCCCCCTCCCCTCTCTCTCTCCCCCCCTCTGTAAAACAGACGAATCGGTAGTTAAAGACCTATCGAGAGTAGTCAGGACCGACCCATCAGTAAAGGGCAATATGTAGTTCTGGGTATAACTGGTTTCTGGACTTGTAACTCTGTCAGAATTGTGTTGCCCCAGATCGAGCCTCTCATATGGACCGACCTGTCAGTATCATAATTTTCGACCCTTCGGTGACATCGACATGTCGACTGAGAAAGAATATTACCCTTGGGAGTGTATTATTGCGCAACGGTCGGGTTGTTAAACGGTAACATTTCTAGTTACCGGTCTCTCGGTGCGCACGAACTATCGGTATATTACCGTTGCTACAACTGATTGCCTTTTCTATATAAATCAATCTTTATGCAACCAGTTGGTATCATTCGGCAAAATTAGTTGGACCGTCATCATTACCTGTGAGCTTAAACAAGGGCTAACAGAAGTATCACTCTCTCTCTCGTGCTTACACTTGGGGAATCAAATACAACCAATCATATGGATTGCGTTGTGAGAGAGAGAAGAGGAAAGTAAACTCATAAACAACCAATCTATTGATTGAGTTTGAAAGTGAGAAAGAGAGGGGAAAGAAAAGAACATAAACTAGGAAACCTTCGGTAAAACAAGTTTCCTTGTTGCCCTGGACTGTGATTCCTTTATGATGGTTATAAAGAGGATCATCGGCACCGACACACATAGGGTGGTTCTTGAAGAAGCACACATCAAGAGAAAGAGCTTCAAAGATAAGTGCTTCTTGGTTTTAATGTTATTTTAAAACCTTTGTTCCAAAAGTGGATTAAGGAAGCTTGGTTTCCGGAAGCACTATAAAAAATCTGGAGTGTCGTCTCCGGTACATGTGGTGGATGGTGTAACGCCCTCCCCTTTTTCACTCACTTTTTCCCGTAAATTCAGAGTATATATATATATTTTTTTAACAGAGTAGAGTGATAGAGCGCGGGACGTCACGACGCGAGCTAAGTCCGAACTTCCAAAGTCCGACCCTTAACTGGCCAACCCTATGTGTGCATGGACTAAGTCTACGAAAATGGTTCACACATAGCAATATCAATATGCGGAATAAAATCATAACCTGCGGAATCATAACATCAGTTTGCAGAATCATAATAGAACCAATTTTTATTCCATTCGGATTGTAATAACTTAGATGGATTTGCTATGGTTGGATGTCTTATTGGATAATTGCGTTATGATAATGATGATTAATGACTTGACGTACTTTGCTATCTGAATGGAATAGAACTTGGTTCTATTATGATTCCGCAAATTGATGTTATGATTCGACAGGTTATGATTTTATTCCGCATATTGATATTGCTATGTGTGAACCATTTTTGTGGACTTAGTCCATGCACACATAGGGTTGGCCAATTAAGGGTCGGACTTTGGAAGTTCGGACTTAGCTCGCGTCGTGATGTCCTGCGTCCTATCACTCTACTCTATTATAAAAAAAAAATAGACTCTGAATTTACGGGAAGAAGCGAGTGAAAAAGGGCGGAGTGTTACAGGTGGAATTCCCAACAAAATAGATATGTGGAATCCTTATTCTATAGTGGTGGGTGAAATTCCCAACCGATTGAGTGAGGCGGGATTCCTAATCTAATTGTGAGGGTGTAAGTCCCCACTTAGTGGATTTTGGGGATAGCTCAAGGTTGAGCGAGTCCGAACAGTGGATGTAGGTTGGCTAACCGAACCACTTTAAATTGATTTTGTGGTGTTTGATTTTGTGTATTTATTTATATTTATCTTTAAGTATTCTTCTCAACACATCACTTTGCATATTAATTATCTTAAATTACACATTATGCACAAGCATCGAAAATCAGGTAATATGTAAAGTGTTATAATCTTAATGTGAATGTTTAAAGAATTTATAAAGAATCTATCACACTGAACAGATCTCTTGATTAATGTTCTGTTGTATTTAAGATAATCAAGAAATTTGTAAATGCCATGCAAAATGGGATGGGCCTATTGAACCACCCCCACACACCACCCCCCCCCTCTAGGGTCAACCATGTTGTTTCTAGCTCCCAGGGAACTATTGGAACGCGCCCCGCCCTTTGTCACTTGCGTCAAATCAGAGTATATATATATTTTTTTAAATAAGTGATAAAGAGTGCGCTGTCACGATCCGAGTCAATTCCGAGTTTCCAAAACCTGCCCCTTAACTAGCCACCACTACGTGTGCGTGGACTAAGTCCGCTAAAACGTTTTCACACGTTTTTCATAATGCTTGTGGAATAATTTATATGAATAAGATACTATTCATTCTATTGTCATCATTAGGTGAGAAAAGCCAATCACCATAATATTCTAATAAACTTAAGGATTACCAACCATAGCAAATAAGTCTAAGTTATTATAATACAAAATGTAAGTCCTCCGAATACATCATTGAAATCAACGTAAGTAATTTAAACTTAAAACCTTCCCAAGCTTCTACGTTTGGCTCCCTTTGTAATACCCTGGATTTTCAAATTATAAATATTTACGGAAATTACCTATTTAAATTGGGAGATTTTAGATATGGATTTTAGATGGATAAAGTGATTGGGTCTTTGCCCAATTAAGACCCAACGATTTTGATAAATGGTTTCAAATAAATTTAAATGGGTTGAATTATTTTAGTAATGTAAAATTAAATAGATAAAAGATTGCATGGCCGAATATAAGGTTTTATATCACAAAAATCAAGGGGATTATATGCGCATAATATTTTGGGTGAGATGAAATATTTAAGATTTAAGTGGAAAGATTTTAGGATGGTCCTAAAATACGTCACACGTTGGGTTTAGGCAATGATATCTTATTGTCAAACAATAAGATATCTATAATTAATTATATGCGCATAATGTGGATGGATTTAAGTTAAGGCAATGGCTTAATTTGGAAAGTGCCTAAATATGGAAATATTGAAGCTAAATTTGGAAAGTGTTTAAATATGGAGAATGGTTATTAAGTTAGTAAGTTTCTAAGTTTAGAAGTTGGAAATTAAAATGGGAAGTGCAATTAAAGAGAAGGTTTTATAAGAGGCAAACAAGTGTACACAGTATTGCTATATGTATTTTAGCATTGGCCGATTGGAAGGTCTTAAATTAAGAAAGGGAAAGTCGGATATGACAAATTAAAGAAAGGAGCAAGGGCGCATAGAGCATTCTAAATAGGGATTAAGGAAAAAGAAAGAAAATAAGAAAGGGAGAAAAATAAGGAAGGTTTGACATATGTTCAGTATTTTGGTTATAAAGTTTCACTCCAATGTCCGATTGCTTTGATTCATTTTGCTTTGGAAAGAAGACTTCAAGGGCTACAACTTTGTAGTTTACCACTTTTCATGATTCAGAAGTTAACAAGGTCAACAATGATCTACAATATGGTATATGTGTAAAAAAGGGGGAACACAAGTGCTCACGGCAAGTGGCATTTACTATCTCAAGAACCTTCTAAGATTGGCCAATTGGAGATCAATAAAAGGAGAGAATGAGGGGACACATGGCACACCTACACCTTAGACCAATTTTTCTCTCTCTCTTTCTCTCTCAAGTTCTTATTCTCGACTACAACAAAGATGAAGGCCGGCCAGCAAGAGGTGTCTTGGTTGGAGGAAAATTAAAAAGAAAGGAGAAAGATTGGAAGAGAAAAGTGGTTAATATCTTAATGGTTTAATTTTTTGTTCGAAACAAAAAGAACCATAGGGTTCGGCCATGGTGTTTGGCCGAACCCCATAGAGGAAGATTGGTGATGATTTGATGATCTTAAATGGAGAAATAGAACCATAGGGTTCGGGCATAGTGCATGGCCGAACCCCATGGAAAGATTTGGTTTATTTATTGGTTTTTAAGAATAAAAACCATAGAGATTCTTAAATAAGTAATTGGTGATAATGATATGTAATTTTGAAGGGCTTAAATGGAAGATCCATGATTGATTAATGGAGACATGGATAGGGATGTGGGTCGGCCATGGCATGGCCGAACCATGCTTGTATCATGGCCAAGTTGTTAGATCTAAAGAATGGAAAGGAAGGGGGTGAGGTTCGGCCATGGTGTATGGCCGAACCCCAACAATTATATTTTGGGAGTATGTAAGTATTATTATTGAATGTTTTAATGGATTTAAACCATTGATGAAGATCATGAACCATAGGGTTTTCGGCCATGGTGCTTGGCCGAACCCCATGGGGTTGTTTTTGGAATGGAGATGGATTTAGTTGCTTAATATGGAAAGCTTCCAAATATGGAAGGAGTTGCTAAACTTGGAAGGCATCCAATAATGGAAAGATAGTTTCGAATTTAGGAAACTATCTATCTATAGAAGTTTGTTTAAGATAGGAAAATATCTATTCTTGGAAAGTAGATATTGAAATTAGAAAATATCTAATTATGGAATCTATATTTGGGAAGCATTCAATTAAGGAAAGGTGGTTTCTAATCTAGGAAACTATCTAAGTATGAAAAATGGTCACTAATTTGGGAAGTTTCTATTTTGGAAGTAGTTGGCCAAATTAGAAAGCTTCTTCTAATTTTGGATGGTAAAATATGGAAACCTTCTAATAATAGAAGGTGGAGTTTAATTATAGAAACCTTCCAATTATGGAAAGGTGGAGATTAAGTTTGGAAACTATTTATTTATGGAAGTGTGAATGATGAAAGCCATTGAATACTATGTATGGATTTTAAAAGAGAACCTTATGAGCCATAGGGTTTGGCCATGGTGTATGGCCGAACCCCATAGAATTGTAATGGCATTTTTAAAGTATGTTAATTGTTTTTGGAAGGTAGGATTAAAATGGAAAGTCTTTAATTTAGAAAGGACCTATTTATGGAAAGAACTTGGAATTATGGATCTAAGATTAGGAAATGATAAATTTAGAAAGTTTCCATTTTAGGGACTTTCTAAGTATGGAAGTTGGATAATGAAATTGGAAAGTTTCTAAATGTGGACTTTCTAAGTATAAACTTAAGTTGTTGAGAAATTATTATGGACCATGTAACGGGTGAATGATTTTAAAAGAAACTATGGGTTATGTAAGCCATGAGTGGCAAAAATTGTAAATACTTGTCAAAGATGGAAGTTTAGCCTTGTATGGCAATAAGGTAATTATATGAGAAATTATTTGGAGAACTTAGATGTTTAGGATCTATGTATTTGGATCTAAACATAGGAATTGATTGGTGGACCTAGGGTTATGTACTTTGGATTAAAATAAATAGAATATTAACTAAGGTTTGGAACAATGGCATTTTGGTAATTAATGGAATAAATGAACAAAAAGGGTGAGCCTCGACCATAGGTATGGCCGAACCCCACAAGTTGGTGTTTATGGATTTAAATAATATTTTAATCAAGTGGGACTTGGTTTTGATTGGTTATTGTATTATAAGGTAACGGGACCTCACAGGGTGTTTACGATCGTGAGCAGTTACCGGACGAAAGACGCAAGGACGCGTAGCGGTATTTGGTAGGATTCTACCTCTTTGAAACCATGGGTTTATGTACAATGTTTTCTTATGTTATTGATGAATTTATATTGCAAAGGTTATGTTTCAAATGGTTATTTTAAATGCTATGTTTATATGATTAAAATAGCCTGTGTTGGATACGTTTCAAATGGTGATTTTTATATGCTATGTTTATTTAATAAACTAGCATGTGTTTTATATGTTTCAAATATGAGCTTTTAAATGCTATGATTTGTATAATTACATAGCATATGGACATTAGCATCTCATGCATGGCATGGGAGGGATGACAGGTAACCAGGGACCCACACTCTGTCTGGGCGTCTGTAAAGCACTAGTGGGGGATACCTTGATGATGAGAATTCCATCAAGAGGATACTATGTATAAATACCTTGATGATGAGAATCCCATCAAGAGGAATACTATGTATGAAGACCCTGGTGATGAGCATTCCATCAGGGGATACCTTGATGATGAGAATCCCATCAAGAGGATACTGTATATACGGAGATCCACATTCCGACGGGGCGTCCGTAAAACACTCGTGCAAGGGAATACCTTGATGAGGAGAATTCCATCAAGAGAGAAGACCTTGGTGACGAGAATTCCATCAGGAAGATACTTTGATGAGGAGAATTCCATCAATAGTATACCTTATGTTTTGTGATGGGCGGGACTCATTGCATATGATAGCATGGCATGGCATTGAATCGGCATGATTATGATATTTATTATCATACAAGGTTTCTGGTTTTTATCGGTATGATTGAATCTCTATTATCATAAACTGTTTTGGATACAATGTTTTGAAAGTATGGAATGATTTATTGTAACTGGTTTTGATATATATTATATCTGGATTATTGGTACTAACCCATGTGTTAACCCTAATTGGAATACCTACTGGGCGCGTTGTACTAACGCTCTACTTCTACCCTTTAGTGGATGATGCAGGAAACAAGGAAAACGCTAAACGTAAGAAGGGACAAGCATAGGAGCTCGGAACGCTTTTAGTTATATTTTGTTTAAGATATTCATAGGCTTGTATTTGAGTATTTAGAATTCGGATTGTAATAACTTAGATGGTTTGCTATGGTTGGATGTCTTATTGAATAATTGTGTTATGATAATGATGATTAATGACTTGACGTACTTTGCTATCTGAATGGAATAGAACTTGGTTCTATTATGATTCCGCAGGTTATGATTTTATTCCGCATGTTGATATTGATATGTGTGAACTATTTTCATGGACTTGATCCATACACACATAGAGTTGGCCAATTAAAGATCGGACTTTGGAAGTTCGGACTTAACTCGCGTCCTGACGTCCCGCGCTCTATCACTCTACTCTGTTATAAAAAAAATATACTTTGAATTTACGGGAAGAATCGAGTGAAAAAGGGTGGGGCGTTACACCCTTCCGGTCCCACGTCTTTTTTCTTATTATTTCCTGTTCCATCATCTATAGGGTAGAAGTAAGGCATTAGTCAACATGCCCAGTAGGTATTCTAGTTAAGGTTATGGTACACATAGGAGCAATATTAAAATATCATAAATCAAGATTTATAAATCATTAATGTCATATTTGTAAAACATCTTGTAAGTAATAAAACAATGCATGATGTCCATATCAAAATCATGCTAACATAAGTATCATGTCATAAGTGTCAATGTCAATTGATATCCTGCCCAATGTCCATACTCAATCACATCATAAATCAATCAATGGTTTCCTTGGCCAATCATGTTCACAATGTTTGAGGCGGCAACCACTAGGGCACTGTATACCCATCCACAAATTAAGCGGGATTACTGATGGAGTGTGATCTCCTCCCTCTGCGTAGGATTTCAGGACTGACTACCCATGAGCTCTTTGGCCCAATTATGTCGTACATTTCTATCAGCTAGACGCGGCCAAATCTCAATAGTTCATATAACTTTATATAAGCTAATCTCAAAACCAAGTTATATCCGGACCGCTCAGAACTTGGCTTGCTAGTTATATGCATTCCCTCCCATGCCATGCATGAGGTTATGTATGCAAAAATGCGATATCATTTAAAATACATCATATCATTTGAAAACCAGCTCATAATCATATTCCATTTATTTAACCAAAGTAATCATCATATTTTGAATATAAATTAATGTCATATTATGCTCCATAATGTTCTCAATGAGGTAGGAATCCTACCAATGTCCGATATACTAACATTTATTGTCTTGAAAGGATAACGCTAACGGTCGCGTGAGATGAATTGAACCTCTTTACCTTATCAAATTCAACCATATATATTAGTTTGATTTTCTATTTTAATTTCATCACCCCTTGCACCCTACAAGAGGCTCTGGAAGATAATCCAAAAATTTAACCTTCTAATTCAGTCGACTGAATCTCACAACCAGATACCATCTGTGTTTGGCCCGTAAACTTTCAGTCGACTGAATCATAAGATTTAGTCCGCTGAAATACAACCATATACCATACGTGCTTGGCCAGTACACTTTCAATCGATTGAATCATAGATTCAGTCGGCTGAAATACAACTAGATATCATACATGATTTGGCCAGTGCAATTTCAGTCGACTGAATCATAAGATTCAGTCGGCTGAAATACAACCAGATATCATACATGCTTGGCCAGTATACTTTCAGTCGACTGAATCATAAGATTCAGTCGGCTGAAACACCAATAGATCCCATTTGTGCTTAGCCGTTATACTTTCAGTCGACTAAATCATAAGATTCAGTCGGCAGAAATACCAACAGATCCTTTGTGTTCTCGGCCAACACACTTTCAGTCGACTGAATCCTATGATTCAGTCAACTGATTTTTTGTCAGTTCTTTGTATTTGTACATTGTAAGGTCCTTCTTCTTGAAATCCATTCTTAATCATATTTAAACATGGATTTCATCTTCCATACTTTATTTAGTAAAATTTACCCTACCCACTAGCCAAGGTTTGGGTTTTTCATATTCCATCCACTCATAGTATCATAGTATGGGTTCGAACGTAATCTTATGGTTGTTTTGTTTTAACCCATAACCATCATTTGGATGGATTTCCAACTCCATGGCCTTGTCACAATTTTGGCCATTCATTCCAATCAATCATGGAACCCATGGGTTTGGCCACACCATGGCCAAACCTATGGTTTCCTTACATTTATTCCCATATCATTTAAGTCTTAGACATACCTTCCTTCAATCTCCTTTTTTGCTTTTGATCTTTCTCTTCTTCCTTAATTCTTCTTTTCCTTTCTTTGTTCTTCAAAGTCTCCAATGTATGGAGGTAGAGGTGGGAGAGAGAGAGGAGAGGAGAGGAGAGAAAACTCTTGCTCAAGAGTGGAGGAGTCGGCTAAGGGGTTTGGAGTTCCCCTTGGTTTGTGTCTTTTGTATTAACACTTAGTCTTTTCACTCCCTCGCATAATGCCTTGGTCTAACCAAGGAGACCCTTGGTTAAACCAAAGAGACCCTTCGCTTCCCAAGGGTGGCTTCATGGCTCTTGAGATGAAGATCCTTGGGTTCCGAAGTGTCTAAGTACAATGTACTCAAGCTACCTCATCTCATCCCTTCATCTTCTCAACTCAAAAACAAACCTTAATTCAAGACTTGAACTCACTAGTGGTTGACCAAGTCAACCCATGCCATGGTCGACCATGCATGTGATGACTTAGTCACCACATGGCACTTGGGTCCCACTTTGGCCATATCACTTGATGATGTGGCATTCTCGTTTAGTTGGCTTCCATGTGATGACATGTATGCCACATGGCAATGCCACATCACTCACATGCCACCTTACTTGATGAGGTGGACTTTAATGCATTAAATATCTTAATTTATCCAATTCAATTAATTTAACTAAACTTACCCAATTACTTTAAAATCAAGCCTACCTCATGACCCATTGGGTCTTAATTTGGTAATTGACCCATTTCCTTGCCCATCTAATGTCCATTTCAACTTTTTCATCTCAAATTCAATTAAATTGTAATCCAAGTGGGCCAATCCAATAATTTTATAAACTAAGGAAAATCCGAGGTGTTACAATATTACCCTCTTTTTGAAAATTTCGTCCCGAAAATTGTAACACCCCGCCCTTTTCACTCTAAAATCAGAGTAATTTTTTTTTTAAAATAAATAGACAAGTGATTAGGGCGGAATGTCACGACGCGAGTTAAGCCCGGACTTCTAAAGTCCGATCCTTAACTGGCCAAACATATGTGAGCATGGACTAAGTCCATGAGAATGGTTCTCACATAATAAAGTATAACCGTAGTGGAATAACACTTAATCTAACTGCAAATTATAATGGAACCTATGACTACACCATTTTATTAGATAGCATGGTACATTGTCATTTTTCCATAGTTATCTTAACATAATCATCAATCCAAACCATAGCAATTATTTAACTAATTTATTACATGCCCAAAATCATCAAACTATCAAATTACATTGTCCAATAAACTTAAATAAAAGGTCCATATATCAATCCATAATTAATCCCTTCAAAAGCCCAAGCTCCTATGCTTGGGTTCCTTCACAATCCTCGTCCTTCCCCTTTCCTGCATCATCCACTAAGGATAGAGGTAGGGCGTTAGACCAACACGCCCAGTAGGTGTTTTCGATTAGGGCTACCACAAAGTTAGAGTATAAAACATGCAAATAATATAAACATACATATCGTCAAAATCTTACAAAAATAATGCTATGTATGTGATGCAAATGTAATGAGTCCCACCCATCACAAATATACACAGCCTCCCTCCACATTGGTTGTTCGGAAGCCCCGACGGAGTGTGGACCCTCCGGTTTCCCTTGATGGGAATTCTTATTATCATGATACCACCACATAGGTTTTTTGGACGCCCCAACGGAGTGTGGACCCTCCGGTTACATAACCATCACCCCTTGCCATGCATGAGATGTCAATGAATACATGATACATGCCATTTGGAAATATATTCTAACATTTCATAATCCCATTTGAACATAATACTCTAACATAAACTACTCATAAAATTCATGATAAACATCACATATAAGAGTGGTTACAAAGAGGTAGGAAAACCTACCTAATGTTCACTTAGTTTGACCCTTCTTTTGAACTGTCTCCCGTTTACAACTTATACGCCGTTCAAGCAAGTCCCGTGGCCCTATTTTTATAACAGCAAATCAACCTCTTAACCATGTGATTCCAACTTAGTCTAAATCCCAAAAATCCACTTTGTGGGGTTCGGCCATACCCCATGGCCGAACCTCACCCACTTAACTTTTTGGTCTCTATTTTTATTTAACTAAACCCTTCAATTAACTCAAACTTCCCAAAGACCCTTGGTAGGGTTCGGCCATACAACATGGCCGAACCTTACCACTTTGGTTTCAGCCCATATTTCCAATCCTTTGGTCATTTCATCTTTATTTACCATTATGCCACTATACTAACCTTTGTCTAATTTTACTTAAAAACAAATAACCATAACCAAACCACCTTGGTGGGGTTCGGCCATACAACATGGCCGAACCACACCATCATAATTTTGATCCTTTGAATCATTCTTAAATACCACTTCAAATACATTATTAGTTAGACATTCAAGCCACAAATAACCATTAGTGGGGTTCGGCCATACTTCATGGCCGAACCTCACCAAACCGGTTTTTGTTCCACTTTCCATCATCCATGATGGCTGATTAATCACCTATACTAAGTCCATAAATCAACATATCTAATTCTTAATTCAAAGCACATCATAGTCCATAATTTTCCAACCATGTTTCTTACTTTAACTAACACATAAAAATAGTCCATGGGGTTCGGCCATACACATGGCCGAAGCCTATGGTTCTCTTAATCCAATTACTCCATTATTTTTCCATGGTTTATGACCAGCAACTTAGCCATGATAACCACATATTTCAACCATGTAATAACTGATCCAAAACAGTAACCTTAACTCCCTTTAAAAACCCTTTAAACCTTCAAAACAAAGTATGGTTTTCATTCCTCAAAAACCATAAAAATTGCCATATTTTTTCATGGGGTTCGGCCATCCAAGGTGGCCGAACCCTATGATCCAATTCCTACTCCTTTTAAACAACATTAACCATTCATTTTCTTCCATGGGGTTCGGCCATAGAGCATGAAAAGTGTCATGGCCGAACCCTATGGTTCCTTTACCTCTTCCTTTGAACATCCTAGCCATGATCATATTCTTTGATGGGTTTGGCTAATCTTCAACACCAAACCTAATCACCTCCTTTTCATGCTCAATGGTTTTGTACATCCCTTTTTAAGATTTGGATATTCAAGGAACTGATCATGCTTCTTTGGTTTTCTTACTAACTAAAAATTGTAGAACACTTACCGTTTCCGCGACTCCACCGATTTGGTCTTTGCTCCGGTTTGCTCTTCCGTTCCTTTCTTCTTCTCCTTTAACTGAGATTGATCTTGTTGCAGTCCTTGAGGTGGTTCAGCTAGGGTATAGATTTGAGAGAGATAGAAAACCTTGAGATGATAAAATTACTCCAAGTCTTTGAGAGGGACGTCCAAGAGAGCAAGAAAATGGAATAAGAACTTCTCCAAGTGTTTGATCTTTTCTCTTAGATTGCTGGCCGTCCTAGGTAGAGTGTGATGGAGAGATGGCCAATTGGGGTTATCTTTCCTATCTTTACATGCGATAAAATTCTCAAGACTCCAACGTGCGAGCCATTTGAATTTTGAAAATTTTAAATGTAAAACTATCTCATTATCCCTCCATGAGCATCCTTGTCTTGATTTTGAAATAAGCCAATCCATCTCCATTATCTTGAATTTCAAATTTTTAAAACCAGCCCAACGTGTTTCAATTATAACTCTTCCATTTCCTTTGTTTGAATTTCCAATAGTAAGACCGTCCATTCCATTTGAATTTCAAATGTATTTCATTTGCTTGAAATTCAAATATTAAACCCAACTCATTTGTTTGAATTTAAACTCTAAACCTCCCTCATCTTTCCAACGTATATTCCTGCCTGTGAATTTGAACTTCAAACCTATTCCGTTTACTTGAATTTCAAACATTGAATCCATCTCCTTCATTTAAATTTTAAACATGGAGCCGTCCATCCCTTTATATTCAAAATGTAAACCGTCCTTTCTTTTGTTTGAATTTGGATTTGAAATATCAATCGTACGTCCCGTCGTTTGAATTTGAATTTGAGATATAAACCGTATATCTCGTTATTTGAATTCGAATTTGAAATGCAAACCGTACGTCTCGTTATTTGAATTTGAATATGAAATACAAACCGTACGTCTCGTTATTTGAATTTGAAATATAAACCGAACGACTCAACTCATTTAATTTAGCTCAACTCACTTGGTGGTCAACCAAGTCAAACACGCCCCAATGGGTCCCAATTGGACATTTTGACCCAATTAGCAATTTTGACCCAATTGAATATATCTTACCCAATTATTCCAATTGTAACCTTATCCAATAAATGGAAAATTTCATGAATATAAGTAATATAAAATTCCAAGGTGTTACAAAAATAGAGCGAAGTAGGGTTTCAAACAAATGATACAAATAGCTCAGGATGAGCTGCTCTCATTTCTGACTCCCGTTCCCAAGTGGCTTCCTCATTACCTTGTCGGTCCCATACCACTTTGATGAATGGAATTGCTCTGTTCCGTAACACCCTTTGTTCCGTCTCAATTACTCGGACAAGCCTCTCGACGTAAGATAAGTCGCTTTACACTTTTATGTCTTGAACATTCAGCACGTGCGATGGGTCAAGATTGTACTTCTCAGTATGGAAACATGGAATACATCATGCAATCCTGACAATTGTGGAGGGAGTATCAGACGAAAGGCCACTTCCCCCACCTTCTCATGGATTGGAAAGTGTCCCACAAATCTGGGTGACAGCTTCTCTTTCTTTCCAAACCTCATTGTCCCTTTCGTGGCGAGACCTTCAAGAATACTAGGTCTCCCACTTCAAACTCAAGAGATCTTCTTCTTTTGTCAGCGTAGCTCTTTTGACGACTCTGCTCCGTGAGCAGATGCTATTGTATCACCTTGATCTGTTCCGTGGTCTCTGCAGCCAGATCAGGTCCAATAAGAGCAAGCTCCCCAGCCTCTGCCCAACACACTG
The DNA here is from genome assembly GCA_022113865.1 of Chimonanthus praecox. Taxonomy (NCBI): domain Eukaryota; kingdom Viridiplantae; phylum Streptophyta; class Magnoliopsida; order Laurales; family Calycanthaceae; genus Chimonanthus; species Chimonanthus praecox. Next base: position 25,872,262 of record CM039091.1, read on the forward strand.
GGGATCTGCAGGGTCTACCATACAATGCCTCAAATGGAGTCATCTTGAGGCTTGCCTGGTAACTGTTGTTGTATGAGAACTCGACCAGTGGTAGATGATCTTCCCAACCACCCTTGAAGTCTAGCTGCTGGCTCTCAGCATATCCTCCAATGTTTGTATTGTTCGTTCCGACTGACCTTCGGTCTGTGGATGGAAAGCTGTGTTGTATAATAAATTTGTGCCCATAGTTGACTGCACTCTCTGCCACACCCTGCCAATGAATTTTCCATCTCTGTCGGACACAATAGTCCTGGGTATATCATGTAGTTTGATGATGTCCCTGATATATCGCTGCCCCAAAGTCTCAAATGAATTTGTCATCTTGATAGGGAGAAAATGTGCAGACTTGGTCAGACGGTCCACTATAACCCAGATTGTATCATTACCCTTTGAAGACCTTGGTAGCCCTGTCACGAAGTCTATGACAATGTGTTCCCACTTCCATTCGGGCACGGGTAGGGGTTTGAGCAGTCCTGGCGGCTTCTGATGTTCTATCTTGACTTGTTGACAAGTAAGGCCGTGAAAGACAAAGTCAGCCATGTCTCTTTTGAGTCCATGCCACCAATAATGCCTTTTCAAGTCATAGTACATTTTGGTGCTACCCGGATGGATGGAGAGCTTTGATTGATGAGCTTCTGTCAACAGCTCTCTCCTGCAGCCTGGAGGTACATACGTCCTGCCTCAGAATAAGAGACCTTGTCTAGGTCGTAATTCCCATTCTAGTATGACCTCTCCAGTCTACATTTTGGCCCAAATTTCTACCACTTCCGGATCTATCCACTGTTCTTGCTCAATCTTGGAAACCATACTGGACTGTACCATCAGATTATACATGCTCCCACGATTTTTTATGTTCAAATTGAACTCTCGAATGGTCGTTAGCATTTCTCATTCTTTCATAATCAGACTGGCCACAATTGCATGTGAAATGCGACTGAGGGCATCTGCCTCTTTGTTTGCCTTACCAGGGTGATATCGCAGTGCATATTCATAGTCTTGCAGGTATTCCATTCATCTGCGCTGTCTCAAATTGTGCTCCTTTTGATCTAACAGATATTCTAACCTCTTATGGTCTGAAAACACCTCAAATTTCCCACCATATATGTAACACCCCGGATTTTTAATATATATAAAAATTACCCATTTAATTTATGAATTTGGGATATGGATCTTAGATGGGTAAAGTGTTGGGTCATTGCCCAATTAAGACCCAACAGATTGTGGAATTGGTTTCAATAAAATTAAAATGGGCCGAATTAAATTAGTGATGCAATATAAATAAGGGATGGTTTGGATGAGGTTGACACACACGCATACAGGCTAGATTTTCTCTCAAAAAATCTAGGAGTATGGTCGTACAAGGATAGTCTTAAATGGGTAACACGCATAAAAGATAATCCAAATGAAGATAGGATTGTTTTAGCCGTGGATAGCAGATATGCACATGGGCTAGAGTATCTCTAAAAGGAGTCCTTTCCTTATTAGGAGTAATAATAGGGAAGGTGCTAAAAGGAAGCAAGGGTGCACGACACTTGCTATCTCAACAAGAAAGGCCAAATGGAAGTTTATAAAAGAGAGGAAGAAGGGGCGCATGGCACCTTCTAAAAATAATTAGGACCGATTGGAAGTTGATAAAAGGAGAGACACAAGGGGCGCACAGCAATACACACCAAGGCCGAACTTTCTTTCTCTCTCAAGTCTCATTTACGGCATACTCATTCAAGGAGAGGGCAACCAGCGAGTGAAAGATCAAGAAGGAGAAGGATTGGAAGTGCAAGAACAAGCGAAGGAAAACCGGAGGAGTCGTGGAACCAGTTAGTATTTTGATGTTTTTGTTTAAAGAAAAGAACCATAGGGTTCGGCCATGGTGTATGGCCGAACCCCATGGAAGAAAATTGAGTGATGAATGTTGAGGTTTTAATGGAAAGGATGGGCCATAGGGTTCGGCCACGGTGCATGGCTGAACCCCATGGAAAGACATGTTTTAATTTATGGATTTTTAATGATGAAAACCATGGAATAATTATGTATGTTTTAAAAGGGTTTAAATGGTTTAAGAGAAGTTGATGAACCATAGGGTTCGGCCATGATGAAGGGCCGAATCCCATGGAGGAACATTGGGTTTGTTTAATAGGCTTTTGAAGGATGAACTCCATGGAAAATTATTCATATTTTTAAAAAGTTTTACATGGAGAAATATAGAATTGGTTACATGTATTTAGATCATGGAAGATCAAGGATAAATGACTTTTTAAGAGAAGATATTGAACCATACGGTTCGGCCATGGTGTATGGCCGAACCCCATGGAAGATGTTATTAATTTAGAAAGTGAAGGGAACGGTTGGATTGTCTCTATGAGTGAGGTTCGGCCATGGTGTATGGCCAAGCCCCACTAGGGTTTATTTTATGGAAGATGGTTATTAAATTAGAAAGTTTCTCATTATGGATTTTTGCATCAAAAAGGAAGGAACCTTGATTTATGGATTCAAGGATGGCAATTGCTATAATTGGAAAGTTAGACATCATAGGGTTCGGCCATGGTGTATGGCCGAACCCCATGAACCAATTTTTAATGGGTCACTCATTGGTGGATCATGTTTGGATTAAGGAATCGGTTATGGATCATTTTAAAGGGTTATTTGGAGTGTTATGCATGTTAAAATAAATTATGGACCTATATTGTGGACTAAAATTAAGGAGATGAAAGATCATGGGTTCGGCCATGATGTATGGCCGAACCCCATGAGATTGGTTTGTGGATCAAAACATGGACTTAGGCATTTGTTAATAAATGAAAGGATTAGTTATGGAATGTTAGCCATGAATGGCAATATTGTAATTTAAATGGAAATAAGAGACCATGGGTTCGGCCATGGTGTATGGCCGAATCCCATGGGAATTATTTGGTGGACTTAGGGTCTATGATGGTAGATTAAAATGAATGAAAAACTAACTAAAGATTAGACCAATGGCAATGTGGTAAATAAGTGTGAAAATGATAGACCATGGGTTCGGCCATGGTGTATGGCCGAACCCCATGGGGATTGTTTTATGGACTTGGACATTATTGTAAATCAAACGGGACATGTTTTAATTGAGTAATATGTTATAAGGTAATGGGACCTCACAAGGTGTGTACGATCGTGAGCGGTTACCGGACGAAAGAGCAAGGACACGTAGTGGTCTTTGGTAAGATTCCACCTCTTTGAAACCATGGGTTTATATACATTGTTTTTATCTTATTTTCGATGAATTTAGGTTGTAAAGGTTATGTTTCAAATGTGAGTTTTAATGCTATGTTTATTATATAAAATAGCATGTGTTTCATTGGCATCTCATGCATGGCATGGGGTGAAGGATATGTAACCTGAGGGGCCACACTTCATCAGGGCGTCCGAAAAACCTATGTGGGATACCTTGATGTGATTTTCCATCAGGAAGAAACCGGAGGGTCCACACTCCATCAGGGCATCCGAAAGACCTATGTGGGGTACTTTTATGTACTTGTGATAGGTGGGACTCATTGCATTTGACATCATGACATGGCATGGTTTATATGGCTTTTGACATTATGATATTATTATATATGTTTTGTACTAACCATATGTTAGCCCTAATTGGAATACCTACTGGGCGCGTTGTTCTAATGCCCAACTTCTGCCCTAGTGGATGACACAGGAAACATGGAGAACGATGAACGCGAAACGGGCCAGGCATAGGAGCATAGATGCTTTTGCTTTCTATTTTGTTTAAGTTACTTATGGACTTGTAATTTGAGTAACTAGACTTCGGACATGTAATAACTTAGATGATTTGGTATGGTTGGATGATTATTTGGATAATTATGATATCTTAATTATGATTAAAGACTTGACGTACTTTGCTATTTGAAATAGAATAGAACTAGGTTCTATTATAATTTCGCATGTTATGATTTTAATTCCGCATCTTTATATTGTTATATGTAAACCGTTTTCATGGACTTAGTCCATGCACACATAGGGTTGGCTAGTTAAGGGTCGGATTTTAGAAGTTCGGACTTAGCTCGCGTCGTGACGTCCCGCTCTCTATCACTCTTTGTTTATAAAAAAAAAAACAAAATAGACTCTGATTTTCGGAAAGGAAAACGAAGAGTGAAAAAGGACGGGGCGTTACAATATAGATAGTGTCTCCAACTTTTGGGAGCGAAGACCACTGCCTAGTTCAGATCATGAGTGGGATAGTTGTGTTCATTGATTTTTAGGTGCCTTGAACCATATGCCACTACATGATGACTTTGAGTGAGAGAGCACCCAACTCCTTCTCCTGAAGCATCATAGTATACTTCATATCCCTTGCCTTTCTTCGGCAAAATCAGTGTAACGCCCCGCCCTTTTTCACTCGCCACAAATCAGAGTATATTTTTTTTTATTTTTTTTAAAATGAGTGAGAGAGAGCGGGAACGTCATTACGCGAGTGAAGTCCGAGTTTCCAAAACCTGACCCTTAACTGGCCATCAATACGTGTGCGTGGACTAAATCCACTTAAACATTTCACACGCATTACTGAAATATTTACGGAATTATTATATGAATAATATACCATTCATATACATGTCAATATTAAGCAAGGAAGCCAATCACCATATAATTTTAATTTAAAACTCAAAGGTTATCAAACCATAGCAAATAGATTCTAATTTGTTCCAAAATAGTCTAAGTTATTACAAACCAAAATGTAAGTCTCCAATTACATCAATGAAAACAAAACTAGTAATTTAAACTTCAATCTCCCAAGCTCCTATGCTTGGCTTCCTTCATGTCCCATGTTCTTTTCATTCCCTGTTCCATCATCTATAGGGCAGAAGTAGGGCATTAGTCAACGGACCCAGTAGGAATTCCAAATAGGGTTATGTACACATAGGAATAATATAAAATTCAAGATAAGTATATCATATCAAAACTGTAAAACATCTCCTAGTACTAAAAATAGCGCTTGGTACTCATATCAAAATCATGTTAATGTATGTGACATGTCATGAGTGTCATATGCCAATGATCTTTCAAACGATTTCCATAGCCAATCACAATACAAATCATATCAATAGTTTCCTTAATAAATAAAGCCATATCAAGGTGTTCCCTTAGCTATTTACCTCCGCAATGTTTTGTGACAGAACCACCAGGTCACTGTTATACCTCCCCACATATGTTAATCGAAATTACCGATGGAGTGTGGACTCCTCCCTCTGCGCAGGGTTTCGGGAATGTTTACCCAGGACCTCTTTGGCCCAGAATACGCCGTACCCATTTCTAGCAATCCCGGACAAGGCCAACATATCAATAGTTCACATAGCTTCATACAAGCTAGTATCAAGCCCCACGTCATGTCCAGACAGCTCATAACTTGGCTTGTTGTCCCATATAGTCCCTGCCATGCCATGCATGAGATCATGAATGCAATAATATCATTTCATTTCAAATTGCATAAAACCTTTTGGAAATCAGTTCATATACATATATCAATTGTTTAACCAAAGTAAGCCAGATGAACAATAACATCTAGAAAATATTAAAAAAAAAAAATCAAAATTTTCATTTCAGCCGACTGAATCAGGAATTCAGTCGACTGAATCGTACCCAAATACAGTCCTTTGCCTTACCCGCAGACTTTCAGTCGACTGAAATACATATTTAGTAGGTTGAAACACGACTCGGCACTGTATAACTTTGACTCGTAACCTTTCAGTCAGCTGACTCTGAGTAAAACCCTTTCTATTCTTAGTCAATCCTCTTTCAGTCGACTGAATCACAGATTCAGTCGGCTGACTTTGGATCAAACCATCTATGTGTTCGGCCAGTATAGATTCAGTCAACTGAATCAAGGTTTCAGTCGGCTGAATCATCAACCAGCAGTTTACGTGTTTGGTAAATTTACCTTCAGTTTGCTGAATCTATGATTAAGTCGGCTGAAACACACCAGATCACTTTACTTATTCAGTACGTCTATTTTCAGTCGGCTAAATCCTAGATTTAGTCGGCTGAAATACCAATAAACCCTGTATATTTCAATCCAACCTATGTTCAGTCTACTAAATCATAAGATTCAGTCAGCTGAAACTCCCAAAAACTCATTTATGTTTCGGTCAACGCCAGTTCAGTCGACTGAATCCCATATTGAGTCGACTGACTGTTTGTCAGTCCCCTTTGTTTGCATGTTTGGCTTGACCCTTCCTCATAGAATCCATTCCTTATCACTTTTAAACATAGATAATACCATTCATATAACTCTTAGTGAGTTTACTCTACCCTCTAGCCAAAGCCAGATTCTTCTCCATTATTCTTTCCATCCTTGGTTTATAATATAGATTCGGATATCACCTTTTTTTTGTTTCAAACCACTAACAATCCTTGAATGGATTTTCAACTTCCATGACCTTATAACAGTTTGGTCATTCCTTTCAACTAATCTGGAACCCATAGGTTCGGCCACACCATGGCCAAATCTATGGCTTCCCTTGTTCTTAATCTCATATTGTTTAAACTCATACATACCTTCTTTCCCCATCTCCTTCTTTCTTTTGCTCTGTCTTTCCTCCTTAATCCTTCTCCTTCCTTGGTTCTTCACTGATCCTCTAAGTGTAGAGATGAAAATGAAAAAAGAGAGATGAAAGAAAATCTCTTGGTGTGCAAGAGATGGGTTCGACCAAAGGGTGTAAAGTGTCCCTTGGCTGATGTCTCTTTGTAACAACCCAAGCCTCTTTTACTTCCCACTTTATTATTTGTCCAACCAAGGAGTCCCTTGGCTTAACCAAGAAGACCCTTGGTCTTCCATCGAGTTCCTTGGGTTTCATCCCCCCATAAGATGGAAACTCTCCATCTTCTCATTCAACTCACTTTGAGATGAAAGTCTCCTCAACTTCCCATCTTAACTCATAAATTAACTAGACTCAATTGGACTCACTCATGTTGGCCAAGTCAACCATGACTTAGCCAACCTTGCATGTACATGACACGTGGGTCCCATCTTAGCCATATCATTTGATGATGTGGAACCTTGCCTAGTTGGCTTCCATGCATGCCACAAGGCAATGCCACCTCACCACATGCCACCTCACTTGATGAGGTGGATTTAATGTGTTGGGTTTTAATTGGATAGTTGACCCAATTACTTTAACCTTATCCATTTACCTTAAAATTAAGTTCTCTATAACCCATTGGGTTTCAATTGGATGATTGGCCCATTTAATTAGACTTTATCCAATTAATTTAAAATCAGCCTTACTCATGATCCATTGGGTCTTAATTGGGTAATTGACCCAATTCCTTACCCATCTAGGGTCCATTTCAACTATTTAAATCTCAAATTCCATTCATTCATAATTTAAATAAACCATTCCAATATATAACTATGAAATGAAAATCCAGGGTGTTACAGTATTACCTTCTTTTGAAATTTTCGTCCCAAAAATCGAGCGAAGTAGGGCTTCAAAACATCTTATACAAATAGCTCAGGATGAGCTACTCTCATTTCTGATTCAAGTTCCCAGGTGGCTTCCTCATTACCATGCCGGTCTTATACCACCTTGACGAATTTGTAAGGTCTCAAAATTTTGGAATTAATATAAATGTGAATATTATTTATTTTAATGATGAAAATTAGAAAATTGGTGGAGTAAATGGTAAATGGGCCAAAATTGGATAAAGGCCCAAGTGTGGCCCAATAGACTATGGTTTGGATTTAAATTTATTTAAATGGGTCAAGAATGGTCAAATGGGGTCAAATACCCATTTGGGACCCAATGGGTCAAGATGGTTATGCTCTAAGGTAAATGGGCTAGATGGAAACGTAATTGGGCCATGGGCCCAATGGTGATCCATTTAGAGTGGGCTTATTGAAATTTAATCACCCTAAGTAATTTGGAATTAAACAATCGTGGTGTGGCCAAGTGGGACCCACCTCCACCTCATCAAGTAAGGTGGTGTGTGGGCCAATGATTGGTGGGGCCGGCCACCATGGTTGACTTGGTCAACCATGGGTGGAATAATGGGAATTAGGTTAAATAAAAATGAATTAACCTAAGTTAATTACCAAATTAATTAAATATTTAAATTAATAAGTTGGTGGTTAAATGGGGTTAGATTGGTCAAATGGAGACCAAGCTACCCCACCTCAAAATGTTAAAAACGTTGGGCTTGGGTGGTGGTTTGGATAACCACCACCATAAAGCAAATAAAATATCTTAAGGTTGGTGGGATCATTAAATTAAAGTGAAAAATGGAGATAAGTCTTATTGGTTATCTCATTCTCATCTTTTCTTCACAAACTCCATCCCTCCCATTCTCCATTGCCGTCCCATGCTCTAAGGAAGGAGAGGAAGAGAGTTAAGGAGAAGAAAAGAGAAGGAGAGAAGAAAGAAGTGGAAATTGGAGGGAAATCACTCTAAGGTTAGGGTTTAACATCTCTCCTCTCATGATTTTTCCCTCTCTCTCTCTCACACAAACCCTACCATGGCTGATTCTAGGGTTGGGTATTGCCACCATTAATCAAGAGTCTTGACCTATCAAAGATCAAGAGGAAGGAGAGAGGAGGCTAAGGAGACCGATGGGAGCGGCGGAAATCGGAGGAGACGTCGGATAGTGAGTATTTCTTAAATAAAAGAATTTTGGATTTTAGGGTTTAAGAAATGGAAATTATTTTTGTGAAATTAATGGTGGATAGGTGATTTTATACTATGGAATTTAGATGCATTAAATGGAAGGGTGGAAGGTGGAGAAAACCCTAAATGGTTGAATTAGGGTTAGGGTAAGAAATTGGAGAAATATATTGTGTGCATTGTGTGATTGATTAAATTGAACATGGAATTGGGTACTTGGAAATAAGAATCATGGGCCATAGGGTTCGGTCATATAGTATGGCCGAACCCCATGGTGGGTGAATTGGTGGTTGGTTTAAATTACTTAGGGTTTTAAGAATGGAAAGCAATGTGGGTTCTTGATTAATGAATGCATGGGAGTAATGTTTTAAATGGTTGTATGATGAAAAATGCAATGGAATGGTGATTTAAAATGCATGATGTAAACCTCTCATGGGAAGACTTGTGATAGATCTAAAATGTGTCAAAAGATCCAAGCAAAATGGGGAACAAGACATCATGGGTTCGGCCATGGTATGTGGCCGAACCCATGCCCCATTTTGTAGGTCATTGTATGAGCTAAACTTGGTTTCATGTTTGTGATCAGATGATGGAAAATTTGATCAAATTAGGTGGCTGATTTTGTTTCATGTTGGGTCATGGTTTGTAACGCCCCGCCCTTTTTCACCCGTTTTCCGAAAATCAGAGACTATTTTTTTTTTTAAAAATAGAAGAGTGAGAGAGGGCGCGGACGCCACGACGCGAGTTAAGTCCGAGCTTCTAAAGCCCGACCCTTAACTGGCCAACCCCACGCGTATGCGGAGCTAAGTCCACGAGAACGGTTCACGCGTAAGAAGTAAGCTCGCGGATTATAATTATTGCGGAACATGATAATAAAGTCTATCCTACCGGTTTTTAGATAGAAGGGAAGATACAACATTGAATTTACCAAAATGCCCCTATGTTCATGATTATATCACAAAATGTATCGTCCATAAGTATCGTCCAAAACCATTGCAAGAAATGTAAATTTATACAACCCGACAAGCTAAGTTACTTATAATTACATCTCCAAAATGTAAACATAACATAAACTAGGACTGCGCTTTCCAAGCTCCTAGGCTTGGCCTCCGGTATGTCCACCGCTTCCTGCCTCTCCTGCGTCATCAGCTAGGGTAGAAGTAGGGCGTTAGTCAACGCGCCCAGTAGGACTCCGAGTAGGGCTAGCACATGGATTAGTGATAACACATATACCGATAAAATAACATATAACAAAATACGTATGTGATGAATGCTATGTCATGGGTGCTTATGTCATGTGTCCCACCCATTGTCCGTGTGATCATACAATATCCTGTTCCCCATGTTTGCTTCTCGGTCGCCTCGACGGAGCATGGACTCCGGTTATAGCCCTCAGACTATCCCCATGTCTGATTCTCGGTCGCCCCGACGGAGCATGGACTCCTGTTATAGCCCTCAGGCAATCCCCATGTCTGATTCTCGGTCGCCCCGACGGAGCATGGACTCCGGTTTGTTTATTTTTTTCTGCCCATGCCATGCATGAGATGTAGGTGCATTATGCTATGTAGTATATAGATAGACCATAATCGATATACCATACATAGTCATATGATGCATAATATTAAAATATAATCCATGATACAATCATGTAACTCATAAGTTAAAACTCATCATAGTACAAGTCCCATAAATCATAAATTATAATCATAAATCCATAATAAGCCAAGTCAAAGTAATTTAAAACACCATCATATATCCATCGCTTACAAAAAGGTAGGAATCCTACCGAATACCGTGTCGCGTTCCGTTACGCTTTCCGTTCGATAATCCGGTCGCCGACCGCGTACCGTTTTACGACGTCCGATACCTTATTACATTTACCGAATTAGTCCATACGTCATCCATGGTTAAGTTCTTAACTAATTATAACCCTAGATCCATTCAATGATCTTTAAATACATTACAATTTTATCGAAAATCGGCCCTTAACTTAGCCCATTATCCATTGGTTTGATCACATACATAAATCCGATTTGGACCATTTTAGATATTTCCAATTTGCGGCCTAAAACGCAGCAACTAATCGCTTCACTTAACCATTCACAAAATATCCGATTTTTATGTCTAATCCCTATAGGGTTCGCCCATGTACCATGGCCGAACCCATGGTTCCTCAATGTGGCCACTTATTACGGTTTTGCCACTCTCCTTCCATGGTAAATCATCCATTCATTTATGTGCATTCTAAGTCCAAGATTCATTCATACTTAGGTCCATTCAATCATGACCTAACATCATAAAATCAGCCATCTAATATTTAATTTTGAAAAATATTTACTCCCACACCTAATTCCACATTTTGGCCTAAGGTGTGGCCCACATATCATTTTTATAAATCCATCAAAATCTAGTATTCTTCTACATTATTTTCCATTTATTAAATCCACTAATCACTACCCTAAGGTTCACCTTTATGGATACCATTTTCAAAGACTAAGTTTTGTCCCAAAATAGTCCATCTAAATTTTCATTTCCATTAAAAAGATTACCACACACCATACTTACTCATCTATCCAAATTCCCATTCTTCCATGTTATTTTCCATGCCTAAAAATCTCAAACCATTACCATAGGGTTCGGCCATACACCATAGCCGAACCCATGGTTCATGGCCCACCTTTCTTAGAGCCATTTAAGACCAAAGTTCTATGAATATTTGTCCATGATTTTTTTCTTGTTAAAAATTCCATTTAAAATCATTAATATCATTCATTTGGTCCATTTAAAACTTGTGTCACACATTTTGGAAATCCATTTACAACTATCATTTTCTCCATCATTTTCCATCTTTCTATTCTTATAAAATAATTAACCATCACCATAGTTCCATAAAAAAATTCTAAAACATCATCCATGGATTTCATCATAAAACTTTTTCCAAAAATTTGCCTACATTTATCCCTTGAAACCCTAACCATTCTCCATCATTTTCCAACCTTAAAAACCATTATTTAAGAACCCTAACCCTCATAATCACTAACTATGGGGTTCGGCCACCTTGTATGGCCGAACCCTATAGTCCATGATTTCCTAAAAATGTCATGCCTCCATTATTTAAAATCATAAATCACTAATGTTTTCTCATTTAAAAACCTAAGTCTCATTAACCATTCTTCAAAATTTCAAACCTTAACATCTTAATAAATTCATCACCATTTACCATGGGGTTCGGCCATGCTACATGGCCGAACCCTAAGGTCTATCCAATCCATCAAAATTTCCATTTTCCTATGCTTAATAAAGACTTATAACAATTCCATTTAAAATTTCCATGCTTCCATTTCTTAATCCATTCCTCCATTTTTCATCCATTTCTTATCTTATCTTTTGATGGATCTTAGATCCATGGCCCACAACATTTTTGGCCATGTTTAGTCTAAGAAATGGATTCCACATCCTATCTTTAAAAAAAACAAAACTCTTGTTTAAGAAATTCTTACCGCACCGACGACTCCTCCGGTCCTTCTTTCTTTTTCCTTAGCCCTTTCTCCTTCTTTCTCTTCTTGATGATCAGCTAGATGAGCTTGATCAATGGTGGGACATGCTTGGATTGGCTAAGGTAAATGAGGTTAGGTTAAGAGAGAAAGAGAGTATGGAGATGAGGGAGAGATCTTCAAGGTTCTTGATCTTGGGGTGGCCCAAGACCTATCTTTTTCTTCTCTTTTCCTCCTCTTTCTTTCTAAGTTTTTCTTCTAAGTTTCCTTTCCTCCTCTCTTGCAAGGTGAGGGACGAATTTCATGTGTGTGTGGGGAGATAGAGTGAAAATGGTTAGTTTGACATGAGATGGAGGTGGTTGGAGTGGTCTTCATTCAAGCATTAACTTTCTCAACAACCAAGCATGGATTGGCTTGACTTTGGTGGTGGTGGTTGAGACCCAACCACCATTCAAGCCCATGGTTTTAATTTGTGTTTTCTTGAGGTGGTTTGTGTTTGTTGGAGTGGTTTTGACCATTTAACCATTTGACCATTTTAATCTTAGGTTGATTAACTTAGATCACCTTGATCCCTTGATTAATTTATTCAATCACTTTCTATTTAATTTAATCCCATTAATTTCCCTCCATGATCCACCCATGGTTGACCAAGTCAACCATGGTGGTCGGCCCCACTATTCCTGGGTCCACACGCCAGCTCAATGGGTGAGGTGGAGGTGGGCCCCATTGGCCATGTTGCATTGGTCCATTTATCACCTAACTTATGTGATTTAAATTTTATTAATTGTATCCCTTTTATTGGATCATCATTGGGCCCATGGCCCAATTTGATTCTTGTCTTGCCCCTTTATCTTAGGGCTTAGTTACCTTGACCCATTGGGTCCCACATGGCTCTTTGACCCAAATTGACCATCTTTGACCCGATTACTTACCATTGACCAATTACATGTATCAATTCCAATTCAAGGTTTATTGGGTAACCATTGGGCCCATGGCCCAATTAGATCCCCTCCTTTTCCACTTACCTTAGGGTTTGAACCGATTTTGATCCATTGGGCCCCACATGGCTATCGGGCCCACTTTGACCATCGTTGACCCGATTAGTCCTCATTGACCCCTTTAATGGATTTCATCCAACCCATGGCCCAATTGAGCCATCCTTGGGCCATTGTCCCAAAATTTGGTCCATTTGGCATTTTATTATATCAAATTTCAAATTAAAATGAATAAATGCCAATATATATATTTATCTAAAATTCGGGTTATTACAATAGAATCCTCTTTTGAAATTTTCGTCCCGAAAATTCGAGTGAAGTAGGGGTCCAAAACAACTCATGCGAAGAGCTACGGGTAAGCGGTTTTCATCTCCGACTCAAGTTCCCAGGTGGTTTCTTCACTGCCATGTCGTTCCCATACCACCTTGACGAATTGAATGGCGCGGTTCCGCAACACCCTTTGTTCACTTCCAATAACTCTGACCGGCTTCTCCACATATGTCACATCGCTTTGTACATCGATGTCTTGAACATTTATCACATGAGAAGGGTCAGGATTGTACTTCCTCAGCATGGACAAATGAAACACATCATGTAGAGATGACAGCTGTGGAGGGAGCGCTAATTGATAAGCTACCCCTCCCACCCTCTTCAGTATCGGAAACGGCCCCACAAATCTAGGCGACAGTTTCCCTTTCTTTCCGAATCATGTGCCCCTTCCGTGGTGAGACTTTCAGAAATACCAAGTCTCCCACCTCAAACTCGAGGAACCTTCTCCTCTTGTCGGCATAGTTTTTCTGACGGCTCTGTGCAGTGAGTAAATGTTGCCGTATCAGCTTAATCTGTGCTGTAGTCTCTGCAACCAAATCTGGCCCAATCAACGCAGGCTCACCGGCCTCTGTCCAACATACTGGCGATCTACACGGTCTACCATACAAGGCCTCAAATGGAGCCATTTGAAGGCTTGCCTGGTAACTGTTATTGTAAGAGAACTCCACCAGTGGTAGATGATCCTCCCATCCGCCTTTGAAGTCTAGCATGCATGCTCTCAGCATATCCTCCAATGTCTGTATCGTTCTTTCTGATTGCCCATCAGTCTGTGGGTGAAACGCTGTGCTAGTTAATACGTCGGTCCCCATAGCCGACTGCATGCCCTGCCATACTCTGCCGGTGAATCGTCCATCCCTGTCGGATACAATAGACCTGGGAATACCATGTAGCCTGATGATCTCTCGGATGTATCGTCGACCCAAAGTTTCTGATGAATCTTTCATCTTGATGGGAAGGAAATGTGCGGACTTGGTTAATCGGTCCACTATGACCCATATCGTATCGTTGCCCTTTGATGACCTTGGTAACCCTGTTACAAAGTCCATGGTTATGTGCTCCCATTTCCATTCTGGTACCGGTAAGGGTGAAAGTAGGCCCGGTGGTTTCCGATGTTCTGCCTTAACCTGCTGACAAGTTAGGCAACAAGCAACAAATGCTGCTACATCTTTCTTAAGTCCATGCCACCAATAGTGCCTTTTCAGATCATGATACATCTTGGTGCTGCCCGGGTGGATAGAGAGTTTGGTTTGGTGTGCTTCAATCAGCAACTCTCTTCTGCAGTTCTTAGGTACGTATGTCCTGCCTCGGAACATAAGACCTTGTCCGGGTCGTAACTCCCACTCCGGTACAACCTCACCGGTAAACATCTTGGTCCAAATTTCCTCCACCTCTGGATCTGTCCGTTGCTCCCGTTCAATCTCGGAGACCATGTTGGATCGTATGATCAGATTATATATGGTTCCATGATTATTGAGGTAGAGTTTAAATTCTCTGATGGTATTCAGTACCTCCCATTCCGTCCTGATCATGCTGGCTACTGTCGCATGTGACAAGCGGCTGAGGGTATCCGCCACTTTGTTCGCCTTGCACGAATGATACCGAAGTGCGAACTCATAATCCGCCAGATATTCCATCCATCTATGCTGTCTCATATTGAGTTCTTTCTGATCAAATAAGTATTTCAAACTTTTGTGATCCGAGAACACCTCAAACTTTTCACCATAGAGGTAGTGTCTCCAGCTTTTGAGAGCGAAGACTACCGCTGCTAGTTCTAGATCATGTGTGGGATAATGGCGTTCATGAATTTTCAACTGTCTTGATCCATACGCTACCGCACGATTACTTTGACTGAGTGTACACCCCAGTCCCTCACCGGAGGCATCACAGTACACTTCATAATTTTTGCCTTTTTCCGGTAAGATCAGAATAGGAGCGGTCGTAAGCCTCTCCTTTAGCTTCTCAAATCTCTGATTGCACAGGTGGGACCACTCAAACTTGACTCCTTTCTAAGTGAGTCGGGTAAGTGGAGCTGCAATCTTTGAGAAGTCCATGATGAATTTCCGATAGTAACCGGCCAATCCCAAAAAACTGCAGATCTCGGTCACATTTGTCGGCGCCTTCCATTCCTTGACTGCTGCTACCTTAGCCGGGTCCACGGCTATACCTTCCTCTGATATGATGTGCCCCAAGAAGTTGACCTCAGATAACCAAAATTCACACTTGCTGGCCTTGGCATACAATTGGTTCTTCCGCAAGGTGTCTAGGACTATCCGCAGGTGCTCGGCATGTTCGTTCTGACTTTTGGAGTAGATCAGAATATCATCGATGAATACGATCACAAACTGATCTAAGTATGGACGGAATATTCTATTCATCAGATCCATGAACACCGTCGGTGCATTAGTAAGTCCAAACGGCATGACTACATATTCATATAGACCATACCGTGTCCTGAAGGCTGTCTTCTCTATGTCCTTTCTCTAACCCGAATTTGATGGTATCCGGACATCAGGTCAATCTTGGAGAATGAGAGGAACCCCTAAGTTGATCAAACAGATCATCAATCCGGGGTAGGGGATACTTGTTCCTGACAGTCAACTGATTTAATTTCCTATAGTCCACACATTCGTAGGGTACCGTCTTTCTTTTTCACAAATAACACTGGGGCTCCATGCAGATGTACTGTTCCGAATGAAGCCTAGTCTGAGCAGTTCATCAATTTGCTTCTTCAGTTCGGTCATCTCAGCTGGCGCCATCCTATAATGGGGTAATGATACTGGAGCGGCGCCGGGGTATAATTTTATTTCAAAGTCTATCTCCCTCTTGGGTGGCAATCCAGGGAGTTCTATTGGGAATACCTCGGCAAAATCTGCTACTACCGCCGGAAGTTCAACCGTTGGTGCCTTATCTAATCTGAGGTTGTTCAAGGCAAGATGGTTCAATTCCTCCTACAGTCTTCTAGGGATACCCTGCCTGTCAGCGTGTACCATGTACCGCTTTCCTTCGGGTGACCAAAATGTTACCCTACGGAGATGACAGTCAATATGGGCCTGATACGTAGTCAACCAATCCATACCAAATATGACATCATATTCTGCCATATCGATTACTAAATAATCAAACTCGAATCTGAATCCCGCGAGTTCCGTGTTCAATGCCTTACATATTAGTCCTAACGATGTGTCTCCGACGGGGGATACAATGGTGAGTGATGTGGACAAGTTTTGTACTAGTGTACCCGTGGCAGATATGAATGCAGCAGATATGAATGAATGTGATGCTCCAGAGTCAAATAAAGTAATAGCATAGGAACTACCAATTACAGCCATACCTTGCATCACTGAACGGTCCACTGCTACTGGAGATGGTATGGTGAATAGTCGTCCAGATCCCGCAGGTTTTGGTGCCCGCCCCGCCTGATTATATGTTCTGCCTCCCCGCGACTGTGTCGGTCTAGTTGGAGGGCGGAAAGGGCCCCTGAAGTTGGAGGGTCGGCTAGTTTGTGGACACTCTCTCTTGTAGTGGCCCTGTTGGCCACACTGATAGCAAGTGTTCCCACCCCGGGGAACCTGTGTGACTGATGTTGATGTAGAAGGCTGACTAGGGCGAAAGCCCCTGGTAGATCCAGTGGAGGGTGAGGGCCTGCTATGATTCGGGCGGAACTTCTTGTTGGGTTGGAATGTTCCCCGCCCACCTTGCCCTCGGCGGTTGTCGAACCGCACTATTTCATTTAGTTCCTTTTCTGCGATGGTGTCCCTGCTAACTACCCCTGCCAGTGTGGGCTCTTTGAAAATGGTTACTCTATTCTTGATGCTTGGCCGAAGGCCCCGTTCAAACTTACGGGCCCTTCGGTGTTCAGTATCCACCATATAGAACCCATAGATAGACAGTTTAAGAAATTCTCTGTGATACTCCGCCACTGTCATGTTGCCCTGTACCAGTGAGATGAAAGCTTCAGTCTGGCTCTCTCTTTCTTCCTCCGGAAAGAATTGTTCTAGGAAAGTGGCCGAGAACCACTCCCATGTCATGGGTATCCTTTCTCCCTCCGGTATCAATGCTTGTTGCTTTTCTACCACTTCCCACCAACTACCGGCATCCTCGATCAGTTGGGATGTGGCTAATAAAATCTTATCGGCAGTACCGGAAATCTGGAGCAAATTCAAGATTTGGTTGATCCTCTTTAACCAGTGTTCCGCTCCCACAGCCCCTTCCTTTCCTTTGAAGTAGGGAGGGCGCTGTTGTTGGAAGTCCTTGACCATCTTTCGTTTATTGGAGTCGGTGGCGGTCGCATTGCCGCTTGAATGTTGTTGTAGAGCAGAAGCGATTGCCGCTTGAACTATGTCTTTCAACTCGGGAGGTACACCTTCTACGTTGATACTATTTTGTCCCTCGGCTGTATGAGGTGGTGGTACCTCTTCTTCCTGTCGAGGGGGTGTTACCTCTCTCTCCACTCGGGGGTTGCGACGGGTTCTTCTCTTTGGCGGCATTTCCTAAGTCATTGCATAATATTCATTGCCTTAGTTCCTTCATAAAATTGTCATGTTCATAACTTAGAACATTTTTCCTAAGTATCAATTATTTCCTTCATTTTGGGGGAGAATTATTGATTAAGTATACTTCATTCTTGGGGGAAAAAATTCCTACGTATCGAAATATCGTTTCTTTCATTTGGGGAAGGTTGCCAAATAAGCATACTTGGTTTGGGGAAAACTTCCCATCTAGCTATGTTTGTCCATTTTTGTGAAATTGGGGGAAAATTTTCCTATGTTTGATAAATCTATCAATGTTATGTTTATTGTACTTCCCTTACTATCATTTTCTTACGTCAAATGTGGCGCTCAGATTGAACGTTTCAGTCTGAGTCGATCGAAGTAGATTAATCCGGCCCCCGTGCAGCGGACTCAGAAAAGTCGGTCAGTTGGGATTCTTAGCTGTCAGTGAGACATGCAACCGTCTTAATCCTACTTCGAGAGATTCATTCTTTCGATTTCGCTCTGATACCAACTGTAACGCCCCGCCCTTTTTCACCCATTTTCCGAAAAGCAGAGTCTATTTTTTTTTTTTTTAAATAGAAGAGTGAGAGAGGGCGCGGACGCCACGACGCGAGTTAAGTCCGAGCTTCTAAAGCCCAACCCTTAACTGGCCAACCCCACGCGTACGCGGAGCTAAGTCCACGAGAACGGTTCACGCGTAAGAAGTAAGCTCGCGGATTATAATTATTGCGGAACATGATAATAAAGTCTATCCTACCGGTTTTTAGATAGAAGGGAAGATACAATATTGAATTTACCAAAATGCCCCTATGTTCATAATTATATCACAAAATGTATCGTCCATAAGTAACGTCCAAAATCATCGCAAGAAATGTAAATTTATACAACCCGACAAGCTAAGTTACTTATAATTACATCTCCAAAATGTAAACATAACATAAACTAGGACTGCGCTTTCCAAGCTCCTAGGCTTGGCCTCCGGTATGTCCACCGCTTCCTGCCTCTCCTGCGTCATCAGCTAGGGTAGAAGTAGGGCGTTAGTCAACGCGCGCCTAGTAGGACTCCGAGTAGGGCTAGCACATGGATTAGTGATAACACATATACCGATAAAATAACATATAACAAAATACGTATGTGATGAATGCTATGTCATGGGTGCTTATGTCATGTGTCCCCACCCATTGTCCGTATGATCATACAATATCCTGTTTCCCCATGTTTGCTTCTCGGTCGCCCCGACTGAGCATAGACTCCGGTTATAGCCCTCAGACTATCCCCATGTCTGATTCTCGGTCGCCCCGACGGAGCATGGACTCCGATTATAGCCCTCAGGCAATCCCCATGTCTGATTCTCGGTCGCCCCGACGGAGCATGGACTCCGGTTTGTTTATTTTTTTCTGCCCATGCCATGCATGAGATGTAGGTGCATTATGCTATGTAGTATATAGATAGACCATAGTCGATATACCATACATAGTCATATGATGCATAATATTAAAAAATATAATCCATGATATTATCATGTAACTCATAAGTTAAAACTCATCATAGTACAAGTCCCATAAATCATAAATTATAATCATAAATCCATAATAAGCCAAGTCAAAGTAATTTAAAACACCATCATATATCCATCGCTTACAAAAAGGTAGGAATCCTACCGAATACCGTGTCGCGTTCCGTTACGCTTTCCGTTCGATAATCCAGTCGCCGATCGCGTACCGTTTTACGACGTCCGATACCTTATTACATTTACCGAATTAGTCCATACGTCATCCATGGTTAAGTTCTTAACTAATTATAACCCTAGATCCATTCAATGATCTTTAAATACATTATAAGTTTATCGAAAATCGGCCCTTAACTTAGCCCATTATCCATTGGTTTGATCACATACATAAATCCGATTTGGACCATTTTAGATATTTCCAATTTGCGGCCTAAAATGCAGCAACTAATCGCTTCACTTAACCATTCACAAAATATCCGATTTTTAGGTCTAATCCCTATAGGGTTCGCCCATGTACCATGGCCGAACCCATGGTTCTTCAATGTGGCCACTTATTACGGTTTTGCCACTCTCCTTCCATGGTAAATCATCCATTCATTTATGTGCATTCTAAGTCCAAGATTCATTCATACTTAGGTCTATTCAATCATGACCTAACATCATAAAATCAGCCATCTAATATTTAATTTTGAAAAATATTTACTCCCACACCTAATTCCACATTTTGGCCTAAGGTGTGGCCCACATATCATTTTTATAAATCCATCAAAATCTAGTATTCTTCTACATTATTTTCCATTTATTAAATCCACTAATCACTACCCTAAGGTTCACCTTTATGGATACCATTTTCAAAGACTAAGTTTTGTCCCAAAATAATCCATCTAAATTTTCATTTCCATTAAAAAGATTACCACACACCATACTTACTCATCTATCCAAATTCCCATTCTTCATGTTATTTTCCATGCCTAAAAATCTCAAACCATTACCATAGGGTTCGGCCATACACCATGGCCGAACCCATGGTTCATGGCCCACCTTTCTTAGAGCCATTTAAGACCAAAGTTCTATGAATATTTGTCCATGATTTTTTTCTTGTTAAAAATTCCATTTAAAATCATTAATATCATTCATTTGGTCCATTTAAAACTTGTGTCACACATTTTGGAAATCCATTTACAACTATCATTTTCTCCATCATTTTCCATCTTTCTATTTATAAAATAATTAACCATCACCATAGTTCCATAAAAAAATTCTAAAACATCATCCATGGATTTCATCATAAAAACTTTTTCCAAAAATTTGCCTACATTTATCCCTTGAAACCCTAACCATTCTCCATCATTTCCAACCTTAAAAACCATTATTTAAGAACCCTAACCCTCATAATCACTAACTATGGGGTTCGGCCACCTTGTATGGCCGAACCCTATAGTCCATGATTTCCTAAAAATGTCATGCCTCCATTATTTAAAATCATAAATCACTAATGTTTTCTCATTTAAAAACCTAAGTCTCATTAACCATTCTTCAAAATTTCAAACCTTAACATCTTAATAAATTCATCACCATTTACCATGGGGTTCGGCCATGCTACATGGCCGAACCCTAAGGTCTATCCAATCCATCAAAATTTCCATTTTCCTATGCTTAATAAAGACTTATAACAATTCCATTTAAAATTTCCATGCTTCCATTTCTTAATCCATTCCTCCATTTTTCATCCATTTCTTATCTTATCTTTTGATCTTAGATCCATGGCCCACAACATTTTTGGCCATGTTTAGTCTAAGAAATGGATTCCACATCCTATCTTTAAAAAAAACATAAACTCTTGTTTAAGAAATTCTTACCGCACCGACGACTCCTCCGGTCCTTCTTTCTTTTTCCTTAGCCCTTTCTCCTTCTTTCTTCTTGATGATCGGCTAGATGAGCTTGATCAATGGTGGGACATGCTTGGATTGGCTAAGGTAAATGAGGTTAGGTTAAGAGAGAAAGAGAGTATGGAGATGAGGTGAGATCTTCAAGGTTCTTGATTGGGGTGGCCCAAGACCTATCTTTTTCTTCTCTTTTCCTCCTCTTTCTTTCTAAGTTTTTCTTCTAAGTTTCCTTTCCTCCTCTCTTGCAAGGTGAGGGACGAATTTCATGTGTGTGTGGGGAGATAGAGTGAAAATGGTTAGTTTGACATGAGATGGAGGTGGTTGGAGTGGTCTTCATTCAAGCATTAACTTTCTCAACAACCAAGCATGGGTTGGCTTGACTTTGGTGGTGGTGGTTGAGACCCAACCACCATTCAAGCCCATGGTTTTAATTTGTGTTTTTGAGGTGGTTTGTGTTTGTTGGAGTGGTTTTGACCATTTAACCATTTGACCATTTTAATCTTAGGTTGATTAACTTAGATCACCTTGATCCCTTGATTAATTTATTCAATCACTTTCTATTTAATTTAATCCCATTAATTTCCCTCCATGATCCACCCATGGTTGACCAAGTCAACCATGGTGGTCGGCCCCACTATTCCTGTAACGCCCCGCCCACTCCGATAATTTCAGAGACTAAATTTTTTTTTTAAATAAACATCGGAAGAGAGCGGGCGGCGTCACGACGCGAGTTAAGTTCAGACTACCCAAGTCTGAACCTTAACTGGCCACCCATGTGTACATGGAATAGACCATGATAATGAATCACACATAGAACTAACATCAACATGCGGAATAATCTAGATTAATTGCGGAATAGAAAGACGAGATAGCAAGTAACAGTCCTAAACATTACTTATCATAGATCAAACATCCAAATGTTATCAACCTACTCAAACCATAGCAAGTAGTGAATTATTACATGTCCCACATAAGTATTCAAAAGACAGTAATATAAAGTAGTTCAGTCCTTCATTCAAGCACTTAAGCTTGGCTCCCCTCCCGGTCAACGACCTTTCCGTTCCCTTTGCTTGTACC
Organism: Chimonanthus praecox; assembly: GCA_022113865.1. Classification (NCBI taxonomy): domain Eukaryota; kingdom Viridiplantae; phylum Streptophyta; class Magnoliopsida; order Laurales; family Calycanthaceae; genus Chimonanthus; species Chimonanthus praecox. Next base: position 25,894,722 of record CM039091.1, read on the forward strand.
TGCAATCTCCTCTGAGGATAGAATTAGGGCGTTAGATCAACGCGCCCAGTAGGTTCCCGAATCAGGGCTACCACATGTTAGCATATAAAACATGCATATACATATCATAATATATGATCATCAAAACAGGTAAAACAATGCTATGATGTATGCACATGCAATGAGACTCCCCCATCATGTACATCCATAGCCATCACTTGTCGTGCCATGCACCGACAAGATAAATCACAATACAACTTCCATCTCTTCATCACTGACTGATTCATATCACGTATTAGTCCTCCTGGCGGGACTCTCTTCGCCCAAGGAGACCATTGTGACTATGATCATCATGTTACTCTTCCTGGCGGAACTCTCATCGCCTAAGGAGGACGTAACCCATAATTGTAACACTGTAGAACCTCATTCATCATCCCATGACCATGCATGAGATGCCAATGCCTGTATGCCATTTTGTCAATGCATAATATATCATTTGATACACATATAATAAAATAAGAATCTCATAAGAAAACTGGGTAAATCTGTGGTTACAAGTAGGTAGGAAACCTACTGAAGAATCACTTTAGTAACTGATCTTTCTTTCGCGTCACCCGGTCACGACTCGCGCGTCGTTCGACTTCCGGTACCTTATCCATATATCAATCAGCAAGTCATAACTTATTCAATCACATCTACGACCCATCCACATCATGTGGGGTTCGGCCATGCCCATGGCCGAACATCATCAACTTAGAGTTTGTCATTTTATGGGATTCGGCCCTATACTTGGCCGAATCTTGTATTCCCACTCTTCCATCATCAAATGGTTCTCCATTACAATACTTTAAACCCTTTATAAAATCATGGGAATAATATCAAACACTATGAACTTAGTCCATTTATTCCAAAAACAGCCCATGGGGTTCGGCCATGCACATGGCCGAACCCAATGGTTCTCTTGATCTGATTGATCCATCAATTACCCATGATTTGAATCAGTAATCTTAACCCTAATATTGACATGGTTCAGCCCTACATTGGCCAACCAATAACAACAAGTTAAACTTCACCAAATTACATCAAAACCATATTTTATATGGTTTTAAACTCATCAAAATCATCAAATACTAAATGGGGTTCGGCCATCCAAGGTGGCCGAACCTCATGTCTATGTTTTGTTCTTTCAAACATGTTTTTAGGTGTCATAGTATCAGTATAACTTTGCTGCCTTATTACCTCTCAAGACCATCCAACTAAGTTCATCAATTTGTCCAAATGACCATCAAACTTCGTGGGATTCGGCCATCCAAGATGGCCGATCCTGATGGTCCAATTCATCAATTTTAAACCGTTGATTTAGACCCATGGTACCTTCAGTCCTTATGTCATTCAGATCCATGTTTTTAACCTCTTTAAAACATGCATTTGAATCTCAATAAAACTCAAAAACAGTCCACCAAAAACTCCATGGTTTCCATGTTTCAAAACATGAAAACCAACCTAACTTTTGCATGGGGTTCGGCCCTCCATGGTGGCCGAACCCAATGGTCATCTTTACCATTTTAAAGCCTCTCTTAATCAAGGTTAAAACCTTGGTGTATTCGGCCATAACCATGGCCCAATTCACCCCATTCATTCCATGTTATTAAACCAAATAACACATAAATACTTACCAAATTTTCCAAGTTTTCTTCTTGTCTTTGATCCTTGATTTCTCCCTTTTATTTTCTTCTTTCTTTCCTTAATTCCTTGCTGGTTTAGGCTTGATTAACTGATGCCAAACCTCTGCTGTTCAGCCAAGAAAACGAATTGGAGAGAGGGAGAGAGAGATGGGAATTCTTGGATTCTTTGGTGTGAAAAACGGCCATGTATGGTTAGGTTTTCTTTTATAGTTTCAGCCCCCCAACTCCCATTCATCCTCCCTCATTAATGTTGTTAAAAATGATGGGGCAAAGGGTGTTAACCAAGACACCTCTTGGTGCCAAACATTGCACCCCTTGGTGCCAAACATTGTATCACATGGGAAATGAACCAATGCAACCCTTCATGAAGAGGTGCCGCCCAACCTTGGTGTCTTTGGGCTTTGCCAAAGCACCCTTTCATACCAACGGCTGAGATTAATTCAGATTAATTGTTGTGTGAGAATACAACTCATTTCCATCTCCTCTTGACTCACCTAACTCGGAATATTTTTATTCTAAACCAACTCATCCAACTCATCACTTTTAATGCACTAAGTTTGAGTCAACTCATCTCTTAATCCAATTCATTTCAAATCAACCCAACTCAAGTTGAATTAACTCACACTTGAGTTCAATTGAGGGCCCACACGGTCATCCGTGGTCAAACTGGTCAACCCGACCCATTGGGTCCCCCCTTTAGCTCCTTGACCCATTTTTTTTTACTCTATGACTCAATTATGGTATTTTGGTCATTTGTAAGTGGTTTTCTCATATGGATCATGCCTACCCATTTCTTCTCTACTTGATTTCCAATCAAATAGGCTTAACCCTATTTAATTTAAGCTTACACAATGGTCAAATCATCCATTTTGACCCATTTAGTCATTTCCAACCCAATTGATGTACATAACCCATCCAAATCAACTTGATATACATATAATGTGCTCATACGACCTTAATTTGAGCAATAGGCCCCAACATTTCTTATTTTGACATCACAAAATAATTAATTTAATAATTCAGGGGCATTTTCGTAATTTTTCATTTTATTGAAAAATTGGGGTGTTACAATTCCTGGGTCCACACTGTAACGCCCCGCCCTCTCTGAGAATTTCAGAGTCCATTTTTTTTTTTAAAGCAATAATAAAACATCAAAAGAGAGCGGGCGGCGTCACGACGCGAGTTAAGTTCAGACTACCCAAGTCTGAACCTTAACTGGCCACCCATGTGTACATGGAATAGACCATGATAGTGAATCACACATGGAATTAACGTCAACATGCGGAATAATCTAGATTAATTGCGGAATAGAAAGACGAGATAGCAAGTAACAGTCTTAAAATATAAATACATAGATCAACCATCCAAAGGTTATTATCCTAATCAAACCATAGCAAATAACGAATTATTACATGTCCAACAATAGTATTCAAATGACAGTAATATAACGTAATCCAAATCCATCATTAAAGCACTTAGGCTCAGCTCCCCTCCCAGTCAATGACCTTTCCTTTCCCCTTGCTTGTACCTGCAATCTCCTCTGAGGATAGAATTAGGGCGTTAGATCAACGCGCCCAGTAGGTTCCCGAATCAGGGCTACCACATGTTAGCATATAAAACATGCATATACATATCATAATACATGATCATTAAAAACAGATAAAACGATGCTATGAAATATGCACATGTAATGAGCATCCCCCATCATGTACTTTCATAGCCATCACTTGACGTGCCTTGCACCGACAAGGTAAATTACAACACACTTTCATCTCTTCTATAAGCGATGTACATGTAATGAGCAACCCCCATCATGTACCATCGTAGCCATCACTTGACGTGCCTTGCACCGACAAGGTAAATTACAACAACATTCATCTCTTCTATACAATATGTACATGCAATGAGCAACCCCCATCATGTACATTCGTAGCCATCACTGTAGAACTTCATTCATTATCCCATGACTATGCATGAGATGCCAATGTCTGTATGCCATTTGTTAATGCATAGTATATCATTTGAAACACATATGTTAAAACAAGAGTATCATAAGAAAACTGGGTAAAAACCGTGGTTACAAGTAGGTAGGAAACCTACTGAAGAATCACTTCAGTAACTGATCTTTCTTTCGCGTCACCCGGTCACGACTCGCGCGTCGTTCGACTTCCGGTACCTTATCCATATATCAATCAGCAAGTCATAACTTATTCATTCACATCTACGACCCATCCACATCATGTGGGGTTCGGCCATGCCCATGGCCGAACATCATTAACTTAGAGTTTGTCATTTTATGGGATTCGGCCCTATACTTGGCCGAATCTTGTAGTCCCACTCTTCCATCATCAAATGGTTCTCCATTACAATACTTTAAACCCTTTACAAAATCATGGGAATAATATCAAACACAAACTATGAACTTAGTCCATTTATTCCAAAAACAGCCCATGGGGTTCGGCCATGCACATGGCCGAACCCAATGGTTCTCTTGATCTGATTGATCCATCAATTGCCCATAATTTGGATCAGTAATCTTAACCCTGATATTGACATGGTTCAGTCCTACATTGGCCAACCAATAACAACAACTTAAACTTCACCAAATTACATCAAACACCATATTTTATATGGTTTTAAACTCATCAAAATAATCAAATACTAACATGGGGTTCGGCCATCCAAGGTGGCCGAACCTCATGTCTATGTTTTGTTCTTTCAAACAAGTTTTTAGGTGTCATAGTATCAGTATAACTTTGCTGCCTTATTACCTCTCAAGACCATCCAACTAAGTTCATCAATTTGTCCAAATGACCATCAAACTTTGTGGGATTCGGCCATCCAAGATGGCCGATCCTGATGGTCCAATTCATCAATTTTAAACCGTTGATTTAGACCCATGGTACCTTCAGTCCTTATATCATTCAGATCCATGTTTTTAACCCAGTTTAAAACATGCATTTGAGTCTCAATAAAACTCAAAAACAGTCCACCAAAAACTCCATGGTTTCCATGTTTCAAAATATGAAAACCAACCTAACTTTTACATGGGGTTCGGCCCTCCATGGTGGCCGAACCCAATGGTCATCTTTACCATTTTAAAGCCTCTCTTAATCAAGGTTAAAACCTTGGTGTATTCGGCCATAACCATGGCCCAATTCACCCCCATTCATTCCATGTTATTAAACCAAATAACACATAAAATACTTACCAAATTTTCCAAGTTTTCTTCTTGTCTTTGATCCTTGATTTCTCCCTTTTATTTCTTCTTTCTTTCCTTAATTCCTTACTGGTTTAGGCTTGATTAACTGATACCAAACCTCTGCTGTTCAGCCAAGAAAACGAATTGGAGAGAGGGAGAGAGAGATGGGAATTCTTGGATTCTTTGGTGTGAAAAACGGCCATGTATGGTTAGGTTTTCTTTTATAGTTTCAGCCCCCCAACTCCCATTCATCCTCCCTCATTAATGTTGTTAAAAACGATGGGGCAAAGGGTGTTAACCAAGACACCTCTTGGTGCCAAACATTGCACCCCTTGGTGCCAAACATTGTATCACATGGGAAATGAACCAATGCAACCCTTCATGAAGAGGTGCCGCCCCCTTGGTGTCTTTTGGCTTTGCCAAAGCACCCTTTCATACCAACGGCTGAGATTAATTCAGATTAATTGTTGTGTGAGAATACAACTCATTTCCATCTCCTCTTGACTCACCTAACTCGGAATATTTTTATTCTAAACCATCTCATCCAACTCATCACTTTTAATGCACTAAGTTTGAGTCAACTCATTTCTTAAATCCAATTCATTTCAAATCAACCCAACTCAAGTTGAATTAACTCACACTTGAGTTCAATTGAGGGCCCACATGGTCACCCATGGTCAAACTGGTCAACCCGACCCGTTGGGTCCCCCCTTTAGCTCCTTGACCCGTTTTTGACTCTATGACCCAATTATGGTATTTTGGTCATTTGTAAGTGGTTTTCCCATATGGATCATGCCTACTACCCATTTCTTCTCTACTTGATTTCCCATCAAATAGGCTTAACCCTATTTAATTTAAGCTTACACAATGGTCAAATCATCCATTTTGACCCATTGGGTCCAATTGAGCCCTTTGACCCATTTAGTCATTTCCAACCCAATTGATGTACATAACCCATCCAAATCAACTTGATATACATATAATGTGCTTATACGACCTTAATTTGAGCAATAGGCCCCAACATTTCTTATTTTGACATCACAAAATAATTAATTTAATAATTCAGGGGCATTTTCGTAATTTTCCATTTTATTGAAAAATTGGGGTGTTACACACACGCCACCTCAATGGGTGAGGTGGAGGTGGGCCCCATTGGCCATGTTGCATTGGTCCATTTATCACCTAACTTAGGTGATTTAAATTTTATTAATTGTATCCCTTTTATTGGATCATCATTGGGCCCATGGCCCAATTTGATTCTTGTCTTACCCCTTTATCTTAGGGCTTAGTTACCTTGGCCCATTGGGTCCCACATGGCTCTTTGACCCAAATTGACCATCTTTGACCCGATTACTTACCATTGACCAATTACATGTATCAATTCCAATTCAAGGTTTATTGGGTAACCATTGGGCCCATGGCCCAATTAGATCCCCTCCTTTTCCACTTACCTTAGGGTTTGAATCGATTTTGATCCATTGGGCCCCACATGGCTATCGGGCCCACTTTGACCATCGTTGACCCAATTAGTCCTCATTGACGCCTTTAATGGATTTCATCCAACCCATGGCCCAATTGGGCCATCCTTGGGCCATTGTCCCAAAATTTGGTCCATTTGGCATTTTATTATATCAAATTTCAAATTAAAATGAATAAATGCCAATATATATATTTATCAAAAATTCAGGTTATTACATGGTTAGTGAATCTTTAATGGATTTAAGTTATGGATAAATTTAGACTTAAAATATACATGGATGGGTGAATGATTAAACATGGAAGAGAGAATGGCAAAGTGGTAATTATTAGCCACATTGAAGAACCCCGGATTCGGCCATGGGACATGGCCAAACCCCATGTGTGTTGGACATGAAAATGGGTGCATAAAGATGACCTTGTGAATGATTAAACTAAGCTTGGGGTTGATGCATTTTAGTCTCACAAATGAGAATGCTAAGGGGCAAAAATTTGGAAATATGATGTGTTTAAATCAATAGAAATGAGGCTAAGTTTAGGGTTGATTTTTTAATGATCTTGTAACATGGTTAGGGATCATTAATGGACCTAGGTTGTGGATCAATTTTGGGCTTAAATAGGCATGAATGAATGAGTAATTGGTTATGTAAAGGGGTAGTGGCACAAATGGTAATTATTGGCTAAAATGAAGAAACCACTAAAATATGATTTATGGGCTTGGAAATGGGACAATATGGACTAATTTGGTAATTTAATAAGGTGTCGGATAGCGCGAGCGGTACGCGAGTTGGTAGCCTGATTGTCGGATGAAAACGGAAAAAGGACGTGAATCGGTAATCGGTAGGATTCCTACCTATTTGTAAGCCATGGATGTGTGATGGTATTTTTGTCATATTTTATTGATTTTATTATTTATCTTATGATGGGCTTTTACAATTATGGATGCTATGTTTAAGATGGATTTTATTTAATGGCTATGAACTATGATTAAGGTTATGCATTATAAATTAAGGTTATGTATGATATCTTAAGGTTATGAGTTATAGATATTACATAGCATAATGCATTACATCTCATGCATGGAAAAAAATAAACAAACCGGAGTCCATGCTCCGTCGGGGCGACCGAGAACAGGCATGGGGACACCTTGACGAGGCTTTGCCGTCAAGGGGGATATTTTGCGGTTGGACATGTCTTGACGAGGTGTTTCCGTCAAGAGGGATATGACAGTATATGGCAGGAATGATGGGTGGGATTCATAATATAGACACCCAGGGCATGGCATACATCATATATTTTCACTATACGTGGTTTATCAATTTTCATTGGGTTATTATCAGTATGTTGTTATTACTAATCCATGTGCTAGCCCTACTCGGAGTCCTACTGGGCGCGTTGTTCTAACGCCCTACTTCTACCCTAGCTAAGAATGCAGGAGATGGAGGACCGGAAGGGAGAGACGGAAGCCAAGCTTAAGAGCTTGGGAAGGCAGACTAGTTATTTTGTTTAAGTTGAATTAATTCATTTTGGAAATGTGTAATTGTATAATTTAGCTTGTCGGAAATGTAATAACTTAGATGGCTTGCTATGTTGTATATTTTATTTTGGACAGTGCAGTCCAGTGGAATTTTAGTAATTACATGGATCTTACTTCCATGCTATCTGAAAAATTGGTAGGATAGTTCTATGATCATCCGCATTTATTTTTATGTTCTGTGAGCTTACTTGCTACGCGTGAACCGTACTCGTGGACTTATGTTCCACGCACGCGTAGGGTTGGCCAGTTAAGGGCCGGGCTTTTGAAGCTCAGAACTTAACTCGCGTCGTGACGTCCGTGCCCTTTGTCACTTTATCACTTAAAAAAAAAAATGTACTCTGATTTTACGGTGAAAAGGGGCGGGGGTTACAGAATTGAATTGTTCAGTTCCATAACACCCTTTGTTCTGTCTCAGTTATTCGGACAAGCCTTTCGACGTAGGATACGTCGCTTTGCACTTCTATATCTTACACATTCAACACGTGCGAGGGGTCCGGATTGTATTTCCTTAACATAGAAACATGGAACACATAGTGACATGATGACAACTATGGAGGGAGTATCAAACGATAGGCTACTTCCCCCACCCTCTCATGAATTGGAAAGGGTCCCACAAATCTGGGTGACAGCTTCCCTTTTTTCCAAATCGTATGTGTCCCTTTCGTGGTGAGACTTTCAAGAACACTAAGTATCCCACTTCAAACTCAAGAAATCTCCTTCTCTTATCAGCGTAGCTCTTCTGACGACTCTGTGCAGTGAGTAGATGTTGTCGTATCACCTTAATTTGTTCCGTGGTCTCTGCAACTAGCTCAGGTCCAATAAGTGCAGGCTCACCAGCCTCTGTCCAACACACGGGTGATCTACAGGGTCTACCATATGATGCCTCAAATGGAGCCATCTTGAGGCTTGCCTGGTAATTGTTGTTGTATGAAAACTCAACTAGCGGTAAATGATCTTCCCAACCACCCTTGAAGTCTAACATGCAAGCTCTCAGCATATCCTCCAACGTCTGTATTGTTCTTTCTGACTGACCGTTAGTCTGAGAATAAAAAGCTGTGTTGATTAACAAGTTTGTTCCCATAGCCGACTGCATACTCTGCCATAGTCTGCCAGTGAATCTACCATCTCTGTCGGATACAATCGTTCTGGGTATACCATGTAGCTTGATGATGTCCTTGATATATCGCCGTCCCAAAGTCTCAGACCAGTATGTCATCTTGATTGGAAGGAAATGTGCAGACTTGGTTAGACGGTCCACTACAACCCAGATTGCGCTGTTACCCTTTGAAGACCATGGCAATCCTGTCACAAAGTCCATGGAAATATGTTCCCATTTTCTGTAACGCCCCGCCCTTTCCAAGAAATATCAGAGTCTAATTTTTTTTTTTTAAATAATAAAACATCGGAAGAGAGCGTGCTGCGTCACAACGCGAGTTAAGTTCAAACTACTCAAGTCTGAACCTTAACTGGCCACCCATGTGTGCATGGACTAGACCATGATAATGAATCGCACATGGAACTAACAACAACATGAGGAATAAACTAGACTAACTGCGGAATAGAAAGACTAGATAGCAAGTAACAGTCTCAAACATTAATTAACATATATCAACCATCCAAAGTTATTAACCTAATCAGACCAAGCAAGTAATGACTTATTACATGTCCAAACAAAATATAGTTCAAATGACAGTAATAAAAAGAAGTCCAGTCCAACATTCAAGCGCTTAGGCTTGGCTCCCCTCCCGGTCAACGACCTTTTCTTTCCCTTTCCTTGTACCTACATTCTCCTCTGTGGATGGAATTAGGGCGTTAGATCAACGCACCCAATTGGTTCCCGATCAGGGCTACCACATGATTAGCATATAAAACATGCATATATATCATAGTACATGATTAGTAAAAAAAGGTAAAACAATGCTATGAAGTATGCACATGCAATGAGACCCTCCCATCATGTACATTCATAGCCATCACTTGACGTGCCTCTCACCGACGAGGTAAATTACAATACACATCAATCTCCTCATCATTGACTTGATTCATATCACGTATTAGTCCTCCTGGCGGGACTCTCATCGCCTAAGGAGACCATTGTGACTATGATCATCATGTTACTCTTCCTGGCGGGACTCTCATCGCCTAAGGAGGACGTAACTCATAAATTACAACACTGTAGAACCTCATTCATCATCCCATGTCTGTGCATGAGATGCCAATGCTTGTATGCCATTTGTTAATGCATAATATATCATTTGAAACCACATAAAATAAACAAGAGTCTTATACAGAAAACTGGGGTAAAACTGTGTTTACAAGTAGGTAGGAAACCTACAGAAACTTCGTTTAAGTGTCTGTTCCTTTTTGAGCTTCACCCGATCACGACTCGCCCGTCGTTCACGTTCCGTTACCTTGTTACGTAAAAAAAAATCAATACTTAATCTACTTGATTCCTAATCAAGTTTTAGGTCTCATATACCAACTTGTGGGGTTCGGCCATCCCCATGGCCGAACCTCACCCACTTTGGAATTTAATCTTCCTTTTTCATTTGATAAACATTTCATACTTCTAACATGTCTTGGTAGGGTTCGGCCATATACCATGGCCGAACCATTCCACTTGGGCTTTGGCCCACCAATCAATTCCTTTGGTCAATCTTTTCATATTGAACTTTGACTAGTATTACGGTTTTGCCATTGACCTTAAACCATATTGAAACAACATCCATAACTATTCCACCTTAGTGGGGTTCGGCCATACCACTTGGCCGAACCTCACCACCTTACTTTGGTCCTTTACATCATTCATACATACATCTCCCATTCATTATGAATTATCACAAAGTCCATCAAATAATCGTTGATGGGGTTCGGCCATGTCGCATGGCCGAACCTCATCCTATAGATTTTTATCCACAATCCATCATTATCAATGGTTGATTTTCTTACACATAGACCATAATTTATCATGTATGACTCCTTAATTAAAACAATCATAAACTCCCATCCAAAACAACCCATTTATTTCAAAACAGCCCCATGGGGTTCGGCCATGCACATGGCCGAACCCAATGGTTCCCTTGATCTGATTATCACCATGATTATTCATGGTTTAATCATGCTAACTCGGCCATGAATTAAACATGGTTCAGCTGTATAGTAATCTTCCAAAACAGTAACATGTTAATCCATTTATTGCCATAAGAACACCATATCTTCATATGGTTTTTAACTCACCAAAATCATCAAAACTTACATGGGGTTCGGCCATCCAAGGTGGCCGAACCCTATGTCCATGTTTTAGTATTTTAAACATGTTTTAGGTGTCATTTATTCATATAAAAACCAGTACATTATTGCTGCATTTTTACCTCTCAAAACCATCCAATAAATTCATCTCTTTGTCTAAATGACCATCAAACTTTATGGGATTCGGCCATCCAAGATGGCCGATTCAAATGGTCCATTTTATCAGTTTTAAACCACTGTTTTAAACCCATAATACCTTCAGTCCTTATGTCATTCAGATCCATGTTTTTAACCCTTTCTAAAACATGCATTTGAATCTTAAATAAAACCCAAAAACAGTCCACCAACTTCATGGTATATATGTTTCAAACACCTCAAAACCAAGCCATCATTTGCATGGGGTTCGGCCCTCCATGGTGGCCGAACCCTATGAACTTTGGTTTTGAATTTGTTTATCATTCATCTAGGTCTAAATCAAACTTCCTTATTTATTTTTTAACCTTTTTTAAACATACATTTTAAATCATCTAAAAACAGTCCATAAAACTCCATGGTTTTCATGTTTCAAAACATGAAAACCACCAATGTTTTACATGGGGTTCGGCCCTCCATGGTGGCCGAACCCAATGGTTATTTTTACCATTCTTAAACCTCTGTTAATCAAGGTTAAAACCTTGGTGTATTCGGCCATAACCATGGCCCAATACACACCTCATTTGTTCCATGTTATTAAACCAAAATAACATAAAAATACTTACCAAACTTCCAATCTTTCTTCTTGCCTTTGGTCCTAGTTTTCTCCCTTTTTTTTTTCTTCCTTTATTTTACTGTTTTGTGCTTGATCTACTGGTGCAAAACCCTCTGATGTTCCAGCTAGGAAGAAAAACGAATTGGAGAGAGGGAGAGAGAGATGGAAATCTTAAGATTTTCAATGTGAAAATCGTCCAAATGGGTGGTTTATCACTTTTGTAATTCAGCCACTTAATCCATTGATTTCCCTCATAAACTCTTGTTCATTTCAATGAGACACCTGCTGCCAGTCAAAGCACCCATTGGCACTACCCAATGTAACCATTCAACTCCCCAAGCAACGCCTCCCATTTTCATGTGTTTCATTTAAAATTTAACATGGAAAACACCCCAACAAGTCCCCAACGTGTGGGACTTGTTTTGGTGGTTAAGACTAAGCCAAACTCCTCCTATTCTTTACAGTCCCATTGACTTCCACTTTGACTCACCCAACTCACATGTCCAACTCACCTCATTAATTGACAAACATTTAATGCATTTGAATCAACTTATTTTTAATTCAAATTAAATAAAATCAGTTCCACTTAACCTGATTTAACTCACCATTGAACTCATTTGTGGGCCCACACGTTCGGCTGTGGTAAACAAAGTCAACCAGACCCGTTGGGCCCCCCTTTAGCTCTTTGACCCATTTTTGACTCCATGACCCAATTATGGGTATTTTGGTCATTTGTAATTGGTTTTTACATGTGGATCAGGCCTACCCATTTTTACTCCACTTGATTTCCAATCAAATGAGCTTAACCCCATTTAATTTAAGTTCACACATCGGTCAAATAATCCAATAAGACCCGTGGGTCCCATTTGGGCCTTTTGACCCATTTAGCCATTTTTGACCCAATTGATGTATATTACCCATCCAATCAAACTTGACATTCATAATGTGCTCATATGATCTTAATTTGAGCAATGGGTCCCACCATTTCCTTGCTTAACATCACAAAATAATTAATTTAACACATCAGGGGCATTTTCGTAATTATCCACTTCATTGAGAAATTACCCATCCAATCAAACTTGAAAATCATAATGTGCTCATATGATCTTAATTTGAGAAATGGGCCCCACCATTTCCTTACTTATCATCACAAAATAATTAATTTAACACATCAGGGGCACTTTCGTAATTATCCACTTCATTGAGAAATTGGGGTGTTACATTTTCATTTAGGCACAGGTAGAGGTTTGAGCATTCCTGGCTGCTTCTGATGTTCTGTCTTGACTTGTTAACAAGTAAGGCAGTGAGAGACAAAGTCAACTACATCTCTTTTGAGTCCATGCCACCAATAATGTCTTTTCAGGTCATGGTACATTTTGGTGCTACCTGGATGAATAAAGAGTTTTGTTTGATGAGCTTCATCAGAAACTCTCTTCTGTAGCTTTGAGGCACAGATGTCCTGCCTCAAAATAAGAGAACTTGTCCAGGTCGTAATTCCCATTCTGGTATATCTTCCCCAATTGACATTTTAGCCCATATTTCCTCCACTTCCAGATCTGTCCGCTGTTCTTGCTCAATCTTGGAAACCATGCTGGACCATACCATCAGATTATACATACTCCCACGGTCCTTGATGTACAAATTGAATTCCCAGATGGTTGTCAACATTTCCCATTGCTTCATAATCAAATTGGCCACGGTTGCATGGGACATGCGACTGAGGGCATCCGCCACTTTGTTCGCCTTGCCAGAATGATATCGTAGTGCAAACTCATAATCTTGTAGATATTCCATAAATCTGCGCCGCCTCATACTGAGTTCCTTCTGATCAAACAGATAATTTAAATTCTTATGGTCAGAAAATACTTCAAATTTCTCACCATATAGGTAGTGTCTCCAGTTTTTTAGAGCGAAGACCATTGCAGCTAATTCCAAATCATGAGTGGGATAGTGGCGTTTATGAATTTTCAGTTGCCTTGACCCGTATGCGACTATATGATGACTTTGAGTGAGAGAACACCCAAGTCCTTCTCCTGAAGCATCATAATATACTTCATATCCATTGCCTTTTTTCCGGCAAAATCAGAATAGGAGCAGTTGTAAGATTCGGTTCCAGATCCTCAAATCTTCGATTGCATACATCCTGTATATTTTTTTCGTTTAATAAATAAAAGTGAGAGAGAGCGAGAACGTCATGATGTGAGTCCAGGTTTCCAAAACCCGACCCTTAACTGGCCACACGCACAAACTCCACTAAGACATTTCACACGCTAACAATTAACTACGGAAATATTATATGAATAGAATATTATCCATATCCATGATATTAATAAGCAAGGAAGCCAGTCACTATTAAATTAATTGAAACTTAAATATCCAAAACCACATCCAACCATAACAAAGTAATCCAAGTTATTACAATCCCAAAATTAACAGTTCTCCTAACACATCAATTCAAAATTAATAATGTAAAATCAGCATAAACTGCCCAAGCTCCTATGCTTGGCTTTCTTCACGTCCCATGTCTTTTCCATTCCCTATTCCATCATCTATAGGATTGAAGTAGGGCGTTAGCCAATACACCCAGTAGGAACTCCAAATAGGGTTATGTACACATAGGTTCAATATAAAATCAGAATAAGAACATTCTATCAAAACTGTAAAACATCTCATAATACCAAAAACAGTGCATGATAATCATATCCAAATAATGTTAATGTATGTGTTATGTCATGGGTGTCATATGCCAATGATCCCTCACCCAATCTCCATATCCAATCACAATACAAATCATATCAATAGTTTCCTTGATAAATAAAACCATATCAAGGTGTTCCCTTGGCCATTTATGTTCTCAGTGTTTTGTGACGGCACCACTAGGTCACTGTTATACCTCCCCACATATGTTAATCGGAATTACCGATGGACCATGGACTCCTCCCTCTACGCAGGGTTTTTGGACTGCTTACCCCGGAGCTCTTTGGCCCAAATTACGTCGTACCCTTATCTAGCAATCCCGGACAAGGCTAAAATATCAATGGTTCACATAGCTTCTTTCAAGGTAGTTTTCAAGCCCCATGTCATGTCCGGACAGCTTATAACTTGGCTTGCAGTCCCATGTACTCCCTCCCATGCCATGCATGAGATCATGAATGCAATGATGCCATTTCATTTCAAATCACATGTTACCATCGAAAACAATTCATAATCATATACATTAATTTAATCAAAGCAAGTCACCATGTTTGGAAATACAAATCAGTAACACAATACATATAAGATCCACATGTATTTCAATATCCTAGCAAATTCCAGAATACTATCTTCGCTATTTGTGAAGACACCATACGACGATCACGTCACAACGAATCGCTAACCCTTTGCAAAATCTCTTTACCTTATTACATTTAATCACACATATAAATCAATCTGACTATCCATTTAACTTTCATCATCCCTCATATCCTTCCAGACAAACTGAAGTTTCTGAAAGATTATTAAAAATTTAAACTTTTCATTTCAGTTGACTGAATCATGCCCTTATACTGTTCTCTGTCTTACCCGCAAACTTTCAGCCTACTGAAATACACTTTCAGTTGGCTGAAACCCAACTCTGTACTGTTATTCCTTGACTCGCTAACCTTTTAGTCGACTGAATCATAGATTCAGTCAGCTGACTCTGAGTCAAACCCTCTGTATTCTCTGTCAATCCTTTTTCAGTAGACTGAATCACAAATTCAGTCCGCTGACTTTGGATCAGATTAAATGTGTGTTCGGCCAACAAAGATTCAGTTGACTGAATCCTCAACCAACAGTTTTCGTGTTTTATAAGTAATCTTTCAATCGACTGAATCATAGATTCAGTCGGCTGAAACACGCCAGATCCCTTTTCTTATTCGGTACGTCTATGTTCAGTCGACTGAATCCTCTATTCAGTCGGCTGAAACACCATTAAATCCCATATAATTTATTCTAGACCTGGTTTAGTCGACTGAATCACAAGATTCAGTCGGCTGAAACTCCCAAAAACTGGTTTCTGTTTCGGCTAACATTAGTTCAGTCGACTGAATCCCATATTCAGTCGACTGACTGTTTGTCAGTCTCTTTTGTTTGATTATTTTGTACATCCCTTCTTCATAAAATCCACTCCTTATCATTTTTACATTTATATATCATCATTCACATAACTCCCAGTGGATTTTCTCTATCCTCTAGTCGAAGCTAGAATCTTTCCATCACTATTCAATCTTTGTGTGAACACATAGATTCGATTGTCACCTTTCTTTCGTTTCAAATTGAAACTAATCCTTAAATGGATTTCCATTCTATGGCCTTAATACATTTTGGCCATTCCATTTCATCCATTATGGAATCCATAGATTCGGCCACAACATGGCCGAAGCTATGCATTACTCTTAATCTTAATCCTACATTATTCTCATACTTAAAACATACCTTTTCTCCGTCTCCTTCTTTTCTTTTGGTCTGTATTCCTTCCTTACTCCTTCTCTCCTTTCTTTGTTCTTCAACAAATCCTCTAAGTATCGATGGTGTAAGTGGTATAGAGAGATAGAGGAGAGTTCTTGTGCAATAGGAGAGTGATCGGCCAAGGGGTGGGATGTCCCCCTTGGGTTGTGTCTTTTAAATTCACTATGTGGGGACTTACACCCTCACAATAAGAGTAGGAATTCCACGTCACTCAATTGGCCAGGAATTTCATCCACCTCTGTGCCAGAGATGACGCTTTAGAGTTTATTTATAGTGGTTTCGGAATACCTCTCCTTAATCCACTTTCGGATTATAGGTTTTTAAAAAGGAAAATTAAAAACCAATAAGCATTTGCCTTAAAGCTCTTTCTCGCTGATGTGTGCTTCTTGAAGATCCCACCTAAGTTGTGTCGACTCTCCTTCTTGCAGTCGTCATGTAGCAATCACAATCTTGTGGGCGATAAGGAAACTTGGGTAAACCAAAGTTTTCCTAGTTTATAACTCTCTCACTTGCGAACTCATTCCGAAGATTGGTTGTTTATGATCTCTCTCCTTCTCTCTTTCGTACTTGCAAACACAACCAAAGATTGGTTATTTATGATATTTTTCTCAAGAGTGTTGATCGTTTCTTAGAGTGTTTAACTCTTTTAAGCTCAAGGAAGATAGTAAAATGATCATCCAACACTGATATTTATAGAGGAGTTTTAGCTGTCATATTGACTATCCATATTTATTACCGTTCAACCACCCGACCATTGCACATTTAATGCACCCCCAATGGCAGAATTACTTCTCAGTCGACAAGTCAGTGTCGCTGATGGGTCGATAGTCATGGTAACGATTGGTTGGTCTATACGAGACGCTCGTTCTGGTGCAAAACATGTTTGACAGTAGTTTGCACTTAGGAAACCTGTTACCCAAAATGACCTGTTGCCCCTTTGTCGAGGGTACTGTCCTATTACTCTCGATTGGTCTTGATTTACCTAGATGTCTGTTTTATCGAGAGCCCTTATATGTTCCCAGTCTAGAAATTAAAAGTTTTATAACGACGAGTCGTTGACCACGAGGGGTCATTCATGTTCATCACTGAGGGGTCGGTGCATACGAGACTCTCGGTCATAGGCATATCCAGAATGACAATTCGAAGTTTCAGAACCAATGTCAATCTGGCCGACCAGGCCTTGACCACGATGGGTTGACCCTCACTACACCGAAGGGGTCGGTGAGATAGACTAGTCGTGCTGACAGTGAACATAATTTATGTTCCCAAGTTCACTTCCAATTCACAGTTCAGCTTCCTCTCTAGGCATTTTATGGTCATCTATGGCTATATACCTGTTCTTGTGAATGCCATGATGATGAGCTCTGAGATTGGCGGAGCATGATCTTCTTCCTCGATCATCTTGAGTCTTCAAACTTCTTGGCAAGTGCTTCTACCCGAGTCATGTAATTGACAAACAGGGACTCGATCAAGCTGAGACACTAACAATCTCCCCCTTTGTCAATTACATGACGAAACCTATAAGCTAACCCAATTATAAGCCCACCCTTTATTACAGCACATTTGAATACAAAAATTACATCAATTACATGTATTTTCAAATGGATTAATAAGACTATGATCTTCATATTCTTGCTCAGCTTGCTTCATTTTCATTTTTTTGTTTAAGCACAAAAAACAAGCGACACTAGATAATCATTAGATGGGTTAGTCCAAACCATAACCATCCTTGGACTAAATAAGATTTTTTTCCCCCAATCTTCAATGGATTGCTAGACTCCCCCAATCTCCTTGAGTTGGATCTTCCACCAATTATTTTTCTAATTTCTTTTTATGTGCTTCCTTGTAATACCCCTGATTTTCATCACTTATAAATATATTGGATTGGTCTGTTTAAATTGTGAATGAATGGAATTTGAGATTTAAATAGTTGAAATGGACCTTAGATGGGTAAGGAATTGGGTCAATTACCCAATTAAGACCCAATGGATCATGGGTAGGTATGATTTTAAGTAATTGGGTAAATGTAAAGAAATGGGTCAATTACCCAATTGGGACCCAATGGATTATAGGTGAGCTGATTTTAAAGTAAATGGGTAAGGTTAAATTAATTGGGTCAGCTACCCAATTAAGATCCAATGCATAAATCCACCTCATCAAGTTAGGTGGCATGTATGTGAGGTGGCATTGCCATGTGGCATGCATGGAAGCCAACTAGGCGAAGGGCCACATCATCAAATGATAGGGCTAAGATGGGACCCACGTGTCATGTACATGCATGGTCGACTAAGTCATGGTTGACTTGGTCAACCATGAATGAGTTCAACTGAGTTAAATAATGCTTGAGTTGAGTATGAGTTATGATGAGAAGTTGAGGAGACTTTCATCTCAAGGTGCATTAAGTGGGAAGATGGAGAGTTTCCATCTCATGGAGATAAAACCCAAGGTGAACTCGATGGAAGGCCAAGGGTCTCCTTGGTTAGACAAACTTTAATGAGGGAAAATGAAGATGTTGAGTTGTCATACAAAGGGACATCAACCAAGGGGCACACCCCACCCCTTGGCCGATTCTATCTCTTGTACACAAGAGTTTCCTCTTCTCCTCTATCTCTATCTCTCTCTCTCTACACCACTACACTTAGAGAATCAGTGAAGAACTAAGGAAGAAGAAGGCTGAAGGAAAAGACAGATAAAAAAACAAAATGAAGGAGACGGGAAAGAAGGTATGGTTTTAAGTTTAATAACATGGGATTAAGATTAAGAGTAAGCCATAGTCTTTTCCATGGTGTGGCCGAACCTATGGGTTCCATATTGGTTGAAAGGGCTGGCCAAAATGTATTAAGGCCATAGAGTGGAAATCCATTTAAGGATTAGTATCAATTTGAAACAAAAGAAATGCGACATTCGAATCCATGTTATAACGCAAAAATTGAATAGTTATGGAGGAGATACTAGCTTTGGCTAGTAGGTCGAGTAAATTCACTAGGAGATATATGAATGATGCTACATATATTTAAAAATGATAAGGACTGGATTGTAACACCTCGGGTTTTCAGTTTATTAATTTTTCATTTTTAAATTGTGAATTTTAGAATTAGATCTTATATGGATAAGGAATTGGGCTATGACCCAATTAAATTGTGGCATTTTTTTTACAAAAATAAAAGAAACGGTGCATGGCCGATTATTGGAGTTGAAATATCCAAGGAGATGTTAAAAATCAAATAAAGATTATGCTTGGCCGAATTCTAGATGATAATATCCATATTATGCGCATGGGATATTTTAAAAGGGAATATATATTGTCTTAAAGTAAATTAAAAGATTACTTAGATTATGATTGAGTTTGTGCGCATAGTACTTGCTAAATAAGAATTAAAGGAAGGTCTTAATAAGGCAAGAGAGGTCGGCAATGGCTGCATGGCAAGGAGGTCACATGGCAAAGGAGGGGGCAAGATTATATTAAGAACATTCTAATATTGGATTAAATGGAAGCTTAAAAGGAGAGACTAAGAGGGGGTGCACGGTTTTACAATCCCATTGCCTAGTTTTTATTTCTTTCTCTCTCCCTCTCTCAAGTCCTCTTTCACGCCAAGAGCAAGAGAAGAAAAGGCAGCAACAAGAAGGAGTTCTTGTTTGGAGAAAAGCAAAGGGAGAGGAAAAGAAAATTGGAAGAGCAAGAAACCAAAGGGGAAAAGGTTAGTATCTTGATTAATAATTTTATGTTTTGAAAACAAAAAGAACCATAGGGTTTGGCTATAGTGCATGGCAGAACCCCATGGAGAAAAACTGGAGATGGGTTAATGGTTTAAAAGGAGAAGAAAGAACCATAGGGTTCGGCCATAGTGCATGGCCGAACCCCATGGAAACAATGGATTTATTTGTTGGTTTTTAAGATTGAAAACCATGGTGTGTTTTTGATTCATTCATTGGGTATATGTTCTTAGATTTTCGATCATGGAAAGACATGGTGATTTCATGATGGTTTGAATGATGAAAACCATAGGGACGTGGAACCATGATTTTTTTAGATGGCTAAGTGCTTGGATCTAAAATAATAAAAAGAAGGAGTGAGGTTCGGCCATGGTGTATGGCCGAACGCCACCCAACATCTTGATGGATTGATGATGGATTTTTAAATGGATCTAAACCAATGGCCAAGATCTTGAACCATAGGGTTCGGCCATCCATGGGTTAAATTTGGAAATGGTTGCTAAATTTGGAGAGCAATCTAAATATGGAAAGGTTCCAAATATGGATAGTGTTGCTAAAATTAGAAAGCATTCAAATATGGTAAATAGTTGCTAAATTTGGAAAACAAGTTAAAAATAGAAGGAAGGTTGTTATTTTTGGAAAACTTCTATTTTTGGAAGGTGTTTCCAATTATGGAAAGATATAGGTTATTATGGAAATAATCCAATTAAGGAAAGTGGTTGCTAAAATTGGAAAGCTCCCATTTATGGAAAGGAGGTTGCTTATCAGGAAAGTTTCTATTCTTGGAGTTGGATATTAAAATTAGAAGATATCTAATTATAGACCATGAAGATTATTTATAGAAACTATCCAAGAATGGAAGGTGGAGATTAATCAAACGAATGGATTGGTTATCATGAGTGAGGTTCTGTAACGCTTGCCCCTTTTCACTACATGCTATTAGCCGAAAATCAAAGTCTATTTTTTTCTTTTTTGAAATAAAGAGTGACAAAGAGCGCGGGGCGTCACGACTCGAGTTAAGTCCGAGCTTCCAAAGCCTGGCCCTTAACTGGCCAACCCTACGTGTGCGTGGAACTAAGTCCACGGGAACGGTTCATACGTAGAAAGTAAGCTTGCGGAAAATAACTTAATGCAGAATTATAATAAAATATATCCTACCAATTTTAGATAGCAAGGAAGTTACATCACTTAATTAATAATAATACCTCAAAATTATAATATCCAAATAAAAGTCCAAACCATAGCAATAGTCTAAGTT
Source organism: Chimonanthus praecox (assembly GCA_022113865.1). Taxonomy (NCBI): domain Eukaryota; kingdom Viridiplantae; phylum Streptophyta; class Magnoliopsida; order Laurales; family Calycanthaceae; genus Chimonanthus; species Chimonanthus praecox. The sequence continues at coordinate 25,916,058 of CM039091.1, forward strand.
ATTACAGTCCAATGAGCTAAGTTACTCAAATTACATTTCCAAAATAAACTTAAGTAAATAAACTAGCTCACTCCTCCAAGCTCCTATGCTTGGCTCCGGTCGCGTCCTTCATTTCCTCCATTTCCTGCGTCATCATCTAAGGTGAAAGTAGGGCGTTAGACAATGCGCCCAGTAGGTACTCCGAGTAGGGTCAACACATGGATTAGTGATATCAAACACATAGATAAATAGTATAGCAAAATCATGCAATCAATGCCATGCCATGGGTATCATATGTCATGAGTCCCACCCATCATGTACATCATCATTATACAATGTCCCTCTTCAATCATACATAATGTCCCCCTTGATGGAAAACCCTCATCAAGGTATTACAATCTCATAGTACCCCCCTTGATTGATGAAGCACATCAAGGTATCCCCATGTGTGTTTATCGGTCGCCCTGACGGAGCATGGACTCCGGTTTCATTTCATCCCTCCCATGCCATGCATGAGATGTAAATGAAATATGCCATATAAAATACAAATCATAGCATTAAAACCCATCATAAAACCTGTCATTTGATTACCAAAATAAATCAAGAAAAACATCCATATACACATAATCCATGGCTTATAACAAGGTAGGAATCCTACCAAATACCAACTAGTGTTCCTTTGGTCCGATCACGCATCGCTTGCAAGATCCCGATACCTTGTTACACATCAACCAATTAAACCCATGTTTCAACCATGCCTAAGTCCATCACTCATACCTTAGTGGGGTTCGGCCATACACCATGGCCGAACCTCACTCACTTGATTTCGGGTCCCATTTTAATCCTTAGATTATTTTAGTCATATGAGTCTAAAAACCAGCAACCCTATGCTTCATTAACTAACACATAAGGTTATCATAGAGGTCTTTAAGTCCACAACCATCCTCTATGGGGTTCGGCCATACACCATGGCCGAACCCATGGTTCTTCATTTTTTGCTATATTTACACTTTTGCCATCTCTCTTTTCTATGGTTAAACCCTTCTTCCATCCATGTACATTTATGTCCATAACTGATCCATAAGCATGCATCCATTGATGACTCATCAACCATGACATAAAATCATTAAAAATCAGCCATTTACTTAACCTAATTCCCATTCATTTAAACACATGCATAGACCTTAACTTAGCCCATAAAATGGCTCACAAATGGGTCATGGGGTTCGGCCATACACCATGGCTGAACCCATGATGTCTTTTCCTCATTCTTTTCGTGGATCTTGTACAACACTTTAGATCCACAACGAGCCCCTTTATGAGGGGGGGTTTAATCACACATTTAGATCATCACTTTTGATCATCATTAACCACATTTTGAGTCAATTAACTTAACCACATTCCCCATCACCTCTAGGGTTCCAAACACATCTAAGTCCATAAAATCTCTCCATGGAGTTCGGCCATACAACATGGCCGAACCCATGGTCCATGGTTTATCATTATTTCCACCCTTTTAAAACATTATTTACAATACTTAAAATCCATTTAAAACTACCAACATTCTTCATCATTTTCCATCTTTTCACCCATTAAAGTCACTAACACACCACCATAGGGTTCGGCCATACACCATGGCCGAACCCATGGTTCATGGTTCATCTTTAGTTCTAAGGTTTAGGACCATAAATATTATCAATATTTCTCCATGGTTTCCTTCACTAAAACCCCTTAAAAATTTACTAACATTTAACCATTCTAAGCCTCAAAATCATTAATACATCTCCATGGGGTTCGGCCATACATCATGGCCGAACCCTATGGTTCATCATCTTCCTTAACAATCCACATCCAATGGTTAGATTCACGTGATGGCATTTGGCCATACACCATGGCCGAACCTCATCCAATCCATTCTTTGTCCTTATGATCCACACGCATAGAAACCTAGGATTTGGCCATGCAAAAACCAAGCCATAAATCTTAGACCATACACCTTATTTTAGTCATGCATGAGGTCCTTTCCACATCTCCATAACAGTTAGGGTTCGACCATGCAATGGCCGAACCATGATCCTTGAACCCTTCTTGCCATGCATGCATGCATAATCCATATACATACATAGTGTCCTTATTTGTTCCATTATTCATAGCCTACCTCACCCATTAGGGTTTGTCCATTTCTCATCCCCTTTCTTGGATGGATTTTAATCCATGGCCCATAATGTTTTGGCCACTTTTCAACCCAAGAAAATGGACCTGCATGACTTCCTTTAATTCCTAAAAAAAGTAACATCTTGTTGAGTGCCACTTACCTATCCCACGGCTCCTCCGGTTTCCTCTTGCTCCTCTTGATCCTTAGCCTTTCTCCTTCCTTCTTTCTCCTTGATGTTCGGCCAATGGGTGAGCTTGGCCCAATGAAATCTCCAAGGGCTGGTTCGGCCAAGATGGAGTAGGTCTAAGAGAGGGAGAGGAGGAGAGAATGGGAAAAATATCTCAAGTCTTGGGTCTTTGGAGTGTGGTCGGCCAAGCTTGGAATGTTCTTGTTTTTCATCTAAGTCTTTTGTTCTTCTTGGTCTTGGAAGAGAGGGGAGGATGGCTAGGAGAGGGAGTGAGAGGTGGAGAGATGGAAATGAGATGGGGAATGGGATGGGAACCCTAGACTTTTCCCATCTTGCCTTGGGTAGCTTGGGTTAGACTCCACCCTCATTAAGGTGGAGTCTTCCCCATGAGCCCATTGACCAAACCAAATGGGTGCATGCCCTTAATCCCAGGCCCCTTGTCCCTTAGTGGTGGTGGTTGGGATGAGGTGGAATCACCACCCCACCATGGGCCAATGCATGCCCAAGCTAGGCCCCCATTTCATGGATCTTGTCTTAGCCATACCACTCTTTCATGGCCAACGGTTTTGGTGGGTCTTATCTTGGTGGTTTGGGTGGGTCAAGTGAGATGGAAATCACCCATTTGACTCAGTCATTATCTAAGTGACTCACCCCATTTAACTCACCCATATAATGTAACTTATTTGATTAATTTGTTATTTAACTTAGGTCATTTAATTACATAGTTTAATTCCATTTATTTGCCTTTACTTTCTCCATGAATCCACCCATAGTTGACCAAGTCAACCATGGTGGCCGGCCCCACCAATGCCTTAGCCCACCCGCCACCTCACTTGATGAGGTGGAGGTGGGTCCCACTTGATCATGCCACCTTGATTTTATTCCCACTTAACTTAAGTGATTTTACTTTGATCCTCCTTAATTCCCTTTGACTTATCCATGGTTGACCAAGTCAACCATGGTGGTCGGCCCCACCTGAGTTATGGTCCACACGCCACCTCAGTTGACGAGGTGGAGGTGGGCCCTACTTAGCTATGCTATCTTGATTTATTCACAACTAACTTAGGTGATTTAAATTAATTAATTCCATTCCATTTACTTTGATCACCATTGGACCCATGGCCCAATTAAATCTACTTCCTACCCATTTACCCTAATGTTCAAACCATGTTGACCCATTGGGTCCCAAATGGGTATTTGACCTAATTGACCATCCTTGACCCAATTAACTATCATGAACCTCTTTAAATGAAATTAATCCAATCCATGGCCCATTGGACCATACTTGGGCCATTGTCCAAATTTTGATCCATTTACCATTCATTCCATCAAAATTCTAAATTTCAACCATTAAAATAAATAATAGCCAATATATGTATTGATTTAAAAATCTGGGCTATTACAGGTTCGGCCATGGTGGATGGCCGAACCCCACTAGGTTTAATTTTGGGAAACCTTTTTAATTATGGAATATGATATTTAAATATGGAATCTATATTTGGAAAGCATATAATTATGGAAAGGCGGAGTTAATTTGGAAACTATACACACCATAGGGTTCGGCCAAGGTGTATAGCCGAACCCCATGATCCAAATTAAGGGATTAAATGGTATTTTAATTCATGGTTAAGGGCTGATTTATGAATCAAATTATGAACCTATGCTATGAGTTATGTTTTGTGTAGTTTTAAGATAAAAGAAATGGATACAATGTAGGTTATGGATTGAAGGTGAAAAGAATGGCAAAAAACGTAATTTCACACCAAAATAGAGAATCATGGGTTCGGCCATGATGTATGGCCGAACCCCATGTGGTACATTTATGGACTTAAATTGGTTAAAGAGTCTTAAAGGGTCTAGTTATTGGAGATTTAAAGGAATGAGGAAACCAATGGCATTTTTGTAAATATGAAAGAATATTGGATTATGTGCTTTGGAAGCATGAATGATTATTTGAGATCTAAGCAAGAAAGAAGTCTATGGTTAGGCTCAATGGCATTATTGTAAGTATGGACAAAAATGGAAGACCATGGGTTTCAGCCGTGGTGTATGGCCGAACCCATGGGGTTTTGCTTATAGACTTAGAACCTTGTAATTAGGTGAGACTTGGTGTTGATTTATCATTATATTATAATGTAACGGGATCTCGTAAGCGGTGCGCGATCGGTGATCGAATCTTGGATGAGAACACAAGGACTTGTGAACGGTCTTTGGTAGGATTCCACCTCTTTGAAACCATGGCCTTGTACTTTATTTTCTATCTTGTGTTTGATGAAAATATGTTTCAACTGATATGCCTTATTTGAATTTCAAATGCTATGTTTAAATTGTTTAAAAATAGCATGGATTAATTATGTTTCAAAAGTTGATTTTGCATGCTAGGTTTATTTGTATAAGGAGCATGTATTGGATATGTTTTCAAATGATGATTTTTAATGCTATGTTTATATTATAAAATAGCATGTGTTCATTGGCATCTCATGCATGGCATGGGGTGGAGGATTTATAACCGGAGGGGTCACACTCCGTCGGGGCGTCTGAAAAACCTATGTGCGATACCTTGATGTGATTTCCATCAAGAAGAAATCCGGACGGTCCACACTCCGCCGGGGAGTTTGGAACACCTATGTGGTGGGTACATTTATGTACATGTGATGGGTGGGACTCATTGCATATTTGTCATCATTACATGGCATGGATTTTATATGGTTTGATATCACTATATTATATATATGTTTTGTACTAACCATGTGTTAGCCGTAATTGGAATACCTACTGGTCGCGTTGTTCTAACGCCCTACTTCTACCCTAGTTGATGAGATAGGTATTCAGGAGAACGATGAATGTAAGACGGACCAGGCATAAGAGCTTGGAAGATTTATTTTACATGTTTTGATTAAAGTTACTTATGGACTTGTAATTGAACAACTAGTTTCGGATTGTAATAACTTAGATGGTTGGATGGTTAGTTTGATGAGTATGACATTTAAATATTGATTAAGGACTTGACATACTTTGCTATCTGTTGGAATAGAACTTGGTTCTATTATGTTCCCGCATTTTGATGTTATGATTCCGCAGGTTATGATTTTTATTCCGCATCTTGATATTGCTATGTGTGAACCGTTTTATTGGACTGAGTCCATACACACATAGGGTTGGCCAGTTAAGGGTCGGACTTTGGAAGTTCGGACTTAGCTCGCGTCGTGACGTTCCGCTCTTTATCACTCTACTCTGTTATTAAAAAAAAAATAGACTTTGAATTTACGGTTAAAAATGAGTGAAAAAGAGCGGGGCGTTACATGGATTTCATAAAAAATGATTTGCAAAATAAGCAAACAGAAAAGACTGACAAACAGATTCAATCGACTGAATTGGTGCGGGTCAAAGCAGGCAAAGGTTTTCTGGGAGTTTCAGCCGACTAAATCTGGGATTCAGTAGACTGAACTGGTGTTGGCAAAAACAAAAAATTGTTTATGGGAATTTTAGCAGACTGAATCTAGGATTTAATCAACTGAACATAGACGTAACAAATAAGTAAAAGGATCTGGCGTGTCAGCCTACTGAATCTATGATTCAGTCAACTGAATATATACTTATCAAACACGTAAATTGTTGGTTTCCAAAGTCAGCCGACTGAATCTATACTGGCCGAACACACAGTTGATATAATCCAAAGTCAGCTGACTGAATCTATGATTCAGTCGACTGAAAGGGGTTGACCGAGAATACAAAGGGTTTGAGTCAGAGTCAGCCGACTAAATCAATGATTCAGTCAACTGAAAGGTTACGAGTCAAGGTTAAAACAGTTCCGAGTTGGATTTCAGTCTACTGAATATTGTATTCAGTCGACTGAAAGTTTGGGGGTAAGGCAGAGAACAACATTCAGGTATGATTCAGTCGACTGAATCCCTGATTCAGTCTACTGAATTGAAAAGTTGAAATTATAAATGCATTTGCAGATGTTTCTGTTTATCTAGTAGGATGGAAGGGATGATGGAAATTAAATGGATAATCAAATTGACATATGTATGTGATTGAATTCATTAAGGTAAGGAGATTCGCAAAGGGTTTGCGATTCGTTTCGTCGTGATCGTTAAACGTTTCCTTCACAAAACAGCAAGGACAATATACTGGACTTTGGTAGGATTCCTACCTTATTGAGACACTGTGGATTTATATATATGTTACTGGGTTTTATTCTAAGTATGATGATTTACTTTGATTAAACATATGGTTATGCATTATGAACTGAATTTTAATGATATTATGTAATTTGACATGAAATGGCATTTTTGCATTCATGACCTCATGCATGGCATGGGAGGGAGTACATGGGACAGTAAGCCAAGTTATGAGCTGTCCGGACATGACTTGGGGGTTGAGACTAGCTTGTATGAAGCTATGTGAACTATTGATATGTTGGCCTTGTCTGGGAATACTAGAAATGGTTACGGCGTAGTCTGGGCCAAAGAGCTCTGGGGTAACCAGTCCAAAAATCCTGAGCAGAGGGAGGAGTCCACTCTCCATCGGTAATTCCGATTAACACACGTGGGGAGGTATAATAGTGACCTGGTGGTGCCATCACAAAACACTGCAGACGTAAATGGCCATGGGAACACCTTGATATGGCTTTATTTATCAAGGAAACTATTGACATGATTTGTGTTGTGATTGGATATGGAGATTGGGTGAGGGATCATTGGCATATGACACCCATGACATGACCCATACATTAGCATGATTTTGATATAAGTATCATGCACTGTTTTTAGTACAATGAGATGCTTTACAATTTTGATATGATGTACTTATCTTGATTTATATATTGATCCTATGTGTACATAACCCTATTCGGAATTCCTACTAGACGCGTTTACTAACGCCCTACTTCTACCCTATAGATGATGGAACAGGAATTGACAAGGACATGGGACACGAAGGGAGACAAGCGTAGGAGCTTGGGCAGATTTATGCTTATGTTATTTTTAATGATTTTGAAATGATGTATTGAGATAACTGTTATTTTGGGATTATAATAACTTAGAATTATTTTGCTATGGTTTGATATTAATTAAGTTTCAGTTAATTATATGGTGATTGGCTTCCTTGCTTAATATTGATGTCATGTATATGGATGGAAACTTGTCCATATGTTTATTCTGCAATTATTTGTAAGCGTGTGAAATGTTTTAGTGGTCTTAGTCCACGCACACGTAAAGGTGGCCAGTTAAGGGTCGGGTTTTGGAAACCCGGACTTAGCTCTCGTCGTGACATTCCCCGCTCTCTCTCACTCATTTATTTTATATAAAAATATATACTTTGATTTTCGGTGAGTGAAAAAAGGCGGGGCGTTACATTCCTAGCTTCTACTATTTTCTCCCCCATTTGGTCATTCAATTGACAAAGGATTAGTAGCCAAGCATCAAGATCAAGCACTCCCCCATGCTGCTTGCATTGGTGCTTTGACTGAGATCGAATCTCACACAAGGTTCACCCCATGGATTAGTGCACACCTTTCGTGCAACAAGGGTTGTATGCCTTTGTACGAGCTGATTTCTAGCATATTGCTTCAAGGGTCAAGCTAATATCCCTAGTTTTTTCGAGTTTCCTCCCCCATTCTTTAAGCTATTTTTCTTAGCTTTTTCTTCTCTGCTCCCCCACAAACTTAGCTGCCCCTTAGTTGAGTTTTCTTCACGTTTTAAGCTTGTATTCTCCTTTCCCCAAGAGTTGTTATGATCAGTGACAGTAGCTAATTAGTACATATTTTGTGCTCCCATACTCCAAAGATGTGTGTTGCATCATTGCTCGATCTCTTATCTCCCTTAAGATGCCAATACAAAATCAACTTATTCAAACCTGCATGTTAATATATCATACAAAAGAGATATATGGCATTTATACACAGCAATACACACATCACATTAACCAAACCATATCATTGCATTGACAACAAAATGTACGTTGAGTATATATGGTGTTTGTTAGGGAGGCATTATGGATGTTTAATCAAAATACTAAAAATATAGTTTTTTTTTTTTAAACGACGAAGAACTATCCTAAGCAGAGCCATCTTGAGGGGGTACAGGAGGAGGAGGAGATGGAGAATCTGGAACTCGATCGGAAAAGAAGGTAGCAACAACTAGTCCCGAACTGTCATACTCAACCTGTCTAGAGATCTCTCAAGGCAGTCAATCCTTTTTTCCAGTTTAAAGACCTTGTTGTTCAAACTGTCATTCACTTGATGAGGGTATTCATATTCTCTTTCTTCATCAGAATATCCCCAAAGGTCCTCAGACCGACGACTATCCTCCTCACTCGTGTCATCAGGAATGTTAACATGGTCTTCATGACCAGTTTGAGGACCATTACCCTCTTCTGTTTCTTCTCCCCTTCATTCTCGTCGATTTTCGACGAAGATGACACCAATGGGCTTGTCTTCGACTTCTGCTTGAGTCTCTTGTCCTTGTTGAACATAAGTGGGATTTTCAGAGCTCGACCCATGCCAAAAGCGAGAGACTGACCTTTTAGTCCTTTTGGCCCATCGACTGGCACGACTGGATTCTCCTCGTTCCATAGAGCGCTTAGGACGTGTCAAAGTTGCCGTCTTCACAGACATGGTTTTTCTTGGAGGAGATCCTCAAGAACTTGTTCGAAAATGGATGGGATGGAGATTAACCCTTACCAGATCTACGAAAATCACAAAAACGGTGATTTTCAAGATTCTAAAGGCTTGAGGAGCGAAAACCCTATGATTTTCCAGTAAGAAATCAACCCTAGAGGTCCTATCGACTGGTCTAGGGAAATGGATGAGAAGGGGGACCACATACCTTCGCATGAGGGGAGACAACGAATTTCAAAGTGTTGTCGCTTTCGTAGAAAGTGACCCCCTTTCATTTTGAACTTTCTGTTTCACTAATATGTCGGTTCCACCAACAGGTCGACTTTTTCAATATTTTTTCTTTTTCAACAGTGCTTGTTTTAGCACAGTATCACATGTCTGTCACACCGACAGTCTATTCGCTGACATGTCGACAACATCGAGACGTATAGATTGCAGAGCAATTATCTTTGATTTGTGCGACTTGATGGAGATCCTAATCTAAGCACGGAAAACACATATTCATGCACAAATATACCACACAATTTCAACCAATCATGACACATCAATTCTCATTCAACAGATTATGTTTTTCAAAAACGCTTTGAATTGAATGTATGACTTTCAAAGTAGAATATGTAGTATAGGTAGGAAGTGTAATTCTAGACTTGTATGTGTCCAGTTCCTCTATTCATGTCATAGGAATTCTCTGCTATGTGAACTCACATGGTCTCTTGTGAGTTCATTTATAGTTGTCTAAGATATGGAAGTGAATTTTAAACCACAACAAAACATGATTCAAGGTGTATCTCCTAGGTACAAAGATTGTGGCAATTGGTGTTGCATACACACCCATACGTTTGTACCTTTGATGACCAAACCTTGGATTCATCAACTCTTTCAAGACATGATTCATCTGTCTTAACAAAGAGTTTTGTATATCCACCTTCCTTGGATTTATTTTAGGCTTAAGTGTTGGTGGATATCTTTTAAGCATAGGTTTTACTAGATTTTGTTTTTGTGGTTTCTTTTCCAGGTATCTCTTCAAATGATAGCAATTTCTTTTGAAATGTCCATCCTTGTGGCCGAAATTACACTTACCCATTGAAAGGCGAGAAATACCTGTTTTTTCTTAACACTTCATGGTTCATAGGTAGTTTGGTGGGTGCGGCACTAAGTCAAGACCTATCACCATATTGTCATCCCAAATGAATGAGTCTTCTAAGTCTTTCATCTCATTGGGTAAACCTATCTTGGAATTTTTTCTTTGTGATTTTTTAATTCTCTTACTTTCAAAGACAGTTTTTTAACATCTTCTTCAAGAATTTTATTGTGATGTAACAAATTTTCGGCATCCATAAAATGAATGGATATTTCTTCTTGAAGAGTTTTATTATTCTCTTTTTTATTTGAGTATTCATTATTAGAGAGTTCCAGTTTGGAGATTAGGAGAGATCTTTCAGTTTTTAAATCTTTCAGTTTTTAAATCTTTCACTTGATTGGAGAGGTCCAATTTTTCATTTTTAACCTTGCTGAGTTTTTTAGCCATCCTCTCACTCTCAAGGAACAGGGCACTGTAGGAAGCTTGAAGATTTCCATCATCTTCACTCTCATTTTCCTCTATTTCAATTGTGGGAATTTCTGATGACATATGATTTAGGCAATGAGACCTTTTGATATATGAACTCTTCATTGAGTCTCATCACTTGAATCACTTTCTGATTCAAAAGTTTCAACATGGGTCATACCCACATTCATAGCCTTCTTTATTTTATTCGAAGGACAGTTATTCATGTAGTGTCCTCTTCCTCCACAATTGAAGCAGGTCTGCTCCGTGAACTCCTCTGACTCTCTCTCTCTCTCTCTCTCTCTCTCTCTCTCTCTCTCTCTCTCTCTCTCTCTCTTTGTTTTCTTGGGTATCTTTTACTTGTTTCACCCTTACCCATTCTTCTCAAGTTATTTCTTTTAACAAAGTTTTTATAAAACTTATTGCCAAACATTGACATATCATCACTTGAGAGATCATCTTCTGAAAAAATTTCTTTTTCTTTAGTCTTCTTTTCTTTTAGGGAAGATTTCAAGGCAATAGATTTATCCTTTGGTTCTTCAAAGTGTAGTTGATAGGTTAGCAATGAACTAGCCAAATCATCTATGTTCATTAAGAACACATCTCTGTTGTCCTCCATAGCCACAACCTTGGGTTTGAATCTTTCTACAAGATTCCAAACAATTTTGGTGCATATCTTATCCTCGGGTATACATTCCCCTAAAGCTTACATTTGATTAACAATGTCGTTAACATTGGAATAGAAATCTATGAAGGCTTCATCCTCCCTCATCTTAACAATGTCAAACTGCTTTTGGCAGATCTGAAGTTTCGACCTCTTGACTATTGAGGTGCCTTCATGGGTTCTCTCAAGGACTTCCCATGCATCCTTTGCAGTCTTACAAGTCATGATTTGCCTGTATTCAATGTCGGAGACTGCACAATTCAGGGCATTCATGGATTTTCCATCGGCTATCTGAGGAGCTTTCTTAGTGAGGCTCCAAGAGGAAAAAGGTCTGGGTGTGAACAACATAGTTGTGGTGCATGCTACCATTTTATCTTCCATTGGTTCTTGCCATCCAGTCTTTAGAATATCCTAAGCTGACGAGTCAATGGAAACAAGGAAACTTCTTGTAACACCCTACCCTTTTTCACTCACCGAAAATCAGAGTCTAATTTTTTTTTTTAAATAAAGAGTGAGAGAGAGCGGGACGCCACGACACGAGCTAAATCCAACCTTCCAGAGCCCGACCCTTATGAAAATCATTTCTTATATTTAACATATATAATGTCATCCATATATTTTTAAAATCAGTGAGTATACCCTACTCACTAACCACACTAGGGTCTTGTCCATTATCCTCCCCAATCTTCGTATTACAACATAGTTTCGGATCCATTCTTTTCTTCAATCATTTAACCATTTTCTTGGATGGATTTCACAGTCCATGGCCCATAACACTTTGGCCAACGATTTCAAATCAATAAATAGAATCCATAGGTTCGGCCAAACTGTGGCTAAACCTATGGATTCCCTTAGTTCATCCATTTATTCAATCCTATCATACTAAATGGTACATACCTTTCCCGTGTCTCCTTCGTTTTCTTTTTAATCTGATCAATCCTTCTCCTTCCATTGTTCTTGTTCTTTAAGTTCCTCCAAGTCTAGAGCCAAAAATGTGTGAGAGAGAGAGAGATGAGAAGAGGCAATGCAATCTCTTGTTCCACCTTGAGAATTCGGCCAAGGATGTTGAGAGAGGGAGATAGAGATAGGAGTGGAGATGAGAATCTCTTGCTCAAAAGAGAGGGAAAAAGGATCGGCCAAGGTATGTTGTTGAGAGAGGGAGAAAGAGAGGTAGGAAATTCTCTTGTTTGAAAGGGAAAGGATCGGCCAAAGGGGGTGGAGTATACCTCTTAGTAATTCAACCCTCCATCCTCCCAACCACCCTCTTTAATGTTTGGTCTTTCCCATGTGTCCCTTGGTTTAACCAATGAGACACTTGGCTAAGGTCTCCCCCCCTTCCCAACGTTGGTGCATGCCTTGGGGCTTCATCCAAGGAGATGAAACTCTCCATCTACCCTTGACTCACTTGATTGTTGTATCCGTTACATTGGATGTGAATAAGTAAATCCAAATATCGTTGGTCCTTTTCTCGCGTCATGACGCCGCCCGCTCTCTTTCGATGTTTTATTATTACTTTTAAAAAAAAAATTAGACTCTGAAATTATCGAAAAGGGCGGGGCGTTACATGGATCGTGCTCAAGAAGGGTCGTGCATATGACCGTTGAGAAATGTGATCGTTGTACTCTAACGGGCAGAAAATGGTAAAGGACGGTCACCTGCGATTGTTCGATCTCACGACTAGTCGTACTCACGATTGGTCGTGTTGACTGTTCTCATCAAAAACACTGTCAACTATAATGGCCATAACTTGAGCTCCCGAACTCCGTTTTGAGTGTTCTTGGGCCCTATGAAAAGATATTTCAATGCTCTATGCAACCATGTTGTTCTTGATAGTATTTTTCTGCATTTGGTTTGTTGAAAAAGTCTCACAAGTCATGAAATTTTCACACTAAACATTTTTTCCTAAGATTTGTTCATGGATGCCCCAAGTGTTTGGTCCATTTCCTTTAGACATACTTATGATTTACCAATGAGTATTATAAGGCTAGGGAGGGATTGTGTAACCGATGCGTCAACAACCATGGCACCAAGGGGTCTGTGCGTACGAGAGTATCTGTAATGGCCCGGAATTTTTAAATCAATATAAATATGGATATTATTTATTTTAATGATGGAAATTGGAAATTTTGTGGAATAAATGGTGAATGGATCAAAATATGGACAAAGGCCCAAGTATGGCCCAATGGACCATGGATTGGATTTAAAATCATTTAAATGGTCAATGATGGTCAATGGGGCCAAGGATGGTCAAATTGGGCCCAATACCCACTTGGGACCCAATGGATAAAGTTGGTATAAGCCTAAGGTAAATGGGTATGAGGTAAATGTAATTGGGCCATGGGCCCAATGGTGATCCAATAAGTGGGAATGAATTGAATGGGTTTAAATCATCTAAGTTAATTTGAATTAGATCAAGGTGATGTGGCCGATTGGGACCCACCTCCACCTCACCGAGTGAGGTGGCGTGTGGACCAAGAATTGGTGGGGCCGGTCACCATGGTTGACTTGGTCAACCATGGGTGGAATAATGGATTTAGTTAAGTTGAGAATTATTTAACCTAAGGTAATTATTTAATAAATTAAATGTTTAAATTATCCAAAAGGGTGGTCAAAGGGGTCAAAGTTGGAAAAAGCCAAATCACCTCATTTTAAGACACAAAACACGTTGGACTTGGGTGGTGGTTATCCCAACCACCACCATAAAGCATGTAAAAGATCTTAGGGGTTGGTGGGAGATATTAATGGTAAACTTTATCTTAACCAATTAAAAGGAGATAGGTTTTATCTTGTTTTCTCATCTCTTCCATCTAACTCTCATTTCACTCTCCCATTGCCGTCCCACACTCCAAGAAGAGAAGAAAAAAATTAAGAAAGGAAGAGGAGAAGAGAAGAAAGAAGAGAAGAAGTGCAAGCATGGTCCACCATTCTAAGGTCAATATCTACCATCTTCTTCTCACCATCTCCTCCTCTCCCTCTCTCAAGCATACCCCATCTTGGCCGACCCAAGCTATGGTGTTTTCACCATGAATCAAGAATCTTAGCTGATCAAACAAGGAAAGGAAGAAGAAAGGAGGCTAAGGAAGCCGACGGGAGTGGCGAAAGTCGGAGGAGCCGTCGGATTGTGAGTATTTTTTTAAACAAGAGTTTTGGATTTTTCTTAGGGTTTAAGAGGCTATGAAATCCATTTCTTGGATTTAGAGGTGGCCAAATCATGGCCTTGGATTTCAAATCCATCAATTTGAAGGATCTAAAGTGGACAAAAACCTAATGGGTAAATTAGGGTTAGTTTAAGGAAAAATAAATCGATTAAGGAATGTAATGTAATTAAGTTATTAAGCATGGAATTACGTGGAATTGGAAGGAAATTGTGAACCATAGGGTTCGGCCATGTAGTATGGCCGAACCCCATGGTGGGTGATTAGGTAATGTGTGATTTTCTTAGGGTTTTAAGGAATGGAGGACATTGTGTAATTTAAGTAATTAAGAATGGAAGCGTGGAGAATGGTTTAGAATTTTAAGTGATTAATGATTAAATGTTGTAAATTTTAAAAGAATTATGAGGGAGTTTATGAATGATGTGAATGATTTGGTGGCCTTAAAAAGGCATGAATGGATAATGAACCCCATGGTGGGTGATTAGGTGATTGGTTATATGATTGATTAATTGTTAGGGTTTTGATAATTGAATGGGGTAATTCTTAAAGGCATTGTAAATGAAGAATGCATGGGAAGTATGAATGATGTTAAAGACCTCAAAAAGAGTGGTAATTGGGAGTGGATCATGAACCATGGGTTCGGCCATGGTGTATGGCCGAACCCTATGGTGATCCAATGGTGGATTAATGGTTATGAATTATGGAAAAATAAATGGGAAATGTGGGTGGTGTTGATGGACCAAAAGGGACCCAATGTTATTAGTTGTAATGGGAATATGGCTAAGTTTATGGACTTGAATTGATTAAGAATGATGATTTAAATGTATAAATTAAACCCTTCATGGAAGGGCTTGTGATGGGTGAAAATGTGTAAATAGGCCAAAGAAAAAATGGGATAAAGACATCATGGGTTCGGCCATGGTGTATGGCCGAACCCATGACCCATTTGTGGATTAAATTTGGTGTTATGTATGGGAGAAATGAATGAGGGTTAGAGTATTTAAATACCTAATTTTTCTAGTGTAGTTATGTTATGGGTAATAATACATCAATGAACCCATTTTGTGAACCAATTAAGGCCTAAGATTAATGTGTATTTGTAGGTTAGGTTAATTAAGTGGTTAATTGCTAATGTTCTTATGTCATGGTTAATGAGACATCAATGGACCCATTTTTGTGAACCAATGGATAGGCTAAGATTAAAGTCTATGGATATGCTTTAGCTAATGGGGATTATGTTAAGATATGGTTGTATTTCATGATTGGTAAGTGTATGGATCAATTATGAATAAAGGGAATGAGTGGATAATGAACTCATTGTGGTTTAAATGCATGATGTAAACCCCATGGAAAGATTTGATGAATTGGGTATTTTGAACCCATGATCCATTAGCCATTTAAAGGGTTAAGTATGGGGTTTTGTATGGGTTTAAAGGAATAAGGATTAGGTCAATAAAAGGACTAATTTTATGATCACATGATATGGTTGCTGGGTCATTAACGGACCTAAGTTATGGATCATTAATGGGTCTAAGTTATGGATCCATTATAGACCATAATGTATATGGAAGAGGGAATGAATTATCCATGGAAGGGTAATGGCAAAACCGTAAATATTGGCCAAAATGAGGAAAACCCACTAAGACATGATGTATGGGCTTAGAAATGGTTAAAACATGGACTAATTGTTAATATGTAATAAGGTACCGGACATCGCAAGCGGTACGAGGATCGGCGACCGGGTCTATAGGGTGGAAACGAAAGAAAGAATGCTAGTCGGTGTTTGGTAGGTTTCCTACCTTTTTGTAAGCCATGGATTGAGTGATGGTTTCTTTGAATTAGTTTGGAAATTATATGGGTTGTTTTAAAATAGGTTTTGGATTTAGTATCATGTGATGTTTTCCTCTATTTTATTTTGGTAATCATGTGGTTGTTTTTAAGATGGGTTTTGGACTTTGGGATTATGTGATGGGTTTCCTTTGATTTATTTTGATAATCATGGCATTGTTTTTAAGACGGGTTTTATGATTGTGAGTTACATATATTGCATGGCATATGGCATCTACATCTCATGCATGGCATGGGAGGGATATGACAGGGGAAGGATGAAATGAAACCGGAGTCCATGCTCCGTCGGGGCGACCGATAAATAAGCATGGGGATATTTCATATATGTATTATTATACCTTGATGAGGCTTTGCCATCAAGGGGGACCTTTGTAATTATGATACCTTGATGATGGTTTTCTATCAAGGGGGATGTTGTATTTATTGTTATACCTTGATGATGGTTCTTCCATCAAGGGGGATGCCTAGTGTGGATCGCATCTTGATGAGGTTTTTCCATCAAGAGGGTCATGGCACGATGATGGTATGGATTTTATTTGGAACACTATGTATGGTTGAAAAAGGGACATTGTACAATGATGATGAGATTGATGGGTGGGATTCATGACATAGAACACCCATTGCATGACATTGCCTAAAGTGCATGGTTTTATTATAATATTATCTGCATGCTGTTATTACTAATCCATGTACTAGCCCTACTCGGAGTCCTATTGGGCGTGTGGTCTAACGCCCTACTTCTACCCTAGCTGATGACGCAGGAAATACCGGAGCAGAAGGACGAGACGAGAGCCAAGCTTAGGAGCTTGGGGAGGCGGACTATTTACTTTATTTAAGTTTATTTTGGGAAATGTATATTTGAATAGTTTAGCTTGTCGGAAATGTAATAATTTAGATTGCTTGCTATATTTTGGTTTTTTATTTTTGGACATGGAGACGTTGTGATATTTTGGGTAATATCATGAATGTTATCTTCCCTGCTATCTAAAAATTGGTAAGATAGTCTTTATTGTAATTTTCCGCACTCAGTGTAATATTCCTTGAGCTTACGTCTACGTGTGAACCGTTCTTCGTGGACTTCGTTCCACGCACACATAGGGTTGGCCGGTTAAGGGCCCGGCTTAGAGGCTCGGACTTAACTCGCGTCGTGACATCTGCGCCCTTTGTCACTATTCATTTTTTAAAAAAAAATAGACTCTGATTTTCGGTAAAAAGGGGCAGGCGTTACAGTATCGGTCTGGGACAACACTTTACAAACGAGTTTTAATTCCAGAAACTTATCATGCCCAGAACGACCTATCGTCCCCACCGAGAGGTCGGTCCTCGTACGTTCGACTGGTTTTTCTACCGATGGGTCTGTGTTCCCGAGAACACCCCTTTGAGTTCTAAGACCCATAATTCACCTTGTTCAGATCAAGGAGTCGGTGACCACGATGGGTCAATAATCTCATCACCGAGGGGTCAGTGCGTACGAGACTCTCGATCAGAGGCATACCCAGAAAGACAGTTCTATTATCCAGAACCTCTATCAATCTGGCCGACCATTCTATGTCCACGATGTGTCGATCCTGTCTCCACCGAGGGGTCTGTGAGAATGACTAGTCGTGCTGATAGTGAAACCAAATACATATTTCCATGTTGTGATCCAATTCACTATCAAGCAACCTCTAGGCTTGTTTATGTCCATTACCAACATATTCAAGTAAGCCTAGGCAAGGTGTTGGGTTCCCCTGAAAGTCAGCTATGGCCAAATTTATTTTGTGATTTCCATACATAGAGATGATGAATCCGCATTGATCCTCCAATGATTGAGTTCTTGATTCAATCTTCATCACTTGAGTCTTGATCATTGCTTAAACTTCCAAGACAATGCTTCACGTAAGTCATGGAATTGAAAAATAGGTTCCTCGGCAAGCTGGGGCTCTAACAAACTTGTATTAACGACTCCTTGGTGAAGCATCCACGTTTTCTCAACCCTCTTCCTCCTCAATGCCTGTGCAAGAAGAAGAAGCTGCTGATGATATTGATGAAACAGATCTTGACTCCCACAGTCAAAGGGTTATCAAGGAACGATTCAAAGCCCTCTCTTGACATCAGGATGCCTTGGCCAGTTTCATGGGTACACGAAATTGGCCTCATTGGAGAGACATCACAGTGAGAGGTTCACTGCCTTGGAAGGAAAGTTTTGTGAAAGAATCCATTTAGTGCATCCTCTCTGCCATCACCTGTAAGAAACATGACAACATCCCTCACCGTCGTTCTACTACTCCACCTCCTCCTCCAGCTAGTGCTTCTTAGGATAGTTTTTCCTATGATGTATTTTGTTTTGAAAAATTCTACTTTGGTATGTAATATTTGAACCAATAATAGCAATAGACGAATGTTATTTTCTAATGTGCCATGGATTGTTGGTTTATACTGTATTTGCCATGTGTTTTCCATGATGGATATCTTATATGTGTTTTCATGCTTATTGAATGGTTTGTTTCAATATGGATGCATGATTGTTTATGGAGATATCACGGATTGTTATTGAAGTTTGGGAGCACAACATATGTGCTCATTAGCCCCTTCTCAATTGATGACAAAATGGGCGAGAAATTTTAGAAGCTTGAAATAAAGCTTAGAGTGTGGGGGAGAGAAAAATCAGAAAGCTTGGACATAAGTTTTGTTTATGGGGAGTTGTTTCGAAATTGAAATAGGTTGGAGTTGGGGATTGCAATTTCAAGGAGTATGGGGGAGGAAACTTGAAAGTAGTTGTAAGTAGCATAGCTTGGAGAAGCTCTGGGATAAGCTTAAGCTATGGGTTAGTAAGTTATAATATGATCCATGGATTTTAGGTTGGAAAGCTTGGTAATAAGCTTAAGCTAAAATGGAATTTTAGTGTTGATCATGGACTAATATTCTAATGGTGTTTCTAGTCTTTGTGCTGCTTGCTTATGTTGTATATAGGTGTTCTTTGAAAATGAAGCAAGCTGAGCAAGAATATGATGCAAGACTAGAGTCCATGTTGTCATTTGAATATCTCATGTAATTTGTATAAATTTTTTATTCAAATGATGTATATTGGGTTTTGGGGGATATTCATTGAGTCTTTATTCATTCATTGCTGAGAAACCTATTTGCTAATTTCGTCACTTAGGTGAAGCATTGCATTGAATAGAGAAGCTCAAGAATCAAGACTCAAGTTTTGGTTGAAGTTTGAAGAGCCAACGAATCAGTACGTGTATGGCAATCACGGAAGGTAATTGACCATAGAAGGCCTTAAGTGGAACCCACACCTTAGGATGACCTTGCCTAGGCTTAGATATCATATCTGGTTAATTAATCAAGCGTAGAGAGTGTTTGACACCAAGTTAGGACCAATGGACTGAATACTCAAACCATTGAAATTGTTGTCATGGCGACACCTCGTCTCGGCGATCTATCGTTGTAATACCCCCGGATTTTTCGAGTTATAAATAATTACAGAATTTGCCATTGAATTTGTGAATTAAAGGATATGAACCGAAGATGGGTAAGTTGTGGAGTCAATTGTCCAATTAAGACCCAACGGTTATGGTATAAGGTCCAATTTAAAGTAAATGGGTAAGGTGCACTTAATTGGGTCAAGGTTGTTATTTGGGTCAAAAGGCTAAATTGGGACCAAATGGGTTGTGGTTGACTTGGTTGGGCACCAAGTGAGCTCAAGCTTGATTAGGTTGGGGTTGAATTGAGTTGGAAATGGAATCAAATAATTGAGTTGATTCAAGTGAATTAAATGAGTGAGTTGAGCTAAACGAATAAGTTGAGTTGAATGAGTTGGATTGGAAGTTATGGAGACCTTCATCTCAAGTGAGTGGACTGGGGAGATGAGGGGTTGTAGTTGTTTCAAAGACTCAAGTAAAATCATACACGTTGGAGGGGGGAGTTTCATCTCATGGATGAAACTCCAAAGGTTCATTAATGGGGACAGTTTTGGGTTACACAAACCACATCAAGGCTAGCACACGTTGGGAAGCTTGGAGGGTTTCCATTTCAAGATGGAAACCCAAGAGCCACACGTTGGGAGTGTTTCATCTCAAGGATGAAACCTCCAAATGAAACTTAAAGGAGGGAGGTGAAAGGGCATGTGAGTTACCAAGGGGTGTCATCAAAGGACACCACCTTTGGCCAACCCTCATTAACCAAGAAAAGGGTTTCGTCTGAAAGTCACACTCTTCCTCTGCCTCTTGGCCGTTCTCACCTCTCAAAGACAAGAAACACTTGGTGTTTTTCTCATCTCACTCTCTTCCTCTCTCACACAAAGCTGATTCTCCTCTCAAGATCAAAAAGGACTTAGAATAATTTGATCTCAAGCTTCTCTCTCTCAATCCATATCACTTGGCCGAACCACTCCAAGGGGTTTCCAGCAAGGTCAGCCTCGGCTAAAGATCAAGAAGGAAGGAAGGAAAGGAGTAAGACGGAGTGAAAGAAAACAGGAGGAGACACGGAATTGGTAAGTGCTTGATAAATTGCAAAAATAAGGAAAAAGTGGTTAAGGACATGGTTCGGCCATTGCATGGCCGAACCCTAGTTTTATTATGGATGAAAGAACCAATGATGAACATGGCCGAACCCCATGGAAAGAGTTAAGGAATTTTTATGGGTTTAAAGTGATTTTAAAAGGGAAGATGATGGACCATAGGGTTCGGCCATTTTGTATGGCCGAACCCCATGAAAAGACATTGGTTTGATTTGAATGGATATGAAGGAGGGAAGACATTTTGTATTTCCATTATGTCTTATGTGTATGATTTTGTTAAAGGTTTAAAAGGATTTAAATGGATGGAAGTACGAGAACCAATCATAAAAGCATAATAGGTTTTAATGGAAATAAGGAACCATAGGGTTCGACCATGTGTATGGCCGAACCCCATGGAGAGACAATGATGGATAGTGTGGTCATGTGTAATTAATTTTTAAGATGGTTAATAATTTAGGAAGGTGTTGGGCTGTTGGATAAAAAAGAATGGAAAAGAGGAGCACCAAAACCGAAGGGTGAGATTCGGCCATGGTGTATGGTCGAACCCCACCAAGTACTATTTATGGATTTAGATATCATAGGGTTCGGCCATGGTGTATGGCCGAACCCCATGAACCATTTTGTGAATCACTTTTGGGACTTGGTCATAAGTAAATAAACCAAGTAATTAGCCATGGATGAATAATGGGATGGAATGTAATTATGAGAAAAAAAATGAAATATCATGGGTTCGGCCATGGTGAATGGCTGAACCCCATGAGGAAGGTTTTTATGGATTAGATGGTTACCAATGGTGGATGATTAAATGTTAAGTGATTAACTAAGAAATGAGGAAGTAATGGATCAAAGGAAGGATTAAATCAAATAGGTGAGGTTCGGCTATAGTGTATAGCCGAACCCCACAATTTGTGTTTTTGGACTTAGACACTATTACAAATCAAATGGGTTGTTGGTTTGACTCATGGATATGTTATAAAGTAACGGGACTACACAAAGGGGGCACGATTGTGATCGGTTGCCGGATTAAAGCTCAAGGACACCTTAGTTGTCTTGGGTAGGATTCTACCTCATTGGAACATGGTTATGTAATATGTTTTTATCTTTATTTTGATGATTTATGGTGTAAATATATTATGTTTCAAATGTGGAGTTTTTAATGCTATGGTTATTTATATTACATAGCATATGGACATGTACATCTCATTCATGGCATGGGAGGGAAGTTTGTAACAGGAAACCACGCTCCGTCGGGGCGTCCGTGAGGCAATCGTTGGAAGACCTTGATGTGTATAATCCCATCAAGAAGAATCCGGAGGCCACACTCCTTCGGGGCATCCGAAATACCATTGTGGGGATACCTTGATGAGGAGAATTCCATCAAGAGGTTACATGTATTGTGATGGGTGGGACTCATTGCATAAGACATAATGCATGGCATGATTTCATATGGTTTTGAGGATATGATATTATATACGATTTTGTTACTAACCCATGTGTTAGCCTTAGAATTCCTACTGGGCGCGTTGTTCTAACGCCCTACTTCTACCCTAGTGAATGGCACAGGAAAGGAAGGGATCGATGATCGTGAAAGAAACCAAGCGTAGGAGCTTGGATATGTGAGTGGATGTCTTTTGTTAAATGAACTTGTAATTTGAATAGTTAGATGTCGGCATGTAATAACTTAGATAATTTTGCTATGGTTTGGAATGGTTGTTTGGATGTTTAAGTTAAGGTAACTTTGGTTAAGTGACTAAGTACTTTGCTATCTAAAAGAAATGGACTAGAGTTTGGTTCTAATATAATCCACAGTTTATGTTATATTCCGCAATTATAAACTTATTACATGCGAACCATCTCAGTGGACTTAGTCCACGCACACGTATGGTTGGCCAGTTAAGGGTCAGGCTTTAGAAGCTCGGACTTAACTTGCGTCGTGACGTCCCGCTCTCTATCACTTTTTTTTAAAAAAAATAGACTCTGGTTTTCGGAAAGCAAGTGAAAAAGGGCGGGGCATTACAATCTCATTGACAGAGGACGATCATTTGTGGTGTAGCGATGCATCGTCCTGGAAGTCGATGTTCTGGTTGGAATGTGTTCTCAAACAAACTTT
This sequence comes from Chimonanthus praecox, assembly GCA_022113865.1. Lineage (NCBI taxonomy): Eukaryota > Viridiplantae > Streptophyta > Magnoliopsida > Laurales > Calycanthaceae > Chimonanthus > Chimonanthus praecox. The sequence goes on from CM039091.1 coordinate 25,938,828, forward strand.
GGTCTCAGGACTACCTATCGTGAATGCGATCTATAACTAAGACATGGCTAATCAATCGGGCACATGATTAATCCGCTGGACTCAACAAAGTTATGGAATGAACATGGTCTATAAAAACTATTTGGTCTCTGGACTATACAATCGTCAAGTGGCAACCCTTCATGAGGAATATTTCACGATGAATCGGGCGCATGACCAATCGCCAGAGACAGGACTGAGACATCAGGTCCACAACCCATCGCCCTGGGTTCGGATGAGGTCTGTCTTCACAAGGGACTGTTGAGACAGGATGTAACGCCCCGCCCTTTTTCACTCTATGCTTTCTGAAAATCAGAGTCTATTTTTTTTATTTTAAATAACAGAGTGAGCAAGAGCGGGACGTCACGACGCGAGCTAAGTCCGTACTTCTAAAGTCCAACCCTTAACTGGCCAACCCTATGTGTGCATGGACTAAGTCCATGAAAACGGTTCACACATAATAATATAAAGATGAGGAATTAAAATCATAACATGCGGAATTATAATAGAATCTAGTTCTATTCCATTTCAGGTAGCAAAGTACGTCAAGTCCTTAATCGCAATTAACATAACGTAATTATCAACATAAACATCCAACCATAGCAAACCATCCAAATTATTACATGTCCGAAGTCGAGTTACTTAAATTACAAGTCCATAAGTAACTTAATAAAATATAATCCAATCACATATCCAAGCTCCTATGCTTGGCCCTTTTCGCGTTCATCGTTCTCCTTGTTTCCTGTATCATCCACTAGGGTAGAAGTAGGGCTTTAGAACAACGAGCCTAGTAGGTATATCAATTAGGGCTAACACATGGTTAGTACAAAATATGCATAATAATATCATAATGTCAAAAATCATATAAACCATGCCTTGTCATGATGTCAAATGCAATGAGTCCCACCCATCACAAGTACATATAAGTACCCCCACATAGGTCTTTCGGACTCCCCGACGGAGTGTGGCCCCTCCGGTTTCTTCCTGATGGAAAATCACATTAAGGTATCCCACATAGGTTTTTCGGACACTCTGATGGAGTGTGGCCCTCCGGTTACATATCCTTCACCCCATGCTATGCATGAGATGCCAATGAAACACATGTTATTTTATATAATAAACATAGCATTAAAACTCACATTTAAAACATATCTTTTTCAACATAAATTCATCAAATAAGATAAAAACATTGTACATAAACCCATGGTTTCAAAGAGGTGGGATCCTACCAAAGTCCAGTAACGTGTCCTTGCGCTTTCGTCCGGTAACCGTTCACGATCGTACACACCTTGTAAGATCCCGTTACCTTATAATATATCAATCAATCAAAACCACGTCCCATTTGATTTACAATAATATCTAAGTCCATAAAATATTCCTCATGAGGTTCAGCCATACACCATGGCCGAACCCATGATCCATCACTTTCACCCTTTATTACAACTATGCCATTGCTTAATCTATGGCTGTCGATTTTATTCATTTAACATATACTTAGGGTAATAAATAACCCACTAACAAGACTCATGGGGTTCGGCCATACACCATGGCCGAACCCATGATCATTCATTTTTAGCATATAGTACAATATTGCCATTACCTTCATCAACTTATGTTTAGGTTCCAAAACATAGGTCCATTCATTTATTTACTCATGCATAAATCCATGTTTTCATCCACAAACCTACCTCATGGGGTTCGGCCATACATCATGGCCAAGCCCATGATCTTTCATCTCCTTATTTCTAGGTCCAACAACATAAACAAAAACCCATAATCCCATAACATAATCCATAAATCATTTCCCATCACTTTCTAAATTAATAACAATCTTCCATGGGGTTCGGCCATACACCATGGCCGAACCCTATGGTTCATAATCTTCTCTTTGACAATTATTAATCCTTGATCTTCCATTTAACCATTCACCATATTAAATCCATCTATATATTTTTCCATGGGGTTCGGCCATACACCATGGCCGAACCCATGATCCATGATTCTTATCCATTTTAAACCTTTTAACATCATCATAATATTCCATGGTTTTCATCCCTCAAAAACCCATAAATTAAACCATGTCTTTCCATGGGGTTCGGCCATGGTGGTTCCTTATTTCAAACAAATTTATCAAAATACTAACAGGTTCCGTGACTCCTCCGGTTTTCCTTCTCTTGTTCTTGCTCTTCCAATCCTTTTCTTCCTTGATCGTTAGTCGAGAACACCTTATTGCCAATGTGCAAAGCAGCGTCAATCTTTCTTTGATTTGTGTAATGTCATGTGCCCCTTATGTTGCCTCTCTTTTATAAACTTCCAATTGGTCCTATATTTAGAAGATACCAAGACCCTTTAATTTAGCCATTGCCTAATGCCGTGCACCCCATGCTGAAATAGCCATTGTCGTGCGACTTTGTGTCTTTCTTCCAATCGGTTCTATGTGTAGAAGGTGCCTTGTGCCCCTTGTGTCTTTCTAATATTTCCATTTGGTTCTAATTATAATTAGAAGATGCCGACCCTTCAATTTAGTACCTTCCTAGTGCTGTTTTTAACCAAGGAAAGGGCCTCTTTTTAGATACTCCAACCCATCATGGTTTGCGCATAACTCCCACACGGTAAAGCAATCCTATCTTATTTTGGACATCTTCTTGGATATGCAAATCTTCATACACGGCCATGCAATCTATAATTAATTTTTGGACAAATCTTGATCGACTAACCTCCTTGATATTTGTATGCGTGTGTCCCTTGTTTGTAGATATTGCATTACCATTTTAATTAAGCCCTATTTAATTCTATTGAAACCATTTCCACAATCCGTTGGGACTTAATTGGGCAATGACCCAACACTTTACCCATCTAAGGTCCATATCTAATAATTCACAAATTAAATGGGTAATTTTCATATATATTAATAACTTGAAAATCCGGGGTGTTACAATACAACCCTCTTTTTAAAATTTTCGTCCCGAAAATCGAGTGAAGTATTAAATATCTCAGGATGAGCTGTCCTCATTTCCGACTCGAGTTCCCAAGTGGCTTCCTCAATGCCATGTCGATCCCATACCACCTTGACCAACTGAATCGCTCGGCTCCGTAATATCCTTTGTTCTGTGTCAACCACTCGGACAGGCTTTTCGATGTAAGTCACGTCGCTTTGGACCTCTATGTCTTGTATGTTCAGTACATGAGAGGGATCAGGATTGTACTTCCTTGACATCGATATATGGAACACATCGTGCAAAGATGCCAACTATGATGGGAGTGCCAATTGGTAAGCCACGTCCCCCATCCTTCTTATGATTGAAAACGGTCCCACATATCTTGGTGACAGTTTCCCCTTCTTTCCAAATCTCATGTGTCCCTTTCGTGGCGAGACTTTCAAGAACACCATGTCCCCCACTTCAAATTCAAGGAAACTACTCCTCTTGTCAGCATAGCCCTTCTGTCGACTTTGTACAGTCAATAGATGTTGTCGTATCAACTGTATCTGCGTTGTAGTCTCTGCAACCAACTCAGATCCAATCATTGTAGGCTCACCGACCTCTGTCCAGCACACGGGTGATGTACATGGTTTACCATATAATGCCTCAAATGGAGCCATCTGGAGGCTTGCCTGGTAACTGTTGTTGTATGAGAATTCTACCAATGACAAGTGATCCTCCCATCCCCCCTTGAAATCTAACATGCATGCTCTTAGCGTATCCTCCAATGTTTGTATTGTCCTCTCAGACTGCCCATCAGTCTGTGGATGGAATGCTGTGCTAGTCAGTAAGTCTGTTGCAATGGCCGACTGCATACTCTGCTAGTGAATCGACCATCTCTGTCGGACACAATAGTCCGAGGAATACCATGCAATCTGATGATATCCTTGATATACCACCGACCCAAAGTCTCAGATGAGTCTGTCATCTTAATGGGAATGAAATGTGCAGACTTGGTCAGTCGGTCTACCACGACTTATATCACATCGTTGCCCTTTGAAGACCTTGGCAACCCTGTTACAAAATCCATGGAGATGTGCTCCCATTTCCATTCTGGCACTGGTAAGGGTTTGAGTAACCCTGGTGGCTTCTGATGTTCCGTTTTAACCTGCTAACATGTTAAGTAATGAGCCACAAATTATGCTACATCCTTCTTGAGTCCGTGCCACCAGTAATGTCTCTTCAGGTCGTGATATATCTTGGTGCTGCCCGGATGAATAGAGAGTTTGGTTTGATGTGCCTCAATCAGTAACTCTTTTCTGTAGTTTTTAGGCACATATATCCTTCCTCGGAATACAAAACCCTGTCCTGGTCGTAACTCCCATTCCGGTATAACTTCACCAGTAGACATCTTGGCCCATATCCTCCACTTCCGGTTCTATCCGCTGTTCCTGTTCAATCTTGGTAACCATGTTGGACTGTATGATCAAATTGTACATACTCCCATGGTTATTGATATATAAATTGAACTCTCGTATGGTATTTAGCATCTCCCATTCTGTCCTGATCAAACATACCACTAATGCATGTGATATGTGGCTGAGGGCATCTGCCACCTTGTTCGCCTTGCCAGGGTGATAACGAAGTGCAAACTCATAATCCTGCAGATATTCCATCCATCTGCGCTGCCTCAGGTTGAGCTCTCTTTCTGATCAAACAAGTACTTCAAGCTCTTATGATCTGAAAACACTTTAAATTTCTTGCCATATAGATAATGTCTCCAACTTTTGAGAGCGAAGACCACTGCGGCTAGTTCAAGATCGTGCGTAGGATAGAGAGGTTCATGTATTTTCAATTATCTTGAACCATAAGCCACCACACGATGAGTTTGACTGAGGACGCACCCAAGTCCTTTTCCTGAAGCATTGCATTGTACTTCATAATCCTTGCCTCTTTCCGGTAAAATTAGGATAGGTACAGTTGTAAGTCTATTCTTCAGCTCTTCAAATCTCTGGTTGCAGAAATTTGACCACTCAAATTTGACTCCTTTCTGAGTGAGTCGGGTCAGTGGAGATGCAATCTTGGAGAAATCCATAATAAAATTTCTTTAATAACTAGCCAATCCCAAGAAGCTACGGATCTCGGTTACATTCTTTGGCACTTTCCACTCTCCCACTGCCGCCACTTTAGCTGGGTCCATAGCTATACCTTCTGCTGATATGACATGTCCCAAGAAGTTAACCTTGGGTAGCCAGAATTCACACTTGCTGGCTTTGGCATATAACCTGTTCTTCCTCAAAGTGTCCAGAACTATCCTCAGGTGCTCAGCATGTTCTTCCTGAGTTTTGGAATAAATCAAAATGTCATCAATAAATACAATGACAAATTGGTCCAAGTAAGGACCGAAAATCCTGTTCATTAGATTCATGGACACAACCGGTGCATTGGTGAGTCCAAACGGCATGACTACAAACTCATATAGTCCATACCGCGTTCTAAAGGCTATCTTTTCGATGTCCTCCTCCCTAACCCGGATTTGATGGTATCCGGACATCAGGTCAATCTTAGAGAAATGATTGGAACCTCTAAGTTGATCAAATAGATCATCGATCCTGGGTAGAGGGTACTTTTTTTTTACCGCCAGCTGGTTCAGTTTTCGGTAATCCACATACATACAGAGTGAACCATCCTTCTTCTTCACAAATAAAATCGGAGCTCCCAAGCCGATGTACTGTTCCGGATGCAACCCAGTCTGAGCAGTTCATCAATTTGCTTTTTTAGCTCGGACATCTCCGCTGGTGCCATCCGGTAGTGTGGTAATGACACAGGTGATGTGCCAGGATACAGCTTGATTTCAAAATTAACCTCCCTCATGGGAGACAAGCTTGGGAGTTCTGTTGGAAATACGTCTGCATAGTCTTTTACTATTGTCGGAAGTTCAGCCACCGGTTCCTTGTTGATTCTGATACTGTTCAATACCAGATGACTCAACCCTTCATGCAGTCTGCTTTGTTTGTTAGTACGTACCACATGTTGTTTTCCCTCGGGTGACCAAAATGTTACCCTGTGGCGATAGCAATCAATGTTGGCCTGAAAGCTAGCCAACCAGTCCATGCCGAAGATAATAGCGTACTCTGTCATATCGAGTACCAAATAATTGAATTCAAATCTGAGTCTAACAAGTTCAGTATTCACTGTTGTGCATATAAACCCCAATGATGTGTCTTCGACGGGGGATACAATGGTGAGTGATGTGGATAGTTTTTGTATTAAAGTTCCAGTTGTAGATATGAATGCAGCAGATATGAAAGAGTGGGATGCTCCATAATCAAATAAAGCAAAGGCGTAGGAACTACTAACTACCGTCATACCTTGAATCACTGAGTGATCCTCTGCTACTGGAGGAGCTAATGTAAACAACCGTCCAGATACTGTAGGCGCCCGTTCCGCCTGGTAAATGTTCTGCCTTCTCGTGAATTAGCTGGCCTACCTGGTGGGCTAGATGAACCTCTGGAATAAGAGGGTCTGTTGAGTTGTGGACATTCCCTCTTAAAATGGCCCGACTAATCACAATGGAAGCAGTTGTTCACCCCTCTGGGAGCCTGAGTAACTGGTGCAGATGGGGAGGGATGATTGGGACAAAAGCCACATGTTGACCCAGTGGATGGTGAGGGTCTGGTAAAGTTCCGTCGGAACCTCTTGTTGGGCTGAAATGTACCCCTCCCACTCTGAGCTCGGCGATTGTCAAAACGCACCAACTCAGCCATCTCTTGCTCTGCTATAGTGGCCCTACTGACCACCTCTGCCAATGTTGCTGCCTTAAATATGGTTACCTTGGCCGAAGTCCCCGTTCAAACTTGCGTGCCCTTCGATACTCTTTATCCACCATATAAAATGCATAGCAAGACAAACTGAGAACCTCCTGGTGGTATTTTGCCACCGTCATGGTACTTTGTACCAAAGATAGAAAAACTTGAGTCTGGCGCTCCTTCTCATCCTCAGGAAAATAATGGTCCAAGAAGGTAGCTGATAACTGATCCCAAGTCATTGCAGTGCTCTCTCCTTCCGGAAAAGGTGCTCGCTGCTTCTCTACCAGCTCCAACCATTTACCGGCATCATCGATCAGTTGTGACGTGGCCAGTAAAATCTTGTCAGCATGACTCAAAATCTTGAGTAGGGTCAGGATCTGAGTGATCTTCTTCATCCAATTTTCTACTCCGACAGCCCCTTCTTTCCCTTTGAAGTAGGGAGGGCGCTGTTGCTGGAAGTCCCTGGCCATGCTCCTGTCATTGGTCTCATTGGTGGTTCCATTCCCGTTCAAGAGTTGTTGAAGCATCGAAGTGAGACCGTTTTAACCAAGCTTTGCAATTCAGGAGGCACCACCGATATATTCACGCTGCTTTGTTCCTCCTCTTCTTGGTGGGATCATTGTTGTTCCTCTTCATGACGAGATTGTGGTTCTTCCTCTTCATGTTGAGATTTTTCTACCTCCCTTTCATGTTGAGAGGTTTCTTCCTCTCTTTCCTTCCCCTTCTGGTTTTGTCGGGTATTTCTCTTTGGAGGCATTTTCCCTAAGCCATAAAAATATCACGACTTAGTTTTCATCGTAAAGTTTGTATTTTCCTATTTTGGGGAAATTTCCAAATAAGCACTCTTGGATTTTCTTTGTTTATGGGGAAATCTATTCTATTTTGCTTTGTTGGATAAGTCCAATTATTTTGACAGTACTTCCTTTGCTCTCATCCATTGTCGTTCTCAGATTGAATGTTCCGTCTGAGTCTAACGAAGTAAATTAATGCACGGGGGCCGGATTAATTTACTCCAAAAGATTCAATCTTTCTGGTTCTCTCTGATACCAACTGTAACACCCCGCCCTTTTTCACTCTATGCTTTCCGGGAGGTCACGACACAAGCTATGTAACGCCTCGCCCTTTTTCACTCGCTTTTTCCCGTAAATTCAGAGTATATTTCTTTTTTATAACAAAGTAGAGTGGAGCGGGACGTCACGACGCGAGCTATGTAACGCCCCCTGTTGACCCAGTAGATGGTGAGGGTCTGGTAGAGTTCGGTCGGAACCTCTTGTTGGACTGGAATGTACCCCTCCCACTCTAAGCTGGCGATTGTCAAAACGTGTTAACTCCGCCATATCTTGCTCTGCTATTGTGGCCCTGCTGACCACCTTTGCCAATGTGGCTGCCTTGAATATAGTTACCTTGGCCCTTATGCTAGGCCGAAGGCACCGCTCAAACTTGCGTGCCCTCCGATACTCTGTATCCACCATATAGAATGCATATACAGATAAACTGAGAAATTCCTTGTGGTACTCTGCCACCGTCATGGTACACTGTACCAAATATAGAAAAGGTTGTGTCTGGCACTCCTTCTCCTCCTCAGGAAAATAATGTTCTAGGAAGGTAGTTGTACTGCTCCCAAGTCATTGCAGTCCTCTCCCCTTCCGGAATAAGTGTTCGTTGTTGTTGCTATGTTTTCAACAAAGTCATTGCTGTGAAATAATGTTCCAGGAAGGTAGCAGTGCATGACTCGTAATATTCAACAAAGTCAGAATCTGTGAAATCTTCTTCAGCCAGTTTTCCGCTCCGACAACCCCTTCTCTCCCCTTGAAGTAAGGAGGGCGTTGTTGCTGGAAATCCCTGACCATGCTCCTGTCATTGTTTACCTTGGTGCTTCCATTCTCATTCAGGTGCTGTTGAAGCACCGAAGTGAACACCGCTTGAATCAAATTTTGCAATTCAGGAGGCACCACCGGTATGTTCACGCTATTTGCTTCCTCCTCGTGGAGGGATGGTTGTTCTTCCTCATGGTGAGATTGTCGTTCCTCCTTATGAAGAGATGGTTGCTCCTCCTCATTTCAAGGATGTTCTACCTCATCTTCACCGGCACTTTGGTTTTGTCGGGTATTTCTCCTTGGCCTTCCCCTTGGATCCATCTTTCCCTAATGCCATTAAAAAAATAAATCATGACTTAGTTTCCATCATAAAACTTGTATTTCCTACTTTGGGGAAAATTTCCAAATAAGCACTCTTGATTTTTGCTTTATTTCTGGGGAAATACATCCTATGTTGCTATGTTTGATAATCCGATTATTTTGACTGTACTTCCTTTGATATCATCCGTCTGAGTCTAACGAAGTAAATTAATGCACGAGACCGGATTAATTTACTCCGAAAGATTCAATGTTTCGGGCTCGCTCTGATAACAACTGTAACGCCCCGCCCTTTTTCACTCGTTTTTTCCCATAAATTCAGACTATATTTTTTTTTATAACAGAGTAGAGTGATAGAGCGCGGGATGTCACGACGCGAGCTAAGTCCGAACATCCAAAGTCCGACCCTTTACTGGCCAACCCTATGTGTGTATGGACTCAGTCCAATAAAATGGTTCACACATAGCAATATCAATTTACGGAATAAAATCATAACCTGCGGAATCATAACATCAAAATGCGGAATCATAATAGAACCAAGTTCTATTCCATTCAGATAGCAATGTACGTCAACTCCTTGTCCATAATTAAAACATCATAATTATCCAATAAATCATCCAACCATCTAAGTTATTACATTCCGAAGTCTAAATACTCAAATACAAGTTCATAAGTAACTTTATTCAAAACATGTAAAATAAGTCTTCCAAGCTCCTATGCCTGGTCCGTCTTACATTCATCGTTCCCTTGATTACCTGTATCATCAACTAGGGTAGTAGTAGGGCGTTAGAACAACGCGCCAAGTAGGTATTCCAGTTACGGCTAACACATGGTTAGTACAAAACATATAGAATAATATAGTGATGTCAAAACCATATAAAATCCATGTCATGCAATGATGACAAATATGCAATGAGTCTCACCCATCACATGTACATAAATGTACCCACCACATAGGTCTTTCGGACGCCCCGGCGGAGTGTGGACCCTCCAGACTTTTCTTGATGGAAATCACATCAAGGTAATGCACATAGGTTTTTTGGATGCCCCGACGGAGTGTGACCCCTCCGGTTATAAATCCTCCACCCCATGCCATGCATGAGATGTCAATGAAACACATTCTATTTATAACATAAACATAGCATTGAAAATCCCTTTTGAAACATATTCAAACACATGTTTTTTTAAACAAATAAACATAGCATTCCAAATTCATATAAAGCATTTCATTTGAAAACCTAAATTTCACCAAACATAAGATAAAACAAATGTACAAAAATCCATGGTTTCAAAGAGGTGGAATCCTACCAAAGACCGCTAACGTGTGCTTGCGTCTTTCGTCCGGTAACTGCTCACGATAGTAAACGCCGTGTGAAATCCCGTTACCTTATAACACAATAATTAATCATAACCAAGTCCCACTTGATTTTCATGGTTCTAAGTCCATAAACAAAACCCCATGGGGTTCGACCATACGCCATGGCCGAACCCATGGTCTAATCTTTAGTTAATTACAATTATGACATTGTCCATAACCATAGCCTTTTCCTTGCTTAGGTTCCAAAATAATACACACTTCTTGAATCCAATCATATAGTCCAATAATTAAATCATGGGGTTCGGCCATACACCATGGCCGAACCCAATGTCCAATATTCTCACATATTTACAAAAATGTCATTGGTTCCCTCATTCCTCTAAATCTACCATAACTAAACCCTTTAAGAATTCTTTAACCAAATCAAGTCCATAAAACAACTCATGGGGTTCGGCCATACACCATGGCTGAACCCATGACCCTCCACTTTGGCATGTAATTACCATTTTGCCACTACCTTCATCAATAATTCATAACACATGTTTGTATCCTTCCCTTTATTTTAAAAATACACAAAACATAACTCATAAAATAGGTTCATAATTCGATTCATCAATCAGCCCTTAACCATGACTTAAAATGCCATTTGATCCCTTAATTTGGACCATGGGGTTCGGCCATACACCTTGGCCGAACCATATGGTGTATAGTTTCCAATTATAACATTAACACTCCATACTTAAAAAGTTTCCTATTTTAGATTTCCTTAATTAGAAGGTTCTTAAATTAAAACTTTCTAATTTAGTTTCCACCCTCCAAAAATAGAACTTTCCCCTTTTTAATCTCCTCCTTCTATTTTTTAGAAACTTACTTAATAAACAACCGTCTATAGATACAAAGGTTTCCAAAAATAAACCCTAGTGGGGTTCGGCCATACACCATGGCCGAACCTCACTCATGGCAACCAATCCATTCATTCTTAATTAGAAAATTGCCATACATGGCCAATCCTTCGATAAATAGGAAGTTTCCAAATTAAACTCCACCTTTCCATAATTGGAAGGTTTCCTTAATTAGACTCCACCTTCTATTTTTAGAAGGTTTCCATAAATAAATTCCCCTTTCCATAATTGGATAGTTTCTTAAATTAGAAACCCTCTTTCCAAAATTGGAGTGCTTTCCAATTTAGCAACTCTTTCCATAATTAGCAACCAAAAAATATCTCCTTTCCAAAACAACCCCATGGGGTTCGGCCATACACCATGGCCGAATGGTATGGTTCATGATCTTGATTAATTAATCCCTTGAAAGATCATATATCTTTAACATCAATTTCCCAATTACACTTAACCAATACTTTTCCATGGGGTTCGGCCATGCACTATGGCTGAACCCTATGGTTCTTTCTTTCCACTTAATTAAACCATGATCATCCAATGAATCAAACCACCTTATTGATATCCTTTCCATGGGGGTTTTCAATCCTTTACAATTAATAAATCAATCCACATGATTCAAAGTCTTAAGAACCCCAAATCCATAATTGTATTTGATGGGGTTCGGCCATACACCATGGCCGAACCTCATCCCTTCTTTTCTATTAAAAATTATCAAAATGATCCCCCATTCTTCTTCCATGGGGTTCGGCCAAACACTATGGCCGAACCCTATGGTTCTTTTATTTCAAAACAACTTATCGATTAGATACTAACATTTTCCGATTCCGGGCTCTTATAATCTTTCTCCTTTCTTCTTAATTTTTCTCCAACCAAGAACACCTTCTTGTTGCTGCCTTTTCTTCTTTTGCTCTTTGCCGTGTGAGAGGATGAGAGATTGAGAGAGATAAAGAGAGAGAATTCGACAATGAGGGTGTAAAACCGTGTACCCCTCTATGTCTCCCCTTTTATGCAATTCCCATTGATCCAAAATTAGAAGTTGCAAAGATAAACATACCCCATTGCCGTGTACCCTCTTATCTTAATTGGAATGGCCGACCTTCCCTCTTTGGAAGTGTCATACACGGCCATGCAATGTCTATTTTGTTAGACATCTTCCTTATTTAATTTTTAGACCAAATACATACCCTTTTAATTTATCTTATGCATGGGGCCCACCTCCACCTCATCAAGTGAGGTGGCGGGTAAGGTAGGTGTTGGTGGGGACCGTCCACCATGGTTGACTTGGTCAACCATGGGTGGATTTCTTAGAAAGAGAATTTAATGGAATTAAATTAAATAGGAAATAATTAACCTAAGTAAGGGTCTAATTTAATTAATTAGGTTGGTCAAATTAGGGTCAAGTAAATAAGTCAAAAAGGGCAAGTCAAAGGGTGGTTTCATCCCATTGAAACCACCCAAAGAAACACAAAAGAAACCATGACTTAGGGTGGTGGTTTCATCTCAACCACCACCACTCAAGGTATGAGGACCCATACCTCTCATCATATGGTCAAGTGGTCAAAGGGAGGAAGACCAAACCACTCATTCAAACACACACAAAACAGTTGGCATGTGGGGTGGTTTCCTCCCAACCACCACCACCAAGGACATGCAAGCCATGCTTACCCATATTGGTTGGTCAAATGGGATGATGGAGGAGTGTAACCCAAGCCACCAAGATGAGATGGGAATGGGTCTAGAGTCCCATCTCATCTCCATCTCTTCATTCCCTCTCCCAAAACCGTCCTCTCTCTCTCTCCCAAGGAAAACACCAAGAAAGAGGAAGAAACCTAGAAGAAAAGAAGGAAAAAAAAAAAAAACTAGGCTTGGCCAACCACCACTTCAAGACCCAAGCTTGAGATGATTTTCCATCCCCTCCTCCCCTCTCCCTTTCTCAAAATCTAAACCTACTTTAGCCAAACCCTAACCATGGAGACTCCATCTCGATCAAGCACATAGTGGCCGAACAACAAGGAGAAGAAGAAGAGAAAGGGCTAAAGAAAGCAAAAGGAGAAAGAAAGGCCGGAGGAGTCGTCGATGTGGTAAGGAATTCTTAAACAAGAATTTATATTTTTTTAAAGGTTAAGATGTGTTTATGGAATCCATTTCTTAGAATGGATGGTGGCCACAAATGTTATGGGCCTTAGATCTAAGATCCATCCAATGATAAGATGAGAAATGGATGAAATGGAAGAGATAGATTAAGGAAAATGAATAGACATTATGGACACCATTAAGATCAATTAAATATGGAAGTATGGGTGTTTTAAGGAATTTTAGGCCATAGGGTTCGGCCATGTAGTATGTCCGAAACCCATGGTGAACAATTAAGAAATTTAAATAGGGTTTTGGGAATAAGAACCATGAAAGGGTACCTATGATGTCAAGATGATTTTGAGTAAAAATTAATGGTTTTTTTTTTTAAAGGGGTTTTAAACAAGAAAATCATGGGATATGTAAATGATTTAATGTCCTCCAAAAATGGTGAATGAAGGAGAATCATGAACCATGGGTTTGGCCATGGTGTATGGCCGAACCCTATGGTGATGGAATGATGAATTAAATGGTTATGGAAGTATGGAAATTAATGGAGAAGGTTAATGGTAATTAAGTGGATTTTTTTTAGGTATTTTAAACAAGGTTTTAAATGAGTGGAAATGAGGTTTTTAAAATAAAATTATGGACCATGGGTTCGGCCATGGTACATGGCCAAACCCCATGGGAAGACTTTGAGGAATTTAGTGTTCTTGGAACCATGGAAAATAAAATGGAATGATGGTTAAATTAAAGGGACCAAAGTATATCTCATGATGATTATGAAAGGATGATGTAAATGTATGATTTAAATTCATTTATGGTAGGACAAATGAGGTGAAATGGACCCAAGAAAAATGGGAAAAAGGCATCATGGGTTCGGCCATGGTGTATGGCCGAACCCATGACCCATTTGTAGGTCATGTTATGGGCTAAAATATTGAATTATGTATGGGATTAGATGATTGCAAATTTAATTAAATTAAGTGGCTGATTTTAGGGATGTTAGGTCATGGTCAATGAATCATTAATGGGGATAAGTATATGGATGAAGTATGGACCAAAAATATACATGGATGGAGGAAATATTAAATCATGGAAGTGTAGTGGCAAAACCGTAATTATGGGCCACAATGAAGAACCATGGGTTCGGCCATGGTACTTGACCGAACCCCATGTATGTTGGGCATGAACTTGGGTGCCTTAAGATGACCTTATGAGTGAGTAAATGAAGCTTAGGGTTGCTGCATTTTAGTCTCACAAATTAGAATGTTTAAAGGGCTAAAATTTGGAATTATGCATGTGTTTAAATCAATGAAAATGAGGCTAATGTTAAGGGCTGATTTTTAATGATCTTGTAACATGGTTAGGGATCATTAAATGGATCTTAGGTTGTGATCGGTTAGGGACTTAATCATGGATAAAATATGGACTAATTTGGTAAATATATAATAAGGTATCGGGACGTTGTAAACGGTACGCGATCGGCGACCGGATTATCGAACGAAAACGTAAAGGGACGCTAAGCGGTATTCGGTAGGATTCCTACATTTTTGTAAGCCGTGGATTATGTGTATATGATGGTTTCCTGGTTTTATTTCGGTAATTATATGATTTATCTTAAGATGGGTTTTAAATGCTATGAATTATACTTTAATGCTATGGATGATATTTTAAATGCTATGGATTATATTTTAATGCTATAGATGATATTTTTAAGGCTATGGATTATATTTCAATGCTATAGATTTTATATTAAGGATATGAATTATATATATACTATATAGCATAATGCACTTACATCTCATGCATGGCATGGGCGGGAAAATAATGAAACCGGAGTCCATGCTCCGTTGGGGCGACCGAGAAGCAAACATGGGGATAGCCTGAGGTGCTATAACCGGAGTCCATGCTCCGTCGGGGCGACCGAGAATCAAACATGGGGATAGCTTGATATGCTATAACCGAAGTCCATGCTCCGTCGGGGCGACCGAGAAGCAAACATGGGGACACCTTGACGAGGCTTTGCCGTCAAGGGGGATATGACATTTTATGATGATATGGATGATGGATGGGACACATGACATAGGCACCCATGGCATGGAATTCATCATATGGTTTTATTATATTATTATCGGTATGCTTGTTACACTAATCCATGTGCTAGCCCTACTCGGAGTCCTACTGGGCGCGTTGTCCAACGCCCTACTTCTACCCTAGCTGATGACGCAAGAGACGGCGGAAACGGTGGACGCGACGGGAGCCAAGCTTAGGAGCTTAGGAGCAGCTACTTAGCCTTATTTAAATTTATTTTGGAAATATAATTTAAGTAGCTAGCTTGTCTGATTGTAATAATTACTGTTCTTGCTATCTAAAACTGGTAGGATAGTCTCTATTATAATGTTCCGCATGCAATTATATTCCGCAAGCTTACTTCCTACGCGTGAACCGTTCTCGTGGACTTCGTTCCGCGTACGCGTAGGGTTGGCCAGTTAAGGGCCGAGCTTTAGAAGCTCGGACTTAACTCGAGTCGTGACGTCCGCGCCCGTTGTCACTTTTATTTCAAAAAAAAAAAAGAGACTCTGATTTTTGGTGAAAAGGGGCGGGCGTTACATCAGTGACAATACCCACAAATATCAACATGTTTAACAGGAACACCAGGATGAGAGGTCTAAACATCATACAACTCTATAATTCATTTTACAAGACTTATACTTGGAGTGTAGTGTGTGCTTTAGCCAACATTAAGATAGACCTCTTTTTACAAATAGAACCAAGTTTTGTTCACACCTTTGGAAAATGCGCTTTGACTGCAAACCTCACTGGATATATCTCTCGAAAAAATTGACACTTAGAGGTTTGGGTTTATTTTCTCACAAGTATATGTGAACAGAATTTATGTACTCAAAATAAAAGAATCTCACATATGTATTAACAAAGACAGCTCATATTAAAGAAGATGAATGATGTCATGAATAAATGCCATTTTCCTGAGAAAGTTGAGTCAAATACCATCATTTTTCTTCCTTAATTCTCTACTTGAAATACCCTATTTAGACCTAAGATCAATAGGACTTCCGTTTAGGACGAAACGTGGTTTGGAATCGGGTCAAATAAAAAAAGGATATAAATCTCTAAAGATAAATACTTTGAATTAGTTAGAGGTCTTCATGATTTGAATGGGATATTTTTCCTCTATTCTTCTTTTTCGGCACTTTTCTAAGTATTTTATTTTTTCTTTATTTTTCATTTCTTTGTCACATCCTTCTTTTGGTATCTAGATGTTTCCCTTTTTTTATGCTACTCTGTTTTTTTTTTTTTCTTGTTCTTTTCTTTTTTGTACCTTAGAGTACCATCCCTTGATTTTTCATCTCTAACCTTTTCTAAGAATAGGTCATGGATATTTTTTATTGGCTCATACTCCTGAATTGGAGTTGGGTATGGTAAACATGGCTAGTCAAGAAAGTAGGCTTATATAAGGCTCAACTGGAGAACTATCAAGATAACATGACCAACAATAGGTGTCAAATAAATTCCAAAAAAATTCAGATATGATAACTCAATTTTGATGGCATTCTCAATAATATGACCAAGATGAAGAATAATGAGATCAACGACGACTTATTTGCGCTATCAAAGAAAATAGAATTGACTTATAACTCTCAGAAAAAAGAATGGCTCTAAAGCTCACTGGGTTTACTCTCCACTGGTACTCCTCTAGTGATTACTCGACTTGTGAATATTTTTCCTTTTCAGACTAAACTTAATATGGCTATGTACAATGGTTTCCAAATATAAATCCTATAAAAATATTTCCGAAAAAGTATGATATAAAGATCTCTATCTAATTATTAATGATACAAATGTGACTCTTTTAACGTCAAATTGTTAAGACGTGAGTAATCTTTTTCAAACTAAAAGTTGGCAGTGTTTAAGCTCCAGAATTCTCAGTCCTCACTTACTCTTCTCTAAAATGATTCTGCCTACTTTTGTCTAAACAAGATTATGACTCGTTTAACGTCAGATTGTCAAGACGTTTGTAAGCGCTTAGTCGGAAATCAATAGCTCTCTGTAGTTCAAGGCATCTCAGTCTTTCTGGACTTACTCTGCCCTTGAAAAGGTCTACATATATCTGTCGGTTCCCTACAAGTCTACTTACTGTTGTTTCACAGCGGACTACATAATCTGATCTTATTCCATTACAATTCCAACATCCGCATTTGTGATAGATACCTAGCCTCTTAGCTTTCCTGTTTGCAGCCAGAGTGCTTCAACCACAGAGAGGTCTGGATTGTTCCTCTTGGATTTCCAGTTACCTCACCCTCATAGCTAAGGAAATGATTTTCCTATATAAGTCTGGGGGAACTTGTGTTCTAGACAGACACAATGCAAAAATGAATACTCGACCGTCTACGTGCATGACTTTTATCCAGTTCTTTAACGTCTGCTGGTGACAAAGACAAAGATGAATGATGGATGCTAATTTTTTTTTTTAAAGGAGTCTAGTTATGAAGTTACTCTCCCCTAAGATTTTTTTATGAAAATGAATGAATGACCTTGGTACGCCCAAACTCAAATTGAACATTGTCCTCAATGTTCCCTAATCTACACTAGTTAAGTGTAAAAGAAGAAATATCATAGAAAACGAACAATTTAAATATGAGTTGTACAATTGGATGAAATGGCTGACTTCTAGACAAGATTGACTCAAATAATAACTAGACTCAAGAAAAATAACAACTTGACACTGACGACTTTGATGAACTCAGACCACCTCAGACATAGACAGTTGGACTGGTGGGTCCGGGTAAAGATGAGTGGGTAAGGGTAAATGGGATTGGAAAGTGGGAGGATAATGGATGTACAAATCAGTTTTGGTAAACTGGATCAATGAACAAGATTTCCTCTGTTCCTTCTGGAGTGTAGGGCTCTAAAAATGGTTTCAAACGTTGACCATTAACTTTGAAAGGATGACCATTTTTAGGATGTTTGATCTTGATGGCACCATGTGGAAATATGGCTGGGATTATGAACGGACCGGACCATTTGGATTTCAATTTTTCAGGAAAAAGATGCAACCTAGAATTGTACAATAGGACCATTTGACCAACAGTAAACACTTTCCGGAGAATGTGTTTGTCATGAAAGACTTTCATTCGGTCTTTGTACTTTCTAGCCGTATCATAAGCTTCATTTCTGATTTCTTCCAACTCATCTAATTGAAGCTTTCTGAGTTATTCAGCCGAGTCCAGAGCAAAACTGAAACGCTTGATTGCCCAATAGGCTTTGTGTTCTATTTCGACTGTAAGATGACAAGCTTTTCCATACACTAAGCGATAGGGTGATGTTCCAAAGGGTGTCTTGAACGGAGTTCGATAAGCCTATAGTGCATCAGTGAGTCTGGTAGACCAGTCCTTCCGAGATGGATTGACTATCTTCTCCATGATATGTTTGATTTCTCTATTTGATATTTACACTTGTCCACTTGTTTGAGGATGATAGGGGGTAGCTACTTTGTGAATCACCCCATATGATGTCATCAATTTTTCGAACGGGCGATTACAAAAATGCTTACCACCATCACTGGTTATAGTTCGTGGAAAACCAAATCTAGAGAATATATTTTCTTTCAAGAAACGAGTGACAACCTTGTGATGACTGGTTTTGCATGCCACTGCTTCTACCCACTTTGATACATAGTCAACGCCTACGATGATATATAGATTGCCAAAAGATTTAGGAAAAGGTCTCATGAAATCAATGTCCCAAACATCGAAAAGTTCAACAATTAAGATTGGATTTAAAGGCATCATGTTCCAGTGGGATATACTTCTTAATTTTTGACATCTATTGCATGAAACACAGAAGGTATGGGTATCACGAAATATGGAGGGATAGTAAAATTCATAGTGCCAAATTTTTACAGTTGTCTTTTTAACATTAAATGGCCTCCACAGGTTTGATCATGACAGAAACTTATGACATTTTATTGCTCTTCTTCAGGAACACAACGACGAATAATTTGGTTGGCACAATGCTTAAACAGATATGGATCATCCCAAATGAAATTTTTGACTTGTGCCAAAAATTTAACTCTATTTTGTTTAGTCCAATGAGGAGGCATTTGACTAGTCACAAGATAATTGACAATGTCTGCGAACCATGGTACTTGGGAAAGAGACATGAGTTGCTCGTCAGGGAAGGACTCAGTGATAGGACATTTATCTTCAGTGAACTCAGTTACCAATCTAGACAAATGGGTGCTACCACATTTTTAGAACCTTTCTTATCTCGAATTTCAATATAAAATTCTTATAACAAAAGTACCCATCGGATCAGGCAGGACTTAGCATCCTTCTTAGAAAGAAGATACTTGAGTGCAGCGTGATCTGAATAGATAACGATCTTTGAACGTACTAAGTAAGATCGACATTTGTCTAGCGCAAATACAACTGCTAACAACTCTTGTTCCGTGGTGGAATAATGAAGCTGAGAGTCATTCAACGTTTTGTTAGCATAGTAGATAATATGAGGTAATATATTCATTATTTGTCCTATCACGTCTCTTACTGCATAGTCAGAGGCATCACACATAATTTCAAAAGGTACAGACCAATCAGGTGGCTGTATGATTGGAGCAGAAGTCAAAACAATTTTCAAATTTTCAAAGGCTATGACACATTTTTCATCAAAATTGAAAACAACATCCTTGGTCAGGAGTCTACAGAGAGGTCTTGATATGTCACTGAATCCTTTGATAAACTTCTGTAAAATCTAGTATGACCTAAGAATGACCTAATCTCTTTAACAGTTTGTGGTTTTGGTAAATTAGAGATTAGGTTAACCTTGGTTTTATCCATTTCAATTCCTTTTTTTGAGATGATGTGCCCAAGTACTATGCCTGATTTCACCATAAAGTGACATTTTTGCCAATTAAGTACTAAGTTCTTTTCTTTGCACCTGACTAACACAAGGGTCAAATGGTGAAGGCACCGGTCAAAAGTTGATCCAAACACTGAGAAATCGTCCATAAAAACTTCCAGGAGACATTCTATCATGTTGGAGAAAATACTGACCATCCACCTCTGAAAGTTGGCAGGTGCGTTACACAGTTCGAAAGGCATACGACAATAGGCGAATGTACCGAATGGATAGGTGAATGTTGTTTTCTCCTGATCCTCAGGAGGAACATAGATCTGGTTATAGCTAGAATAACCATCAAGGAAACAATAAAACGTATGACCGGCTAAACGTTCAAGCATCTGATCAATTAATAGAAGAGGGAAATGATCTTTTCGGGTGGCGGTGTTCAGCTTCCGGTAATCAATACAAACTCTCCAACATGTTCGAACGCGTGTTGGAACTAGCTCATTTTCCTCATTCTTTATTACCGTGACACCAGAGTTTTTCAGGACAACTTGGATTGGACTTACCCATGCACTATCTGAAATTGGATAAATGATTTCAGCTTCGAGCAGTTTCAAAATTTTAGATCTAACTACTTCCTGCATTGCTGGATTTAACAGTCTCTGTGGTTCCCTAGATGTTTTGGGATTTTCTTCCAGATAAATTTCGTGCATGACCACAGAAGGGATAATTCCTTTCAGATCGGCAATGGACCATCCTATAGCTTCATGATGATCTCTTAAAATAGTCAGAAGTTTAGATTCCTTCTCAGAAGTTAAGTTTGAAGCTATGATAATTGGCAATGTGTTTGAAGGTCCAAGATATGAATATTTGAGAGTTTCAGGAGGAGCTTTGAGTTCTAATTTTGGTGGCTTCACAATAGATGGGACTAACATTGATGGATTGACAGAAAGAGGTTCAAATCTGGTGATAACATTCACTTCTTTGAAATATAAATCCTTGTCAAAGTCAGACAATGATTTTTCGAACTGATAATTGCAAATGGAGTGAAGGAAAAATTCATCAATTTAAACTTGCATGGATCATCCGTGTAGGGAGGTTGTCAACAAAGGCCAAAAATATTGAGTTCAATTGTCAAATTTCCAAATGATAATCTAAGCATACCATTTTGGCAATTGATCACTGATTTTGCAGTGGCCAGAAATGGTTGTCCTAGAATGACTGGGATATTTCCATTATCGTCCTGAGTTGATTGTGTATCCAATAGCACAAAATTTACAGGGAAGTAGAAATTTTTAACCTTAACTAGAACGTCTTCTATCACACCTCTGGAATTTTTATTGAGAGATCAGCTAACTGTAGTGTGATAGAAGTTGGTTTCAATTCTCCCAAACCTAACTGCTCATAGATAGAAGATGGCAGAAGGCTGACACGAGCTCCAAGATCTAATAAGGCCTTGTCAATTGTGTATGTACCAATTGTACAAGCAATGGTTGGACTTCCAGGATTCTTATGTGTATTGGAATTATTTGTTGGTTCAGTAAACTCGCATTTTCTGCTAGGAAAGCCTTTGTAGGAACATTGGTTCTCAGTTTTACTGTACATAGGTCTTTGAGAAATTTGACATACGAAGGTACCTGATTGATGGCATCCAATAGAGGGATATTGATGTTGACAAATTTAAAATTTGGCCTACCAAGGTACATGATTGTTCTGATTCCTACAGCCAAAGATAAAAATTATTTACCAAACTGGAGCAAAACTACCTTCAAATTAAGGCTATGAAATTTGATATGGGGTATCAAACCTCATTTAAAAATTCCTAATTTTTTACTGGAGATATATCTCATTGCCTATATAAGAATAGATACAAATTTTGCTTCGTTTCGATACCTGGAGATCAAGTTGTGATTTATTTAATGACTTGCAACAAAACTATCTCTCAGACCTGAACTAGAAATTTGTTCCAACTTGCAGACCTGATTTGGGGCAACACCTATATTCTTTTTCTCTTATATTTTTATAGAACTAGATCTATCAGTCTAGTTTCCAAAAAATAAAATTTCGTTGAAAAATTATTCCAGGAGCCTCAATTATGATTTTTCTCGCCACAGCGTGCATAAAATGAGATTTTAGATCTCAGCATCATTCATGCAACATTTCCAACAATTAAATCATGATTTTAAAATTTCCATTTTTTTTTCCAGAGATGTAGAATTCTTTTATGGAGAGTTTGGATGGGTTAGAATTCCAGAAATCAAGTTTTCATTTGCAAAAAAATCAAATTTGAAAGTTTGATCCATGAAAAACATGGGTCAAGAAAAACTCAAATTCGAGTAGAATTTTGGAAAAGAGGGTTTTGACATAGTCTCAGTATTTTGACTATAACTATCTACTCCTATTCGAGTTGCCCTGATTCTTTCGTCGTTGGTGATTAGATTTGGAAAAATAGAAATAATTTTAATTTTGACATAGAATTTTAATTTTAATTACTTAATTTTAATTAATTTTCTATTTGTAGAATTTTTTTAGGAAGTTTAATTTAGTTTAGGTCTTGCACATTTTTCAGAACCATCACTTGATTTGCAGGAAAATTTTATTCGCGCACTCTAAATTTTTTCCATGTGACTAAGGTGAGTTCTAATTTTTTTAGGGTTTCTTTTCTTTTAATTTAATTTATTTTATTTGCTTGCATTATTAAAGTGCACATGCATTTAAATTGGATTTTTTGATTAATTGATTGATTATTGTTTTCATGATGCATTGGTAAAATAGGACTGCATTTCACAATATCTAGAAAAATAAGATAGTAAAATTGGTCATGCATTGCTTAATAAAATTCAAGTAGTACCATTAAGTAGTTTTAGGGTTTCATGCTCATTAGGACCATTTTTTATTCATTTTATTTTATGTTACCGGTGAATAGTTTTTTTCTTTAAGAAAGGTGTCTAAGGCTAGTTCTGTAACGCCCGCCCCTTTTCACAGAAAATCAGAGTCTATTTTTTTTTTTTTTACATAAAAGTGACAAAGGGCACGGACGTCACGACGCGAGTTAAGTTCCGAGCTTCTAAAGCCCGGCCCTTAACTGGCCAACCCTACGCGTGCGTGGAACTAAGTCCATGAGTACGGTTCACGCGTAGAAAGTAAGCTCACGGAATATAAAATTACATGTAGAATGATAATAGAGACTATCCCACCAAATTTCAGATAGCAGGGAAGAAACATCCGTATAATTACTAAAAATGCCATTAAACTGTATTGTCCAAAAATACAATCTAAACATAGCAAGCTATCTAAGTTATTACATTCCGACAAGCTAATTTATACAAATATACATTTTCCCAAAATAAACTTAAACAAAATAATTAGTCCGCCTTCCCAAGCTCCTAGTAGGGCTAACACATGGATTAGTGATAACAAAGCATATCAAAATATTATATCAAAATCATGCCATTTGGTACAATGTAATGCAATGGGTGTTTTATGTCATGAATCCCACCCATCAATCTCATCATCATTGTACAATGCCCCTTTTTCATCCATCCATAATGTTCAAAATATAATCCATACCATCATCGTGCCGTGACCCTCTTGATGGAAAAACCTCATCAAGATATGATCCAATCATAAAATATCCCCCTTGACGGTAAAGCCTCGTCAAGGTGTCCCCATGCCTGTTCTCGGTCGCCCCGACGGAGCATGGACTCCGGTTTCATTTCATCCTTCCCCTGTCATATGCCTCCCATGCCATGCATGAGATGTAGATGCCATATGCCATGTAATATATAAAATTCAATAGTAATAAAACCCATCTTAAAACAATTACAAGATTACCAACTAAAATCAAAGGGAAACCATCCCACAATATTTAATCCAAAACCCATCATAAGCATTCACATAATTTCTAAAATAATTTAGAGTAAAACATCACATGATACATAATCCAAAACTTATCTTAAAGACAACCACATGATTTCCAAAATAGATTAAAGAAAACATCACCCAAATCCATGGCTTACAAAAAGGTAGGAATCCTACCGAATACCGACCCGCGTCCTTTTACGTTTTCCATTCGATAAACCCAGTCGCCGATCGCGCACCGCCTGCGATGTCCAGTACCTTATTACACATTAGTCATTAGTCCATGTTTTACCCATTTCTAAGCCCATATAAAAAAAACCGGTCACTATTTAGGTTTTGTGGGTCCCATGTCATCTATTAAACCTTTTAATCCCATAAATCTTAAAATCGGCCACCCTAGGCTTTATTAATCATTTACAAGGTTATTACATTAGATCCCCTAAGTCCATGATCAATTTCCATGGAATTCTTTAATTTGGCCACTAATTACGGTTTTGCCACTACCTCATTTTTCATGCTTAATCACTCATTTATCCATGCATGATTAAGTCCATAATTGATCATAAACTTAGATCCCCAACTTAGGTCCATTAATGACCCATTGAACCATGTCACATAGCCATTAAAATTAACCCTTTAATTAATCCAACCCCCCATTAAATAATCACATACCTACATCCTTCATTAGCCCATAAAAATTGACCTTACATTAAATCATTACTCTTAGTCATACCTTGAGTCCATAATTGATTCCTCTACCACATTACAAGATTACTTACCTCAACCATCTTATTGACCTAATTCCATTAATTTAAACTTATACATACACATTTAAGTTTAGACCCATTAATGATCTAAACTTTGGGTCATGGGTTCGGCCATACACCATGGCCGAACCCATGATGTTTCTTTCTCCATTTTTCTTGGATCCATTCATAAAATTTTAGATCCACCAATAATCCTTTCTTGAGGGGTTTAAATCATGCATCTAAACCATATTCTCCTATTCATTTCATTGCTCCCAAATACCTACATTCACCAAAATATTAAACCCATCTTTTCTATCCTTTAAACCCATCATTTGATCACCATTTGATCACCATAGGGTTCGGCCATACACCATGGCCGAACCCATGGTTCATGATCCATCATTTTCTATGCCTCTTGAGGCCACAAAAATTATTCCCACACTCCATGATTTTTCCTTATTTAAACCCCTTTAATTTTTCCAACATTTACCATTTACAGCCCTAAAAATTCATTAGCTACCTTCATTATCTTCCATCCCTTAAAGCCCTAACCAATTAAATCCAATACCAAATCACCCACCATGGGGTTCGGCCATACTACATGGCCGAACCCTATGGCCCATGATTTTATTCCAATTACCTACTTCCATGCTCAATTTAATAAATTACACCATACATTTAATACTTTTACTTATTTCTTTTCCTAACCCTAATTCACCCATTTAGGGTTTTTCTCCATCTTCCACCCTTCCATTTGATGGATTTACATTCCATAGCATAGAATTATCTAACCACCATTAAATTCACAAAAATAAATTCCAATTCTTAAACCCTAAAAATCCAAAATTTCTTGTTTAAGAAACTACTCACCATCCATCATCTCCTCCGACTTCCGCCGCTCCCGTCGGTTTCCTTAGCCTCCTCCCTCCTTCCTCTTGATCTTTGATAGGTCAAGATCTTTAATCAATGGTGGCAACCCCCAACCTTAGGATCGGCCAAAGTAGAGCTTAAATTAAGAGAAGGAAAGGGAGAGATGATGAGAGGGGAGGTGATAACCTTAATCTTAGAGTGATCTCCCTCCAAATTCCCCTTCTTTCTTCTCTCCTTGAGCTCCTCTCTTTTATTTCTTTCTCTCCTTCACTTGGACATGGGACGGCAATGGAGAATGAGAATGGAGTGAAAATGAAGAGAGGATAAAAAAAATGGAAAGAAACTCATGACTTGTCCCCATTTTTCTTTACATTAAAGACCCCACCAACCCTAAGATATTTAAAAGATCTTTTATTTGCTTTATGGTGGTGGTTTAGATAACCACCACCAAGTCCAACGTGTTTCATACTTGAGGTGGGAATGAGGTGGGTTTTCACCTCTTGGCCCCACTTTGACCACTTTCAACCACCACTTTAAATAATTTAATTATTTAATTAATTATATAATTTTAATTACCTTTTTTGTACTTAACCTAACTCCATTACTCCACCCATGGTTGACCAAATCAACCATGGTGGCCGGCCCCACCAAACCTTGGCCCACACGCCACCTCACTTGATGAGGTGGAGGTGGGTCCCACTTGGCCACATCACCTTGGTTTAATTCCACATAACTTAGGTGATTTAAATTTTATTAAGCCCACTACAACCAATTGGATCATCATTGGGCCCATGGCCCAATTACATTTCCATCTTACCCATTTACCTTAGAGCTTAGCCATCTTGACCCATTGGGTCCCAAATGGGTATTTGACCCAATCTGACCATTCTTGACCCATTTAACCCTCATTGTCCCTTTAAATGAATTTAAATCAACTCCATAGTCCATTGGGCCATACTTGGGCCTTTGTCCAAATTTTGGCCCATTTACTCTTTACTTCACCAATTTTCCAATTTCCATCACTAAAATAACTTATATCCACATTTTTATTAACTGATAAATTCTGGGCCCTTACAAGTTCTGTCACCAAGGCGTGAGGTCGAGTAGGTCTAAGGATAAGCTGGGACGAGATGTTGTTTCTGCTCCCCCACTTACTTGGTCATCTTGTGTTAAACTCTCATCGAAAACTAAAATTGCTGGAAAAAAAAGTTACGAGCAAGGTCTAGATATTTAGGATCCCGATAGAAGCCAATAAAAATTTGACTGCAGTAGTGCAATTCGAAAACTAGATTTAGGCATTTTTTGCGTGATTTTTTTGGCTGAGCGTGATTGATCATGTCTGTGTATGCTTAATTGGTCTCATGAATTTTCCAATTGCTTGGTTCGACTTACACTGCCTGTCAATCAATTGATCGTTGTGTTCGGAGCTCAGTCAAGATCAGTCATAGACTTAGACAGTCCACCCTCTTCACCAACCTCATCTCCATCTTCCGTATCACTATAACGCCCCGGCCTTTTTTCACATACTTTCCCAAAATCAGAGTCTATTTTTTTTTAAAACTGATAGAGAGCGGGACGTCACAATTCGAGCTAAGTCCGAGCTTCCAAAGTCCGACCCTTAACTGGCCAACCATACGTGTACGTGGATCAACTCCACTAAAATGGTTCACACGTACTCAAGTTAACTTGCGGAATAACAATAGGATAACCATCCTATTCCAATTTGGATAGCAAGGTAGTCCAACACTTAACCGTAATTATCATAACTTAAATATCCAAACATTAACCATCCAATCCATAGCAAATATACCTACGTTATTACAATTCCGAATGCTAGCTATTCAAATACAATTTCCATGAATAACTTAAACAACATATAATTTAATCATCCAAGCTTCCAAGCTTGGCTCCGATCATGTCCTCATTCCATTCCCTTCCTGTGTCATCAACTAGGGTAGAAGTAGGGCGTTAGGTAATGCGCCCAGTAGGTATTCCAATTAGGGCTAACACATGGGTTAGTATATAAAATCCAGATATAATATACCATATCATACTTGTAAAACATCATATCCAAAGCAGTGTATGATAATAAAGATCCAATCATACAGTTAAAAACCAAAAACCTTGCATGATAATAAAGATCATAATCATGCCGATTCAATGCCATGCCATGCTATCATATGCAATGAGTCCCACCCATCACAAACTCATAGTATCCTCTTGATGGAATTCTCCTCATCAAGGTATCCCCTGATGGAATGCTCATCACCAGGGTCTTCATACATAGTATCCTCTTGATGGAATTCTCCTCATCAAGGTATCCCCTGATGGGTGCTCATCACCAGGGTCTTCATACATAGTATCCTATTGATGGAATTCTCCTCATCAAGGTATCCCCCACTAGTGCTTTACGGACGCCCCGATGGACTGTGGGCTCCCGGTTAAAATACCCCTCAAGACTTACGGACACCCTGACGGAGCATGGGTCTCCGGTTATATTCCATCCCTCCCATGCCATGCATGAGATGCAAATACCAACATGCTTTAGAATATTACAAAACATAGCATGAAAATCCCATAATTGCAACATATTGTTTAATACCAAAATATCTTATCAAACATGGATTAAAATCATCATAAGTACATAATACATATGCATGGTTTCAATGATGTAGGAATCCTACCAATGACAACTAGTTTGACCACGCGTTCTTGTTCGAAAACCATTCACGACCGTATACTGCTTGTGAGGTCCCGTCACCTTGTTACATAACAACAAGTCAAACTAAATTTACATTTGATTTAATGTCCAAAATCATATACACACCTTGTGGGGTTCGGCGATACACTATGGCCGAACCTCACCTATTTGATCTTATTCTTTCCTTTGATTCATTACTTCCTAATTTCTTAGTTAATCACTTAACAATAAATCATCCACCGTTGGTAACCACCTAATCCATAAAACCTTGGTCCATGAAAATCCATCTTAGTGGGGTTCGGCCATGTTGCATGGCCGAACCTCACCATCATAAATTTTGATCCTTTAATCCTTTGTAATTCAGTCTAATTGCCAATCCATTCATCTAAGTATTCACATATTAATCAACTAGCCCTTAATCATCCACCATTGTCACTCCGTTTAAATCCTTTTAAACCCTTTACAAAAAAATACCATACATAGCACTTGGTGCGGTTCGGCCATACACCATGGCCGAACCTCACTCTTTGGTTTTGGTGCTCCTCTTCCATTCTTTTTGATAATCCAAATGCATCCAAGTCCACAAAATTTTCATTCATTTTAAACCTTAAAAACATCCACCACCTTCCATGGTTACCATCTTTCACAACTTATTAATCACTAATGTTTCTTCATGGGGTTCGGCCATGTACTATGGTCGGACCCTATGGTTCCTTCTAAGATCATGTTCCTATTTGTCCATAATAACATTTTAGGGTTCGGCCATTATAGTCTTAATCTTTGATCCTCTTTTCTAATTATAAAATTTGTCAAGTACTTACCGTTTCCACGACTCCTCCAATTTGTCCTTTGCTTCCTTAGCCTCTCCTTCTTCCTTCTTGTTCTTTTGGTCGAGAATGACCTTGCTGCAAACCCCTTGGAGTGGTTCAGCCAAATGAGGTTTTGATTGAGAGGATAGAACTTCAGCCTTGGTTGTGAATGATAAAACTTTGAGATGCAACTCCTTTGTTCTAAGTCCACTTTGTCTTGGTGGAGTGATCGGCCAAGGACTGATTTGTGTGAGAGATAACCAGCCAAGGTTCTTTGTCTTGAGAGGTGAAAAACGGCCAAGGGAGGGAGAGAGAGAGAGAGAGAGAGAGAGAGAGAGGGAGAGAAAGAGAGAGAAAGAGAGAGTGAAAATGAAAAATCCTTTGGTTAATGAAATTCAGCCCATGGTGGTGTCTCTTGATGGCACCACTTGTAACTCCCCTCCCCATTCATCTCTTCAATTATTCCATTTGGGGGTTTCATCCTTGAGATAAAACCCTCCAACGGTTTTTGCCTCTTGGATTGCCTTGGTGCAACCTTCTCCATGTGTGAACCCATTTGTAACTCCATTCCTTAATGCCTCCCTTGGGGGTTTCATCCTTGAGATGAAACTCCCAAGGCACCCAACGGTTTCCAATGGTTATCTTGGTGTATCCTTTCCTTCCATCATCCTTCTCTCATTAAGGTTCCATGTGAGAGTTTCATATTGAAATGAAACTCCCATATGCTACAACTGCTAGCCTTTGTTGGCCTTGTGTAACCGCCACTCTATATTAGTTACCCATGTGGGGGTTTCATCCATGAGATGAAACTCCCACAAGCCAATGGTTTTCTCTTGTCTTGGACCACCAAACCGTCCAGCTCCCATTTTGGTTCTTATTTGGATTTGAATTTGAAATAAGAAACTCCTCCACTCTTTAAAGCTTCATGTGGGGGTTTCATCTTTGAGATGAAACTTCCCCCACCCTTTCTTTCTAACGTGTGAATGGTGTTTGAGTTTGAAACCATCAGCCCTTCAACTTCACTCTCCATTCTTTTGAATTTGAAACAACTCCCCAACTCTTGTGTAACTCCATAAAACTTCCAACTCCATTCATTATCTATCTTGGAGTTTCATGCATGAGATAACCTCCCATTCATTATTTCTCTTGGTGTTTCATGCATGAGATAACCTCCTATGCATCCAACGTGTGGACCACCTTGAGCTGATCTTGGTGAAGTGCACCCCTCCAACTTTCCATCAACTCATTTAATTTACCTCATATATTTAACTCAACTCATATATTTAACTCAACTCACATTTTTAATTTAATTCCTTTAATTCATTTGAATCAACTCAAATATTTGATTCCATTTCCACCTCACATCAGTCCCAAGCTAATTAAGCTTGAACTCACTTGGTGGTCAACATAGTCAACCACGACCCATTGGGTCCAAATTGGCCATATTGACCCAATTAACAACCTTTGACCCAATTAGTACTCTTGACCCAATTGAACATACCTTACCCATTTACTTCTAACTAGCTCATATATGATCCATTTGGTCCCAATTGGACTTTTGACCCAATTGGTAATCTTCTTACCCATTTACTTCCATTGATCCACATCTACCATCTGTTCGGTCTTTTTTGGGCAATTGACCCAACATTTACCCATTATGGTTCATATCCATTAATTCACAAATTCAAATGGAAAAAACCGTAAATATTTATAAACTGAAAATCTGGGGTATTACAATACAATCCTCTTTTTAAAATTTTCGTCTCGAAAATCGAACGAAGTAGGGTTCCAAGGCTTCCGCTGATTCCACTTTAACTAGGTTTCTAGCTTCATTCTCCTGGAACTCCATCGGCTAACTACAGAGTCAGCTAGCTAGACTAACTCGGCAGTAGCCCATAGCTCCCCATTCGAGTTTCACTAGACTCTTATCTTTTCCATTAAATACACCTCCAAAATTTGGCACATCTTCATTTGCACATAAGTCACTATGTGACTAACATCTTTTGTTCAAATCTTTTACGATACCAATACCCGGCATCAATCCAAACCAACATGGAAATCATCATCCATGGTTATACACATCCATCCCTGGTATCTCTCTATTAGTGAATATCATCTATCCCTGGTTAATAACCATCCATGAATATAACCCTCCTATGGGTATAATCCATTCATGGGTATAACTAATCCTGTAACACCCCGCCCTTTTCACTCTAATAATTAGAGTTTATTTTTTTTAAAATATAATAATCAAGTGATCGAGGCGGAGTGTCACGATGCGAGTTAAGTTCGGACTTCTAAAGTCCGACCCTTAACTGGCCAAGCCCATGTGCGTATGGATTAAGTCCATAAGAATCGATCCACACATGGTACAATAAACTTGCGGAATATACTTAGATTTAATCTAACTGAGGTTATAATAGATCCTAAGACTAATTCATTTTTTTAACTTAAGATAGCAAAGTACATGATCAAATTCTCCAATATTACTAAATAACCTTAGTCTACCATTCATTCTAAACCATCCAAACAAACCAAACCATAGTAGCTACTTAACTACATTATTACATGCCAACATAACTAATTACCAAATTACATTGTCCAAATAACTTAAATATAAAGTCCATAAATGGTCCATTCAAAGTCCATTCAAAATGCCCAAGCTCCTATGCTTGGTTTTCTTCTTGATCCTCGTTCTTCCCTTTTCCTACGTCATCCACTAAGGATATAGATAGGGCGTTGATCAACACGCCCAGTAGGTCATCCGATTAGGGCTACCCCAAGGTTAGTATAAAACATGCAAATAATGTAACGCCCGCCCCTTTTTCACTCGCTTTTCAAAAATCAGAGTCTATTTTTTTTTTTTAAATGGAGAGTGAGAGAGGGCGCGGACGTCACGACGCGAGTTAAGTCCGAGCTTCTAAAGCCCGACCCTTAACTGGCCAACCCCACGCGTGCGCGGAACTAAGTCCACGGAAACGGTTCACGCGTAGGAAGTAAGCTCACGGAATATAATTACGTGCGGAACGTTATAACAGAGACTATCCTACCGGTTTTAGATAGAAGGGAAGATACAACATTAAAATACCAAAATAGCCATATGTTCACATTTATGCCTCAAAACGATATTGTCCATAATGTAGTCCAAACCATAGCAAGAAATATAAATTATACAGTCCGACGAGCTAAGCTACTTTAAATTACATCTCCAAAATGAAAGTGAAATAAAACTAGATATCCGCTTCCCAAGCTCCTAAGCTTGGCTCCTGGCGTGTCCACCGTTTCCGCCATCTCCTGCGTCATCAGCTAGGGTAGAAGTAGGGCGTTAGTCAACGCGCCCAGTAGGACTCCGAGTAGGGCTAGCACATGGGTTAGTGATAACATGCATACAGACAATAATATAACACACATATGATGAATGCCATGCTATGGGTGCCTATGTCATGTTTCACACCCATCCACCGTATCATCATAAAATATCGTATCCCTCTTGACGGCAAAGCCTCGTCAAGGTCTCCCCATGTTTGCTTCTCGGTCGTCCCGACGGAGCACGGACTCCGGTTATAACATAAGAGCTATCCCCATGTCTGATTCTCGGTCACCCCAACGGAGCATGGACTCCGGTTATAGCTCCTTGGCTATCCCCATGTTTGCTTCTCGGTCGCCCCGACGGAGCATGGACTCCGGTTTCATTATTTTCCCGCCCATGCCATGCATGAGATGTAAGTGCATTATGCTATGTAATATACATATATATCTCATAAACTTAATACATCATACATAGCCATATAATGCATAACATTAAAAATATAAACCATAGTATGAATATATAATTCATAAATAAAAAACCCATCATAATACAAAGCACATAAATTACCAAACTAGATTAAAATAAACATCACATATCCACGGCTTACAAAGAGGTAGGAATCCTACCGAATACCCCTTAGCGTCCCGTTACGTTTCCGTTCGATAATCCGGTAGCCGATCGCGTACCGTTTTGCGACGTCCCGGTACCTTATTACATATTTACCAAATTAGTCCATATGTTATCCATGATTAAGTCCTTAACTTATTACAACCTTAGGTTCCTAATTACGTTATCTGCTTACCAAAATCAGCCCCTAACTTAGCCTCGTTTTCCGTGGTTTAAAACACATCCATAAATCCACTTTTGGCCATTTTAAATATTCCGATTTGCGAGCCTAAAACGCAGCATCTATCCGTTTCATTTAATCATTCACAATGTATCCAATTTTATGTCTAACATACATAGGGTTCGGCCATGCCTCATGGCCGAACCCATGGTTCTTCAATGTGGCCACTAATTACGGTTTTGCCACTAGACCTCCATGGTTAATCATTCCCTCTTTTATGTGTATTTTAAATCCAAAATTCATCCATAACTTAGATCCACTATGCATTCATTGACCATGACCTAATATCCATAAAAATAGCCACTTAATTTAATTAACTTTGAAAACATTTAATCCCATAAATCATTCCATATTTGGCCTAAGATGTGGCCCACAAAAGGGGTCATGGGTTCGGCCATACACCATGGCTAAACCCATGGTACCTAATTTCCATTTTCTTGGGTCCATTGTTCTCCCTTCAATCCTATCTCTAATGAAATTAAATCATCCATTTAAGTCCCCATTTTTCATCCCATTTTAAATCATCACATACCATACTCTTAAATCCATTAAAATTATCATCTCCCTCCATAATTTTCCATTCTTTTTACCTTTCATCAAAATCACCAAACCTCACCATAGGGTTCGGCCATACACCATGGCCGACCCCATGGTTCATGGCTCACCTTCATGGGTGCCATTTTAAGGCCATTATCTCACTCATGTTTGTCCAAGAAAAATCCATTTTTTTCAAAATCAATAACCCTCATTCATTTTGGCCCTTTTTAAAACTTCCAAAATATTAACCTATTAATCCATCATTTCCATCCTTTAAACCCATTTAAAAATCACTTTCCAACACCATAGGGTTCGGCCATGCACCATGGCCGAACCCATGGTTCATGGTCCATCTTATCCATGCCATTTTTTGAAACCAAAATACTTATTTACATTTCTCATTAAAGCTCTTTAAAAATCATCAACTTTAAAACCTTAACAATCCACATTAACATCATCCCCATTCACCATGGGGTTCGGCCATGCTACATGGCCGAACCCTATGGTCTATCTATTCATTAAAAAAATTCATACTCTCCATGCTTTAATACAACCTTAAAAATTCCAAAACTATAATCATCTCCATGTCTTCCATTATTTAAAATCATAAATCACTAATGTTTACTCATTTAAAAACCTAAATCTCATTAACCATTTTCCAAACTCTTAAACCTTAAAATGTTAATAAAACCATTAATCACTTAGCATTTAAGAACCCTAACCCTCTCTCCATATTTTTCCAACTTTGAAATCCTCATAAAACCATTAATTATTTTAGTACTTAAAAAAACCCTAATTAAGTTCATACTTCACCTAATCACCCACCATGGGGTTCGGCCATGCTACATGGCCGAACCCTATCGCCCATGATTTTCTTTCAAACTACACAAATCCATGCTTAAAAATTTAAATCCAACCATCCTTAATCCATTTATATTTTTTTTCCTTAAACCATCTCTTCCATTTCATCCATTTCTTATCCTACCGTTGGATGGATCTTAGATCCATGGCCCACAACATTTTTGGCCATATTTAGTCTAAGAAATGGATTCCATAACTTATCTTAAAAGAAATATCCAAACACTTGTAATAGGAATTCTTACCACCCGACGACTCCTTCGGTCTTTCTTTGCTTCTCCTCTTGTTCTCCTTAGCCTTCTCTTCTCTTCTTCTCCTTGATGTTTGATCGGTCAAGGTGTGCTTGATCAATGGTGAAACATGCTTGGATCGGCTAAGGTAGATCTTGATTTTTAGAGAGGGAGAGGGGAAGGTGATGAAAAATTGTCTAGCCTCCTTGATCTTGAGGTGGTGATGGTTGGTCAATACTTGATCTTTCCTTTCTTCTCTTCTTTTCCTCTAAGTCTTCTTTTTCTTTTCCTTAGCACATGGAGGGACGGTTTTTGGGAGTGGAGGAGATGGAGATAAGTGAAATGGTTAGGAAAGAATGAGATGGAATCTCATCTTTTGGTTAACTTAGGTCACACTCCACATTAACTCCTTCCACCAACCAACATGGCATTAATGGAGGTGGTTGGGATAAAACCACCACTTAAGCCCATGGTTTTCAATTTGTGTTTCTTTAAGAGTGGTTTGTGTTTGTTGGAGTGGTTTGTGTTTGTTTGGGTGGTTTTGACCATTTGACCATTTTAATTTAGGTTAATTAACTTAGGTCAATTTGATCCTTAGGTTAAGTTAATTAATTTCTTCCCACTTAATTTAATCTCATTAAATTCCCTCTAAGATCCACCCAGTCGGCCCCACCACCCTTGGGTCCACACGCCACCTCAATTGGTGAGGTGGATGTGGGCCCCATTTGGCCATATTACCTTGTTCAATTCATCACCAATTTAGGTGATTTAAATTTTATTGAATCTATCCTTCTTATTGGATTACCATTGGGTCCATGGCCCAATTTGACTATCCATGACCCAGTTACTTACCATTGACCAATTAAATGAATTAATTTCAATTCATGGTCTATTGGGTACCCATTGGGCCCATGGCCCAATTAAATTCCCTCCGATCCACTTACCTTAGGGCTTAGCTACCTTGGCCCATTGGGTCCCATATGGCTATTTGACCCAATTGACCACCCTTGACCCAAATTTATCATCATTGATCCATTTAAATGAATAAATCAAATCCATGGCCCATTGGACCACACTTGGGCCATTGTCCCAAAATTTGGTCAATTTGGCATTTTATCACATCAAACTTCAAATTTAAAATAATAAATGCCACTATATATTGATCCAAAAATTCGGGCTATTACAAATAATATATAATACATGTTTAACAAAATTCTATAAAACAATGCTATGCATGAAATGAATATGTAATGAGTCCCACCCATCACCATTTTACATAGCCTCCTCTTGACGGGATTCTCATCGTCAAGGTACCCCACAGTGGTCTTTCGGACGCCCCGACGGAGTGTGGCCTCCGGATTCCTCTTGATGGGATTCTCATCATCAAGGTACCCCACAGTGGCCTTTCGGACGCCCCGACTGAGTGTGGCCTCCGGTTTCCATAATCACCACCCCATGCCATGCATGAGATGTCCATGGTTTCATGCCATTTGTAAAACATCACATAACATGTAAAACCATGTTGAAACATAATAACTTAGCATATAACTTATCAAAAATACGATAAAACATCAAGTATGAGTGTGGTTAAAAAAGGTAGGAAACCTACAGTAAGTCACTTAGATTGGCCGTTTTTGTGAACCGTCACTCGTTCACGCTTGTACACTGTTCTAGCAAGTCCGATACCTTATTTACATAGCAGCAAATCAAACATTCATCCATATCATTCCCACTTGGTCTATGTCCTAAAAATCCACTATGTGGGGTTCGGCCATACCCCATCGCCGAACCTCACCTATTTTCAATTTGGTCCTCTTTCATACAACCATATAATTTAACCAAACCTCCAAATAAGCCTTGGTAGGGTTCGGCCATGCATTATGGCTGAACCTTACCACTTTGGTTTTGGCCCATTTATCCAATCACATGATCATTTTATCTTTGATCATTTCATCCATAATTTACAATAATGCCACCATACAACTCTTTGCTTAATTTTCCTTAAAATTCAAAGTCCAACACCAAATCACGTTAGTGGGGTTCGGCCATACAACATGGCCGAACCTCACCATCTTTATTTGGTCCTTTAAGTCCCTCATACATGTATCTCATTTGCTTAATTTTATCACAAATTGATCATCAAGTCCATCAATTGACAATTGATGGGGTTCGGCCCCACACATGGCCGAACCTCACCCTAGAGATTTTAATCCCAAGTTCCATCCTCTTTCATGTTTAATCTCCTTAATACTAAGTCCATAATTGAGATATGTAATTTCGAAATCATAAACATATATCATTCATTAACATAATCCAATTATCCCACAAAACATTCCATGGGGTTCGAGCATACATATGGCCGAACCCTATGGTTCTCTTGATGTAATCATTCCAACATTTGTCCATGGTTTTAATCCATAATTTAGTCATAACAATAATATGGTTCAGCCAAGCTATAGCTACTAAAAAACAGTAAGCTTATCTTCACTTTAAATCCTTTTAAAATCTCCATTACCTAATATGGATTTTATCCCTCAAACACCATTAAAATCACCAAGTTTTTCCATGGGGTTCGGTCATCCAATGGGGCCGAACCCTATGGTCCATATTATACCATTTCAAACATCATAATCCTAGATCTAAACCATTGATGGATCTGGTCATATTGCCCAACATCTTACCCATCTAAGGTCCATGTCCATTAATTCATAATTTAAATAGACAAAATTCATGTAAATTGATATCTTAAAAATTCGGGGTGTTACATGTGCTAGTCAGTAGATCTGTCCCCATGGCCGACTGCATACTCTGCCATACTCTGCCAGTGAATCGACTGTCTCTATCGAACACTATAGTCCGGGGAATACCATGCAATGGCCGAACCATGTCCTTGACCACTTTCTTCTTATTTTTGCAATTTATCGAGCACTTATCGATTCTGCGTTTCCTCCTGTTTCTTTCACTTCTTCTTGCCCCTTTCCTTCCTTAGCCTCTCCTTCCTTCCTTTTTGATCTTTGGCTGAGAGTGAGATTTGAGAGAGAGAGAGTTCGGCCTTGAGTGATAGGGAGAGAACCTTGAGATGAAGCTCTAAGTCTTTTTGTCTTGGGGAGTGGTCGGCCAAGAGATGGTTTGAAGGAGAGAAAAACAGCCAACAGGGAGAGGGAGAGAGTGAGATGAATATCAAATCTATTTTGTTCCAATGATGTGGTCGGCCAAGGGTGATGGCTTTGGTGAAGCCCTTTGTGTAGCTCCCATTTTCCTTAACTTCTCTCATTAATGCTCCATTTGGGAGTTCCATCCATGAGATGAAACTCCAAGGCTTCAACGGTGTGCCTTGTCTTGGCTTGTGTAACAACACAAAACCACCACCTTTCCATTTAATTCTCCATTTGGGAGTTTCATCCATGAGATGAAACTCCAAGGCTCCAACGTGTATGCTTTGTTTGAATTTGAAATAACCAAAACCCCTCACCTCTCCATTAATGATTCAAGTGGGGGTTTCATCCATGAGATGAAACTCTCATTCTAAAGTGTACCCTTAGGTTTTTAATTGTGTAACCCCCAAAACCCTTTCATCCAACTCACCTAACTCATATAATTTAATTCAAATCTATTCAACTCACTTAACTCATCATCTTAAAATCAACTCAATCTCTTGATTGCATTCTCATTTAATTCAGCCCCAATTAAGTTAGGCTTGAACTCACTTGGTGGTCAACCAAGTCAACCATGACCCATTGGGTCCCAATTGGGCATTTTGACCCAAATAGCAACCTTGACCCAACTAAATGCATCTTACCCATTTACTTTAAACTGAACACTTATTCCATAACCGTTGGGTCTTAATTGGGCCATTGACCCAACACCTTACCCATCTAAGGTCCATATCATTTAAGTTCATAAATTAAATTGGTAAATTTCATATATATTAATAACTTGAAAATCCGGGGTGTTACAAGTTTCATAGTAGATCTCTAAATTTATTAATTAATAAATGAGTGTAAATATTTTTCACAAAATATTTTTTGTAATTCCATTGGGTCGACCTCGCATTCACACTATTATATTATAAATGGTTTGTGTGTTTGAGAGTAATAAATGTAAAAATTTGCATTGCAACAAAAAGTTGCTTAACAAAAGCTTAATGATTTTATTACCTGAAAGGTCAGCGATTCGAAGATCGCAATATTACAGTCATGTGAATATCTAGTCTTTCTAACATTGGGTGTTTCTCTGCTTATAGGTAAACACACATGCTTCAAGTCCTTTAGCTAAGCATTTGCATTTGTCCGACCGGTTCCTCGGTGGATAACCTGAAAACGCATATTGGTAATGTTAGCATTCATATTAAATGTGTGTCTGGAATCTGAGTTTATTTCAATCCTATCCTCAATGCTGGTCCTAACATGGGTGAGTTATAGAGTCCAAAATTCAATGTTTTATGTCAGGCAGATCCTCCCAAAGTCAGGGCATGCGGCCCCCAGTCCTCACTGCATGTGTATCGTGTTAGCGCCCTGGTTAAGCAAGTCACCTTTTTTGTCAATTCCGTGACCCAAGAGAAGCGTTGCCCTAGAGGAATGAAGAAATGAATCAAGACTCAAGTGGTGAGACGGTTGAATCAAGTTCAAGATTGGAAGTTCAACTGAAGATTCAAAATCATCTGTATATGGCAATCACAAACGTAAATTGGCCATAGATGACTCTGTAGTGGCCCGAAATTTTTAAATCAATACATAGGTGGTTATTATTTATTTTAATGGTGGAAATGGGAAATTTTTTTAAGATGGGTTTTGGATTTTGGTATTATGTGATGGGTTTCCATTGATTTATTTTGATAATCATGGGATTGTTTTAAGATGGATTTTATGACTATGATTTACATATATTACATGGCATATGGCATCTACATCTCATGCATGGCATGGGAGGGATATGACAGGAGGATACTTATGTTGATGTTACCTTGATGAGTGCTTTGCCGTCAAGGGGGATACTTGTGTTGATGTTACCTTGATGAGTGCTTGGCCGTCAAGGGGATCCTTATGTTGATGTTACCTTGATGAGTGCTTGGCCGTCAAGGGGGATACTTGTGTTGATGTTACCTTGATGAGTGCTTTGCCGTCAAGGGGGATATGGTATCGGGATAATAAGGATGATGGGTGGGATTCATAACACAGACACCCATTAGCATTCATTCTGTGGCTTTTCGTTATAATATTATCTATATGCTTGTTATCACTAATCCATGTGTTAGCCCTACTCGGAGTCCTACTGGGCGCGTTGTCTAACGCCCTACTTCTACCCTAGCTGATGGCGTAGGAAACGGCGGAGCAAAAGGACGAGACGGGAGCCAAGCTTAGGAGCTTGGGGAGGCAGACTATTTCCTTTATTTAAGTTTATCTTGGGAAATGTGTATTTGTATAGTTTAGCTTGTCAGACTGTATAATTCAGATTACTTGCTATGTGTTGGGTTTCTATTTTGGAACATTGAGATGTTGAGATGTTTTGGTAATATTATGAATACTAATTTCTCTGCTATCTAAAAATGGTAGGTTAGCCTCTATTGTAATTTCCGCACTTAAGGTAGTATTCCTCGAGCTTACTTCTGCGTGTGAACTGTTTTTCGTGGACTTCGTTCCATGCACTCGTAGGGTTGGCCAGTTAAGGGCCGGGCATTAGAAGCTCGGACTTAACTCGCGTCGTGACGTCCACGCTCTTTGTCACTTTTTATTTCAAAAGAAAAAAAATAGACTCTGATTTTCGGTGAAAAGGGGCGGGTGTTACAGACTCTAGGGTAGACCCCGCACCTGTAACGCCCTGCCCTTTTTCACTCTCTGAAAATCAGAGTCTAACTTTTTTTAAATAAAATAATGAGAGAGAGCGGGACGTCACGACCCGAGGTAAGTCCGAGCTTCCAAAGCCCGGCCCTTAACAGGCCAACCATACGTGTACGTGGACTAAGTCCACTAAAACGGTTTACACGCGATAAGGTTAAGCTTACGGAATTAAACATAATGCGGAATTATAATAGAGTTCTATCCTATCCAATTTTAAATAGCAAGGAAGTCCATCACTTAATAATAATTACCTTAAATTAAAATGTCCAAAACTAAAAGTCCAAACCATAGCAAATAGTCTAAGTTATTACAGTTCCAACAGGCGAATTACTCAAATTACATATCCAAAATAAAACTTAAATAAAATAGATCTAGCTAATCCAAGCGTAACACCTGAGATTTTCAATTTATTATTTTGTATAAAAATTATCCATTTAATTGATGAATATGAGATATGGATCTTATTTGGATAAAGAATTGGGCCATGACCCAATTAGGACCCAATTAATTGTGGAATTGGTTTTATAAAAATTAAATGGAGTTGAATTTAAATTGGCATTGCAATATTATATAAATAAGAAAGGAAATAATAAGATTGTGCATGGCCGTGTGGAAGATGTTTCAATCTATATTTCATGCTCATAGATCTTTTAAAGGGGGTAGTTTCCTTGATTAATGTAATGGCTAAATTAATGGGAGAGGGGCGCATGGCACTATCTAAGTATAGATTGGACTAATTCGAAGATAGATACAAGAGAGGCCACCCCAATGGCTCACAGCAATTATATTCTTAGCATTGGCCGAATGAGAGATTATTAAAAGAGAAAGGAACGTTGGCTATGGCTATCTTAAGCACCTTCCAAAGTTGGGACCAAGGAAAGGCTTTATATAGAGAGGCATAGGAAGGGCACACGATCTTACAACCCCTTAGCCGAATTTTACTTCCTCTCTCTCAATTTTCATTCTCGCCAAGATCAAGAGCAAGGAGAAGAAGAAGGTAGCCAGCAAGAGGTGTCTTGGTTTGAAAGAAATTAAGAAGAAAAGAGAAGGATTTGAAAGAACAAGAAATCGAAAAAAGGTTAGTACTTTGTTTGATAAATTTATCTTGAAATAAAAGAACCATAGGTTTGGCCATGGTGTTTGGCCGAACCCCATGGAAGAAGATTGGAGATGGGTTTGATGGTTTGAATGGAAAGAAAGAACCATAGGGTTCGGCCATAGTGCATGGCCGAACCCCATAAAAAGATTTGATTTATGTTGTTGGCTTATGAAGAATAAAAACCATGGGAGTTGGGTAATAGACTCATATGGTTCTCATAGATGTAGCTGGTAATTTTTAATGGAAGATCATTGAGAAGGTAAAATGATGTTTAGAGGGGTGAGGTTCGGCCATGGTGTATGGCCGAACCCCACCAAATAAATTTATGAATTTTGGGGTTTTCTTAGGCATTGAATTATATGGACCTAAGGTTAATGATTTTAATGCAAGTTTAAATGATGGATTCTTGGTTTAGCATAACATGAACCATATGGTTCGGCTATGGGTATGGCCGAACCCCATGGGAAGGATATTGATAAAAAGTATTGGATTTAAATAAATGGTCAAGATCATGAACCATAGGGTTCGGCCATGGTGTATGGCCGAACCCCATGGGGTTGTTTTTGGAATGGAGATAGATTTTGGTTGCTATAGTTGGAAACTATCTAATTTTGGATTTGGATTGCTAAATTTGGAAAGCATCCAATTATAGAAAGATGGTTTCTAAATTAGGAAACTATCTAATTTTGGAAAGATGGTTTCTAATCTAGGAAACTATCTAAGAATGGAAAATGATTACTAATTTGGGAAGTTTCTATTTTTGGAAGGAGTTGGCTAAATTAGAAAGCTTCTAATTTTGGATGGTAATTATGGAAACCTTCAAATTATGGAAAGTTGTAGTTTATTATGAAAACTATCTAATTATGGAAGTTGTTTACTTAATTTGGAAACCTTCTATTTATGGAAAGAGGTTGATAAATTTAGTAAGTTTTAATTATGGAAGGTTATTGGATAAATGTGGAATTTCTAATTAAAGATATGGGTCGGCCATTGCATGGCCGAACCATAATGGCTAAGATGATAGTTCAAGGTTAAATAATTGTTTGAAAGAGGGTTTGTAATTTGGAAAGGATGTTATGTTCGATTATTGGATTGAAAGAATGGAAAAGAAGGGTGAGGTTCGGCCATGGTGTATGGCCGAACCCCACCAACTGTATTAGGACTTTAATTGATTAAAATGGAAGGTTAGCCATGAATGGCATTATTGTAAATATATGGAAATATTGGACATAGGGTTCAGCCATGATGCATGACCGAACCCCATGAATTAATTCTATGGGTTAGGTTTATGTGTTAATGAATCAAGGGAAATGGATGGTATGAATTTAATATGATGATTGAATTAATGGGAAGACATGAACCTAAGCTAGTGGCAAAATGGTAAATATTACCTAAATTGAAAGATCATGGGTTCGGCCATGATGTATGGCCGAACCCCATGAGATGTTTTGTGGATCAAACATTAACTTAGGCAATTGTTTTAATGATTGAAAAGATGGGATTATGGAATGATAGCCATGGATGGCATTTTTGTAAATAGGCGTGAAAATGGTAAGCCATGGGTTCGGCCATGGTGTATGGCCGAACCCCATGGGATTTTGTTTATGGACTTAGAACCTTGTAAATCAAGTGGGACTTGGTGTTGATTTATTATTATATTATAAGGTAACGGGATCTCGCAAGCGGTGCGTGATCGGTGATTGGTTCTTGGACGAAAGACGCAAGCACACGTTAGTGGTCTTTGGTAGGATTTCACCTCT
The DNA here is from genome assembly GCA_022113865.1 of Chimonanthus praecox. Classification (NCBI taxonomy): domain Eukaryota; kingdom Viridiplantae; phylum Streptophyta; class Magnoliopsida; order Laurales; family Calycanthaceae; genus Chimonanthus; species Chimonanthus praecox. Next base: position 25,982,336 of record CM039091.1, read on the forward strand.
TTGAAACCATGGGTTTATGTACACTTGTTTTATCTTATGTTTGGTGAAATCTAATGTTTCAAAGGATATGCTTTATATGAATTTTAAATGCTATGTTTATTTGTTTAAATAGCATGTATTGGTTATGTTACAAAAGATGATTTTAAATGCTATGTTTATGTCATAAAATAGCATGTGTTTCATTGGCATCTCATGCATGGCATGGAGTGGAGGATTTATAACCGGAGGGGTCACACTCCGTCTGGGAGTCCGAAAAACCTATGTGCGGTACCTTGATGTGATTTCCATCAAGAAGATTCTGGAGGGTCCACACTCCGCCGGCGTGTGGACCATAACTTAGGTGGGGCCGACCACCATGGTTGACTTGGTCAACCATGGATAAGTCAAAGGGAATTAAGGAGGATCAAAGTAAAATAAGTTGAGTTAAATTAACTTAAATCACCTAAGTTAAGTGGGAATAAAATCAAGGTGTCATGATCAAGTGGGACCCACCTCCACCTCATCAAGTGAGGTGGCGGGTGGGCTAAGGAATTCGTGGGGCCGGCCACCATGGTTGACTTGGTCAACCATGGGTGGATCCATGGAGAAAGTAAAGACAAATAAATGAAATTAAACTATGTAATTAAATGACCTAAGTTAGATATCAAATTAATCAAATGAGTTACATTATATGGGGTGAGTCACTTAGATAATGAGTGAGTCAAATGGGTGATTTCCATCTCAATTGACCCACCCAAACCACTAAGATAAGACCCACCAAAACCGTTGGCCATGAAAGAGTGGTATGGCTAAGACAAGATCCATGAAATGGGGGCCTAGCTTGGGCATGCATTGGCCCTTGGTGGGGTGGTGGTTCCACCTCATCCCAACCACCACCACTAAGGGACAAGGGGCCTAGGATTAAGGGCATGCAAGGCCATGCACCCATTTGGTTTGGTCAATGGGCTCATGGGGAAGACTCCACCTTAATGAGGGTGGAGTCCCAAGCTATCCAAGGCAAGATGGGAAAGGTCTAGGGTTCCATCCCATTCCCCATCTCATTTCCATCTCTCCATCTCTCACTCCCTCTCCTAGCCGTCCTCCCCTCTCTTCCAAGACCAAGAAGAAGAAAAAACTTAGAAGAAAAACAAGGAGTTCCAAGCTTGGCCGACCACACTCCAAAGACCCGAGACTTGAGATATTTTCCCATTCTTTCCTCCTTTCCCTCTCTCAAACCTACCTCAATCATTGGCCGAACCAAACCTTGGAGATCTCATCTTGATCAAGCACATATAGTGGCCGAACATCAAGGAGAAACAAGGAAGGAGAAAGACTAAGGATCAAGAGGAGAAAGAAGAAACAGGAGGAGCCGCGGGATAGGTAAGTTGCACTCAACAAGATGTTATTTTTTTAGGAATTAAAAGGAAGTCATGAAGGTCCATTTTCTTGGGTTGAAAAGTGGCCAAAACATTATGGGCTATGGATTTAAAATCCATCCAAGAAAGGGAATAGGAAGTGGACAAACCCTAATTGGTACGGTAGGCTATGAATAATGAAACAAATAAGGACATTATGTATGTATATGGATTATGCATGCATGCATAGCAAGAAGGGTTCAAGGATCGCAATGGCCGAACCCTAACTGTTATGGAGATGTAGAGAGAACCCCATGCATGGCAAGAATACGATGAGTGAACAAGATGTATTGGTTTGGCCTTTGCATGGCCAAACCCTAGGGTTTTTCTTGTATGAAAACTATCAAAGAATAAAGCATGAAAATATGATTTTTTGGAAGATATAACCTACCATAGGGTTCGGCCGTGGTGTATGGCCGAACCCCATGGAATGATACTAAGTTTTCCTCCATGGGTTTAAAGGATGGAAACCATGGAGTAATGGTTAATGATTTAGGGTATTGAATGGTTAAATATTTGTAAATTTTAAAGGAGTTTTTAATGAGGAAAGTCATGGAAGATGTTGATGATATTTATGGTCTTAAACTTGCAAATGAAGATGAACCATGAACCATGGGTTCGACCATGGTGTATGGCCGAACCCTATGGTGGTGTGTTAGTGATTTTAATGGGTGAAAAGATGGAAAATGGTGAAGAATGTTGGTAGTTTTGAATGGATTTTAAGTATTGTACATAATGTTTTAAAAGGGTGGAAATAATGACAAACCATGGACCATGGGTTCGGCCATGTTGTATGGCCGAACCCCATGGAGAGATTTTGGTGAACTTAGATGTTTTGGAACCCTAGAGGTGATGGGGAATATGGTTAAGTTAATGGACTCAAAATGTGGTTAATGATAATCAAAAGTGATGATCTAAATGTGTGATTTAAACCCCCTCATAAAGGGACTTGTTGTGGATCTAAAATGTTGTACAAGATCCAAGGAAAGAATGGGGAAAAGACATCATGGGTTCGGCCATGGTGTATGGCCGAACCCCATGACCCATTTGTGAGCCATTTTATGGGCTAAGTTTGAAGCTATGTATGATCAAAATGAATGGATATTAAGTCAAGGAAATGTATGATGTATACTGATTTTTAAGTCATGATTAATGAGGCATTCATGGATCCATGTTTTTGGGTCAGTTATGGACCTAAGGATTTAAAAATAAATGAGTGATTAACCATGGGAAGAAGGAGTATCAAAAATGTAATTATTGCCCAAATGAAGAACCATGGGCTCAGCCATGGTGTATGGCCGAACCCCATAGGGGATGTTTGTGGACTTAGGGTAATGATCTGGTTTACTGGATAAATGAACCAAAGGGTGGCTGATTTTGGACCCACAAGATTAAAATAATTTAATGAATCAAAAAGGGACCCAAAAACCTAATTAGTGAGGTTTGGCCATGGTGTATGGCTGAACCCCACTAAGGTATGAGTAATGGACTTAGGCATGGTTGAAACATGGGTTTACTTGGTTGATGTGTAATAAGGTATCGGGATCTCGCAAACGGTGCGCAATCGGTGACCGAATTCGTGGACGGAAACGAAAAGGGACACTAGTTGGTATTTTGTAGGATTCCTACCTTATTGTAAGCCATGGATTATGTGTATATGGATATTTTTCTTGATTTATTTTGGTAATCAAATGACATGTTTTATGATGGGTTTTAATGCTATGATTTGTATTTTATATGGCATATTGCATTTACATCTCATGCATGGAATGGGAGGGATGAAATGAAACCGGAGTCCATGCTCCGTCGGGGCAATCGATAAACACACATGGGGATACCTTGATGTGCTTCATCCATCAAGGGGGGTACTATGAGATTGTAATACATTGATGAGGGTTTTTCCATCAAGGGGGACATTATGTATGATTAAAGAGGGACATTGTATAATGATGATGTACATGATGGGTGGGACTCATGACATATGACACCCATGGCATAGCATTGATTGCATGGTTTTGCGATACTATTATCTATGTGTTTTGTTATCACTAATCCATGTGTTGGCCCTACTCGTAGTACCTACTGGGCGCGTTGTCTAATGCCCTACTTCCACCTTAGAGGATGACGTAGGAAATAAAGGAAATGAAGGACGCGACCGGAACCAAGCATAGGAGCTTGGAGGAGCGAGCTAGTTTATTTACTTAAGTTTATTTTGGAAATGTAATTTGAGTAACTTAGCTCGTTGGACTGTAATAACTTAGACTATTGCTATGGTTTGGAATTTTATTTGGACATTATAATTTTGAGGTATTATTATTAATTAAGTGATGTAACTTTCTTGCTATCTAAAATTGGTAGGATAGACTCTTTTATAATTCCGCTTTAAGTTTATATTCCTCAAGCTTACTTTTTACGTGTGAACCGTTCCCGTGGACTTTGTTCCACGCACACGTAGGGTGGGCCAGTTAAGGGTCGGGCTTTGGAAGCTCGGACTTAACTTGCGTCATAAGCCCCGCGCTCTTTGTCACTCTTTATTTAAAAAAAAAAAAATAGACTCTGATTTTTTGCTAATAACATGTAGTGAAAAGGGGCGGGCGTCACAGTTGGTATCAGAGCGAAAACGGAAGAATGAATCTTTCGAAGCAAGATTAAGACGGTTTCATGTCTCACTGACAGATAAGAATCCCAATTGACCGAATCTTCGGAGTCCGCTGCACCGGGGCCGGATTAATTTACTTCGTTAGACTCAGACTGAAGCATTCAATCTGAGAGCAACATTTGATGAAAAGGAATGATAGCAAGGGAACGACAATCACTATAAGTTGGATTTATTAAATATAACAAGATAGGGCTTACTTCCCCAAAAATGAGAAAACATCTAGATTTTTTTCCCTCAAATTGAGAAACAGTGATGGATTTATCAAATGTAGCAAAATAGGAAAAATTTCCCGATTTCCCCAAATTGAACAAAACATTTGATACTTATGAAGTTTTCCCCAAAATGAAGTATGCTTATTTGGCAATTTTCCCCCAAATTGAACAAAACATTTTGATACTTAGGAAGTTTTCCCCCAAAACTAAGTATGCTAATTTGGAAATTTTCCCCAAATTAAAAAGGAATATTGATACTTAGGAAGTTTTTCCCCAAAACTAAGTGTGCTTATTTGGCAATTTTCCCCAAAATATGAAAACACCAATTTTACGAAGAAACTAAGTCAAAAATATTTTTTCGATGACTTAGGAAATGCCTCCAAAGAGAAGGACTCGTAAAAACCCATGGGTGGAGGAAGAGGTACAATCGCCTCATCAGGAAGAAGAGGTACAACGACCTCATCAAGAAAAGGTGTAACCTCCTCATCAAGAAGAAGAGGTGCAACAACCTCATCAGGGGGAAGAGGGAAACAGAGTGAACATCCCCGTAGTGCCTCCCGAGTTGCAAGACTTAGTTCAAGCGGTGGTCGCTTCTGTTCTTCAACAGCACTTGAGAGGAAATGCGACCACCAGCGACTCAAATGACCGGAGGATGGTCAAGGATTTCCAGCAACAACGCCCCCCTTACTTCAACGGGAAAGGAGGGCCTGTCGTAGCGGAAAACTGGTTGAGGAAAGTTACTCAGATCTTGGCCCTACTAAAGATCTCGAGTCATGAAGACAAGATCTTGCTGGCTTCCTCACAACTGATAGACGATGCCGGCAAGTGGTGGGAGGTAGTAGAGCGATAGCGGGCGCTCATTCCTGAAGGCGAGAGGACTGCAATGACATGGGAGCAGTTCTCAGCCATGTTTTTAGACCACTATTTCCCCGAGGAGGAGAAGGAGCGCCATGTCCAGGCGTTTATATCTTTGGTGCAAGGCACCATGACAGTGGCAGAGTACTACCAGGAGTTCCTTCATTTGTCCTACTATGCCCTATTTATGGTGGACACGGAGTACCGGAGGGCCCGTAAGTTTGAACGGGGCCTTCGCCCGAGCATTAGAGCCAAGGTGACCATCTTCAAGGCACCTACACTGGCAGATGTGGTCAGTAGGGCCACTCTAGAGGAGCAGGAGATGGCCGAGTTAGTGCGGTTTGACAACCGCCGAGGTCAGAGTGGGAAGGGTACATTTCAGCCCAACAAGAAGTTCCGACTGAACTTTAGCAGACCCTCACCTTCCACTAGGTCCACGGGGGGCTTTCGCCCTAATCAACCCTCCCCATCAGCATCAGTCACTCAGGTTCCCCGGGGTGGGAACACATGCTACCAGTGTGGCTAACAGGGCACTTCAAGAGGGAATGTCCGCAGAGTAGCAGACCCTCGCACTCCAGGAGTTCCTTCCGCCCTCCAGCTAGACCAACACAGTCACGAGGAGCCAAGGCCTACAACCAAGTGGGGCAGGCGCCAAACCCTACAGGATCTGGACGGCTTTATACCTTATCTCCTCCAGCAACGGTGGATCACTCCGCGATTCAAGGTATGGTCGTAGTTGGTAGTTCCTATGCCTTTGCGTTATTTGATTCTGGAGCTTCCCATTCATTTGTATTTGCTGCATTCATATCTGCTACGAGCACATTAGTACAGAAACTGTCCACATCACTTACCATTGTATCCCCCGTTGGAGACACATCTTTGGGACTCATATGCACGGTAGTGAACACTGAACTCGCTGGATTCAGATTCAAGTTCAACTATCTGGTAATCGATATGACTGAGTACGATGTTATTTTCAGCATGGACTGGTTGGTTAGTTTTCAGGCCAACATTGATTGCCATCTTCGTAGGGTGATATTTTGGTCACCCGAGGGAAAGCGGTATGTGATACATGCTGACCGACAGGGCATCGATAGAAGGCTGCAGGAAGAATTGAACCACCTTGTCTTGAACAACATCAGATTAGACAAGGCACCAGTGGCTGAACTTCCAGCGGTAGTGACATGTAGTAGCCCAAAATTTTTAAATCAATAAATAGGTGGTTATTATTTATTTTAATGGTGGAAATGGGAAATTTGATGGAATAAATGGTAAATGGACCAAAATTTGGACAAAGACCCAAGTATGGCCCAATGGATTATGGATTGGATTTAAGTTTACTTAAAGGGTCAAAGATGGTCAATTGGGCTAAGGATGGTCAAATGGGGCCCAATACCCACTTGGGACCCAATGGATTAAGATAATGTAAGACCTAAGATAAATGTTTATGGATAAATGTAATTGGGCCATGGGCCCAATGAGGATCCAATTGGTTGGAATGGGCTTAGTTAAAGCTAAATCACCTAAGTTGGTGATGAGTTGACCAAGGTGACATGGTCCAATGGGACCCACCTCCACCTCACCAAGTGAGGTGGCGTGTGGACCCAAGGTTTGGTGGGGCCGACCACCATGGTTGAATTGGTCAACCATGGGTGTATGTATGAAGGCAAATTTAAGTAGATGGGATTAAGTTAAAGTGGGAATTAATTAACTTAACCTAATGATTCAAATAATTAATTAGTTAATTAAGATAAGTTAAAAGAATGGTCAAATGGGAAGACCAAACAATCCATTTCAAACATGAAAAAACGTTGGCTAGTGTTGGTTGGGTCAAAAAAGCATGAAAAATATCTTAGGCTTGGTTGGTGGGAAATTTATGTTAAAGTGTAAAGTAAGCTACGTTGGGATGAGATGGGTTTCCATCTTATCCCATTCTCAATTTTACTCACTCCATCTGTAACGCCCTGCCCTTTTTCACCCGCTTTCCGAAAATCAGAGACTATTTTTTTTTTTTTTAAATAGATGAGTGAGAGAGGGCGCGGACGCTACGACGCGAGTTAAGTCTGAGCTTCTAAAGCCCGACCCTTAACTAGCGAACCCCACGCGTGCGCGGAACTAAGTCCACAAGAATGGTTCACGCGCAGGAAGTAAAGTCGCGGATTATAATCATTGCGGAACATGATAATAGAGTCTATCCTACCGATTTTTAGATAGAAGGGAAGATACAACATTAAATTACCAAAATGCCCCTATGATCATATTTATATCACCAAATGTAATTGTCCATAAGTAACGTCCAAACCATCGCAAGAAATGTAAATTTATACAACCCGACAAGCTAAGTTACTTTAAAATTACATCTCCAAAATGTAAACGTAAATAATCTGAGACTGCGCTTCCCAAGCTCCTAAGCTTGGCTCCTGTCATGTCCACCGCTTCCGTCATCCCCTGCGTCATCAGCTAGGGTAGAAGTAGGGCGTTAGTCAACGCGCCCAGTAGGACTCCGAGTAGGGCTAGCACATGGATTAGTGATAACACGCATACCGATACAATAAAATGTAACAAAATAAGCATGTAATGAATGCTATGCCATGGGTACCTATGTCATGTGTCCCACCCATCATCCGTATGATCATACAATGTATTATCCCCATGTTTGCTTCTCGGTCGCCCCGATGGAGTATGGACTCCAGTTATAGAACTATCCCCATGTTTGATTCTCGGTCGCCCCGACGGAGCATGGACTCCGATTATAGCCCTCAGGCTATCCCCATGTCTGATTCTCGGTCGCCCCGACGGAGCATGGACTCTAGTTTCATTATTTTCCCGCCCATGCCATGCATGAGATGTACGTGCATTATGCTATGTAGTATATAGATAAACCATAATTTTGATATACCATACATAGCCATATAATGCATAATGTTAAAATATAATCCATATGATTCATAACTTAAAACTCATCATAAGATAAATTATAATCATAAATCCATCATAAGTTAAATCAAAATAATCTAAAATACCATCACATATCCATCGCTTACAAAAAGGTAGGAATCCTACCGAATACCGTGTAGCGTTCCGTTACGTTTTCCGTTCGATACTCCGGTCGCCGATCGCGTACCATTTGCGACGTCCCGATGCCTTATTACATTTACCGAATTAGTCCATACGTTATCCATGATTAAGTTCCTATCTGATCATAACCCTAGATCCATTCAATGATCCCTTACAAGTTTATCAAAAATCGGTCCTTAACTTAGCCCATTATCCATTTGGTTAAAACACATACATAAATCCGATTTTTGGCCATTTCAAATATTACATTGAGTGAGCCTAAAACGCAACATCTATACGTTTCATTTAATCATTCATAATGTCCTTCTAATATATCCAATTCCATGTTCAATCCACATAGGGTTCGGCCATGTACTATGGCCGAACCTATGGTTTTTTTCAAAGTGGCTAATAATTACCATTTTGCCACTCTCTCTTCTATGGTTAATCATTCACCCACTCATGTCTATTTTAAGTCTAAATTTCATCCATAACTTAGACCCATTTATGATTCCATAACATATCTAAAATCAGCCACCTATTATTTAATTTTGAAAAACATTTAATCCCATATGTCATTTCATATTTGGCCCTAAAGGTGGCCCACAAAGAGATCATGGGTTCGGCCATACACCATGGCCGAACCCATGGTACCCTATCTCCCTTCTTTTTGGTCCATTTTGTCTCATTTAATCCTATCACCAATGAATTTAATTTATTCATTTAAGTCCCCATTTTCATCCCATTTAAAACCTCACATATCATTTTCATAAATCCATTAAAATCTAGCATTCTTCTATATCATTTTCCATTTATTAAAACCACTAATCACCACCCTAGGGTTCACCTTTATGGATGCCATTTTCAAAGACTAATGTTTTGTCCCAAAAATAATCCATTTTAAAATCACTTACCATACTCATAATTTTCAAACTTTAGAAAACATTAACCATTGAGCATCTAAGAGCCCTAACCATCATAGATCACTAACCGTGGGGTTCGGCCACCTTGTATGGCCGAACCCTATAGTTCATGATTTCTTTAAAACATCATACCCCCATTTGAATTAAATCATCTATTTACATCACCATTTTCATCCCATTTAAACATCACATTCTATACTCAATAACTCCATTTAAATCTATCATTTTTCTCCATTATCTTTAAACCTTATAAGCTTAATAAATTACCCATTATTTACCATGGGGTTCGGCCATGCTACATGGCCGAACCCTATGGTCATCCATTCATTCCATTCTATGCCTTTAAACCCTATTTAAAATCACCTATTTTAAATCACTTGAAAACTAATTATCATAAATCATTCTCCAACATTTTAAACCTTCTAACCTTAATAAAATCATCAATTACTTTGCATTTAGGAAACCTATCCTTTTCTCCATATTTTTCCATACTTCCATCATCCATCATTTAACTTGCCACCATGGGGTTCGGCCATGCTACATGGCCGAACCCTATGGCCCAAAGTTTCCTCACAAATCCATAACAATTCTTTTAAATACTTAACATCCCTAATCCATTATTTAATTCATTCCTCCATTTTATACATTCCTTATCCTACCATTGGATGGATTTTTAAATTCAAAGCCTATGATGGTTTGGCCACCATCCAATCCAAGGAAATGGATTCCAAAACTTAAAACCCTAAAAATTAAATTTCTTGTTTAGAACATACTTACGATCTGACGACTCCTCCGGTCTTTGTCTCTCCCGTCGACTTCCTTGGCCCCCTTTCTTCTTTCTCTCCTTGTTTGATCGGCTAGATGTGCTTGATCAATGGTGAAATATGCTTGGATCGGCTATGGTAGATGGGGTTAGATTGAGAGAGGGAGAGGGGAAGGTGATGGAAGACAAGATCTTAGCCTTTGATCTTGAAGGGGTGGACCAAGGCTTGCTCTCTCTTTCTCTTTTCTTCTCTTCTTCTTCTAAGTTTTCTTCTCTTTTTCTTTTCTCCAATGCATGGGACGGTTTTTGAGAGAGGTGAAGAGGGAGAGAGTGAAATGAGAGGGATGAGATGGAAAACCCATCTCATTCCTTGGTCTTACTTGGACCATACCCCTCCATTATGGCCTCACCAACCAAGCATGGGCTAGCTTGACTTTGGTGGTGGTGGTTGAGACCCAACCACCAAGCATGGCTCCCTTGTCCTCTTTGACTTGTCTATGTTGACCTTAATTAACCAACCAAATTAATTAAGTTAAGTCCTCACTTAGGTTAATTAATTTCCATCCAATTTAATTTCATACAATTTATCTATTTAAGAAATCCACCCATGGTTGACCAAGTCAACCATGGTGGACGGCCCCCACCTATACCTACCCCACCCACCACCTCACTTGGTGAGGTGGGGGTGGGCCCCACTTGGCCATGTCACTTTAACTCCATTAATCTTAACTTAGATAATTTTACAATAATTTTAATCAATTTAATTCACTTTAATCCACATTAGTCCTCTCAATTTATCCATGGTTGACCAAGTCAACCATGATGGTTGGCCCCACCTTTGCCTTGGTCCACACGCCACCTCAATAGGTGAGGTGGAGGTGGGCCCCATTTGGCCATATTACTTAATCTTGATACATCTTAACTTAGATAGTTTTATAATTATAATCTATTTAATTTCTTAATTAGATCACCATTGGGTCCGTGGCCCAATTATATTTTGTCTTTCCCATTTATTTTAGGGCTTACCTACTTTGGCCCATTGGGTCCCATATGGCCCTTTGACCCAAATTGACTATCTTGACCCAATTAATTACCATTGACCCATTAATTGTATTAATTCCAATTCATGGTTTATTGGGTAGACATTGGGCCCATGGCCCAATTAAATTCCCTCCTTACCTTAGGCTTACCTCAGTTGGGTCCATTGGGTCCCAAATGAGTATTGGGCCCAATTTGACCATCCTTGACCCGATTAGTCCTCATTGACCCATTAAATGGATTTCATCCAATCCATGGCCCATTGGACCATTCTTGGACCCTTGTCCCAACTTTTGATCCATTTGGTATTCCATCATGTCAAAATTCAAATTAAAATCAATAAATGCCAAATATATATTGATTCGAAAATTCGGACTATTACACCATCACTCCCACACCACCGTCCCTCATCTCTAAGGAAAGAGAAGAAGAAAAATTAAGGAAGAAGAAGAAGTAAAGCTTGGAAGAAAAGAGAGGAGGAAGTTGTAAGTTTGGCCATCCCTTTAAGATCAAACTATAGAATCCTATTTTCTCATCTCCATCCTCTCCTCTTTCTCTCGCAAATCCTACTATGGCCAATCCTAAGTTAGGAGGGTTTCACCATTGATCAAGCATCTTGGCCTACCAAAGATCAAGAAGAAGGAGAAAGGAGGCCAAGGAGTCCGACGGGAGTGGCGGAAGTCGGAGGAGGCCTTCGGATTGTAAGTATTTTTCTTAAACAAGAAATTTTGGATTTTTTTAGGGTTTAAGATTTGGGATTCAATTTGTAAATTTAATGGTGGCCAAATGATTTTATGCCTTGGATTTCAAATCCATTAGTTTGAAGGATGGAAAGTGGACAAAACCCTAATGGATAAATTAGGGTTAGTTTAAGGAAAAATAAATGGATTAAGGAATGTAATGTAATTAAGTTATTAAGCATGGAATTATGTGGAATTGGAAAGGAATTGTAATGGGATTTTTAGGTTTAAACTCATGGAAGAATGATTTGGAATTTTGGAGTTTTAATGATTAAATGTGGTGATAATTTTAAAGGGGTTTAAATGAAGAAATGCATGGGAGATGTGAATGATGGTAATGACCTCAAAAATGGTAGGTGTTTAAGTGAATTATTAGGGTTTATAAATAATGGAAGCCATGGAGGATGATTTAGGGTTTTAAGATTTTAATGGTTAAGTGTAGGTAATTAAGGATCTTTAATGGAGTTTTTAGGGTTATGTGTTTGTAAATTTAAATGGGTTTGGAAGGATGGAAGGTATGGAATAATGTACTAATAAATTGGAGGCTTAAAAGGGGTCAAAGGTTTGTAAATTTTAAGGGGTTTTTAGTGAAGGAAATCATGGAAAGTGGCTAAGTGATTTCAATGGAGAGATTGGGATGAATTTGGTGTTTTGGAACCATGAAAAAAATAAATGGGAGTTATGGTTAAACTAATGGACCAAAATGTATTTCATGATGATTAAGGAAGGATGATTTAAATTGTATGATGTAAACCTCTTCATGGAAGGGCTTGTGATGGGTGCAAATGTGTAAATAGGCCAAAGTAAAAATGGGTATTTGGTTAAGTAGAAAGGGCTGATTTTTAATGAACCCATGACCCATTGTTATGAGCCACTTAATGGTCTAAGTATGGGGTTATATATTTATGTTTTAAATAAATGGAGGTTAGGTTAATTAAGTGGTTAATTGCTAATGTTCTTATGTCATGGTTAATGAGACATCAATGGACCCATTTTTGTGAACCAATGGATAGGCTAAGATTAAAGTCTATGGATATGCTTTAGCTAATGGGGATTAGGTTAAGATATGGTTGTCTCTCATGATTGGTAAGTGTATGGATCAATTATGAATAAAGGGAATGAGTGGATAATGGACTCATTGTGGGTTAAATGCATGATGTAAACCCCATGGAAAGATTTGATGAATTGGGTATTTTGAACCCATGATCCATTAACCATTTAAAGGGTTAAGTATGGGTTTAAAGGAATAAGGGTTAGGTTAATAAAAAGACTAATTTTATGATCACATGATATGGTTGCTGGGTCATTAACGGACCTAAGTTATGGATCATTAATGGGTCTATGTTATGGATCCATTACAGACCATAATGTATATGGAAGAGGGAATGAATTATCCATGGAAGGGTAATGGCAAAACCGTAAATATTGGCCAAAATGAGGAAAACCCACTAAGACATGATGTATGGGCTTAGAAATAGTTAAAGTATGGACTGATTGCTAATATGTAATAAGGTACAAGACATCGCAAGCGGTACACGGATCGGCGACCAGGTCTATCGGACAGAAACGGAAGAAAGAACGCTAGTCGGTATTCGGTAGGATTCTAACCTTTTTGTAAGCCATGGATTGAGTGATGGTTTCTTTAAATTATTTTGGAAATTATATGGTTTGTTTTGAGATTGGTTTTGAATTATGTATTATGTAGGGGTTTTTACTTGATTTATTCGGGTAAGCATATGATTGGTTTAAAATGGGTTTTAAGTCTATGATGTGTGTATTGAGGCTTTGCTTGATCTACTTTTGATAATCAAGTCATATGTTTTATTGATGGAATTTTTAAATGCCATGGTTGGTTATTATATTCATTACATGGCATATGGCATCTACATCTCATGCATGACATGGGAGGGATATGACATGAGAAGGATGAAATGAAACCGGAGTCCATACTCCGTCGGGGTGACCGATAAACAGGCATGGGGACATTATGATGTGTTTGACTCATCAGGGATGATGTATGGATTATTATACCTTGATGATGGTTTTTTCATCAAGGGGAATGTTGTATTTATTGTTATACCTTGATGATGGTTCTTCCATCAAGGGGGATATTGTATTGGTGGTTACACCTTGACGAGGCCTTACCGTCTAGGGGGATGTTGTATTTATTGTTATACCTTGATGATGGTTCTTCCATCAAGGGGGATATGGCATCGGGATAGTAACGATGATGGGTGGGATTCATAACACAGACACCCATGGCATGGTATTCATTCTATGGCTTTTCGTTATGTATTATTTATATGCTTTGTTATCACTAATCCTTGTGTTAGCCCTACTCAGAGTCCTACTGGGCGCGTTGTCTAACGCCCTACTTCTACCCTAGCTGATGACGCAGGAAATGCCGGAGCAGAAGGACGGGACAGGAGCCAAGCTGAGGAGCTTGGAAAGGCGGACTAGATAGTTTACTAATGTTTAAGTTGGATAATGTAATTTGAAATAGTTTAGCTTGTCGGAAATGTAATATTTTAGACTTATTGCTATGTTTTGGATTTTGTGGTAGACGTGTGATGTTATGGTATTTTGGTTATTAAATGATGAAATCTTCCTTGCTATCTAGAAAGAAAAATTGGCAGGATAGTTTGTAATGTCATTCCGCATTTAATGTAACTTTCCGTGAGTTTTCTTCTACGGGTGAACTATTCTCTGTGGACTCCGTTCCACGCACCCGTAGGGTTGGCCAGTTAAGGGCCGGGCTTTAGAAGCTCGGATTTAACTCGCGTCGTGACGTCCGCGCCTTTTGTCACTTTTATTAAAAAAAAGAAAAAAAAAAGACTCTGATATTTCGTGAAAAGGGGCGGGCGTTATATGACAGACTACGCAGAGGTATTCCAACAGAGCTCCCTGGTTTGCCACCCAAGAGGGAGATAGACTTTGAGATCAAGTTATATCCTGGCACTGCCCCAGTGTCATTGCCACATTACAGGATGACACCAGCTGAGATTTCCGAGTTGAAGAAGCAGATTGACGAACTGCTCAGACTGGGTTTTATTCGGAACAGCACATCAGCATGGGGAGCCCCAGTATTATTTGTGAAGAAGAAGGATGGTACCCTTCGGATGTGTGTGGCCTATAGAAACTTGAACCAGTTGACTGTCAGGAACAAATACCCTCTACCCAGGATAGATGATTTGTTTGATCAACTTAGGGGTTCCACTCACTTCTCTAAGATTGATCTGATGTTCAGATACCATCAAATCCTGGTTAGGGAGGAGGACATAGAGAAAACAGCTTTCAGGACACGGTATAGTCTATATGAGTATGTGGTCATGCCATTTGGACTTACAAATGCACCAGCTGTGTTCATGGATTTGATAAATCGGATCTTCCGTCCTTACTTGGATCAGTTTGTGATTGTATTCATTGATGATATTATGGTCTATTCCAAAAGTCAGGAGGAACATGCTGAGCACCTGCGGATAGTCTTGGACACCTTGAGGAAGAACCAGTTGTATGCCAAAGCCAGCAAGTGTGAGTTCTGGCTCTCCGAGGTCAACTTCGTAGGGCATATTATATCAGCAAAAGGTATAGCCGTAGACCCAGCTAAGGTGACCGAGATCCGCAGTTTTCTGGGATTTTCCTGTTACTACAGGAAATTCATCATGGACTTCTCCAAGATTGCTTCTCCACTTACCCAACTCACTCAGAAAGGAGTCAAATTTGAGTGGTCAGATCTGTGCAACTGTAGATTTGAGGAGCTAAAGGAGAGGCTTACAACCGCTCCCATCTTGATTTTGCCGGAAAAAGGCAAGGGTTATGAAGTGGAATACGATGCTTCAGGAGAGGGACTTGGGGGTGTTCTCAGTTAAGATCATCGTGTGGTGGCTTATGGTTCGAGACAGTTGAAAATTCATGAACGCCTTTATCTCACACATGATTTAGAGCTGGCCGCAGTGGTCTTCGCTTTCAAAAGCTGGAGACACTACCTTTATGGCGAGAAGTTTGAGGTGTTTTCAGATCACAAAAGTCTGAAATATTTGTTTGATCAGAAAGAGCTCAACATGAGACAACGCAGGTGGATGGAATATCTACAAGACTATGACTTTGCATTCCGATATCATCCTGGGAAGGCGAACAAAGTGGCGGATTCCCTCAGCCGCTTATCACATGCATCAGTGGCCAGTTTGATCAGAATGGAATGGGATATGCTGAACACCATCCGAGAGTTCAACTTGTACATCAGGAACCGTGGGAGTATGTATAATCTGATCATACGGTCCAACATGGTCTCCAAGATTGAACAGGAGCAACGGACAGATCCAGAGGTAGAGGAGATATGGGCCAAGATGTCTACCGGTGAGATTGTACCGGAATGGGAATTACGACCAGGACAGGGTCTTGTATTCCGAGGCAGGACATATGTGCTTAAGAGCTGCAGAAGAGAGTTATTGATCGAGGCACACCAGACCAAACTCTCTATCCATCCGGGCAGCACCAAGATGTATCATGATCTTAAGAGGCACTATTGGTGGCATGGACTCAAAAGAGATGTGGCAGAGTTTGTTGCTCACTGCCTAACTTGTCAGCGGGTTAAGGCGGAACATCAGAAGCCACCGGGTTTACTCCAACCCTTACCAGTGCCGGAGTGGACATGGGAGCACATCTTCATGGATTTTGTGACAGGGTTGCCAAGGTCATCAAAGGGCAACGATGCGATATGGGTCGTGGTGGACCGATTGACCAAGTTTGAGCATTTCCTTCCCGTCAAGACGACAGATTCATCTGAGACTTTGGGTCGACGGTACATCCTGGTATCATCAGACTACATGGTATTCCCCAGACTAATGTATCCGACAGAGATGGCCGATTCACTAGCAGAGTATGGCAGAGCATGCAGTCGACTATGGGGACCGACATATTGACTAGCATAGCATTCCACCCACAAACTGATGGACAGTCGGAGAGGACGATACAGACGTTGGAGGATATATTGAAAGCATATATGCTATACTTCAGGGGTGGATGGGAGGACCACTTGCCAC
The DNA here is from genome assembly GCA_022113865.1 of Chimonanthus praecox. NCBI lineage: Eukaryota > Viridiplantae > Streptophyta > Magnoliopsida > Laurales > Calycanthaceae > Chimonanthus > Chimonanthus praecox. The sequence continues at coordinate 25,999,019 of CM039091.1, forward strand.
TGGTGGAGTTCTCGCACAACAAAAGTTACCAGGCAAGCCTTCAGATGGCTCCATTTGAGGCCTTGTATGGTAGGCCATGTAGATCACCAGTGTGCTGGACAGAAGCCGGTACGCCTGCACTGATTGGACCCGAGTTGGTTGTGGAGACCACGGCGCAGATCAAGTTGATACGGCAACACCTACTCACTGCGCAGAGTCGTCAGAAGAGCTACGCTGACAAGAGGAGAAGGTTCCTTGAGTTTGAGGAGGGAGACTTAGTGTTCTTAAGAGTCTCACCACGGAAGGGACACATGAGGTTTGGGAAGAAGGGGAAGTTGTCGCCTAGATTTGTGGGACCGTTTCCAATCCTGCAGAGGGTGGGGGAGGTAGCTTATCAGTTGGTGCTTCCTCCACAGTTATCCTCTTTGCATGATGTGTTCCATGTGTCCATGTTGAGGAAGTACAACCCCAATCCTTCACATGTGTTGAACGTGCAAGACGTCGATGTGCAAAACGACGTGACATATGTGGAGAAACCGGTCAGAGTGATCGGGAGAGAACAAAGGGTGTTGGGGAACCGCGCCATTCAGTTAGTCAAGGTGGTATAGGAACGACATGGCAATGAGGAAGCCACCTGGGAACTTGAATCAGAAATGAGAGCCGCTCATCCGGAGCTTTTTGTATGAGTTGTTTGAACCCCTACTTCGCTCGAATTTTTGGGACGAAAATTTCAAAAGAGGTTTATATTATAATAGCCTGGATTTTTAAATCAATACATTTATTGGCAATCATTTATTTTAATGCTTGAAATTTAGAATTTTGGTGGAATAAATGGTAAATGGATCAAAATTTGGACAATGGCCCAAGTATGGTATTGCCCATGGATTCGATTAATTTCATTTAAATGGGTCAATGATGGTCAATTGGGTCAAATACCCATTTGGGACCCAATGGGTCAAGATGGTTTGAGCATTAGGGTAAATGGGTAGGAGGTGAATTTAATTGGGCCATGGGCCCAATGGTGATCCAATTAGATGGAATGGATTGAAGTGATTAAGAATCACCTAAGTTAAATTGGAAATTATCAAAGTGTTATGGTCTAGTGGGGCCCACCTCCACCTCATCAAGTGAGGTGGCGTGTGGACCATAACTTAGGTGGGGCCGACCACCATGGTTGACTTGGTCAACCATGGATAAGTCAAAGGGAATTAAGGAGGATCAAAGTAAAATAAGTTGAGTTAAATTAACTTAAATCACCTAAGTTAAGTGGGAATAAAATCAAGGTGGCATGGTCAAGTGGGACCCACCTCCACCTCATCAAGTGAGGTGGCGGGTGGGCTAAGGAATTCGTGGGGCCGGCCACCATGGTTGACTTGGTCAACCATGGGTGGATCCATGGAGAAAGTAAAGACAAATAAATGAAATTAAACTATGTAATTAAATGACCTAAGTTAGATATCAAATTAATCAAATGAGTTACATTATATGGGGTGAGTCACTTAGATAATGAGTGAGTCAAATGGGTGATTTCCATCTCAATTGACCCACCCAAACCACTAAGATAAGACCCACCAAAACCGTTGGCCATGAAAGAGTGGTATGGCTAAGACAAGATCCATGAAATGGGGGCCTAGCTTGGGCATGCATTGGCCCTTGGTGGGGTGGTGGTTCCACCTCATCCCAACCACCACCACTAAGGGACAAGGGGCCTAGGATTAAGGGCATGCAAGGCCATGCACCCATTTGGTTTGGTCAATGGGCTCATGGGGAAGACTCCACCTTAATGAGGGTGGAGTCTAACCCAAGCTATCCAAGGCAAGATGGGAAAGGTCTAGGGTTCCATCCCATTCCCCATCTCATTTCCATCTCTCCATCTCTCACTCCCTCTCCTAGCCGTCCTCCCCTCTCTTCCAAGACCAAGAAGAAGAAAAAACTTAGAAGAAAAACAAGGAGTTCCAAGCTTGGCCGACCACACTCCAAAGACCCGAGACTTGAGATATTTTCCCATTCTTTCCTCCTTTTCCTCTCTCAAACCTACCTCAATCATTGGCCGAACCAAACCTTGGAGATCTCATTTTGATCAAGCACATATAGTGGCCGAACATCAAGGAGAAACAAGGAAGGAGAAAGACTAAGGATCAAGAGGAGAAAGAAGAAACAGGAGGAGCCGCGGGATAGGTAAGTTGCACTCAACAAGATGTTATTTTTTTAGGAATTAAAAGGAAGTCATGAAGGTCCATTTTCTTGGGTTGAAAAGTGGCCAAAACATTATGGGCTATGGATTTAAAATCCATCCAAGAAAGGGAATAGGAAGTGGACAAACCCTAATTGGTACGGTAGGCTATGAATAATGAAACAAATAAGGACATTATGTATGTATATGGATTATGCATGCATGCATGGCAAGAAGGGTTCAAGGATCGCAATGGCCGAACCCTAACTGTTATGGAGATGTAGAGAGAACCCCATGCATGGCAAGAATACGATGAGTGAACAAGATGTATTGGTTTGGCCTTTGCATGGCCAAACCCTAGGGTTTTTCTTGTATGAAAACTATCAAAGAATAAAGCATGAAAATATGATTTTTTGGAATATATAACCTACCATAGGGTTCGGCCATGGTGTACGGCGGAACCCCATGGAATGATACTAAGTTTTCCTCCATGGGTTTAAAGGATGGAAACCATGGAGTAATGGTTAATGATTTTAGGGTATTGAATGGTTAAATATTTGTAAATTTTAAAGGAGTTTTTAAGGAGGAAAGTCATGGAAGATGTTGATGATATTTATGGTCTTAAACCTTGCAAATGAAGATGAACCATGAACCATGGGTTCGGCCATGGTGTATGGCCGAACCCTATGGTGGTGTTTTAGTGATTTTAATGGGTGAAAAGATGGAAAATGATGAAGAATGTTGGTAGTTTTAAATGGATTTTAAGTATTGTAAATAATGTTTTAAAAGGGTGGAAATAATGATAAACCATGGACCATGGGTTCGGCCATGTTGTATGGCCGAAACCCATGGAGAGATTTTGGTGAACTTAGATGTTTTGGAACCCTAGAGGTGATGGGGAATATGTTTAAGTTAATGGACTCAAAATGTGGTTAATGATGATCAAAAGTGATGATCTAAATGTGTGATTTAAACCCCCTCATAAAGGGACTTGTTGTGGATCTAAAATGTTGTACAAGATCCAAGAAAAGAATGGGGAAAAGACATCATGGGTTCGGCCATGGTGTATGGCCGAACCCCATGACCCATTTGTGAGCCATTTTATGGGCTAAGTTTGAAGCTATGTATGATCAAAATGAATGGATATTAAGTCAAGGAAATGTATGATGTATACTGATTTTTAAGTCATGATTAATGAGGCTTTCATGGATCCATGTTTATGGATCAGTTATGGACCTAAGGATGTAAAAATAAATGAGTGATTAACCATGGGAAGAAGGAGTGGCAAAAATGTAATTATGGCCAAAATGAAGAACCATGGGCTCGGCCATGGTGTATGGCCGAACCCCATGGGGGATGTTTGTGGACTTAGGGGCTTTTAATAATGATCTGGTTTGCTGGATAAATGAACCAAAGGGTGGCTGATTTTGGACCCACAAGATTAAAATAATTTAATGGATCAAAAAGGGACCCAAAAACCTAATTAGTGAGGTTCGGCCATGGTGTATGGCGAACCCCACTAAGGTATGTGTAATGGACTTAGGCGTGGTTGAAACATGGGTTTAATTGGTTGATGTGTAATAAGGTATCGGGATCTCGCAAGCATTGTGCGATCGGTGACCGAATTCGTGGACGGAAACGCAAAGGGACACTAGTTGGTATTTTGTAGGATTCCTACCTCATTGTAAGCCATGGATTATGTGTATATGGATGTTTTTCTTAATTTATTTTGATAATCAAATGACATGTTTTATGATGGGTTTTAATGCTATGATTTGTATTTTATATGGCATATTGCATTTACATCTCATGCATGGGCGACCGATAAACACACATGGGGATACCTTGATGTGCTTCATCCATCAAGGGGGGTACTATGAGATTGTAATACCTTGATGAGCGTTTTTCCATCAAGGGGGACATTATGTATGATTAAAGAGGGACATTGTATAATGATGATGTACATGATGGGTGGGACTCATGACATATGACACCCATGGCATAGCATTGATTGCATGGTTTTGCTATACTATTTTCTATGTGTTTTGTTATCACTAATCCATGTGTTGGCCCTACTCGGAGTACCTACTGGGCGCGTTGTCTAATGCCCTACTTCCACCTTAGATGATGACGCAGGAAATGGAGGAAATGAAGGACGCGACCGGAGCCAAGCATAGGAGCTTGGAGGAGCGAGCTAGTTTATTTACTTAAGTTTATTTTGGAAATGTAATTTGAGTAACTTTGCTCGTTGGACTGTAATAACTTAGATTATTGCTATGGTTTGGACTTTTATTTGGACATTATAATTTTGAGGCATTATTATTAATTAAGTGATGTAACTTCCTTGCTATCTAAAATTGGTAAGATAGACTCTATTATAACTCCGCTTTGAGTTTATATTCCGCAAGCTTACTTTCTACGTGTGAACCGTTCCCGTGGACTTTGTTCCACGCACACGTAGGGTGGGCCAGTTAAGGGTCGGGCTTTGGAAGTTCGGACTTAACTCGCGTCGTGACGCCCTGCGCTCTTTGTCACTCTTTATTTCAAAAAAAAAAAAAATAGACTCTAATTTTCGGCTAATTGCATGTAGTGAAAAGGGGCGGGCGTCACATGGAAGACTTATTTTACATGTTTTGAATAAAGTTACTCATGAACTTGTATTTGAGTATTTAGATTACGGAATGTAATAACTTAGATGGTTGGATGATTTATTTGATAATTATGATGTTTTAATTATGGACAAGGACTTGACGCACTTTGCTATCTGAATGGAATAAAACCTGGTTCTATTATGATTCCGTATTTTGATGTTATGATTCCTCAGGTTATGATTTTATTCCGCATATTGATATTGCTATGTGTGAACTATTTTCGTGGACTTAGTCCATGCACACATAGGGTTGGCCAGTTACGTGTCGAACTTTGGAAGTTCAGACTTAGTTCGCGTCGTGACGCCACGCGCTTTATCACTCTACTCTGTTATAAAAAAAAATAGACTTTGAATTTACAGGAAGAAGTGAGTGAAAAAGGGCGGGAAGTTATACCAAGCTCCTGAGCTTGGCTCCAATCACGTCCTTCATTCCATCGATTTCCTGTGTCATCATCTAAGGTAGAAGTAGGGCGTTAGACAACGTGCCCAGTAGGTACTCCGAGTAGGGTCAAACACATGGGTTAGTATAAAAAAAATCACACAGATATAAATAATATTAAAACCATGCAAGTCAATGCCATGCCATGGGTGTCATATGCTATGAGTCCCACCCATCATCCATATCACAATCTCATACTATTCCTCTTGATGGATTATCCACATCAAGGTATTGTCATGACTCCCCGAGAATGCCTTATCGGTCCCACCGAACGGAGCGCGGAATCTGGTTACATTTCAAACACTATATATCTCTCCCCACGAATGCCTTATCGGTTGCCGTGAACAGAGCATGGACTCTGGTTACAATTCAATCATACATCCATTGGAATCAGTGTGGATTCCTCCCCACGATTGTTTATCAAAAATTCGAATGGAGCATGGACTCCCCTCATTTGATCCCTCCCATGCCATGCATGAGATGCAAGTGCAAACATGCTATCTAATAACAAACATCATAGCATTAAAATCCCATACTTGAAGCATATCATTTGATACCAAAATAAATCATCAAAGCATGAAGTAAAATCATCACATATACATATCCCATGGTTTTTAATAAGGTAGGAATCCTACCAAAGACCAAATATCATGTCCTTGCGTTTTCGTCCAAAAACCGCTCACCGATCGCGTCAAGCCGATCGTACACTTTTTGTGAAATTCCATTACCTTATTACATTTAACACATATGTATACATCAATTTGGTGATCCATTTAATTCCATCAACCCCTACATCAACCTAGGTTCATCTTCCTTTACCATCCTAGTCTTTTATCCCGTTAAGTCCCCTAAGAGGTTTCCAACATACATTGGAGCTGAACCATGTTTTAAGTCCACAAAAATGCCTTAGTGGGGTTCGGCCATACAACATGGCCGAACCTCACTCTCTTGGTTTTGGGCCCCTCTTTTTAGTCCTTGATCATTTTAATCAATGTGGGTCCAACATCATTCCATGTTTTGATTTATTGATCCAATCACATTAGTTAGTCATTTCACATTAATAAAAACCACCTAAGTCAATAAGACATTCTCCATGGGGTTCGGCCATACAATATGGCCGAATCCATGGTGCTTTATTTTCACCATCTTCCCATCTTAGCTATCACTCTTTCCATAGCTAATCACTTAATTTATTTACACATAACTTAGGTCCATAAATGATTCATTAACATAACATAGATCCATAATAAATCCCTCCATTTCTTAGCTTGATCATTCAATCACTTAAACATGCATAGATCTACCAAATGACCCATCAAAATGATTCATAGGGTTCGGCCATATTCTCATTTTCATCCTTCCTTTCTTCAATCATTTACAAATATTAAATCCATTCCCAAAATCCCTCCATGGGGTTTAATCATACACTTAGGCCACTTACACATACTTAGATCCCACAAACATGATCCATGGGGTTCGGCCATACAACATGGCTGAACCCTATGATTCATTATTTTTTTCTCCTCTTCATCCTATTCTCCATTTTCATATCATTTTGAAATGGTCTTCTCTTAAAATCATACACAATATTTTTAGACCATTTGATGGGGTTCGGCCATACAACATGGCCAAACCTCATCCAACCCTTATTGTCCTCCATGATCCATACATAAAATCTTGGGTTTGGCCATGCAAGGACCAAACCATGATCTTTGATCATATTCCTTATATTAGACATGCATGAGGTCCTTATACATAACAAGATTAGGGTTCGGCCATGCAAGGGCCGAACCATGTTCTTTGATCAGTTTTCATGCTTAATCATGCATGCATACATATTGTCCTTAATAATCTTCATTCATAAAATCTATCTCACCCATTAGGGTTTTGTCCATCCAAATATTTTAAACATTACATTGAAATTTCTTGGATGTATTTTAAATCCATGGCCCATAATATTTTGGCCAACTCTCTAATCCGAAATGGTACCCCATGGTTTCGGCCATTTCATAGCCGAAACCATGGTTCCCTTAACCTCCTTTTAATTTATCAACCTTGCTAAGCAATACTTACCGATTTCGCGGCTCCTCCGTTTTCTTTCGTTCCGCCTTCCTCCTCCGTTCTTTTCCTTCTTTAGTCTTTCTTCTTCCTCCTTGATCTTCGGCCAAAGAGTGTTGCTTGAGAGGGAGAGGGTTTAAGATGAAAACCCCAAGTCCATATGAAAAATTGGTCACTATTTAGGTTTTGTGGGTCCCATTTAATCCATTACATATTTTAATTACATGAGTCTAAAAATCAGCCTCCTAGGCTTTATTTCACCATACATAAACTTATTATTTAGTGCCCCTAAGTCCATGGTTCTCTCCCATGGAGTTCTTGAATTTGGCCATTAATTACGGTTTTGCCACTACCTCTTCTCCATGGTTAATCAATCATTCACCCTTGCCTAACTAAGTTCATAATTGATCCATACACTTAAGTCCATTAGTGACCCTTTTAATCATGCCATAATATCATTAAAACAACCATTTTTCTTAACTTAACCTACATTAATTAGCCACATACATAAACCCTTTCTTAGCGCATGAAAATGACTTATTATTGAATCATCATTCTTAGCCATTTAAACACTCTAATCCTCATTCATTACTCACATGCATAATACCAAATTTAACCCATAACATGACCTACAAAATGGGTCATTTACCACATTTTAGATCCATTACAAGTCCCTCCATGAGGGGATTTCATTATACATTTAAGACACCCCTTTGATCAACAATAGGCTCATTTTGGTCCATCAAACTACCAATACTCCCCCATTATTTTTCCATCTTTTCACATCCACTAAATTATTAACACATCACTATAGGGTTACACTTTAAGTTCATCAAAGCTACCATCACTCCCCAATATTTTTTCCATGATTCCAAAACACCTAAGTTCACCACAATTTTCTCCATGGTTTTATTTTTAAAACCCTATTTATAATACCTAAACTCCACTTAAAACAATGCACCTTCTCCATCATTTTTTCCTACTTTTACACCCTTCAAATTTACAACCACATAACCCTAGGGTTCATCATCCACTAGTGACACTTAAGACCATATAAAAGTACTAACCTTCATTCATGGATTCCCTCATTTAAAAACCCCTTTTAAAACTTACCATTTAATCATTTAACAACTTAAAACCCTAAATTATTCTCCATGCTTCCATTCTTATAAACCCTAATAAAATTTATCAACCCTCTACGATGGGGTTCGGCCATACTACATGGCCGAACCCTGTGGTCCATTAAGCCCTTCAAAATCGACATATATCCATGCTTATAGTCCATTTAAAACCCATCACCTTCTCCATCAATTCCCACATTCTTACACCCACAAATCATCACATTTCACAACACCTCACCATACACTTCCTCATGTAAGCCCCTTTAAAATTTCCTACATTAACCATTAAAACCCTAAAATTACAAATTATCCTTCCATGATTTTTAAACCTTAAAATTCCATTAAATCTCCAAATTAGCTTACATGTCTTCCACTCCTTAAAACCCTAACAAAACACACATTACCTAATCACCCACCATGGGGTTCGGCCATACTACATGGCTGAACTCTATGGCCCATAATTTTCTTCCAATTTACACAACTCTTTGCTTAAATAATTTAATTACATTACACCCTTAATTCATTTATTTTTCCTTACCTTAACCCTAATTTTTCCATTAGGGTTTGGTCCACTTTCCATCCTTCCATTTGATGGATTTGAGATCCAAGACCTATGGTCATTTGGTCACCATTCAATTCACCAATAATGGATCCCAAATCTTAAACCCTAAAAATCCAAAACTCTTGTTTAAGAAAATACTTACAATCCGTCGTGTCCTCCGACTTTCTTCGCTCCCGTCGGTTTCCTTAGTCTCATTTCTCCTTCCTCTTGATCTTTGGTCGGCCAAGATGTTTGATCAATGGTGAAAAACTCCAAGCTTAGGATTGGCCAAGATAGGGTTTGCTTGAGAGAGAGAGAAAAGAGGATGGAGATGAGAAAGAAAACACAAGTACCTAGTCTTGACCTTGGTGTGATGGCTTACCCTTGCACTTCCCTCTCTTTTCTTCCAAATTTTTCTTCTTTCTCTTGGTTTTCTTCCTTTCTTTCTCCTTGGGTGTGGGACGGTGGTAGAGATGAAAAGAGGGAGAGAGTGAAGAGCTCGTTGGAATGGAGAGAGTGAGATGAAAAGTCATCTCACCTCTTGATTGCTTAAGATATTTTCCACAATAACTCCTCCCACCAACCCATGGGATATTTTCATTTTTTTTTTTTTTACTTTATGCTTTATGGTACCATGCCCAACGTTTTGGTGTCTTTAAAGATAACATGGCTTTTGGTCCTTTGACCATTTGACCACCTTTGACCCTCATTTGAATAATTTATTTAATTAATTAACTAGGTAATTAACTTAGGTTAATTTAATTAATTCCCACTTTAACTTAATTCCATTTACTTAAATCACCTTCATACATCCACCCATGGTTGACCAATTCAACCATGGTGGTCGGTCCCACCAAACCTTGGGTCCACATGCCACCTCACTTGGTGAGGTGGAGGTGGGTCCCATTGGACCATATCACCTTGGTCAACTCATCACCAACTTAGGTGATTTGAACCCATTCAATTCATTCCAATTGGATCACCATTGGGCCCATGGCCCAATTACATTTTCATCTTACCCATTTACCTTAAGGCTTACATCATCTTGATCCATTGGGTCCCAAATGGGTATTGGGCCCAATTGGACCATCCTTGGCCCAATTGACCATTATTGACCCCTTAAATGAGTTTAAATCCAATCCATAGTCTATTGGGCCACACTTGGGCCTTTATTCAAATTTTGGCCCATTTACCATTTATTCCATCCAATTTCCCATTTCCACCATTAAAATTAAATAATAACCACATATTTATTGACTTAAAAATTTCGGGCCATTACACAATCAGACAATTTCCAATGTAAAAACAACCCCCACTTGTAACTTGTTCGATCATCTAAGTTTCCGGCCCAGTTCACATCGGTGTATCCCGCAATATGAAATGATGTATCGAATGGGTACCAAATTCCATATAGACACGTTCTCGATACATATTTAATTATATGTTTTACGGCCTTTACGTGCGATTCTTTAGGATTTGCTTGGAACCGAGCACAAGCACCCACACTAAAAGAAATATCGGGTCTACTGGCAGTCAAATACAAAAGACTATCTATCATGCTCCTATACATGCTAGGATCAACATCTTTCCCATTTTCATCTTTTGATAATTTCACAGTGGTGCTCATGGCAGTATTTGAGTGCTTACTACCTTCGAGTCCAAATCTTTTAACAAGATCTTTCGCATACTTGGATTGTGAAATAAAAAATCCATCATTAAGTTGTTTTATTTGTAACCCAAGAAAATAATTAAGTTGTTTCATTTTTTGATCATATATTGGAATGGTTTATTTAGATTGTGAATTAATGGAATTTGATATTTAAATAATTGAAATGCACCTTAGATGGGTAAGGGTTGGGTCAATTACCTAATTAAGACCCAATGGATCATGGATAAGCTTGATTTTAAATTAATTGGGTAAAGTCTAATTAAATGGGTCAACTACCCAATTGGGACCCAATGGGTCATAGATGAACTGATTTTAAAGTAAATGGGTAAGGTTAAATTAATTGGGTTAGCTACCCAATTAAGATCCAATGCATAAATCCACCTCATCAAGTGAGGTAGCATTGCCATGTGGCATGCAGGGAAGCCAACTAAGCAAGGTGCCACATCATCGAGTGACATGGCCAAGGTGGGACCTAAATGCCATGTGGTGCATGGTCGGCTAAGTCATGGTTGACTTGGTCAACCATGAGTGAGTTCAAAAGGAATTAAGTAATGATTGAGTCAAGGTGAGTTGAAGTGGAAGATGGAAAGTTTCCATCTCAAGGTAAACTCGATAGAAGACAAAGAGTCTCCTTGGTTAAACCAAGGGACTCCTTGGTTAGACAAAACTTTAAAGAGGGGAAGTGGAAGAGTCTTGGGCTGTTACAAAGGGATACCAACCAAGGGGCACTTCACACCCTTGGCCGACCACTTCATCTCTTGCACCCAAGAATCCTCTCTCTCTCTCTCTCTCTCTCTCTCTCTCTCTCTCTCTCTCTCTCTCTCCCCCCATCTCTACACTTAGAGGATCACTGAAAAACAAAGGAAGGAAAGAAGGATTAGGGAAGGAATTCAGATAAAAAAGAAACGAAGGAGACGGGGAAAGAAGGTATGGTTTCAAGTTTAGTAACATAGGATTGAGATTAAGAGTAAGCCATAGTTTTGGCCATGTTGTGACTGAACCTATGGGTTCCAGATTGGTTGGAAGGATTGGCCAAACTATCATAGGGGCCATGGAATTGGAAATCCATTCGAGGAATGGCTATGTGTTGGAACCAACAACCAAAGGATTGAATTCAAAATCATGTCTTAATGGCTTAAGATTGGAATATGTTATGAAAAGACTCTAGCTTTGGCTAGAGGGTAGAGTAAACTCACTAAGAGTTATGTGAATGATATTATTTATGTTTAAATAATATTAGGACTGAATTTCATGAAGAAGGGTCAAGCCAAATATGCAAACAATAAGGACTGACAAACATTCAGTCGCCTGAATCTGGGATTCAATCGACTGAACTGGTGCTGGTCGAAGCAGGCAAAGGTTTTCTGGGAGTTTCAGCCCACTGGATCTGGGATTCAGTCGACTGAACTGGAGTTGGCTGAAACAGAAATGAGTTTCTGGGAGTTTCAGCCAACTGAATCTTGTGATTCAGTCAACTGAACATGGACTGGATTAAAATATATTGGAGTTATTGTGTTAGCCGACTGAATCTAGGATTCAGTCGACTGAAAATAGACGTACCGAATAAATAAAATGATCTGCCGTGTTTTAGCCGACTGAATATATACTTATCAAACGCGTAAACTGTTGGCTGATGATTCAGTCGACTGAATCTATATTGGCCGAGCACACAGATAATTTGATCCAAAGTTAGCCGACTGAATCTATGATTCAGTCGACTGAAAGAGGATTGACTGAGAATACAGAAGGTGTGACTCAGAGTCAGCTGATTCAGTCGACTGAAAGGTTATGAGTCAAGGTTATATAGTGATGAGTCATGTTTCAGCTGACTGAATATGTATTTCAGTCGACTGAAAGTCTACGGGTAAGGCAGAGAACAGTACTCGGGCATGATTCAGTCGACTGAATTGAAAAGTTGAAATTTTAAATGCATTTCCTGATGTTTCTATTTATCTGGTAGGATGTAAGGGATGATGAAAAATTAGATGGATAGCCAAATTGATTGATTTATATGATTAAATGTAATAATGTAAGGAGATTCGCAAAGGGTTTGCGATTCGTTTCGTCGTGATCGGTAAATGTTACCTTCACAAAACAGCAAGGACAATATACTGCACTTTGGTAGGATTCCTGCCTTATTGAGACACTGTGGATTATATATATGTACTGGTTTTATTTCCATATATGATGATTTACTTTGATTAAACAAATGATTATGTTTTATGAACTGAATTTCAATGATATTATGTAATTTGATATGAAATGGCATTCTTGCACTCATTATCTCATGCATGGCATGGGAGGGAACACAAAGGAGGAGTCCACACTCCATTCGGTAATTCCGATTAACATATATGGGGAGGTGTCCACACTCCATTCGGTGATTCCGATTAACATATGTGGGGAGGAGTCCACACTCCATTCGGTAATTCCGATTAACATATGTGGGGAGGTATAACAGTGACCTGGTGGTACATTTCAAAACACTATGGAAGTAATTGGCCAAGGGAACACCATGATATGGTGATTTATCAAGGAGACTATCTATATATGATGTGGTTGGATATGAAATAGGGTGAGGGATCATTTGGCATTGACACCCATGGCATGATATATAAGTAAGCATAATTATGTTTTGGAAATCATGCATTGTATTTTATTACTTATGAAATGGTTTACAAACATGATATGATGTTTTCTATATTGATTTTATATTGATCCTATGTGTACATAACCATATTTGGAATTCCTACTCGGCGCGTTGACTAATGCCCTACTTTTACCCTTTAGATGATGGAACAGGGAATGAAAAGGACTTGGGACGTGAAAAGAGTCATGCATAGGAGCTTCGACAGATTTATGTTTATTTTACTTACCTTGATTTTGAAAGATGTATTGGGAGAGCTGATATGTTCGATTGTAAAACATAGATTTATTTTGCTATGGTTTGATGATATTTTGGATATTTAAGTTTCAGTTAATTTAATGGTGATTGGCTTCCTTGCTTATTAATGTCATGGATATTGATAGTATTTTATTCATATAATAATTCCTTAATTAATTATAAAGCGTGTGAACTGTTTAAGTGGACTTAGTCCACACACACGTAAAGGTGGCCAGTTAAGGGTCGGGTTTTGGAAACTCGGACTTAGCTCGCGTTGTGGCATTCATGCTCTCTCTCACTCATTTATAAATAAATAAATATATATATATATATATATATATACTCTGATTTTCAAAGAGTGAAAAAGGGCGGGGCGTTACAGTTTGTATCAGAGCGAAACCAGAAGTGTTGAATCTTGTAAAGTAAGATTAATACGGTATCATGTCTCACTGACAAGATAAGAATCCCAACTGACTGACTCTTCGAAATCTGCTGCACGGGGGCTAAATTAATTTACTTTGTTGAGAATCGACTATAAACTTTCAATCTGAGAACAACACTTAATGGGAAAATTCGGATATATTTATGGATTTATCAAACATAGCGAATAAGACATATTTCCCAAGACAAGAAACACCAGGATTTCCCCAAAATGAGAAACAATATGTGATACATAGGAAAATTCCCCAAAGCAATAAATACAAGATGATGATTAGGCAATTTCCCCAACTTTGTAAACATAAAACTTTATGAGAAAACTAAGTCAAGCAATATTTCAATGACTTAGGAAAATGCTTCCAAGAAGAAGAAATACCCGACAAAACCCACAATAGGAGGAAAAGGTACATAATCCACACCAGGAAGAGGGACAATATAGTGTGAACATTCCTGAAGTACCTCTTGAGCTGCAGAGCCTAGTACAAGCAGTAATCACTTCCGTTCTACAGCAACACCAGAACGGCAATGGAGGTGCAACCTCCAATGAATCGCAGGACCGAAACATGGTCAGGGATTTTCAACAACAGTGTCCCCCTTATTTCAAAGGGAAAGAAGGACCCGCAGGAGCGTAGAACTGGATCGAGAACATTACAAAGATTTTGAAGCTACTCAAAATCACTGGTGATGAGGACATGATACTGCTGGCTACTTCACAATTGGTGGATGATGCCGGCAAATGGTGGAGAGTTATAGAACGTCAACAGGCACATATTCCAAAGGGGGAAAGGACTGAGATGGCATGGGACCAGTTCGCTGGAATGTTTATGATCATTATTTTCAAGAGGAAAAGAAGGAGTGCCAGACACAAGCGTTCATATCCTTGGTCTAGGACACCATGACTGTTGCCGACTATTATCAAGAGTTTCTCCATCTATCATGTTATGCTCTATACATGGTAGACATGAAATACAAGAAGGCCCGGAAGTTTGAACGAGGCCGGCAACCTAACCTAAGAGCCAAAGTCACAATCTTCAAATCAACCACTTTGGCAGAAGTGGTTAGTCAAGCTAGCATAGCTAAGCAAGAGCTGATGGAAACAGTCAAGTTTGTGGATAACCGCTGAGGTCAGAGCGGGGGAAATACTTTCCGCTCGAACAAGAGATTCAGACCTAACTTTGGGAGACCCTCACCTTATCCTGGGTCCACTGGAGGTTTTCATCCAAATCAGTCCTCCACATCTGGACCAGTCTCTTAGTTTTCTCGAGGTGTAAGTACTTGTTTCCAGTGTGGCCAGCAGGGCCATTTCAAGAGGGAGTGTTCGCAGAACAATAGACCTCCTCACTCCAGGGGTTTTTTCCATCCTCCAGCTCGACCAACTCAAGCACAAGCATCCAGAGCACATAACCAGACAGGACAGGCACCTATTCTTACAAGAACTGGACGACTATATACTTTGGTTCCTCCTCTAAAGACACTGGATCATTCGGTGACTCAAGGTATGGTAGTAGTTGGTAGTTCTTATTCCTTCGTACCATTTGATTCAGGAGCATCCCACTCCTTTATATCTGCTACCTTTATATCTGTAACACCCCAATTTCTCAATGAAGTGGATAATTACGAAAATGCCCCTGATGTGTTAAATTAATTATTTTGTGATGTTAAGTAAGGAAATGGTGGGGCCCATTGCTCAAATTAAGATCATATGAGCACATTATGAATGTTAAGTTTGATTGGATGGGTAATGTGCATCAATTGGGTCAAAAATGGCTAAATGGGTCAAGGGCCCAAATGGGACCCATCGGGTCTTACTGGATTATTTGACTGTTTTGTGAACTTAAATTAAATGGGGTTAAGCTGATTTGATTGGAAATCAAGTGGAGAAAAAAATGGGTAGGTCTGATCCACATGTAAAAACCAATTACAAATGACCAAAATACCCATAATTGGGTCATGGAGTCAAAAACGGGTCAAGGAGCTAAAGGGGGACCCAACGGGTCGGGTTGACTTTGTTGACCACAGCCGACCATGTGGGCCCACAAATGAGTTCAATGATGAGTTAAATCAGGTTAAGTGGAACTGATTTTATTTAATTTCAATTAAAAATGAGTTGATTCAAATGCATTAAATGATTGTCAATTAATGAGGTGAGTTGGACATGTGAGTTGGACGTGTGAGTTGGGTGAGTCAAAGTGGAAGTCAATGGGACTGTATATCAGTGAGTTCAGAGGGAATAGGAGGAGTTTGGCTCAGTCATAACTGCCAAAACAAGTCCCACACGTTTGGGACTTGTTGGGGTGATTTCCATGCTAAATATTAAATGAAATGCATGGGAATTGGAGGTGATGCTTGGGGAAGTTGAGAGGCTGCATAGGTAGGTACCAAGGGGTGCATTGGATAGCACCCAAGACCCATCGTTTTTGGCAAAGATTGATGAGGGAATGGAGGGGTCTTGGGGGCTGAAGTACTAAAGGAAACAATCACCAAGGTTGGCCGTTTTTCACCATTGGTAAGCCAAGAATTTCCATCTCTCTCTCCCTCTCTCCAATTCATTTTTCCTGGCTGGAATAACAGAGGTGTTTGCATCAGTAGATCAAGCACACAACAGCAAAAGAAAGGAAAAATAAAAGGGAGAAACCAAGGACCAAAGGCAAGAAGAAAGATTGGAAGTTTGGTAAGTATTTATATGTTATTTTGGTTTAATAACATGGAACAAATGGGGTGTGTATTGGGCCATGGTTATGGCCGAATACACCAAGGTTTTAACCTTGATTAATAAAGGTTTAAAAATGGTAAAAATAACCATTGGGTTCGGCCACCATGGTGGGCAGAACCCCATGTAAAAGATTGGTTGGTTTTCATGTTTTGAAACATGAAAACCTGGAGTTTTTATGGACTGTTTTTAGATGATCTAAAGTGTATGTTTTAAAAAGGTTAAAACGTAAATAAGGAAGTTTGATTTTAGACCTAGATGAATGATTAAGAAATTCAAAACCAAATGTCATAGGGTTCGGCCACCATGGAGGGCCGAACCCCATGCAAATGATGGTTTGGTTTTGATGTGTTGACATATAAACCATGAAGATGGTGGACTGTTTTTGATGTTTCATTAAGACTCAATTGCATGTTTTAGATAGGGTTAAAAACATGGATCTGAATGACACAAGGACTGAAGGTATCATGGGTTTAAAACAGTGGTTTAAAACTGATGAAATGGACCATTTGGATCGGCCATCTTGGATGGCTGAATCCCATGAAATATTATGGTCTTTTGGGACAAGTAGATGAACTTATTTGGATGGTTTCTAAGAGGTATAAATGAAGCAATGTTATACTGATATTGTATGTTTAAATAACACCTAAAACATGTTTGAAAGACCAAAACATGGACATAGGGTTCGGCCACCTTGGATGGCCGAACCCCATGTAAGTAATTGATGTGATTTGGTGAAGTTTAATTTACTGTTTTGGTGGATGTTTATGCGGCTGAACCATGTATAATTCATGGTTGAGTTAGCATGATTAAACCATGAATAATCATGGGTAATTGATGGATCAATCAGATCAAGAGAACCATTGGGTTCGGCCATGTGCATGGCCGAACCCCATGGGGCTATTTTTGGGATGAATGGACCAAGTTTATGGGTTTTCTTATGTGTGCTAAATGGAAATAAGTTTCCTGATTTTGTTTGGCCAATAGAGGGCTGAATCATGTAGCAATCATAACCAAAAAATTATGCATGAATGTTGGAGTTATGGAACCAAGGTAACCATTGGGTTCGGCCATACATGGACCATTTTATTTGATTGAAAAGTTTCTAAGTTGGTTTAGATATGGTTAAACTAAAAGGTTAGCCTAAATGGCATAAAAGTAATTATTGATGGAATGATCAATGATGGAAATGATCATAGGGTTGGATGTACGGACACAAACCCCAACATGATGTGGATGGGTCTTAGATGTGATTGAATAAGTAAATGATGTTATGACTTACTGACTGATATATGGATAAGGTACCGGAAGTTGAACGACGAGCGAGTCGTGATCGGGTGACGCTAAAGAAAGATCAAGAACTGAAGTGAATCTTCAGTAGGTTTCCTACCTACTTTTAACCACAGTTTTATCCTAGTTTTCTTTATGAGACTCTTGTTTATTTTATGTGGTTTCGAATGATATGTTATGCATTTACAAATGGCATACAAAGCATTGGCATCTCATGCATGGACATGGGATGATAACTGAGGTTCTACAGTGTTGCAATTTATGAGTTACGTCCTCCTTAGGCGATGAGAGTCCCGCCAGGAAGAGTAACATGATTATCATAGTCACAATGGTCTCCTTAGGCGATGAGAGTCCCGCCAGGAGGACTAATACGTGATATGAATCAAGTCAATGATGAAGAGATGGAAGTGTATTGTGATTTACCTTGACGGTGCGAGGCACGTCAAGTGATGACTATGAATGTACATGATGGGAGAGACTCATTGCATGTGCATACTTCATAGCATTGTTTTACCTGTTTTTTTTTTACTAATCATGTACTATGATATATATGCATGTTTTATATGCTAATCATACGGTAGCCCTGATCGGGAACCTACTGGGGGCGTTGATCTAACGCCTTAATTCTATCCTCAGAGGAGAATGCAGGTACAAGGAAAGGGAAAGAAAATATCGATGACCAGGAGGGGAGCCAAGCCTAAGCGTTTGAATGTTGAACTAGACTTCTTTATTACTGTCACTTGAATTTATAATTGTGGACATGTAATAAGTTACTAATTTTCTATGGTTTGATTAGACTATTAACTATGGATGGTTGTCTATCTTAAGTATCATTTGGGACTGTTACATTGTATCTTTTCATATTATTTCCGCAGTTAATCTAGTTATTTCCGCATGTTGTTATTAGTTCCATGTGTGATTCACTATCATGGTCTAGTCCATGTACACATGGGTGGCCAGTTAAGGTTCAGACTTGAGTAGTCTGAACTTAACTCGCGTCGTGACGCCGCCCGCTTTCTTCCGATGTTTATTTATTATTAAAAAAAAAATTAGACTCTGATTTCTCAGAAAGGGCGGGGCGTTACAATATCTGCTACTGGTACTCTAGTACAACAATTGTCCACTGCACTTACTATTGTATCCCCTATTGGAGACGCATCATTAGGTCTTATCTGCAGTTCTGTAGACACTGAACTTGCTGGGTTCAGATTTAAATTCAACTATCTGGTACTCGAGATGACCGAGTACGACATCATATTTGGAATGGATTGGTTGGCTAACTTCCAGGCCAGCATTGACTGTCATCTCCGCAGAGTGATATTTTGGTCACTCGAGGGAAAACGATGTGTGGTACATGCCGACAGACAGAGCATTCCTATGACCAGGAGATTACATGAAGAAATGAACCACCTAGTACTGAACAGCATCAGACTAGACAAGGCAATGATGGATAAATTACCTGCGGTAGTGAAAGACTACACAGAGGTATTTCCGACGGAACTCCTTTGTTTACCTCCAAAAAGGGAGATTGACTTCGAGATCAAGCTATATCCTAGCACTATTCCTGTATCATTGTCGTATTATCGAATGGCCCCAGTAGAGATGTCTGAGCTTAAGAAACAAATTAATGAATTACTCAGACTAGGATGCATCCGGAACGGTACTTCATCATGGGGAGCACCGATATTATTTGTGAAGAAGAAGGATGGTACTCTTCAGATGTGTGTAGATTACAGGAAGTTGAATCAGCTGACGGTTAGGAATAAGTACCCTGTACCCCGAATTGATGATTTGTTTGATCAACTCAGAGGTTCCAGCTATTTCTCCAAAATTGATCTGATGTCAGGATACCATCAAATCCGTGTCAAAGATGAGGACATAGAAAAGACGGCTTTCAGAACTCGGTATGGATTATATGAATATGTGGTCATGCCTTTTGGACTCACCAATGCACCAGCTGTGTTCATGGATCTGATGAACAGAATATTCTGTCCTTATCTGGATAAGTTTGTAATTGTCTTTATTGATGATATCCTGATTTATTCCACCAGTCGGGAGGAGCATGCTGAACATCTAAGAATAATCCTAGACACCCTGAAGAAGAATCAGTTATATGCCAAAGCAAGCAAGTACGAGTTCTGGTTATCTGAGGTCAACTTCTTAGAACATGTCATATTAGCAGAAAAATAGCGGTGGACCCGGCTAAATTGGCAGCAGTTAGAGACTGGAGAGCTCCGAAGAATGTCACCGAAATTCGTAGTTTTTAGGACTGGCTGGCTACTATCGGAAGTTTATTATAGACTTCTCCAAGATTGTGGTTCCACTCACCCGACTAACCAAGAAAGGAGTCAAGTTTGGATGGTCGGATGTATGCAATCGAAGATTTGAGGATCTGAAACAGAAGCTTATGACTGCACCTATTCTGATTTTACTGGAAAGAGGCAAGGGATATGAAGTATATTGTGATGCTTCAGGAGAAGGACTTGGGTGTTCTCTCATTCAAAGTCATCATATAGTGGCATACGGTTCAAGGCAACTGAAAATTCATGAACGCCACTATCCCACTCACGATCTGGAATTAGCTGAAGTGGTCTTCGCTCTCAAAAACTGGAGACACTACCTATATGGGGAGAAATTTGAAGTATTTTCTGACCAAAAGAATTTAAATTATTTGTTTGATCAGAAGGAACTCAGTATGAGGCAACGCAGATGGATAGAATATCTGCAAGATTATGAGTTTGCACTACGATATCATCCTGACAAGGCTAACAAAGTGGCGGATGCTCTCAGTCGCATGTCACATGCAACAGTGGCCACTTTGATTATGAAGGAATGGGAAATGTTGCAACCATCCGGGAATTCAATTTGTACATCAAGGTTTGTGGGAGTATGTATAATCTAATGGTACGGTGCAGCATGGTTTCCAAGATTGAGCAAGAATAGTGGACAGATCTAGAAGTGGAAGAAATGTGAGCCAAGATGTCTACTAGTGAGGTCGTACCGAATGAGAATTACGACCTGGACAAGGTCTCTTATTCCAGGGACGGACATATGTGCCTCAAAGCTACAGAAAGGAGTTGTTGATCGAAGCTCATCAAACAAAACTCTCTATTCATCGGGGTAACACCGAAATGTACCATGATTTGAAAAGACATCATTGGTGGCATGGACTCAAAAGAGATGTAGCTGGCTTTGTCTCTCATTGCCTTACTTACCAAGAAGTCAAGACAGAACACCAGAAGCCGCCAGGATTGCTCAAACCCTTACCAGTGCCGGAATGGAAATGGAAACATATTTCCATGGACTTTGTGACAGGATTGCCAAGGTCTTCGAAGGGTAACGACGTAATCTGGGTTGTAGTGGACCGTCTAACCAAGTCTGCGTATTTTCTTCCAATCAGGATGACAGATTTGTCTGAGACTTTGGGACGGCGGTATATCAAGGACATCATCAAGCTACATGGTATCTCCAGGACTATTGTGTTTGACAGAGATGGCCGATTCACCGATAGAGTGTGGCAGAGCATGCAGCTAGCTATGGGGACAAATTTGTTAATCAACATAGGTTCCATCCACAGACCGATGGCCAGTAAGAAAGAACTATATACACATTGGAAGATATGCTGAGAGTTTGCATGTTAGACTTCAAGGGTGGTTGGGAAGATCATTTACCACTGGTTGAGTTCTCTTACATCAACAGTTACTAGGCAAACCTCAAGATGGCTCCATTCGAGGCATTGTATGGTAGACCTTGTAGATCACCAGTGTGTTGGACAGAGACCGGTGAACCGCACTTATTAGACCTGAGTTAGTTGTAGAGACTACGGAACAGATTAAGGTGATACGACAACATCTACTCACTGCACAGAGTCGTCAGAAGAGCTACGCTAACAAAAGAACGAGATTCCTTGAGTTTGAAGAGGGAGACGTAGTGTTCTTGAAAGTCTCGCCACGAAAGGGACACATGAGATTTGGAAAGAAAGGGAAGTTGTCACCCAGATTTGTGGGACCCTTTCCAACCCAGGAGAGGGTGGGGGGAGTGGCTTATTTTCTGATACTCCCTCCACAGTTGTCATCACTACACGATGTGTTCCATGTTTCTATGTTGAGGAAGTACAATCCTTATCCATCGCATGTAATGGCCCGAAATTTTTAAATCAATAAATATGTGGTTATTATTTATTTTTAATGATGGAAATTGGGAGAATTGATGGAATAAATGTAAATGGACCAAAATTTGGACAAAGGCCCAAGTAGGGCCCAATAGACTATGGATTGGATTTAAATTCATTTAATGGGTCAATAATGACTAATTGGGTCAAGGGTAGTCAAATTGGGCCCAATACCCATTTGGGACTTAATGGGTCAAAATAATGCAAACTCTAAGGTAAATGGATAGGAGAGAACTTAATTGGGCCATGGGCCCAATGGTGATCCAATAAGGGAAGTGGATTGAATTGATTTTTAAACACCTAAGTAGTATTAATTAGACCTAAGTAACATGGCCAATTGGGACCCACCTCCACCTCATCAAATGAGGTGGCATGTGGACCAAGGATTGGTGGGGCCGGCCACCATGGTTGAATTGGTCAACCATGGGTGGATGCATGAAGGAACTTAAACAAATGGAATTAAGTTAAAAAATGGGAATTTAATTAACCTAATTATCTAATTAATTAAATGGTTAAATAATCATAAAGGTGGTCAAATGGTCAAAATTGAATGACGAAACCACCTCATTTTCAAATGCCAAAACGTTGGCTTGTAGTGTTTATCCCAACCACCATAAAGTATAAAGCATGGAAAATATCTTGTTGGTTGGTAAGAAATTAATGTAAAGTGTAATTTAGGAAACCAAGTAGGATAAGCCTTACCTTCTCTTTTCTCCCTTTCTTTTCACTCTCATTTCATTCTTTTCCTCTCTTGCTCTCCCACACCACCGCCCCTCATCTCTAAGAAATAGAGAAGAAGAAAACTAAGAAGAGAAAGAAGAAGGAAACTTAGAAGAGAAGAGAAGAAAAGTGCAAACTTGGGTCCACCTCTTCAAGACCAAAGCTTGAGGTAATTTTTCCATCCCATCCTCTCTCTCTCTCTCTCAAGTACACCCCATGGTAGAATGTTTGATTTATTTATTAGGGTTTATAAAAATGGAAGCATGGAGAATGATTTAGGGTTTTAAGTTTTTTTTAAATGATTAAATGTGGGTAATTTTAAAGGGTTTTAAAATGGAAGCCATGGTAAGTGAGGTATAATTTTTAGGGTTTTAAAGAATGGAATACATGGAGGGTGGTTAATGATTTTAGGGTTTTAAATGAATGAATGTGAGAGAGTTTTAAAGGGATTTAAATGAGGAAAAATAAATGGGGAATGCTTTTGAACCCTATGGTGATGTATGTGTAATGATGATGTAAGGTCTCGGAATTTTGGAATTAAGATAAGTGTGAATATTGTTTATTTTAATGATGGAAATTAGAAAATTGGTGGAATAAATGGTAAATGGGCCAAAATTGGATAAAGGCCCAAGTGTGGCCCAATAGACTATGGTTTGGATTTAAATTTATTTAAATGGTCAATGAGGGTTAAATGGGTCAAAAATTGTCAAATTGGGTCAAATAGCCATTTGGGACCCAATGGGTCAAGATGGTTAAGCTCTAAGGTAAATGGGCTAGCGGGAAATGTAATTGGGCCATGGGCCCAATGGTGATCCATTTAGAGTGGGCTTAATGAAATTTAATCACCCTAAGTAATTTGGAATTAAACAATGGTGGTGTAGCCAAGTGGGGCCCACCTCCACCTCATCAAGTGAGGTGGCGAGTGGGCCAATGATTGGTGGGGCTGGCCACCATGGTTGACTTGGTCAACCATAGGTGGAATAATGGGAATTAGGTTAAATAAAAATGAATTAACCTAAGTTAATTACCAAATTAATTAAATACTTAAATTATTAAATTGGTGGCTAAATTGGTCAAATGGGAGACCAAGCTACCCCACCTCAAAGGCAAGACACGTTGGGCTTGGTGGCGGTTTAGATAACCACCACCATAAAGAGATTAAAATATCTTAAAATATCTTTGGGTTGGTGAAAAATTAATGTAAAGTGTAAATGAGGTCATCAAATGGGGATAAGTTTGATTTTTTTTTCTTTCTCATGTTCATTTTCACTAACTCCATCCCTTCCACTCCTCCATTGCCGTCCCATGTCCAAGTGAAGGAGAGAAAAAAAAAAAAAAAAGGAGCTCAAGGAGAGAAGAAAAAAAAATGGAATTTGGAGGGAGTTCACTCTAAGATTAAGGTCATCATCTTCCTCTCATCATCTTTTCCTCTTTTCATCTCTCAAATTCAAACCTAACATGGCCGATTTTAAGGTTGGGAGTTGTCACCCTTGATCAAAGATCTTGACCTATCAAAGATCAAGAGGAAGGAGAGAGGAGGCTACTGAGATCGACGGGAGCGGCGGAAATCGGAGGAGACGTCGGATAGTGAGTATTTTTTTTTACAAGAAATTTTGGATTTTAGGGTTTAAGATTTAGGGCTTGTTTTTGTGAAATTTAATGGTGGATAGATAATTTTATGCTATGGATTTTAAATCCATCAAATGGAAGGAATGGAAAGTGGGTAAAACTCTAATGGAGAAAAAAAAATTAGGGTTAGGGAAAAGAAATAAATAAATGTAGTATGTGCATTGTATAAATTATGGAATTGAGCATGGAATGGGGTGCTTGGAATAAGAATCATGGGCCATAGGGTTCGGCCATGTAGCATGGCCGAACCCCATAGTGGGTGATTAGGGTTTGATGAAATTGGTTAGGGTTTAAAGGATGGAAGGCAATGAAGGCTTTTGATTAATGCATTTAGGGTTTTAATGAATGCATGGGAGTAAAGTTTAAAATGGTTTTATGATGAAAATGTAAAGGATTTATGGAGAGATAAATGGGAAAATGTTAGTAGTTTGATGGACCCAAAATATGTAATGATACCTTGATTTAAATGCATGATGTAAACCTCTCATGGGAGGACTTGTGGTAGATCTAAAATGTGCTAAAGGATCCAAGGAAAATGGGGAACAAGACATCATGGGTTCGGCCATGGTGTGTGGCCGAACCCATGACCCATTTTGTAAGTTATTGTATGGGCTAAGGTTGGGTCCATGCTTGTATTTAGATGATGGAAAATTTGATTAAATTAAGTGGATGATTTAGGGATGTTAGGTCATGGTCAATGAATCATTAATGGACCTAAGTTAGGGACCTAAGTGGTGGATCAAGTTTGGACTTAATCATACCTAGATAAATGAGTACATAATCATGTGAAGGGGTAGTGGCAAAAATGGTAATTATTGGCTAAATTGAAGAAAACCCACTAAGATATGATTTATGGGCTTGGAAATGGTAAAACATGGACTAATGTGGTAATTTAATAAGGTGTTGGATAGCGCGAGCGGTACGCGAGTTGTAATCGGTAGGATTTCTACCTACTTGTAAGCCATGGATGTGTAATGGTATATTTATCTTATTTTGGTTGATTTTGGGATTGATCTTAAAAAAAAAAATTGTTCTATGATTATGGAAATTATGTTTAATACAATGGTTTATTATTTTTAAGATTATGCATTATATGGTAAGGCTATGTATGGTATATTAAGGGTATGAGATATACATATTACATAGCATAATGCATTACATCTCATGCATGGCATGGGCCGAAAAAAATAAACAAACCGGAGTCCATGCTCCGTCGGGGCGACCGAGAACAGGCATGGGGACACCTTGACGAGGCTTTGCCGTCAAGGGGGATATTTTGCGGTTGGACATATCTTGACGAGGTTTTTCCGTCAAGAGGGATATGACAGTATATGGCAGGAATGATGGGTGGGATTCATAACATTGACACCCATGGCATATCATTTACTTATATTTTCAGTATATGGTGGTTTATAGTTTTCACTGTGTTTATTATCTGTATGTGGTTATTACTAACCCATGTGCTAGCCCTACTCGGAATCCTACTGGGCGTGTCTTCTAACGCCCTACTTCTACCCTAGCTGATGATGCAGGGGATGGCGGACCGGAAGGGCGAGACGGAAGCCAAGCTTAGGAGCTTGGGGAGAAGGATTAATTATTTTGTTTACGTTTATTTTAGAAAAGATGTATTTGTATAGTTAGCTTGTCGTAAATGTAATAATTTAGGTAGTTTGCTATGTTTAGGTATTATATTGGATAATACAGTATAATGGCATTTTCGTAATTAATTGGGGTATTTCTTCCCTGCTATCTGAAGAACTGGTAGGATAGTTCTATTATCATCCGCAGTTATTTTTATGGTCCTCGAGCTTACTTTCTACTCGTGAACCGTACTCGTGGACTTATGTTCAACGCACGCGTAGGGTTGGCCAGTTAAGGGCCGGGCTTTAGAAGCTCGGAACTTAACTCGCATCGTGACGTCCGCACCTTTTGTCACTTTTAAAAAAAAAATTAAAAAAACATAGGCTCTGATTTTCGGTGAAAAGGGGCGGGCGTTACACTTGGTATCAGAGCGAATTCGGAAGAATGAATCTCTCGAAGTAAGATTAAGACGGTTGCACGTCTCACTGACGGCTAAGAATCCCAACCGACCGACTCTTCGGAGTCCGCTGCACGGGGGCCGGGTTAAATTACTTCGATTGACTCAAACTGAAGGGTTTAATCTGAGAACAACATTTGACGGAAAGGGATGATAGCAAGGGAAGAAAAAAATCAATGTAAGTCGGAATTACCAAACATAGCAAGTAGGGTTACATTTTCCCGACATGAGAAAACAAATCTAGGTCTTCCCCAAATTTGACGGAATAATGGTAGATTTATTGAACATAGGAGAGAATTCCCCAATTTCACAAATGGAATGAAACATAGATACTTGGGAAGTTTTTCCCCAAACCAAGTGTGCTTATTTGGCAATATTCCCCAAAAATGAGAAACAAAGTATATTGTTTAGTATTTTTTTTTCTTTTTCCTCCATTTGAAAAGGAACTAAGTCAGTGTTTTCGATGACTAGGAAATGGCTCCGAAGAGAAGGACTCGTCGCAACCAGAAAGAGGTATCACTCGCCAGGAAGAGGAGGTACCCCATCGGGAGGAGGAACAGAATAATATAAACATACAAGGTGTACCTCCTGAGCTAAAAGATGTAGTTCAAGTGGCAGTCGCTGCTGCTCTTCAACAACACTTGAGCGGAAATACGACTACTAGCGACAGAAATGCGACTGCTAGCGACACCAGTAAGCGGAAGATGGTTAAAGACTTCCAGCAACAGCGCCCTCCCTACTTTAGAGGAAAAGAAGGGGATGTAGGAGCAGATCATTGGTTAAAGAAGATCACTCAGATCTTGAATCTGCTTCAGGTTTCCAGTCCGGCTGACAGAATCTTACTGGCAACATCTCAACTGATTGAGGATGCCGGTAATTGGTGGGAAGTGGTAGAAAAACAACAATCACTGGTGCCAGAAAGGGAAACAATTGCCATGACTTGGGAATGGTTCTTAGCCACTTTTCTAGAGCAGTTTTTCTCGGAGGAAGAAAGGGAGAGCCAGACTGAAGCTTTTATATCATTAGTACAAGGCAATATGACAGTGGCAGAATACCACTGGGAGTTCCTTCGACTATCTGTCTACGCGTTCTACATGGTGGACACTGAGCACCGGAGGGCCCGTAAGTTTGAACGGGGCCTTTGGTCGAGCATCAATAGGGTGACAGTATTCAAGGAACGTACATTGGCAGGGGTGGTCGGCAGGGCCACTATAGTGGAGCGGGAATTGAATGAGATAGCGCGGCATGACAACCGCCGATGGCAGAGTGGGCGGGGCACATTTCAACCCAACAAGAGGTTCTGCTCGAGTTTCAGCAGACCCTCATCCTCTACTGGATCTACAGGGGGCTTTCGCCCCAATCAGCCCTCCCCGTCAGCATCAGTTACCCAGGTTTCTAGAGGTGGGAACACTTGCTATCAGTGTGGCCAACAGGGTCACTTCAAGAGGGAGTGTCCGCAGCTCAGCAGACCCTCTAACTTCAAGGGTTCCTCCCGCCCTCCAGTTAGATCAGCTCAGCCGCGAGGGGGCAGAACATACAATCAGGCAGGACGGGGGCCAAACCCGACGGGATCAGGACGACTTTTTGCTATACCTTCTTCAGTAGCAGGGGACCGCTCGGTGATTCAAGGTATGGCTATAGTTGGTAGTTCTTATGCAGTTACATTATTTGATTCTAGAGCTTCCCATTCATTTATATCTGCTGCATTCATATCTGCTACGGGCACATTAGTACAGAATCTGTCCACCTCACTTACTATTGTATCCCCTGTCGGAGACACATCTTTCGGGCTCATATGCACGGCACTGAGCACTGAACTCGCTGGATTCAGATTCGAGTTCAATTATTTAGTAATCGATATGGCTGAGTACAATGTTATATTTGGCATGGACTGGTTGGCTACGTATCAGGCCCATATTGATTGCCATCTTCGTAGAGTGATATTTTGGTCACCCGAAGGAAAGCGGTATATAGTGCCCGCTGACCGACAGGGCATTCCTAGAAGGCTGCAGGAAGAATTGAATCATTTTGCCTTGAACACCCTTAGATTAGATAAGGCACCAATAGCTGAACTTCCGGCGGTAGTAGCAGAGTTTGCCGAAGTATTTCCAACAGAGCTCCCTGGTTTGCCACCCAAGAGGGAGATAAACTTTGAGATTAAATTATACCCCAGCGCAGCTCCAATATCATTATCTCATTACAGGATGGCACCGGCTGAGATGACTGAGTTGAAAAAGTAGATTGATGAATTGCTCAGGCTGGGCTTTATTCGGAACAACACATCCCCATGGGGAGCCCCGATGTTGTTTGTTAAGAAGAAGGATGGTACCCTTCGGATGTGTGTGGATTATAGAAAATTGAACCAGTTGACTGTCAGGAATAAATATCCCCTACCCAGAATTGATGATCTGTTTGATCAGCTTAGGGGTTCCTCTCACTTTTCCAAGATTGATCTGATGTCCAGATACCATCAAATCCGGGTTAGAGAGGAAGACATCGAGAAGACAACCTTCAGGACACGGTATGGATTATATGAGTATGTAGTCATGCCGTTTGGACTTACAAATGCACCAGCGGTGTTCATGAACCTAATGAATAGGATATTCAGGCCTTATTTGGATCAGTTTGTGATTGTTTTCATTGACGACATTCTGATCTATTCCAAAAGTCATGAGGAACATGCCGAGCACTTGCGGATAGTCCTGGACACTTTGAGGAAGAACCAGTTGTATGCCAAAGCCAGCAAGTGTGAATTTTGGCTATCAGAGGTCAATTTCTTGGGACACGTTATATCGGAGGAAGGTATAGCCGTGGACCCGGCTAAAGTAGCTGCAGTGAAGGAGTGGAAAGTGCCGACAAATGTGACCGAGATCCGCAGTTTTCTGGGATTGGCCGGTTACTACAGGAAATTCATCATGGACTTCTCCAAGATTGCAGCCCCACTTACCCGACTCACTCAGAAAGGAGTCAAATTTGAATGGTCAGATCTGTGCAACCGGAGATTTGAGGAGCTAAAGGAGAAGCTTACAACCGCTCCTATTCTAATCTTGCCGAAAAGAGGCAGAAATTATGAAGCGTACTGTGATGCCTCAGGAGAGGGACTAGGATGTACGCTCAGTCAAGGTAATAGGGCGGTGGCGTACGGGTCAAGACAGTTGAAAATTCATGAGCGCATTTATCCCACACATGATCTGGAACTGGCAGCGGTGGTCTTCGCTCTTAAAAGCTGGAGACACTACCTTTATGGTGAGAAATTTGAGGTATTCTCAGACCACAAGAGCCTAAAGTACCTATTTGATCAAAAGGAACTCAACATGAGACAACGTAGATGGATGGAATACTTGGCAGATTATGAGTTCGCACTCCAGTATCATCCTGGCAAGGCGAACAAAGTGGCGGATGCTCTCAGCCGCATATCACCTGCGACAGTAGCCATTATGATCAGAACAGAATGGGAGGTGCTGAATACCATCAGAGAGTTTAAACTCTATCTGGATAATCATGGAACCATATATAATCTGATCATACGATCCCACATGGTCTCCGAGATTGAACGGGAACAACGAACAGATCCAGAGGTGGAGGAGATATGGGCTAAGATGTCTACCGGTGAAGTTGTACCGGAATGGGAATTACGACCGGGACAGGGTCTTACGTTCCGAGGCAGGACATATGTGCCTAAGAATTGCAGAAGAGAGTTGCTGATTGAAGCACACCAAACCAAACTCTCTATTCACCCGGGCAGTACCAAGATGTACCATGATCTTAAGAGGCACTATTAGTGGCATGGACTTAAGAAAGACGTGGCAGAGTTTGTTGCTCGTTGCTTAACCTGTCAGCAGGTTAAGGCAGAGCATCGGAAACCACCGGGTTTACTCGCACCCTTACCAGTGCCAGAATGGAAATGGGAACACATATCCATGGACTTTGTAACAGGGTTGCCAAGGTCATCCAAGGGCAACGATGCAATATGGGTCATAGTGGACCGGTTGACCAAGTCTGCACATTTCCTTCCCATCAAGATGACGGATTCATCATAGACTTTGGGTCGACGGTACATCCGGGAGATCATCAGGTTACATGGCATTCCCCGGTCTATTGTGTCCGACAGGGATGGCTGATTCACCGGCAGAGTATGGCAGGGCTTGCAGTCGGCTATGGGGACCGACGTATTAACTAGCACAGCATTTCATCCACAGACTGATGGACAGTCGGAGAGGACAATACAGACATTGGAGGATATGCTGAGAGCATGCATGCTATACTTTAAGGGTGGATGGGAGGATCATTTACCACTAGTGGAGTTTTCCTACAATAACAGCTATCAGTCAAGCCTACAGATGGCTCCGTTTGAGGCCTTATATGGTAGGCCATGTAAATCACCAGTGTGTTGGAGAGAAGCCGGTGAGCCTGCGCTGATTGGACCGGAGTTGGTTGCAGAAACTACATCGCAGATTAAATTGATACGGCAACATCTACTCACTCCACAAAGCCGACAGAAGAGTTACGCCGACAAGAGGAGAAGGTTCCTCGAATTTGAGGTGGGGGACTTGGTGTTTTTGAAAGTCTCACCACGGAAGGGACACATGAGATTTGGAAAGAAGGGGAAACTGTCACCTAGATTTGTGGGCCCGTTTCCAATCTTGAAAAGGATGGGGGGGGGGGTAGCTTATCAGTTGGCGCTCCCTCCACAGTTATCATCATTACATGATGTATTCCATGTGTCTATGTTGAGGAAGTACAACCCTGATCCTTCACATGTATTGAATATTCAAGACATCGATGTGCAAAGCGATGTGACATATGTGGAGAAGCCGGTCAGAATAGTCGGGACCGAACAAAGGGTGCTGCGGAACAGGGCCATTCAGTTCGTCAAGGTGGTATGGGAACGACATGGTAATGAAGAAACCACCTGGGAACTTGAGTCGGTGATGAGAGCCTCTCATCCAGAACTCTTTGTGTAAGATGTTTTGAACCTCTACTTCGCTCGAATTTTCGGGACGAAAATTTTAAAAGAGGATTGTATTGTAAGGTCTCGAAATTTTGGAATTAAGATAAGTGTGAATATTGTTTATTTTAATGATGGAAATTAGAAAATTGGTGGAATAAATGGTAAATGGGCCAAAATTGGATAAAGGCCCAAGTGTGGCCCAATAGACTATGGTTTGATTTCAATATTTAAAAAAATGGTCAAATTCAAATCAAAAATGGTCAAATTGGTAATACCCAATTTGGGACCCAATGGGTCAAGATGATTAAGCTCTAAGGTAAATGGGCTAGCGGGAAATGTAATTGGGCCATGGGCCCAATGGTGATCCATTTAGAGTGGGCTTAATGAAATTTAATCACCCTAAGTAATTTGGAATTAAACAATGGTGGTGTGGCCAAGTGGGGCCCACCTCCACCTCATCAAGTGAGGTGGCGAGTGGGCCAATGATTGGTGGGGCCGGCCACCATGGTTGACTTGGTCAACCATGGGTGGAATAATGGGAATTAGGTTAAATAAAAATGAATTAACCTAAGTTAATTACCAAATTAATTAAATACTTAAATTATTAAATTGGTGGCTAAATTGGTCAAATGGGAGACCAAGCTACCCCACCTCAAAGGCAAGACACGTTGCGCTTGGTGGTGGTTTAGATAACCACCACCATAAAGAGATTAAAATATCTTAAAATATCTTTGGGTTGGTGAAAAATTAATGTAAAGTGTAAATGAGGTCATCAAATGGGGATAAGTTTGATTTTTTTTCTTTCTCATGTTCATTTTCACTAACTCCATCCCTTCCACTCCTCCATTGCCGTCCCATGTCCAAGTGAAGGAGAGAAAAAAAAAAAAAGAGAAGGAGCTCAAAGAGAGAAGAAAAAAAAAATGGAATTTGGAGGGAGTTCACTCTAAGATTAAGGTCATCATCTTCCTCTCATCATCTTTTCCTCTTTTCATCTCTCAAATTCAAACCTAACATGGCCGATTTTAAGGTTGGGAGTTGTCACCCTTGATCAAAGATCTTGACCTATCAAAGATCAAGAGGAAGGAGAGAGGAGGCTACGGAGATCGACGGGAGCGGCGGAAATCGGAGGAGACGTCGGATAGTGAGTATTTTTTTTTACAAGAAATTTTGGATTTTAGGGTTTAAGATTTAGGGCTTGTTTTTGTGAAATTTAATGGTGGATAGATAATTTTATGCTATGGATTTTAAAATCCATCAAATGGAAGGAATGGAAAGTGGGGTAAAACTCTAATGGAGAAAAAAAAAATTAGGGTTAGGGAAAAGAAATAAATAAATGTAGTATGTGCATTGTATAAATTATGGAATTGAGCATGGAATGGGGTGCTTGGAATAAGAATCATGGGCCATAGGGTTCGGCCATGTAGCATGGCCGAACCCCATGGTGGGTGATTAGGGTTTGATGAAATTGGTTAGGGTTTAAAGGATGGAAGGCAATGAAGGTTTTTGATTAATGCATTTAGGGTTTTAATGAATGCATGGGAGTAATGTGTAAAATGGTTTTATGATGAAAATGTAAAAGGATTTTATGGAGTGATAAATGGGAAAATGTTAGTAGTTTTGATGGACCCAAAATATGTAATGATACCTTGATTTAAATGCATGATGTAAACCTCTCATGGGAGGACTTGTGGTAGATCTAAAATGTGCTAAAGGATCCAAGGAAAATGGGGAACAAGACATCATGGGTTCAGCCATGGTGTGTGGCCGAACCCATGACCCATTTTGTAAGTTATTGTATGGGCTAAGGTTGGGTCCATGCTTGTATCTAGATGATGGAAAATTTGATTAAATTAATGGATGATTTAGGGATGTTAGGTCATGGTCAATGAATCATTAATGGACCTAAGTTAGGGACCTAAGTGGTGGATCAAGTTTGGACTTAATCATACCTAGATAAATGAGTACATAATCATGTGAAGGGGTAGTGGCAAAAATGGTAATTATTGGCTAAATTGAAGAAAACCCACTAAGATATGATTTATGGGCTTGGAAATGTTAAAATATGGACTAATGTGGTAATTTAATAAGGTGTTGGATAGCGCGAGCGGTACGCGAGTCGGTAGCTGGACTGTCGAACGAATAAGGGAAAAGGACGCGAGTCGGTAATCGGTAGGATTTCTACCTACTTGTAAGCCATGGATGTGTAATGGTATATTTATCTTATTTTGGTTGATTTTGGGATTGATCTTAAAAAAAAAATTGTTCTACGATTATGGACATTATGTTTAATACTATGGTTTATTATTTTTAAGATTATGCATTATATGGTAAGGCCATGTATGGTATATTAAGGGTATGAGATATACATATTACATAGCATAATGCATTACATCTCATGCATGGCATGGGCGGAAAAAAATAAACAAAACAGAGTCCATGCTCCGTCGGGGCGACCGAGAACAGACATTGGGACACCTTGACGAGGCTTTGCTGTCAAGGGGGATATTTTGGGGTTGGACATATCTTGACGAGGTTTTTCCGTCAAGAGGGATATGACAGTATATGGCAGGAATGATGGGTGGGATTCATAACATTGACACCCATGGCATATCATTTACTTATATTTTCAGTATATGGTGGTTTATAGTTTTCACTGTGTTATTATCTGTATGTGGTTATTACTAACCCATGTGCTAGCCCTACTCGGAATCTTACTGGGCGTGTGTTCTAACGCCCTACTTCTACCCTAGCTGATGATCCAGGGGATGGTGGACCGGAAGGGCGAGACGGAAGCCAAGCTTAGGAGCTTGGGGAGGCGGATTAATTATTTTGTTTACGTTTATTTTAGAAAAGATGTATTTGTATAGTTAGCTTGTCGAAAATGTAATAATTTAGGTAGTTTGCTATGTTTAGGTATTATTTTGGATAATACAGTATAATGGCATTTTCGTAATTAATTTGGTATTTCTTCCCTTCTATCTGAAGAACTGGTAGGATAGTTCTATTACATCCGCAGTTATTTTTATGGTCCGCGAGCTTACTTTCTACGCGTGAACCATACTCGTGGACTTATGTTCAACGCACGCGTAGGATTGGCCAGTTAAGGGCCGGGCTTTAGAAGCTCGGAACTTAACTCGCGTTGTGACGTCCGCACCTTTTGTCACTTTTAAAAAAAAAAAAAAAAAAAAAATAGGCTCTGATTTTCGGTGAAAAGGGGCGGGCGTTACAGATGATGGGTGTAAAATTATGGAAATTGATGGAGAGTAATTGGTGAACTTAGAGGTATTTGGATCATAGTGATGATGAGGGAAACTCCACTTTAATTATTAGAATGATTAGTTTGCCTATTAGGTGTATGTGTAAATGCCTAAATGAATTATCATTATGATCATGTATGAATAGTTTTTAATAGGTGTGGGGTGATTATGGATGAATAGTTTTTAATGTGTTGTTAATGAGATTTATAATTATTATATTGTGGATGAGATTATAGGGTAGAACTTGTGTTTGATGTATCGTTTGAATCTAAATGAACGGCTCATGTACTTTGTTGAGAAAATGGTACTCATATTAGATGAACATGTGTCGATGAGGAATAGAGGGTGTGTACCTACCATACCAAGGGTGGAAAGAGTTGTTGGTGAGGACTTATCCCCTTTCTTTGGTTAAACTTGCTAACTTGGTTGAGTTCTCAAATGTTTGAAGCTTGAAATTAAAATGGATGATTGTTGTAGAAGGTGGAAAAATGTTTTATATGTTAGATATGGTGTAGTGATGATAGCCATGAAAATGGCATATGGTGGTGTAAGGGTAGTTTTAAATGAGTACAAAAGAATGGGGAAAATGATGGTTTTATGATGGTTTGATGATGGTTGTAAAAGGGATTTAAATGTGATTAAGGGTGGTGATTTAAATGAATAAGTTAAGCCCCTTCATGGAAGGGCTTATAATGGGTCCAAATGTGTAGATAGGCCAAAGAAAGAAATGGAAAAAAAACATCATGGGTTCGGCCATGGTGTATGGCCGAACCCATGACCCATTTGTGGGTAAACTTATGGATAATTTTGGTATGATGTATGTGAGAAATGAATGAGGATTAGAGTGTTTAAGTGGCTAATTTTTAGTGTTGTTAGTTGTAATGGAAATGTGATTAAGGAATGATAAGTCAAGTGTATGGTTTAGGTTCTCTCAATGGAGGGACTTATGATGAATTTAATGTGTAACCAAAGACCAAGGACAATGGAGATTTGGTTAAGTTTAAAGGGCTGAATTTTAATGACTCAATTGTAGATCATTATGGCCTAAGGTTAATGTGTTTGTACATGTTTAAAGTAATGGACTTTAGGTTAAGTTAAGTGGCTGACTTTAATGATTTTAAGATATGGGTGATGGGTCATTGATGGATCCAAATCTATGAATCATCTATGGACTTAATCATGCATGGATGAATGAGTGATTAACCATGGAGAAGAGGTAGTGGCAAAACCGTAAATAATGGCTAAAATGAAGAACTCCATGGGAGATGATCATGGGTTTATGGATTCTAACTAATAGCATTATGTAGGGTGAAATAAAGCCTGGGAGGCTGATTTTACACTTATGTAATTAAAATGTCTAATGGATTAAGTGGGACCCACAAAACCTAAATAGTGACTGATTGTTCATATGGACTAATTATGTGTATGTAATAAGGTATTGGATATCGCAGGCGGTGCGCGATCGGTACCCGGTTTAATCGAACGGAAGCGAGAAAGGACGCTAGTCGGTATTCAGTAGGATTCTAACCTTTTTGTAAGCCATGGATTGAGTGATGGTTTCCTTGAATTATTTTGGAAATTATATGGTTTGTTTTAAGATTGGTTTTGAATTATCTATTATGTAAGGGTTTTTACTTGATTTATTATGGTAAGCATATGATTGGTTTAAAATGGGTTTTAAAGCTATGATGTGTTTATTGAGGCTTTGCTTGATCTAATTTTGATAATCAAGTTATATGTTTTATTGATGGGAATTTTTTAAATGTCATGGTTTGTTATTATATTCATTACATGGCATATGGCATCTACATCTCATGCATGGCATCGGAGGGATATGATAGGGGAAGGAGGAAATGAAACCGGAGTCCATGCTCCGTCGGGGCGACCGATAAACAGACATGGAGACATTTTGGTGTGTTTGATTTATCAGGGATGTTGTATGTAATTATGATACCTTGATGATAGTTCTTCCATCAAGGGGGATGATGGGTGATTGTTTATACCTGGACGAGGTTTTGCCGTCCAGGGGGATGATTTGTGATTGTTTATATCTTGACGAGGTTTTGCCGTCAAGGGGGATATGACATCATAATGGTATGGATGATGGGTGGGGTCCATAACACAGACACCCATGGCATAGCATTCATTTTATGGTTTTCGTTATAACGTTATCTATATGCTTAGTTATCACTAATCCATGTGTTAGCCCTACTCGGAGTCCTATTGGGCGCGTTGTCTAACGCCCTACTTCTACCCTAGCTGATGACGCAGGAGATGGCGGAAACGAAGGACGAGACGGGAGCCAAGCGTAGGAGCTTGGGAAGGCGTGCTAGATAGTTTACTTATGTTTATTTTGGAAAATGTAAATTGAGTAATTTAGTTTGTCGGAATGTAATAATTTAGCTTACTTGCAATGTTTGGATGTTATTTTGGACATTATCATTTTAAGGTATGTTAGTAATTAAATGAATGTATCTTCCCTGTTATCTCAAATTTGTAGGATAGTCTCTATGGTAATTTCCGTACTTAGTTAATATTCCACAAGCTTACGTCTACGTGTGAACTGTTTTCCGTGGACTTCATTCCACGCACACGTAGGGTTGGCCAGTTAAGAGCCAGGCTTTAGAAGCTTGGACTTAACTCGCGTCGTGACGTCGGCGCCCTTTGTCACTTTAAGAAAAAAAAAAAAATAGACTCCGATTTCCGTGAAAAGGGGTGGGCGTTACATCGCACGTGCTGAATGTGCAAGACATAGTGGTGCAAAGCGATGTATCTTACGTCGAGAGGCCTGTCCGAATAACTGAGACGGAACAAAGGGTGTTACGGAACCGAGCAATTCAATTCGTCAAGGTGGTATGGGATCGACATGGTAATGAGGAAGCCACGTGGGAACTTGAGTTAGAAATGAGAACCGCTCATCCTGAGTTATTTGTGCAACTTGTTTGAAACCCTACTTTGCTCGATTTTTGGGACGAAAATTTTAAAAGAGGGTAATATTGTAACACCCCGGATTTTCAATTCATGATTATATATTGGAATGGTTTATTTAAATTGTGAATTAATGGAATTTGATATTTAAATAATTGAAATGGACCTTAGATGGGTAAGGGTTGGGTCAATTACCCAATTAAGACCCAATGGATCATGGATAAGCTTGATTTTAAATTAATTGGGTAAAGTCTAATTAAATGGGTCAACTACCCAATTGGTGTAACACCCCGAATTTTCATTTCATGATTATATATTGGAATGGTTTATTTAAATTGTGAATTAATGGTATTTGTTATTTAAATAATTGAATTGGACCTTAGATGAGTAAGGAGTTGGGTCAATTACCCAATTAAGATCCAATGGATCATGGATAGGAGTTGATTTGAAAGTAATTGGGTAAACGTAATTAAATGCGTCAATTGCCCAATTGGGACCCAATGGGTCATAGATGAGCTGATTTTAAGGTAAGTGAGTAAGGTTAATTTAATTGGGTCAACTATCCAATTAAGTCCCAATGCATTAAATCCACCTCATCAAATGAGGTGGCATGTAAGTGAGATGGTAAGGATTGGACCCACGTGCCACATGCATGATCGGCTCAGTCATGGTTGACTTGGTCAACCATGAATGAGTGAGCTCAATTGAGTTCCAACTAAATTGAGTTCAAGAGTTGAGTTTAAAAGAATTAAGTTGCTTGAGTTAAGTGAGTCCAAATGAATGAGTTCAATTGAGTAAATAAGGCTTGAGTTGGAGATGAGTTAATGGAAGTTGAGGAGACTTCCATCTCAAGGTGAGTTAAGTGGGAGATGGAGAGTTTTCATCTGAATGGATGACACTCAAGGCAAACACGTTGGGAAGGTGTAGAGATGTGTTGGTTTTAGCTAAGGGTCTCCTTGGTTAAACCAAGGGACTCCTTGGTGAGACAAAATTTTAAAGAGGGGAAGTGGAAGAGCCTTGGACTGTTACAAAGGGATACCAACTAAGGGGCACACCACACCCCTTGGCCGAATTCCACTTCTTGCACATCAAGAGTTTTCTCTCATCTACCTTTTCCATTTCCATCTCTACACTTGGAAGAAATCGAAGAGCAAGGAAGGAGGAAAGAAGGATTAAGGAAGAAGGCAGACCAAAAGAAAGAAGGAGATTGGAAAGAAGGTATGTCTCATGTTTAATTAGATGGGAATGAGATTAAGGAAATCATGGAATTGGCCATGGGTGGCTGAATCCATGGGCTCCAAGACTGGTTAAAATAAATGGTCAAACTGTTATATAATCATGGCATTGGTATCTATTCAAGGAATGGATAGGTGTTGAAAACAAACAATTGAAGGATTGAATACACAACCACATGATATGGGTACAAAGGTTGGAATGGTTATGAAAGACCCTAGCTTTGACTGGGGGGGTGTAGTAAGTACATCAAAACTTATACAAATAATAATATGCATGTTTAAAAAGGATAAGGGGTGGATTTCAATAAGAAAGGATTTATAAAATAATCAAACAAAAGAGACTGACAAACAGTCAGTCGACTGAATCTGGGATTAAATCTATTGAACTGGTAGTGGCCGAATCAGAAATAAGTTTTTGGGAGTTTCAGCCGACTGAATCTTGTGTTTCAGTCGACTGAACATAGATGTAACAAATAAGAAAAGGAATCTGGCGTGCTTCAGCAGACTGAATCTATGATTTAGTCGACTGAATGATTATTTATCAAACACAAAAATTGTTGGTTGAGGATTCAGTCGACTGAATCCATGATTCAGTCGACTAAATCTATACTGGCCGAACACACAGTTAATCTGATCCAAAGTCAACCGACTGAATTTGTGATTCAGTCGACTGAAAGTGGATTGACTAAGAATGCAGAGGGTTTGGCTCAGAGTCAGTCGACTGAATATATGATTCAGCCGACTCAAAAGTTATTAAGTCAAGGGATAACAGTACTAAGTTGGGTTTCAGCTGACTGAATATGTATTTCAGTCTGCTGAAAGTCTGCGAGTAAGGCAGAAGACTGTATCCGGGTATGATTCAGTAGACTGAATTCCTGATTCAGTCGACTGAATTGAAAAATTGAATTTTTGTATGATGTTTCCAGAAACTTTAGTTATCTGGAAAGATATAAGGGATGATTTAAATTAAATGGATAATTAATTTGATTATTGTATTCGATTGAATTCATTAAGGTAAAGAGATTTCGTAAACCGGTGTGCGATTGGTTTTGACGTAATTGTTGCACATCACGTCACAAAACAACAAGGATATTATACGAGACCTTGGTAGGATCCTACGTTATTGAAATACATGTGGATCTTATATATATATATATATATATATATATATATATATATATATATCTGTGTGTGTGCTGATTTGTATTTCCAAACATGATCACTTACTTTGATTAAATAAATGAAATATGGTTATGAATTGTTTCGATGGTAACATGTGATTTGAAATGAAATGGCATTATTGCATTCATGAACTCATGGATGGCATGGGAGGGAGTACATGGGACAACAAACCAAGTTATGAGCTGTCCGGACATGACTTGGGGCTTGAAAACTAGCCTGAAAGAAGCTATGTGAACCATTGATATTTTGGCCTTGTCCGGGATTGCTAGATAGAGGTACGGTGTAATTTGGGCCAAAGAGCTCCGGGGTAACCAGTCCAAAAACACTGCGCAGAGAGAGGAGTCCACGCTCCATCGGTAATTTCGATTAACATATGAGAGGAGGTATAACAGTGACCTGGTGGTGCAGTCACAAAACACTGCAGAGGTAATTGGCCAAGGGAACACCTTGATATGGCTTTACTATATCAAGGAAACTATTGATATGATTTGAATTGTGATTGGATATGGAGATCGGGTGTAACATCCCGGATTTTTCAATGAAATAATATATTGGATTTTGACTATTTAAATTGTTTAATTTGTTGAATTTAAGGTTTATGAATGAAAAGGATTTTAAATGGGTAAGAATTGGGTCTGTAACACCTTGGGTTTTCAGTTTATTATTTATTCATTTTTAAATTGTGGATTTTAGAATTAGATCTTATATAGATAAGGAATTGGGCCATGACCCAATTAAGACCCAATTAAATTGTGGCATTAGTTTTATAAAAAATAAAAGAAATGGTGCATGGCCTATTTATGGATTTGGAAAATATCCAAGGAGATGTTAAAAATCAAATAAAGATTATGCTTGGCCGAATTTTAGATAATAATATCCATATTATGCGCATGGGATAGTTTAAAAGGGAATGCACATTAAATTAAATTAAATTAAAAGATTACTTAGATTATGATTAAGGTTATGCGCATAATACTTGCTAATTAGAATTAAAGGAAGGTCTTAAACTAAGCAAGGGAGGTCGGCATTGCCATCTATAGCAAGGAAGTGCACGGCTAAAGGAGGGGATTGCCTATCTTAAACACTTTCTATTATGGGATCAAGGAAGATTAATAAAATGAGAGACCCAAGGGGGTGCACGGTTTTTACAACCCCCTTAGCCGAATTTTATATCTCTCTTTCCCAAGTCCTCTCTCACGCCAAGAACAAAAGAAGAAAGGGCAGCAACAAGAAGGAGTTCTTGTTTGGAGGAAAATTAAGAAGAATGAAGAAAGATTAGAAGAGCAAGGAATTGAAAAGAGGTTAGTAGCTTAATGCAATAATTTTATTTTGAAACAAAAAGAACCATAGGGTTCGGCCATGGTTGTTGGCCGAACCCCATGGAAGAAGCTGGATGATGTTTGGATTATATTTAAATGGAGAAAAAGAACCATAGGGTTCGGCCATAGTGCATGGCCGAACCCCATGGAAAGACTTGATTAATTGTTGGTTTTTAAGATTGAAAACCATGGAGTGTTTTGATTCATTCATTGGGTTTATGTTCTTAGATTTTAGATCATGGAAAGACATGATGATTTCATGATGGTTTGAATGATAAAGACCATGGGAATGTATGGTTTAGATTTATAAAATTGAATGATGAAAACCCATGGGAGAGTTTGATAATTTTAAAGGGAAAATTGGATAGGGATGTGGGTCGGCCTTGGCATGGCCGAACCATGATTTCTAGATGGCTAAGTGGTTGGATCTAAAATAATAAAAGAAGGAGTGAGGTTCAGCCATGGTGTATGGCCGAACCCCACCAAACATTTTTATGGATTGGTGATCGGTTTTGATTGGATCTAAACCAATGGCCAAGTTCATGAACCATAGGGTTCGGCCATGGTGTATGGCCGAACCCCATGGGGTAATTTTGGAAGGTAGATGGAATTGGATGGCTAAAAATTAGAAGGCTTCTAATTTTGGAAAAAAGGTTGCTAAAAATGGAAAGCTTCCAAATATGGAAGGAGTTGCTAAAAATGGAAAGCTTCTAAATATGGAAGGAGTTGCTAAATTTGGAAAGCAATCTAAATATGGAAGGAAGGGGAATTTATTTATGGAAACCCTCCAAGAATAGAAGGTGGAGTTAATTAAGGAAACCCTCTAATTATGGAAAGTGTTTGCTAATTATGGAAGGGTGGAGATTATGTTGGAAACATATAAGTATGGGAAATAATATTAATGGAAAAATTGGACATCATGGGTTCGGCCATGTGCATGGCCGAATCCCATGAATTAAATCTATGGTTTAGATTTATGTATAATTGAATCAAGGGGGGTGGATTATATGAATTTAATGGCATAATTGGAAATTATACACCATAGGGTTCGGCCATGGTGTATGGCCGAACCCCATGGTTTGAATTAAGGAATCAAATGGTATTTTAAGAAATGGTTAAGGGTTGATTTATGAATCAGATTATGAACCTATGTTATGAGTGGTGTTTGATGGATTTATTTGGCTAAAGTATGGATACTAGGTTTATGTATGGTAAATTTAAATGAATGAGGGAATAATGGCATTATTGTAATTATGGACAAAAATGGTAAACCATGGGTTCGGCCATGGTGTATGGCCGAATCCCATGGGGTCTTGTTTATGGACTTAGAACCTTGTAATTAAGTGGGACTAGATGTTGATTTATCATTATATTATAAGGTAACGGGATCTCGTAAGCGGTGTACGATCGGTGATCGAATCTTGGGCGGAAACGTAAGGACTCGTGAACGGTCTTTGATAGGATTCCACCTCTTTGAAACCATGGTTTATGTACTTTGTTTTGATCCTATGTTTGATGAAAATATGTTTCAAAGAATCTGCTTTATTTTTGGATTTCAAATGCAATGTTTAAATTGTTTAAAATAGCATGGATTGATTATGTTTTAAAAGGTGATTTTATTAATGCTATTTTTATCTTATTAAAGTAGCATGTGGTTCATTGGCATCTCATGCATGGCATGGGGTGGAGGATTTATAACCGGAGGGGTCACACTCCGTCAGGGCGTCCGAAAAACCTATGTGCAGCATGTAATGGCCCGGAATTTTTAAATCAATATAAATGTGGATATTATTTATTTTAATGATGGAAATTGGAAATTTTATGGAATAAATGGTGAATGGATC
The DNA here is from genome assembly GCA_022113865.1 of Chimonanthus praecox. NCBI lineage: Eukaryota > Viridiplantae > Streptophyta > Magnoliopsida > Laurales > Calycanthaceae > Chimonanthus > Chimonanthus praecox. Next base: position 26,042,245 of record CM039091.1, read on the forward strand.
AAAATATGGACAAAGGCCCAAGTATGGCCCAATGGACCATGGATTGGATTTAAAATCATTTAAATGGTCAATGATGGTCAATGGGCCCAAGGATGGCCAAATTGGGCCCAATACCCACTTGGGACCCAATGGATTAAGTTGGTATAAGCCCTAAGGTAAATGGGTAGGAGGTAAATGTAATTGGGCCATGGGCCCAATGGTGATCCAATAAGTGGGAATGAATTGAATGGGTTTAAATCACCTAAGTTAATTTGAATTAGATCAAGGTGATGTGGCCGATTAGGACCCACCTCCACCTCACCGAGTGAGGTGGCGTGTGGACCAAGGATTGGTGGCGCCGGCCACCATGGTTGACTTGATCAACCATGGGTGGAATAATGGATTTAGTTAAGTTGGAAATTATTTAACCTAAGGTAATTATTTAATAAATTAAATGTTTAAATTATCCAAAAGGGTGGTCAAAGGGTCAAAGTTGGAAAAAGCTAAATCACCTCATTTTAAGACACAAAACACGTTGGACTTGGGTGGTGGTTATCCCAACCACGACCATAAAGCATGTAAAAGATCTTAGGGGTTGGTGGGAGATATTAATGGTAAACTTTATCTTAACCAATCAAAAGGAGATAGGTTTTATCTTGTTTTCTCATCTCTTCCATCTAACTCTCATTTTACTCTCTCCCCATTTCACTCTCCCATTACCATCCCACATTTCAAGAAGAGAAGAAGAAAATTAAGAAAGGAAGAGGAGAAGAGAAGAAAGAAGAGAAGAAGTGCAAGCATGGTCCACCATTATAAGGTCAAGATCTACCATCTTCTTCTCACCATCTCCTCCTCTCCCTCTCTCAAGTATACCCCATCTTGGCCGACCCAAGCTATGGTGTTTTCACCATGAATCAAGAATCTTAGCCGATCAAACAAGGAGAGGAAGAAGAAAGGAGGCTAAAGAAGCCGACGGGAGTGGCGAAAGTCGGAGGAACCGTCGGATTGTGAGTACTTTTTAAACAAGAGGTTTGGATTTTTCTTAGGGTTTAAGAGGCTATGAAATCCATTTGATTTAGAGGTGGCCAAATCATGGCCTTGGATTTCAAATCCATCAATTTGAAGGATGGAAAGTGAACAAAACCCTAATGGGTAAATTAGGGTTAGTTTAAGGAAAAATAAATGGATTAAGGAATGTAATGTAATTAAGTTATTAAGCATGGAATTATGTGGAATTGGAAGGAAATTGTGAGCCATAGGGTTCGGCCATTTAGTATGGCCGAACCCCATGGTGGGTGATTAGGTAATGTGTGATTTTCTTAGGGTTTTAAGGAATGGAGGACATTGTGTAATTTAAGTAATTAAGAATGGAAGCATGGAGAATGGTTTAGAATTTTAAGTGTTTAATGATTAAATGTTGCAAATTTTAAAAGAATTATGAGGGAGTTTATGAATGATGTGAATGATTTGGTGGCCTTAAAAAGTCATGAATGGATAATGAACCCCATGGTGGGTGATTAGGTGATTGGTTATATGATTGATTAATTGTTAGGGTTTTGATAATTGAATGGGATAATTCTTAAAGGCATTGTAAATGAAGAATGCATGGGAAGTATGAATGATGTTAAAGACCTCAAAAAGAGTGGTAATTGGGAGTGGATCATGAACCATGGGTTCGGCCATGGTGTATGGCCGAACCTTATGGTGATCCAATGGTGGATTAATGGTTATGAATTATGGAAAAATAATGGGAAATGTGGGTGGTGTTGATGGACCAAAAGGGACCCAATGTTATTAGTTGTAATGGGAATATGGCTAAGTTTATGGACTTGAATGTGATTAAGAATGATGATTTAAATGTATAAATTAAACCCTTCATGGAAGGGCTTGTGATGGGTGCAAATGTGTAAATAGGCCAAAGAAAAAATGGGATAAAGACATCATGGGTTCGGCCATGGTGTATGGCCGAACCCATGACCCATTTGTGGATTAAATTTGGTATTATGTATGGGAGAAATGAATGAGGGTTAGAGTATTTAAATACCTAATTTTTCTAGTGTAGTTATGTTATGGGTAATAATACATCATTGGACCCATTTTGTGAACCAATTAAGGCTTAAGATTAATGTGTATTTGTAGGTTAGGTTAATTAAGTGGTTAATTGCTAATGTTCTTATGTCATGGTTAATGAGACATCAATGGACCCATTTTTGTGAACCAATGGATAGGCTAAGATTAAAGTCTATGGATATGCTTTAGCTAATGGGGATTAGGTTAAGATATGGTTGTATCTCATGATTGGTAAGTGTATGGATCAATTATGAATAAAGGGAATGAGTGGATAATGGACTCATTGTGGTTTAAATGCATGATGTAAACCCCATGGAAAGATTTGATGAATTGGGTATTTGAACCCATGATCCATTAGCCATTTAAAGGGTTAAGTATGGGGTTTTGTATGGGTTTAAAGGAATAAGGATTAGGTCAATAAAAGGACTAATTTTATGATCACATGATATGGTTGCTGGGTCATTAACGAACCTAAGTTATGGATCATTAATGGGTCTAAGTTATGGATCCATTATAGACCATAATGTATATGGAAGAGGGAATGAATTATCCATGGAAGGGTAATGACAAAACCGTAAATATTGGCCAAAATGAGGAAAACCCACTAAGAATGATGTATGGGCTTAGAAATGGTTAAAACATGGACTAGTTGTTAATATATAATAAGGTACCGGACATCGTAAGCCATGTAGATCACCAGTGTGTTGGACAGAAGCCGGTGAGCCTGCGCTGATTGGACCGGAGTTGGTTGCAGAAACTACAGCGCAGATTAAATTGATACGACAGCATCTACTCACTGCACAGAGCCGTCAGAAGAGTTACGCCGACAAGAGAAGAAGGTTTCTCGAATTTGAGGTAGGAGACTTGGTGTTTTTGAAAGTCTCACAAAGGAAGGGGCACATGAGGTTCGGAAAGAAGGGGAAACTGTCGCCTAGATTTGTGGGGCCATTTCCGATCCTGAAGGCGGGGGGGTGTAGCTTATCAGTTGGCGCTCCCTCCACAGCTATCATCTCTACATGATGTATTTCATGTGTCCATGTTAAGAAAGTACAATCCCGATCCTTCACATGTGTTGAATGTGCAAGACGTCGATTTACAAAGCGATACGACATATGTGGAGAAGCCAGTCAGAATAGTCGGAAGCGAGCAAAGGGTGCTGCGGAACCGTGCCATTCAGTTCGTCAAGGTGGTATGGGAACGACATGGTAATGAAGAAACCACCTAGGAACTTGAGTCGGAGATGAGAGCCTCTCATCCGGAACTCTTTGTGTAAGATATTTTGAACCTCTACTTCGCTAGAATTTTCGGGACGAAAATTTTAAAAGAGGTTGTATTGTAAGGTCTCGGAATTTGGGAATTAATATAAATGTGAATATTATTTATTTTAATGATGGAAATTAGAAAATTGGTGGAGTAAATGGTAAGTGGGCCAAAATTGGATAAAGGCCCAAGTGTGGCCCAATAGACTATGGTTGGGATTTAAATTTATTTAAATGGGTCAAGAATGGTCAAATTGGGTCAAATACCCATTTGGGACCCAATGGGTCAAGATGGTTATGCTCTAAGGTAAATGGGCTAGATGGAAATGTAATTGGGCCATAGGCCCAATGGTAATCCACTTAGAGTGAATTCAATGATTTTAAATCACCTAAGTTATTTGGAATTAAACAATGGTGATGTGGCCAAGTGGGACCCACCTCCACCTCATCAAGTGAGGTGACGTGTGGGCCAAGGTTTGGTGGGGCCGGCCACCATGGTTGATTTGGTCAACCATGGGTGGAGTAATGGACTTAGGCTAAGTACCAATGGATTAACCTAAGGTAATTATCTAATTAATTAAATAATTAAATTATTTAAAATGGTAGTTAAGAGTGGTCAAAGTGGGGCCATGAGGTGAAGACTCACCTCATCTCAAACTCAAGTGAAACACGTTGGTTTGGTGGTGGTTTAGATAACCACCACCATAAAGCATTTTAAATATCTAAGAAAATATCTTAGGGTTGGTGGGTGTCATTAATGTAAAGTAAAAAAAAAAAATGGAGATGAGCTTTGTTGGTGTCTCATTCTCATTTTTTTTTGTTAACTCCATCCCTCCCACTCCTCCATTGCCATCCCATGTTCAAGTGAAGGGAGAAAGAGAGCTAAGGAGGAGAGAAGAGAAGGAGAGAAGAAAGAAGTGGAAAAAAATAAAATTAAGCAAAAATCACTCTAAGGTAAAGGGTTATCACCTTCCCTCTCATAATTTCCCCTCTCCCTCTCTCACACAAAACCTACCATGGCCGATTCTAGGGTTGGGGATTGCCACCCTTGATCAAAGATCTTAACCTACCAAAGATCAAAAGGAAGGAGAGAGGAGGCTACGGAGACCGACGGGAGCGGCGGAAATCGGAGGAGACGTCGGATAGTGAGTATTTCTTAAACAAGAAATTTTGGATTTTAGGGTTTAAGATTTAGGGTTTAGTTTTGTAAAAATTAATGGTGGTTACATGGATATATGTCATGGATGTTAAACCCCTCAAATGTGAGGGTGGAAGATGGAGGAAACCCTAAGTGGGAAAAATTAGGGTTAGGTTAAGAAAATAAATAAATGGGTTATGTGCATTATGTAATTTATGAAATTTAAGAATAGAATGGGATGATTGGAAGAAGAATGGGTGATTTGGTGGTTGGTTTAATTGGTTAAGGTTTTTGATTAATGAATTTAGGGTTTTAATGAATGCATGGGAATAAGGTTTTAAAATGAGTTTATGATAAAAAAAATGCAATGGAGTCTTATGGTTTTAAAATGCATGGAGGGAATGAGCTTTGAACCATGGGTTCGGCCATGGTATATGGCCGAACCCTATGGTGACGAAATGATGATTAAATGGTGGGTTTAAAGGATAATGTGTTGATGAATTTAGGGTTTTTAAATGAACAAGTGTAATGATCCAAATGGGGTTAAGAATATGGTTTAGATGCATGATTTAAAACCCTCAAGGAAGGATTATTGGTGGATCTAAAATGTAACAATGGACCCAAGAAAAAAAAAATGGGGAAAGGACACCATGGGTTCGGCCATGGTGTATGGCCGAACCCATGGCCCAATTGGGATCCATTTGGTGGTTTAAATTGGATGATGAATGGTGATTTAAATGCCTGATGTAAATCTCTCATGGGAAGACGTGTGATAGATCTAAAATGCGCCAAAAGATTCAAGGAAAATGGGGAACAAGACATCATGGGTTCGGCCATGGTGTGTGGCCGAACCCATGACCCATTTTATAAGTCATTGTATGAGCTAAGGTTGGGTCCATGTTTGTGTTTAGATGATGGAAAATTTTATTAAATTAGATGGCTGATTTTGTTTCATGTTGGGTCATGGTTAGTGAATCAATAATGGATCTAAGTTAAGGACCTAAGTTGTGGATTAAATTTTGGGCTTAAGTAGGAGTGAATTAATGAAAAATTGTTTATGTGAAGGGTAGTAGCAAAAATGGTAAATATGGGGTAAAATGAAGAAACCCACTAAGTTATGATTTACGGGCTTGGAAATGATTAAAACTTGGATTGATTTGGTAATTTAATAAGGTACCGGATAGCGCGAGCGGTACGCGAGTCGGTAGCCGGATTGTCGGACGAAAACGAAATAAAGACGCGAGTCGGTATTCGGTAGGATTCCTACCTATTTGTAAGCCATGGATGTGTGATGGTGTTTTTGTCATATTTTATTGATTTTAGTATTTATCTTATGATGGGTTTTTACAATTATGGATGCTATGTTTAAGATGGATTTTATTTAATGGCTATGAACCATGATTAAGGTTATGCATTATAAATTAAGGCTATGTACGATATCTTAAGGTTATGAGTTATAAATATTACATAGCATAATGCATTACATCTCATGCATGGCATGGGCGGAAAAAAATAAACAAACTGGAGTCCATGCTCCGTCGGGGCGACCGAAAAACAAGCATGGGGATATTTTGATAACCGGAGTCCATGCTCTGTCGGGGCGATCGAGAACAGGCATGGGGACACCTTGACGAGGCTTTGCTGTCAAGGGGGATATTTTGCGGTTGGACATATCTTGACGAGGTTTTTCCGTCAAGAGGGATATGACAGTATATGGCAGGAATGATGGGTGGGATTCATAACATAGACATCCAGGGCATGGCATACATCTTATATTTTCACTATACGTGGTTTATCAATTTTCATTGGGTTATTATCAGTATGCTGTTATTAATAATCCATGTGCTAGCCCTACTCAGAGTCCTACTGGGCGCGTTGTTCTAACGCCCTAATTCTACCCTAGCTGATAATGCAGGAGATGGCGGACCGGAAGGGCGAGACGGGAGCCAAGCTTAGGAGCTTGGGGAGGCGGCTACTTAGTTTAATTATTGCATTTTGGAAATGTAAATTGAGTAAATTAGCTTGTCGAAATGTAATAACTTAGATGGCTTGCTATGTTTAGATTTTATTTTTGGACAATACAGTTTAATGGCATTTTAGTAATTAAATGGATGTTTCTTCCCTGCTATCTGAAAATTGGTAGGACAGTGTCTATTTTCATTCCGCATTTAAGTTTATATCCCGCGAGCTTACTTTCCACGTGTGAACCGTACTCGTGGACTTAGTTCCACGCACGCGTAGGGTTGGCCAGTTAAGGGCCGGGCTTTAGATGCTCGGAACTTAACTCACGTCATGACGTCCCCGCCCTTTGTCACTTTTATTTTAAAAAAATATATACTCTGATTTTACGGTGAAAAGGGCGGGCATTACATTTTATGACTATGAGTTACATATATTACATGGCATATGGCATCTACATCTCATCCATGGCATGGGAGGGATATGACAGGGGAAGGATGAAATGAAACCGGAGTCCATGCTCCGTCGGGGCGACCGATAAACAAGCATGGGGATATTTCATATATGTATTATTATACCTTGATGAGGCTTTGCCATCAAGGGGGACCTTTGTAATTATGATACCTTGATGATGGTTTTCCATCAAGGGGGATGTTGTATTTATTGTTATACCTTGATGATGGTTCTTCCATCAAGGGGGATGCCTAGTGTGGATTGCATCTTGATGAGGCTTTTCCATCAAGAGGGTCATGGCACGATGATGGTATGGATTTTATTTGGAACACTATCTATGGTTGAAAAAGGGACATTGTACAATGATGATGAGATTGATGGGTGGGATTCATGACATAGAACACCCATTGCATGACATTGCCCAAAGTGCATGGTTTTATTATAATATTATCTGCATGCTGTTATTACTAATCCATGTGTTAGCCCTACTCGGAGTCCTACTGGGCGCCTGGTCTAACGCCCTACTTCTACCCTAGCTGATGACGCAGGAAATGCAGGAGCAGAAGGACGAGACGGGAGCCAAGCTTAGGAGCTTGGGAAGGCAGGCTAATTATTTTATTTAAGTTTATTTTGAGAAATGTGTATTTGTATAGTTTAGCTTGTTGGAAATGTAATATTTTAGACTTATTGCTATGATTTGGATTTTACTGTAGACATATGATGTTATGGCATTTTAGTAATTAAATGATGAAATCTTCCCTGCTATCTAAAAGTTGTAGGTTAGCCTCTATTGTAATTTCTGCACTTAGGGTAGTATTTCTCGAGCTTACTTCTGCGTGTGAACCGTTTTTCGTGGACTTCGCTCCACGTACACGTAGGGTTGGCCAGTTAAGGGCCGGGCTTTAGAAGCTCGAACTTAACTCGCGTCGTGACGTCCGCGCCCTTTGTCACTTAAAAAAAAAATAGACTCTGATTTTCGGTAAAAAGGGGCGGGCGTTACACAGCACCTTGATGTGATTTTCATCAAGAAGATTCCGGAGGGTCCACACTCCGTCGGGGCGTCCGGAAGACCTATGTGGTGGGCACATTTATGTACATGTGATGGGTGGGACTCATTGCATATTTGTCATCATTGCATGGCATGGATTTTACCTGGTTTTATATATTATGTTATAATATATGTTTTGTACTAACCATGTGTTAGCCATAATTGGAATACCTATTGGGCGTGTTGTTCTAATGCCCTACTTCTACCCTAGTTGATGATACAGGTATTCAGGAGAACGATGAACGTAAGACGGACCAGGCATCGGAGCTTGGATGATTTATTTTACATGTTTTGAATAAGTTACTTATGGACTTGTAATTGAGTAACTAGTTTCGGATTGTAATAACTTAGATGGTCGGATGTTTAGTTTGATGATTATGACATTTAAATATTGATTAAGGACTTGACGTACTTTGCTAACTGATTGGAATAGAACTTGGTTCTATTATGTTTCCGCATGTTGATGTTATTATTCCGCAGGTTATGATTTTTATTCCGCATCTTGATATTGCTATGTGTGAACCGTTTTATTGGACTGAGTCTATACACACATAGGGTTCGCCAGTTAAGAGTCGGACTTTGGAAGTTCGGACTTAGCTCGAGTCGTGACGTCTCGCGCTCTATCACTCTACTCTGTTATAAAAAAAAAAAAATTAGACTCGGAATTTACGGGAAAAAACGAGTGTAAAAGGGCGGGGTGTTACAGGGTCAATGGCCCAATTATAATCCAACGGATCATGGATAGGGTTTGATTCTAATTAATTGGGTAAATGTAGTTAATTGGGTCAATTACCCAATTGGGACCCAATGGGTCAAAGTGAATGGATTTTGGGAAGTAAATGGGTAAGGGATTAATTTAATTGGGTCATGTACCCAATTAAGACCCAAGACATGGGATCCACCTCATTGAGTGAGGTGGCATGTGTATGAGGTGGTATGTGAGTGACATGGCCAAGGGACCTAAATCCACCTCATCAAGTGTGGTGGCAAATGGTTAAGGTAACCTACATGGTTGGCTAAGCCATGGTTAACTTGGTCAACTATGGGTGAGTTCAAATATGGTGAGTTGAATTACATTGGGTTGGAAATTAAAATCATTTGATTTATATGGAAATGAGTTCAAGAAAAATTAAGTGAGTTAGAGTGAGTTTGGAGTGAATCGAGTTGCATGGAGTGAGCCGAGTTGCATAGAAGAGGAAGGGGCTCTAAGTGAGTCAATGGGGGAGTTGGAGGGTTTCCATCTCATGGAAACCCTAGACATACACGTTGGGAAAAGGGGGGAAAGCCCCAAGCTTAAGCCATGTGTCTCCTTGGTTAACCAAGGAACACGTGGGAAAGACCAAGGAGTAATGAGGGTGGTTGGGAGTGCAACGCCCCGCCCGTTTTCACTTGCTTTCCGAAAATCAAAGTCTATTTTTCTTTTCTTAAAATAGAAGAGTGAGCGAGAACGGGACGTCACGACGCGAGTTAAGTCCGAACTTCTAAAGTCTGACCCTTAACTAGCCAACCCTATGTGTGCATGGATAAGTCCATGAAAACGGTTCACATGTAATAAGTTAACTTTGCGGAATAAAATATAAACTACGGATTATAATAGAACCTAACTCTAGTCCATTTTTAGATAGCAAAGTACTTCAAGTCTTTAACCATAATTAAACTTAACTTAAATATCCAAACAAACCATTCAAAACATAGCAAAATTATCTAAGTTATTATATGCCCGAAATCTAGCTACTCAAATTACAAGTCCAAGAGTAACTTAAACAAAAATATAATCCAATCATATATCCAAGTTCCTATGCTTGGCTCCGATCACATTCATCGTCCCTTTCCTTTCCTGTGTCATCCACTAGGGTAGAAGTAGGGCGTTAGAACAACGCGCCCAGTAGGTATTCCATTAGGGTCTACACATGGTTAGTACAAATCATATATAATAATATAATGTCAAAATCATATAAAAACAATGCCACGTCATGATGTCAAATGCAATGAGTCCCACCCATCACAAGTACATATAACTCTTGATGGGATTCTCATCATCAAGGTACCCCCACAGTGGTCTTTCGGACACCGCGACGGAGTGTGGCCCCTCCGGTTACTTCTTGATGGGAAATGCACATCAAGGTATCCCCAAAGTGGTCTTTCGGACGCCCCAACGGAGTGTGGCCCCTCCGGCTACCTCTTCCTCCCTCCCATGCCATGCATGAGATGCAAAAGTCCACATGCTATGCAATTATACAAATCATAGCATTTTAAATTTCATATTTAAAACATAATATTTTTACGACATAACTTATCAAAATAAACCAAATAAACCATATTACATAAACCATGTTTCAAAAAGGTAGAATCCTACCAAAGACCACTAAAATGTCCTTGCTTCTTAAACCGGCAACCGCTCACGATCGCACACCGTTTATGAAGTTCCGGCACCTTGTTACATCTCAACAAGTCAATCTCATATTCCATTTGATTTAACATTAGGTCTAAGTCCATAGAACCAACCTTAGTGGGGTTTGGCCATACAACATGGTCGAACCTCACTCACTTGATTTGGTCCCTCTTTGATCTTTTACTCCATCACCACTTAGTTAATCACTTAACAATTAATCATCAACCATTGGTAACCACCTAAGTCCATAAATCATTCCTCATGGGATTCAGCCATACATCATGGCCGAACCCATAATCTTTCATTTTCTTGCCTATATTTACAACTTTGCCGTTTATACAAATCCATAACCATTAACATAATCCATGAATATAGATATATATAATTAAATCGCTTATTTCCTTGTTCAATCCTCCATTCATTTAAACATGCATAACAACTCTAAATGTTCCTTTAACATGTTCCATCAAATGGTTCATTAAATGGTTCATGGGGTTCGGCCATACACTATGGCCGAACCCATGACATCTTATCTCCATATTTCATCATCTTAAGTTCATACACTGTAACACTCCGGATTTTTGGATTATCAATATATATGAAATTTGCTCATTTAATTTGTGAATTATTGGATATGGACCTTAGATGGGTAAAGTGTTGGGTCAATTGCCCAATTACGACCCAACGGATTGTTGATATGGTTGCAATTGAAATAATTGGGTAAGATGTATTCAATTGGGTCAAGATTGGTAATTGGGTCAAAATTGTTAGTTGGGTCAAAATGCCCAATTGGGACCCAATGGGTCGTGGTTGACTACCAAGTGAGTTCAAGCCTAATTAAATGGGGCTAAATCAAAATGTGAATGCAATCAAGGGAGTTGAGTTGATTTGAATTAAAATTCAAACAATGGTTACACGTTGGAGAGATGGAGGGGTTATGGTTATTTCAAATTCAAACAAAGGGTACACGTTGGAGAGATGGAAGGGCTATTTCAAATTCAAACAATGGTTACACGTTGGAGAGATGGAGGGGTTATGGTTATTTCAAATTCAAACGATGGTTACATGTTGGAGAGATGGAAGGGTTATTTCAAATTCAAACAATGGTTACACATGGAGAGATAATGGAGGGGTTATGTTATTTCAAATTCAAACAATGGTTACACATGGAGAGATAATGGAGGGGTTATGTTATTTCAAATTCAAACAATGGTTACACGTTGGAGAGATGGAGGGGTTATGGTTATTTCAAATTCAAAGAATGGTTACACATGGAGAGATAATGGAGGGGTTATGGTTATTTCAAATTCAAACAATGGTTACACGTTAGAGAGATGGAGGAGTTTTGGTTTGTTTCAAATTCAAACATGGATACACATTTCAAATTCAAACACGGTTACACATTTCGAAACTCAAACCCTCTCTAAGCCGATCACTCCTCAAGACAAAAGACTTAGGAAAGTTTTGATCTCAAACTAACACACAAGGCCGAACACTCTCCCTCTCACTCAAGGCCGAATTCTATCTCCCTCTCTCAAGATCTCACACTCGGCCAAAGGATCAAGAAGAAGGAGGAAAAGGCTAAGGAAAGAAAGGATTGAAAGAACAAGTTGGAGCAAAGGAAAACCGGAGGAGTCGCAGAACCGGTAGGTATTTTTATAAATTTTGTTTAAAGAAAGGAATCATAGGGTTCGGCCATGGTGGATGGCCGAGCCCCATGGAAGAAAATTGGGGGATGATTGTAGTTTTTTTTTAATGGAAAGGAGGAACCATAGGGTTCGGCCATAGTGCATGGCCGAACCCCATGAAAGAACAATGGTTAATTTTAAATGGAGTTTGAAGGGTAAAAATCATGAGTTTATGTGTATGATGTTAAAAGGATTATAAGCTTGGACAATTGATTGTTAAGGGAAGATTATGAACCATAGGATTCGGCCATGGTGTATGGCCGAACCCCATGTAAGGTTATTAATTTTGAAAATGATGAAAACCATGGAGGGTTATGATGTTTTAAAAGGATTTAAAAGTGAGGTATTGTTAAAGACATTAGCTATGTATAAAGAATGGAAAAGAAGGGCACAAAGCCAAAAGGTGAGGTTCAGCCATGTTGTATGGCCGAACGCCACCAAGTATTATTTATGGATTTAGGGTTTTCTTAGATATTGAATTATGTGGACTGTTTAATATTTTAATGGGCTTCGAAACATGAAAATGGTAGATAATGTTAAGGATTTTTTTAAAGGACATTGTTTTATGGATCAAAGAAGGTTAAATGATTCAATGGAAAAAATGGGATTTAGACATCACCATGGCCGAACCCCATGAACCATTTTATGGATCAAAGTGTGGACTTATGTTGTGATTTATGAATGATCAATTTTGGACCTAAGCATAAAGGGATGGGAATGATGGCAAATTTGTAAATATTGGAAAAAAGATATATCATGGGTTCGGCCATGGTATATGGCCGAACCACATGAGGAATGTGTTTGGTGCACTTAGTTTATTATTAATGTTAAATAAAAGGAAGGGCAAAAAAATCAAGTAAGAAAGGTTCGGCCATGGTGTATGGCCGAACCCCACAAGGTTGTGTTTATGGACTTAGACCTAATGTTAAATCAAATGGAATATGGGATTGACTTGTTGATATGTAACAAGGTGATGGGACCTCATAAACGGTGCGCGATCGTGAGCGGTTGCCGATTTAAGAAGCAAGGACACTTTAGTGGTCTTTGGTAGGATTCTACCTTTTTGAAAACATGGTTTATGTAATATGGTTTATTTGGTTTATTTTGATGAATTTATGTCGTAAAAGATATGTTCCAAATGTGAGTTTTAATGCTATATTTATAAGATAAAATAGCATGTGTTTCATTAGCATCTCATGTATGGCATGGGGTGAAGGATATGTAACCGGAGGGGCCACACTCCATCGGGACGTTCGAAAAACCTATGTGGGATACCTTGATGTGCATTTTCCATCAAGAAGAAACCGGAGGGGCCACACCCCGTCAAGGCGTCCGAAACACCAATGTGGGGGTACTTATATGTACTTGTGATGGGTGGGACTCATTGCATTTGACATCATGACATGGCATTGTTTTATATGGTTTTGACATTATGTTATTATATATGATTTGTACTAACCATGTGTAGACCCTAATGGAATACCTACTGGCCGCGTTGTTCTAACGCCCTACTTCTACCCTAGTGGATGATACATGAAAGGAAAGGGACGATGAACGTGATCGTAGCCAAGCATAGGAGCTTGGATATGTGATTGGACTTTACATTTTATTTATGTTACTCATGGACATGTAATTTGAGTAGCTAAACTTCGGGCATGTAATAATTTAGATATTTGCTATGGTTTGTGAATGGTTACTTTGGTTAATTAAGTTCAGTTAATCATTCATAATTGACGGAGTACTTTGCTATCTAGAATGGAATAGATTTAGGTTCTATTATAATCCGCATCTTTATATCATTATGTGTAAACCATTTTCATGGACTTAATCTATGCACACATAGGGTTGGTCAGTTAAGGGTTGTACTTTAGAAGTTCGGACTTAGCTCGCATTGTGACGTCCCTCTCTTTCTATCACTCTTCTATTTTTTTAAAAAAAATATACTCTGATTTTAGGAAAGCTAGTGAAAAAGGGCGGGGCATTACATACACAAGTCCCTCCATGGAAAGGTTTATATCATATCCTTCGATCTTTATTTATGACTCCAAGTCCATACACATGACTTCATTTAAATCTTCCATGATTTTTATCCCTCAAGATCCATTAAAATATAACCAATGTTCTTCCATGGGGTTCGGCCATACAACATGGCCGAACCCTATGGTTCATCATCTTCTTTTAAAAATACTTTGACCCATAAAAAAATTTCTTAATTCCTTTCCATGGGGTTCGGCCATACAACATGGCCGAACCCTGTGGTTCATCATTGGGTCTTTAGCCATAATAAAATTAGGGTTCGGCCATGCAATGGCCGAACCATGTCCTTGACCACTTTCTTCTTATTTTTGCAATTAATCGAGCACTTACCGATTCCACGTCTCCTCCGGTTTCTTTCACTCCTTCTTGCTTCTTTCCTTCCTTTGCCTTTTCCTCCTTCTTCTTGATCCTTTGGCAGAGAGTGAAACTTGAGAGAGAGGGAGAGTTCGGCCTTGTGTGAGAATGATAGAACTTTGAGATGAAACTCTATGTCTTTGGTCTTGAGGAGTGATTGGCCAAGAGAGGGTTTGAGGGAGAGAAAAGCCAAGAGGGAGAGGGAGAGAGAGAGATGAATATAAAAATTGTTTTGTTCCAATGATGTGGTCGGCCAAGGGTGATGGCTTTGGTAAATCCCTTGATGTAACTCCCATTTTCCTTAACCTCTCTCCTTAATGCTCCAACGTGTGCCTTTGTTTGAATTTGAAATGTATAACCGTCCACCTCCATTAACTCTCCATGTGGGAGTTTCATCCATGAGATGAAACTCCATGGCTCAAACGTGTGCCTTTGTTTGATTGAAATGTGTAATCATCCACCTCCATTATCTCTCCATGTGGGAGTTTCATCCATGAGGTGAAACTCCAAGGCTCCAACGTGTGCCTTTGTTTGAATTTGAAATGTGTAACCATCCACCTCCATTATCTCTCCATTTGGGAGTTTCATCCATGAGGTGAAACTCTAAGGCTCCAACGTGTGCCTTTGTTTGAATTTGAAATTTGTAACCGTCCACCTCCATTATCTCTCCATGTGGGACTTTCATCCATGAGATGAAACTCTCATTCCAACTCACCTAACTCATATAATTTAATTCAAATCAACTCAACTCACTTAACTCATCACTTTAAGATCATCTCACTCACTTGATTGCATTTCCATTTTAATTCAGCCCCATTTAATTAGGCTTGAACTCACTTGGTGGTCAACCAAGTCAACCACGACCCATTGGGTCCCAATTGGGCATTTTTACCCAAATAACAACATTGACCCAATTAAATGTGCCTTACCCATTTACTTTAAATTGAACCTATACCATAACCGTTGGGTCCTAATTGGGCCATTATCCCAACACCTTACCCATCTAAGGTTCATATCCGTTAATTCACAATTAAAATTACAAATTTCGTAAATATTGATAACATGGAATTCCGAAGTGTTACAATACAATCCTCTTTTTAAAATTTTCGTCCTGAAAATTGAGCGAAATAGGGTTTCAAACATTTACATAAATAGCTCAGGATGAGTTGTTCTCATTTCCGACTCCAGTTCCCATGTGGCTTCCTCATTACCGTGTCGATCCCATATCACCTTAACAAACTGGATCGCTCGGTTCCGTAACAGCCTTTGTTCTGTGTCCACCACTCGTACAGGTTTTTCAACGTATGTCACGTTGCTTTGGATATCTATGCCTTGTATGTTCAGTACATGAGAGGGATCAGAATTGTACTTCCTCAACATCGATATATGGAACACATCGTGCAAAGATGCCAACTGTGAAGGGAGTACCAATTGATAAGCCACATCCCCCATCCTTCTTATGATTGAACACGGTCCCACATATCTTGGCGACAGTTTGCCCTTCTTTCCAAATCTCATGTATCCCTTTTGTAGCGAGACTTTCAAGAACATCATGTCCCCCACTTCAAATTCAAGGAACCTCCTCCTCTTGTCAGCATAGCTCTTCTGACGACTTTGCGCAGCCAATAGATGCTGCCGTATCATCTGTATTTGCGCTATAGTCTCTGCAACCAACTCAGATCCAATCAGTGTAGGCTCACCGGCCTCTGTCCAGCACACGGGTGATCTACATGGTCTACCATATAAAGCCTCAAATGGAGCCATCTGGAGGCTTGCCTGATAACTGTTGTTGTATGAGAATTCTACCAATGGCAAGTGATCCTCCCATCCACCCTTGAAATCTAGCATGCATGATCTCAGCATATCCTCCAATGTTTGTATTGTCCTCTCAGACCGCCCATCAGTCTAAGGATGGAATGCTGTACTAGTCAGTAGATCTGTTCCCATGGCCGACTGCATACTCTGCCATACTCTACCGGTGAATCGGCCATCTCTGTCGGACACTATAGTCCGGGGAATACCATGTAATCGGATGATATCCGTGATATACCGCCGACACAAAGTCTCAGATGAGTCTATCATCTTAATGGGAAGAAAATGTGCAGACTTGGTCAGTCGGTCTACTACGACCCATATTGCATCATTGCCCTGTCACAAAATCCATGGAGGTGTGTTCCAATTTCCATTCTGGCACTGGTAAAGGTTTGAGTAACCCTGGTGGCTTCTGATGTTCCGCCTTAATCTGCTGACAAGTTAAGCAATGAGCCACAAATTCTACCACATCCCTCTTGAGTTTGTGCCACCAGTAATGTCTCTTCAGGTCGTGATACATCTTGGTGCTGCTCGGATGAATAGAGAGTTTGGTCTGATGTGCCTCAATCAGTAATTCTCTTCTGCAGTTTTTAGGTACATATATCCTTCCTTGGAATACAAGACCCTGTCCTGGTCGTAACTCCCATTCCGGTATGCCTTCACCAGTAGACATCATGGCCCATATCTCCTCCACTTCCAGGTCTATCCGCTGTTCCTGTTCAATCTTGGTAACCATGTTGGGCCGTATGATCAAATTGTACATACTCCCATGGTTATTGATATATAAATTGAACTCTCGTATGGTATTCAGTATCTCCCATTCTGTCCTGATCAAACATGCCACTGATGCATGTGATATGCGGCTGAGGGCATCCGCCACTTTGTTCTCCTTGCCTGGATGATATCGAAGTGCGAACTCATAATCCTACAAATACTCCATCCATCTGCGCTGCCTTAGATTGAACTCTTTCTGATCAAACAAGTACTTCAAGCTCTTATGATCGGAAAACACTTCAAACTTCTCGCCATATAAATAGTGTCTCTAGCTTTTGAGAGCGAAGACCACTGCGGCTAGTTCAGGATCATGTGTGGGATAGAGGCGTTCATGTATTTTCAATTGTCTTGAACCATAAGCCACCACACGATGAGCTTGACTGAGGACACAACCAAGTCCCTCTCCTGAAGCATCGCATTGTACCTCATAACCCTTGCCCCTTTCTGGCAAAATCAAGTTAGGCACCGTTGTAAGTCTATCTTTCAGATCCTCAAATCTCCGGTTGCACACATCTGACCACTCAAATTTGACTCCTTTCTGAGTGAGTCGGGTAAGTGGAGATGTTATCTTGGAGAAGTCCATGATAAACTTCCTATAGTAACCAGCCAATCCCAAGAAGCTACGGATCTCGATTACATTCTTTGGCGCTTTCCATTTTCTCACTGCTGCCACTTTAGCCGGATCCACGGCTATACCTTCTGTTGATATGACATGTCCCAAGAAGTTAACCTCGGGTAGCCAGAATTTACACTTGTTGGCTTTGGCATATAACTTGTTCTTCCTCAAAGTGTCCAGAACTATCCTCAGGTGCGCAGCATGTTCTTCTTGAGTTTTGGAATAAATCAAAATGTCATCAATAAATACAATGACAAATTGGTCCAAGTAAGGACGGAAAATAGATCATCGATCCTGGGTAGAGGATACTTGTTTCTCACAGTCAGCTAGTTCAGTTTTCGATAATCCACACACATTCGGAGTGTACCGTCCTTCTTCTTTACAAACAACACCGGAGCTCCCCAAGATGATGTGTTGTTCTGGATGCAACCCAGTCTGAGCAGTTCATCAATCTGTTTTTTTAGTTCAGACATCTCTGGTGGTGCCATCCGTTAGTGTGGTAATGACACAGGTGAAGTGCTAGGATACAGCTTGATTTCAAAATTAATCTCCCTCATGGGAGGCAAGCTAGAGAGTTCTTTTGGAAATACATCAGCATAGTCCTTTACTATTGCTGGAAGTTCAGCCACTGGTACCTTGTTGATCCTGATACTGTTCAATACCAAGTAGTTTAACCCTTCTTGCAGTCTGCTTTGTTTGTCAATACGCACCACATATTGCTTTCCCTTGGGTGACCAAAATGTCACCCTACGGCGATAACAATCAATGTTGGCCTGAAAGCTAGCCAACCAGTCCATGCCGAATATAATATCGTACTCAGTCATATCGAGTACCAAATAGTTGAACTCAAATCTGAGTCCAGCGAGTTCAGTATTCACTGCTGTGCATATAAGCCCCAATGACATGTCTCCGACGGGGGATACAATGGTGAGTGACGTGGACAGTTTTTGTACTAAAGTTCCAGTTATGGATATGAGTGCAGCAGATATGAAAGAGTGGGATACTCAAGAATCAAATAAAGCAAAGGCGTAGGAACTACTGACTACAACCATACCTTGAATCACAGAGTGATCCACTGCTGCTGGAGGAGCTAAGGTAAACAACCGTCCAGATCCTGTAGGCGCCCGTCCCGCCTGTTTAAATGTCCTACCTCCTCGTGAATTAGTTGGTCTAGCTGGTGGGTGAAATGAACCTCTGGAATAAGAGGGTTTGCTGAGTTGTGGACATTCCCTCTTAAAATGGCCTGGCTGATCACAATGAAAGCAGTTGTTCACCCCTCTGGGAGCCTGAGTGACTGATGCAAATGTGGAGGGATGATTGGGACGAAAGCCCCCTGTTGACCCAGTGGATGGTGAGGGTCTGCTAAAGTTCGGTAGGAACTTCTTGTTGGGCTGAAATGTACCCCTCCCACTCTGAGCTCGGTGGTTGTCAAAACGTACTAACTCAACCATCTCTTGCTCTGCTATAGTGGCCCTGTTGACCACCTCTGCCAATGTAGCTGCCTTAAATATGGTTACCTTGGCCCTAATGCTTGGCCGAAGGCCCCGCTCAAATTTACGTGCCCTCCGATACTCTGTATCCACCATATAGAATGCATAGCAAGACAAACTGAGAAACTCCTGGTGATACTCTACCACCGTCATGGTACCTTGTACCATAGATAGAAAAGCTTGAGTCTGGCGCTTCTTCTCCTCTTTAGGGAAATAATGGTCCAAGAAGGTAGCTGAGAACTGATCCCAAGTCATTGCAGTCCTCTCTCCTTCTAAAAGGAGTGCTCGCTGCTTCTCTAGCACCTCCCACCATTTACTGGCATCATCGATCAGTTGTGATGTGGCCAGTTAAATCTTGTCAGCATGACTCGAAATCTTGAGTAGGGTCAGGATCTGAGTGATCTTCTTCAGCCAATTTTCTGCTCCGACAGCACCTTCTTTCCCTTTGAAGTAAGGAGGGCGTTGTTGTTGGAAATCTCTGACCATGCTCCTGTCATTGGTCTCGTTGGTGGTTCCATTTCCGTTTAGGTGTTGTTGAAGAACTGAAGTGACCACCGCTTGAAACAAGTTTTGTAGTTCGGGTGGTACCACTGGTATTTTCTTGTTCCTCCTCATTTCGAGGTTGTTCTACCTCCTCTTCATCCCCATTTGGGTTTTGTCGGGTCCTTCTCTTCGTCCTTCTCTTTGGAGGCATTTTCCTAAGACATTGAAAAATATCATGACTTAGTTTTCATCGTAAAGTTTATATTTTCCTACTTTTGGGGAAATTTCCAAATAAGTACTCTTGGTTTTTCTTTGTTTTTTTTTTTTTTTTTTGGAAAATTTCCTAAGTATCTATTGTTTGTTTCTCAATTTAGGGATATCGGGGAAGTATATCCTATTTTGCTATGTTTTATAAATCCAATTATTTTGACTGTACTTCCTTTGCTATCATTCTGTAACGCCCCGCCCTTTTTCACTTACTTTCCGAAAATCAGAGTCTAATTTTTTTTAAAAGTGATAGAGAGCGGGATGTCACGACGCGAGTTAAGTCCGAACTTCTAAAGCCCGACCCTTAACTGTTCAACTATACGTGTGCGTGGACTAATTCCACTGAGATGGTTCACAAGTATTAAGTTTATAATTGCGGAAAATAACATAAACTGATTGCGGATTATAATAGAATCTAAGGCTACTCCATTTTAGATAGCAAAGTACTTAGTCACTTAACCAAATTAACTTAAATTAGATATCCATACCAAACCATTCACAAACCATAGCAAATATCTAATTATTACATGCCAAAGTCTAACTACTCAAATTTCATGTCCTTGAATAACTTAATAAAATAACAATTAACATTCCAAAGTCCTTATGCTTGACTCCGTTCACGATCATTATTTTCTTCATTTCATGTTTCATTCACTAGGGTAGAAGTAGAGCGTTAGAACAACGTGCCCATTAGGAATTCTAAATAGGGCTAACACATGGGTTAGTAACAAAATCATATATAATATCATATCATCAAAACCTTATGAAATCATGCCATGCCATATGACTTATGCAATGAGTCCCACCCATCACAATACTTGTAACCTCTTGATGGAATTCTCCTCATCAAGGTATCCCCACAGTAGTCTTTCGGACGCCCTGACGGAGTGTGGCCTCCGGATTCTTCTTGATGGGATTATACACATCAAGGTATTCCCACGATTGCCTTACGGACACCCCGACGGATCGTGGCCTCCGGTTACAAACTTCCCTCCCATGCCATGCATGGAATGTACATGTCCATATGCTATGTAATTTAAATAACCATAGCATTAAAAACTCCACATTTGAAACATAATATATTTACAACATAAATCAGCAAAATAAAGATAAAACCATATTACATAACCATGTTCCAATGAGGTAGAATCCTACCCAAGACCACTAAATGTCCTTGCTCCTTTATCCGGCAACCGCTCATGATCGCGCACCGTTTAAGACGTCCCATCACCTTGTTACATATCGACAAGTCAAACCCATATTCCTTTTGATTTAACATTAGGTCCAAGTCCACCAAATACACCTTAGTGGGGTTCGGCCATACTACATGGCCGAACCTCATTATCTTGATTTTAATCCCTTCTTCAAGTCCATCAATCTCATTACTTATACAGCAATCATTTATCATTTATAATAACCTAGGTCCATAAAAATATTACCTATGGGGTTCGGCCATACATCATGGCCGAACCCATGATCCATCAATTTCTCATATTTACATTCTAGCTTGTATTTACGGTTTTGCCATTGGTCTAACCCTTGTTTAACATTGCTAACAACCTATGTCCATAAACATTACTCATTTAATCCCTTCAAAGTCCTTTAAAATTCTTTAACATGCATCCACCATTTTCATGTCCATAATATACACTCTAGTGGGGTTCAGCCATACCCATGGCTGAACCTCACTCATTTAACTTTTGTCCCCCTTTAACATCTTAGCCATAATAACACTATGGTTCGGCCATACAATGGCTGACCCATGCCTTAACCATATATCCATTTAAAAAACCCTTTTAAGGTATTCACACGTTCCATGGTTTTCATGTTTTGAAACCCTTTTAAAGTTAATAAACCAGTCCACATGATTCAATGTCTAAGAAACCCTAACTCCATTAATATATTTGGTCGGGTTCGGCCATACACCATGGCTGAACCTCACCCTTTGGTTTTGGCGCCCTTCCTTTCCATTCTTTTTGATCCAACCCTCCAACATTAAAACCTTTCTACAGTATTAAGATCTTCCATTTTTACCCTTTGAAAACCTTTTAACACATACTCATATGTCCATGATTTTTATCCCTCAAGATCCCTTAAAATAAAACCAATGATCCTTCATGGGGATCGACCATGCATTATGGCCGAACCCTATAGTTCCTCTTTTCCATTAAAAATTATAAACATCTCTTAATCTTTCTTCCATGGGGTTCGGCCATACACCATGGCCGAACCCTATGGTTCTTTACTTTAAATACAATCCATGAAGAAAAACCAACCGGTTCCGCGACTCCTCGATTCTCTTTTGCTCTTTCTTGCTTCCTTTCTTCCTTAACCTCTTTTCCTCCTTCCTATTGCTTCTTTTGGCCGAGACTGATCTTGATAACACACTTGGAGTGGTTCGGCCAAAAGGGGTAGTTTGAGAGAGAAACTTGAGATCAAATCATGCTAAGCCCTTTTTGGTCTTTGAGAGGAGAACCGGCCTTGAGAGGGAGAGATAGAACTCGGCCTTGAGTGAGAACTTTGATTTTCTTTCTCTTTGAATGCTGGCCTGCCAAATGATGTTTTGAGAGAGAGAGAGCGAGAGAGAGAGAGAGAGAGAGAGAGAGAGAGAGAGAGAACAGCCAAAAGGGAGAGGGAGAGAATGCAAATGCAAAACAAATCTCTTCCTTGGTCAATAGGGTCGGCCAAGGGTGATGGCTTTGGTGCAGCCCCCTTGTGTAACTCCCATTTCTTTAAACCTTCTTCTTAGTGCTTACTTGGGGGTTTCATCCATGGGATGAAACTCCCAAGGGTCAAACGGCCACCAAGGGTTGCCTTGGTGTAACCTCCCCCCATCTTCCTCCTCTCATTTAAAGCTTCATGTGGGGGTTTCATCTTTAAGATGAAACTCCCCCCACCCTTTCCCTCCAACGTGTGGATTGGTGTTTGAATTTGAAACATCAGCCCTTCAACTTCACACTCCATTCTTTTGAGATGAATATCCCCATAACTTCCCATCCAACTCATTTATAATTTATTTCAAATCAACTCACTCACTTAACTCATCCATTTAACTCATCACTTTAAAAACCAACTCACTCACTTAATTATCTTTCCATATTAATTCACTTGACTCAACTTAATTATTTGATTTCCTTTCCAACTTAAATCAGTCCCAACTTAATTAAGCTTGGACTCACTTTGATGGTCAACCAAGTCAAACATGATCCATTGGATCCCAATTGAGCCTTTTGACCCAAATAGCCACCTTGACCCAATTAAATGTAACTTACCGATTTACCCTACATTGAACACTCATTCGATACCCGTTGGGTCTTAATTGAGCCATTGCCCAACATCTTACCCATCTAAGGTCCATGTCCATTAATTCATAATTTAAATGGACAAAATTCATGTAAATTGATATCTTGAAAATCCGAGGTGTTACACATTCATTGTTGTTCTCAGATTGAATGTTCAATCTGAGTCTAACGAAGTAAATTAATCCGGCCCCCATGAAGCGGACTCCGAAAAGTCGTTCAGTTGGGATTCTTATCTGTCAGTGAGACATGAAACAATCTTAATCTTACTTTGAAAGATTCAATCTTCCCGTTTTGCTCTGATACCAACTGTAACGCCCCGCCCTTTTTCACTCGTTTTGTGAAAATCAGAGTATTTTTTTTTTAAAAAAATAGAAGAGTGAGTGAGAGCGGGACGTCACGACGCGAGTTAAGTCCAAATTTCTAAAGTCCGACCCTTAACTGGCCAACCCTACATGTGCATGGACTAAGTCCATGAAAACGGTTCACACGTAATAAGTTAACTTTGTGGAGTAAAACATAAACTACGGATTATAATAGAACCTAACTCTAGTCCATTTTTAGATAGCAAAGTACTTCAAGTCTTTAACCATAATTAAAGTTAACTTAAATATCCAAACAAACCATTCAAAACATAGCAAAATTATCTAAGTTATTACATGCCCGAAATCTAGCTACTCAAATTACTAGTCCAAGAGTAACTTAAACAAAAATATAATCCAATCATATATCCAAGCTCCTATGCTTGTCTCCGATCACGTTCATCGTCCCTTTCCTTTCCTGTGTCATCCACTAGGGTAGAAGTAGGGTGTTAGAACAACGCGCCCAGTAGGTATTCCATTAAGGGTCTACACATGGTTAGTACAAATCATATATAATAATATAATGTCAAAACCATATAAAAACAATGCCATGTCATGATGTCAAATGCAATGAGTCCCACCCATCACAAGTACATATAACCTTTTGATGGGATTCTCATCATCAAGGTACCCCACAATGGTCTTTCGGATGCCTAGACGGAGTGTGGCCCCTCCGGTTACTTCTTGATGGGAAATGCACATCAAGGTATCCCCACTGTGGTCTTTCGGACACCCCGACTGAGTGTGGCCCCTCCGGTGACCTCTTCCTCCCTCCCATGCCATGCATGAGATGCAAGAGTCCATATGCTATGTAATTGTACAAATCATAGCATTTTAAATCTCATATTTAAAACATAATATTTTTACGACATAACTCATCAAAATAAACCAAATAAACCATATTACATAAACCATGTTTCAAAGAGGTAGGATCATACCGAAGACCACTAAAGTGTCCTTGCTTCTTAAACCGGCAACCACTCGCGATCGCGCACCGTTTATGAAGTCCCGTCACCTTGTTACATATCAACAAGTGAATCCCATATTCCATTTGATTTAACATTAGGTCTAAGTCCATACAACACAACCTTGGTAGTTTCTCTCCCTCAAGCACTCTCTTGGCCGACCACTCACAAGGACAGAGGAGAAAAAGACTTAGAGTTTACATCCCAAACTCCTCTCCGTCTCACTCAAGGCCGATCCTCTCTCAAACGCACATAATTTGGCCGAACTCTTTCTCTCTCTCAAGTCTCACTCTCAGCCAAAGGAACAAGAAAGAAGGAGGAAGAGGCTAAGAAAGGAAAGGATCGGAAGAACAAGTTGGAGCGAAGGAAAACCGGAGGAGTCACAGAACCGGTAGGTATTTTGATAGATTTTAATAAAGTAAGGAAATATGGTCAAAGAATATGGTTCGGCCATTGCATGGCCGAACCCTAGTCATGTCATGGCTAAGGACCTTCATATGAATAAAAAGGGGTAGATGAGGTTCGGCCATGATGTGTGGCTGGACCCCATAAAAGGTTAGAATCATGGCTATTGGATTTAAAAGAGAAAATGAGGAACCATAGGGTTCGGCCATGGTGTATGGCCGAACCCCATGGAAGAAGATTTAAATGGATGTATCATTTTGTTTTAATGGAAAGGATGAACCACCATGGCCGAACCCCATGGAAGGACATTAGTTATTTTGAATGGATTTTTAAGGATGAAAATCATAGATGTGTGTGTATGATTTTAAAAGGTTTTAAAGGACTTAAGTGGAGGTATGTATGAGAACTATAAAGAATTGAAAAGAAGGGCACAAAACCAAAGGGTGAGGTTCGGCCATGTTGTATGGCCGAACCCCACCAAGGAATATTTATGGACTTAGGGTTTTCGTAGATGTTGAACTTATGTAGATTGATTAATAATTTTAATGGGTTTCAAAACATGGAAATTGTAGATGCATGTTAATGATTTTAAAGGGCTTTAAAGGAAGGAATGCTAATCATTTTAAAATGGTGTTAAAATGATAATTGGTGAAAGAACCATGGACCATAGGTTCAGCCATGGTGTATGGCCGAACCCCATGGAAGGTTGTTGATGTTTTTAAAAGGTTTAAGATGGAAATCATGTTGATGGACTTGTGGTAGTAAATGATGACCTAAGGATATGAGTAAACCCCCATGAAGGGACTTGTTTATGGACTTAAAAATGGTAATGAACTCAATGGAGAAAATGGAATTTAGACATCATAGGATTCGGCCATAGTGTATGGCCGAACCCCATGAACCATTTTATGGGTCATTCATGGAGCAATCATGTTAGATGAATGATTGTGTACGGAAAGGGAAATAATGGCAATGTTGTAAATATAGGCTAAAATGAAAGATCATGGGTTCGGCCATGGTACATGGCCGAATCCCATGAGGAATGTTTTATGGACTTAGGTGGTTACCAAGGTTAGATGATTAAGTTAAAGGATCAAAAGACTCAAAAGAGGGACCAAAATCAAGTGGTGAGGTTCGGCCATGTTGTATGGCCGAACCCCACAAAAGTGTATTTTATGGACTTGGACATTTTTGTAAATCAAATGGGACATGGGATTGATTGGTTGACATGTTATAAGGTAACGGGACTTCACTAGGGGTGCACGATCGTGAGCGGTTTTCGGACGTAAACGCAAAGACACACTAGTGGTCATTGGTAGGATTCTACTTCTTTGAACCATGGGTTATGTAATATGGTTTAATCTCTTACTTTGTTGGTTTATGTTGTAAAATGATATGTTTTCAAATATGAGGTTTTAATGCTATGATTATACTATTACATAGTGTAACACCCACCCCTTTTCACAGAAATATTAGAGTCTATTTTTTTTTTTTAAAATAAAAGTGACAAAGGGCGTGGACGTCACAACGCGAGTTAAGTCCGAGCTTCTAAAGCCCGGCCCTTAACTGGCCAACCCTATGGGTGCGTGGAACGGAGTCCACAGAGAATAGTTCACCCGTAGAAGAAAACTCACGGAAAGTTACATTAAATGCGGAAAGACATTACAGACTATCCTACCAATTTTTCTTTTTAGATAGCAAGGAAGATTTCATCATTTAATTACCAAAATGCCATAACATCACACGTCTACCACAAAATCCAAAACATAGCAATAAGTCTAAAATATTACATTTTCGACAAGCTAAACTATTTCAAATTACATTATCCAACATAAACACTAGTAAACTATCTTGCACCCCTTTCCAAACTCCTCAGCTTGGCTCCCGTCCCGTCCTTCTGCTCCGGTATTTCCTGCATCATCAGCTAGGGTAGATATAGGGCGTTAGACAACGCGCCCAGTAGGACTCCGAGTAGGGCTAACACATGGATTAGTGATAAGAAAGCATATAGATAATACATAACGAAAAGCCATAGAATGAATGCCATGCCATGGGTGTGTGTTATGAATCCCACCCATCATCCTTACTATCCCGATGCCATATCCCCCTTGACGGTAAGGCCTCGTCAAGGTGTAACCACAAATACAATATCCCCCTTGATGGAAGAACCATCATCAAGGTATAACAATAAATACAACATTCTCCTTGATGGAAAAACCATCATCAAGGTATAATAATCCATACATCATCCCTGATGAGTCAAACACATCATAATGTCCCCATGCCTGTTTATCGGTTGCCCCGACGGAGCATGGACTCCGGTTTCATTTCATCCTTCTCATGCCATATCCCTCCCATGTCATGCATGAGATGTAGATGCCATATGCCATGTAATGAATATAATAACCAACCATGGTATTTAAAAATTCCATCAATAAAACATATGACTTGATTATCAAAAGTAGATCAAGCAAAGCCTCAATACACACATCATAGACTTAAAACCCATTTTAAACCAATCATATGCTTACCAGAATAAATCAAGTAAAAACCCCTACATAATACATAATTCAAAACCAATCTTAAAACAAACCATATAATTTCCAAAATAATTTAAAGAAACCATCACTCAATTCATGGCTTACAAAAAGGTTAGAATCCTACCGAATACCGATTAGCGTTCTTTATTCCGTTTCCGTCCGACATACCCGGTCGCCAATCACGCACCGCTTGCGATGTCCGGTACCTTATTATACATATCAATTAGTCCATGTATTAACCATTTAAGTCCATAAATCACACCTTAGTGGGGTTCGGCCATATACCATGGCCGAACCTCACTAACTAAGTTTTGCGGGTCCCATTTAGTCCATTAAATATTTTAATCATATGGGTCTAAAAACCAGCCACCCTAGGCTTTATTAATAACTCATAAGGTTGTTACTTAGAGTCCCTAAGTCCATGACCACCTCCCATGGGTTTCTTCATGTTGGCCAATATTTACGGTTTTGCCACTACCCTTCCATGGTTACTCATTTACTTAATCCATGTACATTATGGTCCATAATTGATCCATAACTTAGACCCATTAATTGATTCACAAAATGGTTCCATTGATGTCTCATTAACCATGATATGCATATTAATAATTTAGTCCTTAACTTAGCCTAATTTTTCCATTCATCCAACCACATACACACACCCTTCCTTAGCCCATAAAATAACTTACAATTGAATCATCATTCTTAACCACATCTTGGGTCCCTAATTGATCCATCAACCATACAACAAGACCACTTACCTCAACCATCTAATTAACCTAATTCCATTAATTTTTAAACACATGCACACACCTTAAACCTTAGCCCCAAAGAGGACTCTCCATGAGTCATGGGTTTTATTAAAACTAGCCCCCTTTAATTCAACCTAATCCCCATTTTTCCTTGGGTCTTTTTCACCACATTTAGATCCATAATAAGCCCTCCCATGAGGAGGTTTACATCATGCATTTAAATCATCAACTTTGATCATCACTTGATACATTCTTGAGTCCATTAATGACCCCTTTAATCATGCCCTATTCCCCATTAATTTAAACACACACATAAGTCCAACTATGAGGGATTTTAACTCATACATTTAAATCATCCTTCCTTAATCATCATGAAATACATTTTGGTCCATTAGTTTAACCATAACTCCCATTTATTTTTTTCATGGTTCCAAAATACCAAATTCATCCAAATCTCCCCCATAATTCATAACCATTAATCCACCATTTGATCACCATAGGGTTCATCCATACACCATGGCCGAACCCATGGTTCATGGTCCATGATTTATCTATGCCTCTTGAGGCCATGAAATCCATTTAGAAATCACTACATTTAATCATTAACTCCTTAAAAAATTATAAACCCTCTTTCCCATGATTTTTCTTATAAAAACCCCTTTAAACTTAATCACATTTAATCAATAAATTTAAAACCCTAAACCATCCACCATGGTTTCCATTCTTTATAAACCCTAACATTCCATTAAAAATGTCCAAAATACCTTCCATAACCTCCATTCCTTAAAACCCTAAAAAAAATCATACATTACCTACATTTAATCATTAAGCACTTAAAACTCTAAACCATTCCTTTTGAGGTCATTAAAATTATCTTCCATCTCCTATGATTCTCTCATTTAAAACCTCTTTACAAAATTCACCACATTGAATTATTTACAACCCTAAAAATTATAAACATTCTCCATAGCTTTAAACCTTTAAACCCTACTTAATTCATCAACCATTTTTCCATTAATCCATTTAAAACCCCCACTTCCATGCTTGATTAATACCTAATTATACAATGCACTCAATCCATTTATTTTTCCTTAACCTAACCCTAATTTACCCATTAGGGTTTTGTCCACTTTCCATCTTTCAAATTGATGGATTTAAAATCCATGGCATAAAATCATTTGGCCACCATTAAATTTACAAAATGAATCCCAAATCTTAAACCCTAAAAATCCAAAATTTCTTGTTTAAGAAATACTCACAATCCGCCGTCTCCTCCGACTTCCGCCACTCCCGTCGGCTTCCTTAGCTTCCTTTCTCTTTCCTCTCCTTGTTTGATCGGCTAAGATGCTTGATCAATGGTGACAACCCCCAAGCTTAGGATCGGCCATAGTAGGGCTTGATTTGAGAAAGAGAGGAGAGGATGGACATGAGAAAGAAGATGGTAGATCTTGACCTTGGAATGGTGGACCATGCTTGCACTTCTTCTCTTCTTTCTTCTCTTCTTCTCTTCCTTTCTTAATTTTTTTCTTCTCTTCTTGGAGTGTGGAACGGCCATGAGAGATATGAAAAGAGGGAGAGAGTGAAAGAGCTCGTTGGAGTGGAGAGATGGAAAAAAAAAACAAAACAAGCCTATCTCCTTTTGATTGGCTAAGATAAAGCTTACCTTTAATTCTTCCCACCAACCCCTAAGATCTTTTACATGCTTTTTGACCCAACCAACACCAAGTCCCAACGTTTTTGGTGTTTGAAGATAGGATTGTTTTGGTCTCCCCTCTTTGACCCCTTTGACCACCTTTATAATTATTTAAACATTTAATTAATTAGATAATTAGGTTAATTTAATTCCCATTTACTTAATTCCTTTAAATTCCTTCTATGAAATCCACCCATGGTTGACCAAGTCAACCATGGTAGCCGGCCCCACCAATTCTTGGTCCACCCGCCACCTCACTTGATGAGGTGCAGGTGGGTCCCATTTGGCCACATCACCTTGGCTTAATTCAATTTAACTTAGGTGATTTAAATCCATTCCATACATTCCAATTGGATCACCATTGGGCCCATGGCCCAATTATATTTTCATCTTACCCATTTACCTTAAAGCCTACATCATCTTGATCCATTGGGTCCCAAATGGGTATTGGGCCCAATTTGACCATCCTTGGCCCATTTGACCATCTTTGACCCTTTAAGTAAACTTAAATCCAATCCATAGTCCATTGGGCCCTAGTTGGGCCTTTGTCCATATCTTGATCCATTTACCCTCTATTCCATTAGATTTCCAATTTCCACCATTAAAACAAATAATAACCACATATATTTTGATTTACAAATTCTGGGCCATTACACTAATCATTATTGACAAATTAAATGAATTTCATCCAACCCATGGTCCATTGGACCATACTTGGGCCTTTGCCCAAATTTTGATTCACTTAACATTTATTCCATTAAAATTCAATTTCCATCATTAAAATAAATAATAACCACAGATATACTGATTCACAAATTCCGGGTCATTACACATAGCATGTGGACACATACATCTCATGCATGGCATGGGAGGGATGTTTGTAACTGGAGGCCACGCTCAGTCGAGGCGTCCGTAAGACATTCGTGGGAAGACCTTGATGTGCTATATCCATCAAGAAGAATCTGGAGAACACACTCCGTCGGGACGTCTGTAAAGCAACTGTGGGGATACCTTCATGAGGAGAATTCCATCAAGAGGATACATGTATTTGTGATGGGTGGGACTCATTGCAACAACACCATGGCATGGCATTCTTTTACATGGTTTTGTTATTATATTTTCTATGTGATTTTTGGTATTAACCCATGTGTTAGCCTTATTTGGAATACCTACTAAGCATGTTGTCTAATGCCCTACTTCTACCCTAGTTGATGACACAGGGAATGAACGGAACGAGGAACGGGATCGGAGCCAAGCTTAGGAGCTTGGATGATTAAGTTATATTTTGTTAAAGTTATTCATAGACTATGTATTTGAATAGCTAGCATTCGGGATTGTAATAACGTAGATATATTTGCTATGGTTTGGATGGTTGATTTTGGATAATTTAACTTAAGGTAATTATGATTAAGTGTTGGACTACTTTGCTATCTAAAAATGGAATAGAATTGTTATTCTATTATTATTCCGCATGTTTAACTTATTGCGTGTGAACCGTATTCGTGGACTAGTCGATGCACGCGTAGGGTTGGCCAGTTAAGGGTCGGGCTTTAGAAGCTTGGACTTAGCTCTCGTCGTGATGTCCCGATCTCTTATCACTCTTCTATTTAAAAAAAAATAGACTCTGATTTTCACAAAGCGAGTGAAAAAGGGCGGGGCGTTACATAAACTGGACATGGGTTGTCATTGGACAGGTAATAAACTAGACAAGGGTTGTCTGTGGACGGGTATCACCGTCTGTGGACGGGTTTCTACCTTCCGCGGGACGAGTTTCTACTGTCCGCCGACGGGTAACAGATAGTAATGGTATGTTGTTTGCGGACGGGTTACACTCTCTATGGGACGGGTTTCTTATAGTCCGTTGACGGGTGTGGACCGTCCGCAGGACAGCTAACGAGTGTGGACTGTCAGTGGGTAGCGGACAGCGGACAGCGGATAGTGGACAGCGGGTAGCGGATAGCCGGTAACAGACCACGGCTGTGCACTATCTGCAGACGGGTATCACCATCCGCAGGACAGGTTTCGACCGTCCGCGGATAGGTAACAGACTTGAGTATAGTGTTGTCTGTGGACGGGTTTCTACCATCCGCGAATGGGTTTCTGTCGACCGCGGGATGGGCAGCGGACAGGTAACTGACTGATTTTAAAAGTGAAGTTTTTATATAATTTTCCTTTTTCCAGATGGTTAAGTTTAAGTAGAAGGATGTATGGAATGATTTAAATCAATTGGATAATTAATTTGATTATTTTATATGATGGAATTCATTTAAGGTAAAAAGATTTTGCAAGCGGGGGTGTGATCAGTTTTGACGAAATCGTTGCACGTCACATCACAAAACAGCAAGGATACAATACTTGGACGTGGGTAGGATTCCTACCTTGTTGAAACACTTTGGATTATATACATGTAATGGTTTTATTTCCATATTTGATGATCTATTTTGGGTATCAAAATGCGTATGTTTTAAGAATGGAATTTCAATGCTATTATGTAATTTAATATGAAATAGCATGTTTGCACTCACATCTCATGCATGGCATGGGAGGGAACATATGAGAGTAGTCCACGCTCCATTCGGGGTATCCGATAAACAAACGTAAGGAGGGATCCGCACTGATTCCGATTGACATTCTGGAAATGGTATATGATGTTTGAAATGAAAGAGGAGTCCACACTCCATTCGGTGGGAACGATAAGGCATACGTGGGGAGTCATGATAATGAATACCTTGATGAGGCTTGTTCATCAAGAGGATTATCTATGTGTTTTGAGATATGGTTGATGGGTGGGAAATCATTGGCATATGACACCCATGGCGTGGCATTGAATTAACATGATTTTGATATTATGTATCTGTTCTGATTTTATACTAATTCCTGTGTATGACCCTACTCAGAATACCGACTGGGCACGTTGACTAACGCCCTACTTCTACCTTAGATGATGGTACAGGGAACAGAACGGACGATGGACGCGAAAGAAGCCAAGCTTAGGAGCTTGGGCATCTTATTCCTTATTTTATTTAAGTTTTTATTTTGGGCAATGTATTTCAGTTAATTGCATTTTGGCACTGTAATAACTTAGATATTATGTTTCTATGGTTTGATGTTAATTTCGGATATTAAGTTCAGTTAAGTTATGCGTGATTGACTTCCTTGCTAAGTAAAAGGTTATGGTCGGTTTTTGTAATCAAATATTAATTCCGCAATGTGTTTTTCCGCAAGTATAACTTTAAAGCGTGTGAACTGTTTTAGTGGACTTGGTCCACACACACGTATGGTTGGCCAGTTAAGGGCCGGGCTTTGGCACTCGGACTTAGCTCGAGTCGTGGTGTCCCGCTCTCTCTCACTCTTTATTTAAAATAAAAATAAAAAATAGACTCTGATTTTCGGCGAGTGAAAAAGGACGGGGGGCTACAGTTTGTATCAGAGCGAAACCGGAAGTGTGAATCTTTTAAAGTAAGATTAATACAGTATCATGTCTCACTGACAAGATAGGAATCCCAACTGACGGACTCTTCGGAGTCTGCTACACGGGGGACCGGATTAATTTATTTTGTTGAGAATAAGACTGAAGCATTCAATCTGAGAGCAACACTTGACGAAAAAGGAATAACAGCAAGGGAAGGACAATCACTATAAAAATGGATTTATCAAACATAGCAAAGTAGGACATATTTCCATGAAACAAGAAACATCAGGATTTCTCCAAATTGAGAAATAATACTTGATATATAGGAAAGTTCTCCAAAAACAAGAAATACAAGATGCTGATTTGGCAATTCCCCAAAATATGTAAACACAAAACTTTATGAGAAAGCTAAGTCAAACGATGTTTCAATGACTTAGGAAAATACCTCCGAGAAGAAGAAGAAGAAATCGACAACACCCGCATGTGGAGGAAGGGGTACAGAAACCACACCAGGAAAAGGCGCAGAATAGCGTAAATATTCCTGTGGTACCCCCCGAGCTGCAGAACTTAGTACAGGTTGTGGTCACTTCCGTTCTACAACAACATATGAATGACAATGGAAGTGCGACCACCAATGAGGCACAAGATTGAAGCATGGTTAGAGACTTCCAACAGCAGCGTCCGGCTCACTTCAAAGGGAAAGAGGGAGCTGTCGGAGCAAAGAATTGGCTAAGAAATATCACCAAGATCTTGACATTACTGAAAATCACCAGTAATGAAGATAGAATACTGCTGGCTACTTCCCAATTGATCGATGATGCCGACAAGTGGTGGGAAGTGATTGAACGACAACGGGCACAAATTCTAGTGGGGGAAATGACTGAAATGACGTGGGACCAATTCTCTGGAATGTTTCTGGATCACTATTTTCTAGAGGAAGAGAAAGAGCGCCAAACACAAGCATTCATATCTTTGGTTCAGGGCACTATGACTATGGCGGAGTATCATCAGGCGTTTCTCCATTTATCATATTATGCTTTGTACATGTGGACAAAGAATACAGGAAGGCATGTAAGTTTGTGCGAGGCCTTCGACCAAGCATCAGGGTCAAAGTGATTATTTTCAAGTCACCTACATTGGCGGAAGTGGTCAGTCGAGCTACCATAGTTGAGCAAGAGCTGACAGAGACAGTTCGGTTTGTGGACAACCGGCGAGGACATAGCGGGGGAAGTGCTTTCCGCCCGAATAAGAGATTCAGACCCAACTTTGGGAGACCCTCACCTTCTACTAGGTCAACTGGAGGTTTTCTTCCTAATCAGCCCTCCACATCAGTATCTGTCTCTCAAGTTCCGCACAGTGTTAACACATGTTTCCAGTGTGGCTAGCAGGGCCATTTCAAGAGGAAGTGTCCTCAGAACAGTAAACCTTCTCATTCCAGGGGTTCATTCCGTCCTCCTGCTCGAACAGCTCGATCACAAGTATCCAGAGCATATAACCAGACAGGGCGAGCACCTCATCCGACAGGATCTGGATGAATGTATACTTTGGCTCCTCATCCAGAGGCGGTGGATCACTCAGTGATTCAAGGTATGACAGTAGTTGGTAGTTCCTATGCTTTTGCATTATTTGATTTAGGAGCATCCCACTCCTTTGTATCTGCTACTCGCACTCTAGTACAACAACTGTCCACTGCATTTACTATTGTATCCCCTGTTGGAGACACATCACTGGTACTGTTATGCACATCGGTAAACATTGAACTTGTTGGGCTCAGATTTTAGTTCAATTATTTGGTACTCGAGATGACAGAGTATGATATCATTTTTGGCATGGATTGGTTGGCTAACTTCCAGGCCAGCATTGTCTGCCATCTCCGCAGGGTGATATTTTGGTCACTAGAGGGAAAGCGGTATGTGGTACATGCCGACAAACAGAGTATCCCTATGACCAGGAGACTACATGAAGAATTGAACCACCTTGTATTGAATGGCATCGGACTAGACAAGGCACCGGTGGCTAAACTACCTGCGGTAGTGACAGACTATGTAGAGGTATCCCCAATAGAACTCCCTGGTTTGCCACCAAATAGGGAGATTGATTTCGAGATCTAGCTGTATCCTGGCACTGCTCCAGTGTCATTGCCACGTTACCGTATGGCCCCAGCTGAGATGTCGGAGTTAAAGAAACAAATTGATGAATTACTCAGACTAAGATGTATCTGGAACAGCACATCATCTTGGGGAGCACCCGTATTATTTGTGAAGAAGAAGGATGGTACGCTTCGGATGTGCGTAGATTATAGGAAATTGAATCAACTAACAGTCAGAAACAAGTACCCTCTACCCAAAATTGATTATCTATTCAATCAACTCAGAGGTTCCAATCATTTCTCCAACATTGATCTGATGTCAGGCTACCATCAAATCTGTGTCAGGGATGAAGACATAGAGAAGATGGCTTTCAGAACTCAGTATGGACCATATGAGTATGTGGTCATGCTGTTTGGACTCACCAATGCACCAGTTGTGTTCATGGATCTAATGAACAGATCTTTTGTCCAAGTAATTGTTTTCATTGACGACATCCTGATTTATTCGAATAGTCGTGAGGAGCATGCTGAACATCTAAAGATAGTCTTGGACACCCTGAAGAAGAATCAGTTGTATGCCAAAGCAAGCAAGTACGAATTCTGGCTATCTGAGGTTAACTTCTTAGGGCATGTCATATCAGCAGAAGGAATAGCCGTGGACCTGGCTAAAGTGGCAGCAGTTAGAGACTGGAAAGCTCTAAGGAATGTGAGCGAAATCTACAGCTTTCTGGGATTGGCTTGTTATTATCGGAAGTTTATTATGGAACTCACTCAGAAAGGAGTCAAATTTGAATGGTCTGCTATATGTAACCGAAGATTCGAAGACCTGAAGGAGAGGCTTACGACTGCTCCTACTCTGATTTTGCCGGAAAGAGGCAAGGGCTATGAAGTATATTGTGATGCTTCAGGAGAGGGACTTGGGTGTTCTCTTACCCAAAGTCAACACATAGTGGCTTCTGGTTCAGGGCAGTTGAAAATTCATGAACGCCACTATCCCACTCATGATCTAGAATTAGCCCAGTGGTCTTCGCTCTCAAAAGCTGAAGACACTATCTTTATGGCGAGAAGTTTGAGGCATTTTCAGATCACAAAAGTTTGAAGTATTTGTTTGAACAGAAGGAACTCAACATGAGACAATGCAGATGGATGGAATATCTGCAAGATTATGAGTTTGCGCTTCGGTATCATCCTGGCAAGGCAAACAAAGTAACGGATGCCCTCAGTCGCATGTCACATGCAACAGTGGCCAGTTTGATTATGAAGGAATGGGAAATGCTGAATACTATTCGAGAATTCAATTTGTACATCAAGAATCATGGGAGTATGTATAATCTGATCATACGGTCCAACCTGATTTCCAGGATTGAGCAGGAACAATGGACAGATCCGGAAGTGGAAGAGATATGGGCTAAAATGTCTACTTGTGAGGTTGTATCGGAATGGGAATTATGACCGGGACAAGGTCTTTTATTCCGAGGCAGGACATATGTGCCTCAGAGTTGCAGAAGAGAGTTATTGATCGAGGCACACCAAACCAAACTCTCTATTCATCCAAGTAGCACCAAGATGTATCATGATCTGAAGAGACATTATTGATGGCATGGACTTAAAAGAGATGTGGCAGAGTGTGTTGCTCACTGCCTTACTTGTCAGCAGGTCAAGACTGAACATCAGAAGCCACCAGGATTACTCAATCCCTTACTAGTGCCAGAGTGGAAATGGGAACATATTTCCATGGATTTTGTGACAGGGTTGCCAAGGTCATCAAAGGGCAACGATGTAATATGGGTTGCAGTAGACCGATTGACCAAGTCTGCACACTTTCTCCCAATCAAGATGACCGATTCATCTGAGACTTTGGGACGACGATACATCAAGGATATTATCAGGCTACACGGTATCCCCAGGACTATTGTGTCCGATAGAGATGGCCGATTCACTGGCAGGGTGTGGCAGAGTGTGCAGACGGCTATGGGGACGAATTTATTGATTAGCACAACTTTCCATCCACAGAGTGATGGTCAGTCAGAGAGCACAATACAGACAATGGAGGATATACTGAGAGCATGTATGTTAGACTTCAAAGGTGGATGGGAGGATCACTTACCACTGATTAAGTTCTCTTACAACAACAGTTACCAGTCAAGCCTCTAGATGGCTCCATTCGAGGTGTTGTATGGTAGACCCTGTAGATCACTAGTGTGTTGGCCAGAGGCCGGTGAGCTTGCACTTATTGGACCTGATCTAGTTGCAGAAACCCCAGAACAGATCAAGGTGATACGACAACATCTGTTCACTGCTCAGAGTCGTCAGAAGAGCTATAAGGACAAGAGAAGGAGATTCCTTGAGTTTGAAGTGGGAGACTTAGTATTTTTAAAGGTCTCGCCATGAAAGGGACATATGAGATTTGGAAAGAAAGGGAAGTTATCACCTAGATTTGTGGGACCCTTTCCAATCCAAAAGAGGGTGGGAGAAGTGGCGTATCAATTGGAACTTCCTTCACAGTTGTCATCTTTGTACGATGTATTTCATGTATCTATGTTGAGGAAATACAATCCAGATCCTTCACACGTGTTGAACGTGCAAGATGTTGATGTGCAAAGCGACGTGACTTATGTTGAAAGGCCGGTCAGAGTGATCGAGAAAGAACAAAGGGTGTTACGGAACCGAGCCATTCAGTTCGTCAAGGTCATATGGGATCGACATGGTAATGAGAAAGCCACCTGGGAACTTGAATCAGAAATTAGAGCAGCTCATCTAGAACTTTTTGTGTGAGTTGTTTGAAACCCTACTTCGCTCGATTTTCGGGACGAAAATTTCAAAAGAGGGTAATATTGTAACATCTCGAATTTTTCAATGCAATAATATATTGGATTTTGACTATTTAAATTGTTTAATTTATTGAATTTAAGATTTATCGATGAAATGGATTTTAAATGGGTAAGAATTGGGTCAATGGCCCAATTATGATCCAACGGATCATGGATAGGGTTTGATTTTAATTATTTGGGTAAATGTAGTTAATTGGGTCAATTACCCAATTGGGACCCAATGGGTCAAAGTGAATGGATTTTGGGAAGTAAATGGGTAAAGGATTAATTTAATTGGGTCATGTACCCAATTAAGAGCCAAGACATGGGATCCACCTCATCGAGTGAGGTGGCATGTGTATGAGGTGGTATGTGAGTGACATGGCCAAGGGACCTAAATCCACCTCATCAAGTGTGGTGGCAAATGGTTAAGGTAACCTACATGGTTGGCTAAGCCATGGTTAACTTGGTCAACTATGGGTGAGTTCAAATGTGCTGAGTTGAATTGCATTGGGTTGGAAATTAAAAATCATTTGAGTTATATGGAAATGAGTTCAAGAAAAATTAAGTGAGTTAGAGTGAGTTTGGAGTGAACCGAGTTGCATGGAGTGAGCCGAGTTGCATAGAAGAGGAAGCGGCTCTAAGTGAGTCAACGGGGGGAGTTGGAGGGTTTCCATCTCATGGAAACCCTAGGCATACACATTGGGAAAAGGGGGGAAAGCCCCAAGCTTAATCCATGTGTCTCCTTGGTTAACCAAGGGACACATGGGAAAGACCAAGGAGTAATGAGGGTGGTTGGGAGGCTACGACAGATTACAAAGGACACACACCAAACCCTTAGCCGATTTTTCCATCTCAAGAAAGATAGAATTTTCATCTCTCTCCCTCTCCTTCTCACAATCAACAACTTTGGCCGACCCTTCCATAGAGAATTTTCCATCTCACTCTCTTCCTCTCTCAATTACTTTTGCCGAATGCTCCATTGAAGAACAAGGTGGTCCTCATCTCTCTCTCTCTCTCATTTTCGGCTCTAGACTTAGAGAAACCGAAGAACAAAGGAGAAAGAAGAAAACACTAAGGAAGGAGAAGGACCAAGGAAGAAATTCAGACGTTAATGAAATGAAGGAGACGAGGAAAAGGTACGTAATGTTTAACGAGGATTAAATGAATAAAAGAAGCTAAGGGAACCATGGTTTCGGCTAGGGAATGGCCGAAACCATGGGGTTCCATATTTGATTGAAAGGATTGGCTAAACCGTTGCAAGCCATGAAGGTGGATATCCATTTGAAGATGGAATATGTTTTGGAATAAAAGGTTAAAACCGTTGAATGATCATAGAGTCGGTATCCATTCAAGGAATGGGTAGGTGTTGAGGACCAACAACCAAGGGATTAAATGAAAATATATGGATGACATTATATATGTCAAATGATAAGAAATGAATTTCATAAGGAATTGTAATAGCTCGGATTTTTAAATCAAGAAATATATTGGCTATTATTTATTTTAATTTTTGAAATTAAGAATCTGTGATGAAATGGATGTTAGATGCATCAAAGTTGGGGCAATGGCCCAAGTATGGTCCAATGGACCATGGATTGGATTATTTTCAATTAATTGGGTCAATGATGGTCAATTGGGTCAAATGCCCAATTGGGACCCAATGGGTCAAGATGGATTGAGCATTAGGGTAAATGGGTAAGAAATGGATTTAATTGCGTCATGGGTCCAATCGTGATCAAAGGCATGGGGTCCATCTTATTGGCAAGTGTAGGAGTGGAAATCCAAGTGGCATAGCCAAGTGGGTCCCAACTCCACCTCATCAAGTGAGGTGGCGTGTGGACCAAGACACATGTGGGGCCGACCACCATGGTTGACTTGGTCAACCATGGGTGAGTTTATAGATGAATTAAAGTGAATCAAGGGAAATAAGTGAAATTAAATTATTTTAATTGAATCATCTAAGTTAGATGGAAATAAAATCCATGATTGAGTTGGGAAATGAGTTGCAATTAAAGGGAGTGAGTCAAATAAAAGACCAAAAGATGGAGTGAGTCGAGTGGGTGGTTTCATCTCATGGAAACCACCAAACCACCAAAGGAAACAACTAAGGCAAAACCGTTGGACATGGGGGTGGTGTGTGCCATGTGGAGGGCATGCTCCCCCCTTGGCTAGACAAGAAGCCTAAAATGAGGACATGCAAGACCATACATTGGCCAAAGGAGAGGTGGTGGTTTCATCTCATGGAACCCACCAAATCACCCAAGGAGAGCAAGCCAAAACCATTAGACATAAGGGTGGTATGCAAGACAAGAAGCTTAAAATGAGGACATGCAAGACCATGCATTGGGTAAAAGAGAGGTGGTGGTTTCATCTCAAGGAAACCACCAAACCACCCAAGGAAACCAAGCCAAAACCGTTGGGGAGTAGAGTGGTGTGTGCCATGTGGAGGGCATGCACCCTCTTGTTTGGTCAAAGATCCCATGGGGAAGACTCCACATTGATGAGGGTGGAGTCTAACCCAAGCAAACCCTAGACAAAGATGGAATGGAGATTTTGATCTCATTCATCTCATCTCACTCTCTCTCTCTCCCTCAAGGCCGAACCTCTAAGAGAAAGAAGAAAAAGACTTAGAGAAATTTGGATCTCAAGCTCCTCTCCCTCCCAATCAAGGCCGCCCCTCTCATTGAACAAGAGAAGACTAAGGTTTTCCATTCTCTCCTCCTCTTCCTCTCTCAAACACTCACCAAGGCCGAACCATCTTCTTGGGGGTTTCATCTTAGACCATCTCCCTCTCAAGCTCACACTTTGGTCGAATGTCAAGAAGGAAGGAAGAAGAGGCTAAGGAAGGAGAAGATCGGAGGAGCAAGAAGGAGTGAAAGAAACCGGAGGACTCGCGGAATCGGTAAGTACTTGATAAGATTTTATTAAATGAACATTCCTTTTTTGGATTGGAGAGTTGGCCAAAATATTATGGGCCATGGATTTAAAATCCATCCAAGAAATGAGATGGAAAAGATGGACAAACCCTAATAGGTAAGATAGGC
Organism: Chimonanthus praecox; assembly: GCA_022113865.1. Taxonomy (NCBI): domain Eukaryota; kingdom Viridiplantae; phylum Streptophyta; class Magnoliopsida; order Laurales; family Calycanthaceae; genus Chimonanthus; species Chimonanthus praecox. The sequence goes on from CM039091.1 coordinate 26,083,438, forward strand.
TATGTAAATGATGGAATATTAAGGACACTATGTATATATGGTTTATGTATGCATGCATGGCTAAAAGGGTTAAGGATCATGGTTAGGCCATTGCATGGCGGAACCCTAATATTGTTATGCAAAAGGACCCCATGCATGTTTAAGTAAGAAATGGTGAATGATCAAGGATCATGGTTTGGCCCTTGCATGGCCAAACCCTAGGTTTTATGTATAAGAACCATCAAGGACAAAAGAAGGGTTGGATGATGTTCGGCCATGATGTATGGCCGAACCCCATCAAAGGATATAAACATGGTCACATGATTTTTAAGAGAAAGTGATGAACCATAGGGTTCGGCCAAGTTGTATGGCCGAACTCCATGGAAGGGTATTAATGATTTTAAAAGGTTTTAATTGGAGCAATGTAAATGATTTTAATGGTCTCAAATTGTAACGCCCCGCCCTTTTTCACTCGCTTTCCGAAAATCAGAGTCTATTTTTTTTCTTTATAAATAGAAGAGTGATAGAGAGCGGGACGTCACGACACGAGCTAAGTCCGAACTTCTAAAGTCCGACCCTTAACTGGCCAACCCTACGTGTGCATGGACTAAGTCCATGAAACGGTTCACATGAAATAACTTAAACATGCGGATTAGATCATAACTGCGGATTATCATAGAATCTAATTCTACTCCATTTAGATATCAAAGTAGTCCATGTCTTTAACCATAATTAACTTAATATCCAATACAAACCATTCAAACCATAGCAAAATATCTAAGTTATTCCATGCCCGAATTCTAGCTACTCAAATTACATAGTCTATGAGTAACTTAAACACAATATAACTTAAACAATTCCAAGCTCCTATGCTTGGCTCCTTTCGCGTTCATCGTTCCCTTCATTTCCTGTGTCATCCACTAGGGTAGAAATAGGGCGTTAGACAACGCGCCCAGTAGGTACTCCAAATAGGGTTAACACATGGTTAGTACAAATCATATAGATAATATAACATCAAAATCTTATAAAACAATGCTATGCCATGTATGCAATGAGTCCCACCCATCACAAACACAATATCCTCTTGATGGAATTCTTCTCATCAAGTTATCCCCATAGTTGCCTTACGGACGCCCCGACGGAGTGTGTTCTCCAGATTCTTCTTGATGGATAATACACATCAAGGTCTTCCCACGAATGTCTTACGGACGCCCCGACGGAGCGTGGCCTCCGGTTACCAATCATCCTCCCATGCCATGCATGTGATGCTAATGAGAACACATGCTATTTTAATTTATAAACATAGCATTAAAAAGTTCACATTTGAAACATATCATTTTACAATATACTTCATCAAAATAAGATTAAAACATCATACATTGTAACGCCCCGCCCTTTTTCACCCATTTTCCGAAAATCAGAGTCTATTTTTTTTTTTAAATAGAAGAGTGAGAGAGGGCGCGGACGCCACGACGCGAGTTAAGTCCGAGCTTCTAAAGCCCGACCCTTAACTGGCCAACCCCACGCGTACGAGGAGCTAAGTCCACGAGAACGGTTCACGCGTAAGAAGTAAGCTCGCGGATTATAATTATTGCGGAACATGATAATAGAGTCTATCCTACCGGTTTTTAGATAGAAGGGAAGATACAACATTGAATTTACCAAAATGCCCCTATGTTCATGATTATATCACAAAATGTATCGTCCATAAGTAACGTCCAAAACCATCGCAAGAAATGTAAATTTATACAACCCGACAAGCTAAGTTACTTATAATTACATCTCCAAAATGTAAACATAACATAAACTAGGACTGCGCTTTCCAAGCTCCTAGGCTTGGCCTCCGGTATGTCCACCGCTTCCTGCCTCTCCTGCGTCATCAGCTAGGGTAGAAGTAGGGCGTTAGTCAACGCGCCCAGTAGGACTCCGAGTAGGGCTAGCACATGGATTAGTGATAACACATATACCGATAAAATAACATATAACAAAATACGTATGTGATGAATGCTATGTCATGGGTGCTTATGTCATGTGTCCCACCCATTGTCCGTATGATCATACAATATCCTGTTTCCCCATGTTTGCTTCTCGGTCGCCCCGACGGAGCATGGACTCCGGTTATAGCCCTCAGACTATCCCCATGTCTGATTCTCGGTCGCCCCGACGGAGCATGGACTCCTGTTATAGCCCTCAGGCAATCCCCATGTCTGATTCTCGGTCGCCCCGACGGAGCATGGACTCCGGTTATAGCCCTCAGGCAATCCCCATGTCTGATTCTCGGTCGCCCCGACGGAGCATGGACTCCGGTTTGTTTATTTTTTTCTGCCCATGCCATGCATGAGATGTAGGTGCATTATGCTATGTAGTATATAGATAGACCATAATCGATATACCATACATAGTCATATGATGCATAATATTAAAATATAATCCATGATACTATCATGTAACTCATAAGTTAAAACTCATCATAGTACAAGTCCCATAAATCATAAATTATAATCATAAATCCATAATAAGCCAAGTCAAAGTAATTTAAAACACCATCACATATCCATCGCTTACAAAAAGGTAGGAATCCTACCGAATACCATGTCGCGTTCCGTTACGCTTTCCGTTCGATAATCCGGTCACCGATCGCGTACCGTTTTGCGACGTCCGATACCTTATTACATTTACCGAATTAGTCCATACGTCATCCATGGTTAAGTTCTTAACTAATTATAACCCTAGATCCATTCAATGATCTTTAAATACATTATAAGTTTATCGAAAATAGGCCCTTAACTTAGCCCATTATCCATTGGTTTGATCACATACATAAATCCGATTTGGACCATTTTAGATATTTCCAATTTGCGGCCTAAAACGCAGTAACTAATCGCTTCACTTAACCATTCACAAAATATCCGATTTTTATGTCTAATCCCTATAGGGTTCGGCCATGTACCATGGCCGAACCCATGGTTCTTCAATGTGGCCACTTATTACGGTTTTGCCACTCTCCTTCCATGGTAAATCATCCATTCATTTATGTGCATTCTAAGTCCAAGATTCATTCATACTTAGGTCCATTCAATCATGACCTAACATCATAAAATCAGCCATCTAATATTTAATTTTGAAAAATATTTACTCCCACACCTAATTCCACATTTTGGCCTAAGGTGTGGCCCACATATCATTTTTATAAATCCATCAAATCTAGTATTCTTCTACATTATTTTCCATTTATTAAATCCACTAATCACTACCCTAAGGTTCACCTTTATGGATACCATTTTCAAAGACTAAGTTTTGTTCCAAAATAATCCATCTAAATTTTCATTTCCATTAAAAAGATTACCACACACCATACTTACTCATCTATCCAAATTCCCATTCTTCCATGTTATTTTCCATGCCTAAAAATCTCAAACCATTACCATAGGGTTCGGCCATACACCATGGCCGAACCCATGGTTCATGGCCCACCTTTCTTAGAGCCATTTAAGACCAAAGTTCTATGAATATTTGTCCATGATTTTTTTCTTGTTAAAAATTCCATTTAAAATCATTAATATCATTCATTTGGTCCATTTAAAACTTGTGTCACACATTTTGGAAATCCATTTACAACTATCATTTTCTCCATCATTTTCCATCTTTCTATTCTTATAAAATAATTAACCATCACCATAGTTCCATAAAAAAATTCTAAAACATCATCCATGGATTTCATCATAAAACTTTTTCCAAAAATTTGCCTACCTTTAACCCTTGAAACCCTAACCATTCTCCAAAATTTCAAACCTTAACATCTTAATAAATTCATCACCATTTACCATGGGGTTCGGCCATGCTACATGGCCGAACCCTAAGGTCTATCCAATCCATCAAAATTTCCATTTTCCTATGCTTAATAAAGACTTATAACAATTCCATTTAAAATTTCCATGCTTCCATTTCTTAATCCATTCCTCCATTTTTCATCCATTTCTTATCTTATCTTTTGATGGATCTTAGATCCATGGCCCACAACATTTTTGGCCATGTTTAGTCTAAGAAATGGATTCCACATCCTATCTTTAAAAAAAAACATAAACTCTTGTTTAAGAAATTCTTACCGCACCGATGACTCCTCCGGTCCTTCTTTCTTTTTCCTTAGCCCTTTCTCCTTCTTTCTCTTCTTGATGATCGGCTAGATGAGCTTGATCAATGGTGGGACATGCTTGGATTGGCTAAGGTAAATGAGGTTAGGTTAAGAGAGAAAGAGAGTATGGAGATGAGGGAGAGATCTTCAAGGTTCTTGATCTTGGGGTGGCCCAAGACCTATCTTTTTCTTCTATTTTCCTCCTCTTTCTTTCTAAGTTTTTCTTCTAAGTTTCCTTTCCTCCTCTCTTGCAAGGTGAGGGACGAATTTCATGTGTGTGTGGGGAGATAGAGTCAAAATGGTTAGTTTGACATGAGATGGAGGTGGTTGGAGTGGTCTTCATTCAAGCATTAACTTTCTCAACAACCAAGCATGGGTTGGCTTGACTTTGGTGGTGGTGGTTGAGACCCAACCACCATTCAAGCCCATGGTTTTAATTTGTGTTTTCTTCAGGTGGTTTGTGTTTGTTGGAGTGGTTTTGACCATTTGACCATTTTAATCTTAGGTTGATTAACTTAGATCACCTTGATCCCTTGATTAATTTATTCAATCACTTTCTATTTAATTTAATCCCATTAATTTCCCTCCATGATCCACCCATGGTGGACCAAGTCAACCATGGTGGTCGGCCCCACTATTCCTGGGTCTACACTCCACCTCAATGGGTGAGGTGGAGGTGGGCCCCATTGGCCATGTTGCATTGGTCCATTTATCACCTAACTTAGGTGATTTAAATTTTATTAATTGTATCCCTTTTATTGGATCATCATTGGGCCCATGGCCCAATTTGATTCTTGTCTTACCCCTTTATCTTAGGGCTTAGTTACCTTGGCCCATTGGGTCCCACATGGCTCTTTGACCCAAATTGACCATCTTTGACCCGATTACTTACCATTGACCAATTACATGTATCAATTCCAATTCAAGGTTTATTGGGTAACCATTGGGCCCATGGCCCAATTAGATCCCCTCCTTTTCCACTTACCTTAGGGTTTGAACCGATTTTGATCCATTGGGCCCCACATGGCTATCGGGCCCACTTTGACCATCGTTGACCCGATTAGTCCTCATTGACCCCTTTAATGGATTTCATCCAACCCATGGCCCAATTGGGCCATCCTTGGGCCATTGTCCCAAAATTTGGTCCATTTGGCATTTTATTATATCAAATTTCAAATTAAAATGAATAAATGCCAATATATATATTTATCAAAAATTCGGGTTATTACATACATAATCCATGGTTTCAAAGAGGTAGAATCCTACCAATGACAACTAGTTTGACCTTGCGTTCTTATCCAAAAATCATTCACGATCGTATACCGTTTGTGAGGTCCCGTCACCTTGTTACATATCAACAAGTCAAACTAAAGTCCCATTTGATTTACAATAATGTCCAAATCCATAACACACTTTGTGGGGTTCGGCCATACACCATGGCCGAACCTCACTCACTTGGTTTTAGTGCCTCTCTTGATTTATTAATCATTCATCACCAAGTTAATCATTTAATCCCTTAACATAAATCCATAAACCAACCTTAGTGGGGTTCGGCCGTACAACATGGCCGAACCTCACTCACTTGATTTGGTCCCTCAATGATCTATTACTCTATCACCACTTAGTTAATCACTTAACAATTAATCATCTACCATTGGTAACCACCTAAGTCCATAAAAAACATTCCTCATGGGGTTCGGCCATACACCATGGCCGAACCCATGATCTTTCATTTTCTTGCCTATATTTACAACTTTGCCATTTATACAAATCTATAACCAATAACATAATCCATGAACATAGATGTATATAATTAAATCCTTTATTTCCTTATTCAATCCTCCATTCATTTAAACATGCATAACAACTCTAAATGTTCTTTTAACATGTTCCATCAAATGGTTCATTAAATGGTTCATGGGGTTCGGCCATACACTATGGCCAAACCCATGATATCTTATCTCCATATTTTATCATCATAAGTTCATAAACCAGTCCCTCCATGGCGATGTTTATATCATATCCTTGGGTCTTTATTTACAACTCCACGTCCATACATATGACTTCATTTAAATCTTCCATGATCATCAATACTCTTCCATAGAAAACCTTTTAAAATTATTAACAATCTTCCATGGGGTTCGGCCATACACCATGGCCGAACCCTATGGTTCATAATCTTCTCTTTAAAAAATCAGTCTTCCAAGATTATAATCCTTTGATGGAGTTCCCATACAAACATCCTTTTGAACCCTTTTAAACATTTTAAAATCCTAAACATACATCTATGATTTCCATCTTTCCAATCCATTAAAAATACCCAATGTCTTTCCAGCATGGCCGAACCCTATGGTTCATCCTTTCCATTAAAACACAATATTCATCCCTTAATTTTTCTTCCATGGGGTTCGGCCATGTTGGTTCGTCATTGGTCTTTAGCCATTATAAAATTAGAGTTTGGCCATGCAATGGCCAAACCATGTCCTTGACCCTTGACCCTCTTTTCTTATTTATGAAATTTATCGAGCACTTACCGATTCCGCAGCTCCGCTGGTTTCTTTTTCTCCTTCTTGCTCCTTTCCTTCCTTAGCCTCTTCTTCTTTCCTTCTTGCTCTTTAGTCGAGACTGATCTTGATGAAACCCCTTGGAGTGATTCAGCCAAGAGATATAGTTTGAGAGAGAGAGGAGAAGCTTGGGATAGAAAATACTCCAAGTTCTTGTTTTAAGGGTGATCGGCCTTGTATGAGAGGGAGAGAGAGAGATAAAATTCTCTAAGTGTTCTAGTCTAGAAAAGTGATTCGGCCAAGAAAGGAAGAGGGGGAGAATGACTTGAAACCAAACTCTTTCCTTGGTTAATGAGGGTCGGCCAAAGATGGTGTCCCAAATACTAGCTACTCAAATTACATTGTCCATGAATAAACTTAAATAAAGTGACCATCCTAAATTATCGAAGCTCCTAAACTTGGTTCCGATCTCGTCCTTCGTTCCGTCCATTTCCTATGTCATCATCTAAGGTAGAAGTAGAATGTTAGACAACGAACCCAGTAGGTACTCAGAGTAGGGTCAACACATGGGTTAGTATAAAAATCCAGATATAATACATCATGCCGTACTTGTAAAACATCGTATCCAAAACAGTGTATGATAATAGAGATCCAATCATACAGATAAAAACCAGAAACAGTGCATGATAATAAAGATCATAATCATGTTGATTCAATGCCATGCCATGGGTGTCATATGCCATGAGTCCCACCCATCACCCATATCACAATCACATAGTATCCTCTTGATGGAAAATCCTCATCAAGGTATCCTCACGAATGCCTTACGGACGCCCCGACGGAGCATGGATCTCCAGTTACAAATCAATCATACATCCCTCTTGATGGATAATGCACATCAAGGTACCCTCACGAATGCAATACGTGTGGACGCATGCCCCTTTTCACTACATGCTAGTTGCCGAAAATCAGAGTATATTTTTTTTTTTTTTGAAATAAGAGTGACAAAGAGCACTGGGCGCCACGACGCGAGTTAAACCCGAGCTTCTAAAGCCCGGCCCTTAACTGGCGAACCCTATGTGTGCGTGGAACTACGTCCACGGGAACAGTTCACACGTAGAAAGTAAGCTTGCGGAATATAAACTTAAAGCAGAGTTATAATAGAATCTATCTTACCAATTTTAGATAGCAAGGAAGCTACATCACTTAATTAATAATAATACCTCAAAATTATAATGTCCAAATAAAAGTCCAAACCATAGCAATAGTGTAAGTTATTACAGTCCAACGAGCTAAGTTACTCAAATTACACTTCCAAAATAAACTTAAGTAAATAAACTAGCTCGCTCCTCCTGTAACGCCCCGCCCTTTTCACCCTTCCAAAAATCAGAGTCTAAAAATTTCTTTTGAAAGAAACATAGAGTGAACAAGAGGGGGAGGCGTTACGACTCGAGCTAAGTTCGGACTATCCAAGTCCGACCCTTAACTGGCCACCCATGTGTACATGGACTAAACCATGAAAGATAATACACACATGGAACTAAACAATGACTTGCGGAAAACTAGACTAACTGCGGAATGAAGAAGAAGAGATAGCAAATACAAGTCTTAATTAATAAATAACTTAAACCAACCATCCATTGTCAATGTCATAAACAAACCATAGAAATGTATTAACTTATTACATGTCCACTAAATATAACTCAAACGACAGTAAATAAGAAGTCCTGTTCAACAATCAAGCGTTTTGGCTTGACTCCCCTCCCGGTCATCATCCTTCTCTTTCCCCTTCCTAGTTCCTGCATTACCCTCTAAGGATAGAATTAGGGCGTTAGATCAACACGCCCAATAAGTTCCCCGATCAGGGCTACCACATGGTTAGCATATAAAACATGCATATATATCATAGTACATGATTATCAAAAACATATAAAACCATGGTATGTATGTATGCAAATGTAATGAGCCCCACCCATCACACATACATAGCCATCACTTGACGGGACTCTCACCGTCAAGGTAAATCACAATACACTTTCATTTGTGACTCACACGATAAGGTAATCCACAGTAATCCTCGTTACCTGTGGAAAGACACTTCATCATTGAGTTGTTTCACAGTATTCTTTCATTGGGACTCACATGATAAGGTAATTCACAGTAATCCTCGTTACCTATGGAAAGACACTTCATCATTGAGTTGTTTCACAGTGTTCTTTCATTGGGACTCTCAAGTCAAGGTAACCCATAATCATCACCCCATGTCATGCATGAGATGTCAATGTACATGTATGTCATTTGTAAATACATATCTCATCATTCAAAACCATAGTTGAAACATAATATCAAATACAACATATCTCATAAAAACATGATAAAACCAAATTATAATTGTGGTTACAAGTAGGTAGGAAACCTACTAAAGATTTACTTCAGTGTTCGATCTTTCTTTAGCGTCACCCGGTCACGACTCGCACGTCGTTCAACTTCCGATACCTTGTCCATATAACAATCAGTAAATCATACTATCATTTACTTATTCATTCACATCTAAGACCCAACCACATCTTGTGGGGTTCGGCTATGCCCTTGGCCGAACATCACCAACTTAGAATTTAACCTCCTTTTTCGCTTGGTCAATTCTTAAATACTTAACCCTTTAAACATGTCTTGGTAGGGTTCGGCCATACACCATACCTATGATCATTCCACCTTTGATCATTTCTCCCATATTTACCATTATGCCATTGGTTCCAATACTCAATTATATTCCATTTTAACCTTTAAAACTACCGATCAATTCCATGGAATGGATCCACACCAAAACCTATTGTCATGGTCCATGATCTCTACATTGAAACCTTTTAATTCAATAAAAACATTCCACATAAAATAATCATATGAAGTGGTCCATGGGGTTCCTTTGGTCCAATAACTTTAACCTAGGTATTTAACTTAGGCTACACCCTTTTTCCAAGGTTATTAAATGGTTCAGCCATCCATAGGCTGAGCCAAATCAGTAACCATAAACCCAAGTAAAACCCATACAAACGACCCATAAGGCAGCCCATGGAATGACCCATCGGGTTCGGCCATTTACATGGCCGAACCATATGGCCCTTTTGATGCAATTCTTCCAATGATCTTACATAATTTATCATGCATCTTAGCCATAAAAACAGCAAGGTTAAACCATCCATTGCCGATCCCATACAATTAATTAATTCCATTTTACAATCCTTTAGCAATCTTCACACATGGTATGGTTTTTATCCCCAAAAACCATACCATTTAATCAATTACTTTCATGGGGTTTGGCCATCCAAAGTGGCCGAACTCCATGCTCTAAATTTTCATCCTTTAAACCTCATCATAATACTTTACATCAGTACTTAATTCAGCCACAAAATGACCCAATTAACATATGTAAAAATCACCATAATTTACATGGTTTCTAACTCTCCAAAGCCATAATATTCATCCAATTCTTTCATGGGGTTCGGCCCTCCAAGGTGGCCGAACCCTATCTCTATGACTTGATCCTCATAAACATATTTTTATGTTTCAATAATCATGTAATAAACAATGTATTATCACCGAGTTTAACCATTTAAAAATCATCTAAAAACCAACCCAATTTCATGGGGTTCGGCCATGCTCATTGGCCGAACACTTTGACCTTTGGTTTTGAACCACTTAACCCTTCATCTTAGGTCTGAATTAAACATCCAAATCCATGTTTTAACCTTCTTAAAACATGCATTTTAAATCTAATAAAACATATAATAACAGTCCCAAACTTGTATGGTTTTAATTTCCAAAAACCATCAAAATCAACCAATTATCTTCATGGGGTTCGGCCATCCAAAGTGGCCGAACCCTATGGTCCATTTCCATCATTCTTTGACACCATCTTCCATGGTTTAGACCTATGACAAATTCGGCCATACATGACCAAATTATGTCATCCAAATTCATAACTTAACACTCATATTTAAAACCAAAATCCATAAGAATTCTTACCAAATTTCTCAAGCTTCTTGTCTTGCCTTTGTTCTTTACTTCCTATCCTTCTTTGCCTTCCTTCCTTTGCTGGTTTATGCTTGATCTACTGGTGAAACACCAGCAGCTGGTTCAGCCAAGAAGATGATGTTCTTGAGAGGGGGAGAGGGAGATGATGGAACTCCAAGATTTGTAATGTGCAATCGGCCATATGATGGTTGTTTTCCTTTTGTTAAAACAACTCAAACTATCTCATCACTCCTCATTAATCATTGATAAAAACAAGGAGGTGCTGGGTGCCATTCAAGGCACCCTTGGTGCCAAACGTTGCATCCTCTCAACTCCCCAAGCATCACCTCCCATTTCCCATGTATTTCATTTAAAATCCATCATGAAAATCACCCCAACAAGTCCCCAACGTGTGGGACTTGTTTTGGTGGTTATGACTGAGCCAACCTACTCATATTCCCTCTGAACTCACTGATTTACAGTCCCATTGATTTCCATTTTGATTCACCCAACTCACATGTCCAACTCACCTCATTAATTGGCAATCATTTAATGTATTTGAGTCAACTCATTCTTAATTCAAATTAAATAAAATCAGTTCCACTTAACCTGATTTAACTCACCATTGAACTCATTTGTGGGCCCACACGGTCGGCTGTGGTCAACAAAGTCAACCCGACCCGTTGGGTCCCCCTTTAGCTCCTTCACCCGTTTTTGACTCCATGACCCAATTATGGGTATTTTGGTCATTTGTACTTGGTTTTCACATGTACATCAGGCCTACCCATTTTTACTCCACTTGATTTCCAATCAAATCAGCTTAACCCATTTAATTTAAGCTCACACAACGGTCAAATAATCCATTAAGACCCGTTGGGTCCCATTTGCGCCATTTGACTCATTTAGCCATTTTTGACCCAATTGATGCACATTACCCATCCAATCAAATTTGACATTTATAATGTGTTCATAGGATCTTAGACAACGCGCCCAGTAGGTACTCCGAGTAGGGCCAAGACATGGATTAATGATAACAAAACGCATAGATAATAGTATAGCAAAACCACGAAATCAATGCTATGCCATGGGTGTCATATGTCATGAGTCCCACCCATCATGCACCTCATCATCATACAATGTCCCTCATCAATCATACATAATGTCCCCCTTGATGGAAAACCCTCATCAAGGTATTACAAATCACATAGTACCCCCTTGATGGATGAAGCACATTAAGGTATCCCCATGTGTGTTTATCGGTCGCCCCGACGGAGCATGGACTCCGGTTTCATTTCATCCCTCCCATGCCATGCATGAGATGTAAATGCAATATGTCATATAAAATACAAATCATAGCATTTAAAACCTATCTTAAAACATGTCATTTGATTACCAAAATAAATCAAGGAAAACATCCATAAACACATAATCCATGGCTTACAATAAGGTAGGAATCCTACCAAATACCAACTAGTGTCCCTTTGCATTTCCGTCCATGAATTCGGCCACCAATCGCGTACCGCTTGCGAGGTCCCGTTTACCTTATTACACATCAACAATTAAACCCATGTTTTAATCTTGCCTGAATCCATCATACATGCCTTAGTGGGGTTCGGCCATACCCCATGGCTGAACCTCACTAACTAGGTTTTTGGGTCTTCTTTTAATCCATAGATTTATTTTAATCATGTGAGTCTAAAAACCAGCAACCCTTTGCTTCATTATCTAGCAAACAAGATCATTATTTAAAGCCCCTAAGTCCACAATCATCCCCCATGGGGTTCGGCCATACACCATGGTCAAACCCATGGTTCTTCATTTTTGGCCATATTTACGTTTATGCCACTCCTTCTTCCCATGGTTAATCACTCATTTATTTTTACATCCTTAGGTCTATAACTGATCCATAAACATGGATCCATGATTGATGACATAAAATCATTAAAAATCAGCCATTTACTTAACCTAATTCCCATTCATTAAACACATGCATAACTCCAAACTTAGCCCATAAAATGACTCCTAGAATGGGTCATGGGTTCGGCCATACACCATGGCCGAACCCATGATGTCTTCTCCTCATATTTAAAATCCATTTAAAACTACCAACATTCTTCATCATTTTTTCCATATTTTTCACTCTCAACATCACTAACACACCACCATAGGGTTCAGCCATACACCATGGCCGAACCCATGGTTCATGGTTCATCCTTAGTTGTAAGGTTTAGGACCATAATATCACCAATATTTGTCCATGGTTTCCTTCACTAAAAACCCCTTAAAAATTTACAAACATTTAACCATTCTAAGCCTCAAAATCATTAATACATTACTCCATGGTTTCCATCCTTTAAACCCATGGAGGAAAACTTAGTATCATTCCATGGGGTTCGGCCATGGTGGTAGGTTATATCTCCCAAAAATCAGATTTTCATGCTTTAATCTTTGATAGTTTTCATACAAGAAAACCCTAGGGTTTGGCCATGCAAAGGCCAAACCAATACATCTTGTTCACTCATCATATTCTTGACATGCATGGGGTTCTCTCTACATTTGACCCGTCTTTACCATGCATGCATATATAATCCCATAGATATACATATTGTCCTTATTTGTTCCATTATTAATATCCTACCTTAACCATTAGAGTTTGCCCATTTGCTATCTCATCTCTTGGATGGATTTTAAATCCATAGCCCATGATATTTTGGCCAACATTTAATCCAAGAAAATGGACTCCATGATCTCCTTTTTAACCCTTTAAAAACAAAATCTTGTTTAGGACTACTTACCACTCTCGCGGCTCCTCCGGTTTCCTCTTGCTCCTCTTGATCCTTAGCCCTTCTCCTTCCTTCTTTCTCTTTGATGTTCGGCCACTACATGTGCTTGATCCAATGAAATCTCCAAGGGCTGGTTCGGCCAAAGATTGAGGTAGTTTTGAGAGAGGGAGAGGAGGAGAGAATGGGAAAAAATCTCAAGTCTTGGGTCTTGAAGGTGTGATCGGCCAAGCTTAGGTTCTTCTCTTTTCTTCTAAGTTTCTTTCTCTTCTTTTGGTCTTTGGAAGAGAGGAGAGAACGGTTTGGAGAGGGAGTGAGAGATGGAGAGATGGAAATGAGATGAAACCTTAGTCTTTTCCCATCTCAACTTGGGTTGCTTGGGTTAGACTCCACCCTCATTAAGGTGGAGTCTTCCCCATGAGCCCCTTGACCAAGCTAATGGGTGCATGGCCTTGTATGCCCTTAATCTAAGGCCCATTGTCCCTTAGTCGTGGTGGTTGGGGATGGGATGGAACCACCAACCCACCATGGGCCAATGCATGCCCAAGTTATCCCCCATTTCATGGATCTTGTCTTGGCCATACCACTCTTCCGTGGCCAACGGTTTTCGTGGTCTAAGTTTGGGTGGTTTGGGTGGGTCAAATGAGATGGAAATCACCCATTTGATTCACTTATTTCCTAGTTGACTCACCCCATTTAACTCACCCCATTTACTTAATTAATTTGATTCTTAACTTAGGTCATTTGATTACTTAATTTAATTCCATTTCTTTCCCTTTAATTTCTCCATGAATCCACCCATGGTTGACCAAGTCAACCATGGTGGCCGGCCCCACCAATTCCTTAGCCAACCTGCCACCTCACTTGATGAGGTGGAGGTGGGTCTCACTTGATCATGTCACCTTGGTTTATTCAAGATTAACTTAGGTGATTTTAAATTAGTTAATTCAACTTAATTTACTTTGATCCTCTTTAATTGACCTTTGACTTATCCATGGTTGACCAAGTCAACCATGGTGGTCGGCCCCACCTAAGTCACGGTCCACATGCCACCTCACTTGATGAGGTGGAGGTGGGCCCCACTAGACCATAACACTTGGATAATTTCCAATTTAACTTAGGTGATTCTTAATCACTTCAATCCATTCCATCTAATTGGATCACAATTGGGCCCATGGCCCAATTAAATTCACCTCCTACCCATTTGCCCTAATGCTCAAACCATCTTGACCATTGGGTCCCAAATGTGTATTTGACCCAATTAACCATCCTTGACCCGACTAACCATCATTGACCCATTTACATGAAATTAATCCAACCATGGCCCATTGGACCATACTTGGGCCATTATCCAAATTTTGATCCATTTACCATTCATTCTATCAAAATTCTAAATTTCAACCATTAAAATAAATCATAGCCAATATATGTATTGATTTAAAAATCCGGGCTATTATAATACGGACGCCCCGACGGAGCGTGGGTCTCCGGTTACATTTCATCCCTTCTATGCCATGCATGAGATGCAAATGTCAACATGCTATGTAATAATACAAATCATAGCATTAAAATCCCATCATCCCATCATTAAGACATATCATTTGATACCAAAATAATTCAAGTAAAACATTCACATACACATAATCCATGGTTTGCAATAAGGTAGGAATCCTACCAACGTCCAAATAACGGGTCCTTGTGTTTCCGTCCAAAAATCGATCACCGATCGCGTCAAGCTAATCGTTCACCGTTTGTGAAATCCCTTTACCTTATTACATTTAACGTATACATACATCAATTTCGTGATCCATTTAATTCCATAAAATAACCAAGTCAATTATTCCAATTCATTTAAACCATTCCCTTCATCCTTCCAATTTAACCTAACCATTTGGAAAATCATATAAATATTTCATTTAAAAAATCAGCAGGTTACCTACTGTCCACTGTCCACTGTCCACCAAAGCTCACTTGTGGGGTTCGGCCATACAACATGGCCGAACCTCACTCTTTGGTTTTGACCCCCTTTTTAACCCTTGTTTTAATTTACACAAAATGGGTCCATCACCATCCATCTTTTGATTTATTCATCCAATCACATAAGTTAATCATTTAACAACCTAAGTGCATAAAGATCTCATCTTCATCATACACCTAGGTTCATGAAAAGCCTTTCATGGGGTTCGGCCATACAACATGGCCGAACCCATGGTTCCTTATTTTGTCATTTCCCATCTTAGCCACCATTCATTTCATAATTAATCACCGAACTTATTTACACATAACTTAGGTCCATGAATGAGTTATTAACATAAACTAGATCCATAATAAATTCCTCCATTTTCTTAGTTTGGTCATTCATCCTTTAAACAAGCATAGATCTACTAAGTGATCCATCAAAATAGTTCATGGTGTTCGGCCATACAACATGGCCGAACCCCTGGGCCTTTGCTTCCATTTTTCCATGGTCTAAATACATGTAAATCCATCAATATTTCTCCATCATTTCATCCTTTTAAAAAACCCATTAAAATTAATAACCTATTTCCATCTTCCCATCTCATTCCTTGGATGGATTTTGAATCCATGGCCCATAACATTTTAGCCAACCATTTCCAATCTATATGGAATGTTCCATTTAATCTCTTTTTACTTAATAAAATCTTGTCATGTACCACTTACCGATTCCGCGACTCCTCCGATCTTCTTTCGTTCTTTGGTCTTTTCTTTCTTCCTCCTTGATCTTCAGCCAAAGAGTGGTGCTTGATTAAGATGAAAATCCTAAGAGTGGTTCGGCCAAAGAAGAGGTTTGAGAGAGAGAGAGAGAGGAGAAGACAATGGGAGAAAACTCTAAGTCCTTTTTCTTGTCTTGTGAGGGATCAGCCAAGCTTGAGAGAGGGAGAGAGAGATGAAGCAAAGAACCTCTCTTTGTTGTTCAGTAACGCCCCGCCCTTTTTCACTCATCAAAAATTAGAGTCTATTTTTTTTTAAATAGAAGAGTGAGCGAGAGCGGGACGCCACGATGCGAGCTAAGTCCGAGCTTTCAAAGCCCGACCCTTAACTGGCCAACCATACGTGTGAGTGGACCAAGTCCACTAAGATTGTTCACACGTACTAAGACTATACATGCGGAATATAACATAAATGCGGAAATATAATAGAATAATAATTCTATTCCATTTTAGATAGGCAAGGAGGTCCATCACTTAACAATAATTATCTTACGTTAAAATATCCAAAATTAACATTCCAAACCATAACAAATAATCTACGTTATTATAATCCTGAATGCTAGCTACTCAAAATACATTGTCCATGAGTATCTTAAATAAAACGAAACTAAAACATCCAAGCTCCTAAGCTTGGCTCTGATCTCGTTCATCGTTCCATTCAATTCCTGTGTCATCAACTAAGGTAGATGTAGGGCGTTAGACAACGCGCCCAGTAGGTATTCCAATTAGGGTCAAACACATGGGTTAGTATAAAAATCCAGATATTATACATCATGTCGTATCTGTAAAACATCGTATCCAAAACAGTGTATGATAATACAGATCCAATCATACAGATAAAACCAGAAACAGTGGATGATAATAGAGATCATAATCATGCTGATGCAATGCCATGCCATGGGTGCCATATGCCATGAGTCCCACCCATCAGCCATAGCACAATCACAAAACATCTTCTCGATGGAAAGCTCCTCATCAAGGTATCACAATCACATAGTATCCTTCTTGATGGAAAATGCCTCATCAAGGTATCCTCTTGATGGAAACTCCTCATCAAGCTCACAATTGCCTTACGGAAGCCCCGACGGAGCGTGCACATCAAGGTCTTCCAATCACATTGTATCCCTTTTGATGGAAAAGCCTCACCAAGGTATCACAACTCCATAGTATCCCTCCCATGCCATGCATGAGATGCCAATGCCAACACGCTATGTAATAATACAAATCATAGCATTTAAAATTCCATACTTGAAACATATTGTTTGATAACAAAATAACTTATCAAAATAGGAATTAAAAACATCATACATATGCCATGGTATCAATGGGGTAGAAATCCTACAAATGATCAACTAACGCGTCCTTGCATTTGTCCCGAAACCGATCACCGATCGTACACCGCTTGTGAGGTCCCATTACCTTATTATATATCAATCAATAAAAATGATGATCCATTTGATTTAAGCCATTTCCTCCATCCTTCCAATTTAACTTAACCGTTTGAGAAGGAAAAACATGTAAATATTTCATTTCTAAAATCAGTCAGTTACCCGTTGTCCATTACCCACTGTCCACTGTCCACAGTCCACCGTCCACTGTCCACTGTCCACTAGTGGGGTTTGGCCATATTTTAGGGCTGAAATACGTTTAAGTCCACCAAAAACTTCTCCATGGGGTTCGGCAATACACCATGGTTGAACCCATGGTCCATCACTTTCACCCATTTACATCTTTGCCATTATTCTATCCATGGCTAATTACTTAGCTTATTTACATATGACTTCAGTCCCAAAAATGATCCATACATGATTCCTTAATCCAAAAACATGATCCATGGGGTTCGGCCATACACCATGGCCGAACCCATGATCCTTTAATTTTACCATTTGGCCATTATTTCCTTCCATAGGTAATCACCTAATCTACCTATCCATACTTAAGTCCATAACATAAATCCATGACTAAACATTTCATTCATTTAAACATGCCTAAGTCCATAACTAATCCACAAACATAGAACCATTAATGATTCCTAATCACGCTTAAATCTCTAAATGGCCCATTAAAAATGGTCCATGGGGTTCGGCCATACACCATGTGCAACGCCCTGCCCTTTTTCACTCGCTTTTCGAAAATCAGAGTCTATTTTTTTTTTTTTATAAATAGAAGAGTGATAGAGAGCGGGACGTCAGGACGCGAGCTAAGCCTGAACTTCTAAAGTCTGACCCTTAACTGGCCGACCCATCAAATTTATGCCATGGATGTTAAACCCATCAAATGAGAGGGTGGAAGATGGAGGAAACCCTAAATGGGTAAATTAGGGTTAGGGTAAGAAAATAAATAAAGGGATTATGTGCATTGGGTAATTTATGAAATTAAGAATGGAATTAGGTTATTGGAAGGAAATCATGGGCCATACATGGCCAAACCCCATGGTGGGTGATTAGCTAGTTGATGTAAATAATTAGGGTTTTAAAGGATGGAAAAGATGGATTAATGTGTTAATGAGTTAGGATTTCAAATGAACAAATGTAGTGATCCAAATGGGACTAAGAGTAGTGGTTTAAAAGTGTGATTTAAACCACCTCAAGGAAGGATTTATTTTGGATCTAAATGGTGTAAATAGATCCAAGAAAAAATGGGAAAGGACACCATGGGTTCGGCCATGGTGTATGGCCGAACCCATGGCCCAATTGTGATCCAGTTTGGTGGGTTAAATTGGATGATGAATGGTGTGTGTGTGGCCTCCAACGGATATGAATGAGTAATGGACTCATTGAAATTAAATACATGAGGTAAATCCCATGGGAAGAGTTGATGAATTAGGTATTTTGAACCCATGGCCGTTGGTGAACCATTTAAAGGGTTGAGTATGGGTTTAAATGAATAATGGTGAAATTAATGAAAAGGCTAATTTTAATGATGTTATGACATGGTTCAATGGGTCATTAATGGACCTAAGTTAGGGATCTAAGTCTATGATCAATTATGGATTAAATCATGCATGGATAAACAAGTGTTTAATCATGGAAAATGAGGTAGTGGCAAAACCGTAATTAGTGGCCAAATTCAAGAATTCCATGGAAATTGATAATGGACTTAGGGGATCTAATGTAATAACCTTATAAGTGATTAATAAAGCCTAGGGTGTCCAAATTTTAAGACTTATGGGATTAAAAGGTTTAATAGATGACATGGGACCCACAAAACCTAAGTAGTGACAGTTTTTCATATGGGCTTAGAAATGGTTAAAACTTGAACTGATTTGGAAATTTAATAAGGTATTGGATATCGCGGGCAGTACGCATGACGGTAGCCGGACTATCGGACGAAAACGAAACGAAGACGCTAGTCGGTATTCGGTAGGATTGTAACCTTTTTGTAAGCCATGGATTGAGTGATGGTTGCTTTGAATTATCTTGGAAATTATATGGGTTGTTTTAATATTGGTTTTGAATTATGTATTATGTAGGGGTTTTTACTTGATTTACTCTGGTAAGCATATAATTGGTTTAAAACGGGCTTTTAAAGCTATGATATGTTTATTGAGGCTTTACTTGATCTACTTTTGATAATCAAGTCATATGTTTGATTGATGGGATTTTTAAATGTCATGGTTGTTATTATATTCATTACATAGCATATGGCACCTATATCTCATGCATGGCATGGGAGGGATATGGCAGGGGAAGGATGAAATGAAACCGGAATCCATGCTCCGTCGGGGCGACCGAGAACAGGCATGGGGACACCTTGACGAGGCTTTGCCGTCAAGGGGGATTTTTTACGATTGGATCATATCTTGATGAGGTTTTTCCATCAAGAGGGTCACGACACGATGATGGTATGGATTATATTTTGAACATTATGCATGGATGAAAAAGGGGCATTGTACAATGATGATGAGATTGATGGGTGGGATTCATGACATAAAACACCCATTGCATTACATTGTACCAAATGGCATGATTTTGATATAATATTTTGATATGCTTTGCTATCACTAATCCATGTGTTAGCCCTACTCGGAGTCCTACGGGCTCGTTGTCTAACGCCCTACTTCTACCCTAGCTGATGACGCAGGAGGTGGCGAAGCGGAAGGACGAGACGGGAGCCAAGATAAGGAGCTTGGAAAGGAATGCTAGATAGTTACTAATCTTTATTTTGGATAATGTAATTTGAAATAGTTTAGCTTGTCGGAAATGTAATATTTTAGACTTATTGCTATGCTTTGAATTTAGTGGTAAACATATGAAGTTATGGCATTTTGGTAATTAAATGATGAAATCTTCCTTGCTATCTAGAAAAGAAAATTTGGTAGGATAGTCGGTAATGTCTTTCGCATTTAATGTAACTTTTTGTGAGCTTTCTTCTACGGGTAAACTATTCTCTGTGGACTCCGTTCCACGCACCCGTAGGGTTGGCCAGTTAAGGGCCGGGCTTTAGAAGCTCGGACTTAACTCGCGTCGTGACGTCCGCGCCCTTTGTCACTTTAAAAAAAAAATAGACTCTGATTTCGGTGAAAAGGGGCGGGCGTTACACACCATTCCAACGTGTAACCCTTGAAGGTGTCTTTTGAAACAACAAAACTCTTCATCTTCCTCATTAAAGCTTCCTTTGGAGTTTCATCCCATGAGGTGAAACTCCCACCATTCCAACGTGTAACCCTTGAAGGTGTCTTTTGAAACAACAAACTCTTCATCTTCCTCATTAAAGCTTCCTTTGGCATTTCATCCCATGAGATGAAACTCCCACCATTCCAACGTGTAACCCTTGAAGGTGTCTTTTGAAACAACAAACTCTTCATCTTCCCACTCCACTCACTTAAGATGAAAGTCCCATTAATTTCTCATCCAACTCACCATAACTCAATTATTTTTAATTCTTTTAAATTCAAAACTTGTACTCATTCATTAACTCAATTGAACTTAATCCACTTTGATTCAGCCACACCTTAATCACATTTGAATTCATATGGTGGTCGGCCAAGTCAACCATGACCCATTGGATCCCAATTGGGCATTTGACCCAATTGACAACCTTGACCCAATTAAATAAATCTTACCCATTTATTTCAATTGAACCTTATCCATAATCCGTTGGGTCTTAATTGGGCAATTGACCCAACACCTTACCCATCTAAGGTCCGGCAACCGCTCACAATCGTATACACCTTGTGAGGTCCCGTTACCTTATAATATATCAATCAATTAAAATCATGCCCCATTTGATTTACAATTATGTCCAAGTCCATAAACCCATAAATCATTCCCCATGGGGTTCGACCATACACCATGGCCGAACCCATGGTCTATCATTTCCTCATATTTACAATATTGCGATCCATGGATATCATTCCATTATTCTCACCCTTCATACATTAAAATCATATAACATTCCCCATGGGGTTCGGCCACACACCATGGCTGAACCCATGGTTCATTAATTCACTTATTTACCTTTTTACCATTTCCTTCATCACCTTAGATTTAGGTCCAAAATTGATCCATTACATAAATTCATGATTGGTTCATAATTCATAAAATGAAACCCTTATAATTCCCTTCATCCCTTGGTTTGGTAAACCATTCATTTAAATTATACAAAGGCCCACAAATGGCCCATTAACAAGTTCATGGGGTTTGGCCATACACCATGGTCGAACCCATGATCTTTCATTTTTAGCCGATATTACAAAATTGTCATTACCTCTATCATCTTATGTTTAGGTTCCAACACATAAGTCCATTCATTTATTTACTCATATTAAATCCATAATATTGGTTCATATAATTGATTCATGGGGTTCGGCCAAACACCATGGCCGAACCCTATGATGTCTAACTTTCCAATTATATCAATTACCATCCTTGAATCCATAAATCAAGGTTCCTTCCTTTTTGATGTCCATCATTAACACCTTTCTAAATTAATCACCATCTTCCACGGGGTTCGGCTATACACCATGGCTGAACCCTATGGTTCCTAATCTTCTCTTAAAAATCATTCATCCAATATAAATTCCTTAAGACCTTTCCATGGTTTTTATGATCTAATTGCATTTAAAAACCATCAACCATACATCCATTTAAAATAAATCATGTCCTTCCATGGGGTTCGGCCATACAACATGGCCGAATCCTATGGTTCATCATTCCATTAAAATTACTATATTCATCTCCCAATTTTCTTCCATGGGGTTCGGCCATCCACCATGGCCGAACCCTATGGTTCCTTTCTTTAAACAAAATTATCAAACTACTTACCGGTTCCTCGACTCCTCCGATTTTCCTTTGCTCCGACTAGTTCTTCCAATTCTTTTCTTCCTTCTACTTGATCTTTCACACTTGCTGGTTGCCTCCTCCTTCTCTGAATAATGTCGAGACTGATCTTTGATGAAAACCCCTTGAATGTGTATGTTGTGCGCCCCTTTCCTATTATGCTACCTCTCTTTGAATGAGCGTCTTTCAGCACTATTTTTTCTTGCTCGGTGTAACGTCCCGCCCTTTTCCACCCTTCCGAAAATCAGAGTCTAATTTTTTTTTTTTATATAAATAAGTAAAGTGGAAGAGAGCGGGGAGACGTCACGACGCGAGCTAAGTCCGGACTTCCAAAGCCCGACCCTTAACTGGCCACCCATGTGTGCATGGACTAAGCCCATGAAAACCGATCCACACATGGTACTAAGTAAAACTTACGGAATATACATAACTGAATTGCGGAATAAGATGTTTAGATAGCAATGTACAAGTCATCTATCCAAAATTACTTAAATCCGATAACCATCATCAAAACTATTCACCAACCATAATAATGTTACTAAGTTAATACATGTCCATATAAAAGTATCCAAATGTCAATAAATAATTCCATTCCATATCCAAACTTCTATGCTTGGCTTCCTTCGCGATCCTCGACCTTCTCTTTTCCTTTTCCTGCGTCATCAACTAGGGTAGAAGTAGGGCGTTAGACAACGCGCCCATTAGGTATTCCGATTAGGGCTAACACATGGGTTAGTATATAAATTCCAGATATAATATACCATATCATACTTATAAAACATCGTATCAAAATCATGTATGATAACAGAGATCCAATCATATAGATAAAAACAAGTAAACTTGCATGATAAAAAAGATCATATGATGCCGATTCAATGCCATGTCATGCTAGCATATGTCTTATGCAATGAGTCCCACCCATCACATACATATAATCTATTGATAGTATTCTCATCTCTTGATAGTATTCACCACATCAAATTACTCATTCTCTTCATCAAATCACTCATTCTCTTCATCAAATTACTCATTTTCTTCATCAAATTACTCCGCACGACTTACGAACGCCCCGACGGAGCGTGGGTCTCCAGTTAAAGTATCCTCCTGGTGGGACTCTCACCACCTAAGGAGGCCCCATAGTTGTATCACGGACATTCCGACGAAGTGTGAGCTCCGGTTGCATAACATCCCTCCCCCCCACCCATGCCATGCATGCGATGCAAATGCCAACATGCTACAGAATATTACAAAACATAGCATGAAAATCCCATAATTGCAACATGTGGTTTGATACTAAAATAACTTATCAAATATGAAATAAAATCATCAAAAGTACATAGTACATATCCATGGTTTCAATGATGTCAGAATCCTACCAAAAGACCGCGCAAGTGGCCTTTGCTTCTTAATCTGTCACCTGTTCACGACTTGTGCACCGTTCAAGTCCCGTTACCTTGTTTATATAACAGCGAGTCATCACATATCCTTTTGATTTCTAATTAAGTTTAAATCCCAAAAACCACCTTGTGGGGTTCGGCCATACCCCTGGCCGAACCTCACCCACTTTGGATTTGATCTTCCTTTTCATTTGATCACTACTATCCATATAACTTACATAAACACCTTATATTAAATAATATACCTTAGTAGGGTTTGGCCATACAGCATGGCCGAACCATACCACTTTGGTTTGACCCCTCTTTCAAGTCCTTTAATCCTTCATTCCATTATAACTTCTATTTACGGTTTTGCCACTAACTAACCCTTGTTTAATTTTGCTAACCACCATCATCCAAAACAAATCCACCTTAGTGGGGTTCGGCCATACAGCATGGCCGAACCTCACCAACCCAAATTTGGTCTTTTTGAATCCTTTATTCATAAGATTACTTACCAATTCTTCCATCTAATCATATATCCCTTAACCCTTCATAATTGTCATTCTATGGGGTTCGGCCCTATGCATGGCCGAACCCTATATTTCCTTTTATCCATTAAAATCTTTAACCATTTAAAACCTTTTAAAAACACACACCATACTTAGTACTTGGTGGGGTTCGGCCATACCCATGGCCGAACTTCACACCTTTGGTTTTGGTGCTCCATTTGCCATTCTTGTTGATGAACAATAAACATCTAAGTCCATCATTCTTTCATCTATGTTTACCTTTTAAAACATCATAAAAAATCATTAACAAATTGAATATACATATACTTCAATCCAAATACCCATACAAGGGTCCATGGGGTTCGGCCATACACATGGCCGAACCCTATGGTTCTCTTGACTCAAACATTCCATCCTTTGTGCATGGTTCATACCCCATATTTTAGCCATAATCATAGTATGGTTCAGCCATCCAATGGCCAACCCAAAACATACAACTTATCTCTAATTAAAACATCTAAAAATCTCCATAATATTACATGGTTTTTAACTTTCAAAAACCATCAAAATAGCCCAATCACTTCATGGGGTTCGGCCATCCAAAGTGGCCGAACCCTATGATCCACTTTTTATCCTTTTTAAACAGCTCTATCCAAGGTTTAAACCCTTGATGGATTCGGCCATACCATGGCCAAATCATGCTCCCTTTTACCAATTTATTTAACTAATTTTTTATGAAACACTTACCAATCCTCTTAGCCTCTTTTCTTGCCTTTTGATCCTTGCTTCCTTCCTTCTTGCTCCCTTAGTCCCTTAGCCGATTATGTGCTTGATCAATGGTGAAAACACCAAAGGCTGGTTCGGCCAAGGAGGTAGGTTTTTTAGAGAGAGGGAGAGATGAAAGCTCCAAGCCTTTTGCAATGTAAAATTCGGCCAAAGAGTGTTGTTTACCTCTTTTGTATATCAGCCCCTTAAACCACTCATTTACCCTCATGATTATTTGTTTAACAAGGAGTCTCATGACTTAACTATGGGACACTTGGCCTAAGCTTAGGCAATCCTTCCATCTCCCCATGTTGGGTCTTGGGTTTCCATTATGAGATGGAAACCCTCCAAGCTCCCAATGAAATTCTATCTCATTGTACATTGTGTAATCCCACCAAACAGCCCACAAACATTGAAGTTTCAACATGGGATACCACTCCAATGTGTATGGCTTGGCTTGGTCTTTGAAATCAACACAACTCCTCATCTTCCTCCTTTATGATGGAGCACTCCCAATGTGTGGTACTTTGGGTTTCCATTATGAGATGGAAACCCTCCAAGCTCCCAAAGCAAGCTTATCTCATTGTAGATTGTGCACTCCCACCAAACAGCCCACAAACATTGAAGTTTCAACATGGGATACCACTCCAACGTGTATGACATTACTTGTCTTTGAAACTGTAATGGCCCGAAATTTTTAAATCAATAAATATGTGGCTATTATTTATTTTCAATGGTAGAAATTGGAAATTTGATGGAATAAATGGTGAATGGATCAAAATATGGACAAAGGCCCAAGTATGGCCCAATGGACTATGGATTGGATTTAAATTCATTTAAAGGGTCAATGATGGTCAATTGGGCCAAGGATGGTCAAATTGGGCCCAATACCCATTTGGGACCCAATGAATCAAGATGATGTAAACTCTAAGGTAAATGGATAAGAGGAAAATGTAATTGGGCCATGGGCCCAATGGTGATCCAACTAGTTGGAATGGATTTAATTAAATCTAAATCACCTAAGTTGGTGATGGAATGACCAAGGTGATATGGCCGATGGGGACCCACCTCCACCTCACCAAGTGAGGTGGCGTGTGGACCAAGGATTGGTGGGGCCAGCCACCATGGGTGAATTGATCAACCATGGGTGGAATAATGGAATTAGGTTAAGTGGGAATTAATTAACCTAAGGTAATTAGCTAGTTAATTAAATGATTAAACTATCCAAAAGGTGGTCAAAGGGGTCAAAAGATGGGAGACCAAAACCATCTCATCTTTAACACCAAAAACGTTGGCTAGTGGTGGTTTATTCCAACCACCACCATTAAAGCATAAAAAGATCTCATTTGGTTGGTGGAGAAATTAAATGGTGGAGTGTAGGTCACTCCACCAAATGAGATGAACCTTATCTCTTTTCCTCATCTTTTTTCATCGAGCTCTTTCATTCTCTCCCTCTCTTCA
Organism: Chimonanthus praecox; assembly: GCA_022113865.1. Lineage (NCBI taxonomy): Eukaryota > Viridiplantae > Streptophyta > Magnoliopsida > Laurales > Calycanthaceae > Chimonanthus > Chimonanthus praecox. The sequence goes on from CM039091.1 coordinate 26,109,971, forward strand.
TCTCTCTCAAAACCGTCCCACACCAAGGAAAGAAGGAAGAAGAGAGCTAAGGAGAAAAGAAGAAGAAGACTTAGAAGAAGAGAAGAAATAACTCAAAGCATAAGACACCACTCCAAGACCAAGACCTTAGGGTAATTCTCTCCATCTTCTCCTCCCTTCCCTCTCTCAAACACGCCCCATCTTAGCCGACCCAAGCATTGGAGTTTTACCATTGATCAAGCATCTTAGCCGACCAATCAAATAGAAGAAGAAGAGAAAGGGCTAAGGAAATCAAGAGGAGAAAGAAAAGCCGGAGGAGTCGTCGGATTGTAAGTAATTCTTGAACAAGAATTTTACATTTTAAGGGTTAAGAGGTAATTATGGAACCTATTTCTTGGATTGGTTGGTGGCCAAATTGTCATGGGCCTTGGATCTCAAATCCATCTAATGAAAGGTGGAAGAATGGGCAAACCCTAAATGGGTAAATTAGGTTAAAAAAATAAATAAATAAAGGAGGCACTAAGGACATTATGTATTTAAATTAATTAAGCATGGATGTATGTGGAGTTTTGAAGGATGCATTAAGGATTTTATGTATTAAAATTTACTTAAGCATGGTAGGTGATTAAATGATTTTATTAGGGTCTTAAAGAATGAAAGCCATGGAGGATAATTTATGATTTTTAAGATTTTAATAATTAAATGTTGGTAATTTCAAAGGGGTTTAAATGAGGAAATGCATGGGAGATGTGAATGATGTTGATGGCCCCAAAAGGCATGAATGAATGATGGACCATGAACTTATGGTGATGGTGTTAGAATTTTAATGGGATTAGAGAAAGGAGGCTATGTTAAGTGGTTAATGATTTTTAAAGTTTTAAATGAAAGAATGGTAGAAATTTTGAAAGGGGTTTTTAAATGAAGGAATCCATGGATGAAGGTTAAGGTTTTTTTTTATGGTCTTAAATGTCACCAATGAATGATGAACCCTATGGTGATGTATTATAATAATTTTGGGTGTAAAATTATGGGAATTGATGGAGATGATTGATAAATTTTAAATGGACTTTAAGCATTATAAATAAGGCTTTAAAAAATAAAACCATGGACCATGGGTTCGGTCATGGTGTATGGCCGAACCCCATGGGGTGATTTTGATGGTTTAGGTATTTTGGAAACCATGGAAACAATGGGGAATAAGGCATGATTAAATGGGTCATTAATGGACTCAAAAAATGTACCAAGTGATGATCAAAGTTGATAATTTAAATGCATGATGTAAACCCTTTCATGGTGGAGCTTATGGTGGAGCGAAATGATGTATATAGACCCAAGTAAAAATGGGGAAAGAGACATCATGGGTTCGGCCATGGTGTATGGTCGAACCCATGACTCATTTGTAGGTCAATTGATGGGTTAAGTTGAACTTATGTGTGTGTTTAAATTAATGGGGATAGGGCTAAATTGAAGGGACTGATTTTAATTATTCCATGATATGATTGGTGAGTCATTGAGGGATATAAGTTTATGGATCAAAAATGTGGTAAATGACCCAATTGTGAACCAATTGAAGGGCTAAAATTTAGGTCTATATATATATATATATATATATATATGCTTTAATTAGTGGAAAATTAGGTAAGTTAAGGACTGATTTGTTAATAAACATATCATGGTTGATGGAACGTTAATGGATCCAAGATTATGGATCAATTATGGGCTAAGTACGGGGTTTTGTATGTGTTTAAGTGAATAAGGATTAGGTTAATTAAATGGCTAATTTTAATGATCATATGACATGGTTGATGGGTCATTAAATCTAAGATAGGGATCATTAAATCTATTTGTGAAGTTTGTGATCAGTTATGGACTTAATTGTGCATGGATGAATGAGTGATTAGTCATGGAAAAGAGGTAGTGGCAACACCGTAAATATTGGCCAAAATGAAGAACCATGGGTTCGGCCATGGTACCATGGCCGAACCCCATGGGGGATGATCATGGACCTGAATGTGTTTAAAGATGACCTTATGTATGGTTAAATGAAGCCTAGGGTGGCTGGTTTTTAGACTCATGGAATTTAAATATTTGATAGATTAAATGGGACCCACAGAACTACATAGTGAGGTTCGGCCATGGTATATGGCCGAACCCCACTAAGGCTTGGATAATGGACTTAAATATGATAAAACATGGACTGATTATTAATATGTAATAAGGTACCGGACATCGCAAATGGTGCGCGATCGGCGACCGGATTTATCGGACGGAAACGAAAAAAGACGTTAGTCGGTATTTGGTAGGATTCCTACCTTTTTGTAACCCATGGATTATGTGTTATGTATGGGTTTTTCCTTGATTTATTTTGGTAAGCATATAATTGTTTTAAGCTGGGTTTTAAGGCTATGATGTGTATATTGATGCCTTGCTTGATCTATTTTTGATAATCAATTATATGTTTTATTGATGGGATTTTAAATGCCATGGTTTGTGCTATCATATATATTACATGGAATATGGCATCCACATCTCATGCATGACATGGAAGGGATATGGCGTGGGAAGGATGAAAATAAAGAAACCGGAGTCCATGCTCCGTCGGGGCGACCGAGAAGCAAACATGGGGACACCTTGATGAGGTTTTTCCGTCAAGGGGGATGATGTGTGACTGTTTATATCTTGACGAGGTTTTGCCGTCAAGGGGGATGATTTGTGATTGTTTATATCTTGACAAGGTTTTGCCGTCAAGGGGTATGATTTGTGATTATTTATATCTTGACGAGGTTTTGCCGTCAAGGGGGATGATGATTGACTGTTTATATCTTGACGAGGTTTTGCCGTCAAAGGGGATGATTTGTGATTGTTTATATCTTGACGAGGTTTTGCCATCAAGGGGGATGATGTGTGACTGTTTATATCTTGACGAGGTTTTGCCGTCAAGGGGATGATTTGTGATTGTGTATATCTTGACGAGGTTTTTCCGTCAAGGGGGATGCTTTGTCATTGTTTATATCTTGACGAGGTTTTACCGCCAAGGGGCATGATGTGTGACTGTTTATATCTTGACGAGGTTTTTGCCGCCAAGGGAGATGATTTGTGATCGTTTATATCTTGACGAGGTCTTTCCGTCAAGGGGGATATGGCATCATGATGGTATGGATGATGGGTGGGACACATGACATAAAACACCCATGGCATGGCATTCATTTTATGGTTTTCATTATATTATACCTATGTGCTTGTTATCACTAATCCATGTGTTAGCCCTACTCGGAGTCCTACTGGGCTCGTTGTCTAACGCCCTACTTCTACCCTAGCTGATGATGCATGAGATGGCAGATACGATGGATGAGACGGAGGCCAAGCTTAGGAGTTTGGGAAGGCGGACTACTTAGTTTATTTAATTTATTTTGGAAATGTAATTTGAATATCTTAGCTCATTGGAATGTAATAATTTAGATTACTCACTGTGGTTTGGATTTTATTTTGGACACTATCATTTTGAAGTAATTTAGTAATTTAAATGATGTAATCTTCCCTGCTATCTAGAAATTGTTAGGATAGTCTCTATTATATTTCCGCACTTAGTTTAATATTCCGCAAGCTTTCCTCTACGTGTGAACCGTTCTTCGTGGACTTAGTTTCCATGCACACGTAGGGTTGGCCAGTTAAGGGCCGGGCTTTAGAAGCTCGGACTTAACTCGCGTCGTGACGTCCGGGCCCTTTGTCACTTGTTATTTAAAAAAAAAAAAATAGACTCTGATTTTCGGTGAAAAGGGGCGGGCGTTACAGAAACAAGTTCAACCCCCTCATCTCCTCACTTGACTCACTTGTGATGAGGGTCTCCATATCTTCCAACCTCACTCAATCAACTCAATTCAGCTCAACTCACTTATCTCAACTCAACTTAATTAATTTAATTCATTTGAACTCATTTTCCACTTAACTCACTTCCCACTTGACTCAAGTAAACTTATGAATCAACTCAACACAATTTAACTCAACCTTTGAGCTCACCCATGGTTAACTTGGTCAAGCTCGACCCATTGGGTCCCATTTCAACTCCTTGACCCAATTAGGTGCCATGACCCATTTAAATGACAATTATCCATTTAAATGTGGTTTACCCAATTGCACATAGCTTACCCATTTATCCTCCATTGAACTCCCATTCAATTCAGGCTAACCCAATTAAACTTGAGTTTACCCAATGGTCAAACAAGTCCACCACGACCCATTGGGTCCCAATTGGGTAGTTGACCCATTTAATCACACATAACCAATTATTTCCAACCTGAATTCTATCCTTGATCCATTGGATCATAATTGGACTATTGACCCAATTCTTAGCCATTTATTTCCATTGATCCACATCTACCATCCGTTGGGCAATTGACCCAACATTTACCCATCTAAGGTTCATATCTTTTTAATTCACCATCTCAACGGCAATTTCCGTAAATATCCCTAGCTTGAAAATATGGGGTGTTACAATACAACCCTGTTTTTAAAATTTTCGTCCCGAAAATCGAGTGAAGTAGGGTTTCAAACGATTTACATAAATAGCTTAGAGTGAGCTATTCTCATTTCCGATTTCAAGTTTCCAAATGGCTTCTTCATTACCATGTCGGTCCATACCACTTTGATAAATTGAATCGCTGGGTTCTGTAACACCTTTTGTTCTGTCTCACGTTATATCTTTTTCTCGTGAGCCATTTGTGATCTCACGTAGATCAATCTACTCTGTTTCACTTTACCTGCTCTCATGATATTTTCCATTGAATAGATCTCCAAAATTAAGCATATCTCCATTTGCACACAAGTCACTATGTGACTACCACCTTTTGATCAAATCTTTTACGATGCTAATACCCGGCATCAATCCAAACTACCATGGGAACCATCATCCACGGTTATATACATCCATCCCTAGTATCACTCTATTAGTGCGTATCGTCTATCCCTGGTTAATACTCATCCATGAATATAACCCTCCTATGGGTATAATCCATTCATGGAAGTAATTCATCCTTGAGCATCTCATCCACCAGTGGGTATCATCTATCCATGATTAATATCCTTCCATGAATATAACCCTCCTTCTGGGTATAATCCATTCATGGAAGTAATCCATCTTTCATTATAATTAATTCAGGCACATCTCAATAAAATCAAGTGACCTTGTCACCTACATCTCAGTGCCAAAATCCTCATAAACTCTTAAATTTGCATACTTTATATTTATATACAAAAATCATTCATATTTCGTCATAGCATAAGGGTTAGTAGGTTAAAACAAACGCTTCAAAGAACAAAATGCACCCACAACCCTTACAAAATATCCCCTTTTCTTAATTTTTCTTACTACTTCTTAGCCTAATCCCCCGTAGGAGACCCTTGAATTACCACATGTTCTACTGTCTCTAGAGGAGAAGTCAAAGTATTCAGTCGATCAGATTCTAGTGACTGAGCTGGTTGAGCCGGACTAAGGAGAGAACCCCTGAAGTGAGGAGATCTTTTGTTCTGTGGACGCTCTCTTTTGAAATGGCCCTGCTGACCACATCGGAAACAGGAACGAGGAGATCTACCATTCTGTGGACAATCTCTTTTGAAATGGCCCTGCCGACCACATCGGAAATAGGAACTAGGAGATCTACCATTCTGTGGACAATCTCTTTTGTAATGGCCCTGCCAACCACATTGGAAACAGGAACTTCCAGTGGAACCAGTAAAGGCTGAAGATCTCCACAAGTAAGATCTTAATCTTTTGCGAGAGCAAAAAGTATTTCCCCCACCCCGACCTTTTCGGTCCTGTGTTTTATTGGGGTTTGTGTCTCCATTTCCACTCACGAGTTGCTGTAGAACGGAAGTGACCACCATCTGTACTAGGTTCCGTAATTCAGGAGGTACTTCAGGAATGTTCGCACTGTCCTGACCCCCTCCGTTATGTCCTTCTTCCTTTTTGTTGGTGCTGTTGCATTTGTTCTTCCTTTGGAGGCATTTCCTAAGTCATGGAAACATCGGTTGGCTTAGCTTCTATGTAAAGTTTTGTGTTCTTCATAGTTTAGGGAAATTGCCAAATAAGCACTCTTTGTATTTCTTTGTTTTGGGGGAAACTTCCTAAGTATCAAGTATCCTTTCTCAATTTGGGGAAATCCTGATGTTCTCCTGTTCTCGGGAAAAACCTCCCTAAGTATCATGTATCACTTCTCAGTTTGGGGATATTGCCAAATCATCACTCTTTGTTTTCCTTTGTTTTTTTGGGGAAATTTCTAAATTCCTGTTGTTTGTTTCTCAATTTGGGGATATCGGGGAAGTGTATCCTATTTTGCTATGTTTGATATATCCACTTATGATGACTGTACTTGCTTTGCTATCTTTCACTGTTGTTCTCAAATTGATTGTTCAGTCTGAGTCTATCGAAGTAAATTAATCCGTCCCCCTAGTCAACGGACTCCGAAGAGTCGGTCAGTTGGGATTCTTATCTGTCAGTGAGACATGAAACCGTCTTAATCTTACTTCGAAGATTCAACTTCCCGTTTAGCTCTGATACCAACTGTAACGCCCCGCCCTTTTCCACCCTTCTGAAAATCAGAGTCTAATTTTTTATTTTTTATTTATAAATAAGTAAAGTGGAAGAGAGCGGGGAGCATCACGACGCGAGCTAAGTCTGGACTCCCAAAGTCCGACCTTTAACTGGCCACCCATGTGTGCAGGGACTAAGCCCATGAAAACCAATCCACACATGGAACTAAGTAAAACTTGCGGAATATACATAACTGAATTGCGGAATAAGCTGTTTAGATAGCAAATACAAGTCACAATTACTTTAAACTAAACATTCATTCAAACTAAATCAAACCATATCAATATTCTAAGTTATTACATATCCTTGCAAGCATAAACAAAATATCCATATAAAAATTTCATTCAGACACCCAAGCTCCTATGCTTGGCTTCCTTCGCGATCCTCGGCTTTTCCCTTTCCTTTTCCTGCATCATCCACTAGGGTAGAAGTAGGGCGTTAGTGTAACACCTTGGAATTTTATATTACTTATATTCATGAAATTTGCCATTTATTGGATAAGGTTACATTTGGAATAATTGGGTAAGATATATTCAATTGGGTCAAAATTGCTAATTGGGTCAAAATGTCCAATTGGGACCCATTGGGGCGTGTTTGACTTGGTTGACCACTAAGTGAGTTGAGCTAAATTAAATGAGTTGAGTCATACGATTTATATTTCAAATTCAAATAACGAGACGTACGGCTTATATTTCAAATTCAAATAACGAGACGTACGGTTTGTATTTTAAATTCAAATTCAAATAACGAGACGTACGGTTTGTATTTCAAATTCGAATTCAAATAACGAGACGTACGGTTTATATCTCAAATTCAAATTCAAACGACGGGACGTACGATTGATATTTCAAATCGAAATTCAAACAAAAGAAAGGACGGTTTACATTTTGAATGTAAAGGGATGGACGGCTCCATGTTTAAAATTTAAATGAAGGAGATGGATTCAATGTTTGAAATTCAAGTAAACGGAATAGGTTTGAAGTTCAAATTCAAAGGCAAGAATATACGTTAGAAAGATGAGGGAGGTTTAAAGTTTAAATTCAAACAAATGAGTTGGGTTTAATATTCGAATTTCAAGCAAATGAAATACATTTGAAATTCAAATGGAAGGGATGGTCTTACTATTGGAAATTCAAACAAAGGAAATGGAAGAGTTATAATTGATACACGTTGGGCTGGTTTTAAAAATTTGAAATTCAAGATAATGGAGATGGATTGGCTTATTTCAAAATCAATCCAAGGATGCTCATGGAGGGATAATGAGATAGTTTTACATTTAAAATTTTCAAATTCAAATGGCTCACACGTTGGAGTCTTGAGAATTTTATCTCATGTAAAGATAGGAAAGATAACCCCAATTGGCCATCTCTCCCTCACACTCTACCTAGGACGGCCAGCAATGTAAGAGAAAAGATCAAACACTTGGAGAAGTTCTCATTCCATTTTCTTGCTCTCTTGGACGTCCCTCTCAAAGACTTGGAGTAATTTTATCATCTCAAGGTTTTCTATCTCTCTCAAATCTATACCCTAGCCGAACTACCTCAAGGACTGGAACAAGATCAATCTCAGTTAAAGGAGAAGTAGAAAGGACTAAGAAAGGAACGGAAGAGCAAACCGGAGCAGAGACCAAATTGGTGGAGTCGCGGAAACGGTAAGTGTTCTACAATTTTTAGTTAGTAAGACAACCAAAGAAGCATGATTAGTTCCTTGAATATCCAAATCTTAAAAAGGGATGTACAAAATCATTAAGTATGAAAAGGAGGTGATTAGGTTTGGTCATGATGATTGGCCAAACCCATCAAAGAATATGATCATGGCTAGGATGTTCAAAGGAAGAGGTAATGGAACCATAGGGTTCAGCCATGACTATGGCCGAACCCCATGGAAGAAAATGAATGGTTAATGTTGTTTAAAAGGAGTAGGAATTGGACCATAGGGTTCGGCCACCATGGATGGCCGAACCCCATGAAAGAATATGGCAATTTTTATGGTTTTTTAGGAATGAAAACCATACTTTGTTTTGAGGTTTAAAGGGTTTTTAAAGGGAGTTAAGGTTACTATTTTGGATCAGTTATTACATGGCCGAAATATGTGGTTATCATGGCTAAGTTACTGGTCATAAACCATGGAAAAATAATGGAGTAATTGGATTAAGAGAACCATAGGGTTCGGCCATGTGTATGGCCGAACCCCATGGACTATTTTTATGTGTTAGTTAAAGTAAGAAACATGGTTGGAAAATTATGGACTATGATGTGCTTTGAATTAAGAATTAGATATGTTGATTTATGGACTTAGTATAGGTGATTAATCAGCCATCATGGATGATGGAAAGTGGAACAAAAACCGGTTTGGTGAGTTTCGGCCATGAAGTATGGACGAACCCCACTAATGGTTATTAGTGGCTTGAATGTGTAACTAATAATGCGATTGAAGTGGTATTTAAGAATGATTCAAGGGATCAAAATTATGATGGTGAGGTTCGGCCATGTTGTATGGCCGAACCCCACCAAGGTGGATTGGTTATGGTTATTTGTTTTTAAGTAAAATTAGACAAAGGTTAGTATAGTGGCATAATGGTAAATAAAGATGAAATGACCAAAGGATTGGAAATATGGGCTGAAACCAAAGTGGTAAGGTTCGGCCATGTTGTATGGCCGAACCCTACCAAGGGTCTTTGGGAAGTTTGAGTTAATTGAAGGGTTTTAGTTAAATAAAAATAGAGACCAAAAAGTTAAGTGGGTGAGGTTCGGCCATGGGGTATGGCCGAACCCCACAAAGTGGATTTTTGGGATTTAGACTAAGTTGGAATCACATGGTTAAGAGGTTGATTTGCTGTTACAAAAATAGGACCACGGGACTTACTTGAACGGCGTACAAGTTGTAAACGGGAGACAGTTCAAAAGAAGGGTCAAACTAAGTGAACATTAGGTAGGTTTCCCTACCTCTTTGTAACCACTCTTATATGTGATGTTTATCATGAATTTTATGAGTAGTTTATGCTAGAGCATTATGTTCAAATGGGATTATGAAATGTTAGAATATATTTCCAAATGGCATGTATCATGTATTCATTGACATCTCATGCATGGCATGGGGTGATGGTTATGTAATCGGAGGGTCCACACTCCGTAGGGGCGTCCGAAAAACCTATGTGGTGGTATCATGATAATAAGAATTCCCATCAAGGGAAACCGGAGGGTCCACGCTCCGTCGGAGCGTCCGAAAAACCAATGTGGAGGGAGGCTGTGTATATTTGTGATGGGTGGGACTCATTACATTTGCATCACATACATAGCATTGTTTTTGTCAGATTTTGACGATATGTATGTTTATATTATTTGCATGTTTTATACTCTAACTTTGTGGTAGCCCTAATCAGAAACACCTACTGGGCGTGTTGGTCTAACGCCCTACCTCTATCCTTAGTGGATGATGTAGGAAAGGGGAAGGACGAGGATCGTGAAGGAACCCAAGCATAGGAGCTTGGGCTTTTGAAGGGATTAATTATGGATTGATATATGGACCTTTTATTTAAGTTTATTGGACAATGTAATTTGATAGTTTGATGATTTTGGGCATGTAATAAATTAGTTAAATAATTGCCATGGTTTGGATTGATGATTATGTTAAGATAACTATGGAAAAATGACAATGTACCATGCTATCTAATAAAATGGTTTAGTTATAGGTTCCATTATAATTTACAGTTAGATTAAGTGTTATTCCGCTACGATTATACTTTATTATGTGAGAACCATTCTCATGGACTTAGTCCATGCTCATATATGTTTGGCCAGTTAAGGGTCGGACTTTAGAAGTCCGGGCTTAACTCGCGTCGTGACGTCCCGCCCTTATCACTTGTCTATTTATTTTTTAAAAAGAATTTACTCTGATTTTAGAGTGAAAAGGGCGAGGTGTTACAGTTAGACAACGCGCCCAGTAGGTATTCCGATTAGGGCTAACACATGAGTTAGTATATAAAATCCAGATATAATATACCATATCATACTTATAAATCATCGTATCAAAATCATGTATGATAGCAGAGATCCAATCATACAGATAAAAACCAGTAAACTTGCATGATAATAAAGATCATATCATGCCGATTCAATGCCATGTCATGCTAGCATATGTCTTATGCAATGAGTCCCACCCATCACATACATATAATCTCTTGATAGTGTTCACCACATCAAATTACTCCTCACGACTTACGGACGCCCCTATGGAGCGTGGGTCTTCGGTTAAAGTATCCTCCTGGTGGGACTCTCACCACCTAAGGAGGCCCCACAATTGCATTGTAACGCCCGCCCCTTTTTACCGTAAAATCAGAGTACATTTTTTTTTTTATAAAAGTGACAAAGGGCGCGGACGTCATGACGCGAGTTAAGTTCCGAGCTTCTAAAGTCTGGCCCTTAACTGGCCAACCCTACGGTGTGTGGAACTAAGTCCGCGAGTACGGTTCACGCGTAGAAAATAAGCTCGCGGAATATAAAATTAAATGCGGAATGAAAATAGAGACTGTCCTACCAATTTTCAGATAGCAGGGAAGAAACATCCATTTAATTACTAAAATGCCATTAAACTGTACTGTCCAAAATAAACTCTAAAACATAGCAAGCCATCTAAGTTATTACATTCCGACAAGCTAATTTACTCAATTTACATTTCCACAATAAAATAATTAAACTAAGAAGCTGCCTCCCCAAGCTCCTAAGCTTGGCTCCCATCTCGCCCTTCCGTTCCGCCATCTCCTGCATCATCAGCTAGGGTAGAAGTAGGGCGTTAGAACATGCGCCCAGTAGGACTCCGAGTAGGGCTAACAGATGGATTAGTAATAACGACACATAGATAATAAAATAATGGAAAAACCATAAAATGAATGCTATGCCATGGGTGTCTATGACATGAGTCCCATCCATCATCCAAACCATATAATGTCATATCCCTCTTGACGGAACAAAACCTCGTCAAGATAGATCCAAATCGTAAAATATCCCCCTTGACGGTAAGGCCTCGTCAAGGTGTCCCCATGCCTGTTCTCGGTCGCCCCGACGGAGCATAGATTCCGGTTTCATTATTTTCCCGCCCATGCCGTGCATGAGATGTAATGCATTATGCTATGTAATATACATGTCTCATAACTCTAGTATATCATAGATAGCCTTGGCATATAATGCATCATCTTAAAATATAAATCATAGTATTAAACATAACATTCATAATCGTAAAAAAAAACCCATCATAAGATAAATCCCATAGTCCACCAAATAAGATAAAGATACCATCACATATCCATGGCTTACAAGGAGGTAGGAATCCTACCGAATACCGACTCGCGTCCCTTTTTCATTTTCGTCCAACAATCCGGTTACCGACTTGCGTACCGCTCGCGCTATCCGATACCTTATTAAATTACCAAATCAGTCCAAGTTTTAACCGTTTCTAAGCCCATAAATCATATCTTAGTGGTTTTCTTTAATTTTAGCCAATATTTACCATTTTTGCCACTACTCTTTTACATGATTAATTACTCATTTATTTAGGCATGATTAAGTCCAAAAATTGATCCATAACTTAGATCTATTAGTGGTCTATCAACCATAACATGAACTCATTAAAGATAAGTCTTTAACTCAACCAAATCCCAATCAATCTACACATTCATACTCCAACCTAACCCATCAAAAGACTCATAAATGGGCCATGGGTTCGGCCATACACCATGGCCGAACCCATGGTGTCCTTTTCCCATTTTCTTTTGTTTGGGTCCATTGTTCACATTTGAATTTATCACAAGTCCCTCCATATGGGGATTTCACCATTCATTTAGATCACTCATTTGATCAACATTGGTCTCATCTCTTGGGTTCATCAAAACTACTAACATTCCCATTTATTTTCCATTATTCACAACCTTTCATTCTATCATTTAATCACCATAGGGTTCGGCCATACACCATGGCCGAACCCATGGCTCATGATCCATCATTCATTGCTCCAAAATACCTACATTCACCAAAATATTAAATCCATCCTTTCTATCCTTTAAACCCATCATTTGATCACCATTTCATCACCATAGGGTTCGGCCATAGTTCAAGATTCATTCCATCCATGCATTTCAAAGCCATAAAACCCCTTTGCATTTTTATCATAAAACCATTTTTAAACTTACCCACATTCATTCATTTAAAATCCTAATTTTCATTAGCTAAAAACCCTCATTGTCTTCCATTCTTTAAACCCTAACCAATTACATCAAAACCCCTGATCACCCACCATGGGGTTCGGCCACGCTACATGGCCGAACCCTATGGCCCATGATTTTCTTCCAATTACCCAATTCCATGCTTAATTTAATAAATTACACAATGCACATAATCCATTTATTTCTTTTCTTACCCTAACCCTAATTTACCCATTTAGGGTTTCCTCCACCTTCCACCCTTTCATTTGATGGATTTAAAATCCATGCATAAAACTACTTAACCACCATTAATTTTTTACAAAAATAAATCCCAAATCTTAAACCCTAAAAAATACAAAATTTCTTGTTTAAGAAATACTCATAATCCGTCGTCTCATCCGACTTCCGTCACTCCCGGCGATTTCCTTAGCCTCCTCTCTCCTTCCTCTTGATCTTTGGTAGGTCAAGATGCTTGATCAATGGTGACAACTCCCAACCTATGGATCGGCCAAGTTAGGGTTTGTATTGAGAGATGGAGAGGGAAAGATGATGAGAGGGGAGATGATAACCTTGATCTTAGAGTGATTTTGCTTAAATTTCCACTTTTTTCTTCTCTCATTCTCTTCTCTTCTCCTTAGCTCTCTTTCTCTCCTTCACTTGGAGCATGGGACGGCAATGGAGAATGAAAAATGGAGAGAGTAAAAATGAAGAGAGGATAAGAAATGGGAAAGAAACTCAAGACTTATCCCCATTTGGTGACTTAAAAGCACACTTTACATTAATTATTTTTACCAACCAACAAGATATTTATCTTGCTTTATGGCTTATGACTCCACCACCCTTAAGTCCCAACGTGTTTCACTTCTTAACACGAGGTGATTTGGTTTTCACCTTTTGACCCCACTTTGACCACTTCATTTGGATAATTTTAATCATTTAATATTTAGATATTTTAGTTACTTTAATTCCCATTTATTTAAATCATCATCTTTATAAATCCACCCATGGTTGACCAATTCAACCATGGTGGCCGGCCCCACCAAACCTTGGGTCCACACGCCACCTCACTTGGTGAGGTGGAGGTGGGTCCCACTTGGCCACATCACCTTGACTTAATCCAAACTAACTTAGGTGATTTAAATTTCATTAAGCCCACTCCAACCAATTGGATCATCATTGGGCCCATGGCCCAATTACATTTTCATTTTACCCATTTACCTTAGAGCTTAATTACCTTGACCCATTGGGTCCCAAATGGATATGTGACCCAATTTGACCATTCTTGACCCATTTAACCATCATTGACCCTTTAAATGAATTTAAATCCAATCCATAGTCTATTGGGCCATACTTGGGCCTTTGTCCAAATTTTGGCCCATTTACCATTTATTCCACCAATTTTTCAATTTTCATCATTAAAATAGATAATATTCACATATTCATTGATTTACAAATTCCGAGCCATTACATGCATCACGGACATTCCAACGGAGTGTGGGCTCCGGTTGCATAACATCCCCCCCCATGCCATGCATGAGATGCAAATGCCAACATGCTACAAAATATTACATGTAACGCCTGTCCCTTTTCACCGAAATCAGAGTCTATTTTTTTTTTTTTTTAAATAAAAGTGACAAAGGGCGCGAGACGTCACGACGCGAGTTAAGTCCGAGCTTCTAAAGCCCGGCCCTTAACTGGCCAACCCTACGTGTGCGTGGAAACTAAGTCCACGAAGAACGGTTCACACATAGAAGAAAGCTTGCGGAATATTAAACTAAGTGCGGAAATATAATAGAGATTATCCTAACAATTTCTAGATAGCAGGGAAGATTACATCATTTAAATTACTAAATTACTTCAAAATGATAGTGTCCAAAATAAAATCCAAATCACAGTAAGTAATCTAAATTATTACATTCCGACGAGCTAAGCTATTCAAATTACATTTCCAAAATAAATTAAATAAACTAAGTCGTCCGCCTTCCCAAACTCCTAAGCTTGGCCTCCGTCTCGTCCTTCGTGTCCGCCATCTCCTATGTCATCAGCCAGGGTAGAAGTAGGGCGTTAGACAACGCGCCGAGTAGGACTCTGAGTAGGGCTAACACATGGATTAGTGATAACAAGCACATAGACATAATATAATGAAAACCATAAAATGAATGCCATGCCATGGGTGTTTTATGTCATGTGTCCCACCCATCATCCATACCATCATGATGCCATATCCCCTCCCTTGACGGAAATACCTTGTCAAGATATAAACAATCACAAATCATCCCCCTTGACGGCAAAACCTCGTCAAGATATAAACAGTCACACATCATCCCCCTTGACGGCAATACCTCGTCAAGATATAAACAATCACAAATCATCCCCCTTGACGGCAAAACCTCGTCAAGATATAAACAGTCACACATTATCCCCCTTGACGGCAAAACTTCGTCAAGATATAAACAATCACAAATATCCCCCTTGACGGCAAAACCTCATCAAGATATAAACAATCACAAATCATCCCCCTTGACGATAAAACCCCGTTAAGATATAAACAGTCACACATCATCCCCCTTGACTGCAAAGCCACGTCAAGGTGTCCCCATGTTTGCTTCTCGGTCACCCCGACGGAGCATGGACTCTGGTTTCTTTATTTTCATCCTTCCCATGCCATATCCCTCCCATGTCATGCATGAGATGTAGATGCCATATGCCATGTAATATATATGATAGCACAAACCATGGCATTTAAAATCCCATCAATAAAACATATAATTTGATTATAAAAAATATATCAAGCAAGGCATCAATATACACATCATAGCCTTAAAACCCATCTTAAAACAATTATATGCTTACCAAAATAAATCAAGGAAAAACCCATACATAACACATAATCCATGGCTTACAAAAAGGTAGGAATCCTACCAAATACCGACTAACGTCCTTTTTCGTTTCCGTCCAATAAATCCGGTCGCCGATCGCGCACCATTTACGATGTCCGGTACCTTATTACATATTAATAATCAGTCCATGTTTTATCATATCTAAGTCCATTATCCAAGCCTTAGTGGGGTTCGGCCATATACCATGGCCGAACCTCACTATGTAGTTCTGTGGGTCCCATTTAATCTATCAAATATTTAAATTCCATGAGTCTAAAAACCAGCCACCCTAGGCGTCATTTAACCATACATAAGGTCATCTTTAAACACATTCAGGTCCATGATCATCCCCCATGGGGTTCGGCCATGTACCATGGCCGAACCCATGGTTCTTCATTTTGGCCAATATTTACGGTGTTGCCACTACCTCTTTTCCATGACTAATCACTCATTCATCCATGCACAATTAAGTCCATAACTGATCACAAACCTAGATCCATTAATGATCCCTATCTTAGATTCGTTAATGACCCATCAACCATGTCATATGATCATTAAAATTAGCCATTTAATTAACCTAATCCTTATTCACTTAAACACATACAAAACCCCGTACTTAGCCCATAATTGATCTATAATCTTGGATCCATTAACGTTCCATCAACCATGATATGTTCATTAACAAATTAGTCCTTAACTTACCTAATTTTCCACTAATTAAAGCATATATATATATATATAGACCTAAATCTTAGCCCTTCAATTGGTTCACAATTGGGTCATTTACCACATTTTTGATCCATAAACTTATATCCCTCAATGACTCACCAATCATATCATGGAATAATTAAAATCAGTCCCTTCGATTTAGCCCTATCCCCATTAATTTAAACACACACATAAGTCCAACTTAACCCATCAATTGACCTACAAATGAGTGATGGGTTCGGCCATACACCATGGCCGAACCCATGATGTCTCTTTCCCCATTTTTACTTGGGTCTATATACATCATTTGGCTCCACCATAAGCTCCACCATGATGGGGTTTACATCATGCATTTAAATTATCAACTTTGATCATCACTTGGTACATTTTTTGAGTCCATTAATGACCCATTTAATCATGCCTTGTTCCCCATTCTTTCCATGGTTTCCGAAATACCTAAACCATCAAAATCTCCCCATGGGGTTCGGCCATAGTGTATGGCCGAACCCATGGTCCATGGTTTTATTTTTTAAAGCCTTATTTATAATGCTTAAAGCCCATTTAAAATTTATCAATCATCTCCATCAATTCCCATAATTTTCCACCCAAAATTATTACAATACATCACCATAGGGTTCATCATTCATTGGTGACATTTAAGACCATAAAAAAAAAAACCTTAACCTTCATCCATGGATTCCTTCATTTAAAAACCCCTTTCAAAATTTCTACCATTCTTTCATTTAAAACTTTAAAAAACATTAACCACTTAACATAGCCTCCATTCTCTAATCCCATTAAAATTCTAACACCATCACCATAAGTTCATGGTCCATCATTCATTCATGCCTTTTGAGGCCATCAACATCATTCAAATCTCCCATGCATTTCCTCATTTAAACCCCTTTGAAATTACCGACATTTAATTATTAAAATCTTAAAAATCATAAATTATCCTCCATGGCTTTCATTCTTTAAAACCCTAATAAAATCATTTAATCACCTACCATGCTTAAGTAAATTTTAATACATAAAATCCTTAATGCATCCTTCAAAAATCCACATACATCCATGCTTAATTAATTTAAATACATAATGTCCTTAGTGCCTCCTTTATTTATTTATTTTAACCTAATTTACCCATTTAGGGTTTGCTCATTCTTCCCCCTTTCATTAGATGGATTTGAAATCCAAGGCCCATGACAATTTGGCCACCAACCAATCCAAGAAATGGGTTCCATAATAACCCTCTTAAGCCTTAAAATGTAAAATTCTTGTTCAAAAATTACTTACAATCCGACGACTCCTCCGGCTTTTCTTTCTCCTCTTGATTTCCTTAGCCCTTTCTCTTCTTCTTCTCTTTGATTGGTCGGCCAAGATGCTTGATCAATGGTAAACTCCAATGCTTGGGTCGGCTAAGATGGGGTGTGTTTGAGAGAGGGAAGGGAGGAGAAGATGGAGAGAATTACCCTAAGGTCTTGGTCTTGGAGTGGTGTCTTATGCTTTGAGTTTTTTCTTCTCTTCTTCTAAGTCATCTTCTTCTTTTCTCCTTAGCTTTCTTCTTCCTTCTTTCCTTGGTGTGGGACAATTTTGAGAGAGATGAAGAGAGGGAGAGAGTGAAAGAGCTCGATGGAAAAAGATGAGGAAAAGAGATAAGGTTCATCTCATTTGGTAGAGTAACCTACACTCCACCATTTAATTTCTCCACCAACCAACATGAGATCTTTTTATGCTTTAATGGTGGTGGTTGGAATAAACCACCACTAGCCAACGTTTTTGGTGTTAAAGATGAGATGGTTTTGGTCTCCCCTCTGTTGACCCCTTTGACCACCTTTTGGATAGTTTAATCATTTAATTAATTAGCTAATTACCTTAGGTTAATTAATTCCCACTTAACCTAATTCCATTATTCCACCCATGGTTGATCAATTCACCCATGGTGGCCGGCCCCACCAATCCTTGGTCCACACGCCACCTCACTTGGTGAGGTGGAGGTGGGCCCCCATCGGCCATATCACCTTGGTCATTCCATCACTAACTTAGGTGATTTAGATTTAATTAAATCCATTCCAACTAGTTGGATCACAATTGGGCCCATGGCCCAATTACATTTTCCTCTTGCCCATTTACCTTAGAGTTTACATCATCTTGATCCATTGGGTCCCAAATGGGTATTGGGCCCAATTTGACCATCCTTGGCCCAATTGACCATCATTGACCCTTTAAATGAATTTAAATCCAATCCATAGTCCATTGGGCCATACTTGGGCCTTTGTCCATATTTTGATCCATTCACCATTTATTCCATCAAATTTCCAATTTCCACCATTAAAAATAAATAATAGACACATATTTATTGATTTAAAAATTTCGGGCCATTACATTACAAAACATAGCATGAAAATCCCATAATTGCAACATGTGGTTTGATACCAAAATAACTTATCAAACATGAAATAAAATCATCAAAAGTACATAGTACATATCCATGGTTTCAATGATGTCGGAATCCTACCAAAAGACCGCTCAAGTGTCCTTTGCTTCTTAATCCTTCACCCGTTCACGACTTGTGCACCGTTCAAGTCCCGTTACCTTGTTTATATAACAGTGAGTCAATCACATATCCTTTTGATTTCTATTTAAGTTTAAATCCAAAAAACCACCTTGTGGGGTTCGGCCATACCCATGGCCGAACCTCACCCACTTTGGATTTGATCGTCCTTTTCATTTGATCACTACTATCCATATAACTTACATAAACACCTTATATTAAATAATATACCTTGGAAGGGTTCGGCCATACAGCATGGCTGAACCATACCACTTTGGTTTGACCCCTCTTTCAAGTCCTTTAATCCTTCATTCCATTATAACTTGTATTTACGATTTTGCCACTAACTAACCCTTGTTTAATTTTTGCTTAATAATCATGGTCCACCACAAATCCACCTTAGTGGGGTTCGGCCATACAACATGGCCGAACCTCACCACCTTAGATTTGGGTCTTTTTCAATCCTTCATTCATAAGATTACTTACCAATCAATCCATTTAATTACCTTAGTCCTTAACCATCCACTAATGTCATTTTATGGGGTTCGGCCCTATACATGGTCAAACCCATAGGTGGAAAAGGGCGGGGTGTTACATGGCCAAAAGATCTCCTCACTTCAGGGGTTCTCTCCTTAGTCCGGCTCAACCAGCTCAGTCACAAGAATTTGATCGACTGAATACTTTGACTTCTCCTCTAGAGACAGTAGAACATGCGGTAATTCAAGGGTCTCCTACGGGGGATTAGGCTAAGAAGTAGTAAGAAAAATTAGGAAAGGGGGATATTTTGTAAGGGTTGTTGGTGCATTTTGTTCTTTGAAGGGTTTGTTTTAACCCTACCAACCCTTGTGCTATGACGGAATATGAATGATTTTTGTATATAAATATAAAGTATGCAAATTGAAGTGTTTATGAGGATTTTGGCACTGAGATGTAGGTGACAAGGTCACTTGATTTTATTGAGATGTACCTGGATTAATTATAATCAAAGATGGATTACTTCCATGAATGGATTATACCCAGAAGGAGGGTTATATTCATGGAAGGATATTAATCATGGATAGATGATACCCACTGGTGGATGAGATGCTCAAGGATGAATTACTTCCATGAATGGATTACACCCATAGGAAGGTTATATTCATGGATGAGTATTAACCAGGGATAGACGATACGCACTGATAGAGTGACACCAGGGATGGATGTATATAACCATGGATGATGGTTCCCATGGTAGTTTGGATTGATGCCAGGTATTAGCATCGTAAGAGCTTTGATCAAAATGTGTTAATCACATAGTGACTTATGTGCAAATAGAGATACGCTTAATTTTGGAGATGTATTTAATGGAAAAGTTTAAGAGTCTAGTGGAATTTGAATGGGAAGCTATGGACGACTGCCGAGTTAGACTGATCACCTGACACTGTAGTTAGCCGATGGAATTCTAAGAGGGTGAAGCTAGAAAACTAGTTAAAGTGGAATCAACAGAACTTTGAAACCCTACTTCACTCGATTTTCGGGACGAAAATTTTAAAAAGAGGGTTGTATTGTAACACCCTGTATTTTCAAGTTAGGGTTATATATGGAAATTGCCATCGAAAGGGTGAATTAAAAAGATATGAACCTTAGATGGGTAAATGTTAGGTCAATTGCCCAACGGATGGTAGATGTGGGGAAATAAATGGCTAAGAATTATTTAATTGGGTCAAGTTTGCCAATTGGGTCAAAAGTTTAATTGGGACCCAATGGATCATACATGAGCTAGTTAGAAGTGAATGGGTAAGGCTTGATAATTGGGTCAATTGGTCAATTAAGACCCAACGGATGTTGTATATGGTTCAAGATAATCAAATGGGTAAGTTACATAAGCTACATTTAAATGGGTAAGCTACATTTAAATGGTTAAGTTACATTTAAATGGGTCATGATGCCTATTTGGGTCAAAGGACCCAATTGGGACCCAATGGGTCGTGGTAGACTTGTTTGACCCTTGGATGAGCTCAATTTTAATTGGGTTAGGCTGAATTGAATGGGAGTTTAATGGAGGATAAATGGGTAAGCTATGTGCAATTGGGTAAACGGCACTCTTTGGCCGAATTTTACATTGCAAAAGGCTTGGAGCTTTCATCTCTCCCTCTTTCTCAAAAACCTACCTCCTTGGCCGAACCAGCCTTTGGTGTTTTCACCATTGATCAAGCACATAATCGGCTAAGGGACTAAGGGAGCAAGAAAGAAGGAAGCAAGGATCAAAAGGCAAGAAAAGAGGCTAAGAGGATTGGTAAGTGTTTCATAAAAAATTAGTTAAATAAATTGGTAAAAGGGAGCATGATTTGGCCATGGTATGGCCGAATCCATCAAGGGTTTAAACCTTGGATAGTGCTGTTTAAAAAGGATAAAAAGTGGGTCATAGGGTTCGGCCACTTTGGATGGCCGAACCCCATGAAGTGATAGGGCTATATGATTAGATGGAAGAATTGGTAAGTAATCTTATGAATAAAGGATTGAAAAAGACCCAATTTGGGTTGGTAAGGTTCGGCCATGTTGTATGGCCGAATCCCACTAAGGTGGATTTGTTTTGGATGATGGTGGTTAGCAAAATTAAACAAGGGTTAGTTAGTACCAAAACCGTAAATACAAGTTATAATGGAATGAAGGATTAAAGGACTTGAAAGAGGGGTCAACCAAAGTGGTATGGTTCGGCCATGCTGTATGGCCGAACCCTACCAAGGTATATTATTTAATATAAGGTGTTTATGTAAGTTATATGGATAGTAGTGATCAAATGAAAAAGAATATCAAATCCAAAGTGGGTGAGGTTCGGCCATGGGTATGGCCGAACCCCACAAGGTGGTTTTTTGGATTTAAACTTAAATAGAAATCAAAAGGATATGTGATTGACTCACTGTTATATAAACAAGGTAACGGGACTTGAACGGTGCACAAGTCGTGAACGGGTGAAGGATTAAGAAGCAAAGGACACTTGAGCGGTCTTTTGGTAGGATTCCTACATCATTTAAACCATGGATATGTATTATGTACTTTTGATGATTTTATTTCATGTTTGATAAGTTATTTTGGTATCAAACCACATGTTGCAATTATGGGATTTTCATGCTATGTTTTGTAATATTTTGTAGCGTGTTGGCATTTGCATCTCATGCATGGCATGCGGGGGGATGTTATGCAACTGGAGCCCACACTCCGTCGGAATGTCCGTGATGCAACTGTGAGGCCTCCTTAGGTGGTGAGAGTCCCACCAGGAGGATACTTTAACCGGAGACCCACGCTCCATTGGGGCGTCCGTAAGTCATGAGGAGTAATTTGATGTGGTGAATACTATCAAGAGATGAGAATACTATCAAGAGATGAGAATACTTTCAAGAGATTATATGTATGTGATGGGTGGGACTCATTGCATAAGACATATGCTAGCATGACATGGCATTGAACCGGCATGATATGATCTTTATTATCATGCAAGTTTAATAGTTTTTATCTGTATGATTGGATCTCTGTTATCATACATGATTTGATACGATGTTTTATAAGTATGATATGGTATATTATATCTGGATTTTATATACTAACCCATGTGTTAGCCCTAATCGGAATACCTACTGGGCGCGTTGTCTAACGCCCTACTTCTACCTAGTGGATGACGCAGGAAAAGGAAAGGGAAAGGTCAAGGATCGCGAAGGAAGCCAAGCATAGGAGCTTGGGTGTCTGAATAGATTTTATATATGGATATTTTGTTTATGCTTGCAAGGATATATAATAATTTAGAATATTGCTATGGTTTGATTTAGTTTGAATGAATGTTTAGTTTAAAGTAATTATGACTTGTACTTGCTATGTAAACAGCTTATTCTGCAATTCAGTTATGTATATTCCGCAAGTTTTACTTAGTACCATGTGGGGATCGGTTTTCATGGGCTTAGTCGATGCACACATGGGTGGCCAGCTAAGGGTCGGACTTGGAAGTCCGGACTTAGTTCACGTCGTGACGCTCCCTGCTCTTTTCCACTTTACTTATTTATAAAAAAAAAATAAAAATTTAGACTCTGATTTTCGGAAGGGCGGGGCATTACAGTTGGTATTAGAGCGAGACGGGAAGTTGAATCTTCGAAGTAAGATTAAGGTGGTTTCATGTCTCACTAACAGATAGGAATCCCAACTGGCCGACTCTTTGAAGTCCGCTGACTGGGGGCCGGATTAATTAATTCGATAGACTCAGACTGAACAATCAATCTGAGAACAATAATGAAAGATAGCAAAGCAAGTACAATCATCATAAGTGGATATATCAAACATAACAAATAGGATACACTTCCCTGATATCCCCAAATTGAGAAACAAACAACAAGAATTAGAAATTTCCCCCAAAAACAAAGAAATACAAAGAATGCTTATTTGGCAATTTTCCCAAACAGGAGACATTATATGATATATAGGATTCCTACATCATTGAAACCATGGATATGTATTATGTACTTTTGATGATTTTATTTCATGTTTGATAAGTTATTTTGGTATCAAGCCACATGTTGCAATTATGGGATTTTCATACTATGTTTTGCAATATTTTGTAGCATGTTGGCATTTACATCTGATGCATGGCATTGGGGGGGGGGGGGGAATGTTATGCAACCGGAGCCCACAATCGGTTGAAATGTCCGTGATGCAACTGTGGGGCCTCCTTAGGTGGTGAGAGTCCCACCAGGAGGATACTTTAACCGAAGACCTACGCTCCGTCCGGGTGTCCGTAAGTCGTGAGGAGTAATTTGATGTGGTGAATACTATCAAGAGATGAGAATACTATCAAGAGATCATATGTATGTGATGGGTGGGACTCATTGCATAAGACATATGCTAGCATGACCTGGCATTGAATCGGCATGATATAATCTTTATTGTCATGCAAGTTTACTGGTTTTTATCTGTATGATTGGAACTCTGTTATCATACATGATTTTGATACGATGTTTTATAAGTATGATATGGTATATTACATCTGGATTTTATATACTAACCCATGTGATAGCCCTAATCGGACTACCTACTGGGCGCGCTGTCTAACGCCCTACTTCTACCCTAGTGGATGACGCAGGAAAAGGAAAGGGAAAGGCCGAGGATCGCAAAGGAAGCCAAGCAAATGAGCTTGGGTGTCTGAATGGAATTTATGTATGGATGTTTTGTTTATGCTTGCAAGGATATGTAATAACTTAGAATATTGCTTTGGTTTGATTTAGTTTGAATGAATGTTTATTTTAAAGTAATTATGACTTGTACTTGCTATCTAAACAGCTTATTCCGCAATTCAGTTATGTATATTCCGCAAGTTTTACTTAGTACCATGTGTGGATCGGTTTTCATGGGCTTAGTCGATGCACACATGGGTGGCCAGCTAAGGGTCGGACTTGGAAGTCCGGACTTAGTTCACGTCATGACGCTCCCTGCTCTTTTCCACTTTACTTATTTATAAAAAAAAAAAAAAAATTTAGACTCTGATTTTCGGAAGGGCGGGGCATTACAGTTGGTATTAGAGCGAGACGGGAAGTTGAATCTTCGAAGTAAGATTAAGGTGGTTTCATGTCTCACTAACAGATAGGAATCCCAACTGGCCGACTCTTTGAAGTCCGCTGACTGGGGGCCGGATTAATTAATTCGATAGACTCAGACTGAACAATCAATCTGAGAACAATAATGAAAGATAGCAAAGCAAGTACAATCATCATCATAAGTGGATATATCAAACATAACAAATAGGATACACTTCCCTGATATCCCCAAATTGAGAAACAAACAACAAGAATTAGAAATTTCCCCCAAAAACAAAGAAATACAAAGAATGCTTATTTGGCAATTTTCCCAAACAGGAGACATTATATGATATATAGGATTCCTACATCATTGAAACCATGGATATGTATTATGTACTTTTGATGATTTTATTTCATGTTTGATAAGTTATTTTGGTATCAAGCCACATGTTGCAATTATGGGATTTTCATACTATGTTTTGCAATATTTTGTAGCATGTTGGCATTTACATCTGATGCATGGCATGCGGGGGGGGGGGAATGTTATGCAACCGGAGCCCACAATCGGTTGAAATGTCCGTGATGCAACTGTGGGGCCTCCTTAGGTGGTGAGAGTCCCACCAGGAGGATACTTTAACTGAAGACCTACGCTCCGTCCGGGTGTCCGTAAGTCGTGAGGAGTAATTTGATGTGGTGAATACTATCAAGAGATGAGAATACTATCAAGAGATCATATGTATGTGATGGGTGGGACTCATTGCATAAGACATATGCTAGCATGACCTGGCATTGAATCGGCATGATATAATCTTTATTATCATGCAAGTTTACTGGTTTTTATCTGTATGATTGGAACTCTGTTATCATACATGATTTTGATACGATGTTTTATAAGTATGATATGGTATATTACATCTGGATTTTATATACTAACCCATGTGATAGCCCTAATCGGACTACCTACTGGGCGCGCTGTCTAACGCCCTACTTCTACCCTAGTGGATGACGCAGGAAAAGGAAAGGGAAAGGCCGAGGATCGCAAAGGAAGCCAAGCAAATGAGCTTGGGTGTCTGAATGGAATTTATGTATGGATGTTTTGTTTATGCTTGCAAGGATATGTAATAACTTAGAATATTGCTTTGGTTTGATTTAGTTTGAATGAATGTTTAGTTTAAAGTAATTATGACTTGTACTTGCTATCTAAACAGCTTATTCCGCAATTCAGTTATGTATATTCCGCAAGTTTTACTTAGTACCATATGTGGATCGGTTTTCATGGGCTTAGTCCCTGCACACATGGGTGGCCAGTTAAGGGTCGGACTTGGAAGTCCGAACTTAGCTCGTGTCGTGATGCTCCTCGCTCTCTTCCACTTTACTTATTTATATATAAAAAAAAATTAGACTCTGATTTTCGGAAGGGTGGGGTGTTACAGTGGCCGAACCCCATAAAATGACAATAATGAAGGGTTAAGGGCTATATGATTAGATGGAAGAATTGTTAAGTAATCTTATGAATAACGGATTGAAAAAGACCAAATTTGGGCTGGTGAGGTTCGGCCATGTTGTATGGCCGAACCCCACTAAGGTGGATTTGTTTTGGAAGATGGTGGTTAGCAAAATTAAACAAGGGTTAGTTAGTGGCAAAACTGTAAATACAAGTTATAATGGAATGAAGGATTAAAGGACTTGAAAGAGGGGTCAAACCAAAGTGGTATGGTTCGGCCATGCTGTATGGCCGAACCCTAGAAAGGTATATTATTTAATGTAAGGTGTTTATATATGGATGGTATTGATCAAATGAAAAGGAAGATCAAATCCAAAGTGGGTGAGGTTCGGCCATGGCTATGGCCGAACCCCACAAGGTGGTTTTTGGGACTTACATTTAATTAGAAATCAAAAGGTTATGTGATTGACTTGCTGTTATATAAACAAGGTAACGAGACTTGAACGGTGCACAAGTCATGAACGGGTGACGGATTAAGAAGCAAAGGACACTTGAGCGGCCTTTTGGTAGGATTCCTACATCATTGAAACCATGGATATGTATTATGTACATTTGATGATTTTATTTCATGTTTGATAAGTTATTTTGGTATCAAACCACATGTTGCAATTATGGGACTTTCATGCTATGTTTTGTAATATTCTGTAGCATGTTGGCATTTGCATCTCATGCATGGCATGGGGGGGGGGGGGGGGGGGAGGGGGGGGTGGGAGGGGATGTTATGCAACCGGAGCCCACACTCCGTCGGAATGTCCGTGATGCAACTGTGGGGCCTCCTTAGGTGGTGAGAGTCCAACCAGGAGGATACTTTAATCGGAGACCCACGTTCCGTCGGGGCGTCCGTAAGTCGTGAGGAGTAATTTGATGTGGTGAATACTATCAAGAGATGTGAATACTATCAAGAGATGAGAATAGCTCACTCCAAGCTATTTATGTAAATCGTTTGAAACCCTACTTCACTCAATTTTCGGAAGGGTGGAAAAGGGCGGGGCGTTACAGTTGGTATCAGAGTTGCCCCACCAAGTACTAAGTATTGGTTAAAGATTTTAATGGATAAAAGGAAATATAGGGTTCGGCCATGCATAGGGCCAAACCCCATAGAATGACAATAATGAAGGGTTAGGGCTATATGATTAGATGAAAGAATTGGTAAATAATCTTATGAATAAAGGATTGAAAAAGACCAATTTTGGGTTGGTGAGGTTTGGCCATGTTGTATGGCCGAACCCCACTAAGGTGGATTTGTTTTGGATGATGGTGGTTAGCAAAATTAAACAAGGGTTAGTTAGTGGCAAAACTGTAAATACAAGTTATAATGGAATGAAGGATTAAAGGACTTGAAAGAGGGGTCACACCAAAGTAGTATGGTTCGGCCATGCTGTATGGCCGAACCGTACCAAGGTATATTATTTAATATAAGGTGTTTATGTAAGTTATATGGATAGTAGTGATCAAATGAAATGGAAGATCAAATCCAAAGTGGGTGAGGTTCGGCCATGGGTATGGCCGAACCCCACAAGGTGGTTTTTGGGACTTACATTTAATTAGAAATCAAAAGGATATGTGATTGACTTGCTGTTATATAAACAAGTTAACGGGACTTGAACGGTGCACAACTTGTGAACGGGTGACGGATTAAGAAGCAAAGGACACTTGAGCGGCCTTTTGGTAGGATTCCTACATCATTGAAACCATGGATATGTATTATGTACATTTGATGATTTTATTTCATGTTTGATAAGTTATTTTGGTATCAAACCACATGTTGCAATTATGGGATTTTCATGCTATGTTTTGTAATATTCTGTAGCATGTTGGCATTTGCATCTCATGCATGGCATGCGGGGGGATGTTATGCAACTGGAGCCCACACTCCGTCGGAATGTCCGTGATGCAACTGTGAGGCCTCCTTAGGTGGTGAGAGTCCCACCAGGAGGATAATTTAACTGGAGACCCACGCTCCGTTGGGACGTCCGTAAGTCGTGAGGAGTAATCTGATGTGGTGAATACTATCAAGAGATGAGAATACTATCAAGAGATTATATGTATGTGATGGGTGGGACTCATTGCATAAGACATATGCTAGCATGACATGGCATTGAACCGGCATGATATGATCTTTATTATCATGCAAGTTTACTGGTTTTTATCTGTATGATTGGATCTCTGCTATCATACATGATTTGATACGATGTTTTATAAGTATGATATGATATATTATATCTGGATTTTATATACAAACCCATGTGTTAGCCCTAATCGGAATACCTACTGGGCGCGTTGTCTAACGCCCTACTTCTACCTTAGTGGATGACGCAGGAAAAGGAAAGGGAAAGGGCGAGGATCGCGAAGGAAGCCATGCATAGGAGCTTGGGTGTCTGAATGGATTTTATATATGGATATTTTGTTTATGCTAGCAAGGATATGTAATAACGTAGAATATTGCTATGATTTGATTTAGTTTGAATGAATGTTTTGTTTAAAGTAATTATGACTTGTATTTGCTCTCTAAACAACTTATTCCGCAATTCAGTTATGTATATTCCGCAAGTTTTATTTAGTGCCATGTGTGGATCGGTTTTCATGGGCTTAGTCCATGCACACATGGGTGGCCAGTTATGGGTCGAACTTTGGGAGTCCGGACTTAGCTCGCGTTGTAACGTCTCCCCGCTCTCTTCCACTTTGCTTATTTATAAAAAAAAAAAAATTAGATTCTGATTTTCAGAAGGGTGGAAAAGGACGGGGCGTTACACTCGTCTGCCTTGTTTATACTACTTCCAGACGGTCTATCTTGTTGAGATAGCAAGTCACTATTCCAGCCATGTACAATATACATAGAAGTTGTCGAGCGCCCCTTGCTTGTCTCTCTTTTATCAACTTCCAATCGGTCTAACTTAGAAGGTGCCATGCGTCCCTTCTTCCTTCTATAAAACTTCCACTCAATCCTAATGAGAAGGTGCCAAGATCCTCTTAACTTAGCAATTCCCTTGTGCAGTTTTTTAACCAAAGGAAAGGATACCCTTCCAAGATACACTAGCGCATCATCTTGCATATGCAAATCTTCTACACACAACCAAGCAACCTTTCAATTTAATCTTAGACATCTTCTAAAGATACACTAGCATATCAACATCGATGCGCATACATATCTCTTATGGATATGCATATCTTCTATACATGGCAAAGCCACCTATTTTTAATTTTAGACATATTGCATTATTATTTAATTCAGCCCCATTTAATTTAAATTGAACTCACTTGGTGATTATCAAAGTTAACCATGACCCATTGGGTCCCAATTGGGCATTCTGACCCAAATAACAACCTTGACCCAATTAAACACATCTTACCCCTTTATTTTAAATTGAAACTTATAACATAACCGTTAGATCTTAATTGGGCAATTGACCCAACACCTTACCTATCTAAGGTCCATATCCGTTAGTTCACAATTTAAATGGCAAATTCCGTTAATATTTATAACTTGAAAATCCGGAGTGTTACATGGTGGACACGGAGTACTGAAGGGCCCGCAAGTTTGAGCTGGGCCTTCGACCGAGCATTAGAGCCAAGGTGACCATCTTCAAGGCACCTACACTGGCGGTGGTGGTCAGCAGAGCAGGAGATGGCCGAGACAGTGCGGTTTTTGGACAACCGCCGAGGTCAGAGTGGGGGGAGTTTATTTCGTCCCAACAAGAGGTTTCGACCTAACCTTAGGAGACCCTCACCTTCCACTAGGTCAACAGGGGGCTTTCGTCCCAATCAGCCCTCCCCATCAGCATCAGTCTCTCAGGTCCCCCGAGGTGTGAACACCTGTTTCCATTATGGCCAGCAGGGCCACTTCAAGAGGGAATGTCCATAGGTTAGCAGACCCTCTCACTCCAGGGGTTCCTTTCGCCATCCAGCCAGACCAGCTAATTCACGAAGAACCAGGGCACACAACTAAGCGGGACAGGCGCCTAACCCTACGGGATCTGGACGGCTGTATACCTTAGCTCCTCCAGCAGCGGTGGATCACTTAGTGAATCAAGGTATGGCCGTAGTTGGTAGTTCCTATGCCTTTGCATTATTTGATTCTAGAGCATCCCACTCATTTGTATCTGCTGCATTCATATCTGCTATGGGCACATTAGTACAAGAATTGTCCACATCACTTACCATTGTATCCCCCGTCAGAGACACATCATTGGGACTTATATGCACAGCAGTGAACACTGAACTCGCTGGATTCAGATTCGAGTTCAACTATCTGGTACTCGATATGACTGAGTACGACATTATCTTTGGCATGGACTGGTTGGCTAGCTTTCAGGCCAACATTGATTGCCATCTTCGTAGGGTGATATTTTGGTCACCCGAGGGAAAGCGGTATGTGGTGCATGCTGACAGGCAGAGCATCCCTATGGCTAGAAGGCTGCATGAAGAACTGAACCACCTTGTCTTAAACAACATCAGATTAGACAAGGCACTGGTGGCTGAACTTCTGGCGGTAATGAATGACTACGCGGAGGTATTCCTAACAGAGCTCCCTGGCTTGCAACCCAAGAGGGAGATTGACTTTGAAATCAAGTTATATCTTGGCACTGCTCCAGTATCATTGCCACATTATAGGATGGCCCCAGCTGAGATGTCCGAGCTAAAGAAGCAGATTGATGAACTGCTCATACTGGGATTCATCCGGAACAGCACATCAGCATGGGGAGCCCCGGTATTATTTGTGAAGAAGAAGGATGGTACCCTTCGGATGTGTGTGGATTACAGGAAATTGAACCAGCTGACTGTCAGGAACAGGTACGCTCTACCCAGGATTGATGATCTATTTGATCAACTTAGGGGATCGAGTCACTTCTCCAAGATTGACCTGATGTCAGGCTACCATCAGTTTCGGGTTAGGGAGGAGGACATAGAGAAGGCAACTTTCAGGACACGGTATGGTCTATATGAGTATGTGGTCATGCCATTTTGACTTACAAATGCACCGGCTGTGTTCATGGATCTGATGAACAGGATCTTCTGTCCTTACTTGGACTAGTTTGTGATTGTATTTATTGATGACATCCTGATCTATTCCAAAAGTCAGGAGGAACATGCTGAGCACCTGCAGATAGTCCTGGAGACCTTGAGGAAGAACCAACTGTATGCTAAAGCCAGCACGTGTGAGTTCTGGCTATCCGAGGTCAACTTCTTGGGGCATATCATATCAGCAGAAGGTATAGCCGTGGACTCGGCTAAGGTGGCGGCAGTGAGAGAGTGGAAAGCACCGACGAATGTGATCGAGATCCGAAGTTTTCTGGGATTGGCAGGTTACTATAGGAAATTCATCATGGACTTCTCCAAGATTGCATCTCCACTTACTCGACTCACTCAGAAAGGAATCAAATTTGAATGGTCAGATGTGTGCAACCGGAGACTTGAGGAGCTGAAGGAGAGGCTTACAACTGCTCCTATTCTAATTTTGCCTGAGAGGGGCAAGGGCTATGAGGTATTTTGTGATGCCTCAGGAGAGGGACTTGGGTGTTCTCTCACTCAAAGCCAACATGTAGTGGCTTATGGTTCAAGACAGTTGAAAATTCATGAACGCCACTATCCCACGCATAATCTGGAGCTAGCAGCAGTGGTCTTCACTCTCAAAAACTGGATACACTATCTTTATGGAGAGAAGTTTGAGGTGTTTTCGTATCACAAGAGCTTGAAATACTTGTTCGATCAGAAGGAACTCAACATGAGAGAGCGCAGATGGATGGAATATCTGCAAGATTATGAGTTCGCACTTCGATATCATCCTGGCAAGGCGAACAAAGTGGTGGATGTCCTCAGCCGCATGTCACATGCGACAGTGGCCAGTTTGATCAAGAAAGAATGGGAGATGCTGCATACCACTTGAGAGTTCAACTTGTATATCAAGAACCATGGGAGTATGTATAATCTGATCATACGGTCCAACATGGTCTCCAAAATTGAACAGGAGCAACGGACAGATCCGGAAGTGGAGGAGATATGGGCCAAGATGTCTACTGGTGAGGTTATACCGGAATGGGAATTACGACTGGGACAGGGTCCTGTATTCCGAGGTAGGACATTTGTACCTAAGAGCTGCAGAAGAGAGTTATTGATCGAGGCACACGAGACCAAACTCTCTATTCATCTGGGCAGTACCAAGATATATCATGATCTGAAGAGGCACTATTGGTGGCATGGACTCAAGAGAGATGTGACAGAGTTTGTTGCTCACTGCCTAACTTGTCAGCAGGTTAAGACAGAACATCAGAAGCCACCGAGTTTACTCAAACCTTTACGAGTGCTAGAGTGGAAATGGGAGCACATCTCCATGGATTTTGTGACAGGGTTGCCTAGGTCATCAAAGGGCAACGATGTACTATGGGTCGTGGTAGACCGATTGACCAAGTCTGCGCACTTCCTTCCCATCAAGATGACAGATTCGTCTAAGACATTGGGTCAACGGTACATTCGGGATATCAGTAGACTACATGGTATTCCCCGGACTATTGTGTCCGACAGAGATGGCCAATTCACCAGTAGAGTATGGCAGAGCATGCAGTCGGCCATGGGGACAGATCAATTGACTAGCACAACATTCCATCCCCAGACTGATGGACAGTCGGAGAGGACGATATAGACATTGGAGGATTTGGTGAGAGCATGTATGCTAGACTTCAAGGGTGGATGGGAGGATCACTTGCCACTGGTGGAGTTCTCTTACAACAACAGTTACCAGGCAAGCCTCCAGATGGCTCCATTCGAGGCCTTGTATGAGACCATGTAGATCACCAGTGTACTGGACAGAGGCCGGTGAGCCTGCACTTATTGGACCCGAGCTAGTTACAGAGACTACAGCGCAGATTAAGTTGATATGGCAACACCTACTTACTGCACAGAGTCATCAGAAGAGCTACGCTGACAACAGGAGAAGGTTCCTTGAGTTTGAGGTGGGGGACTTAGTGTTCTTAAAAGTCTCACCACGGAAGGGACACATGCGATTTGGAAAGAAAGGGAAACTGTCGCCTAGATTTGTGGGGCCGTTCCCAATCCTGAAATGGGTGGGGGAGCTGGCTTATCAGTTGGCACTTCCTCCACAGTTATCATCTTTGCACGATGTGTTCCATGTGTACATGTTGAGGAAATACAACCCTGATCCTTCACACGTGTTGAATGTGCAAGATGTGGACATGCAAAGCAACATAACATATGTGGAGAAGCCGGTCAGAGTGATCGGGAAGGAACAAAGGGTGCTACGGAACCGCGCCATTGAGTTTGTCAAGGTGGTATGGGATCGACATGGTAATGAGGAAGCCACCTGGGAACTTGAATCGGAAATGAGAACAACTCATCCGGAGTTTTTGTATAAGTCGTTTGAAACCCTACTTCGCTCAATTTACGGGACAAAAATTTCAAAAGAGGGTAATATTGTAATAGCCTGGATTTTTAAATCAAGAAATATATTGGCTATTATTTATTTTAATTGTTGAAATTAAGAATTTTTGATGAAATGGATGTTAGATGGTTCAAAGTTGGGGCAATGGCCCAAGTATGGTCCAATGGACCATGGATTGGATTATTTCCAATTAATTGGGTCAATGATGGTCGATTGGGTCAAATGCCCAATTGAGACCCAATGGGTCAAGATAGATTGAGCATTAGGGTAAATGGGTAAGCAATGGATTTAATTGGGTCATGGACCCAATTGTGATCAAAGGCATGGGGTCCATTTTATTGGCAAGTGTAGGAGTGGAAATCCAAGTGACATAGCCAAGTGGGACCCAACTCCACCTCATCAAGTGAGGTGGCGTGTGGACCAAGACACATGTGGGGCCGACCACCATGGTTGACTTGGTCAACCATGGGTGAGTTTATAGATGAATTAAAGTGAATCAAGGGAAATACGTGGAATTAAATTATTTAATTGAATCACCTAAGTTAGATGGAAATAAAATCCATGATTGAGTTGGGAAATGAGTTGCAATTAAAGGAGTGAGTCAAATAAAAGACCAAAAAATGGAGTGAGTCAAGAGGGTGGTTTCATCTCATGGAAACCACCAAACCACCAAAGGAAACAACTAAGGCAAAACCGTTGGACAGGGGGGTGGTGTGTGCCATGTGGAGGGCATGCTCCCCCCTTGGCTAGACAAGAAGCCTACAATGAGGACATGCAAGACCATACATTGGCCAAAGGAGAGGTGGTGGTTTCATCTCATGGAAACCACCAAACCACCCAAGGAAAGTAAGCCAAAACCGTTGGACATAGGGGTGGTATGCAAGACAAGAAGCTTAAATGAGGACATGCAAGACCATGCATTGGGCAAAAGAGAGTTGGTGGTTTCATCTCATGGAAACCACCAGACCACCCAAGGAAACCATGCTAAAATCGTTGGGGAGGAGAGTGGTGTGTGCCATGTGGAGGGCATGCACCCTTTTGTTTGGTCAAAGAGCCCCTAGGGAAGACTCCACATTGATGATGGTGGAGTCTAACCGAAGCAAACCCTAGACAAAGATGGAGTGGAGACTTTGATCTCATTCATCTCATCTCACTCTCTCTCTCTCCCTCAAGGCCGACCCTCACTCTAAGAGAAAGAAGAAAAAGACTTAGAGAAATTTGGATCTCAAGCTCCTCTCCCTCCCACTCAAGGCTGATCCTCTCATTGAACAAGAAAAGACTAAGGGTTTCCATTCTCTCATCCTCTTCCTCTCTCAAACACTCACCAAGGCCGAACCATCTTCTTGGGGGTTTCATCTTAGACCCTCTCCCTCTCAAGCTCACACTTTGACCGAAGGTCAAGAAGGAAGGAAGGAAGAAGAGGCTAAGGAAGGAGAAGATCGGAGGAGCAAGAAGGAGTGAAAGAAACCGGAGGAGTCGCAGAATCGGTGAGTACTTGATAAGATTTTATTAAAGGAACATTCCATTTTTGGATTGGAGAGTTGGCCAAAATATTATAGGCCATGGATTTAAAATCCATCCAAGAAATGAGATGGAAAAGATGGACAAACCCTAATGGATAAGATAGGCTATGTAAATGATGGAATATTAAGGACACTATGTAAATATGGCTTATGTATGCATGCATGGCTAAAAGGGCTAAGGATCATGGTTCGGCCATTGCATGGCGGAACCCTAATATTGTTATGCAAAAGGACCCCGTGCATGTTTAAGTAAGAAATGGTGAATGATCAAGGATCATGGTTTGGCCCTTGGATGGCCAAACCTTAGGTTTTATGTATAAGAACCATCAAGGACAAAAGAAGGGTTGGATGAGGTTCGGCCATGATGTATGGCCGAACCCCATCAAAGGATATAAACATGGTTACATGATTTTTAAGAGAAAGTGATGAACTTGGCCGAACCCCATGGAAGGGTATTAATGATTTTAAAAGGTTTTAAATGGAGCAATGTTAATGATTTTAATGGTCTCAAATATTGTAAATGGTGAAGAACCATAAACCATGGGTTCGGCCATGTTGTATGGGCGAACCCCATGGAGAGATATTGATGGACTTTAGGTTGTAAAATGAGGACCTAAGTGTATGATTAAACAACGACCCCCCCCCCCCCCACCCCCCCCCCCCCCCCCCCCCCCCACCCACCATATGAAGGGACTTTGTTTATGGGTTTAAATGTTGTAAGTGATTTAAAGGGGGATTGAAATGGGACATCATGGGTTCGGCCATGGTGTATGGCTGAACCCCATGAACCATTTTAATGGGTCATTTATGGATCTATGCATGTTTAAATGAATGGATGATCAAGCTAAGGAATGGAGGGATTTCTTAGGGATTTATGTCATGATTAATGAATCATTTATGTATCTATGTTTGTGGATCAGTTATGGACCTAAGTATGTATAAATAAAAGGGGTGTTTAGCCATGGAAAGAATAATGGCTAAGATGGAAAAATGGTGAAAAAGAAGGACCATGGGTTCGGCCATGGTGTATGGCCGAACCCCATGGAGAATGTTTTTTTGTGGACTTATTAATACTAAATGAGAACTTATATGTGTTTGGGGTTAAGGAATCAAAAAGATGGCATGATCTTGAAACCACATGATTAGAATGATAAGGATTAAGAAGGGGCCCAAAACCAAGTGAGTGAGGTTTGGCCATGTTGTATGACCGAACCCCACTAAGGCATGTTTGTGGACTTGAACATGGTTGGAAATCAAATGGAACATTGGTTTGATTTGTTGATATGTAATAAGGTAACGAGATCTCACAAGCGGTGCGCGATCGGTGATCGATCTTCGGACGGAAACCCAAGGACCCGGTATTTAGACATTGGTAGGATTCCTACCTCATTGAAAGCCATTGATTATGTGTATATGAATGTTTTACTTGAATTATTTTGGTATCAAATGGTATGTCTTAATAATGGGATTTTAATGCTATGATTTGTATTATTACATAGCATATTTGCACTTGCATCTCATGCATGGCATGGGAGGGATCAATTGAAAGGAGTCCACGCTCCATTCGGATTTCTGATAAAACAACCGTGGGGTGGAATCCACACTGATTCCAAGGGATGTATGTTTGAAATGAAACTGGAGATCCACACTCCGTCGGGGCGTCTGTAAGGCATTTGTGGGGGTACCTTGATGTGCATTATCCATCAAGAGGAATGTATGATTGATTTGTAGCCGGAGATCCACACTCCGTCGGGGCGTCTGTAAGGCATTTGTGGGGGTACCTCGATGTGCATTATCCATCAAGAGGAATGTATGATTGATTTGTAACCGGAGATCCACACTCCGTCGGGGTGTCCGTAAGGCATTTGTGGGGGGTACCTTGATGTGCATTTTCCATCAAAAGGAATATTATGTGATGATGATATGGATGATGGGTGGGACTCATGGCATATGACACCCATGGCATGGCATTTACTTGCATGGTTTTGATATTAATTATATATATATATCTCTGTGTGTGTGTGTGTGTGTGTGTGTGTTTTGTTTATACTAATCCATGTGTTGACCCTACTCAGAGTACCTGCTGGGCGCGTTGTCTAACGCCCTACTTCCACCTTCGATGATGATATAGGAAATGGACAAGGTGATGGATGTGATCGGAGCCAAGCGTAGGAGCTTGGAGGAGCTAGATTGATTTATTTAAGTTTTATTTATGGAAATGTAATTTGAATAGCTAGCTTGTTGGACTGTAATAATTTAGACTACTTGCTATGGTTTGCACTTTCATTTGGACATTTTAAGTTAAGGTAATTATCATTTAAGTGATGTACTTCCTTGCTATTTAATAATTGGTAGGATAGACTATTATAATTCCGCATTAAGTTTACATTCTGCAAGCTTAACTTATTACGTGTGAACCGTTTTCATGGACTTAGTTCCACGTACACGTATGGTTGGCCAGTTAAGGGCCGGGCTTTGGAAGCTCAAACTTAGCTTGCGTCGTGACGTCCCGCTCTCTTGTCACTCTTTTATAAAAGACAAAAGTACACTCTGATTTTCGGTATAGTGACAAAGGGCAGGGCATTACAGGAAAGGTCAAGCCAAACATCAAATAAAATGAGGACTGATCACGGACGGGTATCTCCGTCCGCAGACAGGTAATAAACTGGACATGGGTTGTCCGTGGATGGGTAATAAACTGGACAAGGGTTGTCTGTAGACGGGTATCACCATCGGCGGACGGGTTTCTGCCATCCACGGGACGGGTTTCTATCGTCCGCGGATGGGTAACAGACAGTAATGGTATGTTGTCTGCGGATGGGTTACACTCTCCGTGGGAAGGGTGTCTACCTTTCGCGGGACGGGTTTTTTATTGTCTGCGGATGGGTAACGAGTGTGGGCTGTCCGCGGACAGCCGACAACAGGTAACGGACCACGGCTTTGAGCTGTCTGCAGACTGGTATCACCGTCCACGGACGGGTTTCTATCGTCCGTGGGACAGGTTTCGACCATCCCCGGACGGGTAGTAGACTTGAGTACAGTGCTGCCTGCGGACGGGTTACAGTGTGTAGGACGGGTTTCTACAGTCTGCGAACGGGGTTTCTGTCGACCCCAAGATGGGCAGCGGACAGGTAACCAACTGATTATTAAAGTGAAGATTTTATATAATTTTCTTTTTCCAGATGGTTAAGTTTAACTGGAAGGATGTAAGGAATGATTTAAATTAATTGGATAATTAATTTGATTATTTTATATGATGGAATTCATTTAAGGTAAAAAGATTTCACAAGTGGGGGTGTGATCGATTTTGACGAAATCGTTGCACGTCACATCACAAAATAGCAAGGATACAATACTTGGACGTGGGTAGGATTCCTTCTTGTTGAAACACTTTGGATTATCTACATGTAATGGTTTTATTTCCATATTTGATGATCTATTTTGGGTATCAAAATGCGTATGTTTTAAGAATGGAATTTCAATGCTATTATGTAATTTAATATGAAATAGCATGTTTGCACTCACAACTCATGTATAGCATGGGAGGGAACATATGAGAGGAGTCCACGCTCCATTCGGGGTGTCCGATAAACAAACATGGGGAGGGATCCGCACTGATTCCGATTGACATACGGGAAATGGTATATGATGCTTGAAATGAAAGAGGAGTCCAAGCTCCATTCGGTGGGACCGATAAGGTATACGTGGGGAGTCATGACAATGAATACCGTGATGTGGCTTGTTCATCAAGGGGATTATCTATGTGTTCTGAGATATGGTTGATGGGTGGGAAATCATTGGCATATGACACCCATGGTATCGCATTGAATTGGCATGATTTTGATATTATGTATCTATTCTGATTTTATACTAATCCTTATGTATGACCCTACTCGGAATACCTACTGGGCGTGTTGACTTACGCCCTACTTCTACCTTAGATGATGGTACAGGGAACGGAAAGGATGATGGACGCGAAAAGAGCCAAGCTTAGCAGCTTATTGCTTACTTTATGTAAGTTTTAATTTTGGACAATGTATTTGAGTTAATTGCATTTTGGGACTGTAATAACTTAGATATTATGTTGCTATGGTTTGATGTTACATTCGGATATTAAGTTCAGTTAAGATATGGGTGATTGACTTCCTTGCTAAGTAAAAGGTTATCGTCGGTTTTTGTAATCAAATATTAATTCCGCAATGTGTTTATTCCGCAAGTATAACTTTAAAGCGTGTGAACTGTTTTAGTGGACTCGGTCCACACACATGTATGGTTGGCCAGTTAAGGGTCAGGCTTTGGAAGCTCGGACTTAGCTCGCGTCGTGGCATCTGACTCTCTCTCACTCTTTATTTTTTTTTAAAAAAAAATAGACTCTGATTTTCGGCGAGTGAAAAAGGCGGGGCATTACATTCGGTGAGGGATCATTGGCGTATGACACCTATTGACATGACACATACATTAGCATGATTTGGATATGATTATCATACGCTGTTTTAGTACCTTGAGATGCTTTACTGTTTTGATTTGATGTATTTATCATGATTTTTTTATTGATCCTATGTGTACATAACCCTATTTGGAATTCCTACTGGGTGCATTGACTAATGCCCTACTTCTACCCTTTAGATGATGAAACAGGGAATGGAAAGGATATGGGAAGTGAAAGAAGCCAAGCATAGGAGCTTGGGCAGTTGATGCTTATTTTATTTAATTGATTAAGTTGATGTATTGGGAGAACTGTTAATTTTGGCATTGTGATAACTTAGATTATTTTGCTATGGTTTGATGATATTTTGATTATTTAAACTTCAATTAATTTTATGTGATTGACTTCCTTGCTTAATATTGATGTCATGTATATCGGTGAAATCTTATCCATATGTTTATTCCGCAAGTATTCTTTACCGTGTGAACTGTTTTAGTGGATTTGGTCCACGCATACGTAAAGGTGGCCAGTTAAGGGTCGGGTTTTGGAAACCTGGACTTAGCTCGCGTCGTGACGTTTAGCCGCTCTCTCTCACTCTTTATTTTTACAAAAAAAATGTACTCTGATTTTCGACGAGTGATAAAGGACGTGGTGTTACAATTGGGACCCAATGGGTCATAGATGAACTGATTTTAAAGTAAATGGGTAAGGTTAAATTAATTGGGTCAGCTACCCAATTAAGATCCAATGCATAAATCCACTTCATCAAGTGAGGTGGCATGTGGGTGAGGTGGCTTTGCCATGTGGCATGCAGGGAAGCCAACTAGGCAGGGTGCCACATCATCGAGTGATATGGCCAAGGTGGGACCTAAATGCCATGTGGTGCATGGTCGGCTATGTCATGGTTGACTTGGTGAACATGAGTGAGTTCAAAGGAATTAAGTAATGATTGAGTCAAGGTGAGTTGAAGTGGAAGATGGAAAGTTTCCATCTCTAGGCAAACTCAATGGAAGACAAAGAGATTCCTTGGTTTAAGCCAAGGGACTCCTTGGTTAAGCCAAAGGACTCCTTTGTTAGATAAAACTTGTAACGCCCCGCCCTTTCCGAGAAATCAGAGTCTATTTTTTTTTTTTAAATTAAACACCGGACAAGGGCAGATAGACGTCACGACGCGAGTTAAGTTTGGACTTCCAAAGTCCGACCCTTAACTGGCCACCCATGTGTGCATGGACTGAACCATGATAGATAATACACACATGGAACTAAACAATGACTTGCGGAATAAACTAGACTGTAACGCCCCGCCCTTTTTCACCCATTTTCGGACGCCACGACGGGAGTTAAGTCCGAGCTTCTAAAGCCCGACCCTTAACTGGCCAACCCTACGCGTGCGCGGAGCTAAGTCCACGAGAACGGTTCACGCGTAAGAAGTAAGCTCGCGGATTATAATTATTGCGGAATATGATAATAGAGTCTATCCTACCGGTTTTTAGATAGAAGGGAAGATACAACATTGAATTACCAAAATGCCCCTAAGTTCATAATTATATCACAAAATGTAATCGTCCATAAGTAACGTCCAAAACATCGCAAGAATGTAAACTTATACAACCCGAAAAGCTAAGTTACTTTCAAATTACATCGCCAAAATGTAAACGTAAATAAAACTAAGACTACATTGCCCAAGCTCCTAAGCTTGGCTCCTGTCATGTCCACCGCTTCCGCCATCCCCTGCGTCATCAGCTAGGGTAGAAGTAGGGCGTTAGTCAACGCGCCCAGTAGGACTCCGAATAGGGCTAGCACATTGATTAGTGATAACACATATATCGATAAAATAACATATAACAAAATAAGCATGTGATGAATGCTATGCCATGCGTGCCTATGTCATGTGTCCCACCCATCATCCGTATGATCATACAATGTATCGTCCCCATGTTTGCTTCTCGGTCGCCCCGACGGAGCATGGACTCCGGTTATAGCCCTCAGGCTATCCCCATGTCTGATTCTCGGTCGCCCCGACGGAACGTGGACTCCGGTTTCATTATTTTCCCGTCCATGCCATGCATGAGATGTACGTGCATTATGCTATGTAGTATATAGATAAACCATATTCGATATACCATATATAGTCATATGATGCATAATATTAAAACATAATCCATGATACTATCATGTAATTCATAATTAAAAACCCATCATAGTACAAGTCCCATAAATCATAAATCCATCATAAATCAAATCAAGATAATTTAAAACACCATCACATATCCATCGCTTACAAAGAGGTAGGAATCCTACCGAATACCGTGTCGCGTTCCGTTACGCTTTCCGTTCGATAATCCGGTCGCCGATCGCGTATCGTTTGCGACGTCCGATACCTTATTACATTTACCAAATTAGTCCATACGTTGTCCATGATTAAGTTCCTAATTAATCATAACCCTAGGTCCATTCAATGATCTTTAAATACATTATAAGTTTATCGAAAATCGGCCCTTAACTTAGCCCACTATCCATTGGTTTAATCACATACATAAATCCGATCTTGACCATTTCGAATATTCAATTGAGCGAGCCTAAACACAACATCTATACGTTTCTTTTCATCTTTCATATTGCATCGAATTTCACATCTAATCCACATACATGGCCGAACCCATGGTTCCTCAATGTGGCTAATAATTACCATTTTGCCACTTTCTCTTCCATGGTAAATCATTCACCCACTTATGTCTATTTTAAGTCTAGATTTCATCCATAACTTAGACCTATTTATGATTCCATAACATATCCCAAAATCAGCCACCTATTATTTAATTTTTGAAAAACATTTAACCCTATATAACCTTTCACATTTGGCCCTAAAGGTGGCCCACACTCATGACCTCCAAATGGGTCATGGGTTCGGCCATACACCATGGCCGAACCCATGGTGCCTATTTTCCATTCCCTTGGGTCCATTCTACTTTCTTAAATCCAATCTCCAATGAATTTAATTTATCCATTCAAGTCCCCATTTTCATTCCATTTAAAACCTCACATATCATTTTTATAAATCCATTAAAATCTAGCATTCTTCTACATTATTTTCCATTTATTAAATCCACTAATCACTACCCTAAGGTTCACCTTTATGGATACCATTTTCAAAGACTAAGTTTTGTCCCAAAATAATCCAATTTAAAATCACAAAACTTTAATCATTTTGGCCCTTTAAATCAAACTCCTAAGCATTGATACATGTATTTAACCTTAGCCTAAAATTGATCAAAATTTGGGTCATGGGTTCGGCCATACACCATGGCCGAATCCATGATGTTTCTTTCCCCATTTTTCTTGGTTTCATTTACCCTTTTTAAACATACCTCTAATTAAATCATCCATTTAAATCACCAACATCACATATCATACTTGAAACATCCATACAATCCATCCATTTTTTTTTCTTAACCATTTTCTATACTTTTCCATCATAAAGAGAATTATTAAATACCACCAAGGGTTCGGCCATACACCATGGCCGAACCCATGGTTCATGGCTCATCATCCATTGATGCCATCCTTAGACCAATGTTTTTGTCCAAAAGAAATCCCTTTTTAAAATCAATAATCCTCATTCATTTTGGCCCTCTAAAATATATCATTCACTTTGTAAATCCATTTAAATTTCATCATTAACTTAACCTAATTTCTTCATTATCTTCAAACCTAATAATCTTAATAAATCACTCATTATTCATCATGGGGTTCGGCCATGCTACATGGGCGAACCCTATGATCATTCATCCATTCCATTCTATGCCTTTAAATCCTCTTTAAAATCACTATTAAAATCACTTGAAAACTAATTATCATACATCATTCTCCACCATTTCAAACCTTCAAACCTTAATTAAAAATCATCCCACATTGGCCATGGGGTTCGGCCATGCTACATGGCCGAACCCTAAGATCCATTCAATCCATTAAAACTTCCATCTTTTCCATACTTAATCCATTCATTTCATTTTTTCCTTAGACCATCTCTTCCATTTCTTTGCCTTCCATTTGATGGATTTTAGATCCATTCCATAGCCTAAAATAATTTGGCCACCATCATATGGCAAGGATGGATTTCAAAATTAAAAACCCTAAATAATAAATTTCTTGTTTAGAACAAACTTACTATCCGACGACTCCTCCGGTCTTTGTTGCTCCCGTCAACTTCCTTGGCCTCTTTTCTCCTTCCTTTCCTTGTTTAATTGGCTAGATGAGCTTGATCAATGGTGGGATATGCTTGGATTGGCTAAGGTAAATGAGGTTAGGTTAAGAGAGAAAGAGGGTATGGAGATGAGGGAGAGATCTTCAAGGTTCTTGATCTTGGGGTGGCCCAAGACTTATCTTTTTCCTCTCTTTTCTTCCTCTTTCTTTCTAAGTTTTTCTTCTAAGTTTTCTTTTCTCCTCTCTTGCAAGGTGAGGGAAGAATTTCATGTGTGTGTGGGGAGATAGAGTGAAATTGGTTAGCTTGGAAATGGGAGGGAGGTGGTTGGAGTAGCCTTCACTCAAGCATTAATTTTCTCACCAACCAAGCATGGGTTGGCTTGACTTTGGTGGGGTTGAGCCCAATCCACCATTTAAGCCCATGGTTTTATTTTGTGTTTCTTAAGAGTGGTTTTGTGTTTGTTGGAGTGGTTTTGACCATTTGACCAATTTAGATTAGGTTAATTAACTTAGATCCATTTGATTTTTAGGTTAAGTTAATTAAACCCCATATTTCATTTAATTCCATTAAATTTCTTCTATAAGATCCACCCATGGTTGACCAAGTCAACCATGGTGGTCGGCCCCACTATCCTTGGGTCCACACGCCACCTCCATGGGTGAGGTGGAGGTGGGCCCCATTGGCCATGTTACCTTGGTCCATTTATCACCTAACTTAGGTGATTTAAATTTTATTAATTGTATCCCTTTTATTGGATCACCATTGGGCCCATGGCCCAATTTGATTCTTGTCTTACCCATTTCTCTTAGGGCTTAGTTACCTTGGCCCCTTGGGTCCCATATGGCTCTTTGACCCAAATTGACCATCTTTGACCCGATTACTTACCATTGACCAATTACATGTATCAATTCCAATTCAAGGCCTATTGAGTAACCATTGGGCCCATGGCCCAATTAGATTCCCTCATTTTCCACTTACCTTAGGATTTGAACCGATTTTGATCCATTGGGCCCCACATGGCTATCGGGCCCACTTGACCATCGCTGACCCGATTAATCCTCATTGACCCGTTAAATAGGTTTCATCCAATCCATGGCCTAATTGGGCTATCCTTGGGCCATTGTCCCAAAATTTGGTCCACTTGGCATTTTATTATATCAAGCTTCAAATTAACATGAATAAATGCCAATATATATATTTATCAAAAATTCGGGTTATTACATAGACTAACTGTGGAATTAAGTTGAAGAGATAGCAAGTACAAGTCTTAATTAATAAATAACTTAAACCAACCATCCATTGTTAATGTCATAAGCAAACCATAGCAATGTATTAACTTATTACATGTCCACCAAAT
Source organism: Chimonanthus praecox (assembly GCA_022113865.1). Lineage (NCBI taxonomy): Eukaryota > Viridiplantae > Streptophyta > Magnoliopsida > Laurales > Calycanthaceae > Chimonanthus > Chimonanthus praecox. The sequence goes on from CM039091.1 coordinate 26,154,814, forward strand.
ATAACTCAAATGACTGTATAAAGAAATCTTGATCAACAACCAAGCGCTTAGGCGTGGCTCCCCTCCTGGTCATCGACCTTTTCTTTCCCCTTCCTTCTTCCTGCATTATCCTCTAAGGATAGAATTAGGGCGTTAGATCAACGAGCGCAGTAGGTTCCCGATCAGGGCTACCACAATGTTAGCTTATAAATCATGTGCTTATCATTGTATACATATATTATCAAAACATGTAAATCAATGCTATGCATGCACATGTAATGAGTCCCCACCCATCACGCAGCTACATAGCAATCACTTGACGTGAATTCCATCGTCAAGGTAACACACAGTACCTTTTCCATTCCATCTTGATGATCTACCTCCTAGCAGGACCCTCATCGCCTAAGGAGGGCGATGTGGTTCTATCATCATGTTACTCCTCCTAGCAGGACCCTCATCGCCTAAGGAAGACGTAACTCATATCATAAATACTCCTCCTGGCGGGACTTGCATCGCCTAAGGAGGTCTCACAATTGCATCACAGCATATCAACGGAGTGCGACTCCGGGTTCCACAATCATCATCCCATGTTCATGCATGAGATGCCAATGCATTGTATGTCATTTGTAAATACATAACTCATCATTCAAAATATGATAAATAATAGTATAACAATATCTCATAAAAACCATCATGGAAACAAGTGTAAATGTGGTTCCAAGTAGGTAGGAAACCTACTGAAGATTCACTTCAACGTCCGTTCTTTCTTAGGCTTTATCCAGTTACGACTCGCACGTCGTTCAACTTCCGTTACCTTGTCCATATGACAATAAGTAAATCATACTATCATTTAAATATTCATTTCACATCTAAGACCCAAAAACATCTTGTGGGGTTCGGCCATACCCATGGCCGAACTTCTCCCACTTTAATTTGAAATCTTTATCCATTCATAATTGTATCATGCTTAAACTTTTAAACCACTAATTATTTCCATGAAATGTAATCATAAAACCCATAAACATGTTCATGGGGTTCGGCCATACATATGGCCGAACCCTATGGCTTTCCCATTTAAGCCTTTCCATCATATCTTAGCCATAGAAACCCTATGGTTTGGCTATAAAATAGCCAACCCATAGCTTGTCCAATTGTTCACTTAGAACCCTTTTAAATACCTCATATTGTTCCATAATATTCATACTTGAAACCCCTTTGATTCAACCAAAACAGTCCATATAAAATGGTTCAGCCATCCATAGGCTGAGCCAAATCAGTAACCATAACTCCAAGTTATTCGAATAAAACAACCCATACAACAACCCATGGGGTTCGGCCATTCACATGGCCGAACTTCATGGTTCTTTGGATGCAATTTTTCCAACGATCTTACATAACTTATTCACTGTTTTTCAGCCATAAAAACAGCAAGGTTTAACCATCCATTGCCGATCCCATACAGTTAATTAATTCCATTTTACAATCCTTTTAAACATCTATACACTTGGTATAATTTTTATCCCCAAAAACCATACCATTCACCAATGATTTCCATGGGGTTCGGCCATCCCAAGTGGCGGAACTCCATGCTCTAAATTTCCATTCTTTTCAACTTCATCACCTTACTTTAGATCATTGATAAATTCATCATAACATGACCTAATTAAAACAAGTAAATACTTCCACCACCGGTATGGTTTTGCATGGTTTTTAACCTTCCACAAACCATCAAAATGTCCACCTCAATTCATGGGGTTCGGCCATCCAAGGTGGCCGAACCCAATGATCCATTTTATCAATTTATACTCAAAGTTTAGACCCATGATCCATTCAGCCATTCCTTGGCCAATCAAGACATCCAAATCCATGTTTTAAACCTCTTTAAAACATGCATTTTAAGTCTAATAGAAATATCTAAAACAGTCCCACAATGGCATAGTTTCAAGTTACAAAAAACCATCAAAATCCTCCAATTATTTCCATGGGGTTCGGCCATGCCCAATGGCCGAACCCAATGATCAAGTTTCCATCTTAATTATGAACTTCCATCTAAGGTCTAATCCTTGATGCATTCGGCCAAATGATGGCCCAATCACACCCTTTTCACAACTTATTTAACTACATAACTTTTAAGAAAATCTCACCAATTTTCCTTTGCCTTCTTCCTTCTTGTTTCCTTTCTTCTTCCTTAATCCTTTGCTGGTTTATGCTTGATCAATTGGTGCAAACATCACTGATGGTTCAGCCAAGAAAAGAGTTTGGAGAGAGATGAGAATTCCTTAGGATTTCTTGTGTGAAAAACGGCCAAATGATGTGGTCTATCCCTTTTGTAATTCAGCCACAACATCCATTCATTTCCCTCATTAAACCTCGATAAAACCAAGGAGGCATTGGGTGCCATCCAAGGCACCCCTTGGCACCAAACGTTGCATCCATTCATTTTCAACACATGCATCTCATGAGATGAGATGATGCCGCCCAACCTTGGTGACCCTTGGCTTTGGCCAAGGCACCCTTCATCCAACAGCTAAGATTTGTCTATCTAAGAGTTGTGTGAGATTAGAACTCCTTTCCTCTTGACTCACTTGACTCATGATCTTTTTATTCCAACTCAACTCATCCAACTCAACACATTTAATGCACCATATTTGAGTCAACTCTATTCTTAATTAAAACTCACTCCAAATTAGTCCAACTCGAGCTGCATAACTCATACTTGAGTTCAATTAGGGCCAACACGGTCACCCATGATCAACTTAGTCAACCCGACCCATTGGGTCCCCAATTAAACCCCTTGACCTGTTTTGACAACATGACCCATTAATGGGCTGATTTTGCCACTTTTAAATGGTTTTCACTTGTGCATCAAGCCTACCCATTTTTGTTCCACTTGATTTACAATCAATTCAGCTTAACCCCATTTAATTTGAGCTTACACAATGGTCAAATCATCCATTATGACCCATTGGGTCTCAATTGAGCCCTTTGACCCATTTAACCATTTTCGACCCAATTGATATAGATTACCCATCCAACCAAATTTGACATTTATAATGTGCTGATAGGGTCTTATTTTGAGCAATGGGCCCCACTATTTTCTCATTTAACATCATAATTAATAAATTTACTAACCTAGGGGCATTTTTGTAATTATCCACTTCATTGAAAAATTGGGGTGTTACAAAACTTTAAAGAGGGGAAGTGGAAGAGTCTTGGGCTGTTACAAAGGGATACCAACCAAGGGGCACTTCACACCCCTTGGCAGACCATTTCATCTCTTGCACACAAGATTCCTCTTCTCTCTCTCTCTTTCTCTCTCTCCATCTCTACACTTAGAGGATCACTGAAGAACAAAGGAAGGAAAGAAGGATTCAGGAAGGAATTCAAATAAAAAAGAACCGAACGAGACAGGGAAAGAATGTATGGTTTTAAGTTTAATAACATAGGATTAAGATTAAGAGTAAGTCATAGTTTTGGCCATGTTGTGGCTGAACCTATGGGTTCCAAATTGGTTGGAATGACTGACCAAACTATCATAGGGCCATGGAATTGGAAATCCATTTGAGGAATGGATATGTGTTGGAAACGAACAACCAAAGGATTGAATTCAAAATCATGTCTTAATGGCTTAAGATTGGAATATGTTATCAAAAGACGCTAACTTTGGCTAGAGGGTAGAGTAAACTCACTAAGAGTTATGTGAATGATATTATTTATGTTTAAATAATATTAGGAGTGAATTTCATGAAGAAGGGTCAAGCCAAACATGCAAACAATAAGTACTGACAAACAAATTCAGTCGACTGAACTGGTGCTGGCCGAAGCAGGCAAAGGTTTTCTAGGAGTTTCAGCCGACTGAATCTGGGATTCAGTCGATTGAACTAGAGTTGGCTGAAACAGAAATGAGTTTCTGGGAGTTTCAGCCGACTAAAACATGGACTGGATTAAAATATATGGGAGTAATTGTGATTTAGCCGACTGAATCTAGGATTCAGTCGACTGAAAATAGACACACCGGATAAGTAAAATGACCTGGCGTGTTTCAGCTGACTGAATCTATAATTCAGTCAACTGAATGTATACTTATCAAACACGTAAACTGTTGGTTGATCATTCAACCGACTGTGTAACACCCCGAATTTTCAAGTTATGAATATTTATGGAATTTGCCATTTAATTTGTGAATTCACGGATATGGACCTTAGATGGGTAAGGTGTTAGGTCAATTGCCCAATTAAGACCCAACGGTTATGGTATAAGGTACAATTTAAAGTAAATGGGTAAGATGCATTTAATTGGGTCAAGGTTGCTATTTGGGTCAAATGCCCAATTAAGACCCAACGAATGGTGGTTATGTTTCAATTGAATTAAATGGGTGAGATGTATTTAATTGGGTCAAAATGCCCAATTCGGACCCAATGGGTCGTGGTTGATTTTTTTGACCACCAAGTGAGTTCAAGTTTAAATTAAGTGGGGCTGAATTAAATTGGAAATGGAATCAAGGGTTTGAGTTGATTTTAAATGAGTTAAATTAAAGACGTGAGTTGAGTTAAAGAGTGACTGGAGTGGGAAGGTGGAGAGGTGCACCCCACCAAGATCAAGTCAAGGTTACACGTTAGAAGTGTGGGAGTTTCATCTCATGGATGAAACCCCCAAAATGGATCATGAATGAAAGTGGACGGTTTTGGTTGTCCAAGTCAAAACAATACCGTTGGGAGATGGAAGTTTCATCTCATGGATGAAACCTCCAAATGGGCCATTAATGGAGACGTGGCGGTTTTGTGTTGTTTCACAACTCAAACCAACGCATACCGCTGGGGACATGGGAGTTTCATCCCATGAATGAAACCCCCAAATGGAACTTTAAGGAGGGAGGAAAATGGGCAAGGGAGTTACAAAGGGTTGCCACCAAGGGACACCACCTTTGGCTGACCCTCATTAACTAAGGAAAGAGTTTGGTTTCAAGTCATTCTCCCCCTCTCCCTCTCTGGGCCGAATCACTTTTCTTGACTAGAACACTTAGAGAATTTTATCTCACTCTCTCCCTCTCATACAAGGCCGACCACCCTCAAGAGAAGAACCTGGAGTATTTTCTATCCCAAACTTTTCCTCTTTCTCTCAAACTATATCTCTTGGCTGAATCACCCCAAGGGGTTTCATCAAGATCAGTCTCAGCTAAAGAGCATGAAGGAAGGAAGAAGAGGCTAAGGAAGGAAAGGAGCAAGAAGGAGAGAAAGAAATCGGAGGAGTCACGGAATCGGTAAGTGCTCGATAAATTTCATAAATAAGAAAAGAGGGTCAAGGGTCAAGGACGCAATGGCCGAACCCTAATTTTATAATAGCTAAAGACCAATGATGAACCATATGGTTAGGCCATGTTGTACGGCCGAACCCCATGGAAGAAAAATTACGGGATGAATATTGTGTTTTATTGGAAAGGATGAACCACCATGGCCAAACCCCATGGAAAGACATTGGGTACTTTTAATGGATTGAAAAGATGGAAATCATAGATGTATGTTTAGGATTTTAAAAGGTTTGAAAGGGTTCAAAAGGATGTTTGTATGGGAATTCCATCAAAGGATTAAAATCTAGGATGAATGATTTTTTAAAGAGAAGATTATGAATCATAGGGTTCGGCCATGGTGTATGGCCCAACCCCATGGAAGATTGTTAATAATTTTAAAAGGTTTTTTATGGAAGAGTATTGATGATCATGGAAGATTTAAATGAAGTCATATGTATGGACTTGGAGTTGTAAATAAAGACCCAAGGATATGATATAAACCTCCCCATGGAGGGACTGGTTTATGAACTTAAGATGATAAAATATGGAGATAAGATATCATGGGTTCGGCCATAGTGTATGGCCGAACCCCAGGAACCATTTAATGAACCATTTGATGGAACATGTTAAAGGAACATTTAGAGTTGTTATGCATATTTAAATGAATGGAGGATTAAACAAGGAAATAAAGGATTTAATTATATACATCTATGTTGATGGATTATGTTATTGGTTATGGATTTATATAAATGGCAAAGTTGTAAATATAGGCCAGAAAATGAAAGATCACGGGTTCTGCCATGGTGTATGGTCGAACCCAATGAGGAATTGTTTAATGGACTTAGGTGGTTACCAATGGTGGATGATTAATTGTTAAGTGATTAACTAAGTGGTGATGGAGTAATAGATCAAAGAGGGACCAAATCAAGTGAGTGAGGTTCGGCCATACAAGGTTGGTTTATGGATTTTTGTTAAGGGTTTAAATGATTAACTTGGTGAAGAATGATTAATAAATCAAGAGAGGCACTAACATTTCACGATTCCAAAAACCCTAACAACCATTAACCACCATTCCATGTTTTCTATCCTTTAAACCCATGGAGAAATACTTAACATTTTCCCATGGGGTTTGGCCATGTTGGTTCACCATTTCTTCAAAACAAACATATTTCCATTTATTATTTGAGGGTTCCTTTACAAAGAAAAACCCTAGGGTTTGGCCATGCAAAGACCAAACCATACATCTTGCTTATTCACCATACTTCTGCCATGCATGGGGTCTTCTCCATGTCTCCATAATGTTTAGGGTTCGGCCATTGCGATCCTTGACCCATCATGCCATGCATGCATGCATAATCCATATACATACATAATCCATTCCATCTAATTGGATCACCATTGGGCCCATGGCCCAATTAAATTCACCTCCTACCATTTACCCTAATGCTCAAACCATCGTGACCCATTGGGTCCCAAATGGGTATTTGACCCAATTGACCATCCTTGACCCAATTAACCATCATTGACCCATTTAAATAAAATTAATCCAATCCATGGCCGATTGGACCATACTTGAGCCATTGTCCAAATTTTGATCCATTTACCATTCACTCCATCAAAATTCCAAATTTCAATCATTAAAATAAATCATAGCCAATATATATATTGATTCAGAAATCCGGACTATTACATAACTTGATGAGATGAATTCCATCAAGAGGATATATGTGTTTGTGATGGGTGGGACTCATTGCATACATGGCATAGCATTGTTTTACAAGATTTTGATGTTATATTATCTATATGATTTGTACTAACCATGTGTTAACCCTATTTGGAGTATCTACTGGACGCATTGTCTAACTCCCTATTTCTACCCTAGTGGATGACATAGGAAATGAAGGGAACGATGAATGCGAAAGGAGCCAAGCATAGGAGCATGGAATTGTTTAAGTTATATTGTGTTTAAGTTACTCATAGACTATGTAATTTGAGTAACTAGAATTCGGGCGTGTAATAACTTAGATATTTTGCTATGGTTTGAATGGCTTGTTTTGGATATTAAGTTAAGTTAATTATGGTTAAAAACATGGACTACTTTGCTATCTAAATGGAGTAGAATTAGGTTCTATTATAATCCGCAATTATGATCTAATCCACATGTTTAAGTTATTGCGTGTGAACCGTTTCATGGACTTAGTCTATGCACACGTAGCGTTGGCCAGTTAAGGGTCGGACTTTAGAAGTTCGGACTTAGCTCGCGTCATGACGTCTCGCTCTCTATCATTCTTCTATTTATTAAAAAAAAAAAACAGACTCTAGTTTTTGGAAAGCGAGTGAAAAAGGGTGGGGCGTTACAGTTGGTATCAGAGCGAAACTGGAAGATTGAATCTTTCGAAGTAAGATTAAGATGGAACATCAAAAGCCACCAGGGTTACTCAAACCCTTGTTAGTACCAGAGTGGAAATGGGAACATATCTCCATGGATTTTGTGACAGGATTGCCGAGGTCCTCAAAAGGCAACGATGCGATATGGGTCATGGTAGACCGATTGACCAAGTCGGCACACTTTCTTCCCATCAAGATGTCTGATTCATCTGAGACCTTGGGTCGACGGTATATCAAGGACATCATCAGACTGCATGGTATTCCCCAGACTATTGTGTCCGACAGAGATGGTCGATTCACCGACAGAGTGTGGCAGAGCATGCAGTCGGCCATGGGGATGGATCTACTGACTAGCACAGCATTCCATCCACAGACTGATGGGCAGTCTGAGAGGACAATACAAACATTGGAGGATATGCTGAGAGCATGTATGCTTGATTTCAAGGGTGGATGGGAGGATCACTTGCCGCTGGTAGAGTTTTCCTAACAACAATTACCAAGCAAGCCTCCATATGGCTCCATTTGAGGCTTTATATGGTAGACCATGTAGATAACCTGTATGCTGGACAGAGGCCGGTGAGCCTGCACTGATTGGACCTGAGTTGGTTGCAGAGATTACAACGCAGATACAGTTGATACGGCAGCACCTACTGGTTGCACAGAGTCGCCAGAAGAGCTACGCTGAAAAGAGAAGGAGGTTCCTTCAATTTGAGGTGGGGGACATGGTGTTCTTGAAAGTCTCACCAAGGAAGGGACACATGAGATTTGGAAAGAAGGGGAAACTATCGCCAAGATATGTGGGGCCGTTTCAATCATAAGGAGGATGGGGGAGGTGGCTTATCAATTGGTACTTCCTTACAGTTGGCATCTTTGTACGATGTGTTTCATATATCTATGTTGAGGAAGTACAATCCTGATCCCTCACACGTATTGAATGTACAAGACATAGACGTACAAAGCGACATGACATACGTCGAAGAGCCTGATAGAGTGGTGGAGACAGAGCAAAGGGTATTACGAAACCGAGTGATTCAGTTCGTCAAGGTGGTATGGGATCGACATGGTAATGAGGAAGCCACTTGGGAACTTGATTGGAAATAAGAACAGTTCACCCTGAGCTATTTGTGTAAGTTGTTTGGAACCCTACTTCGCTCGATTTTCGTGTCGAAAATTTTAAAAAGAGGGTTGTATTGTAACACCCCGGATTTTCAAGTTATAAATATTTACGGAATTTGCCATTTAATTTGTGAATTAACGGATATGGACCTTATATGGGTAAGGTGTTGGGTCAATTGCCCAATTAAGACCCAACGGTTATGGTATAAGGTTCAATTTAAAGTAAATGGGTAAGATGCATTCAATTGGGTCAAGGTTGCTATTTGGGTCAAATGCCCAATTAAGACCCAACAAATGGTGGTTATGTTTCAATTGAATTAAATGGGTGAGATGTATTTAATTGGGTCAAAATGCCCAATTCGGACCCAATGGGTCGTGGTTGATTTTGTTGACCACCAAGTGAGTTCAAGTTTAAAAAGGACACTATGTATATATGGTTTATGTATGCATGGATGGCTAAAAGGGGTTAAGGACAATGGCCGAACCCTAAATGTTATGGATATATGGAAATGACCTCATGCATGTCTAAATAAGGCATATGATCTAAGATCATGGTTTGGCCTTTGCATGGCCAAACCCTAGATTTCTATGTATATGGATTATGAGGACTAAAAAGGTATTGGATGAGGTTCGGCCATGATGTATGGCCGAACCCCATCAAGTGATCTAACCATTGATAGTTGATGAATAAGAGGAATAATGAACCATAGGGTTCAGCCATGTTGTATGGCCGAACCCCATGGAAGAATATTATGGGTTTTAATGGGTGAAAAAATGGAAAATGATGAGGGAAATCATGGAGAAATGTTGATGATTTTAATGGTCTTAAATGTTGTAAATGATGATGAACCATGGACCATGGGTTCGGCCATGGTGTATGGCCGAACCCCATGGAGGTGTATTAATGATTTTTGATGAGATTTAAAGGATGAAAATCATAGACGTATGTTAAGGATTTTAAAGGGTTTTTGAATGGATGCATGTTAAGGATTTTAATGGCTCTAAAAATGTTGTAAAAGATCTAAGCAAGAGGAGGAAAATGACATCATGGGTTCGGCCATGTTGTATGGCCGAACCCCATGAACCATTTTTATGGGTTATGTATGGATCTATGCATGTTTAAAATGAATGGATTATCAAGCTAAGGAATGGAGGTAATTGTTTGGGATTTTGTTAGGTTTTATGTCATGATTAATAAATCAATTATGGATCCATGTTTATGGATCAATTATGGACCTAAGTATGTATAAATAAATAAAAGGAATGTTTAGCCATGAAAAAATTATGGAAATGGAAGGACCATGGGTTCGGTCATGGTGTATGGCCGAACCCCATGGGGAGTGTTTTTGTGACTTAGGGTTTTTAATGGTAAATGATGAACTTATGTGTATTTGGGTTAATGAATCAAAGGATGGCTGATCTTAGACCCACATGATTAAAATGAGCTAAGGATTAAAAAGGGACACAAAACCCAAGTCAGTGAGGTTCGGCCATGAAGTATGGCCGAACCCCACTAAGGCATGTATTATGGACTTAAACATGGTTGGAACATTGGTTTGATTTGTTGATGTGTGTAATAAGGTAACGAGATCTCACAAGCGGTGCGCGATCGAAGATCGTTCTTTGGACTGAAAACCAAGGACCCGGTATTTAGACATTGGTAGGATTCCTACCTCATTGAAAGCCATGGATTATGTGTATATGAATGTTTTACTTGAATTATTTTGTTATTAAATGGTATGTCTTAATGATGGGATTTTAACGCTATGGTTTGTAATATTACATAGAATGTTTGCACTTGCATCTCATGCATGGCATGGGAGGGATCAATTGAAAGGAGTCCACGCTCCATTCGGATTTCAGATAAAGCAACCGTGGGGTGGAATCCACACTGATTCCAAAGGATGTATGCTTGAAATGTAACCGGAGATCCTGTAACGCCCTGCCCATTTTCACTTACTTTCCGAAAATCAGAGTCTATATTTTTTTTTTTTTTATAAAATAGTGATAGAGAGCACGACGTCACGACGCGAGCTAAGTCCGAGCTTCTAAAGCCTGACCCTTAACTGGCCAACCATACGTGTGCGTGGACCAAGTCTACTAAGACAGTTCACACGTACTCAAGTTAACTTGCAGAATAAATCATACATGAGAAATAACAATAGGATAACAATCCTATTCCATTTTAGATAGCAAAGTAGTCCAACACTTAATCATAATTTCCTTAACTTAAATTATCCAATATCACCATCCAAACCATAGCATATAAATCTACGATATTACAATTCCGAATGCTAGCTAATCAAATACATAGTCCACGAATAACTTTAACAAAATATAATTTAATCATCCAAGCTCCTAAGATTGGCTCCGATCCCGTTCCTCGTTCCGTTCATTCCTTGTGTCATCAACTAGGGTAGAAGTAGGGCGTTAGAACAACGCGCCCAGTAGGAATTCTAAGTAGGGTTAATACATGGGTTAGTAACAAAATCATATATAATATCATATCATAAAAATCATATGAAATCATGCCATGCCATATGACTTATGCAATGAGTCCCACCCATCACAATACTTGTAACCTCTTGATGGAATTCTCCTCACCAAGGAATCCCCATAGTGGTCTTTTGGACGGTTCCGACGGAGTGTGGCCTCCTGTTCTTCTTGATGGGATTATACACATCAAGGTCTTCCCACGATTGCCTTACGGACGCCCCGACGGAGTGTGGCCTCCGGTTACAAACTCCCCTCCCATGCCATGTATGGAATGTACATGTCCATATGCTATGTAATATAAGTAACCATAGCATTAAAAATTCCACTTTGAAACATAATATATTTACAACATAAATCAGCAAAATAAAGATAAAACATATTACATAACCATGTTCCAATGAGGTAGAATCCTAGCCAAGACAACTAAGTCTCCTTGAGCTTTAAACTGGCAACCGTTCACGATCGTTCCCCGTTTGTGTGGTCCCGTCACCTTGTTACGCATCAACAAGTCAATCCATATTCCATTTGATTTTCCATTTGGTCTCAAGTCCATAAACACACCTTTGTGGGGTTCGGCCATACACTATGGCCCAACCTCACTTACTTTGATTTTAGCCCTTCATTTATTTATTACTCAATCATCACTCCATTAATCTAATCATTCACACATTAACCTTTTAACACACACAACAACCTAAGTCCATAAAAATTCCTTAGTGGGGTTCGGCCATACAACATAACCAAACCTCACTCCTTTGGTTTTGTGCCCTTCTTTTCAATCCTTTGATCTTTTAAATTAATCCAAGATCAAGCCATCTTTGTTTCATTAATCTAAACACTTATAGATTAATCATTTAAGACCAATAACCACTTAAGTCCACAACAACATTCCCATGGGGCTCGGCCATTCACCATGGCCGAACCCATGGTCCATCAATTTCACCTATTTACAACATTGCCATTACTCTATCTATGGCTAAACATTTTATTCATTAAAACATGCCAAGTCCATAATCTGATCCATAAACCTAGTTCCAAAAATGATTCATCAACTCATGGTATAATACCATATGATCCATTAAAGTGGTTCATGGGGCTCGGCCATACACCATGGCCGAACTCATGGTCCTTTCATTTTCCACCATTTTTCCATCTTAGCCATCCTTCTTTCTATGGCTAAACACTCCTTTTTTTTTATAAATATCTAGGTCCATAACTGATCAATAATCATGGATCCACAAATGATTTATTTAATCATAACATAAAACCCTAACAAATGCTTCCATTCCTTAGCTTGATTATCCATCCATTTAAACATGCATATAACCATACATAACCCCTTGAAAATATGGTTCATGGGGTTCGGCCATACACCATGTGTAGTGACCCGTTCTGAATTTTCTAATTTTTTTCGAAGAGATTTTCAGATCTCTGAGTTGTTTTAGGGACCTTGGTAACAGTGAAGAGAGTGTGGGCGCCATAGTGGGCCCAATTCACCTATTTTCGAGTTCGAGAACTCAAAGGGCATTTTGGTAATTTTATAATTATAGCATATTTGTCATGAAAATTTGTTCAAAAGTCACACGTTTTCTTACCCGAGATCTTTCGGATTATTCCTTCGAGTTTTTCTCTCTCAAAAAAAAAAAGAGTAAAAACCCTAAACCCTAACCCTTATAACATATCTCTTCTGCGACACTGTAGCCGCTCATGCTACAGTGTCGCTGCTCTTCTCCCCACCTCCCAGCCGGTCTTCTTCTTCTTCTTCTTCTCTTCCCGCGCCGATAAGCTCCTCCTCCTCCTCTCTCTCTCTCTCTCTATCGGTTTCCTTCTTTCTCCCTTCTCTACCTCCGACCGGCCTATTACCATTTTCCCTCAAATTTTCTCTTCTCCTTTTCTTCGATTTTTTTTTTGGGGATTTCTTCCGGTTTCCCCTTCTTTTCATTTTTTCTTTCTCAGATTTCCTTCCCTTGGTGGATTTTCATTGTTTTCCCTTCTTCATCTTCTCAGTTTTAACCCCGATTTCCTTTTCTTCCCTCTTTTTCCCCTTTTCTTGGATTTCCCTGGTTTTTTCCCCCCTCTTCTCCCCCAACTCAGCAGTGACTGAATTGCTTGGCCGAGTGCCGAGTCGACTCGGTTGAGTTGGTTCTGAGTTAACCCGGCCCTTAGGCTGGAGTGGCAACTCAGCCACTAGCTCAGACCCGACCCGACCCGACCCGACCCAAACTTGGTCCGACCAGACCTGACCCAGTGTGGCCCAGCCCGAACCAGCCCCAATCCAGCCCAACCAGGCCCAAACCTGGTTCGGACCATGTCTGGTAGGCCCACGTTTTCGGCCCAATCCACCTCGGCCCAGTTTCCAGATCCGGCCCTTTTTCAAAAGCCCTTTTTTCAAGCCCGACCCATTTTAAGACCCGGCCCAGTTCGGCCCATTTTAAGGCCCGTATTCTGCTGGCTTTTTTTCTTGACCTGTTTTGTCTTAATCGCTAATCTGTTCTTCCATGTCTCTATAGATTGAACTCCTTTCAACCCAAACAGGTCGCTTGCTCGCTTTGGACTTTCGACTCCACACACGCGGTGAGGGGACTTATCACTGTTTTAGCATTCATTTGCATTCTTAATCTATAACCTTGGGCATCGAGTGACCTGGATGAGACCCTTTCGTTTATTAAGCCACTCGGTATGGGAACCATTGAAATGAACCGGTGGCAAGGGATCCGTTTGGGTTCACCCATGTCAATTGTATGTGAATAATGGAAAAATTTGATTGAATGAATGATTATTGATGCTTGAGGGTTGTTGAAAACATGATTGTGATTAATCATAACACATGTATGATATTGTGATGGATGTGAACACGAACGTTGGAAGATGTTGTGATTTATTGCGTGCTTATGCATAAAAATGTAAATGTGATCCTATGTTGGATATAGAAGTATGAGCCTAAGTATTGTTATGTGTCGTTAACCGCATGATAATGCATGTTGATATTGATGTCATGTCAGAACATGTTTGTGTTGTCATACATGATCATGATACTATGTGCATGTATGGGAGGTTTTGTTTATGTGTATATATATACTGATGACGAGATAAACTTGGTGGTTGGGAGGACTTCCCCGTTACACTCCGGCGGTCGAGGTGCCTTCCCTAAAGTTTGGTTCCCTCGGGCGTGGTCGAGGTGGTTTCTGACACGACTCGTATGGGTGAGGCAGTTGTGTATTCTTTAGTCTCCCGATTATACTGGTAGGGAGACCGGGGTTCGTTGGAGGACCCGATGTGGACTATGGGGATGATTTCTTGGATTTTGAGTTAATGGAATATCGGTTAATATATTAGTTGAATATGGTAGACATGGATGTTTTATTCACTTGTGATATTTACTGCCATTTCATATGTGATCTATACCTATCTTGTTAAAATGTGATATGTTTTTTCGTTATGCTGTTTTGCTCATCCCTTACCTTTCAGGTGCCCCGATAGTGGAGGGGCCAGGCGGGCCCCTTGAGCAAGTACTAGGAGAGGAGTAGTAGAGGATAAAAGTTTATGTTTATGTTTTGTTTGATGTTTGAGAACTTTCGTTATATAGTTTCAATCACACGTTTGTTTGGATGACTGTATAACCTGTGGATCAGTTACATTTGTGGTCCGTTGTGCTTGTTCTAGTTTTGAACTTGTGGGCGGTTGGACGGGAAGTAGTACTCCGCTTCAATAAAAAAAAGAAATTATTGCTGCTATTCTTGTACCCGATATTTGTCTTTTGTATCTTTCTGAGGTTTTTTGGAGATAACGCGCCCGTAACGGGATGGGGCGTTACAGTTGGTATCAGAGCATGGTTCAACTCTTGAACTGTGCATGGGTTAGAGATGGACGAGATGAAGCTAGAGATTAGGTTCATCCCCTGTGTGGTGGGGTAGATGGAACCAGGTTCTTGGGTAACTCGTTGATATTCTAAGTTTGTGTGATGTACCTAGTACGCATCCCTTGAAATAGTATGTTGAGATATGTACTATTTTGGATTTCTGCATGTTAAGGTGTCTGACCTTCAGTATCTTTATGGAACAGGCAATGTCGAGATATAACACCCGTTCGAATGGGGGAGGCCGTGGCAACGGCGATCCCGGTGCGACTAGGGTTCCTCGAGCAGGGGAGGACCAATGGTTCAGGATGGACTGGAGAGTTCGGCAGAGACGTCAGCCTTGAGATCCGGACCTGCACGGAGCCCATCAACTAGGGACAGCTGATGGAGATGTTGACTGGAATGGTGACCAACTTTGAGAGAGCCATGGAGAGGACGGTGGAGAGGACTGTACAGGCCTTGTGTTGGAGAGGCAGGCAACACCTCCGCCTCCACCTCCACCTCCGCCCCCTCCACCACCGCCTCCGCCACCACCTCCACCTGGCGAGGTCTACCACTAGACTAAGGAGATGGTTGCATTGAGGGAGTTTAAACGCCATTACCCCTGTGTGTGTGTTCAGATGAGGGCCTGACCCAATTGCAGCAGAGGATTGGATCGACGAGACCAGAAATCTCCTAGATACATTGGCCATCAGGGAAGGAGATCTACGGGTGATCTTGGCCGCATATCACCTCACGGGAGAGGCAGCCCGTTAGTGGACCCAGGAGCCCCTTCGAGCCACAACCTTGAGGTATTGGGACATTTTTCATCAAGTGTTTCTGGCTAAGTACTTTCCATCAGTAGAAAAGGAAGCTAAGAGCATTGAGTTCGCCAACCTAATATAGGGTGATGACACAGTTATTCAGTATGAGGCCAAGTTCTCTGAGTTGTGTCGCTTCGCGCTAGAGATGGTTGCGACTGATCTTTTGAAAGCACGCCGTTTTGAGCAGGGCCTTCACCCAGTAGTCGCCCATGTGGTGGTTACTGCAAGGAGCACTACCTATGCTGAAGTGGTGCAGAGGGCAATCTTGGCAGAAAGCAACGCCCTTCGAAGCAGCGGGATGGTTTATCAGCCAGCATTGATTTTTGCCCCTAGGCAGAGCAGAGGTTTTGATAAAAAGAGGAAGAGGCCACCCATCCACTCGAGTCAGAGGGTACCTTTAGGTCCACCTCACAAGGTTCAGACTGTGCCAATGTCAGGTGGCCAGCCCAGGCCGTATGTGTGCTTCCACTGTCAGCAAGTAGGCCACACCAGGAGGGATTTGTAATAGTCCAGATTTTTAAATCAATACATATGTTGGCTATTATTTATTTTAATGGTTGAAATTAAGAATTTTGATGGAATGGATGTTAATTGGATAAAAAAATTGGGGCAATGGCCCAAGTATGGTCCAATGGACCATGGATTGTATTATTTCCAATTAATTGGGTCAATAATGGTTAATTGGGTCAAAGATGGTCAATTAGGTCAAATACCCATTTGGGACCCAATGGGTCAAGATGGTTTGAGCATTAGGGTAAATGGATAGGAGGTGAATTTAATTGGGCCATGGGCCCAATGGTGATCCAAGTAGATGGAATGGATTGAAGTGATTAAAATCACCTAAGCTAAATTGGAATTATCCAAGTGTTATGGTCTAGTGGGGCCCAACTCCACCTCATCAAGTGAGGTGGCGTGTGGGCTAAGACATTAATGGGGCCGATCACCATGGTTGACTTGGTCAACCATGGGTGGAGTCATGGAGAAATTAAAGATTAATAAGTGGAATTAAATTATGTAATTAAATGACCTAAGTTAGATATCAAATTAAATAAATGAGTTGCATTATATGGAGTGAGTTCAATGGGGGTGAGTCACTTAGGAAATGGGTGAGTCAAATGGGTGGTTTCATCTCATGGAAACCACCCAACCATCAAGACAAAACCCACCCCAAAAACGTTGGCTGATGTGGAGTGCCACATGGAGGGCATGCTTCCCCTATGGTTAGACCAAAAGCCTAGGCGGAGAGCATGCCTTGGCCAAAAATGAGGTGGTGGTGCCACCTCATCCAAACCATGCAAAACCGTTGGCCATGGAGGGGTTTGGAGTGCCATATGGAGGGCATGCACCCTCCATGGCTAGACAAAGATCCATAAGATGGGGGCATGCTAGGGCATGCATTGGCTCATTGTGAGGTGGTGGTTCAACCTCACCCAAACCACCAAACCACTAAGCCCAAAACCGTGTACAAGAGTGGTATGCTAGACAAGAGACCTAAGATTATGTAACGCCCCGCCCATTTCGAGAATTTCAGAGTCTAATTTTCTTTTTAAAAGTAATAATAAAACATCGAAAGAGAGCGGGCGGCGTCACGACGCGAGTTAAGTTCAGACTACCCAAGTCTGAACCTTAACTGGCCACCCATGTGTACATGGAATAGACCATGATAGTGAATCACACATGGATCTAACATCAACATGCGGAAAAAATCTAGATTAATTGCGGAATAAAAGAAAATGAGATAGCAAGTAATAGTCCTAAACATTATTTATCATAGATCAACCATCCAAATGTTATCAACCTAATCAAACCATAGCAAGTAACGAATTATTACATGTCCAACAAAAGTATTCAAATGACAATAATATAACGTAATCCAAATCCATCATTAAAGCACTTAGGCTCAGCTCCCCTCTCGGTCAATGACCTTTCCTTTCCCTTTGCTTGTACCTGCAATCTCCTCTGAGGATAGAATTAGGGCGTTAGATCAACGCGCCCAGTAGGTTCCCGAATCAGGGCTACCACATGTTAGCATATAAAACATGCATATACATATCATAATACATGATCACTAAAAACAGATAAAACGATGCTATGAAATATGCACCTGCAATGAGCATCCCCCATCATGTACTTTCATAGCCATCACTTGACGTGCCTTGCACCGACAAAGTAAATTACAACACACTTTCATCTCTTCTATAAAATATGTACATGTAATGAGCAACCCCCATCATGTACCATCGTAGCCATCACTTGACGTGCCTTGCACCGACAAGGTAAATTACAACAACATTCATCTCTTTTATACAATATGTACATGCAATGAGCAACCCCCATCATGTACATTCGTAGCCATCACTGTAGAACTTCATTCATTATCCCATGACTATGCATGAGATGCCAATGCCTGTATGCCATTTGTTAATGCATAATATATCATTTGAAACACATATATTAAAACAAGAGTATCATAAGAAAAACTGGGTAAAACCGTGGTTACAAGTAGGTAGGAAACCTACTGAAGAATCACTTCAGCGTTCGTTCTTTCTTAGGCTTTAACCGGTCACGACTCGTTCGTCGTTCAACTTTCGGTGCCTTATTATGCAACAATAAGTAAATCATAATCTTATTTACATGTCCATTCACATATATGAGACCTAAAACATCTTATAAGTACTTTTGATCAATCTCTTCATTTGGCTTGTATTCACAGATTTACCATTGCCACCAATACCTTGATTAAATTCTACAACCTTAACCGTAACCTTAACATGGTTCAGTCATGTTTTGGACGACCAAAACAGTAAACATGATTCCATTTTTAATCACACATACATCCATAAAATGGCCCATGAAAACAGTCCATGGGGTTTAACCTTAAACCCAAAACCCTAAACCCTAAACCCTAAACCCTGAACCCCATGGAGAAGTTTTGGTGGATTTAAATATTTTTGGAACCATGAAGATGATGGAGAGTATGGGTAAGTTTAAAAAGATTTAAATATAGTTAATGTTGATCAAAAGTGATGATCTAAATGTATGATTGAAATCCCCTCATGGAGGGACTTTGTTGTGGATCTAAATGTTTTGAAAGATCCAAGAAAAAAAATGAGGAAAAGACATCATGGGTTCGGCCATGGTGTATGGCCGAACCCCATGACCCATTTTAGGAGTCATTTATGGGCTAAGTTAGGGTCTATGCATGTGTTTAGATGAATGGGATTTAGGTTGAAAAAAAGTATGATGTATATAATTTTTGTATCATGATTAATGAGGCATTGATGGATCCATGTTTATGGATCAGTTAGAGGTATGGACATGCATAAATGAGAGGTGATTAACCATGGGAAGAAGGAGTGGCAAAAATGTAAATATGGCCAAAAATGAAGAACCATGGGTCCGGCCATGGTGTATGGCCGAACCCCATGGAGGATGGTTATGGACTTAGGGACTTTTATGATGACCTTATGTGTTGGTTAATGAAGCAAAGGGTGGCTGGTTTAGACTCATATGACTAAAATAATCTAAGGATTACAATGGGACCCGAAATCAAGTGAGTGAGGTTCGGTCGAACCCTATGGTTCCTCTTTTCCATTAAAAATCATAAACATCTCTTAATCTTTCTTCCATGGGGTTCGGCCATACACCATGGCTGAACCCTATGGTTCTTTACTTTAAATACAATCCATGAAGAAAAACCTACCGGTTCCGCGACTCCTCGGGTTTTCTTTCGCTCATTCTTGCTTCCTTTCTTCCTTAGCCTCTTTTCCTCCTTCCTCTTGCTTCTTTTGGCCGAGACTGATCTTGATAACACACTTGAAGTGGTTCGGCCGAAAGGGCTAGTTTGAGAGAGAAACTTGAGATCAAATCATGCTAAGTCCTTTTTGGTCTTTGAGAGGAGAACCGGCCTTGAGAGGTGTGGATTGAGAGGGAGAGATAGAGCTCGGCCTTGAGTGAGAACTTTGATTTTCTTTCTCTTAGAATGTTGGCCGGCCAAATGATGTTTTGAGAGAGAGAGAGAGAGAGAGAGAGAGAGAGAGAGAATGCAAATGCAAAACAAATCTCTTCCTTGGTCAATAGGGTCGACCAAGGTTGATGGCTTTGGTGCAGCCCCCTTGTGTAACTCCCATTTCTTTAAACCTTCTTCTTAATGCTTACTTGGGGGATTCATCCTTGGGATGAAACTCCCAAGGTTCCAACGGCCACCAATGGTTGCCTTGGTGTAACCTCCCCCATATTCCTCCTCTCATTTAAAGCTTCATGTGGGGGTTTCATCTTTGAGATGAAACTCCCCCCACCCTTTCCCTCCAACATGTGGATTGGTGTTTGAATTTGAAACATCAGCCCTTCAACTTCACACTCCATTCTTTTGAGATGAATATCCCCATAACTTCCCATCCTGCTCATTTATAATTTATTTCAAATCAACTCACTCACTTAACTCATCCATTTAACTCATCACTTTAAAAACCAACTCACTCACTTAATTATCTTTCCATTTTAATTCACTTGACTCAATTTAATTATTTGATTTCCTTTCCAACTTAAATCAGTCCCAACTTAATTAAGCTTGGACTCACTTTGATGGTCAACCAAGTCAAACATGGTCCATTGGGTCCCAATTGAGCGTTTTGACCCAAATAGCCACCATGACCCAATTA
Organism: Chimonanthus praecox; assembly: GCA_022113865.1. NCBI lineage: Eukaryota > Viridiplantae > Streptophyta > Magnoliopsida > Laurales > Calycanthaceae > Chimonanthus > Chimonanthus praecox. Next base: position 26,175,400 of record CM039091.1, read on the forward strand.
AATGTAACTTACCCATTTACCCTACATTGAACACTCATTCGATACCCGTTGGGTGTTAATTGAGCCATTGCACAACATCTTACCCATCTAAGATCCATGTCCATTAATTCATCATTTAAATGGACAAAATACTTGTAAATTGATATCTTGAAAATCCTGGGTGTTACAATACAATCCTCTTTTTAAAATTTTCGTCCCGAAAATCGAGTGAAGTAGGTGTAACACCCCGCCCTTTTCACTAGCTTTAATCCGAAAATCAGAGTCTATGTTTTTTTTTAATAGAAGAGAGAGAGAGCGGGATGTCACGACGCGAGTTAAGTCCGAGCTTCCAATGCCCGACCCTTAACTGGCCAACTGTACGTGTGCGTGGACCAAGTCCACTAAAATGGTTCACACATACTCAAGTTAACTTGCCGAATAAAACATGTATGCGGAATTACAATAGGATAACAATCCTATTCCATTTTAGATAGCAAAGTAATCCAACACTTAACCATAATTATCATAACTTAAATATCCAAACATTAACCATCCAATCCATAGCAAATATACCTATGTTATTACAATTCCGAATGCTAGCTATTCAAATACATAGTTCATGAATAACTTAAGCAAAATATAACTTAATTATCCAATCTCCTAAGCTTGGCTCCAATCACGTCCTCATTTCGTTCTCTTCCTGTGTCATTCACTAAGGTGGAAGTAGGGCATTAGAACAACGCGTCCAGTAGGTATTCCAAATAGGGCTCACACATGGGTTAGTATATAAAATCCAGATATAATATACCATATCATACTTGAAAAGCATCATATCCAAAACAATGTATGATAATAGAGATCCAATCATACAGATAAAAACCAGAAACCTTGCATGATAATAAAGATCATAATTATGCCGATTCAATGCCATGCCATGCTATCATATGCAATGAGTCCTACCCAACACAAACACATGTATCCTCCTGATGGAATTCTCCTCATCAAGGTATCCCCCACGATTGTTTTACGGACGCCCCGACGGGGTGTGGATCTCCGGTTACAATACCCCTCACTTTACGAACGCCCCGACGGAGTGTGGATCTCCTGTTAAAATACCCCTCATGACTTACGGACGCCCCAACGGAGCGTGGTTCTCCGGTTACAATACTTCTCACTTTACGGATGCCCCGACGGAGTGTGGATCTCCGGTTACATTCCATCCCTCCCACGCCATGCATGAGATGCAAATGCTAACATGCTATAGAATATTACAAAACATAGCATGAAAATCCCATAATTGCAACATATTATTTGATACCAAAATAACTTATCAAACATGAAATAAAATCATCATAAGTACATAATACATATCCATGGTTTCAATGATGTAGGAATCCTACCCAAGACAACTAAGGTGTCGTTGAGCTTTAAACCGGCAACCGTTCAAGATCGTGCACCGTTTGTGTGGTCCCGTCACCTTGTTACATATCAACAAGTCAATCCATAATCCATTTGATTTACCATTTGGTCTAAGTCCATAAACACACCCTTGTGGGGTTCGGCCATACACCATGGCCAAACCTCACTTAACTAATTACTTAACCCATTTAGCCCTTCATTTATTTATTACTTAATCATCACTTAACTAATTACTTAACCCATTTAGCTCACTTGATGGTCCACATGGTCAATGTGGTCAACATGGTCAACTCGACCCATTGGGTCCCATTTGAACCTCTTGACCCAATTAGGCGCCATGACCCATTTATAGGTGGTTTTTCCCATTTAAATGTGGTTTACATATTTGCATCTAGCCTACCCATTTATCCTCCATTGAACTCCCATTCAATTCAGCCTAACCCAATTAAACTTGAGCTTACCCAATGGTCAAACAAGTCCACCACGACCCGTTGGACCCCAATTGGGTAGTTGACCCATTTAATCACACATACCCAATTATTTCCAACCGAATTCTATCCTTGATCCATTGGATCATAATTGGGTTATTGACCCAATATTTATCCATCTAGGATTCATATCCTTTTAATTCACCATTCCAATGGCATTTTCGTAAATATGGATATATTGAAAAATCAGGGTGTTACAGTAGGGTTCCAAACAATTTACACAAATAATTCCAGGTGAGCTGTCTTCATTTCCGATTCAAGTTCCCAAGTGGCTTCCTCATTACCATGTCGATCCCATACCACTTTGACGAACTGAATCACACGGTACCCTTTGCTCTGTCTCCACCACTCTGACAGGCTTCTCGACGTATGTCACGTCGCTTTGGACATCTATGTCTTGTACATTTAGAACATGTGAGGGATCAGGGTTGTACTTCCTCAACATAGATATATGAAATACATCGTGCAAAGATGCCAACTGTGAAGGGAGTGCCAATTGGTAAGCCACCTCTCCCATTGTCCTTATGATTGAAAACGGCCCCACATATCTTGGCGACAGTTTCCCCTTCTTTCCAAATCTCATGTGTTCCTTTCGTGGCGAGACTTTTAAGAACACTATGTCCCCCACTTCAAATTCAAGGAACCTCCTCCTTTTGTCAGCATAGCTCTTCTGACGACTCTGCGCAACCAATAAGTGTTGCCGTATCAACTGAATCTGCGTTGTGGTCTCTGCAACCAACTCGGGTCCAATCAGTACGGGCTCACCGGCCTCTGTCCAGCACACAGGTGATCTACATGGCCTACCATATAAAGCCTCAAATGGAGCCATCTGGAGGCTTGCCTGGTAACTGTTGTTGTATGAGAATTCTACCAACGGCAAGTGATCCTTCCATCCACCCTTGAAATCTAGCATGCATGCTCTCAGCATATCCTCCAATGTTTGTATAGTCCTCTCAGACTGTACATCAGTCTGTCGATGGAATGCTGTACTAATCAGTAAATCTGTTCCCATGGCCGACTGCATACTCTGTCATACTCTGCCGGTGAAATGGCCATCTCTATCTGACACTATAGTCGGGGGAATACCATGTAATCTGATGATATCCTTGATATATAGCCGACCCAAAGTCTCAGAAGAATCTGTCATCTTCATTGGAAGAAAATGCACAGACTTGGTCAGTCGGTCTACCACAACCCATATCGCATCGTTGCCCTTTGAAGACCTTGGCAACCCCGCCACAAAATCTATGGAAATGTGCTCCCATTTCCATTCCGGCACTGGTAAGGGTTTGAGTAATCCTGGTGACTTCTGATGTTCTGTCTTAAGCTGCTGACAAGTTAAGCAATGAGCAACAAATTCGGCCACATCTCTTTTGAGTCCGTGCCACCAGTAATGTCTCTTTAGGTCGTGATACATCTTGGTGCTGCCCGGATGTATGGAGAGTTTGGTCTGATGTGCCTCAATCAACAACTCTTTTCTACAGCTTTTAGGCACATATATCCTACCTCGGAATACAAGACCATGTCCTGGTCGTAACTCCCATTCCGGTGTAGACATCTTGGCCCATATCTCCTCCATTTCCGAATCTATCCATTGTTCCTGTTCAATTTTGTAAAGTACCACTTAATTGCATCAAAATCACTCGTATCAACCTATGAATTTCATTCTCGCAGAATTTACTCTGTCGCATGTTATCTCTTTTCCTTGTGAACCCATTTACGATCTTATGTAGATCAATGTACACTGTTTCACTTTACCTGCTACCAAGATATTTTCCATACGTACTTGCTCAATACGTTCATTCGTCTAGTCTCTGTGTGAGATAGCCTGCCAATACGAGCCTATGTTCAAGACTTTCGCTGATTCCATTTTAACTAAGTTTCTAGCTGTACTCTTCTGGAACTCCATCGACTAACTACAGAGTCAGCTGGCCAGTCTAACTCAGCAGTCACCCATAGTTTCCCATTCGAGTTTCACTAGGCTCTTAACTTTTCCCTTAAGTACATCTCCAAAAGTAAGCATTTCTTCATTTGTACATAAGTCACAATGTGACTAACACTTTTTGTTCAAAACTCCTGCGATACCAATACCGGCATCAATCCAAACCACCATGGGAATCATCATTCACGGTTATACACATCCATCCATGGTACCACTCTATCAGTGAGTATCATCTATCCATATGAACAACACTCGAATGATTTACTACATGACTGTGGTAACAATATCAAATCATAAGTATACTCCGACCCCTAGTAAGACTTAGGACGCATGACTTACTAAGCGGAAGACCCACGTCCAACGTGATCACGTCTACCTCGCCCTGCATCCCTTCACCCCAAGGGTGATTCAGTCAAGTTCTAAGGTGGTCGGTCCGCGTCTAACGAAGCTAGCACCACCCCCACGGGGTAAAATAGTACCTAGCTCTGCACATCAATGCACAAGAAGTGTGCGAGATTGTAACACCCCAATTTCTCAATGAAGTGGAAAATTACGAAAATGCCCCTGAGTTGTTAAATTAATTATTTTGTGATGTTAAGTAAGGAAATAGTGGGGCCCATTGTCAAATTAAAATCATATGAGCACATTATGAATGTTAAGTTTGATTGGATGGGTAATTTTCATCATTTGGGTCAAAAATGGCTAAATGGGTCAAAGGGCCCAAATGGGACCCATCGGGTCTTACTGGATTATTTGACCGTTTTGTGAATTTAAATTAAATGGGGTTAGGCTGATTTGATTGGAAATCAAGTGGAGGAAAAATGGGTAGGCCTGACCCATATGTAAAAACCAGTTACAAATGACCAAAATACCCATAATTGGGTCATGGAGTCAAAAACGGGTCAAGGAGCTAAAGGGGGACCCAACAGGTCGGGTTGACTTTGTTGACCACAGCCGACCGTGTGGGCCCACAGATGAGTTCAATGGTGAGTTAAATCAGGTTAAGTGGAACTGATTTTATTTAATTTGAATTAAGAATGAGTTGACTCAAGTGTAATTAATATATGGTGTTTAATATGGTGAGTTAAGCCATTGAGTTGAGTGAGTCAAAGTGGAAGTCAAATGGGCTGTAAATTCAGTGAGTTAAGTGGAGTATGAGGAGGTGTGGTGATCTCAAACAAACCCAAAACAAGTCCCACACGTTGGGGACTTGTTATGGTCAGTTTCATGCAAAACATCAAATGGGAATATGGGGGGTTTCTATTCCATTTGGAAACCCCAAGCCTTCAACATTGGAATGCCAATGGGTGCATTTGTTGGCAGCAAGTGTCCCATTGGTTTAGGCAAGAATTGATGAGGAAGTGGAGGGGTTTTGAGGGCTGAATTATTAAAGGAAACAAACACCATCTTGGCCTTTTTTCACCATTGAAAAGCCAAGATTCTCCATCTCTATCTCCCTCTCTCCAATTCGTGTTCTTAAGTGGAACAGCAGAGGTTTTTGGCACAAATTATTCAAGCTTAAACCATCAAGGAATTAAGGAAGAAATGAAGAAATAAAAGGAAGAAGGCAAGGAGCAAAGGCAATAGGAAGAGCTTGGAATTTGGTAAGTGTTTCATGGACTTTTGGATTAATAAAATGGGTGTGTATTGGGCCATGGTTTTGGCTGAATATACCAAGGTTTTAACGTTGATTAATGGAGGTTTAGAAATGATAAAGATGACCATTGGGTTTGGCCACCATGAAGGGCCGAACCCCATGTGAAAGATTGCTTGGTTTTCATGTTTTGGAAACATGAAAACCATGGGTTTTATAGACTGATTTTTGGGTTTGATTTAAGAATCAAATACTTATTATTGAAAGGATTATAAACCTGTATCTGAATGTCAGAAAAGGCTGAAGTTTTTATGATCTAAATCAGTGGATTAAAAGATGGAAATGGACCATTGGGTTCGGCCACCCAAGGTGGCCGAACCCCATTGAAAAAGTTGGTTAATGTTTATGGTTTTTGAAATTTAAAACCATGCAAGTTGGGACTATTTTTACATGTTTTATTAGATTTAAAATGCATGTTTTAAAAGAGGGTTAAAACATGGGTTTGGATATCAGAAAAGGCTGAAGTTTATGTGGTCTAAATCAGTGGATTAAAATTGGAAAAAAAGGACCATGGGGATCGGCCATCTTGGATGGCCGAATCCCATGAAATTGTGTTGGTTTTTGGATGTTTGTTTGAAAGGTAAAACCTGATAATAATATACTGTTATTACATGATTATTTGTGGTTTAAAAATAGTAAACATAACCACTGGGTTCGGCCACCATGGAGGGCCGAACTCCATGTAAAAGAGTGTTGGTTTTCATGTTGGGAAACATGGAAACCATAGACTTTCATGGACTGTTTTTGGATGGTTTTTGAAAGGTAAAACCCGATAATATTATGCTGATTGTTACATGATTTAATGGACATGTGATGTAAATCACAAAGGGTCCAAAACATGGGCATAGGGTTCGGTCACATTGGATGGCCGAACCCCATAAAAATGTTTGATAAGTTGGTATGGTTTTGGAGAGATAAAACCATACCAAATGGTGGAGATTTTTATGTAATTAAAATGAAAGTAAGATTACTGTTTTGGGTTGGCCATAGGACGGCTAAACTATGTGTTTAACATGGCTAAGGGGTAGAGCCAATTGGTATTTAAATAATGGAATGGACATTATTGAGCAAACGAACCATAAGGGTTCGGCCATGAGTATGGCCGAACCCCATGGACTGTTTTCATGGATCATTTTATGGATGCGTATGTGATTTAAGATGGAATTATGTTTACTGATTTGGTCGGCTAAAACATGACTGAACCATGTTAAGGTTGTGGGTAAGTTGTAGAGTGTAATCAAGGTATTGGTAGCAATGGCATGTTTGTAAATAAGGGTCACAATCATGAATTGGTGGACTTAGACTCAAAAATGGGAATCAAATAAAGTAAGGGAGTAAAGTTGGTCCATGATTTATGTGAATAAGGTGACGGATCTCTGTGACGGTGCACGACTACGAGCGGTGACAGGATAAAGCCTAAGAAAGAACGGACGCTGAACTGATTCTTCAGTAGGTTTCCTACCTACTTGTAACCACAGTTTTACCCCAGTTTTCTTATGAGACTCTTGTTTTTATTATATGTGTTTCAAATGATATATTATGCATTAACAAATGGCATACAGGCATTGGCATCTCATGCATAGACATGGGATTATGAATGAGGTTCTACAGTGTTTCAAGTTATGAGTTACGTCCATCCTCGGTGGTGCAAGTCACGCCAGGAGGAGTAACATGATGATCATAGTCACAATGGTCTCCTTAGGCGATGAGAGTCCCGCCAGGAGGACTAATATGTGATATGAATCAGCCAGTGATGAAGAGATGGAAGTGTATTGTGATTTACCTTGTCGGTGCATGGCACGACAAGTGATGGCTATGAATGTACATGATGGGAGGGTCTCATTGCATGTGCATACTTCATAGCATTGTTTTACCTGTTTTTACTAATCATGTACTATGATATATATGCATGTTTTATATGCTAATCATGTGGTAGCCCTGATTGGGAACCTACTAGGCGCGTTGATCTAACGCCCTAATTCTATCCTCGGAAGAGATTGCAGGTACAAGTAAAGGGAAGAAGGTCAATGACCGGGAGGGGGAGCCAAGCCTAAGCGCTTGAGTGATGGATTGAATTACTTTATATTACTGTCATTTGAATACTTTTGTTGGACATGTAATAATTCATTACCTGCTATGGTTTGGTTAGGTTAATAACCTTTGTTACTTGCTATCTAGTCTTTTTATTCTGCAAGTAATCTAGGTTTTTCCGCATGTTGATGTTAGTTCCATGTGTGATTCATAATTATGGTCTATTCCATGTACACATGGGTGGCAAGTTAAGGTTCAGACTTGGGTAGTCTGAACTTAACTCGCGCCGTGTGACGCCGCCCGCTCTCTTCCGATGTTTTATTGTTATTTAAAAAAAAAAAAAATAGACTCTGAAATTCTCGGAAAGGGCGGGGTGTTATAGAGATAGCCGTGAGAGTGCCCTCCAGTGTGTAGCATGCGAGGGACCCACTCCTCAACAGTAACCCTACGGGACCAAGTCTCCGTATTTCGTATCGAGGTTCCCACAATCTCATAGCTACTCTAAGCCATACTCATAGAATCTATATACTTATCTCATCAATATCACGTGAGGGATGCACCCATGCCACATCTCAATAAACTCAAGTGACCTCATCACATGCATCTCAGTGTCAAAGTCCTCATAAACTCTTAAGTTTGCATGCCTTATTGAAAATTATTCAAACTTCCATCACAATACAAGGGTTGGTAGGGTTAGAACAAACCCTTCAAAACGTACCCACAAACCTTACAAAAATCTTTCCCTTTTCCCTGACATTTTCTTACCCTTTCTTAACCTAATCTTCCGTAGAAGACCCTGCATCATCATAAAAATCGAAAAAGCTGTAAGGGCATGTCGTTGACGTGTGCCCCAACACTCCACAAGTCAGACAGGGTATTATTCCTGTTCCCCCAATGTAAGGAAAATTAGTCCTCTCCTTCCCGTGCCCGTGAAGTCCACAAACAGGGCAAATAACCTCAAGGGGGTAGGGGCAGAAAATACAGTTGTGCCCCTCCTGATTGTACAACTCGCACATATATCCGGGCGCTATCTCCCCTACTGATTCTCCTATCATTGGGATATCTTCCATATACTCTTCTGGAAAAGGGGCTAGATACACTCCGACATCCTCGGGGAATCTTACCTGGATGTCTCCGTTAACTTCCACAACGCGGTCTGGCCTGTTGGAGTTGTTGGAAGAAGAAGTCAGATCTATAGGACAGTTAGGAGTTCCTTTGTCCCACAACTCTGTATACTCTACGTTAGTCGACATATATGTATCACAACAGCAGCAACATATCAATGACAACAACAGTTCTAATCAAACTAATCTTTGTTTTGGGGAATTTTCCCTAATCATCATCTTGTATTTCTTGTTTTGGGGAGTTTCCTATGTATCACATACTGTCTTTTGGGGAACTTTCCTATGTATAATATAATGTCTCTTGTTTGGGAACATTGCCAAATAAACATCATGTGTTTTCTTGTCCTTGAGGAAATTGCCAAATAAGCACTCTTTGTATTTCTTTGTTTTTGGGGAAACTTCCTAAGTATCAATTGTTTGTTTCTCACTTTGGGGATATCGGGGAAGCATCTCCTAATTTGCTATGTTTGATAAATCCAAGTTATAGTGACTGTACTTCCTTTGCTATCATTCATTGTTGTTCTCAGATTGAATGTTTCAGTCTGAGTCTAACGAAGTAAATTAATCCGGCCCCCGTGTAGCGGACTCCGAAGAGTCGGTCAGTTGGGATTCTTATCTGTCAGTGAGACATGAAACCGTCTTAATCTTACTTCGAAAGATTCAATCTTCCCGTTTCGCTCTGATACCAACTGTAACGGCCCACCCTTTTTCACTTACTTTCTGAAAATTAGAGTCAAATTTTTTTTAAAAGTGATGGAGAGCGGGACGTCACGACGCTAGTTAAGTCCGAACTTCCAAAGCCCGACCCTTAACTGGCCAACCATACGTGTACGTGGACTGAGTCCACTGAGATGGTTTACACGTATTAAGTTTATAATTGCGGAAAATAACATAAACTGATTACGGATTATAATAAAACCTAAGGCTACTCCATTTTAGATAGCAAAGTGCTTAGTCACTTAACCAAATTAACTTAAATTAGATATCCATACCAAACCATTCACAAACCATAGCAAATATCTAATTATTACATGCCGAAGTCTAACTACTTAAATTACATGTCCTTGAGTAACTTAATAAAATAAGAATTAACATTCCAAAGTCCTTATGCTTGACTCTGTTCACGATCATCATTTTCTTCATTTCCTGTTTCATTCACTAGGGTAGAAGTAGGGCGTTAGAACAGCGCCCAGTAGGAATTCTAAATAGGGCTAACACATGGGTTAGTAACAAAATCATATATAATATCATATCATCAAAACCTTATGAAATCATGCCATGTAACACCCCAATTTCTCAATAATATGAATATTTACCAAAATGCCACTGGATTGGTGAATTTAATAAATGTGATTGTAAATGAGAAAATGGTGGGGCCCATTGTTCAAATTAAGACCCTATGAACATAGTATAAGGGTCAATTTATGATGAATGGGTAATGAACATCAAATTGGGTCAAAGGACCCAATTGGGACCCAATGGGTCATAATGGACTTGTTTGACCATTGGGTGAGCCCAAATTTAATGGGGTTAAGCTGAAATGATTGGAAATTAAATGGAGTATAAATGGGTAGGCTTGAAGAACATATGAAAATCACATGCAAATGGCAAAAACAACCAATATTTGGGTCATGGCGTCAATTGGGTCAATGAGCCAAAGGGGGACCCAATGGGTCGTGTTGACCATGTGGACTATGTTTGACTGTGTGGACCCTCAAGTGAGTTCAAATGTGAGTCAAATCAGATTGAGTTGGGACTGAAGTGAGTTGGAATTAAATCAAGTAATGAGTTGACTTTAGTTCATTAAATGAAATGCATTAATGTAGTGAGTTGGGTGTTGCGTTGGAAATCAAAAGGACCTTGAGTTCAAGTGAGTCACATGGGATATGAAGGGTTGTCTTGATCTCAAAGACTCAAAGTCAAGTGATGGCACACGTTGGAAATGAAGTGGTGCCTTGGCCAAGCCAAGGGTCACCATGGTTGGGTGCGGTTTTAATGAGGAAAGATGGAGGGGTCTTTCCATCTCAAAGGATGCATTGGTTGGTGCCAAGGGATGCCTTGGTTGGCACCAAATGTCCCCTTGGTTTGAGTAAGAATTTATGAGGCAAATGAGAGGTTCAAGGGCTATTTAACAAAATGGATTAACCACACCTTTGACCGATTATCACACCAAGAAATCTTAAGAATTCTTATCTCTCTCCCTCTCTCAAGAATACACCCTCTTGGCCAAATTATACTTTGGTGTTTTCACCATTGATTCAAGCTTCTAATCAACTAGAGACTAAAGAAACAAGAATGAGGGAAACAAGGATCAAGAGGCAAGAAGAGAAGCAAAGGAAATTGGTAAGTGTTTCCATGGAATTTTGTTTAATAAAATGGGTTCAATGGAACATGATTTGGCCATGGAATGGCCGAATTCATCAAGGACTTAAACCTTGGTTAAAGGTTGTTTAAAATGGTAAACATGTATCATTGGGTTCGGCCACCTTGGATGGCCGAACCCCATGAAATTTATTTGGTTAGGTTGATGGTTTTGAAGGCTACAAACCATGCAAAACCATGGAGGTTGGTACATGTTTTGATGAGGCAAAGGAATTGTTAAAAAGGTTTGAATTATAGGCCATAAGGTTCGGCCAATGGGGATGGCCGAACCTCATGAAATCATACGATAATTATATGGTAATCTTTGATGGTTTTTGAGAGATAAAATCCATGTTATGTAATGAAAGTTTAAAAGGGGTTTTTGAATGAAGAAAAGTGTAATATGTTGGTCGGCCATTGGATGGCTGAACCATATGGTTTATGGTCAAAAAGTATTGAGCCTAAGTTATGTATGAATGATGGAAGGATTGAGCCAAAGAGAACCATAGGGTTCGGTCATGAGAATGGCCGAACCCCATGGACTGTTTTCTTGGGGTAATTGGATTAAGATCATGTTGGAATTTATGTCTTGTTTTATGATTTTGTGTTAAGAATCATCTACGCTTAGTTATGAATATAAATTGATCAACCATGATAAATGGTGGAACATGAGATAAAAATCCATGGGGTGAGGTTCGGCCATGTAGTATGGCCGAACCCCACTAATGATCATTTGATGGACTTAGGGTTAATTTTTATTATAATTGGAGAAGGGTGATGAAGGGATAAAAGAACCAAGGATGATTTATAGGGTTCGGCCATGGGTATGGCCGAACCCCATAGAAAGAAACTTGGGTCATGTTTGAGGGTTTTGAAGGATTTGAAGACCTAATTTGGATTGGTGAGGTTCGGCCAAGTAGTATGGCCGAACCCCACTAAGGTGGATTGGTTATGGAAATTGGTCTTTGAGCAAAAGTAAGCATTGGTTTAAGTCCAATGGCAAAACTGTAAATACAAGTCAAATGATAAATATGGAGGGATTGATCAAAGGACTTGGAAATAGGGGTCCAAAACCAAAGTGATAAGGTTCGGCCAGGTTGTATGGCCGAACCCTACCAAGATATGTTTGAAAGGTAAAGTGTTTAAGGGTTGATCAAATGAAAAGGGAGATTAAATCCTAAGTTGGTGAGGTTCGGCCATGGGTATGGCCGAACCCCACAAGATGGTTTATGGGATCTAAACTTGATTAGAAATCAAGAAGATTAAGTATTAACTTGTTGTTGTATAAACAAGGAAACGGAAGTTGAACGGCGTGCGAGTCGTGATCGAGTAAAGCTTGAAAGGAATGGACACTTAAGCGAAGTTTCCGTAGGTTTCCTACCTACTTGTAACCACTGTTATATTTGGATTTATCATGTTTTTATGTGATATGTAGTTATTGATATTATGTTTCAAATTGGTTTTGAATGATGAGTTATATATTTACAAAGGACATATATTTACATTGACATCTCATGCATGGCATGGGGTGATGATTATGGAACAACTTAACGATGAGAGTTCCATCTAGAGGAAATGAGGAGTACTCTGGATTAGTTTGACATAAGAGTTCTATACAGAAGAAATGTGGAGTACTCTGGTTTACCTTGACATGAGAGTTCTATTCAGAGGAAATGTGGAGTACCCTGGATTACCTTGACGTGAGAATTCCGTCAAGTGATAGCTATGTATACTTGTGATGGGTGGGACTCATTACATTCACATTTACATACATAGCATTGATTTCAGATGTTTTTGGATGATTAAATATTATGATATATGCATGTTTTTATATGCTAACCATGTGGTAGCCTTGATCGGAAAACCTACTGGGCGCGTTGATCTAACGCCCTAATTTTATACTTAGAGGATAATGCAGGAAAAGGAAAAGGGAAAGAGAAGGTCGAGGACCGGGAGGGGAGCCAAGCTTAAGCGCTTGGGTGTGGGATTGGATTGCTATTTTACTGTCATTTGAATTACGTTTTATGGACATGTAATAGCTAGTAACTTTGCTATGGTTTGCTTATAGTTTGATAATGGATATTTGGATTAACTAGTTTTAATGGGAGACTTGTACTTGCTATCTATTCAGTTTAATTCCGCAATTGGTCTAGGTTTATTCCGCATGATTTGTTTAGTTCCATGTGTAGTTTATTTTCATGGGTCTAGTCCATGCTCACATGGGTTGCCAGTTAAGGGTCGGACTTTGGAAGTCCGAACTTAACTCGCGTCATGACGTCGTCCGCCCTCTTCCAGTGTTATTATATTATTATTTTTAAAAAAAAATTAGACTCTGAATCTCGAAAAAGGCGGGGGGTTACAGTTGAATCTCGGAAAGGGCGGGGCGTTACATGCCATGCCATATGACTTATGCAATGAGTCCCACCCATCACAATACTTGTAACCTCTTGATGGAATTCTCCTCATCAAGGTATCCCCACAGTGGTCTTTCGGACGCCCCGACGGAGTGTGGCCTCCTAATTCTTCTTGACGGGATTATACACATCAAGGTCTTCCCACGATTGCCTTACGGACGCCCCGACGGAGCGTGGCCTCCGGTTACAAACTTCCCTCCCATGCCATGCATGGAATGTACATGTCCATATGCTATGTAATTTAAATAACCATAGCATTAAAAACTCCACATTTGAAACATAATATATTTACAACATAAATCAGCAAAATAAAGATAAAACCATATTACATAACCATCTTCCAATGAGGTAGAACAATAAATGTCCTTGCTCCTTTATCTGGCAACCGCTCACGATCCCGCACTGTTTAAGAGGTCCCGTCACCTTGTTACATATCGACAAGTCAAACCCATATTTGATTTAACATTAGGTCCAAGTCCACCAAATACACCTTAGTGGGGTTCGGCCATACTACATGGCCGAACCTCACTATCTTGATTTTATTCCCTTCTTCAAGTCCATTAATCTCATTACTTACACAGCAATCATTTATCATTTATAATAACCTAGGTCCAAAAAAATATTACCCATGGGGTTCGGCCATACATCATGGCCGAACCCATGATCCATCAATTTCCCATATTTACATTCTAGCTTGTATTTACAGTTTTGCCATTGGTCTAACCCTTGTTTAACATTGCTAACAACCTATGTCCATAAACATTACTCCATTTAATCCCTTCAAAGTCCTTTAAAATTCTTTAACATGCATCTACCATTTTCTTGTCCATAATATAGACTCTAGTGGGGTTCGGCCATACCCATGGCCGAACCTCACTCATTTAACTTTTGTCCCCCTTTAACATCTTAGCCATAATAACACTATGGTTAGGCCATACAATGGCCGACCCATGCCTTAACCATATATCCATTTAAAAAACCCTTCTAAGGTATTCACACGTTCCATGGTTTTGATGTTTTGAAACCCTTTAAAATTAATAAACCAGTCCACATGATTCAATGTCTAAGAAACCCTAACTCCATTAATATATTTGGTGGGGTTCGGCCATACACCATGGCCGAACCTCACCCTTTGGTTTTGGTGCCCTTCCTTTCCATTGTTTTTGATCCAACCCTCCAACATTAAAACCTTTCTACAATATTAAACATCTTCCATTGTAACCCTTTGAAAACCTTTTAACACATACTCATATGTCCATGATTTTTATCCCTCAAGATCCCTTAAAATAAAACCAATGATCCTTCATGGGGTTCGACCATGCATTATGGTCGAACCCTATGGTTCCTCTTTTCCATTAAAAATCATAAACATCTCTTAATCTTTCTTCCATGGGGTTCAGCCATACACCATGGCCGAACCCTATGGTTCTTTACTTTAAATACAACCCATGAAGAAAAACCTACCGGTTCCGCGACTCCTCCGGTTTTCTTTTGTTCCTTCTTGCTTCCTTTCTTCCTTAGACTCTTTTCCTCCTTCCTCTTGCTTCTTTTGGCCGAGACTGATCTTGATAACACACTTGAAGTGGTTCGGCCAAAAAGGGTAGTTTGAGAGAGAAACATCAGATCAAATCATGCTAAGTCCTTTTTGGTCTTTGAGAGGAGAACCAGCCCTGAGAGGTGTGGATTGAGAGGGAGAGATAGAACTCGGCCTCGAGTGAGAACTTTGATTTTCTTTCTCTTAGAATGCTGGCTGGCCAAATGATGTTTTGAGAGAGAGGGAGAGAGAGAGAGAGAGAGAGAGAGAGAGAAAAAGAACAGCGAAAAGGGGGAGGGAGA
Source organism: Chimonanthus praecox (assembly GCA_022113865.1). Taxonomy (NCBI): domain Eukaryota; kingdom Viridiplantae; phylum Streptophyta; class Magnoliopsida; order Laurales; family Calycanthaceae; genus Chimonanthus; species Chimonanthus praecox. The sequence goes on from CM039091.1 coordinate 26,190,648, forward strand.
GAATGCAAATGCAAAACAAATCTCTTCCTTGGTCAATAGGGTCGGCCAAGGGTGATGGCTTTGGTGCAGCCCCCTTGTGTAACTCCCATTTCTTTAAACCTTCTTCTTAATTCTTACTTGGGGGTTTCATCCATGGGATGAAACTCCCAAGGTTCCAACGGCCACCAAGGGTTGCCTTGGTGTAACCTCCCCCCATCTTCCTCCTCTCATTTAAAGCTTCATGTGGGGGTTTCATCTTTGAAATGAAACCCCCCCAACCCTTTCCCTCCAACATGTGGATTGGTGTTTGAATTTGAAACATCAGCCCTGCAACTTCACACTCCATTTTTTGAGATGAATATCCCCATAACTTCCCATCCAGCTCATTTATAATTTAATTCAAATCAACTCACTCACTTAACTCATCCATTTAACTCATCACTTTAAAAACCAACTTATTCACTTAATTATCTTTCCATTTTAATTCACTTGACTCAACTTAATTATTTGATTTCCTTTCCAACTTAAATTAGTCCCAACTTAATTAAGCTTGGACTCACTTTGATGGTCAACCAAGTCAAACATGATCCATAGGGTCCCAATTGAGCCTTTTGACCCAAATAGCCACCTTGACCCAATTAAATGTAACTTACCCATTTACCCTACATTGAACACTCATTCGATACCCGTTGGGTCTTAATTGAGCCATTGCCCAACATCTTACCCATCTAAGGTCCATGTCCATTAATTCATAATTTAAATGGACAAAATTCATGTAAATTGATATCTTGAAAATCCGGGGTGTTACAGTTCTCGTGGACTTAGTTCCACGCACACGTAGGGTTGGCCAGTTAAGAGCCGGGATTTGGAAGCTCGGACTTAACTCGCGTCGTGACGTGCCGCTCTCTTGTCACTCCTTATTTAAAAAAAAAAAATAGACTCTGATTTTCGGCGAGTGAAAAAGGACAGGGCTTTACAGAATAAAACATATATGCAGAAATAATAATAGAGTAACAATTCTATTCCATTTCAGATAGCAAGGACATCCATCACTTAATATTAATTACCTTAAGTTAAATATCCATTATTTACTATCCAAACCATAGCAAATATAACTACGTTATTACAATCCTGAATGCTAGCTATTCAAATACATAATCCATGAATAACTTCAACAAAATAAAACTTAATCATCCAAGCTCCTAAGCTTGGTTCCGATCACGTCATTGTTCAGTCCGTTCCCTATATCATCAACTAGGGTAGAAGTAAGGCTTTAGATAACACGCCCAGTAGGTATTCCAATTAGGGTTAACACATGGGTTAGTACCAAAAATCCAGATATAATATATCATACCATACTTGTAAAACATCGTATCCAAAATCATGTATGTAATATAGATCCAATCATACAGATAAAACCAGCAACAATGCATGATAATAAAGATCATAATGATGCTGATACAATGCCATGCCATGCCATGCGTGTTATATGCCATGAGTCCCACCCATTAGCCATATCTCAAACACATAGTATCCACTTGATGGAAAACTCATCATCAAGGTATCCCCACAGTGGTCTTACGGAAGTCCTGAAGGAGTGTGGCCTCGGGTTACCTCTTGATGGGATAATGCACATCAAGGTACCCCTCACGACTTACGAACGCCCCGATGGAGCGTGGGTCTCCGGTTACCTCTTGATGGATGATGCACATCAAGGTACCCCCACAGTTGCCTTACAGACGCCCCGACGGAGTGTGCTCTCCGGTTACATACCATCCCGCCCATGCCATGCATGAGATGCAATTGCCAACATGCTATGCAATATTACAAAATATAGCATGAAAATCCCATAATTGTAACATATTGTTTGATACCAAAATAACTTATCAAACATGAAATAAAATCATCATAAATACATAATACATATCCATGGTTTCAATGATGTAGGAATCCTACCAATGACAAACTTATGTGTCTTTGCGTTTTTGTCAGAAATAGCTCACCGATCGCGTCAAGCCGATCGTACACCGCTTGTGAGATCCCGTTACCTTATTACATATCAATTAATCAAACCCATGTTCCATTTGATTTACAATTATGTCTGAGTCCATAAATACATCTTTGTGTATGGCCGAACCTCACCCATTTGAATTTGGGTCCCTCTTTTATTTATTAACCAATCCACATAAGTTCAACCATCTAAGAAACCCTATGACCACAAATATTCCTTAGTGGGGTTCGGCCATACAACATGGCCGAACCTCACTCCCTTGGTTTTGTGCCCTTCTTTTCAATCCTTTGATCTTTCAAATTAAGTCCAAGATCATGCCATCTTTGTTTCATTAATCTAATCACCTATAGATTAATCGTAACTTAAGTCCCAACATCATTCATCAACACAACATAGTTCCATAAATGAATCCTCCATTTCCTAGCTTAATCATTAATTGATTTAAACATGTATAAATCTCCACATGACCCATTAAAATGGTCCATGGGGTTTGGCCATACACCATGGCCAAACCCATGATGTCTCATTTCCATGTTCTCCATTAAATCATTTACAATATTTAAGTCCATAAACCAATAATGTTCTTCCATGGGGTTCGGCCATACAACATGGCGGAACCCTATGGTTCATCAATTTATTCTAAAAATCATATAACCATGATCATATTCTTTTGATGGGGTTCGGCCATACATCATGGCCGAACCTCATCCACCCCTTTTTGTTGTCCTTGATGGTTCTCATATGTATAGCTTAGGGTTTGGCCATGCAATGGCCAAACCATGTTCCTTGACCATCTTTTCCGTGCTTATAAATTCTTATCATGTACTTACCAATTCTGCGACTCCTCCTATTTCTTTCGCTCCTTCTTGTTCTTCCACTCTTCTCCCTCCTTAGCCTCCTTTTCCTCCTTGATCCTTGGCCGAGAGTGCTTGAGAGGTTTTGAATGAAAATCCAAAGAGAGGGTTCGGCCAAAGGGTGTAGGTTTGAGAGAGAGAGATAGAGAGCTTGAGATCAAAAACTACTCTAAGTCCTTTGTCTTTGAGAGTGGTCGGCCTTGAGTGAGAGAGGGAGAGAGTGAGATAAAACAAGGATTTCTCCTTGCTAATCAATGTAAATCAGCCAAGGGTGGCGTCCTTTGGTTGATACCCCTTTGTAACTCCCATGACCTTTCACCTCCCTCCTTAATGTTCCATTTGGAGGTTTCATCCCATGAGATGAAACACTCCAACTATATGACCCTTGGGCTTCCATCATGAGATGGAAAACCCCCATGTTCCAACGTGTGGCCTTTGGTTACCTTGTGTAACAACAACAAAACTGTCCACCTTCCTTTGTCTTGATCAATGAGGATCGACCAAGGGTGGTGTCCTTTGGTGATACCCCTTTGTAACCACCATGCCCCTTCACCTCCCTCATCAATGATCTATTTGGAGTTTCATCCCATGAGATGAAACTCCCATCTCTAACGTGTGCTATGGGTATGCCTTGTGTAACTGCCAAAAACCCTTCAACTTCCTCATAATGATGGTGTCCATTGAGATGGGACTCTCCATCTTCCAACTCCACTCATTAAAATGAAAGTCCCATTGACTTCCCATTCAACTCATTTCAACGCAACTTAATTGAACTCATTTTCCAACTTAAGCACTTGAACTCACATTAATAACTTCTCAACTCATGTGAATTCACTTTCCAACTCAAGTATTATTTATCCCACTTGAGCTCATTCATTAACTCAACTCTATTGAACTCACCCAAAGTTGACCAAGTCAACCATGGCTTAGCCGACTATGAACCATATAGTATTTAGGGTCCCACTTAGCCATTTCATTTACATGCCACCTCACTTGATGAGGTGGATCTCATGTCTTGTATCTTAATTGGTTATTAGACCCAATTATCAAACCTTACCCATTTATTTCCAACTAGCTCATATATGATCCATTGGGTCCCAATTGGACTTTTGACCCAATTGACAACCTTGACCCAATTAAATAAATCTTACCCATTTATTTCAAGTGACCCTTATCCATGATTCGTTGGGTCTTAATTGGGCAATTGACCCAACACCTTACCCATCTAAGGTCCATATCCATTAATTCATAATTTAAATGGGCAATTTCCATAAATGTTCATAACTTGAAAATTCGGGATGTTAAAGGTTCATTAATGAGGAGGTGAAAGGTTTTTGGAGGTAACACAAGGCATACACATTGGAGAGATGGAGGGTTTCCATCTTCCCAAGGGTCATATGGTTGGAGTGTTTCATCTCATGGGATGAAACCTCCAAATGGAACATTAAGAAGGGAGGTGAAGGGTCATGGGAGTTACAAAAGGGCATCACCAAAGGACACCTGTAATACCCTACCCCAGATTAGGCGTGTGTTAACTTAATAATTCTGGTTTAACCGGTTAATCTCGAAGATTACGGTTAGGGCTTTGAGGAAATCCCAAGTGTGGTCCAATCCGAGCTCGTTAGCTCAGTGATCCAGCTCGTCCAGCTGGAGGGGCATTTTGGTAATTTACCATCTGGATGTGATTATTTTTATAAATTAGGTTGTTATGTGAATATTATTAATTGATATTGTTCTCCTTAATAAAGGATTTGCATTTCTAATTTTAAAATGAATTTATTTATAGAAAATGGTATTTTAAATCCGTCCGTCAAAACCCCGAAAGGGAGTTTTAATTATTTTAGATAATTTCAGAAAATAGATAAATTTTGAAAATGGTATTTGGTGTTAGACCATTTTAAGAATGATCTAGTTATTTCATTTCACTTCAAAATGGGATTTCTAAATTTATTATTTTAGCATTTGTTTATTTAAGTAAATAGTGAGAAATTATGATTTTTATTTAAATAAATGGTTTTTAGTGACAGTTAAATTCTAAAATTTTTATGATGATCAAGATTTTCAAGACTCCACCTATCTATAAGGTTGGATCTAGTTTTTGAGTTTTAAAAATAATACTTTCAGTTTAAAAATTGATTTTTATTAAAACCGGGGACTTATCTGCAATTTGGAAAAAGTTGCAGGGGCTGATTTGCAACCAACGTGCGAAACAGTGGTTACACTGTAGCGGACGTCAGCAGCAACTGCATGCACCTGCATGCAGTGGCCATTGGCCCCCTTTGTCTGGCGATTTCTCCATAAAAACAGTCCCCAGCCTACCGGTTTTCTTCCCAGCAAACCTTCTTCTCTCTTCTGCTCTCTTGATTCAGACCAGACCCAGACCAACCGACCCTTTCAAGCCTCTGTATTTCTCTATTTTGTAAACCGAAAACTTAAAGGAAAGGATTTCCAAAATCTGGATTTTCAGACTAGGAACCTCAGCAAAGGTATCATTTGCATTCCTTTTCAAATTTGAATATGTTTTGAATCAAATGAAACCGAATTTGACCCTGTTTTCTGTGAGAAAAACCGGTTTGAAGTTTTAAGAAAAACCATGGGTTTCATGTACCCGTGAGGATTTACTGTTAAAATCCGTTGGCCCAGTGAGCTTCCAAGCTCCAAACCTTTCCCTATGGATAGGGGACTCCCAGAGGAGTCCATCAGACCAGACAGATGTGAAAACCGAGTCCAGGAGACCTCCATTTTCGAATTCGTATTTTACTGTTGGTCTACCGTCACGTTCTGCTGGTGCAGACAATGGAGGAAAACGACTCTCGGAAGTACCGAGACTCGGTCTTCGGAAGGTCCGAACCTTTGGACAGTCCGAGAGCTAACCCTCGGACGTTCCGAGCTTCACCCGAAGCCCAGTTGCGCCCGAGGCAGGCCAGACCCCTTCGGACGTACCGAGCCAAGCTCGGAAGGACCGAACACACTCGGATGTTCTGAGACCTACCATTCGGACTTTCCGAGGCATACAGACCCACCGAGACTTATTTCGGATTTCTTTTCTGTTCGGATGGACTTCGGAAGGTCCGAGACCCGACCTTCGGACGATCCGAAGTCAGACCCATGTTCCGAGGTCAGTGACTAGAATAGGTGTGGTTCGGATGATCCGAAGCCACTGTACCCGGTTCCGAGGTGATGTTCCGAGGGACCCAGTTCTTAAATGTTAAATTATTGTTTGATGGTTGTTTTTACCTAACCTTGTTTGATTATTGTTAATGCTTGTGATGTGATATTAATACCCCCCTTATTAATTAAAAATGTACTAACCCCTTCTCTCTTATTACTTATATTGTAAATACTATTGTATCCACTTCCAGGCCGACCCTATTGGTAGGGCACTGAGTGATTCACTTTTAGGCTGACACTATAGTCGGGCACTGGGTGACCTCGAGGTCTAACTCAAAATGTCAGGTCTGGTCCTATCTAGAAGACAACCGAGAAGTGACCCGAGGATCTAGACCTAACTCAATAAGTCGATCTGGTCAATGCCCAGAAGACAATATGAGTTTTGGATTGAGCCCCTTTTTATTTATTATTGTATTGTCGATTATGATAATTTAAAAAGGTTAGAAACCAAGTAGGAGACTCAATTCCATATACCTTGGATATTTTTGGGAAAACGTGTGATTTCAAAATACTACTTATGTGTACGTATTTGTTATGTATATTGATTGTGCACTTGTGTGTTGTTTGAACAGAGACCGCGTAACCACACAATCACGGTGAGGGAACTTAACTCTGCAGGATATGTAAACAGGTTCTATTATGAGATGAGTCTTGGGTAATGGGTGGTTTCAGTTTTGAGAAACCCACTCATGTGCCTAGACATGATGCACTATGGTAAGAGTGCTTATGGTGTTGATCGTATGAGTATGTAAGACTGCTTCCACGTACCTGGGCTATTGAACCAATATCGGCCATATGGGAGATGGTTTATGTCTACTGGACCATGGGTTGACCATGATGTCATCAGTTGCTGACTTGAGGATGTCAGTATCGGCTAAGTCAGAGCTGGAGATCTACTTGCAAGTATGTATTTTGACCGTGTCGGGACTTAATACTGCTCTCAGCGTAGTCGGCAGGCGTTACGTTGGATGATAGCAGTAACTGATGATGTTGATGCTTTACGTGAGATTATGCTTATTATTATCAAGCATGTGATATTAAACTGTTGCTACCCTGTCGTTTACTTATCTGCATTGTTATATTTCCTTCACTGGGCTAGTTAGCTCACCCCAATCACCTTTCAGGCGATGAACCCGAGGAAGAGGACCCTCTTTATCAAGCTTAGGGTGGATAAGCTGATGCAATGTTTCAGGATTCCCTCGGAGGGGAATGCCCTGATCTTGTTTTGTTGGTTCTTGGAACCAATTGCTTTTGTTAAGTACCAGATGTGGTACTTGGTCTTTGCAAACATTATGTATTGAGACTACTACGTTGCTGTAGTCATTTTGTTATGATCTTGAATGATGAATTAATGGTTAAATTTTGTTTAATCATGTTATGTGTTGATGTTATTGTTATATCTATTCTTGTGAGGTAGACTTATGGTATGTGTTTGAGTCCACATGTTGGGATCATGTGTGACCTTTGGGCCTAACCGTTGATCCGGCCCAGTTAAAATGCTTGTGAGTTGGTTTAGTTTGTCGTTCAAAAAAAAAAAAAAATCAGTCGCGTTACGGGCCCACCCTTCAGGTCGGGGCGTGACAGCTTGGTATCTGAGTGTAGGCTCAACTCTAGGACTGTGATGGGTTACTACCAGTTAGACTTGCTTTTGCCTTAGTATTGCGTTTGTTTTGAGGCCTTCCTGTTTTGTGGTACAGATGTCAGGCAGTACCGAGTATTTCCAGGGGACCCCTAGCTACCCAATAGTCCTAGATTCTTCGGATTCCAGTGTTCCCAACTTCGACGAAGTTGCACCAGGAGAGGAAGTGGAAGTGGCTTCTCCTATGTATCGTGTGGGAGCTGACCCAGTAGAGGAAGAAGAGGGAGACATCCCAATTCCAGAAGAGTCCGTGGGGGAGAACGGCTCACCCGAATATGTTCCGGCTACTCCACCCTTGGATGAGTACCCGGATTATATGTGCGAACTCTGCAACCAGGAGGGGCACAACCATACCTACTACTCCTATCTGACTAGTGTAATTTGCCCTGTTTGCGGACTCCGCGGGCATGAGAGTGCAAGGAATAATTGTCCATATGTTGGAGGGCCAGGGATTATACCCTGTTTGACTTGCAGAGTGTTCGGACATAAGTCTGAGGCCTGTCCGGACAACTTCTATGTAACACCCCAATTTCTCCATGAAGTGGATAATTACAAAAATGCCCATGGGTTGTTAAATTAATTATTTTTTGATGTCAAATAAGGAAATGGTGGGGTCCATTGTTCAAATTAAGATCATATGAGCACATTATAAATGTCAAGTTTGATTGGATGGGTAATGAACATCAATTGGGTCGAAAATGGCTAAATGGGTCAAAGGGCCCAATTGGACCCAATGGGTCATAATGGATGATTTGACCATTGTGTAAGCTCAAATTAAATGGGGTCAAGCTGACTGATTGGAAATCAAGTATAGCAAAAATGGGTAGGCTTGAAACACAAGTGAAAACCAATTAGAAATGGCAAAATCAGCCCATGAATAGGTCATGTTGTCAAAACGGGTCAAGGGGCTGACTGGGGACCCAATGGGTCGTGTTGACCAAGTTGACCACGGATGACTGTGTGGGCCCTTAATTGAACTCAAGTGTGAGTTAGTTCAGCTTGAGTTGGACTGATTTGGAGTGAGTTTGATTTAAGAAAAGAGTTGACTCAAACTTGGTGCATTAAATGTGATGAGTTGGATGAGTTGGGTTAGAATAAAAATATCTTGAGTTAAGTGAGTCAAGAGGAAGTGGAAAGGCATTGTTAATCACACATAACTCTTGGAGAATCAATCTCAGCCGTTGAGTGTGAAGAGGTGCCTTGGTAAAGCCAAGGGACACCAAGGTTGGGCGGCGCCAATTCATTGAATGGATGCATTGGTTCATTTCCAAAGGGAGCAACGTATGGCACCAAGGTGTCTTGAATGACACCCAATACCCCATCGGTTTTGGGAAGATTAAATGAGGGAGGATGAATGTGAGATGGGGCTGAAACTACAAAAGGAAAAGGTTACCATTCTTGGCCGATTTCCACTTTGAAAATCCAAGAATTCCCATCTCTCTCTCCTTCTCTCCAAATTCGTTTTCTTGGCTGAACAATAGAGGTTTTGGCACTAGTTAATCAAGCATAAACAGTAAAGGAAAGAAGGCAAAGAAGGATTGGAAGTAAAGATTAAAAGCAATGAAGTTTGGTAAGTTTTTGCTCAAGTATTTGGTTTAATAAAGAGCTTGAAGTTATAAAATTTGGATGACATAATTTGGTCATGTATGGCCGAATTTGTCATAGGTTTAAACCTGGGATTAGATGGCTTAAAAGGATAAGAAAATATGTCATAGAGTTCGTCCACCATGGAGGGCCGAACCCCAAGCAAATGATTGTTTGGTTTTGATGTTTTTGAAACAAATAAACCATGAAGTTGGTGGACTCTTTTGATGTTTCATTAATACTCAAATGCATGTTTTAAAGAGGGTTAAAACATGGACTGAAAGGTCATCGAGGATTGAAGGTAACATGGGTCTTAATCATGGATTAAAATTGATGAAATGGACCATTTGGATCGGCCATCTTGGATGGCCGAATCCCATGAAGTGTTATGGTCAATTGGACAAAGTGATAAATTTATTTGGATGGTTTTGAGAGGTAAAAATGCAGTAATGTTATACTAATTAATACTTGTCTAAATGTGACTTAAAACATATTCATAAGGACCAAGACATGGACATAGGGTTCGGCCACTTTGGATGGCCGAACCCCATGAATGGATGTTGGTATTTTGATGGTTTTTAGAAGGTTAAAAACCATGAGAAATCATGGAGGTTTTTACATGTTTTAATAAGGCTATGTGGCTGATTAATAAGGTTTAAAATTGTAGGCCATTTGGTTCGGCTAATTGTGTTCGCCGAACCCCATGAAATAGTATGGCATTTTTATGGTAATATGTGATGGTTTTAGGAGATCAAAATCATACAAGTTTATGGGTTTCTTATGTGATTTAAATGAAGATGAGCTTACTGTTTTGGTCGGTCATGGGATGGCTGAACCATGTAGCAATCATAACCAAAAATTATGTATGAATGTTGGAATTATGGAACCAAGGGAACCATTGGGCTCGGCCATATGTATGGCCGAACCCCATGGACCATTTGATATGGTTGTAAAGTTTCTAAGTTATGGAATTTAGTGAACTTAGTGTAAGCAAATAACAAATCATGGTTGATGATGGAAAGTGGGATAAAAACCCATAGGATGTGGTTCGACCATGTAGTATGGCCGAACCCCATCAACAATTATTTGATGGAATGGGTTAAATGGTCTAGGTGTATGGGAAGTATTTGTTATTGATTCCATGATTTTATAAAGGGTTTAAAGTATTCCAATGGAGAACCATTTGGTGATGGATAAGTGGGATTACAAGGTTCGGCCATGCATAGGGCTGAACCCCATAAAATGATAATTGTTTTGATATGGCTTAGCCTAGTGGCAAAACTGTAAATAAGGTTGATGATGTAAATATGGATAGAGAAAGTTTAAAAGGACATGAAAGAAGGTTAAACAAAGGAGGTATGGTTCGGCCATGATGTATGGCCAAACCCTACCAAGACATGTTTAAAGGGTTAAATATTTAAGAGTTGATTTAATGAAAAAGGAGTTTAAATCCTAAGTTGGTGGTGTTCGGCCATGGGCATGGCCGAACCCCACATGATGATTTTTGGGTCTTGGATGTCAATAGACATTTAATTATTAGTATGATTTATTTACTGTTACACCACAAGGTGATGGTGGTGAACGACGGGTAAGTCGTGAGCAAGTGACGCTTTAAGAAAGATCGAACACTGAAGAGAATCTTCAGTAGGTTTCGTACCTACTTGTAACCACAATTATGATTTGGTTTTATCATGTTTTTATGAGATATGTTATATTTGATATTATGTCTCAAATATGGTTTTGAATGATGTGATATGTATTTACAAAATGACATACATGTACATTGACATCTCATGCATAGACATGGGATGATGACTGAGGTTATACAGTGTTGCAGTTATGAGTTATTGTCCTCCTTAGGCGATGAGAGTCTCGCCAAGAGGAGCAACATGGTGATCATAGTCACATTGGTCTCCTTAGGCGATGAGAGTCCCGCCAGGAGGACTAATATGTGATATGAATCAACTCAATGATGAAGGGTCTTTCCACAGGTAACGAGGATTACTGTGGATCACCTTATCATGTGAGACCCAGATGGAAGAGTATTGTGATTTACCTTGACGGTAAGAGTCCCGTCAAGTGATGACTATGTATGTGTGATGGGGTGGGGCTCATTACAATTGCATACATACATAGCATGGTTTTTATATGTTTTTTATTATCCTGTACTTTGATATATATGCATGTTTTATATGCTAACCATGTGGTAGCCCTACTCGGGAACCTACTGGGCGCGTTGATCTAACTCCCTAATTCTATCATTAGAGGATAATGCAGGATCAAGGAACGGCAAAGAGAAGGTCGATGACCGGGAGGGGAGACAACCTAAGTGCTTGAATGATGAACAGGATTTCTTTATTACTGTCATTTGAATTATATTTTGATGGACATGTAATAAGTTAATTCTTTGTTATGGTTTGATTAGGCTATTAACTATGGATGGTTGTTTTATCTTAATTATCAATTGAGACTGTTACTTGCTATCTATTCATATTATTCCGCAGTTAGTCTAGTTTATTCCGCATGTTATTATTAGTTCCATGTGTGGATTATTTATCATGGTCTAGTCCATGTACACATGGGTGAACAGTTAAGGTTCAGACTTGAGTAGTCTGAACTTAACTCGCGTCGTGACGCCTCCCGCTCTTGTTCACTCTAAGTTTCTTTTAAAAGAAATTTTCAGACTCTGACTTTCGGAAGGGTGAAATGGGCGGGACGTTACAGTTGGTATCAGAGCGAACATGAGCTCATAACTTAACTGATACCAACGTTACAGTTGGTATCAGAGAGAAATAGAAAGTTGAATCATCGAAGTAAGATTAAGACGGTTTCATGCCTCACTGACATATAAGAATCCCAACTGACCAACTCTTCGGAGTCTGCTGACTGGGGGCCGGATTAATTTACTTCGAGTGACTCACACTGAACAATCAATCTGTGAATGACAATGAAAGATAGCAAAGTAAAGTACAGTCATCATAATTGGACATATCAAACATAGCAAAGTAGGATGCACTTCCCCGATATCCCCACATTGAGAAACAAACAACAGGAATTTAGAGATTTTCCCCAGAAACAAAAGAAACAAAGAGTGATGATTTGGCAATATCCCCAAACTTAGAAGTGATACATAATACTTAGGGAAGTTTTCCCCGAGAACAGTAGAACATCAGGATTTCCCCAAATTGAGAAATGATACTCGATATTTAGGAAGTTTCCTCAAAAACAAATAAATACAAAGAGTGCTCATTTGGCAATTTTCCCAAACAGGAGATATTACGTGATATATAGGAAAACTCCCCAAAACAAGAAATACAAGATGATGATCAGGGAATTTCCCCAAGTATGTGAACATAGATTCTGACGTGAAACTAAGTCGATCAGTGGGTCGATGACGACAATTGGTGGGTATATCGACCCCACGATAGATACAGTAGTTCCATGGTAAAGGTGACGAGGTCACTTGATTACATTGAGACGTGGTATAGGTACGTCCCTCACGTGATGTGGATGATTGAGATCTGGTATGGGTGCATCCCTCACATGGTATTGATGAGATAAGAATATAGACTTCATGAGTATGCCTTAGAGTAGCTATGAGACTGTGGGAACCTTGATACGAAATACGGAGAGTTGGTACCGTAGGGCTACCGTTGAGGAGTGGGTCCCTCGCATTCTAAGCGCTGGAGGGCGCTCTCACGGCTATTTTGCACATTTGATGTGCCTGGATGCGCAGAGGTAGGTACTATTTTACCCCGTGGGGGTGGGACTAGTCTCGTCAGATGCAGATCGACCGCCTTAGAGCTTGACTGAATCACCTATGAGGTGAAGGGATGCAGGGCGAGGTAGACCGGATCACGTTGGACGTGGGTCTTCTGCTTGGTAAGTCATGAGCCCTAAGTCATGCTATGGGGTCGAGGTATATTTGTGACTTGATATGGTTGCCACAGTCTTATAGTGATTCATTTGAATGTTGTTTCTACGGATAATAATCATGGATAGATGGTACTCATGGACAGAGTGATACCAAGGATGGATGGTATCCATGAATGGATTATACCCATAGGTGGGTTATTTCATTGATGGTTATTAATCATACATAAATGATAATGAAGGACAGAGTGATGCCAAGGATGGATGGTTTCCATGAATGGATTATACCCATAAGTGGGTTATATTCATAGATAGTTGTTAACTATGGATAGATGATACTTACTGGTAGATGAAATGTTCAAGGATGAATTATTTCCATGAATGGATTATACCCATAGGAGGGTTATATTCATGGATGATTATTAAACAGGGATAGATAATATTTATTGAAAGAGTGATACTAGGGGTGGATGTATTTAACCATGGGTGATTATTCCCATGGTGGTTTGGATTGATGCCGGGTATTGGTATCGTGGAAGTTGGAACAAAAGGTGTTAGTCACATAGCGACATATGTGCAAATGAAGATCTGCAAAATTTTGGAGATGTATTTAACGGGAAAGATAAGAGTCTAGTGAAACTTGAATGGGAAACTATGGCCGACTGTCGAGTTAGACTGATCACCTGACTCTGTATTTAGCCGATGGAATTCCAGAAGAGTGCAACTAGAGACCTAGTTAAAATGGAATCAGAAAAAGCTTTGAGCATAGGCTCGTATTGATAGACTACCTCACAAAGAGTGGATGAAAGAACATATTGAGCAGGTACGTATGGAAAATACTATGAGAGCAGGTAAAGTGAGACAGAGTAGATTGAACCATGTGAGATCACAAATGGCTCACGAAAAAACGATATAACATGAGACCGAGCAAAGGGTGTTGCGAAATAGAGCGATTCAGTTTGTAAAAGTGGTAAGGAACTGACATGGAGTTGAAGAAGCCACATGGGAACTTGAATCGGAGATGAGAACAGCTCACCCCGAATTATTTATGTAATTTAATTTAAGAACCCTACTTCGCTCGATTCTCGGGACGAAAATTTTGAAAAGAGGGTTATATTGTAACACCCCAATTTCTCCATGAAGTGGATAATTATGAAAATGCCCCTGGTTTGTTAAATTAATTATTTTGTGATGTCAAATAATGAAATGGTGGGGCCCATTGCTCAAATTAAAATCATATGAGCACATTATAAATGTCAAGTTTGATTGGATGGGTAATGAACATCAATTGGGTCAAAAATGGCTAAATGGGTCGAAGGGCCCAATTGGACCCAATGGGTCATAATGGATGATTTGACCTTTGTGTAAGCTCAAATTAAATGGGGTCAAGCTGAACTGATTGGAAATCAAGTATAGCAAAAATGGGTAGGCTTGAAACACAAGTGAAAACTAATTAGAAATGGCAAAATCAGCCCATGAATGGGTCATGCTGTCAAAACGGGGTCAAGGGGCTGATTAGGGACCCAATGGGTCGGGTTGACCAAGTTGACCACGGATGACCTTGTGGGCCCTTAATTGAACTCAAGTGTGAGTTAGTTCAGCTTGAGTTGGACTGATTTGGAGTGAGTTTGATTTAAGAAAAGAGTTGACTCAAACTTGGTGCATTAAATGTGATGAGTTGGATGAGTTGGGTTAGAATAAAAATATCTTGAGTTAAGTGAGTCAAGAGGAAGTGGAAAGGCATTGTTAATCACACATAACTCTTGGAGAATCAATCTCAGCCGTTGAGTGTGAAGAGGTGCCTTGGCAAAGCCAAGGGACACCAAGGTTGGGCGCCGCCAATTCATTGAATGGATGCATTGGTTCATTTCCAAAGGGTGCAACGTTTGGCACCAAGGGGTGTCTTGAATGACACCCAATACCCCATCGGTTTTGGCAAGATTAAATGAGGGAGGATGAATGGGAGATGGGGCTGAAACTACAAAAGGAAAAGGTTACCATTCTTGGCCGATTTCCACTTTGAAAATCCAAGAATTCCCATCCTCTCTCCCTCTCCAAATTCGTTTTCTTGGCTGAACAGCAGAGCTTTTGGCACCAGTTAATCAAGCATAAACAGTAAAAGAAAGAAGGCAAAGAAGGATTGGAAGTAAAGATTAAAAGCAAGGAAGTTTGGTAAGTTTTTACTTAAGTATTTGGTTTAATAAAGAGCTTGAAGTTATAAAATTTGGATTACATAATTTGGTCATGTATGGCCGAATTTGTCATAGGTTTAAACCTGGGATTAGATGGCTTAAAAGGATAAGAAAATATGTCATAGAGTTCGTCCACCATGGAGGGCCGAACCCCATGCAAATGATTGTTTGGTTTTGATGTTTTTGAAACAAATAAACCATGAAGTTGGTGGACTGTTTTGATGTTTCATTAAGACTCAAATGCATGTTTTAAAGAAGGTTAAAACATGGACTGAAAATGTAATGGCCCGGAATTTGTAAAGTAATATGTATGTGTTATTATTTATTTTTTTATGGTGGAAATTGGAAATTGGATGGAATAGATAGTAAATGGATCAAAATGTGGACAAAGGCCCAACTAGGGCCCAATGGATTATGGATTGGATTTAAGTTTACTTAAAGGGTCAATGGTGGTCAATTGGGCCAAGGATGGTCAAATTGGGCCCAATACCCAATTGGGACCCAATGGATCAAGATGATGTAAGCTTTAAGGTAAATGGGTAAGATGAAAATGTAATTGGGCCATGGGCCCAATGGTGATCCAATTGGAATGAATTGAATGGGTTCAAATCACCTAAGTTAATTTGACGTTGACCAAGGTGATATGGTCCAATGGGACCCACCTCCACCTCACCAAGTGAGGTGGCTTGTGGACCCAAGGTTTTGTGGGGCCGACCACCGTGGTTGAATTGGTCAACCATGGGTGGATGTATGAAGGTGATTTAAGTAAATGGAATTAAGTTAAAGTGGGAATTAATTAAATTAACCTAATGATCTAATTAATTAGTTAATTAAGTTAAGTTAAGGGGGTGGTCAAATGGTCAAATGGGAAGATAAACTCTCCATTGTAAACAAGAAAAAAATGTTGGCTAGTGGTTGGGTCAAAAAGCATGAGAAATATCTCATGTGGGGTTGGTGGGAGAAGTTAATGTAAAGTTGTTTTAACCAATCAAAAGGAGATGACTTTATCTCATCTCTCAAGTTCCATCCTCATTTCACTAGTTACATCTCTTTCACTCTCCCATTGCCGTCCCACACTAGGAGAAGAAAGAAGAAGAGAAACCATGGAGGAAAGAAGAAAAGAGAGCTAAGAAGAGAAGAAAAAATTCAAGTAAAGGCCCACCACTCCAAGATCAAAGGTTGGGATCTTATTTCTCACCATCTCCTTTTCTCTCTCTCTCTCAAGCAAACCCTACCTTGGCCGATCCTAAGATTGGAAGTTTTCACCATTGATCAAACATCTTGGCCGACCAAAGATCAAGAGGAAGGAGAAAGGAGGCTAAGGAAACCGATGGGAGCGAAGAAAATCGGAGGAGACGACGGATTGTAAGTATTTTCTAAAACAAGATATTTGAATTTTTAGGGTTTAAGATTTGGGATTCATTTTTGTTAAAAATTGGTGGTGGCTAAATGATCATAGGCTTTGGATTTTAAATCCATTAAATGGAAGGATGGAAAGTGGACAAAACCCTAATGGAAAATTAGGGTTAAGAAAAAAAAATGGACTAAGGACATTGTGTAATTAAGTTAATTATACATGAAAATGTATGGATTTTGAGGGGATTAATGAACCATAGGGTTCGGCCATGTAGTATGGCCGAACCCCATGGTAAAAGGGTTGATGAATTTAATTAGGGTATGTAAGAATGGAAGCATGGAGAATGGTTTAGGGTTTTAAGTGCTAAATGATTAAAATGTTGGAAAATTTAAAGGGGTTTAAATGTAGAAAAATCAAGGAGTGTGTGAATGATTTTTGTGGCCCCAATGAGACATAGAAGATGATGGATCATGAACCATGGGTTCGGCCATGGTGTATGGCCGAACCCTATGGTGATCAATGGTGGAATTATATGAATAATGGAAAAATAATGGGAAATGTTGGTGGTGTTGATGGACCTAATGTTGATAGTTGTAATGGGAATGTGGCTAAGTTAATGTGGTTTAAGATGGTGGTTGAAAGGTGTAAATTAAATCCCTTCATGGAAGGGCTTATGATGGGTTCAAATGTGGAAATAGGCCAAAGAAAAATGGGATAAAGACATCATGGGTTCGGCTATCTTGTATGGCCGAACCCATGACCCAATTGTGGGTAAAATTATGGATTAAAATTTGGTATTATGTGTGGGAGAAATGAATGAGAGTTAGAGTATTTAAATGCTTAATTTTTCTAGTGTTGTTATGTTATGGGTAATAATACATCAATGGACCCATTTTGTGAACCAATTAAGGCCTAAGATTAATGTGTATTTGTATGTTAGGTTAATGGAGTTTAAGTAAATTAAATGGCTAATTTTAATGGTCATGTGCCACGGTTGAATGGGTCATTAATGGACCTAAGTTAGAGATCCAGGTTTATGATCAATTATGAACTTGGTTAGGCAAGGGTGAATGAGAAATTAACCATGGAGAAGGGGTAGTGGCAAAATTGTAAATAATGGCCAAATTCAAGAACTCCATGAGAAATGATCATGGACTTAAGTGCAATTATGGTAACCTTAAGTATGTGATTAATGGGCTTAAAAGGTTAAAAACATGGACTAACTATTAATGTATAATAAGGTACTGGACATCGCAAACGGTGCGCGATCGGCGACCGGGTCTATCGGACGGAAACGAAAGAAGGAATGCTAGTCGGTATTTGGTAGGATTCCTACCTTTTTGTAAGCCTTGGATTATGTGTTATGTATGGGTTTTTCCTGGATTTATTTTAGTAAGCACATGAATGTCTTAAGATGGGTTTTGGGATTAAGTATTATGTGATGTTTTCTTTTAATGTACTTTGGAAATCATGTGAATGTTTTAAGATGGGTTTTGGATTAAATATTATGTGATGGTTTCCCTTTGATTTATTTGGTAATCATGTAATTGTTTTAAGATGGGTTTTATTACTATTGATTTACATATATTACATGGCATAAGGCATCTACATCTCATGCATGGCATGGGAGGGATACGATAGGGGAAGGATGAAATGAAACCGGAGTCCATGCTCCGTCAGGGCGACCGAGAAGCAACCATGGGGATAGCCTGATAGGTTATAACCGGAGACCATGCTCCGTCGGGACGACCGAGAACAAAACATGGGGATATCTTGATGTGATTCATCCATCAAGGGGGTACCATAAGGTACAACCGGAATTCATGCTCTGTCGGGGCGACCGAGAAATAAGCATGGGAACACCTTGACGAGGCCTTGCCGTCAAGGGGGATACAGTGTGATTGGTTACATCTTGATGAGGTTTTTCCGTCAAGGGGGATATGGCTTCATGATAGTAAGGATGATGGGTGGGATACATGACATAAGACACCCATGGCATGGCATTCACTTTCTAGTTTTCATTATATGATTATCTATATGCTTGTCATCACTAATCCATGTGTTAGCCCTACTCCAAGTCCTACTGGGCGCGTTGTCTAACCCCCTACTTCTACCCTACCTGGTGATGCAGGAGATGGAGGAAACGAAGGACGAGACGGGAGCCAATCATAGGAGCTTGGGAAGGCGTGCTAGATAGTTTACTTATGTTTATTTTGGAAAATGTAAATTGAGTAATTTAGTTTGTCGGAATGTAATAATTTATCTTACTTACAATGTTTGGATGTTATTTTGGACATTATCATTTTAAGGTATGTTAGTAATTAAATGAATGTATCTTCCCTGTTATCTCAAAATTGTAGGATAGTCTCTATGGTAATTTTCGCACTTAGTTAATATTCCACAAGCTTACGTCTACGTGTGAACTGTTCTTCGTGGACTTCGTTCCACGCACACGTAGGGTTGGCCAGTTAAGGGCCGGGCTTTAGAAGCTCGGACTTAACTCGCGTCGTGACATCCGCGCCCTTTGTCACTTCAAAAAAAAAAATAGACTCTGATTTTGGTGAAAAGGGGCGGGCGTTACATGAAAGGTCATCAAGGACTGAAGGTAGCATGGGTCTTAATCATGGATTAAAATTGATGAAATGGACCATTTGGATCGGCCATCTTGGATGGCCGAATCCCATGAAGTGTTATGGTCAATTGGACAAAGTGATGAATTTATTTGGATGGTTTTGAGAGGTAAAAATGCAGTAATGTTAACTGATTAATACTTTTTTAAATGAGACTTAAAACATATTCATAAGGACCAAGACATGGACATAGAGTTCGGCCACTTTGGATGGCCGAACCCCATGAATGGATGTTGGTATTTTGATGGATTTTAGAAGGTTAAAAACCATGCGAAATCATGGAGGTTTTTACATGTTTTAATAAGGCTATGTGGCTGATTAATAAGGTTTAAAATTGTAGGCCATTTGGTTCGGCCAATTGTGTTGGCCGAACCCCATGAAATAGTATGACATTTTTATGGTCATATGTGATGGTTTTAGGAGATCAAAATCATACAAGTTTATGGGTTTCTTATGTGATTTAAATGGAGATGAGCTTACTGTTTTGGTCGGTCATGGGATGGCTGAACCATGTAGCAATCATAACCAAAAATTATGTATGAATGTTGGAATTATGGAACCAAGGAAACCATTGGTTTCGGCCATATATATGGCCGAACCCCATGGACCATTTGATATGGTTGTAAAGTTTCTAAGTTATGGAATTTAGAGAACTTAGTGTAAGCAAATAACAAATCATGGTTGATGATGGAAAGTGGGATAAAAACCCATAGGATGTGGTTCGACCATGTAGTATGGCCGAACCCCATCAACAATTATTTGATGGAATGGGTTAAATGGTCTAGGTGTATGGGAAGTATTTGTTATTCATTCCATGATTTTATAAAGGGTTTAAAGTATTCCAATGGAGAACCATTTGGTGATGGATAAGTGGGATTACAAGGTTCGGCCATGCATAGGGTCGAACCCCATAAAATGATAATTGTTTTGATATGGCTTAGCCTAGTGGCAAAGTTGTAAATAAGGTTGATGATGTAAATATGGATAGAGAAAGTTTAAAAGGACATGAAAGAAGGTTAAACCAAGGAGGTATGGTTCGGCCATGATGTATGGCCGAACCCTAACAAGACATGTTTAAAGGGTTAAATATTTAAGAGTTGATTTAATGAAAAAGGAGTTTAAATCCTAAGTTGGTGGTGTTCGACCATGGGCATGGCCGAACCCCACATGATGATTTTTGGGTCTTGGATGTCAATAGACATTTAATTATTAGTATGATTTATTTACTGCTACACCACAAGGTGACGGAGGTGAACGGCGGACAAGTCGTGAGCAATTGACGCTTTAAGAAAGATCGAACACTGAAGAGAATCTTCAGTAGGTTTCCTACCTACTTGTAACCACAATTATGATTTGGTTTTATCATGTTTTTATGAGATATGTTATATTTGATATTATGTTTCAAATATGATTTTGAATAATGTGATATGTATTTACAAAATGACATACATTTACATTGACATCTCATCCATGGACATGGGATGATGACTGAGGTTATACAGTGTTGCAGTTATGAGTTACTGTCCTCCTTAGGCGATGAGAGTCTCGCCAGGAGGAGTAACATGGTGATCATAGTCACATTGGTCTCCTTAGGCGATGAGAGTCCCACCAGGAGGACTAATATGTGATATGAATCAACTCAATGATGAAGGGTCTTTCCACAGGTAACGAGGATTACCGTGGATCACCTTATCATGTGAGACCTAGATGGAAGAGTATTGTGATTTACCTTGACGGTGAGAGTCCCGTCAAGTGATGACTATGTATGTGTGATGGGGTGGGGCTCATTACAATTGCATACATACATAGCATGGTTTTTATATGTTTTTGATTATTCTGTACTTTGATATATATGCATGTTTTATATGCTAACCATGTGGTAGCCCTACTCGGGAACCTAATGGGCGCGTTGATCTAACGCCCTAATTCTATCCTTAGAGGATAATGAAGGATCAAGGAAAGGGAAAGAGAAGGTCGATGACCGGGAGGGGAGCCAAGCCTAAGTGCTTGAATGATGAACAGGATTTCTTTATTACTGTCATTTGAATTATATTTTGATGGACATGTAATAAGTTAATTCTTTTCTATGGTTTGATTAGGCTATTAACTATGGATGGTTGTTTTATCTTAATTATCAATTGAGACTATTGCTTGCTATCTATTAATATTATTCCACAGTTAGTCTAGTTTATTCCACATGTTATTGTTAGTTCCATGTGTGGATTATTTATCATGGTCTAGTCCATGTACACATGGGTGGCCAGTTAAGGTTCAGACTTGAGTAGTCTGAACTTAACTCGCGTCGTGACGCCTCCTGCTCTTGTTCACTCTGAGTTTTTTTCAAAAGAAATTTTCAGACTCTAATTTTCGAAAGGGTGAAATGGGCGGGGCGTTACATTCTATTATTTTGATGATGAGGCAGGATCTTCTTCGGAAGATTAGATTAGTATTTGTTGGGGGTATCGGGGAGATTTGTTTTGTAAGGATTGAGTTTTGTTGTTTTGAAGGGTTTTCATACCCTACTAACCCCTTGTACTTGTATTTGAATTTCGAATGAATTCTAATGAATTATTGCAACTTGTATGTTTTGCTTAATAAGTTTCATAAAATTGGTTGATGATATTTACAAGTGTAAATAACAGATGTCAGGACCCAATGCGAATGGAGCCAATTTCTGTGGGAGGAGGACTGGTCTTCCACCCCGTAACCTACCCAATGAGGCGATTAGAACGACGGTTGAAGCATTTCAGCAGATAGATGAAAACATGCGACGTCTGCCAATCTGAACGCTAGAGGAGAGAGCCACTTCTGCTCTCAAGGAGTTCAAGCGTCCGAACCCGACTAGTTTCTCGGGAACAAAAGACCCCAGTGCTGCGAGGAACTGGCTGACTCAGATTAGCCGGATCCTCAATACCATAGCTATCGCCGACGATTTGAGAGTGACCTTGGCGGTATGGGGCTAGTACTAGCTTCGTTAGACGCGGTTCGACCGCCTTAGAGCTTGATTGAATCACCGTTGGGGTGAAGGGATGCAGGGCGAGGTAGACTTGATCACGTACGACATTGGTCTTCCGCTTAGTAAGTCATGGGCCCTAAGTCTTGCTAGGGGCCGGGGTATATTTATGATTTGATATTGTTACCACAGTCATGTAGTGATTCATTCGAGTGTTGTTCCTACGGATAGAATATCTCATGGTGGATGATGTGCCTGGATTAATTATGATCAAGGATGGAATAAGCCCATGGAACGATTATATTCATGGATGGTTAATAACCATGGATAGATGATACTCACTGATAGAGTGATACCAGGGATGGATGTGTACAACCGTGGATGATGGTTCCCATGGTGGTTTGAATTGATGCCCGGTATCGGTACCATGGTAGACATGTTGGTAGTGTGATGGACCTGTTGGTCCCATAGATGACGTATTGTTCTAATGATTAGGACATGTTTTCGATCTACATCCCACGTTATAAGAAAAAGGTGTTAGTTGTATTACGACTAGTATCACAGGACAGTTAGTGTTGAGAGAAACTCGGTATTGTAGAAGTTTTGAACAAAAGGTGTCAGTCACATAATGACTTATGTGCAAATCAATGATATGCTTAATTTTGGAGATGTACTTAGTGGAAAAGATAAGAGTCTAGTGAAACTCGAATGGGAAGCTATGGGCGACTGCTGAGTTAGACTGATCAACTGACTCTGTAGTTAGCCGATGGAGTTCCAGGAGAGTGCAGCTAGAAACCTAGTTAAAAAGGGAATCAGCGAAAGCCTTTAGCATAGGCTCGCATTGGCAGGCTATGTAACGGCCCGCCCCTTTTCACTAAAATCAGAGTCTTTTTTTTTTTTATAACAAGTGACAAAGGAGCGGGACGTCACGACGCGAATTAAGTCTGAGCTTCTAAAGCCCGACCCTTAACTGGCCAACCCTACGTGTGCGTGGAACTAAGTCCACGAAGAACGGTTCACACGTAGAAGTAAGCTTGTGGAATATGAAACTAAGTGAAGAATTATAATAGTCTATCCTACCAGTTTTAGATAGCAGTGAAGATTACATCTTTTAAAATTACTAAATTACCCCAAAATGATAATGTCCAAAATAAAATCTAGGCCATAGCAAGAAATAGAAATTATTACAATCCGACGAGCTAAGCTATTCAAAATTACATTTCCAAAATAAATTAAATAAACTATTTAGCCCTCCTCCACAAGCTCCTACACTTGGCTCCCGTCTCATCCTTCGTTTCCACCATCTCTTGTGTCATCAGCTAGCGTAGAAGTAGGGCGTTAGACAACGCGCCCAGTAAGACTCCGAGTAGGGCTAACACATGGATTAGTGATAACAAAACATATAGATAATATTATATCAAAACCATGCAATTTGGTGCAATGTCATGCAATGGGTGTCCCATGTCATGAATCCCACCCATTAAGCTCATCATCATTGTACAATGTCCCTTTTTCAACCATAAATAATGTCCCCCTTGATGGCAAAACCTCCTCAAGGTATAACTACAAATACGAATATCCCCCTTGATGGAAGAACCATCATCAAGGTATAATAATAAATACAACATCCCCCTTGATGGAAAAAAAAACCATCATCAAGGTATAATAATAAATACAACATCCCCCCTTGATGGAAAAACCATCATCAAGGTATAATAAACACATAGTAACATTCTTGTTTGAATAACCTTATCAACATATCATAGAGTCCACAGTAACCCCTGATGAATCAAACACATCAAAATATCCCCATGTTTGTTTATCGGTCGCCCCGACGGAGCATGGATTCCGGTTTCATTTCATTCTTCCCATATCATATCCCTCCCATGTCATGCATGAGATGTAGATGTCATATGCCATGTAATATATATGATAGCACAAACCATGGCATTTAAAATCCCATCAATGAAACATATAATTTGATTATCAAAAATAGATCAAGCAAAGCATCAATATACACATCATAGCCTTAAAACCCATCTTAAAACAATCATATGCTTACCAAAATAAATCAAGGAAAAACCCATACATAACACATAATCCATGGCTTACAAAAAGGTAGGAATCCTACCGAATACCGGCTAACGTTTCTTTACGTTTCTCCGTCCACAAACCCGGTCCCCCATCGCGCACCGCTTGCGATGTCCGGTACCTTATTATACATTATCAATTAGACTCATGTTTTAATCATGTCCAAGTCCATTATCCAAGCCTTAGTAGGGTTCAGCCATACACCATGGCCGAACCCTACTAATTAGGTTTGTGGGTCCCATCTTAATCCATTGATTTTCTTAATTTTGTGAGTCTAAAAATCAGCACCCTAGGCTTTATCAATCACATATAAGTTATTTACTTAGAGCCCCTAAGTCCACGATCATCTTCCATGGGGTTCGGCCATACACCATGGCCGAACCCATGGTTCTTGAATTTGGCGATTATTTACGATTTTGCCATTACCCTTCCATGGTTAATCATTCATTTAACCACATACATTTTTGTTCATAATTGACCCATAACTTAGATCCATTAATGATCCACAACTTAGATCCGTTAATGACCCATCAACCATTTCATAAGATTATTAAAATCAACCATTTAATTAACCTAATCCTTATTCATTTAAACACATACATAACCCCATACTTAGCCCATCAATTGATCCATAGACTTGGATCCCTTAATGACTCCTTAGCCATGACATAACATCATCACAAATTAGCCACTTGATTACCCTAATCTCCATTCATTACTCACATGTATAATACCAAATTTAACCCATAAATTGACCTACAAATGGGTCATGGGTTCGGCCATACACCATGGCCGAACCATGATGTTTTTTTCCCCATTTTCACTTGGGTTTATATACACCATTTGGCCCCACCATAAGTCATTCCTTGAGGTAGTTTCCATCATGCATTTAAATCACCAATCTTTGATCATCAATTTGGTACATTTTGGTCCATCAAAACTACCAACACATCCACCATTATTTTTCCATCTTTTACACTCATCATCATTACACATACATAACCATAGTGTTCAGAAGCATTTCCTCCATAAAATCTCTCCATGGTTTTATTTTTAAAACATTATTTCCACCCCTTTAAAACCTTATAAACTATGCTTAAAAATCCATTCAACCCATCAACATTCTTAATCATTCTTCCCTCTTCTTACACCCTTTAAATTTACAAACACATCACCCTAGGGTTCGGCCATACACCTTGGCCGAACCCATGGTTCATGTTTCATTCCCATCTACCATTTTTTGAGGCCATTAGAATTCATTAGTACCTTCCATGATTTTCTTCACTAAGATCCCTTAAAAAATTACAAACATTTGACCCTTTTAAGCCTCCAATTCATTAACACATTACTCCATATTTTCCATCCTTTTAAGCCCATTTAAAACCACCATTACATCACCATAGGGTTCGGCCATACACCATGGCCGAACCCATGGTTCATGGTCCATTATCCATTCATGCCTTTTGAGGCCATAAACACCATTCACATCTCCCATGGATTTCCTCATTTAAAATCACTACATTTAATCATCTAAACCCTAAAAATCATAATCATCTTTCCATGGATTTCATTCTTTAAAACCCTAATAGATCACTTAATCACTTACCATGGGGTTCGGCCATACTACATGGCCGAACCCTATGGCCCATAATTTCTTCTAACATTACATACCTCCATGCTTAAGTAAATTTTAATACATAAAATCCTTAATGCATCCTTCATTTTTTTGACCTAATTTTCCCATTAGGGTTTGCCCCCTTTCATTGGATGGATTTGAGATCCAAGACCCATGACAATTTTGCCACCAACCAATCCAAGAAATGGGTTCCATAATTACCTCTTAACCCTTAAAATGTAAAATTCTTGTTTAAGAATTACTTACAATCCGACGACTCCTCCAGATTTTCTTTCTCCTCTTGATTTCCTTGGCCTTCTTTTCTCTTCTTCTCCTTGATTGGTCAGCCAAGATGAGCTTGATCAAATAAAAAAAACATCAAAGCTTGGATCGGCTAAGATGGAGTGTGTTTGGGAGAGGAAAAGGAGGAGAAGATGGGAAGAACTAACCCAAGGTCTTGGTCTTGGAGTGATGGGCCAAAGCTTGCACTTCTCCTTCTCTTCTTCTCTTCTTAGTTTTCTTCTTCTTTCCTTGGGGTGTGAGGGACGGCCATGAGAGAACAAGAGAGGGAGAGAGTGAAATGAGAGTGGAATGGAGAGAATGAGATGAAAAGTCATCTCATCCTTTTGATTACTTAAGTTACACTCCATCATTAACTTTCCCACCAACCAAGCATGGGCTCCCATGCTTACTTGGGGTGGTTACGATAAATCCACCATTAGCCAACGGTTTTG
Organism: Chimonanthus praecox; assembly: GCA_022113865.1. Lineage (NCBI taxonomy): Eukaryota > Viridiplantae > Streptophyta > Magnoliopsida > Laurales > Calycanthaceae > Chimonanthus > Chimonanthus praecox. Next base: position 26,217,331 of record CM039091.1, read on the forward strand.
CGTGTTTGAAATGGGTGGTTTGGTCTTTCCATTTTGACCATTTGACCCTCATTTGATTAGCTTAATTAATTAATTAATTAGATCATTAGGTTAATTAATTCCCATTTAATTTAATTCCATTTCCTTACATTCCCTCCATGCATCCACCCATGGTTGACCAATTCAACCATGGTGGCCGGCCCCACCAATCCTTGGTCCACACGCCACCTCAATTGGTGAGGTGGAGGTGGGCCCCATTCGGCCATGTCACCTTGGTCAATTCATCACCAACTTAGGTGATTTAATTTTAATTAAATCCATTCCAACTAATTGGATCACCATTGGGCCCATGGCCCAATTACATTCACCCTTACCCATTTACCTTAGAGCTTACATCATCTTGATCCATTGGGTCCCAAATGGGTATTGGGCCCAATTTGACCATCCTTGGCCCAATTGACCATCATTCACCCAATTAAGTGAACTCATTCCAATCCATGGCCCGTTGGACCACACTTGGGCATTTGTCCAAATTTTGATCCATTTACCATCTATTCCATCAAATTTCCAATTTCCACCATTAAAATAAATAATAGCCACATATATATTGATTTACAAATTCCGGGCCATTACAGGCTACCTCACTAACAAATTTTTCAATGAGGGGCAAGGTCATCACTAACCTCACATAGAGAGTAGACGAATGAACGTATTGAGCGAATACGTATGGAAAATATCTTGGTAGCAAGTAAAGTGAGACAGAGTACATTGATCTACATGAGATCACAAATGGGCTCACGAGAAAAAAAAATATAACATGAGACAGAACAAAGGATGTTACGAAACCGAGCGATTCAGTTTGTCAAAGTGGTATGGGATCAACATGGTAAGGAGGAAGCCACTTGGGAACTTGAATCGGAAATGAGAACAGCTCACCCTGAGCTAATTACGTAATCTATTTGAAACCCTACTTCAGTCGATTTTCGGGACGAATTTTTTCAAAAGAGGGTTATATTGTAACACCTCGGATTTTCAAGTTATGAATATTTATGTAAATTGTCCGTATAATTTGTGAATTAATGGAGATAGACCTTAGATGGGCAAGGTCTTAGGTCAATTGCCCAATTAAGACTCAATGGATTATGGATAAGGTTCAATTGAAATAAATGGGTGAGATTTATTTAATTGGGTCAAGATTGTCAATTGGGTCAAATGCCCAATTGGACCAATGGGTCATGGTTGACTTGGTTGACCACCAAGTGAGTTCAAGTTTAATTAAATTGGGGCTGAATTAAATTGGAAATGGAATCAAGGAAATGAGTTGATTTTAAGTGAGGTAAATGAGTTGAATTAAAGATATGAGTTGAGTTAAAGAGATGAGTTGAATGGGAAGTTAATGGGACTTCCATCTCAAGTGGTGTCTTTATGAGGAAGTTGGAGAGTTTTGTTGTTACACAAAGTATATACAAGGCATACACGTTGGAAGATAGAGGGGTGTTCCATCTCAAGTGGTGTCTTTATGAGGAAGTTGGAGAGTTTTGTTGTTACACAAAGTATATACAAAGCATACACATTGGAAGATGGAGGAGTGGTCCATCTCAAGTGGTGTCTTGGCCAAGCCAAGGGACACTTGGGAAGACACCATCATCATGAGGAAGTTGGACGATTATGTTGTTACACAAAGTGTATACAAGGCATACATGTTGGGGACATGGAGGGAAAGAGGCACATGGTTGGGAGTTTCATCTCATGGGATGAAACCCCCACAGAAAGTATTAATGAGGAGGCGAAAGGTCATAGTTGTTACAAAGGGGTATAACCCAAGACACACACTTTGGTTGATCCATATCTTCACAAACAAGAGATTTCTTTCCTTTATTTCATCTCTCTCTCCCTCTCACTCAAGGCCGACCACTCTCATTGACAAAAGAGAAAAGGCTTAAGAGTTTTCTATCTCAAGCTCCTCTCCCTCTCTCAAACCTACACTCTTTGGCCGAACCCTCTCTTTGAGTTTTCATCTCAAGACCTCTCAAGCTCACTCTTGGCCAAGGATCAAGGAGGAAGAAGAGGCTAAGAAAGAAGAAGAGCGGAGGAGCAAGAAGGAGTGAAAGAAACCGGAGGAGTCGCGGAATCTTTAAGTACTTGATAACATTGCATAAGTAAGAAAAGATGGTCAAGGAACATGGTTCGGCCATTGCATGGCCGAACCCTAGTCATGTTATGGCTAAGGACCTCTTACATGAACAATATAAGGATTATGATCATGGATCATGGGTTGGCCTTGCATGGCCGAACCCTAATTTTATCATGGTCAAGGACTTTATGCATGGACCATGTATGGAATGATGAATGACCAAGGATCATGGTTTGGCCTTGCATGGCCAAACCCTAAGTTTAATGTATGAGAACCATCAAGGACAAAAGGGGTGGGTGAGGTTCGGCCATGTTGTATGGCCGAACCCCATGGAGAAATTTTAAGGGATTTATTATGGATCTTTGGGTTTTAAATGATGAATCTAAATGAATGATTAAACCCCTCATGGAGGGACTTTATTATGGGTCTAAATGTTGTAAATGATGCAAAGGGAGGATGAAGATGAACATCATGGGTTCGGCCATGTTGTATGGCCGAATCCCATGAACCATTTTAATGGGTTATTTATGAATCCAGGTATGTTCAAATGAATGAAATGTTTAGTCATGGATCTATGTTATGGACTTAAGTATGGGTAAGTAAAGTGATTACCTATGGAAAAAAAGAATGGCCAAATGGTAAAATTAAAGGACCATGGGTTCAACCATGGTGTATGGCTGAACCCCATGGATCATGTTTTTGGATGAAGGAATCATGTATGGATCATTTTTGGGACTTAAGTCATATGTAAATAGGTTAAGTAATTAGTTATGGATAGAATGATGGCTAAAATGGAAATTTGATTAAAATGATGACCATGGGTTCAGCCATGGTGTATGGCCGAACCCCATGGAGAAAGTTGTGTGGACTTAGGTTTTATTAAGGTTAAATGACTAACGCATGTATGATTGATTAAGGAATCAAAAGAGGGACCCAAATCAAGTGAGTGAGGTTTGGCCATGTTGTATGGCCGAATCCCACCAAGGCATGTTTAAGGACTTAAACATGGTGGGAAATCAAATTGAACATGGATTTTGATTTATTGATATGTAACAAGGTAACGAGACCTCACAAGGGGTGTAGATCGGCTTGACGCGATCGGTCAGCGGCTACGGACAAAAACGCAAGGACACATAAATTGGTCATTGGTAGGATTCATACCTCATTGAAAACCATGGAGATGTATATATGATGATTTTAATTCATGTTTGATAAGTTATTTTGGTATCAAACAATATGTTTCAATTATGGAATTTTAAATGCTATGATTTGTACTATTACATAGCATGTTGGCATTTGCATCTCATGCATGGCATGGGAGGAATGAAATATAACTGGAGACCCACGCTCCGTCGGGGCGTCCGTAAGGCATTCGTGAGGGGTACCTTGACGTGTATTATCCCATCAAGAGGTAACCGGAGTCCACGCTCCGTCGGGGCGTCTGTAAGGCATTCGTGAGGATACCTTCATGAGGAGTTTCCATCAAGAGGATACTATGTGTTTGTGATATGGGTGATGGGTGGGACTCATGGCATATGACACCCATGGCATGGCATTGAATCGGCATGATTATGATCTCTATTATCATGCACTGTTTCTGGTTTTTTTATCTGTATGATTGGATCTCTATTATCATACACTGTTTTGGATACGATGCTTTACAAGTACGGTATGATGTATTATATCTGGATTTTTATACTAAACCATGTGTTTGACCCTATTTGGAGTACCTATTGGGCGCGTTGTCTAACGCTCTACTTCTGCCCTAGTTGATGACATAGGGAATGGACGGAACGAGGAAAGAAATCGGAGCCAAGCTTAGGAGCTTGCATGTTCTAGTTTCGTTTTATTTAAGTTATTCATGGACTATGTATTTGAATAGCTAGCATACGGGAATGTAATAACTTAGATTATTTGCTATGGTTTGAATGTTAACTTTGGATATGTTAACTTAAGATAATTATCATTCTATTATATTTCCGCATCTATGAATTATCATTCTATTATATTTCCGCATCTATGAATTATTCCGCATGTTTAACTTTAGTACGTGTGAACTGTTTTAGTTGACTTGATCCATGTACATGTATGGTTGGCCAGTTAATGTAACACCCCAGATTTTCAAGTTATAAATATTTATGGAAATTGCCCATTTAATTTGTGAATTAATGGATATGGACCTTAGATGGGTATGGTGTTGGGTCAATTGCCCAATGAAGACCCAACGGATGATGGATGAGGTTCAATTGAAATAAATGGTTGAGATTTATTTAATTGGGTCACAATTGTCAATTGGGTCAAAATGCCCAATTGGGACCCAATGGGTCGTGGTTGACTTGGTTGACCACCAAGTGAGTTCAAGGTTAATTAAATTGGGCTGAATTAAGTTGGAATGGAATAAAGTGATTGAGTTGATTTTAAGTGAGTTAAATGAGTTGAATTAAAGAGGTGAGTTGAGTTAAAAGAATTGAATTAAAAAAGTGAGTTGAGTTAAAGAGATGAGTTGAATGGAAGTTAATGGGACTTTGATCTCAAGTGAGTGGAGTGGGAAGGTGGAGAGATGGGATGAAACTCCAAAATGGATCATTAATGAGAAGGTGAAAGGTCTTTGGAGGTTACACAAGGCATACACGTTGGATGAGATGGAGGGAGATGGAAACCCAAGGGTCAAACGGTGGGGGTGTTTCATCTCATGGATTAAACCTCCAAATGTAACATTAAGGAGGGAGGTGAAAGGGCATGGGAGTTACAAATGGACATCACCAAAGGGCAGCACCTTTGGCCAACCCTCATTTATCAAGAAAAGACTTTGGTTTCAATTCACTCTCTCCCTCTCCCTCTTGGCCGAATCACTCCTTAAGACAAGAACACTTAGAGTATTTTCATCTCACTCTCCCTCTCTCACTCAAGGCCGATCCCCTCTCATTGACAAAGGGAGAACACTTAGAGTTTTATCTCAAATCTTCTCTCTTTCTCCCTCTCTCAAACCTATACCTCTTGGCCGAACCACTCCTAGAGATTTTATCAAGATCAATCTCGGCCAAGGATCAAGAAGGAAGGAAGAAGAGGCTAAGGAAGGAAAAAAACGGAAGAGCAAGGAGTAAAGGAAACTGGAGGAGTCCCGGAATTGGTAAGTACATGATGAGATTATTAAGTAAGATAGTGTTTCATGTATAAAAACCATTAAGGTCAAAGGAAGGGCTGGATGAAGTTCGGCCATGATGTATGGCCAAACCCCATCAAGGAATATAAACATGGTTACATGATTTTCAAGAGGAAGTGATGAACCATAGGGTTCGGCCATGTTGTATGGCCGAACCCCATGGAAGGACATTAGTTATTTTTAATGGATTTGAACGATGAAAATCATAGATGTGTGTTAGTATTTTTTAAAAGGTTTTAAAGGGTTTAAATGGATGTATGTATGAGAACCATCAAATGATCAAACCATATATGTATGATACATTTTTTTTAGGAAAATAAGGAACCATAGGGTTCGGCCATGTTGTATGGCCGAACCCCATGGAAAATTATTAAGGGTTTTGAAGGGTGTAAATGATGTATGTTGGTGAAGAACCTAAGACCATGGGTTCGGCCATGGGGTATGGCCGAACCCCATGAAGAATTATGGAATTATGTACATATATTTAGATCATGGAAATGATGGATAGTTGTTGGCAATTTTAATTGATTTTAAATATGGTTAATGAGGATCCAAAACAATGAACCTAAACGTATGGTTAAACCCCCCATAGAGGGACCTTGGTTTATGGACTTAAATATTGTAATTGATTTAATGGAGAACATGGAAATGAGACATCATGGGTTCGGCCATGTTGTATGGCTGAACCCCATAGACCATTTTTAATGGGCCATTTGGAGATTTAAGCATGATTAGAAATCATTAATGGTTCTATGTTTGTGGATCAGTTATGGACTTAGCATGTTTAAATGAATGAAATGTTTAGCGATGGATAGAATAATGGCAAATATGTAAATAGGTGAAAATGATGGACCATGGGTTCGGCCATGGTGTATGGCCGAACCCCATGGGGAAAGTTTTATGGATTTAGGGTGTTAAAAGGTTAAATGATTAACTTATATGTGTTGGGTTTAATGAATCAAGGATGGCATGATCTTTGACCAAAATTGGTTAGAATGATCAAGGATCAAAAAGAGGGACTCAAAACCAAGTAGGTGAGGTTCGGCCATGTTGTATGACCGAATCCCGTAAGATATATTTATGGACTTAAGTACAGTTGGAAGATAAATGGAACGGTGTTTTAATTTATTGATATGTTATAAGGTAACAGGACCTCACAAGCGGTGTACGATCGTGAGCTGTTTCTGGAAGAAAATGCAAGGACACTTTAGTGGTCATTGGTAGGATTCTACCTCTTTGAAACCATGGGACATGTACTATGATTTGAGTTCATACTTTTGATGAGTTATTTTGTATTAAACGTTATCTTTCAAATATGGAATTTTTATGCTATGATTTATACTATTACATAGCTTGTGGGCATGTGCATCTCACGCATGGCATGGGAGGGATGATATGTAACTAGAGGCCACGCTCCGTCGGGGCGTCCGTAAGGCATCCGTGGAGATACCTTGATGAGGAGGTTCCATCAAGAGGATAAAATGTGTTGTGATATGATGGGTGGGACTCATGGCATATGGCAACCATGGCATGGCATATCTATATGATTTTTGTACCAACCATGTGTTAACCCTATTTGGAGTACCTACTAGGCGCGTTGCCTAACGCCCTACTTCTACCCTAGTTGATGACACAGGAATGGAACGAAACGATGAACGTGATCGGAGCCAAGCTTAGGAGCTTGGATGTTTTTAATTTCATTTTGTTTAAGTTACTTATGGACAATGTAACTTAAATATTTTGCTATGGTTTGGAATGTTTATTTTGGATATGTGAACTTAAGATAATCAGTGTTAAGTGACAGACTACTTTGCTATCTAAAATTGAATAGAATTAGGATTCTATTATAATTCCGCATTTATGTTGTATTCCGCAAGTTAACTTGAGTACGTGTGAACCGTTTTAGTGGAATTGGTCCACGCACACGTATGGTTAGCCAGTTAAGGGTCGGGCTTTAGAAGCTCGGACTTAGCTCGCGTCGTGGCGTCCCTCTCTCTCACACTCTTCTATTATAAAAAAAAAAAAAATAGACTCTGATTTTTAACGAGTGAAAAAGGGCGGGGCGTTACAGTTAAGGGTCGGGTTTTGGAAGCTCGGACTTAGCTAGCATCGTGGTGTCCCGCTCTCTCACTCTTTTATTCAAAGAAAAAAAATAGGCTCTGATTTTCAGTAAGTGAAAAAGGGCGGGGCATTACATGCATGGCGTAGGAGGGAACACATATGATCAGCAAGCCAAGTTCTGAGCGGTCCAGATCTAACTTGGGCTTGAGATTAGCTTGTGAGAAGCTATATGAACTGTTGAGATTTGGCCGCGTCCGGTTGATAGAAAAGGTACGGCGTAATTGGGCCAAAGAGCTCCTGGGTAGTCAGCCCCGAAATCCTACACAGAGGGAGGAGATCACACTCCATCGGTAATCCCGATAAATTTGTAGATGGTTATACAGTGCCCTGGTGGTTGCCGCCTCAAACACTGTGGACATAATTGGCCAAGGAAACCATTGATTGACTTATAATGAGATTGGGTATGGACATTGGGTGGGATTTCATTTAGCATTGACACCCACGACATAACACTTATGCTAGTATGATTATGTTATGGACATCATGCACTGTTTTAATACTTACAAGATGTTTTACAAATCTGACATTAATGATGTATATACCCTTGATTTATGTTATTCTAATATTACTCTTATGTGTACCATAACCCTAATTGGAATACCTACTGGACATGTTGACTAATGCCCTACTTCTACCCTATAAATGATGGAAGGACGTGGGACCGGAAGGGAGGCAAGCTTAGGAGCTTGGGAGAGCTTAAGTTTTAATTACTTAGATTTGATTTCAATGATGTATTCGGAGGACTTACATTTTGGGTTGTAATAACTTAGACTATTTTGGACACCTTATAACTTATTTGCTATGGCTTGATAATCTTTAAGTCTTATTGGAGTTCTATGGTGATTGGCTTTCTTGCCTAATGATGACAACAGAATGAATAACGTCTTATTTATATAAATTATTCCGCAAGCATTAAGGAAAGCGTGTGAAAATGTTTTAGCGGACTCAGTCCACGCACACGTAGTGGTGGCTAGTTAAGGGTCGTGTTTTGGAAACTCGGACTTGACTCGCGTCGTGATGGCACGTCCTCTCTCACTTATAAAAAAAATATACTATGATTTATGCAAGTGAAAAAGGGCAGGGCGATACAATAGCAATCACAAAACTGGTATTTGGCTATAAATGACTTTTGGTGGTACCCACACCTTAGGAGGACCATTCCTAGGCTTAAATTGAACAAATAGAAAAATCATAAGAAACATAAAGAGTAAGCTTGACAGTGAAATGGAACCCAACCTGGACAAATGTATTTGGTTTCACTGTCAGCTCGGCTAAGCCTGTAACACCCCGCCCTCTTTCACTATGCCGAAAATCAGAGTATATTTTTTTTTTTTTTTAAATAAGACTGACAAAAGAGTGGGACGTCACGACGCGAGCTAAGTCCGAGCTTCCAAAGCCCGGCCCTTAACTGGCCAACTATACGTGTGCGTAGATTAAGTTCACGAAGAACGGTTCACATGTAATAAGTTAAGCTTACGGACTTAAAACATATATGCAGAATTATAATAGAGTTCTATCCTACCGATTTTATATAGTAAGGATGTCCATCACTTAACAAATATTACCTTAACTTAAAATGTCCAAAATAAAAGTCCAAACCATAGTAAATAGTCTAAGTTATTACAGTCCAACAAGCTAATTACTCAAATTACATATCCATGAATAAAACTTAAATAAATAAATCGAGCTCATCCAAGCTCCTAAGCTTGGCTCCGATCACGTCCTTCGCTTCATCCATTTCCTGTGTCATCATCTAAGGTAGAAGTAGGGCGTTAGACAACGCGCCCAGTAGGTACTCCGAATAGGGTCAACCATGGATTAGTATAACAAAAGCACATAGATATAATTAATATCAAAACCATGTTAGTCAATGTCATGCCATCGGTGTCATATGCCATGAGTCCCACCCATCATCCATATCATCATCACATAGTATCCTCTTGATGGAAAATGCACATCAAGGTATCGCCACGTTGGTTTATCGGTCGCCCCGACGGAGCGTGGACTCCGGTTACATGTCAAACATAGTATCCCCCTTGATGGAAAATCCTCATCAAGGTATCACAATCACAAAGTGTCCCTCTTGATGGATAATGCACATCAAGGTATCCCCACGTTTGTTTATCGGTTGCCCAGACGGAGCGTGGACTCCGGTTACATCTCCCATCATAGTACCCCTCTTGATGGATAATGCACATCAAGGTATCCCCACGTTTGTTTATCGGTCGTCCCGACGGAGCGTGGAGTCCGGTTACATTTGATCCCTCCCATGCCATACATGAGATGCAAGTGCACATACTTTGTAATAATAACATCATAGCATTAAAATCCCATCATTAAAACACATTATTTGATACCAAAATAATTCAAGTAAAAACATCATATACACATATTCCATGGTTTTCAATGAGATAGGAATCCTACCAATGTCTAAATACCGGTCCTTATGTTTCCGTCCAAAAATCGATCACTGATCGCGTCAAGCCGATCGTACACTGCATGTGAGATCTCGTTACCTTATTACATATCAATAAATTAAACCAATACTCCATTTGATTTCCAACCATGTTTAAGTCCACAAACATGCCTTAGTGGGGTTCGCCCATACAATATGACAGAACCTCACTCACTTGGTTTTGGGTCCCTCTTTTTAGTCCTTGATCTTTTAAATAAATGTGGGTCTAAGATCATTCCCTCTTTTGATTCATTAACCAATCGCACATAAGTTAATCATTTAACATTAATAAAACCGTAAGTCCACAAAACATTCTCCATGGGGTTCGGCCATACACCATGGCCGAACCCATGGCCCTTTCATTTTCACCATTTTTCCATCTTAGCCATTATTCTTTCCATAGCTAATCACTCCTTTTATTTATACATACTTAGGTCCATAAATAATCCATAAACATAGATCCATAAATGATTCATTAATCATGACATAAATCCCTAACAAATCCCTCCATTCCTTAGCTTGATCATTCATTCATTTTAACATGCATAGATCCATAAATGACCCATTAAAATGGTTCATGGGGTTCGGCCATACAACATGGCCGAACCCATGGTGTCCCATTTTCATCCTCCCTTTAAATCATTTACAACATTAGGTCTATACATCAAGTCCCTCCATTGGGGGGGTTTAATCATACGCTTAGGTCCATCTCTTAAATCATCAACTACCACATTTAAAACCCATTAAAATCACCAACATTCCCCCATCATTTTCATGGTCCAAATACATCTAAGTCCATCAATATCTCTCTATGGGGTTTGGCCATACAACATGGCCGAACCCATGGTCCATGGTTCTTCACCATTTACAACATTTGAGACCATTTAAAATCATTAACATTCCTCCATTATTTCCCTCCTTTAAAACCCTTTAAGATCACCAACATACTTCCATGGGGTTCGGCCATACAACATGGCCGAACCCTATGGTTCGTCACTTACCTTTAAAAAGATCACATACCTATGATTATATCCCTTGATGGGGTTCGGCCATACAACATGGCCGAACCTCATCCAACCCTTCTTTTGTCCTTAATGGTCCATGCATGAAATCTAGGGTTTGGCCATGCAAGGGCCAAACCATGATCCTTGATCATATTCCTTATCTTGGACATGCATGAGGTCCTTAGACATATATACATAACAATTAGGGTTCGGCCATGCAAGGGCCGAACCATGATCCTTGATCATTCTTCATGTTTAGCCATGCATGTTCACATAAACCATATATACATAGTGTCCTTAGTAATCCATCTTACCCATTAGGGTTTTGTCCATCCTTTCCATCTCATTTCTTGGTTGGATTTTAAATCCATGGCCCATAATATTTTGGCCAACTCTCCAATCCAAAAATGGGATGTTCTTTTAACCTCTTTTCTTACTTAATAAAATCTTATTAAGTACTTACCGATTCCTTAACTCCTCCAGTTTCTTTCGTCCTGACTTGCTCCTCCGCTCTTTTCCTTTCTTAGTCTTTCTTCTTTCTTCCTCCTTGACCTTCGGCCAAGAGTTAGCTTGAGAGAGAGAGAATCTAAGTCTTCTTCCTTTGTCTTAGTGAGAGGGTCGGCCCTAGGGTTCTTGTGAGAGGGAGAGAAGCTTGAGATGAAAAACTCTAAGTCCTTTCTCCTTTGTCTTAGAGGGAGGGTCAGCCTTAAGTGAGAGGGAGAGAAGCTTTAGATGGTAAAATAATCTTCAGTGTTTCTTATCTTGAGAGGGGGATCGGCCAAGACAGAGAGGGAGAGAGTGAGATGAGATGAATGAGATCAAAAGCCTTCTTTCCATCTTGTCTTGGGCTTCCTTGGGTTAGACTCCACCCTCATCAATGTGGAGTCTTCCCCATGAGTCCATTGACCAAACAAGGGAGTGCATGCCCTCCACATGGCACATACCACCCCCATCCAACGGTTTTGGCTTGTGGTTTCCTCTTGGTGGTTTGGTGGTTTGCATAAGATGGAACCACCACCTATCCTTTGCCCAATCATGGTCCTTGCATGTCCTCCACTTAAGCTCTTTGTCTAGCCAAGGGGTGCATGCCCTCCACATGTCACACACCACCCTCATCCCAACGGTTTTGGTGGAGTGGTTTCCATGAGATGAAACCACCCTCTTGACTCACTCCATCTTTTGATCTTTTATGTGACTTACTCCCCATTTGACCCACTCCATTTAAATGCAACTCATTTCCCAACTCAATCATTTGAATTTATATCTAACTTAGGTTATTACAATTAAAAAATTTAATTCCACTCACTACATTTAATCTTCTTTAATTTATCTTTGACTCACCCATGGTTGACCAAGTCAACCATGGTGGCCGGCCCCACTTGTGTCTTAGCTCACACGCCACCTCACTTGATGAGGTGGAGTTGGGTCCCACTTGGCTATGCCACTTGGATTTCCACTCCTACACTTGCCACCTCACTTGATGAGGTGGACCCCATCTCTTTGATCTTAATTGGGTCCATGACCCAATTAAATCCATTCCTTACTCATTTACCTTAATGCTCAATCATCTTGACCCATTGGGTCCCAATTGGGCATTTGACCCAATTGACCAGCATTGACCTAATTAAATGGAATTGATCCTATCCATGGTCCATTGGCCCCAACTTTGATTCATCTAACATCCATTCCATCTATGAATTTTAATTTTGACAATTAAAATTCAATAATAGCCAATATAATTATTGAATTGAAAATCCGGGCTATTACAAAGCGTTCTCACCGACCCCTTGGTGGAGACTCGATCGACCCATCGTGGTCAAAGACTGGTCGGCCAAATTCACAAAAGTTATGGATCATAGAACTTTCATTCTAGGTGTGCCTCTGATCGAGACTTTCGTATGCACCGACCCCTCAGTGAAAAGCTGAAACTACCCCTCGTGGTCAATGACTCTTCGATAAAGACTTGTGAGTTCTAAACTTTGAACTCAAGTGGGCTCTCGAGAAAACAGACATATCAGTAGTTCAAGATCGATCAAGAGTACCAGGACCCACCCCTCGGTAAAGGGCGACAGGTCGGTCTGGGTAAGACTTGTTTCTGGACTTGAAACTTTTTCAACATGGTGTTGTCCCAGACCGAGCCTCTCATATGGACCAACATATCAGTTCCATGACTGCCGATCCATCGGTGACACAGACCTGTCGACCGGGAAAGAATTGTACGTTTGGGAGTACATTTAATGTGCAACGATCGGGTTGTTGAATGGTAATATTTTTAGTTATCGACCTCTCAGTGCGCCAGACCTGTCGGTACATAACCGTTGCTGAAACTGGTTGCCTTGCCTATAAATGCCAATCTTTGTGCAACCAGTTGGTATCCTTTGGTAAATCTGTTGGATACTCATCATTATCAGTAAGCTTAAACAAGGACACTAAACTAGCTGGGTTTAGGTTTAAGTTCAACTACCAGGTACTCAAGATGACAGAGTACGACATCATATTTGGCATGGATTAGTTGGCTAAATTCCAGGCCAACATTGATTGCCATCTCCGCAGGGTGATATTTTGGTCACCCGAGGAAAAACGATATGTGGTACATGCCTACAGACAGAGTATTCCAATGACCAAGAGATTGCACGAGGAAATGAACCGTCTAGTTCTGAACAACATCATATTAGACAAAGCGCCAATGGCTGAATTACCTGCGGTAGTGAAAGAGTACGCAGAGGTATTTCCGACATAACTCCCTAGATTACCTCCAAAGAGGGAGATTAATTTTTAGATCAAGCTATATCCTGGCACAGCTCCTGTATCATTGCCTCATTATCGGATGGGTCTAACAGAAATGTCTGAGTTAAAGAAACAAATTGATGAGTTGCTCAGACTAGGATGCATCCGGAAAAGTACATCATTTGTAACGCCCCGCCCTTTTTCACTCGCCGAAAATCAGAGTCTATTTTTTTTTTTTTTGAATAGAAGAGTGAGAGAGCTGGATGCCACGATGCGAGCTAAGTCCGAGCTTCCAAAGCCCGACCATTAATTGGCCAACTATACGTGTGAGTGGACCGAGTCCAATAAAATAGTTCACACGCAATAAGGTAATACATGCGGAATAACTCATAGATACGGAATTATAATAGAATAACAATTCAATTCCATTTTAGATGACAAGAAGTCCATCACTTAATAATAATTATCTTACGTTAAAATATCCAAAATTAACATTCCAAACCATAGCAAATAATCTACGTTATTACAGTCCCACGAACTAATTACTCAAATACATCATCCATGAGTAACTTAAACAAAATGAAACTTAATCATCCAAGCTCCTAAGCTTGGCTCTGATCACATCCTTTGTTCCGTCATTCCCTGTGTCATCAACTAGGGTAGAAGTAGGGCGTTAGACAACGCGCCTAGTAGGTACTCCAAATAGGGTCAAACACATGGGTTAGTGTAAAAATCCAGCTATAATACATCATACCGTACTTGTAAAGTATCATATCCAAAACAGTGTATGATAATAGAGATCCAATTATACAGATAAAAACCAGAAACATTGCATGATAATAGAGATCATAATCATGCTGATTCAATTCCATGCCATGGTTATCATATGCCATGAGTCCCACCCATCATCCATGTCACACACACATAGTATCTTCTTGATGGAAACACCTCATCAAGGTATCCTCTTGATGGAAACTCCTCATCAAGGTATCCTCATGAATGCCTTACGGACGCCCCGACGGAGCGTGGATCTCCGGTTACAAATCAATCACACATTCCTCTTGAGGGATAATGCACATCAAGGTACCCCCATGTATGTCTTACGGACGTCCCGACGGAGCGTGGGTCTCCGGTTAGCTTTCATCCCTCTCATGCCATGCATGAGATACAAATGCCAACATTCTATGTAATAATACAAATTGTAACGCCCCGCCCTTTCCACCCTTCCGAAAATCAGAGTCTAAAAATTTCTTTTGGAAAAAACATAGAGTGAACAAGAACGGGAGGCACCACGACGCGAGCTAAGTCTAGACTACCCAAGTCCGACCCTTAACTGGCCACCCATGTGTGCGTGGACTAAACCCGCGATAAATACTCCAAACATGGAACTAAACAAGTCATGCGGAATAAACTAAACTAACTGCGGAATTAAACTAAATAGATAGCAAGTACCAGTCTCAATTATTAAAATAACCTAATCCAACTATCCATTGTCAATATCATAAACAAACCATAGCAAAGGTATCAACTTATTACATGTCCATAAACGAAATCCAAATAACAGTAAATTATAAAAATCATTCCAACATCAAGCTCTTAAGCTTGGCTCCCCTCTTGGTCATCAACCTTCTCTTTTCCCTTCCTTGTTCCTGTGTTATCCTCTAAGGATAGAATTAGGGCGTTAGATCAACGCGCCTAGTAGGTTCCCGATCAGGGCTACCACATGGTTAGCATATAAAACATGCATATATATCATAGTACATGATTATCAATAAAATATCTGAAAACAATGCTATGTATGTAAGTGCATATGTAATGAGCCCGCCCCATCACACATACATAGCCATCACTTGACGGGACTCTCACCCTCAAGGTAAATCACAATACACTTTCATTTGGGACTCACAGTATTCTTTCATTGTGACTCACATGATAAGGTAATCCACAGTAATCCTCGTTACCTGTGGAAAGACACTTCATCATTGATTTGTTACACGGTATTCTTTCATTGGGACTCACATGATAAGGTAATCCACAGTAATCCTCGTTACCTGTGGAAAGACACTTCATCATTGATTTGTTACACGGTATTCTTTCATTGGGACTCACTTGATAAGGTAATCCACAGTAATCCTCGTTACCTGTGGAAAGACACTTCATCATTGAGTTGTTTCACGGTGTTCTTTCATTGGGACTCTCAAGTCAAGGTAATCCATAATCATCACCCCATGCCATGCATGAGATGTCAATGTACATGTATGTCATTTGTAAATACATATCTCATCATTCAAAACCATATTTGAAGCATAATATCAAATATAACATATCTCATAAAAACATGATAAAACCAAATCATAATTGTGGTTACAAGTAGGTAGGAAACCTACTGAAGATTCACTTCAGTGTTCGTTCTTTCTTTAGCGTCACCCGATCACGACTTGCATGCCGTTCACTTCCGTTACCTTGTCCATATAACAATAAGTAAATCATACTATCCTTTATTCATTCACATCTAAGACCCAAAAACATCTTGTGGGGTTCGGCCATACCCATGGCCGAACATCACCAACTTAGGATTTAATCTTCCTTTTTCATTTGATCAATTCCTAAACACTTAACTCTTTAATCATGTCTTGGTAGGGTTCGGCCATACACCATGGCCGAACCATACCACCTTGGTTTAACCCTTCTTTCATGTCCTTTTTAACTTTATCTATCCATATTTACATTATCATCCGCATTTATAGCTTAGCCTAGTGGCAAAGCTATATCAAAACCATTATCATTTTATGAGGTTCAGCCCTATACATGGCCGAACCTTGTAATCCCTTTTATCCATCACCAAATGGTTCTCCATTAGGATATTTTAAACCTTTTAAATCAACATGGAACCATTAACAATTACTACTCATAAACTTAGCCTATTTAACCCATGCAATGGTCCATGGGGTTCGGCCCTATACATGGCCAAACCCAATGGTTCCCTTGGCTCAATAATCTCCATGATTACTCATGGTTTTAACATGCTATTTCAACCATGATCAATACATGGTTCAGCCATCCAAACGGTGACCCAAATCAGTAACCATAACCCCAAGTAAATCAAATAAAAACCATAAAGCAACCCATGGGGTTCGGCCATTCACATGGCCGAACCTCATGGTTCTTTGGATACAATTCTTCTAATGATCTTACATAATTTATCATGCATCTTAGCCATAAAAACAGCAAACATATTTCTATTTAAAATCCCATAGAAACCCCATGATATTGCATGGTTTCTAACTCTCCAAATTCATAACAATCATCAATTTCTTTCATGGGGTTCGGCCATTCAAGGTGGCCGAACCCTATGTCCATGACTTGGTCCTCATAAACATGTTTTTGATCTCATCTAAACATGTAATAATCAGTATAATATTACCGGGTTTTTACCTCTCAAAACCATCCAAATTGTCCATTACTTTGCATGATTTCCACTTTATAAAAACTCAATCCAAATGACCATACATTTCACATGATTTCATGGGGTTCGGCCATGCTCATTGGCCGAACCCTATGGCCTTTGGTTTGAACTTCTTAGACATTCATCTTATGTCTAAATTAATCTCCCAAAACAGTAACTTATTTGCATAATTTTAACTTACAAAATAAACCATCAAAATTCCAACATCATTTCATGGGGTTCGGCCATCCAAGATGGCCGATCCCAATGATCCATTTCATCATTTAATTCCCAAGGTTTAGACCCATGATACCTTCAGTCCTTCATGACATCCAAATCCATATTTTTAACCTCTTTAAAACATGCATTTTAAATCCAACAAAAACATCCAAAACGGTCCATGGTTTTGTCCTACAAAAACCATCCAATTTAACCCATTCTTTTCATGGGGTTCGGCCATCCCCAATGGCCGAACTCCATGATCAAATTCCCATCTTAGTTATGAAATACCATCCAAGGTCTAATCCTTGATGGATTCGGCCATACCCATGGCCCAAGACATGTTCCATTTGTCCCATCTTTTTAAACAAAATCCATGGAAATACTTACCAAATTTTCCAAGCTTTTCCTTTTGCATTTGCTCCTTACTTCCTATCTTTCTTTGCCTTCCTTCCTTTGCTGGTTTATGCTTGATCTACTGGTGAAACACCTCTGATGTTCCAGCTAGGAAAAACGAATTGGAGAGAGGGAGAGAGAGATGGAAATTCTTGGATTTCCAATGTGAAAAATGGCCAACCTTGGTGGTCATTTCCTTTAGTACTTCAGCCCCCAAGACCCCTCCATTCCCTCATCAATTCTTATAAAAAACGATGGGTCTTGGGTGCTATCCAATGCACCCCTTGGTACCTGCCTATGCAGCCTTTCAACTTCCCAAGCATCACCTCCAATTCCCATGCATTTCATTTAAGATTTATCATGGAAATCACCCCAACAAGTCCCCAACGTGTGGGACTTGTTTTGGTGGTTATGACTGAGCCAAACTACTCATATTCCCTCTGAACTCACTGATTTACAGTCCCATTGATTTCCATTTTGACTCACACAACTCACATGTCCAACTCACCTCATTAATTGACAACCATTTAATGAATTTGGGTCAACTCATTTTTAATTCAAATTAAATAAAATCAGTTCCACTTAACCTGATTTAACTCACCATCGAACTCATTTGTGGGCCCACACAGTCGTTTGTGGTCAACAAAGTCACCCGACCCGTTTTTGACTCCATGACCCAATTATGGGTATTTTGGTCATTTGTACTTGGTTTCCACATGTGCATCAGGCCTACCCATTTTTACTCCACTTGATTTCCAATCAAATCAGCTTAAACCCATTTAATTTAAGCTCACACAGCGGTCAAATAATCCATTAAGACCCGTTGGGTCCCATTTGGGCCCTTTGACCCATTTAGTCATTTTTGACCCAATTGATGCACATTACCCATCCAATCAAATTTGACATTTATAATGTGTTCATAGGATCTTAATTTGAGCAATGGGTCCCACCTTTTCCTTATTTAACATTACAAACATTTAATTTAACAAACCAGGGGCATTTTTGTAATTATTCCAATCATTGAGAATTCTTTGACCCAATTAACCATTTTAACCCAATTTGATGTACATTACCCATCCATTATAATTTGACCCTTATAATATGTTCATAGGATCTTAGTTTGAGCAATGGGCCCCACTATTTTCTCATTTAACATCATAATTAATAAATTTACCAATCCAGGGGCATTTTCGTAAATATTCATCTTATTGAGAAATAGGGGTGTTACACAAATAATAGCATTTAAAATTCCATAATTGAAACATATTGCTTGATACCAAAATAACTTATCAAACATGAATTAAAATCATCATATATACATATCCATGGTTTTCAATAAGGTAGGAATCCTACCAATGACCAACTAAAGTGTCCTTGTATTTTTGTCCAAAAATCGCTCACCGATCGTACACCGCTTGTGAGGTCCCGTTACCATATTACATATCAATAAGTCAAACCAACGTTCTATTTAATTTTCAACCATACTTAAGTCCACAAACATACCTTAGTGGGGTTCGGCCATACAACATGGCCGAACCTCACTCACTTGGTTTGGGTTCCTCTTTTGATTCATTAACCAATCATACATGAGTTAGTCTTTTAGCATTAATAAAACCTAAGTCCACAAAAACCTTCTCCATGGGGTTCAGCCATACACCATGGCCGAACCCATGGTCCTTTCATTTTCACCATTTTTCCATCTTAGCCATTTATTCTTTCCATAGCTAGTCATTCATTTTATCTATACATACTTAGGTCCATAACTGATCCATAAACATAGATACACAAATGATTCATTAATCATGTAAATATTTCATTTATATAAAATCAGTAGGTTACCCGTTGTCCACTACCCACTGTCCACTGTCCACCAAAACTCACTTGTGGGGTTCGGCCATACAACATGGCCGAACCTCACTCTTTGGTTTTGACCCCCTTTTTTACCAATGTTTTGTTTTACACCACATGGGTCCAACACCATCCATTCTTTGATTTATTAATCTACTAACATTCCATAGTTAAACATTTAATTCCTTAACAAATCCCTCCATTCCTTGGTTTGATAATCCATGGTTTTGAACATGCATAGATCCATAAATGACCCATTAAAATGGTTCATGGGGTTTGGCCATGATGTATGGCCGAACCCGTGATGTTCATCTTCATCCTCCCTTTGCATCATTTACAACCTTTAGACCCATAATAAAGTCATTAATATATTTACATGATTTTCATCCTTTACCAATCATTAATAATTACCAACATCCTTCCATTATTATCATCGTCTAAATCATCTAAGTCCATCAATATCTTTCCATGGGGTTCGGCCATACACCGTGGCCGAACCCATGGTCCATGGTTCTTCACCAATTTCTGTGACACCCCGGATTTTCAAGTCATGAATATATACGGAAATTGTCCATTTAATTTGTGAATTAATGGAGATGGACCTTAGATGGGTAAGGTGTTGGATCAATTGCCCAATTAAGACCCAACGTATTATGGATAAGATTCAATTCAAATAAATGGGTAAGATTTATTTAATTGGGTCAAGGTTGTCAATTAGGTCAAATGCCCAATTGGGACCCAATGGGTCATGGTTGACTTGGTTGACCACCAAGTGAGTTCTGTAAAACTTCGGGATTCCATGATATCAATATTTACGGAATTTACCATTTTAATTGTGAATTAACGGATATGAACCCTAGATGGGTAAGGTGTTGGGTCAATGGCCCAATTAGGACCCAACGGTTATGGTATATGGTTCAATTTAAAGTAAATGGGTAAGGCGCATTTAATTGGATCAATGTTGTTATTTGGGTCAAAATGCCCAATTGTGACCTAATGGGTCGTGGTTAACTTGGTTGACCACCAAGTCAGTTCAAGCCTAATTAATTGGGGCTGAATTAAAATGGTAATTCAATATATCTATAAATAAGAGACACACACATACATGAAAGGAGCACTAAGGTCGGTTATTTGTGGTTACACGGTAGATAGGAAAAGGGGTCCTGTTGAGACTGTGGCTCGATGCACCACAGCTAAGGCTGAGATTTTCTCTCAGAAAATTAAGGAGTTTTAGTCGAACAAGGATTGTCCTAAATGGGCAACATGGCATAGATGAGTTGGGATTAGGCAATGACATCTGATTGCCTAATCCAAATAAAGAAGGTGCCTAAAATTAAACACATGTGGTTACGGTTTTTGGACTAAACCGGATTAGTAGTTGCAATCTATGCACACGGGTGAAATCGTTACTTGCTATTTCAGCGAGGACCGAACTGGAAGTATTATAAAAGAGACGCAGCAGTGAAACAAAGGGGGCACGACATACACAAATCAAGGGAGGACTTAACGCTATGTGCTCTGTCAATAAGGAGTTCTCGGCAGTGTACAAAGGAGAAGAGGGCAACCAGCTGTGTGAAAGATCAAGTAGAAAGAGGAATACATACAAAAGAGGCTAAGGAAGGAAAGGATCAGAAGAACAAGTCGGAACGAAGGAAAATCGGAGGAGTCGCGGAACCGGTAAGAATTTTGATAATATTGTTTAAAGAAATGAACCATAGGGTTCGACCATGGTGTATGGCCGAACCCCATTGAAGAAAAAAACAGGGGATGAATATAGTAATTTAATGGAAGGATGAACCACATATAGCCAAACCCCATGGAAAGACATTGGTTATTTTATGGGTTTTTGAGGGATGAAAACCATGAAATGTTATGAATGTTTTTAAAAGGGTTTAAAATGGATATATGGTGAAGGACATGGTTCGGTTATTGCATGACCGAACCCTAATTTTATTATGGTTAAGATGCTAAGCATGAACCATGTATGAAATAGGTGGAAGATCAAGGATTAAAAAGGGGGACCAAAGTCAAATTAGTGAGGTTCGGCCATGGTATATGGCCGAACCCCACTAGGGTTTATTTTATGGACTTGAAAATGGTAATGGATGCAATGGAGAAATTGGAAAGTTAGACATCATAGGGTTCGGCCATGGTGTATGGCCGAACCCCATGAAGAAATTTTATGGGCCAATTATGGATTTAATATATCAAAATGAATGAAGGATCAAATTAAAGAATGGAGGGATCTATTAGGGTTTTATGCTATGCATGATTAAATAAATTAATGGACCTATGCTTTGGAACCTAAAGCAAGGATACTTAGTGGTCTTTGGTAGGATTCTACCTCTTTGAAACCATGGGTTTATGTAGAATATTTTTATTATCTTAATTTGGTGAATTTACGTTGTAAAAGATATGTTTCAAATGTGAGTTTTAATGCTATATTTACAATATAAAATAACATGTGTTTCATTAGCGTCTCGTGCATGGAATGAGGTGAAGGATATGTAACTAGAGGGGCCACACTCTGTCGGGGCATCCGGAAGACCAATGTGGGGATACCTTGATGTGCATTTCCCATCAAGAAGAAACTGGAGGGGCCACACTCCGTCGGGGCGTCCGAAAGACCTATGTGGGGGTACCTTGATGATGAGAATTCCATCAAGAGGTTATTTGTACTTGTGATGGGTGGGACTCATTGCATTTGACATCATGACATGGCATTGTAGACCCTAAATGGAATACCTACTTGGCGCGTTGTTCTAACACCCTACTTCTACCCTAGTGGATGATACAGGAAACGAGGGGAACTATGAACGCGAAAAGGGCCAAGCATAGGAGCTTGAATGCTTTTAGTTTTTATTTTGTTTAAGATACTCATGGACTTGTAATTTGAATAGCTAGAATTTGGCATCTAATAACTTAGATAATTTTGCTATGATCTGAATGGTTTGTTAGATATTTTAAGTTAAGTTTAATTATGATTAAAGACTTGAAGTACTTTGCTATCTAAAAAAGAATAGATCTAGGTTCTATTATAATTCCGCAGTTATGATTATAATCCGTATGTTGATATTGTTATGTGTGAACCGTTTTCATGGACTTAGTCCACGCACACATAGGGTTGGCCAGTTAAGGGTCGGACTTTAGAAGTTCGGACTTAGCTCCCGTCATGACGTCCCGCTCTCTATCACTCTTTTAAAGAAAAATAGACTCTGATTTTTCGGAAAGCGAGTGAAAAAAGGGCGGGGCGTTACAGTTGGTATCGGAGCAAAACGGAAAGATTGAATCTTTCGAATTAACATTAAGACGGTTTCATGTCTCACTGACAGATAAGAATCCCAACTGACTGACTCTTCGGAGTCTGCTGCACAGGGGCCTAATTAATTTACTTCGTTAGACTCAGACGGAACATTCAATCTGTGAACAACAATGAATGATAGCAAAGGAAGTACAGTCAAAATAAATGGATTTATCAAACATAGCAAAATAGGATATATTTCCCCAATATACTTGAATTGAGAAACAAACAATAGATACTTAGGGAATTCCCCAAAAACAAAGAAAAAAAAAATCAAGAGTGCTTATTTGGAAATTTCCCCAAAAGTAGGAAAATACAAACTTTACGATGAAAACTAAGTCATGATATTTTTCAACGGCTTAGGGAAAAATGCCTCCAAAGAGAAATACCCAACAAAACCAGAAAGGGATGGAAAAAGAGGTAGAAAAATCTCAACATGAAGAGGAGGAACGACAATCTCGACATGAAGAGGAAGAACAACCATCCCACCAAGAGGAAGAGGAACAAAGCAGCGTGAATATACCAGTGGTGCCTCCTGAACTACAAAACTTGGTTCAAGCGGTGGTCACTTCGGTGCTTCAACAACACTTGAACGGGAATGGAACTACCAACGAGACCAATGACAGGAGCATGGTCAGGGACTTCCAGCAACAACGCCCCCCTTTTTTCAAAGGGAAAAAAGGAGCTGTCGGAGTAGAAAATTGGCTGAAGAAGATCACTCAGATCTTGACCCTACTCAAGATTTCGAGTCATGCTGACAAGATTTTACTGGCCACGTCACAACTGATCGATGATGCCGGCAAATGGTGGGAGGTGGTAGAGAAGCAGCAAGCACTTCTTCCCGAAGGAGTGAGGACTACAATGACTTGGGATCAGTTTTCAGCTACCTTCTTGCACCATTATTTCCCTAAGGAGGAGAAGGAGCGCCAGACTCAAGCTTTTCTATCTTTGGTACAAGGTACCATGACGATGGCAGAGTACCACCAGGAGTTTCTCAGTTTGTCTTGCTATGCATTCTATATGGTGGATACAGAATATCGAAGGGCACACAAGTTTGAACGAGGCCTTCGACCAAGCATTAGGGCCAAGGTAACCATATTCAAGGCAGCTACATTGGCAGAGGTGGTCAGCAGGGCCACTATAGCAGAGCAAGAGATGGCTGAGTTAGTGCCTTTTGACAACCACCGAGCTTAGAGTGGGAGGGGTACATTTCAGCCCAACAAGAAGTTCCGACCGAACTTTAGCAGACCCTCACCATCCACTGGGTCAACAGGGGGCTTTCGTCCCAATCATTCCTCCCCATCTGCATCAGTCACTCAGGTTCCCAGAAGGGTGAACAACTGCTTTCATTGTGATCAGCCAGGCCATTTTAAGAGGGAATGCCCACAACTCAGCAACCCTCTAATTCCAAAGGTTCATTTTGCCCACCAGCTAGACCAGCTAATTCACGAGGAGGCAGGACATTTAACAAGGCGGGACGAGCGCCTACAGTATCTGGACGGTTGTTTACCTTAGCTCCTCCAGTAGCAGTGGATCACTCTGTGATTCAAGGTATGGCTGTATTCAGTAGTTCCTACGCCTTTGCTTTATTTGATTCTTGAGCATCCCACTCTTTCATATCTACTGCATTCATATCTGTAACTGGAACTTTAGTACAAAAACTGTCCACATCACTCACCATTGTATCCCCCGTCGGAGACACATCATTGGGGCTTATATGCACAACAGTGAATACTGAACTCGTTGGACTCAGATTTGAGTTCAACTATTTGGTAATTGATATGACAGAGTACGATATTATCTTCGGCATGGAGTATTGGCTAAATTTCAGGCCAACATTGATTGCTATTGCCGCAGGGTGACATTTTGGTCACCTGAGGGAAAACAACTTGTGGTGCGTACTGACAAACAAAGCATACTGCATGAAGGGTTGAGTCATCTGGTATTGAGCAGTATCAGAATCAACAAGGCACCGGTGGCTGAACTTCCGGCAATAGTAAAGGACTATGCGGATGTAATCCCAAAAGAACTCCCTAGCTTGCCTCCCATGAGGGAGATTAACTTTGAAATCAAGCTGTACCCTGGCACTGCACCAGTGTCATTACCACATTACCGGATGGCACCAGCAGAGATGTCCGAGCTAAAGAAACAGATTGATGAATTGCTCAGACTAGGTTGCATCCGGAACAGTACATCGGCTTGGGGAGCTCCAGTATTATTTGTGAAGAAGAAGGATGGTTCACTCCGTATGTGTGTGGATTACCGAAAACTGAACAAGCTGACGGTCGGAAACAAATACCCTCTACCCAGGATCGATGATTTATTTGATCAACTTAGAGGTTCCAGTCATTTCTCTAAGATTGACTTGATCTCCGGATACCATCAAATCCGGGTTAGGGAGGAGGACTTAGAAAACACAACCTTCAGAACGCGGTATGGACTATATGAGTTTGTAGTCATGCCGTTTGGACTCACTAATGTACCGGCTGTGTTCATGGATCTAATGAACAGGATTTTCCGTCCTTACTTGGACCAATTTGTCATTGTATTTATTGATGACATTTTGATTTATTCCAAAACTCAGGAAGAACATGCTGAGCATCTGAGGATAGTTCTGGACACTTTGAGGAAGAACAAGTTATATGCCAAAGCCAGCAAGTGTGAATCCTTGCTACCCAAGGTTAACTTCTTGGGACATGTCATATCAGTAGAAGGACTAACCGTGGACCCGGCTAAAGTGGCGGCAGTGGGAGAATGGAAAGCACCAAAGCATGTAACTGAGATCCGTAACTTCTTTGGATTGGTTGGTTACTACAGGAAGTTTATCATGGACTTCTCCAAGATAGGTAAGTCCCTCTCCTGAAGCGTCACATTGTACCTCATAACCCTTGCCTCTTTCTAGCAAAATCAATATAGGAGCCGTTGTAAGTCTATATTTCAGGTCCTCAAATCTCTGGTTGCACACATCTGACCACTCAAGATAGCATTTGAGTGGTCAGATGTGTGCAACCAGAGATTTGAGGACCTGAAATATAGACTTACAACGGCTCCTATATTGATTTTGCTAGAAAGAGGCAAGGGTTATGAGGTACAATGCGACGCTTCAGGAGAGGGACTTGGGTGCGTCCTCAGTCAAACTCATCGTGTGGTGGCTTATGGTTCAAGACAATTGAAAATACATGAACGCCTCTGTCCTACGCACGATCTTGAATTAGCCGCAGTGGTCTTCGCTCTCAAAAGCTGGAGACATTATCTATATAGCGAGAAATTTGAAGTGTTTTCAGATCATAAGAACTTGAAGTACTTGTTTGATCACAAAGAGCTCAACCTAAAGCAGTACAGATGGATGGACTATCTACAGGATTATGAGTTCGCACTTCGTTATCACCCTAGTAAGGCGAACAAGGTGGCAGATGCCCTCAGCCGCATATCACATGCATCAGTGGCATGTTTGATCAGGACAGAATGGGAGATGCTGAATACCATACGAGAGTTCAATTTATATATCAATAACCATGGGAGTATGTACAATTTGATCATACGATCCAACATGGTTACCAAGATTGAATAGGAACAACGGATAGACCCGGAAGTGGA
Source organism: Chimonanthus praecox (assembly GCA_022113865.1). NCBI lineage: Eukaryota > Viridiplantae > Streptophyta > Magnoliopsida > Laurales > Calycanthaceae > Chimonanthus > Chimonanthus praecox. The sequence continues at coordinate 26,243,720 of CM039091.1, forward strand.
GGAGATATGGGCCAAGATGTCTACTGGTGAAGTCATACCGGAATGGGAGTTACGACGAGGACAAGGTCTGGTATTCCGAGGAGGGATATATGTGCCTAAGAACTGCATAAGAGAATTATCAATTGAGGCGCATCAGACCAAAGTCTCAATTCATCCGGGCAGCACCAAGATGTATCATGACCTGAAGAGACATTACTGGTGGCACGGACTGAAGAGGGATGTGGCAGAATTTGCGGCTCATTGCTAAACTTGTCAGCATGTTAGGACGGAACATTAGAAGCCACCAAGGTTACTCAAACCTTTACCAGCGCCGGAATGGAAATGGGAGCACATCTCCATGGACTTTGCGATAGGGTTGCCAAGGTCTTCAAAGGGCAACGATGCGATATGGGTCGTGGTAGACCGACTGACCAATTCTGCACATTTCATTCCCATCAGATGACAGACTCATCTGAGACCTTGGGTCGACGGTATATCAAGGATATCATCAGATTGCATGGTATACCTCGGACTATTGTGTCCGACAGAGATGGTCGATTCACCGGCAGAGTATGGCAGAGCATGCAGTCGGCCATGGGAATAGATTTGCTGATTAGTACGGCATTTCATCCATAGACTGATGGACAGTCTGAAAGCACAATTCAGACATTGGAGGACACCTGAGAGCATGTATGCTAGATTTCAAGGGTGGATGGGAGGATCACTTGCGTTGATAGAATTCTCATACAACAACAGTTACCAAGCAAGCCTCCAGATGGCTCCATTTGAGGCATTATATGGTAGACCATGTAGATCACCTATGTGCTAGACAGAGGCCGGTGAGCCTGCACTGATTGGATCTGAGTTGGTTGCAGAGACTACAGCGCAGATATAGATGATACGGCAGCATCTATTGGCTGCGCAAAGTCGTCAGAAGAGCTATGCTGACAAGAGGAGGAGGTTCCTTGAATTTGAAGCAGGGGACATGGTGTTCTTGAAAGTCTCGCCATGAAAGGGACACATGAGATTTGGAAAGAAGGGGAAACTGTCGTCAAGATATGTGGGACCGTTTTCAATCATAAGAAGGATGGGGGACGTGGCCTACCAATTGGCACTCCCTTCACAGTTGGCATCTTTGCACGATGTGTTCCATATATCGATGTTGAGGAAGTACAATCCTGATCCCTCTCATGTACTGAACATACAAGACATAGAGGTCCAAAGCGACGTGACATACGTCGAAAAGCCTGTCCGAGTGGTGGAAACAGAACAAAGGGTATTATGGAACCGAACGATCCAGTTTGTCAAGGTGGTATGGGATCGACATGGCATTGAGGAAGCCACTTGGGAACTCGAGTCAGAAATGAGAACAGCTCATCCTGAGCTATTTATGTAAATGTTTGAAACCCTACTTTGCTCGATTTTCAAGACGAAAATTTTAAAAAGAGGGTTGTATTGTAATACTTCGAAATTCCATGATATCAATATTTACGGAATTTGCCATTTTAATTGTGAATTACCAGATATGAACCCTAGATGGGTAAGGTGTTGGGTCAATAGCCCAATTAGGACCCAACGGTTATGGTATAAGGTTCAATTTAAAGTAAATGGCTAAGGGGCATTTAATTGGGTCAATGTTGCTATTTGGGTCAAAATGCCCAATGGGTCGTGGTTAACTTGGTTAACCACCAAGTGAGTTCAAGTGTAATTAAATGGGGCTTAATTAAAATGGTAATGCAATATATCTATAAATAAGGGACACATACATACATGAAAGGAGCACTAAGGTCTGTTATTTGTGGTTACACAGTAGACAGGAAAAGGGGTCCTTGTTGAGACTGTGGCTCGATGCACCACAGCTAAGGCTGAGATTTTCTCTCAGAAAATCAAGGAGTTTTAGTTCAACAAGGATTGTCCTAAATGGGCAACACGCATAGATGAGCTGGGATTAGGCAATGACATCTGATTGCCTAATCCAAATAAAGAAGGTGCCTAAAATTAAACACATGAGGTTACTGTTTTTGGACTAAACCGGAATAGCAGTTGTAATCTATGCACAAGACTGAAATCGTTACTTGCTATTTCAGCCAGATAGGACCGACTGGAAGTATTATAAAAAAAAAGGCAGCAGTGAAACAAAGGGGCGCACGGCATACACAAATCAAGGGAGGACTTGACGTTGTGTGCTCTGTCAATAAGGAGTTCTAGGCAGTGTGCAAAGGAGGAGAGGGCAGGCAGCTGTGTGAAAGATCAAGTAGAAAGAGGAATACATACAAAAGAGGCTAAGGAAGGAAAGGATCGGAAGAACAAGTCGAAGCGAAGGAAAATCGGAGGAGTCGTGGAACCGGTAAGTATTTTGATAATTTTGTTTAAAGAAAGGAACCATAGGGCTCGGCCATGGTGTATGGCCGAATCCCGTGGAAGAAAAAATTAGGGGATGAATATAGTAATTTAATGGAAGGATGAATCATAGGGTTCGGCCATATGTATGGCCGAACCCCATGGAAAGACATTGGTTATTTTATGGGTTTTTGAGGGATGAAAACCATGGAATGTTATGGATGTTTTTAAAAGGGTTTAAAATGGATATATGGTTAAGGACATGGTTCGGTCATTGCATGGCCGAATCCTAATTTTATTATGGTTAAGATGCTAAGCATGAACCATGTATGAAATAGGTGGAAGATCAAGGATTAAAAAGGGGGACCAAATTCAAATAAGTCACCATGGCCGAACCCCACGAGGGTTTATTTTATGGACTTGAAAATGGTAATAGATGCAATGGAGAAATTGGAAGTTAGACATCATAGGGTTCGGCCATGGTGTATGGCTGAACCCCATGAAGAAATTTTATGGGCCAATTATGTATCTAATATATCAAAATGAATGAAGGATCAAATTAAAGAATATAGGGATCTATTAAGGTTTTATGCTATGAATGATAAATTAATGGACCTATGCTTTGGAACCTAAACATAAAGTGATGGGACAATGGCAAGGAGGTAAATAGGTAAAAATAAGGGACCATGGGTTCGGCCATGGTGTATGGCCGAACCCCATGGGGAATATTTTTATGAGACTAGTGAATCAAAGGACTTGAAGAAGGGACTCAAAACCAAGATGGCGAGGTTCTGTCATGTTGTACGGCCGAACCCCACTAAGGAATTTTATGGACTTGGGTTGTTATGTGTGTTAAATGATTAATGTATGAATGGTTAGATTAATGGAATGTTAGCCATGGATAGAAGAATGGCAATACTATAATTAAGTGGAAATAATGGACCATGACTTAGCGTTTATGTATTTCAGATTAAATGAATGAGAAGTGATATTATCTTGGACTTAAGTTAAATGAGCAAAAAGGGAACTAAAACCAAAGAGGTGAGGTGAGGCCATAGTGTATGGCCGAACCCCACAAAGTTGGGTTTATGGACTTAGATATAAATAGAAATCAAATTGAACATGGTATGATTGATTGTTGTGTAATAAGGTGACGGGACCTCACAAACGGTGCGCGATCGTGAGCGGTTGCCTGATTAAGAAGCAAGAATACTTAGTGTTCTTTGGTAGGATTCTACCTCTTTGAAACCATTGGTTTATGTACAATGTTTTTATCTTAATTTGGTGAATTTACGTTGTAAAAGATATGTTTCAAATGTGAGTTTTAATGCTCTATGTTTACAATATAAAATAACATGTGTTTCATTAGCATCTCATGCATGGCATGGGGTGAAGGATATGTAACCGGAGGGGTCACACTCCGTCGGGGCGTCCAAAAGACCAATGTGGGGATACCTTGATGTGCATTTCCCATCAAGAAGAAACTGGAGGGGCCACACTCCATCGGGGCGTCCGAAAGACCTGTGTGGGGGTACCTTGATGATGAGAATTCCATCAAGATGTTATTTGTACTTGTGATGGGTGGGACTCATTGCATTTGACATCAGACATGGCATTGTTTTATATGGTTTTGACTTTATGTTACTATATATGATCTGTACTAACCATGTGTAGACCCTAAATGGAATACGTACTGGGCACGTTGTTCTAACGCCCTATTTCTACCCTAGTGGATGATACAGGAAACAAGGGGAACTATGAACGCGAAAAGGGCCAAGCATAGGAGCTTGGATGCTTTTAGTTTTTATTTTGCTTAAGATACTCATGGACTTGGAATTTGAGTAGCTAGAATTCGGCATGTAATAACTTAGATAATTTTGCTATGGTCTGAATGGTTTATCGGATATTTTAAGTTAAGTTTAATCATGATTAAAGACTTGAAGTACTTTGCTATCTAAAAAGGAATGGATCTAGGTTCTATTATAATTCCACAGTTATGCTTTTAATCCGCATGTTTATATTGTTATGTGCGAACCATTTTCATGGACTTAGTCCATGCACACATAGGGTTGGCCAGTTAAAATTGGAATCAGCGAAAGGCTTGAGCGTAGGTTCGCATTGGCAGACTACCGCACTAACAAATTTTAATGAGGGGCAAGGTCATCACTAACCTCACACAGAGAGTAGACGAATGAAAGTATTGAGCGAGTACGTATGGAAAATATCTTACTAGCTGGTAAAGTGAAACAGAGAACATTGATCTACGAGAGATCACAAATGGGCTCACGGGAAAAAGATATAACATGAGACAAAACAAAGGGTGTTACGGAACCGAACGATTCAGTTCGTCAAGGTGGTATGGGATCGACATGGTAATGAGGAAGCCACTTAGGAACTTGAATCGAAAATGAGAACAGGATACCCTGAGCTATTTATGTAATCTGTTTGGAACCCTACTTCGCTAGATTTTCGGGACGAAATTTTTCAAAACAAGGTTGTATTGTGACACCCCGGATTTTCAAGTCATGAATATATATGGAAATTGTCCATTTAATTTGTGAATTAATGGAGATGGACCTTAGATGGGTAAGGTGTTGGGTCAATTACCCAATTAAGACCCAACGAATTATGGATAAGGTTCAATTGAAATAAATGGGTAAGATTTATTTAATTGGGTCAAGGTTGTCAATTGGGTCAAATGCCCAATTGGGACCCAATGGCTCATGGTTGACTTCGTTGACCACCAAGTGAGTTCAAGCTTAATTAAGTTGGGGCTGAATTAAATTGGAAATGGAATGAAGGAAATGAGTTGATTTTAAGTGAGTTAAATGAGTTGAAACTAAATATATGAGTTGAGTTAAAGAGATGAGTTGAATGGGAAGTTAATGGGACTTTCATTTTAAGTGAGTGAAGTGGGAAGATGGAGAGTTGCATCTCATAATACCAAAACCAATGGGTACACACGTTGGGGACATGGGAGTTTCATCTCATGGGATGAAACCCCCAAAGGAAACATTAATGAGGGAGGTGAAGGGTTTTGGTGGTTACAAAGGGGCATAACCCAAGAGACACCACCCTTGGCTGAATTCCATTACACAACAAAGAGAGTTCTTTGCTTCATCTCTCTCTCCCTCTCTCAAGCTTGGACGATCCCTCACAAGACAAGAAAAAGACTTGAGTTTTCTCCCATTGTCTTCTCCTCTCCCTCTCTCTCTCAAACCTCTTCCTTGGCCGAACCACTCTAAGGATTGTTATCTTAATCAAGCACCACTCTTTGGCCGATAATCAAGGGGAAGAAAGAAAGGACTAAGGAATGAAAGAAGATCAAGGAGGAGAAAGAAAAGAGCAAGGCGGAACGAAAGAGATCGAAGGAGTAGCGGAATTGATATGTATGGTTTATTAATTAAAGGGAGGCTAAGGGAGCATTCCATAGAAATTGGAAATGGTTGGCCAAAATATAAGAGGCTATGGATTCAAGATCCATTCAAAGAAAGGCAAAATGAGGTTCGGCCATGTTGTATGGCCGAACCACATCAAGTGATTTAACCATGGGTTTATGATTTTTTAGAAGAAATTGATGAACCATAGGGTTCGGCCATGTTGTGTAATGGCCCGAAATTTTTAAATCAATAAATATGTGGTTATTATTTAATTTTAATGGTGGAAATGGGAAATTGGATGGAATAAATGGTAAATGGGCCAAAATTTGAATAAAGGCCCAAGTGTGGCCCAATAGACTATGGATTAGATTTAAACTCATTTAAGGGGTCAATAATGGTCAATTGGGCCAAGGATGATCCAATTGGGCCAAATACCCATTTGGGACCCAATGGATCAAGATGATGTAAGCCTTAAGGTAAATGGGTAAGATGAAAATGTAATTGGGCCATGGGCCCAAAGGTGATCCAATTGGAATGAATTGAATGGGTTCAAATCACCTAAGTTGGTGATGAGTTGGCCAAGGTGATATGGTCCAATGGGACCCACCTCCACCTCACCAAGTGAGGTGGTGTGTGGACCCAACGTTTGGTGGGGCCGACCACTATGGTTGAATTGGTCAACCATGGGTGGATGTATGAAGGTGATTTAAGTAAATGGAATTAAGTTAAAGTGAGAATTAATTAAATTAACCTAAGTTAATTATCTAGTTAATTAATTAAATAAATTATTCAAATGAGGGTCAAAGGTGGTCAAATGGTCAAAGGACCAAAAGCCATGTTATCTTTAAAGACACCAAAACGTTGGGCATGGTACCATAAAGCATATAAAAGATCTTATGTGGTTGGTAGGAATTAAATGGTAAAGGTGGCTTAAGATAAGCCTTATTTCTTTTCTCATCTCTTATCCTCTTTTCTTTTTTACTCTCCCCATTTTTCATTCTACCCTTGCCGTCCCACACTAGGAGATGAAAGAAGAAGAGAAACCATGGAGGAAAGAAGAAAATAAAGCTAAGAAGCGAAGAAAAAAATTCAAGTAAAGGCCCACCACTCCAAGATCAAAGGTTGGGATCTTATTTCTCACCATCTCCTTTTCTCTCTCTCTCAAGCAAACCCTATCTTGGCCAATCCTAAGTTTGGAGGTTTTCACCATTGATCAAACATCTTGGCCGACCAAATATCAAGAGGAAGGAGGAAGGAGGCTAAGGAAACAGACGGGAGAGAAGAAAGTCGGAGGAGACGACGGATTGTAAGTATTTTCTTAAACAAGAGTTTTGGATTTTTAGGGTTTAAGATTTGCGATCCATTATTGGTGAATTGAATGGTGACCAAATGACCATAGGTCTTGGATCTCAAATCCATCAAATGGAAGGATGGAAAGTGGACCAAACCCTAATGGAAAAATTAGGGTTAGGGTAAGGAAAAATAAATGAATTAAGGGTGTAATGTAATTAAATTATTTAAGCAAAGAGTTGTGTAAATTGGAAGAAAATTATGGGCCATAGGGTTCGGCCATGTAGTATGGCCGAACCCATGGTGGGTGATTAGGTAATGTGTGTTTTGTTAGGGTTTTAAGGAGTGGAAGACATGTAAGCTAATTTGGAGATTTAATGGAATTTTAAGGTTTAAAAATCATGGAAGGATAATTTGTAATTTTAGGGTTTTAATGGTTAATGTAGGAAATTTTAAAGGGGCTTACATGAGGAAATGTATGGTGAGGTGTTGTAAAATGTGATGATTTGTGGGTGTAAGAATGTGGGAATTGATGGAGAAGGTGATGGGTTTTAAATGGACTATAAGCATGGATATATGTCGATTTTGAAGGGCTTAATGGACCACAGGGTTCGGCCATGTAGTATGGCCGAACCCCACGGTAGAGGGTTGATAAATTTTATTAGGGTTTATAAGAATGGAAGCATGGAGAATAATTTAGGGTTTTAAGTTGTTAAATGATTAAATGGTAAGTTTTAAAAGGGGTTTTTAAATGAGGGAATCCATGAATGAAGGTTAGTATTTTTATGGTCTTAATTGTCACCAGTGGATGATTAACCCTAGGGTTATGTGGTTGTAAATTTGAAGGGTGTAAAAGTAGGAAAAATGATGGAGAAGGTGCATTGTTTTAAGTGGAGTTTAGGTATTATAAATAGGGTTTTAAAAATAAAACCATGGAGAAAATTGTGGTGAACTTAGGTGTTTTGGAATCATGGAAAAAATATTGGGGAGTGATGGTAGCTTTGATGAACTTAAAGTGTAACCCTATAGTGATGTGTTAATAATTTAGTGGATGTGAAAAGATGGAAAAATAATGGGGGAGTATTGGTAGTTTGATGGACCAAAATGAGCCTATTGTTGATCAAAGGGGTGATTTAAATGTATAATGAAATCCCCTCATGGAGGGACTTGTAATGGATCTAAAATGTGGTAAATGACCCATTTGTAGGTCATGTTATGGGTTAAATTTGGTATTATGCATGTGAGTAATGAATGAGGATTAGAGTGTTTAAATGGCTAAGAATGATGATTCAATAATAAGTTATTTTCATGGGCTAAGAAAGGGTTTATGTATGTGGCTAATTAATGTATGTTAAGTTAAGAAAAAGGGTTGTTTTAATGACCTTATGGCGTGATTAAAGGGGTCACTAATGGACTTAAGTGTATGGATCAATTATGAACTTACTTAGGCAAGGGTGAATGATTGATTAACCATGGAGAAGAGGTAGTGGCAAAACCATAATTAATGGCCAAATTCAAGAACTCCATGGGAGAGAACCATGGACTTAGGGGCACTAAATAATAAGTTTATGTATGATCAAATAAAGCCTAGGAGGCTGATTTTTAGACTCATGTAATTAAAATATGTAATGGATTAAATGGGACCCACAAAACCTAAATAGTGACCGATTTTTCATATGGACTTGGAAATGATTAATGGGCTTAGAAATAGTAAAATGTGGACTGATTATGTGTATGCAATAGGGGATTGGATATCACAAGCGGTGCGTAATCGGCGACCGGGTCTATTGGGCAGAAACGAAAGAAAGAACGCTAGTCGGTATTCGGTAGGATTCCTACCTTTTGTAAGCCATGGATTGAGTGATGGTTTCTTTGAATTAGTTTGGAAATTATATGGTTTGTTTTAAGATGGGTTTTGAATTTTGATATTATGTGATGGGTTTCCTTGATTTATTTTGATAATCATGGCATTGTTTTTAAGATGAGTTTTATGACCATGAATTACATATATGACATGGCATATGGCATCTACATCTCATGCATGGCATGGGAGGGATATGACCGGGGAAGGATGAAATGAAACCGGAGTCCATGCTCCGTCGGGGCGACCGATAAATAAGCATGGGGATTATTCATATATGTATTATTATACCTTGATGAGGCTTTGCCATCAAGGGGGACCTTTATAATTATGATACCTTGATGATGGTTTTCCATCAAGGGGGATGTTGTATTTATTGTTATACCTTGATGATGGTTCTTCCTTCATGGGGGATGCCTAGTGTGGATCGCATTTTGATGAGGTTTTTCCATCAAGAGGGTCATGGCACGATGATGGTATGGATTTTATTTGGAACACTATGTATGGTTGAAAAAGGGACATTGTACAATGATGATGAGATTGATGGGTGGGATTCATGACATAGAACACCCATTGCATGACATTGCCCAAATTGCATGGTTTTGTTATAATATTATCTATATGCGTTGTTATTACTAATCCATGTGTTAGCCCTACTCGGAGTCCTACTGGGCGCGTTGTCTAACGTTCTACTTCTCCTCTAGCTGACGACGCAGGAGATGGCGGAACGGAGGGGCGAGACGGGAGCCAAGCTTAGGAGCTTGGGGAAGTGACTGCTTAATTTATTTATGTTTATTTTGGATAATGTAATTTGAAGTAGTATAGCTTGTCGGAAATGTAAGAACTTAGATTAATTCCTATGTTTTGGGATTTTATGTTGGACATTTGCTTTTGAGGTATTCAGTAATTAAATGAATGTTTCTCCCCTGCTATCTGAAAACTGGTAGGATAGTCTTTATTATAATATTCCGCATTGAGTTGTATTCTACGAGCTTACGTCTACGTGTGAACCGTTCCAGTTGACTTCGTTCCACGCGCACGTAGGGTTGCCCAGTTAAGGGCCGGGCTTTAGAAGCTCGGACTTAACTCGCGTCGTGACGTCCGCGCCCTTGTCACTCTTTATTTGAAAAAAAAAAAATAGACTCTGATTTTGGTGAAAAGGGACGGGCGTTACATGTTGTATGGCCAAACCCCATGGAAGAATATCATTGGTTTAAATGGGTTTTAAAGGAATAAATGATGGAAGTATATTATTAATTTTAATGGGTTTTAAAGGATGAAAAGGATGGATGTATGTTGGTGATTTTAAAGGGGTTGTAAATGTTGTAAATGATGAAGAACTATGGACCATGGGTTCGACCATGTTGTATGGCCAAACCCCATGGAGAAATGTTAATGGTTTTAAAGGTGGTTAGAGTAGGATGGAAACAAAGGACCACATGGCCGAACCCCATGAATTATTTTGATGAGTCATTTTGGTAGATCTTGTAACGCCCTGCCCCTTTTCACTCGCTTAGCCGAAAAATCAGAGTATATTTTTTTTTTTGAAATAAAGAGTGACAAAGAGCGCGGGACGTCACGACGTGAGTTAAGTCCAAGCTTCCAAAGCCCGACCCTTAACTGGTCAACCCTACGTGTGCGTGGAATTAAGTCCACGAGAACGGTTCACACCTAGAAAGTAAGCTTGTAGAATTATAACTTAATGCGGAATTATAATAGAATCTATCCTACCAATTTTAGATAGCAAGGAAGTTTCATCACTTAATTATTAAAATACCTCAAAATTAGAATGTCCAAGATAAAGTCCAAACCATAGCAAGTAATCTAAAATATTACAGTCCAACGAGCTAAGTTACTCAAATTACATTTCCAAAATTAAAACTTAAGTAAATAAACTAGCTCGCTCCTCCAAGCTCCTACGCTTGGCTCCCATCACGTCCTTCATTTCCTCCATTTCCTGTTTCATCATCTAAGGTAGAAGTAGGGCGTTAGACAACGCGCCCTGTAGGTACTCCGAGTAGGGTCAACACATGGATTAGTGATAACAAAACACATAGGTAATAGTATAGCAAAACTATGCAATCAATGCCATGCCATGGGTGTCCTATATCATGAGTCCCACCCATCATCCATATCATCATTATACAATGTCCCTCTTGATAGAAAAACCCTCATCAAGATATCCTCATGTTTGTTTATCAGTCGCCCCGACGGAGCATGGACTCTGGCTACATTTCATCCCTCCCATGCCATGCATGAGATGCAAGTGTTAACATGCTATAGAATGTTACAAACCATGGCATTAAAAATCCCATCATTAATACATATAATTTTATACCAAAATAAGTCAAGTAAAGCATTCATATATACATAATACATGTACAATGAGGTAGGAATCCTACCAAAGACCAACTAATGTGCCTCGTGTTTCCCTCCATGAATTTGGTCACCAATCGCGCACCGCTTACGAGATCCCGTTACCTTATTACACATCAACAAATTAACCCAATGTTTCAACCATGTCTAAGTCCACCATTCATGCCTTAGTGGGGTTCGGCCATACACCATGTCCGAACCTCACTAATTAGGTTTTTGGGTCCCTTTTTGATCCATTAATCATTTTAATCATGTGGGTCTAAGGTCAGCCACACTTTGGTTCATTTATCCAACACTTAAGGTCATCATTAAAAGTCCCTAAGTCCACAACCATCCCCCATGGGGTTCGGCCATACACCATGGCCGAACCCATGGTTCTTCATTTTTTGCTATATTTACGTTTTTGTCACTCCTCCTTTCCATGGTTAATCACCTTTCATTTAGGCATGTCCATATCTCTAAATGATCCATAAACATGGAACCCTCAATGCCTCATTAATCATGACTTAAAAATCAGTATACATCATACATTTTCTTAAATTAATACCCATTCATTTTAATCATGCATAGCTCCATACTTAACCCATGAAATGACTCATAAAATGGGTCATGGGGTTCGGCCATACACCATGGCCGAACCCATGATGTTATTTTCCTCATTTTTTCTTGAATCTTTAGTCACATTTTAGATCCACAACAAAATCCCTTCTTGAGGGGATTCCATCATACATTTAGATCATCATTTTTTATCATCATTAAGTACATTTTGAGTTCATTGAAGCCACTAACATTCTCTCATCATTTTCCATCTTTTTCACCCATTAAAGTCATTAATACGCCTCCATAGGGTTCGGCCATACACCATGGCCGAACCCATGGTCCATGGTCCATCTTTATTTGTAACATTTAGAACCACAAATACTTATTAACCTTTCTCCATAGATTCCCTCACTTAACCCCTTTAAAACTTACTATCATTTAGCCATTCAAAAACCTCAAAATCATTAACTATCATTCCATGGTTTCTATCCTTTAAACCCCTTAAGAATTACTTAATCTCCTTCCATGGGGTTCGGCCGTATAACATGGCCGAACCCTATGGTCCATTATTTCTTCAAAAATCATATTTCCATGCTTTGTTATTTGATGGTTCTCATACAAGAAACCCTAGAGTTTGGCCATGCAAAGTCCAAACCATACATCTTGATCATTCACCATATTTTTGACATGCATGATGTCCTCTCATGTATCTATAACATTTAGGGTTCGGCCATTGTGATCTTTTACCCATCTTTGCCATGCATGCATACATACCCAAATATATACATAGTGTCCTTAGTATCCCATTATTTTTCTTAACCTATCTTACCCATTAGGGTTTGTCCATTTCTCATCCCTTTTCTTGGATGGATTTTAGATCCATGACCCATAATATTTTGGCCTCCAATTAATCCAAGAAAAATGGTCTCCATGGTCTCCTTTTAACTCTTTTAAAAATAAACTCTTGTTGAGGACTACTTACCAATCCCGCGGCTCTTTCGGTTTCCTTTTGCTCCTCTTTGATCCATAGCCTTCCCTCTTCCTCTTCTCTTTGATCTTTGGCCAATATATGAGCTTGATCAAGATGAGATCACCAAGGGTTGGTTCGGCCAGGATGGAGGTAGGTTTGAGAGAGAGAGAGGAGGAAAGAATGGAAAATATCCTAAGTCTTGGGTCTTGGGAGTGTGGTCGGCCAAGCTTGGAATCTCCTCTTTTTTTCTAAGTCCTTTTCTTTGTCTTTCTCCTTGTGCAAGGGTCGGCCAAGAGAGGGAGGGAGAGAGGGAGAGAGTGAGATGAGAATGAGATGGAGAAACCCTAGTTATCCCATCTCATTTTTGGTTTGCTTGGGTTAGACTCCTTCACCTTTCCTTTGCCCAATCATGGTCCATGCATGCCCTTAATCTTAGGCCTCTTGTCCCTTAGTGGTGGTGGTTGGGATGAGGTTGAACCACGACCTCACTTTGGGCCAATACATGCCCAGGCATGCCCCCAACTTAAGGGCTTTGTCTAGCCATGGAGGGTGCATGGCCTCCACATGGCACTCCCAACCACTCCATGGCCAACGGTTTTGGGGTGGTTTTGTCTTAATGGTTTGGTGGTATCCATGAGATGAAACCACCCATTTGACTCACCCATTTTCTAGATGACTCACCCTCAATGAACTCACTCCATGTAATGCAACTCATTTATTTAATTTGACATCTAACATAGGTCATTTAATTACATAATTTAATTCCACTTACTCATCTTTACTTCCACCATGAATCCACCCATGGTTGACTAAGTCAACCATGGTGGCGGGCCCCACCAATGCCTTGGCCCACCTGCCACCTCACTTGATGAGGTGGAGTTGGGTCCCATTTGATCATGCCACCTTGATTTATTCCAACTTAACTTAGGTGATTTTAATCAATTTATCCAATTCAATTCACCTTGATCCTCCTCAATTTCCCTTTGACTTATCCATGGTTGACCAAGTCAACCATGGTGATCGACCCCACCTATGTCTTGGTCCACACGCCACCTCACTTTATGAGGTGGAGTTGGGTCCCACTCGGCTATGCCAATTGGCCATTTCACTCCTACATTTGCCCATGAGATGGACCCCATTCCTTTGATCACCATTGGGCCCATGGCCCAATTAAATTCACCTCCTATCCATTTACCCTAATGCTCAAACCATCTTGACCCATTGGGTCCCAAATGGGTATTTGACCCAATTGACCATCCTTGACCCAATTAACCATCATTGACCCAATTAATTGGAAATAATACAATCCATGGTCCATTGCCCCAATTTTTATCCATTTAACATCCATTCCATCAAAATTCTAAATTTCACTCATTAAAATAAATAATAGCCAACATATGTATTGATTTAAAAATCCGGGTTATTACAGATCTAATACATGATAAGTGATTGAATGACCAAGTTAAGAAAGGATGGTTAAAATGGAAAGAAGATGGAATGAAAGAACCATGGGTTCGGCCATGTTGCTTGGCCGAACCCCATGGATAATATCTGATGGATTTAGGTCTTGTTTTATCAAGTTAAATGATTAACTTAAGTGATGGGATTAATAAATCAAAGAATGGATGGTGTTGGACCCATGTTGTGTAAAATAAAACAAGGGTTAAAAAGGGGGTCAAAACCAAAGAATGACGTTCGGCCATGTTGTATGGCCGAACCCCACAAGTGAGTGTTGGTGGACAGTGGGTAGTGGACAGCGGGTAATCTGCTGATTTTATAAATGAAATATTTATATGATTTTTCAAATGGTTAGGTTAAATTGGAAGGATGAAGGGAATGGTTTAAATCAATTGGAATAATTAATTGGTTATTTTATGGAATTAAATGGATCACTAAATTGATGTATGTATATGTAAAATGTAATAGGGTAACGGGATTTCACAAGCGGTGAACGATCGGCTTGACGCAATCGGTGATCTATTTTTGGACGGAAACACAAGGACCCGTTATTTGGACGTTGGTAGGATTCCTACCTTATTGAAAACCATGGAATACATATATATGATTATTTTAATTCATGTTTTGATGATTTATTTTGGTATCAAATGATATGGTTTCAACTATGGGATTTTAATGCTATGATGTTATTATTACATAGCATGTTTGCATTTGCATCTCATGCATGACATGGAAGGGATCAAATGTAACCGGAGATCCACGCTCCGTTCGGGCGTCCTAAGGCATTCGTGAGGGTACCTTGATGTGCATTATCCAAAAAGAGGGATGTATGATTGATTTGTAACCGGAGATTCATGCTCTGTCGGGGCGTCCGTAAGACATTCGTGGGGATACCTTGATGATGAGTTTCCATCAAGAGGATACTATGTATTTGTGATGATTGGTGGGACTCATGGCATATGACACTCATGGCATAGCATTGTTTTGCATGGTTTTGATATTATATTATCTATGTGATTTTAAACTAACCCATGTGTTGACCCTACTTGAAGTACCTACTGAGCGCATTGTCTAACGCCCTACTTCTACCTTAGATGATGACACAAGAAATGGACGGAACGAAGGACGCGATTGGAACCAAGCTTAGTAGCTTGGATAATGTAGTTTCACTTTATTTAAGTTTATTCATGGATAATATAATTTGAGTATCCGGTATTTGGGAATGTAATAGCTTAGACTATTTGCTATGGATCAAATGATGATTAATCTGGATAAAGTTAATTTATATTGATTGCCTTCCTAGCTAAGTAAATGTTGTAGTCCAATGTTATTTCCGCAAGTCGTAGTATTGCATGTGAAATGTTTTAGTGGAGTTGTCCACACACACGCATGGTTGGCCAGTTAAGGGTCGGGCTTTGAAAGCTCGGAATTAAATCGCATCGTGACGTTCCCGCTCTCTTTCACTCTTTATAAAAAAAAAAAAGACTCTGATTTTCGGTGAGCGAAAAAGGGCGGGGCATTACAGTTGGTATCAGAGCGAAACGGGAAGGAAGAATCTTTCAAAGTAAGATTAAGACGGTATCATGTCTCACTGAGAAGATAAGAATCCCAATTGACCGACTCTTCGGAGTCCGCTGCACGGGGGCCGGATTAATTTACTTTGATTAGACTCAGACTGAAGCATTCAATCTAAGAGCAACAATTGATGAAAAAGGAATAACAGCAAGGGAAGGACAATTACTATAAATATGGATTTATCAAACATAACAAAATAGGACATATTTCCCCAAAAATAAGAAACATCCATATTTTTCCCCAAATTGAGAAACAACACTTGATACTTAGGAAGTTTCCCCACAAATGAGAAATACAAGATGCTGATTTGGCAATTTCCCTAAAACAAGGAACATCAAGATTTTCCCCAAAATAAGCAAAATTATGTGATACATAGGGAAATTCCCCAAAACAAAGATTAGTTTGATTAGAACTTCGGTTGTCATTGATATGCCTCTATTGTTGTGATACAGATATGTCGAGCAACATAAAGTATATAGAGTTGTGGGACAGAGGAACCCCTAGCTGTCCTATAGATCTGCTTTCTTCTTCCAACAACTCCAGCAGGCCAGACCGCGTTGTGGGAGTTAACGTAGACGTCCAAGTAGGATCACTCGAGGATGTCGAAGTGATTCCAGCCCCTTTTCCAAAAGAGAATATGGGAGTTATCCCAATGATTGGAGAATCCAAAGGGGAGATAGGCTCGCCCGGGTATATGTACGAATTGTGCAACCAGGAGGGGCACAACTGTACTTTCTGCCCCTACCCCCTTGAGGTTATTTGCCTTGTTTGTGGACTTCATGGGCACGGGAAGGAGATGACTAATTGTCCTTGCATTGGGGGACTGGGAATAATACCTTGTTTGACTTGTGGAGTGTTAGGGCACACGTCGACGACATGCGCTAACAACTTCTTCGATTTTGGTGATGATGCAGGGTCTTCTATGGAAGGTTAGGCTAAGAAATGGTAAGAAAATGTTGGGGAAAGGGGAGATTTTGTAAGGGTTGTGGGTACGTTTTGTTCTTTGAAAGGTTTTGTCTAACCCTATCAACCCTTGTATTGTGATGGAAGTTTGAATGTTTTTTAATAAAGTATGCAACCTTAAGAGTTTATGAGGACTTTGGCATTGAGATTTATGTGACGAGGTCACTTGATTATATTGAGACGTGGTATGGGTGCATCCCTCACGTGATATTGATGATTGAGACGTGGTATGGGTATGTCCCTCACCTGATATTGATAACGTTATGCCTTAGTAAGTTGGAAAAACGAGATTGTCCGATTAGTAGATCATTGCGTCTCACCTTTGTATAGTTAAAATGATGAGATAAGTATATAGATTCCATGAGTAAGGCCTAGAGTAGCCTTGAGACCGTGGGAGCTTTGATATGAACATATGGAGACTTGGTTCCGTAGGGTTGCCGTTGAGGAGTGGGTCCCTCACATGCTACGCGTTGGAGGACGCTCTCATGGCTATATCGCACACTTGATGTGTGTTGATGCGCAGAGCTAGATACTGTTTTACCCCATGGGGGTGGTACTAGCTTCGTTAGATGCGGTTCAACCCCTTTAGAGCTTGACTGAATCACCGTTGGGGTGAAGGGATGCAAGGTGAGGTAGACTCTAATTTTCGGCGAGTCAAAAAGGGCGGGGCGTTACAATTTCAACATTTGAGACCATTTTAAAATCAATAACATTCCTCCATTATTTCTCTCCTTTAAAACCTTTTAAATCACTAACACCCTTCCATGGGGTTTGGCCATATAACATGGTCGAATCGTGTAACGCCTGCCCCTTTTTCACCGAAATCAGAGTGTATTTTTTTTTTTTTAAAATAAGAGTGACAAAAGGGCCCGGGACGTCACGACACGAGTTAAGTCCGAGCTTCTAAAGCCCGGCCCTTAACTGGGCAACCCTACGTGTGCGTGGAACTAAGTCCACGAAGAATAGTTCACACGTTGAAGTAAGCTTGCGGAATTATAATAGAGACTGTCCTACAAATGTTTAGATAGCAGGGAAGATATATTCATTTAATTACTAAAATACCTCAAAATCACAGTGTCCAAAATAAAATCCAAAACATAGCAAGTAATCTAAATTATTACATTCCGGCGAGCTAAGCTACTTAAATTACATTTCCAAAATAAATCTTAAATAAACTAAGTAGCTTGTTTTCCTAAACTCCTATGCCTGGCTCGCGTCTCGTCCTTCGATTTTGCCATCTCCTGCGTCATCAGCTAGGGTAGAAGTAGGGCGTTAGACAACGTGCCCAGTAGGACTCCGAGTAGGGCTAACACATGGATTAGTGATAACAGGCACAATAGGTAATAATATAATCAAAACCATAACAATGAATGCCATGCCATGGGTGTCCTATGTCATGAGTTCCACCCATCATCCATACCATCATGCTACCATATCCCCCTTGACGGAAAAACCTCGTCAAGATATAAACAATCACAAATCATCCCCCATGACGGCAAAACCTCGTCAAGATATAAACAGTCACACATCATCCCCCTTGACGGCAAAACCTCGTCAAGATATAAACAATCACAAATCATCCCCCTTGACGGCAAAACCTCGTCAAGATATAAACAATCACACATCATCCCCCTTGACGAAAAAACCTCGTCAAGATATAAACAATCACAAATCATCCCCCTTGACGGCAAGACCTCGTCAAGATATAAACAATCACACATCATCCCCCTTGACGGCAAAACCTCGTCAAGATATAAACAATCACAAATCATCCCCCTTGGCGGCAAAACCTCGTCAAGATATAAACAATCACAAACCATCCCCCTTGATGGCAAGGCCTCGTCAAGGTGTCCCCATGTTTGCTTCTCGGTCGCCCCGACGGAGCATGGACTCCGGTTTCTTTATTTTCATCCTTCCCATGCCATATCCCTCCCATGTCATGCATGAGATGTAGATGCCATATGCCATGTAATATATATATGATAGCACAAACCATGGCATTTAAAATCTCATCAATAAAACATATAATTTGATTGTCAAAAATAGATCAAGCAAAGCATCAATATACACATCATAGCCTTAAAACCCATCTTAAAATAATCATATGCTTACCAAAATAAATCAAGGAAAAACCCATACAAAACACATAATCCATGGCTTACAAAAAGGTAGGAATCCTACCGAATACCGACTAGCGTCCCTTTACTTTCTCATTCACGAATCCGGTTACCCAAACGCGCACCGCTTGCGATGTCCAATACCTTATTACATATGAATAATCAGCCCATGTTTTAACCATTTAAGTCCATTAATCACACCTTAGTGCAGCCATACACCATGGCGGAACCTCACTAACTAGGTTTGTGGTTCCCATTTAATCTATTAATTATTTTAATTACATGAGTCTAAAAAGCAGCCACCTTAGGCTTTATTTAGTCATACATAAAGTTATCTTTAAAACACCTAAGTCCATGATTAATCACCATGGGATTCTTGAATTTGGCCATTATTTACGGTTTTGCCACTACTCCTTTTCATGACTAATCACTTCATTTATCCATGCATAATTAAGTCCATAATTGATCGTTAACTCAAATCCATTAGTGACCCATTTAATCATGCCATAACATCATTAAAATCAACCATTTAATTAACCTAATCCTTATTCATTCAAATACATACATAACCCCATATTTAGCCCATCAATTGGTTCATAAGATGGGTCATGGAATCATTAACATCAGCCCCTTTAATTTAACCTAATTTTCCATCCATCTAACCACATACATAATCCCAAATTTACTCACAAATGACTCACAAAAGGGGTCATGGGTTCGGCCATACACCATGGCTGAACCCATGATGTCTTTTCCCCAATTTTCTTAGGCCTATTTACCACATTTAGACTCAAAATAAGTCTCTCCATGAAGGGGTTTACATCATGCATTTAAATTATTAATTTTGATCATCACTAACTGCATTTAAAATCCATTAAGGTTGCCAACATTCCCTCATCATCACTATGGTCCAATTACCTCTAAGTTCACCAATCACTCTCCATCAATTTCCATAATTTTACACCCATTATCATTACACATACATCACCATAGGGTTCAAAAGCATTCCGTCCATAAAATCACACACATTTCATTCATTTAAAACCCTAAAATCATTAACCACCCTCCATGGCTTCCATTCTTTTAAAACCCATATTAAATCCTTAACCACCTACCATCACTCTCCAATATTTTTCCATGATTCCAAAACACCTAGGTTCACCAAAATTTCTCCATGGTTTTACATTTTAAAACATTATTTCCACTCCTTTAAAATCACTAACAATTAATCATTAGAATCTTAAAAATCATAAATCATATTCCTTGGTTTCCATTCATTAAGAACCCCATTAAATTCCTACTACATCACCATAGGGTTCGGCCATACACCATGGCCGAACCCATGGTTCATGGGTCATTCTTTTCCACCACTCTTGAGGCCATTAAAAAAAATCATTAATACCCTCCATAATTTTCCTCATTAAAACTCTTTAACTTCACTAACATTTATTCATTAACACCTTAAAATCATAAATCCCCCTTCCATGGTTTTGATCTTAGAAACCCCATTCAAGCTTACTTAACTACTCACCATGATTCCTTCAAAAAATCACACACATTTCATGCTTAAATAAATTTTATTACATAATGTCCTTAGTACCTCCTTTATTCTTCTTAACCTAATTTACCCATTTAGGGTTTGCCCATTCTTCCTCCTTTCATTGGATGGATTTGAAATCCAAGGCCCATAACAATTTGGCCACCAACCAATCCAAGAAATGGGTTCCATAATTATCTCTTAACCCTTAAAATGTAAAATTCTTGTTTAAGAATTACTTACAATCCAATGACTCCTCCGGCTTTTCTTTCTCCTCTTGATTTCCTTAGCCCTTTCTCTTCTTCTTCTCTTTGATTGGTCGGCCAAGTTGAGCTTGATCAAATGAAAAACATCAAAGCTTGGGTCGGCTAAGATGGAGTGTGTTTGGGAGAGTAAAAGGAGGAGAAGATGGGAAGAACTAACCCAAGGTCTTGGTTTTGGAGTGATGGGCCAAAGCTTGCACTTCTTCTCTCTTTTCTTCTCTTCTTCTCTTCTTAGTTTTCTTTTCTTCTTTCCTCCTTGGTGTGGGACCGTGGTGGAGAGCAAGAGAGGGAGAAAGTGAAAGAGTTAGATGGAAAAAGATGGAGAAAAGGGAAAAGATTTATCTCATTGGTTGAGTGACTTACACTCCACCATTAAGTCTTCCACCAACAAACATGGGATTTTTTATGCTTTAATGGTGGTGGTTGGAATAAACCACCACCAAGCCCAACGTTTTTGAGCTTTGGAGATAAGATTGTTTGGGTCTTCCATTTGACCATTTGACACACTTTTTGAATAGTTTAATTATTTAATTAATTAGATAATTAACTTGAGTTAATTAATTCCTACTTAACCTAATTTCTTTATTCCACCCATGGTTGACCAATTCAACCATGGTTGCCGGCCCCACCAATCCTTGGTCCACACGCCACCTCATTTGGTGAGGTGGAGGTGGGTCCCAATCGGCCATGTCGTCTTGGTCAATTCATCACCAACTTAGGTGATTTAATTTTAATTAAATCTATTCCAACTAATTGGATCACCATTGGGCCCATGGCCCAATTACATTCACCCTTACCCATTTACCTTAGAGCTTACATTATCTTGACCCATTGGGTCCCAAATGGGTATTTGGCCCAATTTGACCATCCTTGGCCCAATTGACCATCATTGACCATTTAAATGAAGTTAAATCCAATTCATGGTCCATTGGGCCATACTTGGGCCTTTGTCCATATTTTGATCCATTCACCATTTATTCCATCAAATTTCCAATTCCCACCATTAAAATAAATAATATCCACATTTATACTGATTTAAAAAGTCCAGGCTATTACAAACCCTATGGTGCATCATTTCCATTAAAATAAATCATACATCCATGATTGAT
Organism: Chimonanthus praecox; assembly: GCA_022113865.1. NCBI lineage: Eukaryota > Viridiplantae > Streptophyta > Magnoliopsida > Laurales > Calycanthaceae > Chimonanthus > Chimonanthus praecox. The sequence continues at coordinate 26,265,478 of CM039091.1, forward strand.
CCTTTGATGGGGTTCGGCCATGATCTCATCTAACCCTTCATTTGTCCTTAATGGTCCATGCATATCAACCTTAGGGTTTGGCCATGCAAGGCCAACCCATGATCTTTGATCATAATACCTTATCTTAGACATGCATGAGATTTTTTCCATACACACACAACAATTAGGGTTCGGCCATGCAAGGGCCGAACCATGATCCTTGACCATTATTTTCTTACTTATTTAAAATCTCATCAAGTACTTACCGATTCCGCGACTCCTCCGGTTTCCTTCTTTCCGACTTGCTCCTCCACTCTTTTCCTTCCTTAGTCTTTCTTCTTTCTTCCTCCTTGATCCTTGGCCGAGAGTGAGCTTGAGAGGTCTTGAGATGAAAAACCCAAAGAGATGGTTCGACCAAAGAGTGTAGGTTTGAGTGTAATAGCCCGAAATTTTTAAATCAATGAATATGTGGATATTATTTATTTTAATGATGGAAATTGAGAATTTTAATGAATAAATGGTAAGTGGATCAAAATATGGACAATGGACCAATTATGGCCCAATTGGACCATGGATTGGATGAAATTCATTTAATGGGTCACTAATGATTAATTGGGTCAAGAATCGTCAAATTGGGTCAAATATCCATTTGGGACCCAATGGGCCAAGAGGATTTAAGCTAACCTAAATGGATAGGAGGGAATGTAATTGGGCCATGGGCCCAATGGAGATCCAATTAGTTGGAAGGGATTGAATAAATTAATGTGAAAAATCACCTAAGTTAATTTTAATTAGATCAAGGTGACATAGCCAATTAGGACCCACCTCCACCTCACCAAGTGAGGTGGCGTGTGGACCAAGAATTGGTGGGGCCGGTCACCATGGTTGACTTGGTCAACATGGGTAGATTTCATGGAGGGAATTTAATAGAATTAAGTTCAAGTGGGAATTAATTAATTTAACCTAATGATCCAATTAATTAGTTAATTAACCTAAGTTAAAATGAGGGTCAAATGGTCAAAAAGTTGGAAGACTAAAACATCTCATTCCAAGCTCAAACAAGTTGGACTTGGGTGGTGGTTATCTCAACCACCACCATAAAGCAAGATAAATATCTAAGCTTGGTTGGTGGGAGGAATTAATTACTCCACCCAGTTGAGATAAACCTTATCTCTTTTACCCATCTTTTTCCATCGATGCTCTTTCACTCTCATTTCATTTTTCCCATCTTGCTCTCCACCACCATCCCACACACTAGGAAGAGGAGGAAGAAGAAAAATTAAGGAGAAAAGAAGAGAAGGAGAGAAGAAAAAAAATGCAATTTCTTAGTTCATTACTCTAAGATCAAGATCTATTATCTTCCCTCTCATCATCTCCTCCTTTCTCTCTCTCAAACAAACCCTACCTTAGCCGACCATAAGCTTTGAGGTTTTCACCATTGATCAAGCATCTTGGCCAACCAAAGATCAAGAGGAAGAAGAAAGGAGGCTAAGGAAGCCGACGGGAGTGGCGAAAGTCGGAGGAGCCGTCGGATTGTGAGTATTTTTTTAACAAGAGGTTTGGATTTTTCTTAGGGTTTAAGAGGCCAAGAAATCCATTTCTTGGATTTAGAGGTGGCCAAATCATGGCCTTGGATTTCAAATCCATCAATTTGAAGGATGGAAAGTGGACAAAACCCTAATGGGTAAATTAGGGTTAGTTTAAGAAAAAATAAATGGGAAATGTGGGTGGTGTTGATGGACCAAAAGGGACCCAAAGTTATTAGTTGTAATGGGAATATGGCTAAGTTTATGGACTTGAATGTGATTAAGAATGATGATTTAAATGTATAAATTAAACCCTTCATGGAAGGGCTTGTGATGGGTGCAAATGTGTAAATAGGCCAAAGAAAAAATGGGATAAAGACATCATGGGTTCGGCCATGGTGTATGGCCGAACCCATGACCCATTTGTGGATTAAATTTGGTGTTATGTATGGGAGAAATGAATGAGGGTTAGAGTATTTAAATACCTAATTTTTCTAGTGTAGTTATGTTATGGGTAATAATACATCATTGGACCCATTTTGTGAACCAATTAAGGCTTAAGATTAATGTGTATTTGTAGGTTAGGTTAATTAAGTGGTTAATTGCTAATGTTCTTATGTCATGGTTAATGAGACATCAATGGACCCATTTTTGTGAACCAATGGATAGGCTAAGATTAAAGTCTATGGATATGCTTTAGCTAATGGAGATTAGGTTAAGATATGGTTGTATCTCATGATTGGTAAGTGTATAGATCAATTATGAATAAAGGGAATGAGTGGATAATGGACTCATTGTGGTTTAAATGCATGATGTAAACCCCATGGAAAGATTTGATGAATTGGGTATTTTGAACCCGTGATCCATTAGCCATTTAAAGGGTTAAGTATGGGGTTTTAAATGGGTTTAAAGGAATAAAGATTAGGTCAATAAAAGGACTAATTTTATGATCACATGATATGATTGCTGGGTCATTAACGGACCTAAGTTATGGATCATTAATGGGTCTAAGTTATGGATCCATTATAGACCATAATGTATATGGAAGAGGGAATGAATTATCCATGGAAGGGTAATGGCAAAACCGTAAATATTGGCCAAAAATGAGGAAAACCCACTAAGACATGATGTATGGGCTTAGAAATGGTTAAAACATGGACTAATTGTTAATATGTAATAAGTTACGGGACATCGCAAGCGGTACGCGGATCGGCCACCGGGTCTATCAGGTGGAAACGAAAGAAAGAACGCTAGTCGGTATTTGGTAGGATTCCTACCTTTTTGTAAGCCATGGATTAAGTGATGGTTTCTTTGAATTAGTTTGGAAATTATATGGGTTGTTTTAAGATGGGTTTTGGACTTAGTATCATGTGATGTTTTCCTCTATTTTATTTTGGTAATCATGTGGTTGTTTTTAAGATGGGCTTTGGATTTTGGGATTATGTGATGGGTTTCCTTTGATTTATTTTGATAATTATGGCATTGTTTTTAAGATGGGTTTTATGACTATGAGTTACATATATTACATGGCATATGGCATCTACATCTCATGCATGGTATGGGAGGGATATGACAGGGGAAGGATGAAATGAAACCGGAGTCCATGCTCCATCGGGGCGACCGATAAACAAGCATGGGGATATTTCATATATTTATTATTATACCTTGATGAGGCTTTGCCATCAAGGGGGACCTTTGTAATTATGATACCTTGATGATGGTTTTCCATCAAGGGAGATGTTGTATTTATTGTTATACCTTGATGATGGTTCTTCCATCAAGGGGGATGCCTAGTGTGGTTCGCATCTTGATGAGGCTTTTCCATCAAGAGGGTCATGGCACGATGATGGTATGGATTTTATTTGGAACACTATGTATGGTTGAAAAAGGGACATTGTACAATGATGATGAGACTGATGGGTGGGATTCATGACATAGAACACCCATTGCATGACATTGCCCAAAGTGTATGGTTTTATTATAATATTATCTGTATGCTGTCATTACTAATCCATGTGCTAGCTCTACTCGGAGTCCTATTGGGCGCGTGGTCTAATGCCCTACTTCTACCCTAACTGATGACGCAGGAAATGCCGGAGCAGAAGGATGAGACAGGAGCCAAGCTTAGGAGCTTGGGAATGCGGACTAATTATTTTATTTAAGTTTATTTTGGGAAATGTGTATTTGTATAGTTTAGTTTGTCGGAAATGTAATATTTTAGACTTATTGCTATGATTTGGATTTTATTGTAGACCTATGATGTTATAGCATTTTAGTAATTAAATGATGAAATCTTCCCTGCTATCTAAAAGTTGTAGGTTAACCTCTATTGTAATTTCCGTACTTAGGGTAGTATTCCTCGAGCTTACTTCTGCGTTTGAACCGTTTTTCGTGGACTTCGTTCCACGCACACGTAGGGTTGGCCAGTTAAGGGCCGGGCTTTAGAAGCTTGGACTTAACTCGCGTCGTGACGTCCGCGCCCTTTGTCACTAAAAAAAAATAGACTCTGATTTTTGGTGAAAAGGGGTGGGCGTTACATTGAAAGAGGGAGAGGAGCTTGAAATGAAAACTCTAAGTCCTTCCTCCTTTGTCATTGAGAGAGGGATCGGCCAAGAGAGAGAGGGAGAGAGTGAGATGAAGCAAAGACTTCTCTTTGGTGTCCAATGTAATTCGGCCAAGGGTGGTATCCTTTGGTTGATGCCCTTTTGTAACTCCCATGACCTTTCACCTCCTCATTAATACTTTCTTTGGGGGTTTCATCCCATGAGATGAAACTCCCAACCTTATGTCCCTTGGGTTTCCATCATGAGATGGAAACCCTCCATCTCCCCAACGTGTAGCCTTGGTTACCTTGTGTAACAACAACCACCTTTCACCTCCCTCATTTAATGCTTCCTTTGGAGTTTCATCCCATGAGATGAAACTCCCATGTCCCCAACGTGTGTACACTTTAGGTTTGGTCTTATGAGATGTAACTCTCCATCTAATCACTTAACTCACTTAAGATGAAAGTCCTATTAACTTCCCATTCAACTCATCTCTTTAACTCAACTCATATCTTTAATTCAACTCTAGTTAACTTACTTAAAATCAACTCATTCCTTGATATCATTTCCAATTTAATTCAGCCCCAATTTAATTAAGCTTGAACTCACTTGGTGGTCAACCAAGTCAACCATGACGCATTGGGTCCCAATTGGGCATTTGACCCGATTGACAACCTTGAACCAATTAAATAAAACTTACCCATTTATTTCAATTGAACCTTATCCATAATCCGTTGGGTCTTAATTGGGCAATTGACCCAACACCTTACCCATCTAAGGTCTATCTCCATTAATTCACAAATTAAATAGACAATTTTCATATATATTCATGAATTGAAAATCCAGGGTGTTACATCATCCTGGGGAGCACCGGTATTATTTGTCAAGAAAGGATGGTACTCTTCGGATGTGAGTAGATTACAGGAAGTTGAATCAGCTGACGGTCAGAAACAAATACCCTCTACCTAGAATTGATGATCTATGCGATCAACTCAGAGGTTCCAGTCATTTCTCCAAGATTCATCTGATGTCAGGCTACCATCAAATCCGTGTCAGGGATGAAGACATAGAGAATACGACTTTCAGAACTCGGTATGGACTCACCAATGCACCAGCTGTATTCATGGATCTGATGAACAAAATCTTTCGTCTTTATTTAGACAAGTTTGTAATTGTTTTCATTGACGATATCCTGATTTATTCTACCAGTCGGGAGGAGCATGCTGTGTAACACCCCGGATTTTTAGGATATCAATTTACATGAATTTTGTCTATTTAAATTATGAATTAATGGACATGGACCTTAGATGGGTAAGATGTTGGGCAATGGCTCAATTAAGACCCAACGGGTATCGAATGAGTGTTCAATGTAGGGTAAATGGGTAAGTTACACTTAATTGGGTCAAGGTGGCTATTTGGGTCAAAAGACTCAATTGGGACCCAATGGATCATGTTTGACTTGGTTGACCATCAAAGTGAGTCCAAGCTTAATTAAGTTGGGACTGATTTAAGTTGGGATTGATTTAAGTTGGAAAGGAAATTAAATAATTAAGTTGCGTCAAGTGATTTAAAATGGAAAGATAATTAAATGAGTGAGTTGGTTTTTAAAGTGATGAGTTAAATGGATGAGTTAAGTGAGTGACTTGATTTGAAATAAATTATAAATGAGTTGGATGGGAAGTTATGGGGATATTCATCTAAAAAGAATGGAGTGTGAAGTTGAAGGGCTGATGTTTCAAATTCAAACACCAATCCACACGTTAGAGGGAAAGGGTGGGGGGAGTTTCATCTCAAAAATGAAACCCCCACATGAAGTTTTAAATGAGAGGAGGAAGATGGGGGAAGGTTACACCAAGGCAACCCTTGGTGGCCGTTGGAGCCTTGGGAGTTTTATCCCATGGATGAAACCCCCAAGTAAGCATTAAGAAGAAGGTTTAAAGAAATGGGAGTTACACAAGGGGGCTGCACCAAAGCCATCACCCTTGGCCGACCCTATTGACCAAGGAAGAGATTTGTTTTGCATTTGCATTCTCTCCCTCTCCCTTTTGGCTGTTCTCTCTCTCTCTCAAAACATAATTTCGCCGGTCAGCATTCTAAGAGAAAGAAAATCAAAGTTCTCACTCAAGGTCGAGTTCTATCTCTCCCTCTCAATCCACACCTCTCAGGGCCGATTATCCTCTCAATGACCAAAAAGGACTTAGCATGATTTGATCTCAAGTTTCTCTCTCAAACTACCCCTTTTGGCCAAACCACTCCAAGTGTGTTATCAAGATTAGTTTGGCTAAAGATCAAGAAGGAAGGAAGGAGGGACCAAGGAAGGAAAAGATCAAGAAGGAGTGAAAGAACCGGAGGAGTCGCGGGATTGGTAAGTGCTCAATAAACTCTTGCTAAATAAGATGGTCAAGGAAACATGATTCGGCCATTGTATGGCCGAACCCATCAAGGGCTAAAATCATGGCTGTTGAATTTAAAAGAGGAGACAAGGAACCATAAGGTTCGGCATTGATGTATGGCCGAACCCCATGGAAAGAGTCCAGGAATTTTTATGGGTTTAAAATGATGTTTAAAAAAAAAAAGAACATGGACCATATGGTTCGGCCATTTTGTGTGGCCGAACCCCATGAAAAGATATTGGTTTGTTTTTTATTGGATTTGAAGGAAGGAAATCATAAGTGTATGTGTTTGATTTTGTTAAAGTTTTAAAAGGATTTAAACGGATGGAAGTATGAGAATCAATCATAGATGTATAATATGTTTTAATGGAACTAAGGAACCATAGGGTTCGACTATGCATATGGCCGAACCCCATGGAGAGACAATGATGGATAGTTGTTCTTATGTTTAATTGATGGAAGATGGTTGGTACTTTAGAAAGGTTTTAATGATAGTTTGGATCAAAAGAAGAGATGAGATTCGGCCATGGAGTATCGCCGAACACCACTATGGTTTATTTTGTGGGCATATGAATGAAATGGAAACTAAGAATTGGATCAATGGCAAGATGTTAAATAAATGAAAATAATGAACCAAGGGTTTGGCCATGTTGTATGGCCGAACCCCATGGGAAATGTTTTATATATTTGAAGTGTTGATAAGGTTGGATGGCTGATTTAAAAGTGTTGGGTTTTATGAATCCAGAATGCAAGGATTAGATTTGAAAGATCAAAAGGTTGAAAAGAAAGGGCCAAAACCAAGATGAAGTTCAGCCATGTTGTATGGCCGAACCTCACCAAGGTGTATTTGGTGGATTGAGGGTTTTTTAAATGGGTCACTTGGATGAGATCGGTTAAATAAAAGGGACCAATTAAAAAGGGTGAGGTTCGGCCATGGTGTGTGGCCGAACCCCACAAGGTTGAGTTTTAGACTTAGACATTGATGTGAATCAAATGGGTTGTTGGTTTGATTGATTGTTGTGTAAATAAGGTAACGAGACCTTACAAGTGGGACGCGATCATGAGCGGTCGATGGTTTAAGAAGCAAGGACACTTAGGGGTCTTGGTAGGATTCTACCTTATTTGAAACCGTGGTTATGCATGTTGATTTTATCTTATTTTAATGAGTTATGCTTTAAAATATTATGCTGCAAATATGAGGATTTAATGCTAGATTTATCATATAAAATAGCATGGAATTCATTAGCATCTCATGCATGGCATGGGGTGAAGGTTAAGTGATTGGAGGGGCCTGTAACACCCCATTTTCTCAATAAAATGGATAATTACGAAAATGCCCCTGGATTGGTGAATTTAATAATTATGATGTTAAATGAGAAAATAGTGGGGCCCATTGCTCAAACTAAGATCTTAAGAACATATTATAAGGGTTAAATTAAAATGAACGGATAATGTACATCAATTGGGTCAAAATGGTTAATTGGGTCAAAGGACCCAATTGGGACCCAATGGGTCATAATGGACTTATTAGACCATTGGGTGAGCCCAAATTTAATGGGGTTAAGCTGAATTGATTGGGAATTAAGTGGAACATAAATGGGTAGGCTTGATGTACATGTGAAAATCAAATACAAATGGCTAAAACAACCCGTAAATGGGTCATGGCGTCAAAACGGGTCAACAAGCTAAATGGGGACCCAATGGGTCGGATTGACCGTGTTGACCATGGTTGACCGTGTGGACCCTTGAGTGAGCTCAATTGTGAGTCAAATCAGGTTGGATTGGATTGGAATGAGTTGCATTTAAATTAAATGGTTGGGTTGACACAAGAGTAAATGAATGGCAATTAATGTGGTGAGTTAAGCCATTGAGTTAGGTGAGTCAAAATGGAAATCAAAGGGGCTGTAAATTTAGTGAGTTAAATGGAATATGAAGAGTTACTTGGTCTCAAACAAACCAAAACAAGTCCCACACGTTGGGGACTTGTAATGGTAGTTTCCATGCATAATGATAAATGGAATTGAATGAGAATGAGATAAAAATCTCATGGGAATATGGAGGGGTTTCCATCTCATATGGAAACCCATGCCTCCAAAGTTGGGATGCCAATGGGTGCATTGGTTGGTAGCAAGTGTCTCATTGGTATGAGCAAGATTTTATGATTGAAATGAGTGGATTAAGTGGCTGATTTAACAAAAGGAAGACACACCCCATTTGGCCGAATTTCATTCCAAGAAAAGCCTTAGAATTCCATCTTCTTTCTCTCCCTCAAGAACACCTCTCTTGGCCGAACCAGCAGTGGTGTTTTTCACCATAGATCAAGCACTAATTCGGCTAGAAGCTAAGGAAGAAAGAAGGAAACAAGAGGGAAGAAGGCAAAGAGCAAAGGCAAGAAGAAAAGCTTAGAATTTGGTAAGTATTTCCATGGATTTTTTATTAATAAAATGGGATAATGAAACATGATTGGGCCATGGGTTGGCCGAATCTATTAAGGGTTAGACCTTGGTTGGTGTTTCATAAAAGTGATGAAAAATGTATCATTGGGTTCGGCCAATTTGGATGACTGAACCCCATGAAAAGAATTGGTTAATTTTGATGGTCTTTGTAACATGAAACCATGCAAGTGTTGGACTATTTTAGATGTTTAAGATGCATGTTTTGAAAAGGTTTAAATCATGATTTTTGAGTGTCATGTTTTGGGCCTTGGAATGGCCGAATACATCAAGGAATTTAACCTTGGATAAGGTTGCTTAAAAAGGTAAAAAAAAATGTATCATTGGGTTAGACCACCTTGGTTGGCCGAACCCCATGCAAAGAGTGGATTAGGTTTATGGTTTTGAAGTCTACAAACCATACCTATGGTGGAGGTATTTACATGTTTTAATTGGGTCATGTTATGGTTGAATCCTACTGTCTTATGGCTAAGATGCAGTAGATAAACTATGTGGAAGTATTGGAAGAATTGCATCAAAAGAACCATATAGTTCGGCCATGTGAATGGCCGAACCCCATCGTCATCTTATGGGATGTTATGTGATTTAAAATGGAGATGTGGTTACTGTTTTGGGTCAGCCATTGGATAGCTGAACCATGAAGTTATCATGGTTAAAATGGTAGAGCCTAAGTTAAGTACATAGGATGGGATTATTGAACCAAGGGAACCATACACATGGCCGAACCCCATGGACCATTTTATATGGACTGTTTTGTTGCATCAAATGGTTTCAAATTTAAAGATCATGGAACAATATGAAATGTTTAAAAAGAGTTTCAAGTGAACATTTGTACAAGTCATGGGTCGGCTATTTCATGGCCGAATTATGGGGTACTATGGCTAAGTTAAGACATGGAGGTTTAAATGGGAAAGCCATAGGGTTCGGCCATATGTATGGCCGAACCCCATGACCATGACTATGGGTTTTATGAATTCATTTCATGGAAATTATCGGTGGTTTTTAAAGTTAAAAGCAGATATAATTAAGTATTGGTAGCAATGGCAGTTTTGTGAATAAGGGTAACAATCAAGAGATGAAATGAGGGACTAAACTTAGATGATGTGGTTCGGCCATGTTGAATGGCCGAACCCCATCAAAATAAATGCTTTGGATTAAAGTTGATTCATGGTTTATGTGAACAAGGTGACGGATCTCTTTCACGGCACGCTAGTCATGAACGGGTGATGCTAAAGAAAGAACGAACACTGAAGTGAATCTTCAGTAGGTTTCCTACCTACTTGTAACCACTGTTATATTGGTTTTATCATGATTTTTATAAGTTATGTTGTTATTGATATTATGTTTCAAATTGGTTTTGAATGATGAGTTATGTATTTACAAATGACAGACATATACATTGACATCTCATGCATGGCATGGGGTGATGATTATGGATTACGTTGACTTGAGAGTCCCAATGAAAGTGTAATGGCCCGGAATTTGTAAATCGATATATATATATGGAAATTATTTATATTAATGATGGAAGTTGGGAAATTTGATGGAATAGATGGTAAATGGGTCAAAATATGGACAAAGGCCCAAGTAGGGCCCAATGGACTACGATTGGATTTGTAATTCATTTAAAGGGTCAATGATGGTCAATTGGGCCAAGGATGGTCAAATTGGGCCCAATGCTCATTTGGGACCCAATGGATCAAGATGATGTAAGCTCTAAGGTAAATGGGTAAAAAGAAAATGTAATTGGGCCATGGGCCCAATGGTGATCCAATTAGTTAGAATGGATTAAGTTAAATCACCTAAGTTAATGATAATATGACCAAGGTGACATGGCCAATTGGGACCCACCTCCACCTCACCAAGTGAGGTGGCGTGTGGACCCAGGGATTGGTGGGGCCGGCCACCATGGTTGAATTGGTCAACCATGGGTGGAATGATGGAATTGGGTTAAGTGGAAATTAATTAACCTAAGGTAATTATCTAATTAATTAAATGATTAAATTATTCAAATGAGGGTCAAATGGTCAAAAGGTGGAAAACCAAAAGCCATCTTATCTTAAGGCATCAAAAAACGTTGGGTAATGGTGGTTGGGTCATAAAGCATGGAAAATATCTTGTTGGTTGGTGAGAAATTAATGGTAAAGTGTATCTTAACCAATCAAAAGGAGATGACTTCATCTCATCTCTCAAATTCCATCCTCATTTCACTCACTTCATCTCTTTCATTCTCAAAACCGTCCCACACCCAAGGGAGAAGAAGAAGAAAACTAAGGAAGAAGGAGAAGAGCTTAGGGAGAGGAAGAAAAGCCCAAGTGGTGGCCCACCACCTCAAGGTAAAAACCTTGAGACACCTTTCTCATCTCCACTCTTCCCCTCTCACTCTCAAATCTAACCTTACCTTGGGCGAACCCAAGCCTTGAGGTTTTCACATTGGATCAATCATCTTAGACGATCAAACAAGGAGAGGAAGAAGAAAGGAGGCCAAGAAAACCGATGGGAATAACGAAAGTCGGAGGATGCGTCGGATTGTAAGTAATTCCTAAACAAGAGATTTGGATTTTTAGGGTTTAAGATTTGGGATCCATTCTTGTTAAATTTGATGGTGGCCAAATAATCATAGGCATTGGATCTTAAATCCATCAAATGGAAGGATGGAAAGTGGACAAAACCCTAATGGGTAAATTAGGGTTAGGGAAAGGAAAAATAAATGGATTAAGGATATAATGGATTTAAATTATTTAAGCATGAGATTATGTAAATTGGAAGAAAATTATGGGCCATAGGGTTAGGCCATGTAGTATGGCCGAACCCCATGGTGGGTGATTAGGTGATGTATGATATTTTTTTAGGGTTTTAAAGAATGGAGGATGATTTAGGGTTTGTAAGTGTTTATTGATTAAATGTGGTAGTTCTTTTTAAAGGGATCTTGAATGAAAATCATGGAAAGATGGTTTATGTTTTTTTTAAGGTGCTAATGGTTAAATATGGTGATTTGTAAAGGGTTGTTAAATGAAGAAATTCATGGAAGAAATGATTAGGATTATTAGGGTTTCTAGTGATTACATGTAGGAAATTTTTAAAAGGGGCTTAAATGAGGAAATGCATGGGAGGTGTGAATGGTATTGGTAGCCTTAAAAGGCATGGGGAAACTTTGATGAATTAAGTGTTTTGGAAACCATGAAAAGAATGGGAAGTATGGCATGACTAAATGAGTCATTAATGGACTCAAGAAAATGTACCAAAATGATGGATCATGAACCATGGGTTCGGCCATGGTGAATGGCCGAACCCTATGGTGATGAAATGGTAGGTGATTAGGTGATTTATGAGGGTTTTAAAGAATGGAAGCTATGGAGGATAATTTATGATTTTTAGGTTTATGTGGTTGTAAATTTGAAGGGTGTAAAAATAGGGAGAAATGGTTGAGAATGGGATAGTTTAAAATGGATTTTTAAGTGTGGGAAATAATTTTCAAAAATAAAACCATAGAGAGATTTTAGGGATAGAATGTTTTTAAATCCTATGGTAGTGTAATGGTGGTTTTTTTAAATGGGTTTAAAAGGATAGAAAATGTGGAGTAAGGTGTTAATGTATTGGAGGCTTAAAAAAGGGTCAAGTGTTTGTAAGTTTTAAAGGGATCTTAGTGAAGAAAAGCATGGAAGGTGGTTAAGTGATTTCAATGGGGAAGGTTGGTAATGTTGATGAACTCAAAGTGATAAACATAATGTTGATCAAAGGGGTTAATGATTTTGAAGGTTTTGAATGAAAGAATAATGGTAATTTTAAAAGGGGTTTTTAAATGAGGGAATCCATGGATGAAGGTTAATGTTTTTATGGCCTTAAATGTCACCAATGAATGATGAACCCATGACCCATTTTTATGAGCCACTTGACGGGCTAGGTATGGGATTATGAATGTGTTTAAATGGATGGAGATTAGGTTAATTAAATGGTGGGTTTCAATAATCTTATGACATGGTTGAGGGGCCATTGACGGACCTAATTTATGGATCATTAATGGGTCTAAGGTATGGATCAATTATGAACCATAATGTACATGGATAAATGAGTGATTAGTCATGGAAAAGGGGTAGTGGCAAAACCGTAGATATTGGCAAAAATGAAGAAACCCATGGGAGATGATCATGGACCAAGGGGATCTAAGTAATAACTTTATGTATGACTAATAAAGCCTAGGGTGGCTGGTTTTTAAACTCATGAGATTAAAGTATTTAATGGATTAAACGGGACCCACAAAACTACATAGTGAGGTTCGGCCATGGTGTATGGCCGAACCCCACTAAGGTATGATTAATGGACTTAAAAGGTTAAAAACATGGACTAATTGATATTTATAATAATGTACCGGACATCGCAAGCGGTGCGTGATTGGCGACCGGATTATCGGACGGAAGCGAGAAAGGACGCTAGTCGGTATTCGGTAGGATTCCTACCTTTTTGTAAGCCATGGATTGAGTGATGGTTTCTTTGAATTATTTTGGAAATTATATGGTTTGTTTTAAGATGGGTTTTGGATTAAGTATTATGTGATGTTTTCCTTTAATTTATTTTGGAAATCATGTGGTTGTTTTTAAGATGGGTTTTGGATCAAGCATCATGTGATGTTTTCTTTTAATTTATTTTGGAAATCATGTGGTTGTTTTTAAGATGGGTTTTGGATTTAGTATTATGTGATGGGTTTCCTTTGATTTATTTTGATAATCATGGGATTGTTGTAAGATGGGTTTTATGACTATGAGTTACATATATTACATGGTATATGGCATCTACATCTCATGCATGACATGGGAGGGATATGGTAGGGGAAGGATGAAATGAAATTGGAGTCCATGCTCCGTCGGGGCGACCGAGAAGCAACCATGGGGATAGTCTGATAGGTTATAACCGGAGACCATGCTACGTCGGGGCAACAGAGAATCAAACATGGGGATATCTTGATGTGATTCATCCATCAAGGGGGTACCATAAGGTACAACCGGAATTCATACTCCGTCGGGACGACCGAGAAATAAGCATGGGATCACCTTGACGAGGCCTTGCCGTCAAGGGGGATACAGTGTGATTGGTTATATCTTGACGAGGTTTTTTCGTCAGGGGGATATGGCATCATGATAGTAAGGATGATGGGTGGGATACATGACATAAGACACCCATGGCATGGCATTCACTTTCTAGTTTTCATAATATGATTATCTGTATGCTTGTTCTCACTAATCCATGTGTTAGCCCTACTCGGAGTCCTACTGGGCACGTTGTCTAATGCCCTACTTCTACCCTAGCTGCTGACACAGGAGACGGCGGAGTAGAAGGACGAGATGGGAGCCAAGCTTAGGAGCTTGGGGAGACAGACTATTTAGTTTATTCAAGTCTAATTTGGAAATGTATTTGATAGCTTAGCTCGTCGGAATGTAATATTTTAGATTAATTGCTTTGTTTTGGATTTTATATTGGATATTATGTTGTTGAGGTATTTTGGTAATTAAGTGAATGTATCTTTCCTGCTATCTCAAATTTGTAGGACAGTCTTTATTGTAATTTCGTACGTAGTTTAATATTCCGCGAGCTACTTCTACGTGTGAATCATTCTCCATGGACTTCGTTCCACGCACATGTAGGGTTGGCCAGTTAAGGGCCGGGCTTTAGAAGCTCGGACTTAAGTCGCGTCGTGACGTCCGCGCCCTTTACCACTATTCATAAAAAAAAAATAGACTCGGATTTCGGTGAAAAGGGGCGGGCGTTACAGAAAGAACACTGTGAAACAACTCAATGATGAGAGTCTTTCCACAGGAAATGAGGATTACTGTGGATTACCTTATCGTGTGAGTCCCAATGAAAGAACATTGTGAAACAACTCAATGATGAGAGTCTTTCCACAGGAAATGAGGATTACTGTGGATTACCTTATCGTGTGAGTCCCAATGAAAGAACACTGTGAAACAACTCAATGATGAGAGTCTTTCCACAGGAAATGAGGATTACTGTGGATTATCTTATTGTGAGAGTCCCAATGAAAGAACACTGTGAAATAACTTGATGGCTATGTATACTGGTAATGCGTGGGACTCATTACATATGCACTTACATACATAGCATTATTTTCAGATGTTTTATTGATAATCAAGTACTATAATATATATGCATGTTTTTATATACTAACCATGTTTCTATCCTTAGAGGATAATGTAGGAACAAGGAAGGGGAAAGAGAATGTCGATGACGAGGAGGGGAGCCAAGCTTAAGAGCTTGATGTTGGAATGATTTTTATAATTTACTGTTATTTGGATTTCGTTTATGGACATGTAATAAGTTGATACCTTTGCTATGATTTGTTTATGATATTGACAATGAATGGTTGGATTAAGTTATTTTAATAATTGAGACTTGTACTTGCTATCTATTTAGTTTATTTCCGAAATTGGTCTAGTTTTATTCCGCATGACTTGATTTGTTCCATGTTTGGATTGTTATCATGGGTTTAGTCCATGCATACATGGGTGGCCAGTTAAGGGTCGGACTTTGGAAGTCCGAACTTAGCTCGCGTCGTGACGCCGCCCGCTCTCTTCCGGTGTTATTATAAAAAAAAAAAAATTAGACTCTGATTCTCGGAAAGGGCGGAGCGTTATAGTTGGTATCAGAGCGAAACGGGAAGTTGAATCATCGAAGTAAGATTAAGACGGTTTCATGTCTCACTTACAGATAAGAATCCCAACTGACCGACTCTTCGGAGTCTGCTGACTGGGGGCCGGATTAATTTACTTCGATAGACTCAGACTGAACAATCAATCTGAGTACAACAATGAAAGCTTGCAAAGTAAAGTACAGTCATCATAAGTGGATACATCAAACATAACAAAGTAGGATACACTTCCCTAATATCCCCAAATTGAGAAGTAATACTTGTTACTTAGGGAGGTTTTTCCCGAGAACAGGAGAACATCAAGATTTCCCCAAATTGAGAAATGATACATGATACTTACGAAGTTTCCCCAAAATACAAAGAAATACAAAGAGTGCTGATTTGGCAATTTTCCCAAATTATGAAGAACACAAAACTTTACTTAGAAGCTAAGTCAACTGATGTTTCCATGACTTAGGAAAAATGTCTCCAAAGGAATAAGAACATAACGGAGAGGGTCGGAATGGTACAAACATTCCTGAAGTACCTCCGGAATTACGGAACCTAGTACAGGCAGTGGTCACTTCCGTTGTACAACAACTCGTGAGCAGAAATGGAGACACACACCCTAACAAAACACAGGACCAAAAAGATCGAGGTGGGGGAAATACTTTTTTGCCTCGCAAAAGACTCAGACCCTACTTATGGAGATCTTCAGCCATTACTGGTTCCACTAGAAGTACCTGTTTCCAATGTGATCAGCCGGGTCATTTCAAAAGAGTGTGTCCACAGAATGGTGAATCTCCCTATTCCTGTTACCGATGTGGTCAGAAGGCCATTTCAAAAGAGAGTGTCCACATAACAAAAGATCTCCTCACTTCAGGGGTTCTCTCCGTCGTTCGGCTCGACTAACTCAGTTACAAGAATCTGGACGAATGAATACTTCGATTTCTCCTCCAGAGAGGGTGGATCATTTGGTAATTCAAGGTATGACAGTAATTTGTAGTTCATATGCTTATGCATTGTTTGATTTACTGCCTTCGTATCTGTTACTAGCATCGTAGTACAACAAATGCCCACTACACTTACTATAGTGTTCCTTATTGATAAACGATGACGACTATTGGTGGATATGTAGATTCAACAACAGATATAGTAGTTCCATGGTAAAGGTGACGAAGTCACTTGAATATGTTGAGATGTGGTATGGGTGCGTCCCTCACATGGTATTGATGAGATAAGAATATAGACTTCATGAGTATGGCTTAGAGTAGCTATGAGACTGTGGGAACCTTGATACGAAATGCAGAGACTCGGTCCCGTAGGGCTACCGTTGAGGAGTGGGTCCCTCACATACTATGCGCTGGAGGGCGCTCTCACGGCTATTTTGCACACTAGATGTGCGAGAATGCGCAGAGCTAGGTACTATTTTACCACGTGGGGGTGGTACTAGTCTCATCAGACGAGGATCGACCGCCTTAGTGCTTGACTGAATCACCTATGAGGTGAAGGGATGCAGGGCTAGGTAGACCGGATCACGTTGGACGTGGGTCTTTTGCTTGGTAAGTCATGGGCCCTAAGTCTTGCTAAGGGGTCGAGGTATATTTGTGATTTTATATATGGTTGCCACAGTCATATAGTGACTCATTCAAGTGTTGTTTCTACGGATATTAACTGTGGATAGATGATGTTCATGGACAGAGTGATACCAAGGATGGATTGTTACCATGAATGGATTATACCCATAGGTGGGTTATATTCATGGATGATTATTAAACAGGGATAGATGATATTTACTGAAAGATTGATACCAGGGATGGATGTATTTAACCATGGGTGATTATTCCCATGGTGGTTTGGATTGATGCCGGGTATTGGTATCGTGGAAGTTGGAACAAAAGGTGTTAGTCACATAGTGACATATGTCCAAATGAAGATCTGCAAAATTTTGGTGACGTATTTAACGGAAAAGATAAAAGTCTAGTGAAACTTGAATGGGAAGCTATGGGCAACTGTCGAGTTAGACTGATCACCTGACTCTGTAGTTAGCCGATGGAATTCCAGGAGAGTACAACTAGAAACCTAGTTAAAATGGAATCAGAAAAAGCTTTGAGCACAGCCTCGCATTGACAGACTACCTCACACAGAGAGTACATGAAAGAACATATTGAGCAGGTACGTATGGAAAATATTATGAGAGCAGGTAAAGTGAAACAGAGTAGATTGATCTACGTGAGATTACAAATGGCTCACGAGAAAAATATATAACATGAGACAGAACAAAAGGTGATACGTAACCGAGCGATTCAAATTGTCAAAGTGGTGTGGACCGACATGGTAATGAAGAAGCCACTTGGGAACTTGAAATCGGAGATGAGAATGGCTCACTCTGAGCTATTTATATACATCACTTGAAAACCCTACTTCGCTCGATTTTCGGGACGAAAATTTTAAAAAGGCGGTTATATTGTAACACCCCATTTTCTCAATGAAATGGATAATTACGAAAATGCCCCTGGATTGGTGAATTTAATAATTATGATCTTAAATGAGAAAATAGTGGGGCCCATTGCTCAAACTAAGGTCCTAAGAACATAATATAAGGGTTAAATTAAAATGAATGGATAATGTACATCAATTGGGTCAAAATGGTTAATTGGGTCAAAGGACCCAATTGGGACCCAATGGGTCATAATGGACTTATTAGACCATTGCGTGAGCCCAAATTTAATGGGGTTAAGCTGAATTGATTGCGAATTAAGTGGAGCATAAATGGGTAGGCTTGATGTACATGTGAAAACCAAATACAAATGGCTAAAACAACCCATAAATGGGTCATGGTGTCAAAACGGGTCAACAAGCTAAATGGGGACCCAATGAGTCGGATTGACAGTGTTGACCAGGGCTAACCGTGTGGACCCTTGAGTGAGCTCAATTGTGAGTTAAATCAGGTTGAGTTGGATTGGAATGAGTTGCATTTAAATTAAATGTTGGGTTGACTCAAGAGTAATAAATGAATGGCAATTAATGGTGAGTTAAGCCATTGAGTTAGGTAAGTCAAAATGGAAATCAAAGGGGCTGTAAATTCAGTGAGTTAAATGGAATATGAAGAGTTACTTGGTCTCAAACAAACCAAAACAAGTCCCACACGTTGGGGACTTGTAATGGTAGTTTCCATGCATAATGATAAATGGAATTGAATGAGAATGAGACAAAAATCTCATGGGAATATGGAGGGGTTTCCATCTCATATGGAAACCCATGCCTCCAACGTTGGGATTCCAATGGGTGCATTGGTTGGCAGCAAGTGTCTCATTGGTATGAGCAAGATTTTATGAGGGAAATGAGTGGATTAAGTGGCTGATTTAACAAAAGGAAGACACACCCCATTTGGCCAAATTTCATTCCAAGAAAAGCCTTAGAATTCCATCTTCTTTCTCTCCCTCAAGAACACCTCTCTTGGTCGAACCAGCAGTGGTGTTTTTCACCATAGATCAAGAACTAATTTAGCTAGAAGGTAAGGAAGAAAGAAGGAAACAAGAGTGAAGAAGGCAAAGAGCAAAGGCAAGAAGAAAAGCTTGGAATTTGGTAAGTATTTCCATGGATTTTTTATTAATAAAATGGGATAATGAAACATGATTGGGCCATGGGTTGGCCGAATCTATTAAGGGTTAGACCTTTGTTGGTGTTTCATAAAAGTGATGAAAAATGTATCATTGGGTTCGGCCAATTTGAATGACCGAACCCAATGAAAAGAATTGGTTAATTTTGATGGTCTTTGTAACATGAAACCATGCAAGTGTTGGACTATTTTAGATGTTTAAGATGCATGTTTTGAAAAGGTCTAAATCATGATTTTTGAGTGTCATGTTTTGGGCCTTGGAATGGCCGAATACATCAAGGAATTTAACCTTGGATAAGGTTGCTTAAAAAGGTAAAAAAAATGTATCGTTGGGTTAGGCCATCATGGTTGGCCGAACCCCATGAAAAGAGTGGATTAGGTTTATCGTTTTGAAGTCTACAAACTATACCTATGGTGGAGGTATTTACATGTTTTAATTGGGTCATGTTATGGTTGAATCCTATTGTCTTATGACTTAGATATAGTGGATAAACTATGTGGAATTATTGGAAGAATTGCATCAACAGAACCATATGGTTCGGCCATGTGAATGGCCAAACCCCATGGGTCATCTTATGGGATGTTATGTGATTTAAAATGGAGATATGGTTACTGTTTTGGGTCAGCCATTGGATGGCTGAACCATGTAGTTATCATGGTTAAAATGGTAGAGCCTAAGTTAAGTACATAGGATGGAATTATTGAACCAAGGGAACCATTGGGTTCGGCCATGTGTATGGCCGAACCCCATGGACCATTTTATATGGACTGTTTTGTTGCATCAAATGGTTTCAAATTTAAAGATCATGGAACAATATGAAATGTAAAAAGAGTTTCAAGTGAACATTTGGACAAGTCATGGGTCGGCCATATCATGGCTGAACTATGGGATACTATGGCTAAGTTAGGACATGAAGGTTTAAATGGGAAAGCCATAGGGTTCAACCCCATGACCATGACTATGGGTTTTATGAATTCATTTCATGGAAATAATCGGTGGTTTTTAAAGTTAAAAGCATGATATAACTAAGTATTGGTAGCAATGGCAGTTTTGTGAATAAGAGTAACAATCAAGAGATGAAATGAGGGACTAAACTTAGATGAATGGAGATTAGGTTAATTAAATGGCTGAATTCTAATATTGTTATGTCATGGTTAATGAGACATAAACGGACCCATTTTGTGAACCAATTGATGGACTAAGATTAAGGTATATGCATATGGATTAATTGATGGGGATTAGATTAAATAAAGGGTTGTTTTTAATAATTTTATGTCATGGTTGATGGGCCATAAATGGATCCAAGATTATGGATCAACTATGGGCCTAATAATGAAGAAATGACATGAGAGCCTAACCATGGAGGAGTAGTGGCAAAACCGTAAATAATGGCCAAGTTTAAGAACCCATGGAAGATGATCATGGACTTAAGGGCTTAAAGTAATAAACTTATGTATGGTTAAATAAAGCCTAGGGTGGCTAGTTTTTAGACTCATGTAAGTAAAGGTAATTAATGGATTAAATGGGACCCGCAAACCTGTTAGTGAGGTTCGGCCATGGTGTATGGCCGAACCCCACTAAAGTGTGATTAATGGACCTAAATGGTTAAAATGTGGACTAATTTGGTAATGTATAATAAGGTATCGGGACATCGCAATCGGTGCGCGATCGGCGACCGGATTCGTAAATCGAAACGAAAAAGGACGCTAGTCGGTATTCGGTAGGATTCCTACATTTTTGTAAGCCATGGATTGTGTGATGGTTTCTTTGATTTATTTTGGAAATTATATGGTTTGTTTTATGATGGATTTTAACATTATGACTTATGTATATTATATGGCATAATACAAGACTATGAATCATATGCTAAGTTATGAATTTTATATTAAGGCTATTGAATTATATATATATCACTTAGCATAACGCATCTACATCTCATGCATGGCATGAGCGGGAAAATAAAGGAACCGGAGTCCATGCTCAGCTGGGGCGACCGAGAAGCAAACATGGGGATAACCTGATGTACTATAACTGGAGTCCATACTCCGTCGGGGCAACCGAAAAACAGTCATGGGGATATTTTGATATGTTAAGATATAACCGGAGTCCATGCTCCGTCGGGGAGACCGAAAAGTAGACATGGGGATATTTTGATATGTTGAGATATAACCGGAGTCCATGCTCCGTCGGGGCGACAGAGAAGCAAACATGGGGATATCATGATGGGATGGATGATGGGTGGGATTCATAACACAGACACCCATGGCATGGTATTCATTTTATGGTTTTTCGTTATATTATTATCTATATGCTTGTTATCACTAATCCATGTGTTAGCCCTACTCGGAGTCCTACTGGGCTCGTTGTCTAACGGCCTACCTCTACCTGAGCTGATGACGCAAGAGATGGCGCAACGAAAAGGGTGTGACGGGAGCCAAGCTAAGGAGCTTGGGGAGGCGGCTACTTAATTTATTTAAATTTGTTTTCGAAGTGTATTGAGTAGCCTAACTTGTCGGAAATGTAATATTTTAGATTACTTGCTATGTTTTGGTTTTTATTTTTTGGACATTGTGATGTTGAGGTATTTTGGTAATTAAATGAATGTTATCTTCCCTGCTATCTAAATTGTTAGGTTAGTCTCTATTTTAACTCTGCACTTAGTTTAAAATTCCTCGAGTTTACTTCTACGTGTGAACCATTCCCCGTGGACTTCGTTCCACGCACGCGTAGGGTTGGCCAGTTAAGGGCCGGGCTTTAGAAGCTCAGACTTAACTCGCGTCGTGACGTCCGCGCCTTTTGTCACTTTTTATTTTAAAAAAAAATTAGACTCTGATTTTCGGTGAAAAGGGGCGGGCGTTACACGGATGACGCTAAAGAAAGAACAAACAGTGAAGTGAATCTTCAGTAGGTTTCCTACCTACTTGTAACCACTGTTATATTGGTTTTATCATGATTTTTATAAGTTATGTTGTTATTGATATTATGTTTCAAATTAGTTTTGAATGATGAGTTATGTATTTACAAATGACAGACATATACATTGACATCTCATGCATGGCATGGGGTGATGATTATGGATTACCTTGACTTGAGAATCCCAATGAAAGAACACTGTGAAACAACTCAATGATGAGAGTCTTTCCACATGAAATGAGGATTACTGTGGATTTCCTTATCATGTGAGTCCAAATGAAAGAACACTGTGAAACAACTCAATGATGAGAGTCTTTCCACAGGAAATGAGGATTACTGTGGATTATCTTATCGTGCGAGTCCCAATGAAAGAACACTGTGAAACAACTCAATGATGAGAGTCTTTCTACAGGAAATGAGGATTACTGTAGATTATCTTATCGTGAGAGTCCCAATGAAAGAACACGGTGAAATAACTTGATGGCTATGTATACTGGTAATGCATGGGACTCATTACATATGCACTTACATACATAGCATTGTTTTCAGATGTCTTATTGATAATCAAGTACTATGATATATATGCATGTTTTTATATACTAACCATGTGGCAGCCCTGATCGGGAACCTACTGGGCGCGTTGGTCTAACGTCCTAATTTTATCCTTAGAGAATAATGCAGGAACAAGGAAGGGGAAAGAGAAGGTCGATGACCAGGAGGGGAGCCAAGCTTAAGAGCTTGATGTTAGAATGATTTTTATAAGTTACTGTTATTTGGATTTCGTTTATGGACATGTAATAAGTTGATACCTTTGCTATGATTTGTTTATGATATTGACAATGGATGGTTGGATTAAGTTATTTTAATAATTGAGACTCGTACTTGCTATCTATTCAGTTGCAATTGGTCTAGTTTTATTCCGCATGACTTGATTTGTTCCATGTGTGGATTGTTATCATGGGTTTAGTCCATGCATACATGGGTGGCCAGTTAAGGGTCGGACTTTGGAAGTCCGAACTTAGCTCGCGTCGTGACGCTGCCCGCTCTCTTCCGGTGTTATTATAAAAAAAAAAAATTAGACTCTGATTCTCGGAAAGGGCGGGACGTTATAGGGGTACACTCCGTCGGGGCGTCCGAAAAACCTATGTGGGGCAACTTGATGATGAGAATCTCATCAAGAGATAACCGGAGGGGTCACACTCCGTCGGGGTGTCCGAAAGACCTATGTGTGGGTATCTTGATGATGAGAATCCCATCAAGAGTATATATTTGGTTGTGATGGGTGGGACTCATTGCATACATGGCATGGCATGATTTTACAAGGTTTTGATGTTATGTTATTTATATGCATGTCTTATACTAACCATGTGTTACCCATACTTAAAATTCCTACTGGACGCGTTGTTCTAACGTACTACTTCTACCCTAGTGAATGAAACAGGAAATGAAGGAAATGATGATCTTGAACGAAGCAAAGCATAAGGACTTTGGAATGTTTTTATTGTTATTTTATTAAGTTGCTCAAGGATATGTAATTTGAGTAGTTAGACTTCGGCATGTAATAATTAGATATTTAATATGGTTTGTGAATGGTTTGGTATGGATATTTATTTTAAGATAATTTGGTTAAAGGACTAAGTACTTTGCTATCTAAAATGGAGTAGTCTTAGGTTCTATTATAATCTACAATCAGTTTATGTTATTTTCAGCAATTATAAACTTAATACATGTGAACCATCTCAGTGAACCTAGTTCACGCACATGTATGGTTGGCTTGTTAAAGGTCGGGCTTTAGAAGCTCAGACTTAACTCTCGTCATGACGTCCCGCTCTCTTTCACTTTTAAAAAAAAAATAGACCCTGATTTTTGGAAAGTAAGTGAAAAAGGGCGGGGCGTTACATTTGGTATCAGAGCGAAACGGGAAGATTGAATCTTTCGAAGTAAGATTAAGACGGTTTCATGTCTCACTGACAGACAAGAATCCCAACTGACCGACTTTTCGGATTCTGCTGCACGGGGGCTGGATTAATTTACTTCGTTAGACTCAGACTGAACATTCAATCTGAGAACAACAATGAAAGATAGTAAAGGAAGTACAGTCAAAATAATTGGATTTATCAAACATAGCAAAATAGGATATATTTCCCCGATATCCCCAAATTGAGAAACAAACATTTGATACATAGGAAGTTTCCACAACAACAAAGAAATACAAAGGATGCTTATTTGGCAATTTCACAAAGGACAAGAAACGCAAGATGTTTATTTGGCAATCTCCCCAAACAAGAGACACTATGTGATGCATAGGAAACTCCCCAAAACAAGAAATACAAGATGATGATTAGGGAAATTCCCCAAAACAAAGATTAGTTTGATTAGAATTGTTGTTGTCATTGATATGTTTCTGCTGTCGTGATACAGATATGTCACGCAACATTGAGTATACAGAGTTGTGGGACAAAGGAACTCCTAGATGTCCTATCGATCTGACTTCTTCTTCCAACAACTCCAACAGGCCAGACCGCGTTGTGGAAGTTAATGGAGACGTCCAGGTAAGATTTCCCGAGGATGTCGAAGTGTATCTAGCCCCTTTTCTAGAAGAGTATATGGGAGATATCCCAATGATAGGAGAATCAGTAGGGGAGATAGCGCCCGGGTATATATGCGAGTTGTGCAATCAGGAGGGGCACAACTGTACTTTCTGCCTCTACCCCCTTGAGGTAATTTGCCCTGTTTGTGGACTTCACGGGCACGGGAAGGAGAGGACTAATTGTCCTTACATTGGGGGACCGGGAATAATACCCTGTCTAACTTGTGGAGTGTTGGGGGACACGTCGACGACATGCCCTGACAGCTTCTTCGATTTTTATGATGATGCAGGGTATTCTACGGAAGATTAGGCTAAGAAAGGGTATGAAAATGTCGGGGAAAAGGGAAAGATTTTGTAAGATTAAGACGGTTTCATGTCTCACTGACAAATAAGAATCCCAACTGACCGACTCTTCGGAGTCCGCTGACTGGAGGCCGGATTAAATTACTTCGATTGACTCAGACTGAACAATCAATCTGAGAAAGACAATGAAAGATAGCAAAGTAAAGTACAGTCATCACAACTGGACATATCAAACATAGCAAAGTAGGATGCACTCCCCTGATATCCCCACACTGAGAAACAAACAACAGGAATTTAGAGATTTCCCCAGAAACAAAAGAAACAAAGTATGAAGATTTGGCAATTTCCCCAAACACAATGCATGTTATGATACATAAGAAATTCCTCTAAACCAACTTTGGTTTTATTAGAACTGCTGTTGATTATTGATGAGTTCTATGTTCTGATACAGATTTGTCAAGTAACGTGGAGTATACGGAGTTATGGGATAAGGGAACCCCTAGCAATCCCATACATCTAGTGTCCTCTTCCAACAACTCCGACGTGGGAGTTATCATGGACAATCAAGAGGGATTACCCGAGGAGGTGGAAGTGGATCTAACACCTCTTCTAGAAGAGCTTATGGAAGATTATCCAGCGATAAGAGAGGTGGTAGGGGAGATAGATCCCGACTATATGTGCGAGTTGTGCAACCAGGAAGGGCACAGCTGCACATACTGCCCTCACCCTCTTGAGGTTGTTTGCCTGGCTTATGGACTTCATGGGCACGGAGAGGCAATGACTAATTGTCCTTATATTGGAGGACAGGGGTTAATACCCTGCTTGACATGTGGAGTACTCAGACACATGTCGATGACATGCCTTAATAGTTTCTATATGTTTGAGGATGATGTAGGATGTTCTACGGAAGATTAGGCTAAGAAGTAGTAAGAAGGTCATTTTAAATAGGGTCATTTTGTAAGGGTGGTGGGTGCATTTTGTTATTTGACGGGTTTGTTTAAACACTACCAACCCTTATACTATGTTGAAATTTGGATTATATATATAAATAAAGTATGCAAATTTATGAATTATGAGGATTTTTGTCATGGAGTCGTATGGTACGAAAAAACTAAGTCCATAATGTTTTCATGACTTAGGAAAGAAAAATGGCTCCAACGAGAAAGACCCAATCGAATCAGAAAGGAAAGGAGAAAATATTACAAATTGGCTTTGGCGAAACGGCTCCAAAAAGAAAGACTCGACAAGACGATAAAGGGAAGGAGAAAGTGGTACATGAGAAGGAGCCATCAGTACATGAGAAGGAGCCATCAGTACATGACAAGGAGAAATCTGTACATGGTAAAGAAAAACCGTACAATGAGGAAGAATCACATCACTCTCGGTGAGAAGAGGAGGATAGTGACCCTTCATATCAGAGGGAGGAAGAGGGGAACAATGGTGTACATATACCACATGTGCCCCCTGAACTACAGGGCTTAGTTCAAGCGGTGGTGACTTCTGTACTCCAACAACATATGAATGGAAGTGAAAGTTCTAAGGACTTCAATGACCGGAGTATGGTTCGAGAATTTCAGCAACAGCGCCCTCCCTACTTCAAAGGGAAGGAAGAGACTGTCGGAGCCGAGCATTGGTTGAAGAAGATCACTCAGATCTTAACTCTACTCAAGATCTCAAGTCATGCCGATAGGATTTTACTGGCTACATCACAACTAATTGAAGATGCCGGTAAATGGTGGGAGGTAATGGAGAAACTACAGGCACTCGTACTGGTAAGGGAGAGGACGGCTATGACCTGGGATGAGTTTTCGGCGACCCTTTTGGAACACTACTTTCCGGAGGAGGAGAAAGAGCGTCAAACTCAAGCCTTTCTGTCCTTGGTACAGGGCTCTATGACGGTGGCAGAGTATCACCGGGAATTTCTCAGTCTATCCATCTATGCATTTTATATGGTGGACACAGAGCATCGCAGGGCAAGGAAGTTTGAGAGGGGTCTAAGGCCAAACATCAGGTCCAAAGTGACCATATTCAAGTGCACCACACTGGCTGAGGTGGTCAGCAAGGCCACAATAGCGGAGCAAGAGTTGAATGAGATGGTGCGGTTTGACAACCGCCGAGCTCCAAGTGGGAGGGGTGGGTTCCAGCCCAACAAGAGGTTCCGAACGAACTTCAGCAGACCCTCACCATCTACAGGGTCCACAGGGGGCTTTCGTCCCAACCAGCCCTCCCAACTCAACAAGCTCTCATATTCCAGAGGATCTTTCCGTCCACCAGCTAGGCTAGTGAACTCCCGGGGAGGCAGGACTTATAATCAGGAGGGAAGGGCGCCTAACCCTACTGGATCTGGACGATTGTATACTCTAGTACCTCCAACGGATGAGGATCATTCAGTAATTCAAGGTATGACGGTAGTTAGTAGTTCCTATGCCTATGCTCCTTTTTAGTTGCATCATTTATAACTGTTACCGGTACCTTAGTTCAAAAATTGTCTACAACACGCACCATTGTATTCCCTGTCTAAGATAAGTCATTAGGACTTATATGCACGACAGTAAATACTGAACTCGCTGGACTCAGACTTGAGTTCAATTATCTGGTACTCGACATGACTGAGTACGGCTATTTTGAACACTTGATGTGCGGGGATGCGCAGAGCTAGTGCTATTTTACCCCGTGGGGGTGGTGCTAGCTTCGTCAAATGTGGATCGACCTCCCTAGAATTTGACTGAATCACCTTTGGGGTGAAGGGATGCAGGGCGGGGTATACTGGATCACGTTAGACGTGGGTCTTCCGCTTAGTAAGTCATGGGCTCTAATGTTTTGTTAGGGGTCGGGGTATATTTGTGAGTTGATATGGTTGCCACAGTCGGGTAGTGACTCATTTGAGTGTTGTTTCCATGGATAAAATATCTCATGGTAGAGGATGTGACCTGGATTAATTATGCCAAAGGATGGATTAGTTATACCCATGAATGGATTATACCCATAGGAGGGTTATATTCATGGATGATTAATAACCATGGATAATGGTTCCCATGGTAGTTTGGATTGATGCCGGGTATCGGTAAAAGGTGTTAAGTCACATAGTGATTTATGTGCATGTGAAGATGTGCAAAATTTTGGAGATGAATTTAATGGAGGAAAAGATAAGAAGCTAGTGAAATTCGAATGGGAAGCTATGGGCGACTGCCGAGTTAGTCTAGCTAGCTGACTTTGTAGTTAGCCGATGGAATTCCAGGAGGGTGAAACTAGAAACCTGGTTAAAGTAGAATCAGTGAAACTTTGGAACCCTACTACGTTCGATTTTCGAGACGAAAATTTTAAAAAGAGGATTGTATTGTAATATTCTCAATTTTCAATATAGCAATTTTTACGAAAATTGCTACTGAAATGGTGAATAAGAAGGATATAACCTTAGATGAGTAAATTGTGGGGTTCATTATTCAATTTAGACCCAACGTACATGTTATGTGGATTAAATTAAGTTAAATGGGTAAGATACATTTATTTGGGTCAAAGATGTTAATTGGGTCAAAGGACCCAAATGGGATCCAATGGGTCGAGGTGGATATAATTAATCAATTGGTGAGATCAAACCTTAATTGGGTTAAGTTAAATTTAATGATAGAGTTGGGATGGAGTTGAATTTATTGGTTGAGTTAGATTAAATGTTTGAGTAGGGATTAAATGTAGAGTTGCATTAAAAGGTTGAGTTGGGTAAAGTGTTGAGTTAAATTAAGTGTGAATGGAGTGTTTGTAATTTCAAGTTTTAAAACAATAAAAAACGTTGGCTTCATGATTATCCCATGCATGTAACTCCTAAGATAGAGATGAATGATAATGGCATTGCATGGGAGTTACATAGGTGAGAAAGGTATTTCAAATTCAAGTGTGAAACACGTTGGAGTTGCATGGGATTGTTATTCCATGCATGTAACTTCTACAAAAGAGATGAATGGGGTGGCCTTTTGGGAGTTACAAATAGGAGAAGTTATGTTTTAAATTCAAACATTTCCACACGTTGGAGGGCAGCTAGAGGGGGGTGGGGGAGTTTCATCTCAAAGATGAAACCCCCGCACATAGTATTTAATGAGAAACAAATGGGAGATGAGCAGCCACATGGTCTTAACCCAGGATTGAACATCCACAACGTTGGAGTACATGGGAGTGTTATTGTATGCATGTAACTCCAAAGATGGAGGATAAATGGAAGGTGCTGTTTTATGAAGTTACAAAAAGGGGTTTTGACTTTTCAAAATCAAATACTAGACTACACATTGGAGGAGGGGGAAAGGTTTTATCTCAAGATGAAACCCCCATGTAAGATGATATTGGAAGGAGCTAAGGAGGGGGTTACACAAATTCAATCAGCAAGGGACGTTGGGAACATGAAAAAGGTTTCATTTCAAGATGAAACCCCCAAATAACATACGGATTTTGGGTTAAGGCAATGGGAGTTACACAATGTTAACTTTAGGCTGAATTTGATTAGCCAAAAGGACTTTATTTTCTATCACTATCTCTTCCTCTCTTGGGCGTCCTCCATCTTTCAAAACCAAGAACAACAGCTGGTTGCTTATTTTCAATCAGTCCTTGGTTGATTCCTTTCACCAAGACAAAAGATACAAAGGAGTTTGGCATCAAGGATTATCACACTCATCCAAGGCCAAAGTTCTCTCTCTCTCTCTCTCTCATTTTCTCTCTCAAATTCATATCACTTGGCTGAAGTATTCCAAGGAGGTTGCAGCAAAGTTAATCTCAGTTTAGAGAACAAGAAGGAAGGAGGAAGGCTAAGGATCTAAAAGGAGTCCAAAAGACCGAAGGAGTCGCGGTAGTGGTAAGTGCACTTTGAACCCTTGTAACTAAGTGGTTAAGGAAATGTGATCCGACCATTGTATTGCCAGATCCATCAATGGTTTAGATCAAGTATTACGCTGGTTTTAAATAACAAAACATGGACCATAGGGTTTGGCCCCTTTGGATGGCCGAACCCCATGAAAAGATTTGGTGAAGTTTAGGGTTTTTAAGGGATAAATTCTATATTGTGTTTTGAAGGTGTAAAGGATTTTTATATGGAAATAAGGTCACTATTTTTGACCAGTTATTACATGGCTGAATCATGTGGTTATTATGCCAAGTGCTGATAAAAAACCATGGACAAATATTGGAGGGTTTTCATTAAGAGAACCATAGGGTTCGGCCATGTGTATGGCCGAATCCCATGGACTGTTTTGATGGATAGTTGGAGTAAGTTTATGATGGAAATTATGTAGTAATTATATGCTTTGATTTAAGAATTATACGTGTTTATCTTTGGACTTAGATTAGGTAAATAATCAGCCATCATGGATGATGGAAAGAGGGACAAAAACCAATTTGGTGAGGTTCGGCCATGTAGTATGGCCGTGTAATTGCCCCGAATTTGTAAATCAATATAAATGTGGATATTATTTATTTTAATGATGGAAATTGGGAGAATTGATGGAATAGATGGTAAATGGATCAAAGTTTGGACAAAAGCCCAAGTATGGCCCAATGGACCATGGATTGGATTTAATTTATCTTAATGGTCAATGATGGTCAAATTGGGCCCAGGGTGGTCAAATTGGGCCCAATAACCACTTGGGACCCAATGAATCAAGTTGGTGTAAGCCCTAGGGTAAATGAGTAAGATGAAAATGTAATTGGGCCATGGGCCCAATGGTGATCCAATTAGAATGAATGGAATGGGTTTAAATCACCTAGGTTAATTTGAAGTTGACAAAGGTGACATGGTCCAATGGGACCCACTTCCACCTCACCAAGTGAGGTGGCGTGTGGGCCAAGGATTGGTGGGGCCGACCCCCATGGTTGAATTGGTCAACCATGGGAGTATGTATGAAGGCAATTTAAGCAAGTGGGATTAAGTTCAAATGGGTATTAATTAACTTAACCTAATGATCCAATTGATTAGTTAATTAAGCTAGTTTAAAATGGTAGTCAAAGGGGTCAAAGGAGGGGAGATCAAAACAATCCTATCTTCAAACACCTTATCCATGAAAAATGTTGACTAGTGGTTGGGTCATAAAGCATGAGAAATATCTCATGTGGGGTGGTTGGGATAATTAATGTAAAGTGTAAATTAAGTAACCACATGGAGATAAGCCTTATCTTTTCTTTTCTCCCTCTCTTTTCATCCTCATTTCACTCTTTCCTCTCTTTCACTCTCTCATGGCCGTCCCACACTAGGAAGGAGAAGAGAAGAAGGAAATTAAGGAAAGGAAGCTAAGAAGAGAAGAAAAATTCAAAGTAAAGGCCCACCACTCCAAGATCAAAGGTTGGGATCTTATTTCTCACCATCTCTCTCTCTCTCTCTCTCTCTCTCTCTTCTCTCTCTCTCTCTCTCAAGCAAACCCTACCTTAGCCGACCCTAAGTTTGGAGGTTTTCACCATGGATCAAGCATCTTAACCGATCAAACAAGGAGAGGAAGAAGAAAGGAGGCCAAGGAGTCCGACGGGAGTGAAGAAAGTCGGAGGAGATGACGGATTGTAAGTATTTTCTAAAACAAGAGATTTGGATTTTCTTAGAGTTTAAGAGGCTATGAAATCCATTTTTTTGGATTTAGAGATGGCCAAACCATGGCCTTGGATCTAAAATCCATAAAATGGAAGGATGGAAAGATGGGCAAACCCTAAATGGGTAAATTAGGGTTAAGGAAAAAAAATAAAATAATAAGTGGATTAAGGATGATATGTAATTAAATAATTAAGCATGGAAGTGTGGTTTTTTTTAATGAATTGATGGACTATAGGGTTTGGCCATTTAGTATGGCCGAACCCCATGGTAAATGGTGGAGGATTTTAATTAGGGTTTTAAGGTTTAAAGCCATGAAGAATGATTATGATTTTTAGGGTTGTAAAATGATTAAATGTTGGAAAATTTAAAGGGGTTTAAATGAGGAAAAATCATGGAGTGTGTGAATGATGTTGTGGCCTCAAGAGGCATAGGAAAATGGTGGATCATGAACCATGGGTTCGGCCATGGTGTATGGCCGAACCCTATGGTGATCAAATGATGGATTTAATGGTTGTGAGTAATGGAAAAATAAATGGCAATGTTGGTGGTGTTGATGGACCCAAAAAGGGACCTAATGTTGTTAGTTGTAATGGGAATGTGGCTAAGTTTATAGGCTTGGATGTGATTAAGGATGATGGGTCCAAGTGTGTAAATGGGCCAAAGAAAAAATTGGATAAAGATATCATGGGTTCGGCCGTGGTGTATGGCCGAACCCATGACCCATTTGTGGGTAAACTTATGGATAAATTTTGATAGTATGTGTGTGAGAAATGAATGAGGATTAGAGTGTTTAAATGGCTGATTTTCGAGTGTTGTTATGTTATAGTTAATGAGACATTAGTAAACCCAATTGTAGATCATTTTTTGGCCTAAGATTAGTGTATATGTGTATGTTAAATTAATGGAGTTTAAGTAAGTTAAATGGCTAATTTTAATGGTCATAGGACATAATTAAATGGGTCATTAACGGAGCTAAGTTAGGGATCCAAGTCTATGATCGTTTATGGACTTAATCATGCATGGATGAATGAGTGATTAGCCATGGAAAAAAAAGGGGTAGTGGCAAAACCGTAATTACTGGCCAAAATGAAGAACTCCATGGGAGATGACCATGGACTTAGGGGTTCTAAGAAACAAATTTATGTATGGCTAAATAAAGCTTAGGGGGGTTGATTTTTAGACTTATGTGATTAAAGTGGTTGATAGATTAAATGGGACCCACAAAACCTAGTTAGTGAGGTTCGGCCATTGTATATGGCCGAACCCCGCTAAGGTGTGATTAATGGACTTGAAAGGTTAAAATATGGACTGATTATGTGTATGTAATAAGGTATTGGATATCGCGAGCGACGCGTGTCGGTAGCCAGATTATCAGACGAAAACAAAAAAGGACGCGAGTCGGTATTCGGTAGGATTCCTACCTTTTTGTAAGCCGTGGATTGTGTGATGGTTTCTTTGATTTATTTTGGGAATTTTATGGTTTATTCTATGATGAATTTTAAGATCATGGTTTATGTATCTTATATGGCATAATGCAAGATTATAAATTATATGCCAAGTTATGAATTCTATATTATGACTCTGGATTATATACATTACATAGCATAATGCATCTACATATCATGCATGGCATGGGCGGGAAAATAAAGGAACCGGAGTCCATGCTCCGTCGGGGCGATCGAGAACAGGCATGGGGATAGCCTAATAGGCTATAACCGGAGTCCATGCTCCGTCGGGGCGACCTAGAACAGGCATGGGGACACCTTGATGAGGCCTTGCCGTCAAGGGGGATATTTTATGATTGGATATATCTTGACGAGGTTTTTCCATCAAGGGGGATATGACATCATGATGGGTGGGATTCATAACACAGACACCCATGGCATGGCATTCAATGTATAGTTTCATTATATGATTGTCTACTAGTTTTCACTATATTATTATCGGTATACTTGTTATCACTAATCCATGTGCTAGCCCTACTCGGAGTCCTACTGGGTGTGTGGTCTAACGCCCTACTTCTACCCTAGCTGATGACGCAGAAAATACCGGAGCGGAAGGACGAGACGGAAGCCAAGCTTAGGAGCTAGGGGAGGCGGACTATTTACTTTATTTAAGTTTATTTTAGGAAATGTAATTGAGTAGCCTAGCTTGTTGGAAATGTAATATTCTAGACTTATTGCTATGTTTTGGATTTTATTGTAGACATATGATGTTATGGGATATTAGTAATTAAATGATGAAATCTTCCCTGCTATCTAGAAAAATTGGTAGATAGTATTTATTATCATTCCGCATTTAATGTATTATTCCTCGAGCTTAATTCTACGGGTGAACCATTCTCCGTGGACTCCGTTCCACGCACCCGTAGGGTTGGCCAGTTAAGGGCCGGGCTTTAGAAGCTCGGTCTTAACTCGCGTCGTGACGTCGGCGCCTTTTGTCACTTTTTATTTTTAAAAAAAAAAATGGACTCTGATTTCGGTGAAAAGGGTCGGGAGTTACAGGCCGAACCCCACTAATGCTGATTGATGGACTTAGTGGTTAACTTATATGGATGTATGAAGGATTTAAAAAGGACCAAATTAAGATGGTGAGGTTCGGCCATGTGGTATGGCCGAACCCCACTAAGACGGTTTTATTTTAGGCGATGGAAGTTAACAAAATTAGGCATTGGTTAGACCAATGGTAAAACTGTAAATACAAGATAAATTGTATATGTGAATGGATTGATCAAAAGACTTGAAAAGAAGGGTCCAAAATCAAATGGTAAGGTTCGTCCATGTTATATGGCCGAACCCTAGCAAAGTATGTTTGAGGTGTGAGGTGGTTTATTGGATAAATAAAAGAGAGACCAAAGTTTAAAGTGGGTGAGGTTCTGCCATGGGGTATGGCCAAACCCCACAAAGTGGACTTTTGGGACTTAAACTAAGTTGGAATCATATAGATAAATGTTGGATTTACTGTTATATAATTAGGGCCACTGGACTTGCTTGAACGGTGTATGAATTGTGAACGGGTGACGATTTAAAAGAACGGTCAGCCTAAGTGATCATTGTGTAGGTTTCCTACCTTTTTGAACCACACTCATATTTGATGTTTTATCGTAATTTTGATGATTTATGTGTTAAGTTATTATGTTTCAAAGTGGTTTTATATGTTAAGTTATGTTTACAAATGACATGAAATCATGTACATCTCATGCATGGCATGGGGTGGTAATTATGGGAACCGGAAGCCACACTCCGTCGGGGCTTCCGAAAGACCACTGTGGGGTACCTTGACGATGAGAATCCCGTCAAGAGGAAGCTATGTATATATGTGATGGGTGGGACTCATTACATGTGCATTTCATACATAGCATTGTTTTATGTGATTTTGATGAACATGTAATATTATATTATTTGCATGTTTTGTTACTAACCTTGTGGTAGCCCTAATCGGATGACCTACTGGGCGCGTTGATCTAACGCCCTATCTCTATCCTTAGTGGATGACGCAGGAAAGGGGAAGAACGAGGATCCTGAAGGAAACCAAGCCTAGAAGCTTGGGCTTTGAGTGGACTTTTAATGGATTGACTTATGGACTTTTATATGGACAATGTAATTTGATAATTAGTTGATGTCGGCATGTAATAATGTAGTTAACTAGTTACTATGGTTTGGTTTATTTTGGTTGGTTTGGAATGAATGGTAGTCTAAGGTTATTTTAGTAATTTTGGAGAATCTGACTATGTGCTTTGCTATCTATTGATGTAAAATGGAGTAGTCTTAGGATCTAATATAACCTCAGTTAGATTAAGACTAAGTATATTCCGCAAGTTTATTGTACCATGTGTCGATCGATTCTTATGGACTTAATCCATACGCACATGGGCTTGGCCAGTTAAGGGTCGGACTTTAGAAGTCCGAACTTAACTCGCATCGTGACACTCCGCCCCGATCAGTTGATTAATATTATAGTGGGTACATTTTGAAGGGTTTGTTCTAACCCTACCAAACTTGTATTGTGATGGAAGTTTGAATGACTTTTAATAGAGTATGCAAACTTAAGAGTTTATGAGGACTTTGGCATTGAGATGTATGTGACGAGGTCACTTGATTATATTGAAACGTGGTATGGGTGCATCCCTCACGTTATATTGATGGTTGAGATGTGGTATGGGTGCGTCCCTCACGTGATATTGATGAGATAAGTATATAGATTCCATGAGTATGGCCTAGAGTAGCCGTAAGACCGTGGGGACCTCGATATGAAATACAGAGACTTGGATCTGTAGGGTTGTCGTTGGGGAGTGGGTCCTCGCATGTTACGCGCTGGAGGTGTAACGTCCCGCCCTCTCCGATACAAATTTTCAGAGTCTATTTTTTTAAAAAAACTTAAACACTGGACAAGGGTGGAGGGACGTCACGACGTGAGTTAAGTTCAGACTACTCAAGTCTGAACCTTAACTGGCCACCCATGTGTACATGGACTAGACCATGATAAATAATCCACACATGGAACTAAACAATAACTTGCGGAATAAACTAGACTAACTGCGGAAATAGAATGAATAGATAGCAAGTAACAGTCTCAAATATTAATTAACTGAAAATAACCATCCATAGTTAATAACCTAATCAAACCATAACAAAGTATTAACTTATTACATGTCCATCAAATATAACTCAAAAGACAATAAATAAGAAGTCATGTTCATCAATCAAGCACTTAGGCTTGGCTCCCCTCCCGGTCATCGACCTTCTCTTTCCCTTACCTTGTTCCTGTATTATCCTCGAAGGATAGAATTAGGGCGTTAGATCAACGTGCCCAGTAGGTTCCCGATCAGGGCTACCACATGGTTAGCATATAAAACATGCATATGTATCATAGTACATGATTATCAAAAACATATAAAACCATGCTATGTATGTATGCAAATGTAATGAGCCCCACCCCATCACACATATATAGCCATCACTTGACGGGACTCTCACCGTCAAGGTAGATCACAATACACTTTCATTTGGGACTCACACGATAAGGTAATCCACAGTAATCCTCGTTACCTGTGGAAAGACACTTCATCATTGAGTTGTTCCATATCACATATTAGTCCTCCTGGCGGGACTCTCATCGCCTAAGGAGACCAATGTGACTCTTATCATCATGTTACTCCTCCTGGCGGGACTCTCATCGCCTAAGGAGACCAATGTGACTCTTATCATCATGTTACTCCTCCTGGCGGGACTCTCATTGCCTAAGGAGGACGGTAACTCATAATTGCAACACAGCTATCCTCAATCATCATCCCATGTCCATGCATGAGATGCCAATGTATTGTATGTCATTTGTAAATACATAACTCATCATTCAAAATATGATAAATAATAGTATGACAATATCTCATAAAACCATCATGAAAACAAGTGTAAATGTGGTTACAAGTAGGTAGGAAACCTACTGAAGATTTTTTTCAGTGTTCGATCTTTCTTAATCGTCAGCCGTTCACGACTCGTACGCCGTTCTCGCAAGTCTCGATACCTTATTTTTATAGCAGCAAATTAAACATTCATTATGTAATTCCAACTTGGTCTAAGTCCCAAAAATGCACTATGTGGGGTTCGGCCATACCCATGGCCGAACCTCACCTTTTTATCCTTTGATCTCTCATTCTTTTAATCCCTATTAAGCATCAATTTCTACAAAATACACCTTGGTAGGGTTCGGCCATACAGCATGGCCGAACCATACCCCTTTGTTTTGGGTCCATACAACCATACCTATGATCATTCTACCTTTGATCATTTCTCCCATAACTACCATTATGCCATTGAGACCAACCTTTTCCTTAAACATCCTTGACTATTTCCAAACCACCTTAGTGGGGTTCGGCCATACCCATGGCCGAACCTCACATCTTTATTTGCTCCTTTAAATCACATAATTAACTACACATTAAGGCCATCAATGACCCTTAAACAGCCCATGGGGTTCGGCCATGCACATGGCCGAACCCAATGGTTCTCTTGATTTAATTGGTCCATCATCTATCCATGATTTGAATCAGTAACTTAACCCTAACGTTGACATGGTTCAACCATCTATTGGCCAACCAATAACAACAAATTAATCTTCATCAAATCACATAAAACACCACAATCTTATATGGTTTTTATCTCACCAAAATCATCAAATACTTTCATGGGGTTCGGCCATCCAAAGTGGTCGAACCCTATGTCCATGTCTTGGTCCTCATAAACATGTTTTAAGTCTCATTTAAACATGTAACAATCAATAAAACATAACCGGGTTTTTACCTCTCAAAAACCCTCCAAATCAGTCCATTACTTTGCATGGTTTTCACTTTATGAAAACTCAATCCAAATGACCATAATACTTCATGGGGTTCGGCCATCCAAGATGGTTGAGCGCAATGGTCAATTTATATTCATGGTTCCTTCAGTCCTTCATGACTTCAAGTCCATGTTTTAACCTTTTTAAAACATGCACTTTAAGTCTAATAAAACATCTAAAAACAGGCCCATACTTGCATGGTTGTAAATTCCAAAAACCAACCAAATCAACCAATTATTTCCATGGGGTTCGGCCATCCCAAGTGGCCGAACTCCATGTTCTAAATTTCCATCCTTTAGACCTTATCAACACACTTTACATCTTTACTTAATTCAGCCACAAAATGACCCAATTAACATGTGTAAAAATCAGCATGGCTTGACATGGTTTTTGACCTTTAAGAACATCAAACAAAACCACACTTTTTCATGGGGTTCGGCCAATGAAGATGGCCGAACCCAATGGCATATTTTCTTATCCTTTTAAGCCATCTAATCCAAGGTTTAGACCTATGAAAAATTCAGCCATACATGACCAAATTATGTCATTCAAATTTATAACTTCAAGCTCTTTATTAAACTAAACACTTATGTAAAAACTTACCAATTTCCTTGCTTCTTTCCCCTTGTTTCTTTTCTTTCGTTCTTCTTTAATCCCTTGCCGAAATGGTACTGGATCAAATGGTGAAACACCAGCAGATGGTTCAGCCAAGAAAATGAGTTTGAAGAGAGGGAGAGATAGATGAGAATTCCTTGGATTTTCAATGTGAAAATCGGCCAACAATGGTGGTCTTTCCTTTTTGTAGTTTCAGCCCCATCTTCCATTCATTTTTCCTCATTAATCCTTGTCAAAAAAGATGGGATATTGGGTGTCATCCAAGACACCCCTTCACCCAAACGTTGCATCCCTTTTTATTTTCACACATGCATCTCATGAGATGCATGATGCCGCCCAACCTTGGTGTCCCTTAGCTTTGCCAAGGTACCTCTTCATTCCAACGGCTGAGATTTGTTTTCCCAAGTGTTGTGTGAGATTAAGACACCTTTCCATATCCTCTTGACTCACTTGATTCATGGTATTTTTATTCTAACTCAACTCATCCAACTCAACACATTTAATGCACTATATTTGAGTCAACTCTTTTCTTAATTCCAACTCACTCCAAATCAATCCAACTCAAGCTGGACTAACTCATACTTGACTTCAATTGAGGGTCCACACGGTCATCCGTGGTCAACATAGTCAACCCGACCCATTGGGTCCCCAATCAACCCTTTGACCCGTTTTAACAACATGACCCATTAATGGGCTGATTTTGCCACTTTTAAATGGTTTTCACTTGTGCATCAAGCCTACCCATTTTTGCTATACTTGATTTCCAATCGGTTCAGCTTAACCCCATTTAATTTGAGCTTACACAATGGTCAAATCATCCATTATGACCCATTGGGTCCAATTGGGCCCTTTGACCCATTTACCCATTTTCAACCCAATTGATGTACATTACCCATCCAATCAAACTAGACATTTATAATGTGCTCATATGATCTTAATTTGAGTAATAGGCCCCACCATTTCCTTACTTGACATCACAAAATAATTAATTTAACAAACCAGGGGCATTTTCGTAATTATCCACTTCATTGAGAAATTGGGGTGTTACAATATAACCTCTTTTTAAAAATTTAGTCCCGAAAATCAAGTGAAGTAGGGTTCTCAAAATAAATTACATAAATAATTCGGGGTGAGCTGTTCTCATCTCCGATTCAAGTTCCCATGTGGCCTCTTCATCACCATGTCGGTCCCGTACCACTTTTACGAACTGAATCGCTCTATTTCGCAACACCCTTTATTCAGTCTTCACTATCCTGACCGGCTTCTCGACGTACGTCACGTCGCTTTGTACTTCAATATCCTGGACATTCAAAACATGCGACAGATCCGGATTATACTTCCTTTACATCGACACGTGAAACACATCGTGTAGAGCTGCTAATTGTGAAGGGAGTGCTATCTGATAAACCACATCCCCCACTCTTCTCATGATGGAAAATGGTCCCACAAATCTTGGTGACAGCTTTCCTTTCTTTCCGAACCTCATATGTCCCTTCCGTGGCGAGACCTTTAGAAATACCATGTCTCCCACTTCAAATTCCAGAAACCTCCTTCTTTTGTCAACATAGCTCTTCTGCCAACTCTGTGCAGTCAATAGGTGTTGACGTATCAACTTAATTTGTGCGGTAGTCTCTGCTACTAGTTCCGGTCCAATCAATGCAGGCTCACCAGCCTCTGTCCAGCACACTGGTGATCTACAAGGTCTACCATATAAAGCCTCGTATGGAGCCATCTGAAGGCTTACCTGATAGCTGTTGTTATACGAGAACTCCACCAGTGGCAAGTGATCCTCCCATCCACCCTTAAAATCTAACATGCATGCTCTCAGCATGTCTTCCATGGTTTGTATCGTCCTTTCTGACTATCCATCAGTCTGTGGATGGAAAGTGGTGCTAATCAATAAATCTGTCCCCATAGCTGACAACATGCTTTGCCACACTCTGCCGATAAACCGGCCATCTCTGTCAGATACTATAGTTCGGGGAATGCCATGAAGCCGAATAATTTCCTTGATATACCGCCGACCCAACATCTCAGATGAATCCGTCATCTTAATAGGAATGAAATGCGCAGACTTGGTTAGTCGGTCTACCACAACCCATATGGCATCATTGCCCTTTGAAGATCTCGGCAATCCGGTCACAAAGTCCATGGAAATGTGCTCCCATTTCCATTCTGGAACTGATAAGGGTTTAGGTAACCCAGGTGGTTTTTGATGTTCAGTCTTAACTTGCTGACAAGTTAGACAATGTGCCACGAATTCCGCTACATTCTTTTTTAGTCCGTGCCACCAATAATGCCTTTTCAGATCGTGATACATTTTGGTGCTGCCCGGATGAATGGAGAGCTTGGATTGATGTGCCTCAATCAGTAACTCTTTCCTACAACTCTTTGGCACATATACTCTTCCCCGGAATAAAAGACCTTGTCCTGGTCGTAATTCCCATTTCGGTATGTCTACGCCACTGGACATCTTGGCCCATATCTCCTCCATTTCCGGATCTGCTCTTTGTTCTTGTTCAATCTTGGTGACTATATTGGACTGTATGATCAAATTATACATACTCCCACGGTTGTTGATATAAAGATTGAACTCTCGAATGGTGTGCAACATCTCCCATTCTGTTCTGATCAAGCATGCTACCGATGCATGTGATAGGCGGCTGAGGGCATCCACCACCTTGTTTGCCTTGCCTGGATGGTATCGAAGCTCAAATTCGTAATCCGCCAGATACTCCATCCATCTACGCTGCCTCAGGTTGAGTTCCTTCTAATCAAATAAATATTTTAAACTCTTATGGTTAGAAAATACCTCAAATTTTTCACCGTAAAGATGGTGCCTCCAAGTTTTGAGAGCGAAGACCACTGCAGCTAGCTCCAGATCATGTGTAGGATAAAGACGTTCCTGTATTTTTAAGTATCTTGACCCATATGCCACCACATGGTGATCTTTCATGAGTGAACATCCTAGTCCTTCTCCTGAAGCATCGCATTGTACTTCATAACCTTTGCCCCTTTCCAGCAAAATTAAAACAGGAGCTCTTGTAAGTTTCTCTTTTAGCGTTTCAAATCTCCGATTACACTGATCTGTCCACTCATACTTGACTCCTTTCTGAGTGAGCCGAGTCAACGGAGACGCTATTTTGGAAAAATCCATGATAAATTTTAGATAATAACCTGCCAATCCCAAGAAACTGAGGATTTCGGTTACATTCTTTGGCGCTTTCCAGTCTTTTACTGCCGCCACCTTAGCCGGATCCACGGCTATTCCTTCCTTGGATATAACATGTCCCAAGAAATTTACTTGAGATAGCCAGAATTCACACTTACTGGCCTTGGTATACAGTTTACTCTGCCTCAAAGTATTCAAAACTATCCGTAGATGCTCTGCATGATCTTCCTGACTCTTGGAATAAATCAGAATATTGTCAATGAACACTATTACAAACTGATCCAAATATGGACGGAAGATCCTCTTCATTGAGTCCATAAACACAGCCGGCGCATTTGTGAATCCAAATGGCATGACTACGAATTCGAATAGTCCATACCGCGTCCGAAAGGCTGTCTTCTTTGTATCTTCCTCCCTAACCCGTATTTGATGATAACCAAACATCAAGTCAATCTTTGAAAAATGGCTAGAACCCCTCAATTGATCGAATAAATCATCGATCCTGGGTAGAGGGTACTTGTTCCGGACTGTTAGCTGATTTAGCTTCCGATAATCAACACACATCCGAAGTGAACCGTCCTTCTTCTTCACAAACAACACTGGTGCTCCCCACGATGATGTACTGTTTCGGATGCAACCCAGCCTAAGCAGTTCATCAATCTGTTTCTTTAGCTCCGACATCTCTGCTGGTGCCATCCGATAGTGTGTAACGACACTGGTGTTGTGCCAGGGTACAACTTGATTTCGAAGTTAATCTTCCTCATAGGTGGTAAACCAGGGAGTTCCTTTGGAAACACATCGCAAATTCTTGTACAATTGCCCGAAGTTCTGTAACTGGAGCTTTATTTATGGTGATATTATTCAATACCACGTGGTTCAACCCTTCCTGCAATCCACTCTGTTTATCTGCACGAACTATGTATTGATTGCCATCGGGTGACCAAAATGTCACTCTTCGGTGATAACAGTCGATGTTGGCATGAAACTTAGCCAACCAATCCATGCCGAATATTATATCATACTCAGACATGTCAAGCACTAGATAGTTGAACTCAAATCTGAGTCCAGCTAATTCATTGTTAACCGCCGTGCATATAAGTCCCAGTGCCGAGTTTCCAACAGGGGACACAATTGTGAGTGTTTTGGCTAATCTTTGAACTAGAGTACCAGTAGCAGTTATAAATGATGCAGCTATGAAGGAATGTGAAGCTCCTGAATCAAATAGTGCATAAGCATAAGAACTACTCACTACTGCCATACCTTGTATAACTGAGTGATTCTCATCCTCTGGGGGTACTAAAGAAAACACTCGTCCAGCTCCAGAAGGGTTAGGCCCTCGACCTCCCCGACTTTGCATTCTGCCTCCTCTAGAATTTACCGGTCTGGCTGGCGGACAAAATGATCCTCTGGTGTATGACAACCTGTTGAGTTTTGGGCAGTCCTTTTTGAAGTGACCTGGTTGATCACAGTGGAAATAGTTGCCCATCTCTCTAGATGCCTGAGAGACTGCTACAGATTGAGAAGGCTGGTTGGGGCGAAAGCCCCCAGTAGGTCCAACAGATGGCGAGGGTCTGATGAAGTTCGGTCGGAACTTCTTGTTGGGTTGATAAGTACCCGTCCCCCTTGGTGCCCGACGGTTGTCAACTCGTACAAACTCCGCCAGTTCCTGCTCCACAATGGTAGCTTTGCTGACCACCTCCTCCAGCGTTGTTGCTTTGAACATGGATACTCTGGCCCTAATGTTTGGCTGTAACCCACGCTCGAACTTGCGAGCCCTCCGATATTCCGTGTTCACAATATAAAATGCATAAATTGACAGGCTGAGAAATTCTTGGTGATACTCAGCCACCGTCATCGAGACTTGCACTAATATCATAAAGGCTTGAATCTGACGTTCGTTCTCCTCCTCTGGGAAGTAGTGCTCTAAAAATGTCCCTGAGAATTGCTCCCAGGTCATAGCAATTCTTTCTCCTTCTAGCACAAGTGCCTGCTGTTTCTCCACTGTTTTCCAGCATTTAGCAGCATCATCTATCAGCTGTGAAGTGGCCAATAGAATTTTGTGAGCATGACTCTTGATATTCAAAAGAGTCAGTATGTGAGAAATCTTTTCCAACCAGTTCTCAGCTCCGACAGGCCCTTCTCTGCCCTTGAAGTAAGGTGGGCGCTGTTGTTGAAAATCTTTGACCATGTTACGATCATTAGTTTCAATCGTGCTTCCACCTCCATTCATATGTTATTGGAGAACAGAGGTAACTACAGCTTGCACCAAACTGTGTAGTTCAGGAGGTACGTAGGGTACCGTCACGTTGTTGTTCCCTTCTTTCTCTCGTCGATATGACGAGTCATTATCCTCATCCTCGTTCCGTCGATACGTAGTGTCACTGTCCTCCTCTTCCTGCCGAGAATGATGAGACTCTTCCTCATTGCGTGATCATTCATGAACTGATCTCTCCTCATCATGATTTGACTGCTCTCTGTCATGTACCGATTGCACCTTCTCATGTACAAACTTCTCGCGTTGAGGTACCACTTTCCCTTGTTGTGTGATTATGAACACCTCATCCTTCTTCTTACCGTCTTGTCGGGTCTTCCTTTTTGAAGTCCCTTCGACTAATCTGATTTGGAAAATTTTTTCCTTTCGCTTCGGATTCTTTATAACCTTTATCTGTGGCGCCATTTCTTCCTAATTCATGGAAATATCATAGACTTAGTTTCCATCAATAATATACATTAAATGCCATAAATCCTCATAAAATCATAAAATCGCATACTTTTTTATAAATTCATAATTCATCTTTGTACAAGGGTGGATAGGGTTAAGCAAAACCCTATAAAGAACAAAATGCACCCTTACAAAATAACCCTCTTTTTAATGTCCCTTCATACTACTTCCTAGCCTAGTCTTCCGTAGAAGATCCTGCATCATCAGCGAACCTGAAACGATTATCAAGGCATGTCATCGCCGTGTGCCCCAATACTTCACATGTTGTGCAGGGTATTAACCCAGGTCCTCCAATATAAGGACAATTAGTCCTCGCCTCTCCATACCCATGCAGTCCACAAACCGGGCAAACAACGCCTAGAGGATGAGGACAATACATACAGTTGTGTTCGTCCTGGTTGCACAACTCACATGTATCGTAGGGATCTACCTCCCCCACCGATTCCAATATTATAGGAACATCTTCCATAGGATCCTCCTGAAAGAATCCTAGATCCTCCTCAATTTCCTCGAGAGGTTCCATTAACCAAGGAATATCTTCCATAAGATACTCCGATAATGGTGCTAGGTTCACCTCCTCCA
The DNA here is from genome assembly GCA_022113865.1 of Chimonanthus praecox. NCBI lineage: Eukaryota > Viridiplantae > Streptophyta > Magnoliopsida > Laurales > Calycanthaceae > Chimonanthus > Chimonanthus praecox. The sequence continues at coordinate 26,310,427 of CM039091.1, forward strand.
ATGGTGCTAAGTTCAATTCCTCCAATGGTGCTAGGTTCCATTCCTCCTCCTCGGGAGGCCCTTCCTGAAAGTTCATGTTAGTTTCCACGTTGGTGTTGTTGGAAGCAGACACCAAATCTATGGGATTGCTAGGGGTTCCGCTGTACCACTCCGAGTACTCCACGTTACTCGACATAGCTGTATCATATCAATAGAACACAAGAATATTCAACAACAATTCCAAATAAACCACTCTTGGTTTTTAGGGGAATTTGATCATGCATAATATCATGTACTTTGTTTGGGAAGATTACCAAATCATCACTCTTTGTGTTCTTTTGTTTCTGGGGAAATCTCTAAATTCCTGTTGTTTGTTTCTCAATGTGGGAATTTCAGGGGAGTGCATCCTACTTGCTATGTTTGACATATCCAGTTATAATGACTGTACTTTACTTTGCTATCTTTCATTGTTGTTCTCAGATTGATTGTTCAGTCTGAGTCACTCGAAGTAAATTAATCCGGCCCCCAGTCAGCGGACCCCTAAGAGTCGGTCAGTTGGGATTCTTATCCGTCAGTGAGACATGAAACCGTCTTAATCTTACTTCGATGATTCAACTTCCCGTTTCGCTCTGATACCAACTGTAACGCCCCGCCCTCTCCGATACAAATTTTCAGAGTCTATTTTTTTCTTAAAAACTTAAACACCGGACAAGGGCAGAGGGACGTCACGACGCGAGCTAAGTTCAGACTACTCAAGTCTGAACCTTAACTGGCCACCCATGTGTAGATTATTTATCATGGTCTAGTCCATGTACACATGGGTGGCCAGTTAAGGTTCAAACTTGAGTAGTTTGAACTTAACTCGCGTCGTGACATCCGTCCACCCTTGTCCGGTGTTTAAGTTTTTAAGAAAAAAATAGACTCTGAAAATTTGTATCGGAGAGGGCGGGGCGTTACAGGAGGGCATTCTCACGGCTATTTTGCACACTTGACGTACGTGGATGCGCAGAACTAGTTACTATTTTACCCCATGGGGGTGGTCCTAGTTTCATTAGAAGCGGTTCGACCGCCTTAGAGCTTGACTGAATCACCCTTGGGGTGAAGGGATGCAAGGCGAGGTAGATGTGATCACGTTGGACGTGCGTCTTCCGCTTAGTAAGTCATGGGCCCTAAGTTTTACTAGGGGTCGGGGTATACTTATAATTTGATATTGTTGCCACAATCATGTAGTGAATCATTCGAGTGTTGTTCCTATGGATAGAATATCTCATACTAGATGATGTGCACAGGATTAATTATGCCCATGAATGGATTATACCCAGAGGGGGGTTATATTCATGGATGTGTATGACCGTGGATGATGGTTCCCATGGTGGTTTGGATTGATGCGGGTATCAGTATCGTAAAAGACTTGAACAAAAGGTGTTAGTCACATAGTGACTTATGTGCAAATGAAGATGAGCTAAATTTTGGAGTTGTATTTAATGGAAAAGAAATGAGCCTAGTGAAACTCGAATGGGAAACTATGGATGACTGCCGAGTTAGTCTAGCTAGCTGACTCTATAGTTAACCGATGGAGTTCCAGGTGCGTGAAGCTAGAAACTTAGTTAAATTCGAATCAACAAAAGACTTGAGCATAGTCTCGTATTGGCAGGCTACCTCACACAGAGAGTAGACGAATGAACGTATTGAGCGAGTATGTATGGAAAATATCTTGGTAGTAGGTAAAGTGAAATAGAATACATTGATCTACATAAGATCGCAAATGGGTTCACGAGAAAAAGAGATAACATGAGACAAAGTAAATTCTGCGAGAATGAAACTCATATTTGATGTAATTAAGTGATACTTGACAAGATTGAACAAGAGCAGCGAGCAGATCTGGAAATGGAGGAGATAACCGGAATGAGAATTACGACCAGGATATGGTCTTGTATTCCGGGGTAGGTTATATGTGCCTAAAAGCTGCAGAAAAGAGTTGTTGATTGAGGCACACCAAACTAAGCTCTCCATTCATCCGGGCAGCACCAAGATGTATCAAACGAGATGTGACAGAATTTGTGGATCACTGCTTAACTTGTCAGCAGGTTAAGACGGAACATCAGAAGCTACCAGGGTTACTCAAACCCTTACTAGTGCCGGAATGGAAATGGGAGCACATTTCCATGGATTCTGTGACGGGGTTGCCAAGGTCTTCAAAGGGTAACGATGCGATATGGGTTGTGGTAGATCGACTGACCAAGTCTGCGCATTTTCTTCCAATGAAGATGACAAACTCTTCTAAGACTTTGGGTTGGAGGTATATCAAGGATATCATTAGATTACATGGTATTCCTCGGACTATAGTGTCCGACAGAGATGGCCGATTCACCAGCAGAGTGTGGCAGAGTATGCAGTCGGCCATGGGGACAGATCTACTGACTAGCATAGCATTTCATCCACAGACTGATGGGCAGTCAGAGAGGACAATACAAACATTGGAGGATATGCTGAGAGCATGCATGCTAGATTTCAAGGGTGGATGGGAGGATCACTTGCCGTTGGTAGAATTCTCATACAACAACAGTTACCAGGCAAGCCTCCAGATGGCTCCATTTGAGGCTTTATATGGTAGGCCATGTAGTTCACCTGTGTACTAGACAGAGGCCGGAGAGCCTGCACTGATTGGACCCGAGTTGGTTGCAGAGACCACAGCGCAGATACAGTTAATACGGCAACACCTATTAACTGCACAAAATCGTTAGAAGAGCTATGCTAACAAGAGGAGGAGGTTCCTTGAATTCGAGGTGGGTGACATGGTATTCTTGAAAGTCTGGCCACGGAAGGGACACATGAGGTTTGGAAAGAAAGGGAAACTGTCACCAAGATATGTTGGACTGTTTTCAATCATAAGAAGAATGGGGGATGTGGCATATCAGTTGGCACTCCCTTCACAGCTGGCATCTTTACACGATGTATTCCACATATCGATGTTAAAGAAGTACAATCCCGATCCTTCTCATGTACTGAATATACAAGATATAGATGTCCAAAGTGACGTGATTTACGTCGAGAAGCTTGTCAGAATATTGGAGACTGAGCAAAGGGTGTTACGAAACCGAGCGATTCAGTTCGTCAAGGTGGTATGGGATCGACATGGTATTGAGGAAGCCACTTGGGAACTTGAGTAGGAAATGAGAACAGCTCATCCTAAGTTATTTATGTAAATTGTTTGGAACCCTACTTCTCTAGATTTTCGGGACGAAAATTTTAAAAAGAAGATTGTATTGTAAAACCCTGGATTTTTAAGATATCAATTTAAATGAATTTTCTCGATTTAAATTATGAATTAATGGACATGGACCTTAGATGGGTAAGATGTTGGGCAATGGCTCAATTAAGACCCAACGGGTATCGAATGAGTGTTCAATGTAGGATAAATGGGTAAGTTACACTTAATTGGGTCAAGGTGGCTATTTGGTTCAAAAGGCTCAATTGTGACCCAATGGATCATGTTTGACTTGGTCGACCATCAAAGTGAGTCCAAGCTTAATTAAGTTGGGACTGATTTAAGTTGGAAAGGAAATTAAATAATTAAGTTGAGTCAAGTGAATTAAAATGGAAAGATAATTAAGTGAGTGAGTTGGTTTTTAAAGTGATGAGTTAAATGGATGAGTTGATTTGAAATAAATTATAAATGAGTTGGATGGGAAGTTATGGGGATATTCATCTCAAAAGAATGGTGTGTGAAGTTGAAGGGCTGATGTTTCAAATTCCAACACCAATCCACACGTTGGAGGGAAAGGGTGGGGGGAGTTTCATCTCAAAGATGAAACCCCCACATGAAGCTTTAAATGTGAGGAGGAAGACGGGGGGAGGTTACACCAAGGCAACCCTTGGTGGCCGTTGGAGCCTTGGGAGTTTCATCCCATGGATGAAACCCCCATGTAAGCATTAAGAAGAAGGTTTAAAGAAATGGGAGTTACACAAGGGGGCTGCACCAAAGCCATCACCCTTGGCCGACCCTATTGACCAAGGAAGAGATTTGTTTTGCATTTTCATTCTCTCCCTCTCCCTTTTGGTTGTTCTCTCTCTCTCTCTCTCTCTCTCTCTCTCTCTCTCTCTCTCTCTTTCTCTCTCTCAAAACATAATTTGGCCAACCAGCATTCTAAGAGAAAGAAAATCAAAGTTCTCACTCAAGGCCGAGTTCTATCTCTCCCTCTCAATCCACACCTCTCATGGTCGGTTCTCCTCTCAAAGACCAAAAAGGACTTAGCATGATTTGATCTAAAGTTTCTCTCTCAAACTACCCCTTTTGGCCGAACCACTCCAAGTGTGTTATCAAGATTAGTCTCAGCTAAGGATCAAGAAGGAAGGAATGAGGGACCAAGGAAGGAAAAGATCAAGAAGGAGTGAAAGAACCGGAGGAGTCGCGGGATTGGTAAGTGCTCAATAAACTCTTGCTAAATAAGATGGTCAAGGAAAACATGATTCAGCCATTGTATGGCCGAACCTATCAAGGGTTAAAGTCATGGCTATTGAATTTAAAAGAGGAGATAAGGAACCATAGGGTTCGGCCATGATGTATGGCCGAACCCCATGGAAAGAGTCAAGGAATTTTTATGGGTTTAAAATGATGTTTAAAAAAAAAAAGAACATGGACCATAGGGTTCGGCCACTTTATATGGCCGAACCCCATGAAAAGATATTGGTTTGTTTTTTATTGGATTTGAAGGAAGGAAATCATAAGTGTATGTGTTTGATTTTGTTAAAGTTTTAAAAGGATTTAAACGGATGAAAGTATGATAATCAATCATAGATGTATAATACGTTTTAATGGAACTAAGGAACCATAGGGTTCGGCTATGCATATGGCCGAACCCATGGAGAGACAATGATGGATAGTATGTTCTCATGTTTAATTGATGGAAGATGGTTGGTACTTTAGAAAGGTTTTAATGATAGTTTGGATCAAAAGAAGAGATGAGGTTCGGCCATGGTGCATGGCCGAACCCCACCAAATAACATGTATGGATTTAAGGTTGCTTGGTTATTGAATTTTATGGACTATTTTAATAAAGTTAATGGGTGGAAATAATAGATCAAGGATTAAAAGGGGACCCAAGTTAAATGAGTGAGGTTCGGCCATGGAGTATGGCCGAACCCCACTATGGTTTATTTTATGGGCATATGAATGAAATGGAAACTAAGAATTGGATCAATGGCAAGATGGTAAATAAATGAAAATAATGAACCAAGGGTTCGGCCATGTTGTATGACCGAACGTCATAGGAAATGTTTTATATATTTGAAGTGTTGATAAGGTTGGATGGCTGATTTAAAAGTGTTGGGTTTTATGAATCAAGAATGGCAAGGATTGGATTTGAAAGATCAAAAAGGTTGGAGAAAAAGGACCAAAACCAAGATGATGAAGTTCGGCCATGTTGTATGGCCGAACCTCACCAAGGTGTATTTGGTGGATTGAGGGTTTTTTAAATGGGTCACTTGGATGAGATCGGTTAAATAAAAGGGACCAAATTAAAAAGGGTGAGGTTCGGCCATGGTGTGTGGCCGAACCCCACAAGGTTGAGTTTTAGACTTAGACATTGATGTGAATCAAATGGGTTGTTGGTTTGATTGATTGTTGTGTAAATAAGGTAACGAGACCTTACAAGTGGGACGCGATCGTGAGCGGTCGACGGTTTAAGAAGCAAGGACACTTAGTGGTCTTGGTAGGATTCTACCTTATTTGAAACCGTGGTTTTGTATGTTGATTTTATCTTATTTTAATGAGTTATGCTTTAAAATATTATGTTGCAAATATGAGGATTTAATGCTAGATTTATCATATAAAATAGCATGGAATACATTAGCATCTCATGCATGGCATGGGGTGAAGGTTAAGTGACCGGAGGGGCCGCACTCCGTCGGGGCGTCCGAAAGACCTATGTGGGGGTACCTTGATAATGAGAATCCCATCAAGAGTATATATTTGGTTGTGATGGGTTGGACTCATTGCATACATGGCATGGCATGATTTTTCAAGGTTTTGATGTTATATTATTTATATGCATGTTTTATACTAACCATGTGTTAGCCATACTTAGAATTCCTACTAGGCGCGTTGTTCTAACGCCCTACTTCTACCCTAGTGAATGAAACAGGAAATGAAGGAAATGATGATCTTGAATGGAGCAAAGCATAAGGACTTTGGAATGTTTTTATTGTTATTTTATTAAGTTGCTCAAGGACATGTAATTTGAGTTGTTAGACTTCGGCAAGTAATAATTAGATATTTGCTATGGTTTGCGAATGGTTTGGTTAAAGGACTAAGTACTTTGCTATCTAAAATGGAATAGTCATAGGTTCTATTATAATCTGCAATAAGTTTATGTTTATTTTCGCAATTATAAACTTAATACGTGTGAACCATCTCAGTGGACTTAATTCACGCACACGTATGGTTGGCCAGTTAAGGGTTGGGCTTTAGAAGCTCGGACTTAATTCGCGTCGTGATGTCCCACTCTCTTTCACTTTTAAAAAAAAAAATGAGACCCTGATTTTCAGAAAGTAAGTGAAAAAGGGCGGGGCGTTACATGCTAAGCATCTAAGGATAGTCCTGGACACCTTGAAAAAGGGCGGCAGTTAGAGACTCGAAAGCTCCAAGGAATGTGACAGAAATCCGCAGCTTTCTGGGATTGGCTGGTTATTATTGGAAGTGTGTTATGGACTTCTCCAAGATTGTACCTCCACTCACCTGACTCACTCAGAAAGGAGTCAAATTTTAATGGTCTGATGTATGCAACCGAAGATTCGAAAACCTGTGGGAGAAACTTATGACTGCTCCTATTTTGATTTTATCGGAAAGAGCAAGGGCTATAAAGTATATTGTGATGCATCAGGAGAAGGACTTGGGTGTTCTCTTATTCAAAGTCATCATATAGTGGCTTATGGTTCAAGGCAGCTGAAAATCCATGAACGCCACTATCCCACACATGATCCGAAATTAGCCGCGGTGGTCTTCGCCCTCAAAAGTTGGAGACACTATCTTTATGGTGAGAAATTTGAGGTATTTTCAGATCACAAAAGTTTGAAATATTTGTTGGATCAGAAGGAACTCAATATGAGGCAGCGCAGATGAATGGAATATCTGCAAGATTATGAGTTTGTACTACAGTATCATCCTAGTAAGGCGAACAAAGTGGTGGATGCCCTCAGTCGCATGTCACATGCAACAGTGGCCAGTTTGATTATGAAGGAATGAGAATTGTTGAATACCATTCTAGAGTTCAATTTGTACATCAAAGAACATGGGAGTATGTATAATTTGATAGTATAACCCAGCATGGTTTCCAAGATTGAGCAGGAACGACGGACGGATCCGGAAGTGGAAGAGATATGGGCTAAGACGTCGATTGGTGAAGTCATACCTGAATGGGAATTACGACCTGGACAAGGTCTCTTATTTCGAGGCAACACATATGTGCCTCAAAGCTACAGAAGGGAGTTATTGATCGGGGCACATCAAACCAAACTCGTTATTCACCCAGGTAGCACCAAAATGTACCATGACCTGAAGAGACATTATTGGTGGCATGGACTTAGAAGAGATGTAGCGGATTTTGTTGCTCATTGTCTTACTTGTCAACAAGTCAAGGCAGAACATCAGAAACCACCAGGATTACTCAAACCCTTACCAGTGCCGGAATGAAAATGGGATCATATCTCCATGGACTTTGTGGCAGGGTTGCCAAGGTTTTCAAAGGGCAACGATGCAATATGGGTTGTAAAGGACTGTCTGACCAAGTTTGCACATTTCCTTCCAATCAAGATGACAGATTCGTCTGAGACTTTGGGAGGACGATATATCAAGGATATCATCAGGCTACATGGTATCCCCAGGACTATTGTGTCTGACAGAGATGGTCAATTCACTGGCAGGGTGTGGCAGAGCATGCAGTCGGCTATGGGGACCAACTTGTTGATCAGTACAGCTTTTCATACACAGACTGATGGTCAGTCGGAAAGAACAATACAGACATTGGAGGACATGCTGAGAGCTTGCATGTTAGATTTCAAGGGTGGTTGGGAAGATCATCTACCACTAGTCGAGTTCTCATATAACAACAGTTACCAGGCAAGCCTCCAGATGGCTCCATTCGAGGCGTTATATGGTAGACCCTGTAGATCACCAGTGTGTTGGATAGAGGTCGGTGAGCCTACACTTATTGGACCTGATTTAGTTACAGAAAAAGACCATAGAATAGATTAAGGTGATACGACAACATCTGATCACTGCACAGAGTCATCAAAAGAGCTACGCTGACAAGAGAAGGAGATTCCTTGAGTTTGAAGTGGGAGAGTTAGTGTTCTTGAAAGTCTCACCACAAAAGGGACACATACGATTTGGAAAGAAAGGGAAATTGTCACCTAGATCTGTGGGACCCTTTTCAATCCAAAAGAGAGTGGGGGAGGTTGCGTGTCAATTGAAACTTCCTCCGCAGTTATCATCACTGCACGATGTATTCCACGTATCTATGTTGAAGAAATACAATCCTGATCCCTTGCACGTGCTGAATGTTCAAGAGATAGAGATATAAAGCGACGTATCTTACGTCGAAAGGCCTGTCAGAGTGATTGAGACAGAACAAAGGGTGTTACGAAGCCGATCAATTCAATTCGTCAAGGTGGTATGGGATCAACATGGTAATGAGGAAGCCACTCGGGAACTTGAATCAGAAATGAGAGCAACTCATCCTTGAAATTCCGTTACTAGAAATATGCACGACTTCGAGGGGGGTGAATAGGTCGGTTTCAATTTTAGTTCTGTTTTAAAAATAAATCAGATTTAACAATATGTGCAGCGGAATAAACGTGCGTGCAAGTGATAAACAAATGAATCAAACCATTAATGCAAATCACACATGCACAACGATATATAGTGGTTCGGTTCACCTGAACGTACATCCAATGTTGGACTCACCCTCTCTAGGGCTATCCCAAATATACTATGTATGGGTCTCCCGCCCAAATAGTACAACCTAGTTTTTTTATAGAGGTTCAACCCAATCGGTCTAATCCTCTACACCTATTTTTTAGAGTGGTTCGAACACATTGTTCTAATCCATTTTACAATGTTTGAAATAAAAAGGAAGAAGAAATACTTGCCTTGGGTCTTATCCGATTTCCTTTATGCGCTTTCTTCTTTACTTGATCTGTGTGCTCCTTTCCATTAGTTTAGCTCCATCAAACTGACTATCGGTACAGCAGTATAGGACACGGGTATGACTGGTTTTATAGTCCTATATGAACACCTTACTCTTCATCAGAATTGGGGTATTGATTACCCAAACATTCACTAAGGAAGATGATGAAGAAGGAGTAAAGAGGGAAGGCTGAATGATCTGATACACTGTAATATTTTTTCTATTTTTCTCTGTGTGTTCAGTCCCTCTAACAAACGGCTTACTATTATTTTATAAGACAGTTTGTAGTTCTGTAGTAAGTCATGCCTGCGAAGCCTCGAGGCTTCCAATGAGGCCCCGCAAGCGGTAAGTCTGTAAAGACAACACATATGTGCATAAGTTAATCTATCCTTCAAACAGATAAAATCCAGCCAGCTAAGATGACACCTGTGCATAATTGATCCTTCATTTAATTCAGCCATCAATCAAGGATTAGATGGGAAGATTGCAAATGGATTTACAACTCATAGAGGAGCCTTTCCATACATGTCACACATGGACAGCTCCCCAACGGTATTCAAATTCAAACTTATTTGAGGTGGCAGCATCTCACCATGTGGATATATTCCTTTGCCATTGTAACGCCCCGCCTTTTTTCACTCGCTTTTTCCCGTAAATTCACAGTATATTTTTTTATTATAACAGAGTAGAGTGATAGAGCGCGGGACGTCACGACGCGAGCTAACTCCAAATTTCCAAAGTCCGACCCTTAACTGGCCAACCCTATGTGTGTATGAACTCAGTCCAATAAAAAACGGTTCACACATAGCAACATCAACTTGAGGAATAAAATCATAACCTGCGGAATCATAACATCAAAATGCGGAAACATAATAGAACCAAGTTCTATTCCAATCAGATAGCAAAGTACGTCAAGTCCTTAATCAATATTAAAACGTCATAATCATCAAATAAATCATCCAACCATCTAATTTATTACATTCCAAAATCCAAATACTCAAATACAAATTCATGAGTAACTTTATTCAAAACATGTAAGATAAGTCTTCCAAACTCCTATGCCTGGTCCGTCTTACGTTCATCGTTCCCCTGATTACCTGTATCATCAAAGTAGGGCATTAGAACAACGCGCCCAGTAGGTAGTCCAATTACGGCTAACACATGGTTAGTACAAAACATAAATTATAACATAATATATAAAACCAGGTAAAATCCATGCCATGCAATGATGACAACTATGCAATTAGTCCCATCCATCACATGTACATAAATGTACCCACCACATAGGTCTTTCGGACGCCCCGGCGGAGTGTGGACCCTCTGGAATCTTCTTGATGGAAATCACATCAAGGTAACGCACATAGGTTTCTCGGACGGCCCGACGGAGTGTGACCCCTCTGGTTATAAATCCTCCACCCCATGCCATGCATGAGATGTCAATGAAACACATGTTATTTATAAGATAAACATAGCATTTAAAATCACATTTTGAAACATAACCAATCCATGCTATTTTGAACAATTTAAACATAGCATTTGAAATTCAATAATAAAGCATATCCTTTGAAACATATTTTCATCAAACATAAGATAAAACAAAGTACTAAACCCATGATTTCAAAGAGGTGGAATCCTACCATAGACCATTCACGAGTCCTTGCGTTTCTGTCCAAAATTCGATCACCGATCGCGCACCGCTTGCGAGATCCCGTTACCTTATAATATAATAATAAATCAAAATCAAGTCTCACTTGATTTACCACATTTATAGTCCATTAACCAAACTTGTGGGGTTCGGCCATACCCGTGGCCGAGCCTCACCCTTTTTGTTCATTCATCCCATTAATTACCAAAATGCCATTGATCTAAACCTTAGTCACTTTACTTGCTTAAGTTCTAAAATAATGCACACTTCTTGAATCCAATCACATAATCCAATAATTAAATCATGGGTTCGGCCATACACCATGGCCGAACCCAATGTCCAATTTCTCACATATTTACAAAAATGTCATTGGTTCCCTTATTCCTTTAAATCTACAATAACTAGACCCTATAAATTTCCTTAACCAAACAAGTCCATCAAACACAACTCATGGGGTTCGGCCATACACTTTGGTGGAACCCATGATCCTCCACTTTGGCATATAATTACCATTTTGCCACTACCTTCATCAATAATTCATAACACATGTTTGTATCCTTCCCTTTATTTAAAAATATACAAAACATAACTCATATAATAGGTTCATAAATTCGATTCATCAATCAGCCCTTAACCATGAATTAAAATGCCATTTGATCCCTTAATTTGGACCATGGGGTTCGGCCATACACCTTGGCCTAACCCTATGGTGTATAGTTTTCAAATAAAACTCCATCTTTCCATAAATGGAAGGTTTCCTTAATTAGACTCCACCTTCTATTATTAGAAGGTTTCCATAATTAAACTTACTAATTTTACAACCTCATTCCATAAATAGATTGTTTCCTTAATTAACCAACATCTTTCCATAATTGGAAACTTTTTAAATTTAGCACACACCTTCCATAATTGGATACTTTCCAATTTTAGCAACCCCTTTCCTTAATTAGAAGTTTTCTAATTTAGCCATTCAAATCCATCTACCTTCCAAAACTACCCCATGGGGTTCGGCCATACACCATGGCCGAACCCTATGGTTCATGATCTTGGCCATTTGTTTAGATCCATTAAAACAATCAATCACCAAACTATAAAGTATTTGGTGGGGTTCGGCCATACACCATGGCCGAACCTCATCCCTTCTTTTCACTACTTTTGATCAATGTCTTTGCCATGATCCAATCATGGTTCGGCCATGCCATGGCCGACCCATATTCTTTCATTGTTTTCTTGAATCTAAAACCAACAACCATCAAAGGTTTCCATGATCTAAAATCTAAGAACATAAACCCAATGAAATAAATCAAATCTCTCCATGGTTTTCTATCTTCCAAAACCCATGAATTAAACACTTCTTTCCATGGGGTTCGGCCATGCACTATGGCCGAACCCTATGGTTCTTTCTTTTCCATTTAAGATCATCAAATCATCATCCAAATTTCTTCCATGGGGTTCGGCCAAACACCATGGCCGAACCCTATGGTTCTTTTATTTCTAAAAATATAATTATCAAATAAGAACACCAACCTTTTTTCCCTTTGGTTTCTTGTTCTTCCAATTTTCTTTTCCTTTCCCTTTGCTGGGTGAACCCCCTTCTTGTTGTTGCCTTCTTCTTCTCCTTGCTCTTTGGCATGAGAGAGGGAGAGAGAGGAATAAACTCAACAATGAAGGATGTCAAAAACCGTGTATCCCTCTTGATCTCTCCTTTTATCACTTTCCTTGATCCAATATTAGAAAGTGTTTTAAGATAAGCAACCCCCTCCTTTGGCCGTGTGCCCATCCCTTGCCTTAGATAGCAATGCCGACCTCCCTTGCCTTAGATGGCAATTGCCGACTTCCCTTGTTTAATTTGAGACCTTTCCTTAATTCTATCTCTATTTAAATTAGATAGTTTCCTTGGCTACTAATCCATGCGCATAATATATGTAACACCCCGCCCTTTTCACTCTAATTTTCAGAGTTTATTTTTTTTTTAAATATAATAATCAAGTGATCGGGGCGGAGTGTCACGACGCGAGTTAAGTTCGGATCTCTTGAATCCGACCCTTAACTGGCCAAGCCCATGTGCGTATGAATTAAGTCCATAAGAATGATCCACACATGGTACAAATACAACTTGCGGAATTAACTTAATCTTAATCTAACTGAGGTTATAATAGAACCTATGACTATTCCAATTTTCCATTCTTAGATAGCAAAGTACATAATCTTATTCTCCAAAATTACTAAATAATATTAATCTACCATTCAATCCAACCATCCAAAATAAACCAATCCACAACATCTACTTAGCTACTTATTACGTGCCAACAAATCTAGTTACCAAATTACATTGTCCAAATAATTCAACTAACACATCCATAAATAGTCCATTCAAGTCCATTCAAAGTGCCCCAAGCTCCTATGCTTGGTTTTCTTCCCGATCCACGTTCTTCCCTTTCCCTGCGTCATCCACTAAGGATACAGGTAGGGTGTTAGATCAACACGCCCAGTAGTGTTTCCAAATAGGGCTACCACATGGTTAATCAAAAACATGCAATTAGTATAATAATAATACATGTGTGACAAAATTCCATAAAAACACGCTATGTATGAAATGAACATGTGATGAGTCCCACCCATCACCATTCAACATAGCCATCACTTGACAGGATTCTCATCATTAAGGTAACCCACAGTGGTCTTTCGGACGCCCCGACGGAGTGTGGCCTCCGGATTCCTCCTGATGGGATTCTCATCATCAGGGTACCCCACAGTGGTCTTTCGGACACCCCGACGGAGTGTGGCCTCCGGTTACATCACCATCATCCCATGCCATGCATGAGATGTCTATGCAAACATGTCATTTGTAAATATAACATTTCATTTAAATAACTTATTCAAATAAACATAAAACAACGAATAAGATATGTGGTTACAACAAGATAGGAAACCTACACTAGATTACTTTGTTCAACCCTTCCTTTGAACCGTCTTCCGATCACGGATTGTACGCCGTTCTAGAAATCCAAATACCCTATCTACATAGCAGCAAGTTAATCATTTGACCATATGATTCTAATTTGATCTAAATCCCAAAAATCCACTTTGTGGGGTTCGGCCATACCCCATGGCCGAACCTCACCCATTTAAACCTTGGTCACTCTTTTATTTAATTAAAACCATCTAGGTGTCCCAAACTTTCAAATGAACCTTGGTAGGGTTCGGCCATACTACATGGCCGAACCTTACCACCTTGGGTTTTGGCTCATAAGTCCATTCTTTTGATCATTTCATCTTTTCATCCATATTTACGATAACGCCACTATACTAACCCTTTGTTTAATTTTGTTTAAAACCAAAGTCCATACCCAAACCGCCTTGGTGGGGTTCGGCCATACAACATGGTCGAACCTCACCATTCACTTTGGTCATTTAAACCTTTTAATCATATATCTCATTTACCCAAATTCAATATGAATGAATCCCCAAGTCCATCAAATAACAATTGGTGGGTTCGGCCATACAACATGGCCGAACCTCACCCTTGAGATTTTAATCCTATGTTCCATCATCCTTCATGTTTAATCACCTTACTACCAAGTCCATAGTTGACATAAGAACACCATACCTTTATATAGTTTTTATCTCACAACACATCATTATTCATCAAATTCTTTCATGGGGTTCGGCCATCCATGGTAGCCGAACCCAATACCCTAAGTTTCCATCCTTTTCAACCTCATCAACATATTTCAAACTATTGATAAATTCAGCATAACATGACCTAATTAAAACATGTAAAAATCACCATGTTTTGACATGGTTTTTGACCCTTAAGAACATCCAACCAATCTACTTTTATCATGGGGTTCGGCCAACCAAAATGGCCGAACCCAATGATGTATTTTCTTTCCTTTTTAAACAATCTTAATCAAGATTAAATTCCTTGATGTGTTCGGCCAATCCATAGCCCAACACATGACACTTAAAACCATAATTTTAGAACTTTCAAAGCATGCAATCAATCTAACTTAGCCTCTAAAAACAGTCCATAATTTTGACCCTCTTTAAGACATGCATTTTAAGTCTTAAAGAACCACCAAAACAATCCACAAAACTTCATGGTTTCTATGTTTCAAGGACATCAAAACCAACCAATCATTTACATGGGGTTCGACCCTCCATGGTGGCTGAACTCTATGACCTTTGGTTTTGAATTTCTTAATCATTCATCTAGGTCCAAATCAAACTTCCATATCTATGTTTTAACCTTTTTAAAACATACACTTTAAGTCTAATAAAACATCTAAAAATAGTCCCATACTTGTCTGGTTTTAACTTCCAAAAAACCATCTAAATAAACCAATTATTTCCATAGGGTTCGGCCATCCAATGGGGCCGAACCCTATGGTCCATCTTTTATCTCATTCATGAACTTCCATCCAATATCTAACCCTTGTTAGATTCGGCCATCCAATGGCCGGATCATGATTCTTTATTAAAAATAGTTTATCGAAAACCTACCATTTCCGCGACTCCTCCAATTGATCTTCACTCCGGCTTGTTTCTTTCCCTTTCTTAGCCTCTCCTTCTTCTTGATTCCTTGATGGAGAGATCGGTCAAGGACTGATTTAGCAACCAGCTGCTGCTCTTGGTAGAAAACGGCGAAGAGAGAAAGAGATAGAATTTTGACTTTGGATGGAAAACCTTGATGCCAACTCCTTTGCTCAAAGTATGCTTTTGTCTTGGTGAAATAAATCAATCAAGGACTGATTTCATATCAATAACCAGCTGCTGTTCTTGATCTTAGAGAGATGATAACAGTCCAAGGAAGAGAGAGATAAAGAGAGTAAAATGAGAGCCCTTTGCTTAACCAAAACCTGCCCAAGGTTAACCTCACATGTAACTCCCACATTAACCCCAAGTCCTTTATTACTTGGGGTTTCATCTATGCAATGAAACCTCCCCAAGCATCCAACGTCCCTTTTGGATTGAATTTGTGTAACCCCTCCTTAGCTCCTTCTCTTATTAATAAACCAAATGGGGGTTTCATCTTGAGATGAAACACCAAGGGTACCCAACGGTTTTGCTGTGTGCATTCCTCACACTATCCATCTTGCATTAATATTGCATGTGAGAGTTTCACATGTAAATGAAACTCCCATGTGCTTCACCCTCCCTCAATTGGTTGTCTCTTTGAATGCCTAAGCATGGAATAAACCCTCATGCCCTTTCCAACGTGTAGTCTAATTTTTTTGAATTTGCAACGTCAAAGACCCCTTTTGTAACTCCATGAAACGGCAACTCCAATTGTCTCCATCCTTGGAGTTTCATGCATAGGCCATAATTTCCATGCAACCAACGTTGGGACATGTTTGAATTTGAAAACAACCAAAAACCTTTTATCTATACGTCTCACTTACTTAAAATTACATATTCCATCCAACTCATTTATTTAGCTCACCCAAACTCAACTCATTCACTTAATGTAACTCAACTAATAAATTTCACTCAACTAAACTCCATCATTTACTTCAACTCAAACCCAACTCAAATATTTAATTCATCTTAACCCCATTAAGCTTTAAGCTCACCAAATAGTCAAATATGTCAACTATGACCCATTGGGTCCCATTTTGGCCAATTTGACCCATTCAACGAAATTTGACCCAATTATGATTCTTGACCCGTTTAAGTTCATCTTATCCATTTATTTGTTTTGTAATTAAAACTACTAACCATTGGGTCTTGTTTGAACCATTAACCCATTTAAATTCAACTCAAATATATCACAATGGCAATTCCGTAAATATGAATAAATTCATATAAATTGATAACTTTGAAATTCCAGGGTGTTACAATATATAGATTTAATATCCAAAATTCGGCCATGATAATCTTTTAATTATTTCATAGATATCTCATCCCTTTTTAAATAATCTAGCATATCATTGTGGATTTAGAATCCCACATATCTCTCATGAGCATAATCTATGGATTTCACATTCAAAATTCGGCCATAACATTTTTTATTTTAAAATTAGATATAATTCATCACTAAATTAATTCAACCCATTTAAATTTTAATAAGACCAATTCCACCATTGGTTGGGTCTTAATTGAGTCATGGCCCAATTCCTTATCCATTTAAGATCAAATCTAAAATTCAAAATTGAAAATGGATAAATTTCATAAAATAATAAATTGAAAATCCGAGGTGTTACAATACAACCCTCTTTTTAAAATTTTTGTCCCGAAATCGAGTGAAGTAGGGTTTCAAAAATTTACCTAAATAGCTCAGGATGAGCTTTCCTCATTTCCGACTCAAGTTCCCATGTAGCTTCCTCAATGACATGTCGATCCCATACTATCTTGACAAAATGGATCGCTCGGTTTCGTAATACCCTTTGTTCTGTGTCCACCACTTGGACAGGTTTCTCGACGTATGTCACGTCGCTCTGGACTTCTATATCTTGTACGTTCAGTACGTGAGAAGGATCAGGATTATACTTTCTCAACATCGATAAATGGAACACATCATGTAAAATGCCAACTATGATGGGAGTACCAATTGATAAGCCACGTCCCCCATCCGTCTAACGATAGAAAATGGTCCCACATATCTTGGCCATAATTTTCCCTTCTTTCCAAATCTCATGTGTCCCTTCCGTAGTGAGACTTTCAAGAACACCATGTCTCCCACTTCAAATTCAAGGAACCTCCTTCTCTTGTCAGCATAGCTCTTTTGACGACTCTGTGCAGTCAATAGATGCTGCCGTATCAACTGTAACTGCGTTGTAGTCTCTGCAACTAACTCAGGTCCAATCAGTGCAGGCTCACCGGCCTCTGTCCAGCACACTGGTGACCTACATGGTCTACCATATAATGCCTCAAATGGTGCCATCTGGAGGCTTGCCTGGTAACTGTTGTTGTATGAGAATTCCACCAACGGCAAGTGATCCTCCCATCCACCCTTGAAATCTAGCATACATGCTCTCAGCTGTCCTCCAATGTCTGAATTGTTCTCTAAGACTGTCCATCAGTTTATGGATGAAATGCCGTACTAATCAGCAAATTTGTTCCCATGGCCGACTGCATGCTCTGCCATACTCTGCCTGTGAATCGACCATCTCTGTCAGACACAGTTGTCCGAGGTATACCATACAATCTGATGATATCCTTGATATACCGCCGACCCAAAGTCTCAGATGAGTCTGTCATCTTAATAGGAATGAAATGTGCAGACTTGGTCAATCGGTCTACCACGACCCATATCGCATCGTTGCCCTTTGATGACCTTGGCAACCATGTAACAAAATCCATAGCAATGTGTTCCCATTTCCATTCCGGCACTGGTAAGGGTTTGAGTAACCCTGGTGGCTTCTAATGTTCCGTCTTAACCTGTTGACAAGTTAAGCAATGTGCCACAAATTCTGCCACATCTCTTTTGAGTCCGTGCCACCAATAATATCTCTTTAGGTCGTGATACATCTTAGTGCTTCCCAGATGAATAAAGAGTTTAGTCTGATGTGCCTCAACCAATAACTCTTTTCTGCAGGTTTTAGGTACATAAATCCTTCCTAGGAATGCAAAACCTTGTCCCGGTCGTAACTCCCATTCCGGTATGACTTCACCAGTAGACATCTTAGCCCAAATCTCTTCCACCTCCGGGTCTGTCCGCTGTTCCTGTTCCATTTTCGTAACCATGTTGGACCGTATGATCAAATTGTATATAGTCCCATGGTTAGTGAGGTAAAGTTTAAACTCTCGAATGGTATTCAGCATCTCCCATTCTGTCCTGATCAGACATGTCACTGATGCATGTGATAAACGACTGAGGGCATCTGCCACCTTGTTCGCCTTGTCAGGGTGATAACGAAGTGTGAACTCATAATCCGCCAGATATTCCATCCATCTGCGCTGCCTCAAGTGTAATAGCCCGGATTTTTAAATCAATATAAATATTGGCTATTATTTATTTTAATGGTTGAAATTTAGAATTTTGATGGAATGAATGGTAAATGGATCAAAATTTGGACAATGGCCCAAGTATGGTCCAATGGGCCATGGATTGGATTAATTTCATTTAAATGGGTCAATGATGGTTAATTGGGTCAAGGATGGTCAATTGGATCAAATACCCATTTGGGACCCAATGGGTCAACATGGTTTGAACATTAGGGTAAATGGGTAGGAAGTAGATTTAATTGGGCCATGGGCCCAATGGTGATCAAAGTAAACGGAATGGAATTAATTAATTTAAATCACCTAAGTTAGTTGTGAATAAATCAAGATAGCATAGCCGAGTAGGGCCCACCTCCACCTCATCAAGTGAGGTGGCGGGTGGGCTAAGGCATTGGTGGGGCCGGCCACCATGGTTGACTTGGTCAACCATGGGTGGATCCATGGAGAAAGTAAAGACAAATAAATGAAATTAAACTATGTAATTAAATGACCTAAGTTAGATATCAAATTAATCAAATAAGTTACATTATATGGGGGTGAGTCACCTAGGAAATGGGTGAGTCAAATGGGTGATTTCCATCTCATTTGACCCACCCAAACCACCAAGATAAGACCCACCAAAATCGTTGGCCATGAAAGAGTGGTATGGCTAAGACAAGATCCACGAAATGGGGGCAAGCTTGGGCATGCATTGGCCCATGGTGGGGTGGTGGTTCCACCTCATCCCAACCACCACCACTAAGGGACAAGGGGCCTAGGATTAAGGGCATGCAAGGCCATGCACCCATTTGGTTTGGTCAATGGGCTCATGGGGAAGACTCCACCTTAATGAGGGTGGAGTCTAACCCAAGCTACCCAAAGACTAGATGGAAAGATGGATTTTCCATCTCATTCCTCCCATCTCACTCTCTCCATCTCTCACTCCCTCTCCTATCTGTCCTCCCCTCTCTTCCAAGACCAAGAAGAAGAAAAGACGAAGAAGAAAAACAAGGAGATCCAGGCTTGGCCGACCACACTCCAAAGACCCAAGACTTGAGATATTTTTCCCATTCTCTCCTCCTCTCCCTCTCTCAAACCTACCTCAATCATTGGCCGAACCAAACAATGGTGATCTCATCTTGATCAAGCACATATAGTGGCCGAACATCAAGGAGAAGAGGAAGAAGAAGGGCTAAGGATCAAAAGGAGCAAGAGGAAACAGGAGGATCCGCGGGATCGGTAAGTTGTACTCAACAAGATGTTATTTTTTTTAGGAATTAAAGGAAGTCATGAAGGTCCATTTTCTTGGATTGAAAAGTGGCCAAAACATTATGGGCCATGGATTTAAAATCCATCCAAGAAAGGGGATAGGAAGTGGACAAACCCTAATGGGTAGGGTAGGCTATGAATAATGGAACAAATAAGGACACTATGTATGTATATAGATTATGCATGCATGCATGGCAAGAAGGGTTCAAGGATCATGGTTTGGCCATTGCATGGCCGAACCCTAACTGTTATGGAGATGTATTAATGATTTTGAGGGTTAGAATGGTTAAATGTTAGTAAATTTTTAAGGGGTTTTAGTGCAGGAAACCTTGGAGAAATAGTTAAGATATTTATGGTCCTAAACCTTACAACTAAAGATGAACCATGAACCATGGGTTTGGCCATGGTGTATGGCCGAATCCTATGGTGGTGTGTTAGTGACTTTAATGGGTGAAAAAGATGGAAAATGATGAAGAATGTTGGTAGCTTTAAATGGATTTTAAGTATTGTAAATAATGTTTTAAAAGGGTGGAAATAATGATAAACAATGGACCATGGGTTCGGCCATGTTGTATGGCCGAACCCCATGGAGAGATTTTATGGACTTAGATGTGTTTGGAACCCTAGAGGTGATGGGGAATATGGTTAAGTTAATGGACTCAAAATTTGGTCAATGACGATCAAAAGTGATGATCTAAATGTGTGATTAAACCCCCTCATAAAGGGGCTTGTTGTGGATCTAAAATGTTGTACAAGATCCAAGAAAAAAATGAGGAAAAGACATCACCATGGCCGAACCCCATGACCCATCTTAGGAGTTATTTATGGGCTAAGTTAAGGTCTATGTATGTGTTTAAATGAATGGAAATTAGGTTAAGTAAATGGCTGATTTTTAATGATTTTATGTCATGGTTGATGAGTCATCAATGGATCCATGCTTATGGATTAGTTATGGACATAAATGTACATAGATGGAAGAAGTGTTTAACCATGGAAGAAGGAGTGGCAAAAATGTAAATATGGCCCAAAATGAAGAACCATGGGTTCGGCCATGGTGTATGGCCGAACCCCATGGAGAATGGTTATGGACTTAGGTACTTTTATGATGACCTTATGTGTTAGTTAATGAAGCATAGGGTTACTGGTTTTTAGACCCATATGACTAAAATAATCTGAGGATTAAAATGGGACCCGAAATCAAGTGAGTGAGGTTTGGCCATGGTGTATGGCCGAACCCCACTAAGGTATGAGTAATGGACTTAGGCATGGTTGAAACATGGCTTTAATTGGTTGATGTGTAATAAGGTATCGGGATCTAGCAAGCGGTGCACGATCGGTCACCAAATTCGTGGAGGGAAACGGAAAGGAACACTAGTTGGTATTTGGTAGGATTCCTACCTTATTATAAGCCATGGATTATGTGTATATGGATGTTTTTCTTGATTTATTTTGGTAATCAAATGACATGTTTTAAGATGGGTTTTAATGCTATGATTTGTATTTTATATGGCATATTGCATTTACATCTCATGCATGACATGGGAGGGATGAAATGAAATCGGAGTCCATGCTCCGTCGGGGCGACCGATAAACACACATGGGGATTCCTTGATGTGCTTCATCTATCAAGGGGAGTACTATGAGATTGTAATACCTTGATGAGGGTTTTCCATCAAGGGGGACATTATGTATGATTGAAGTGGGACATTGTATAATGATGATGTGCATGATGGGTGGGACTCATAACATATGACACCTATGGCATGGCATTGATTGCATGGTTTTGCTATACTATTATCTATGTGTTTTGTTATCACTAATCCATGTGTTGACCCTACTCGGAGTACCCACTGGACGCGCTGTCTAACGCCCTACTTCCACCTTAGATGATGACGCAGGAAATTGAGGAAATGAAGGACGCGACCGGAGCTAAGCGTAGGAGCTTGGAGGAGCGAGCTAGTTTATTTATTTAAGTTTATTTTGGTAATGTAGTTTGAGTAACTTAGCCCATTGGACTGTAATAATTTAGACTGTTGCTATGGTTTGGACTTTTATTCGGACATTATAATTTTGAGGTATTATTATTAATTTAGTGATGTAACTTCCTTGCTATCTAAAATTGGTAAGATAGATTCTATTATAATTTCACATTAAGTTATATTCCGCAAGCTTACCTTCTGCGTGTGAACCGTTCTCGTGGACTTAGTTCCACGCACACGTAAGGTTGGCCACTTAAGGGCAGGGCTTTGGAAGCTCGGACTTAACTCGTGTTGTGACGTCCTGCGCTTCTTGTCACTCCTTTTCAAAAAAAAAAAAAAAATAGACTCTGATTTTTGGCTAAGTAAGTGAAAAGGGGCGAGGCGTTACATCAAGTTGAGCTCTTTCTGATCAAACAAGTACTTCAAGCTATTATGGTCTGAAAACACTTAAAATTTCTCAACATAAAGATAATGTCTCTAGCTTTTGAGAGCAAAGACCACTGCAGCTATGTAATGCCCGCCCCTTTTCACAGAAAATTAGAGTCTATTTTTTTTTTTTT
Source organism: Chimonanthus praecox (assembly GCA_022113865.1). Classification (NCBI taxonomy): domain Eukaryota; kingdom Viridiplantae; phylum Streptophyta; class Magnoliopsida; order Laurales; family Calycanthaceae; genus Chimonanthus; species Chimonanthus praecox. The sequence goes on from CM039091.1 coordinate 26,332,970, forward strand.
TTTTGAAATAAGAGTGACAAAGGCGCGGGACGTCACGACGCGAGTTAAGTTCCGAGCTTCTAAAACCCGACCCTTAACTGGCCAACCCTATGTGTGCGTGGAACGAAGTCCAGGAGAACGGTTCGCATGTAGACGTAAGCTCAAGAAATTTTAAACTAAGTGCGGAGTTAAAATAGAGATTAACCTACCTATTTAGATAGCAAGGAAGATAACATTCATTTAATTACAAAAATACCTCAACATCACAAGGTCCAAAAATAAAAACCAAAACATAGCAAGTAATCTAAAATATTACATTTCGGACAAGCTAGGCTACTCAAATACATTTCCAAAACAAATGTAAATAAATTAAGTAGCCGCCTTCCCCAAGCTCCTAAGCTCGGCTCCCGTCTCGTCCTTCTGCTATGCCGTTTCCTGCGTCATCAGCTAGGGTAGAAGTAGGGCATCAGACAACGCGCCCAGTAGGACTCCGAGTAGGGCTAACACATGGATTAGTGATAACAAGCATGCAGATAATAATATATGAAACCCATAAAATGAATGCTATGCCATGAGTGTCTATGTCATGAGTCCCACCCATCATCCATACCATCATGATATCCCCATGTTTACTTCTCGGTCGCCCCGACGGAGCATGGACTCCGGTTATATCTCCACATATCAAGATATCCCCATGTCTGCTTCTCGGTCGCCCCCGACAGAGCATGGACTCCGGTTCCTTTATTTTCCCGCCCATGCCATGCATGAGATGTAGGTGCATTATGCTATGTAATATATATAATCCATAGTCTTAATATAGAGTTCATAACTTAGCATATAATTCATAGCCTTGCATTATGCCATATGAGATACATAAATCATGATCTTAAAACTCATCATAAAACAAACCATATAATTTCCAAAATAAATCAAAGAAACCATCACACAATCCATGGCTTACAAAAGGGTAGGAATCCTACCAAATACCGACTAACGTCCTTTCTTTCGTTGCCGTTCGATCGACCCGGTCGCCAATCGCGCATCGTTTGCGATGTCCAGTACCTTATTATACATTAATAATTAGTCCATGTTTTTAACCTTTTAAGTCAATTAATCACACCTTAGCGGGGTTCGGCCATACACCTTGGCCGAACCTCACTAACTAGGTTTTGTGGGTCCCATTTAACCTATTAAACCTTTTAATCCCATAAGTCTTAAAAATCAGCCACCCTAGGCTTTATTAATCACATACTTAAGGCTACCATAATTGCACTTAAGTCCATGATCATTTCTCATGGAGTTCTTGAATTTGGCCATTATTTACGGTTTTGCCACTACCTCTTTTTTCATGGTTAATCATTCACTTAACCATGTACACCTTTATTCATAATTGATCCATACACTCAAGTTCATTAGTGACCCATTTAATCATGCCATAATATCATTAAAACAACCCTTTTTCTTAACTTAATCTACATTAATTAACCACATAAACCCTTTCTTAGCCCATAAAAATGACTTACAATTGAATCATCATTCTTAGTCACATCTTGAGTCCATAATTGATCCATCAACCATATCACAAGACCACTTACCTCAACCATCTAATTAACCTAATTCCATTAATTTAAGCATATACATACCCATTAATCTTAGACCAAAAAATGATCTACAATTGGGTCATGGGTTCGGCCATGGTGTCTCTTTCTCCCATTTTCTTGGGTCCATTTACATCACTTGACTCCATCACAAGTCCCTCCACTGAGAGAATCTAAACCATACATTTAATTCATCATTCCTTAATCATTATTTGATACATTTAGGGTCCATCAATCTTAGCCATAATTCCCTTTTCTTTTCAACATTAGGTTCATCATTTGGAGTTCATCAACATTACCAATCTTCCCCACCATTCTTCCATATTTTATCCCTATCATCCTAGGGTTCAAAATCATTCCATCCATAAAACCACTCCATGGTTTTTCCTCATTTAAAATTACCCACCTTTAATCATTTAAAATCCTAAAATCATTAACCACCCTCATTGTCTTCCATTCTTATAAACCCTAATAATTAAATCAATCATCTACCATGGGGTTCGGCCATACTACATGGCCGAACCCTATGGTCCATTAATCCTTTCAAAATCCACACATATCTATGCTTAATTAACTTAATTACATACTATCCTTAATCCATTTTATTTTTTTCTTAACCCTAATTTACCCATTAGGGTTTTGTCCACTTTCCATCCTTCCATTGGACGAATTTGAGATCCAAGGCCTATTATCATTTGGCCACCATCAAATCTAATAAGAATGGATCCCAAATCTTAAACCCTAAAAATTCAAATCTCTTGTTTAGGAATTACTTACAATCCGACGTCACCTCCGGCTTTTTTTTCTCCTCTTGATTTCCTTAGCCTCCTTTCTCCTTCTTCTTGATCTTTGGTTGGCCAAGATGCTTGATCAATGATAAAAACCTCCAACCTTGGGTTCGGCCATCATGGGTGTGTTTGAGAGAGGGAGAGGAGGAGAAGAGGATGGTGAGGAAGAAGATAGTATGGCTTGATCTTGGGATGATGAGCCAAAAATTGCACTTCTTTCTTCTCTTCTTCTCTTCTTCCCTTCTTTTCTCCTTAGCTTTCTTCTTCTTCTCCCTTGGGTGTGGGACGGCAATGGGAGAGTGAAAGATGGGAAGAGTAAAATGAGAATGGAATAAGAGATGGAGAAAAAGAGATAAGGCTTATCTCATTTGGTTGAGTAATTAATTCCTCCACCTACCATACATAAGATATTTTTCATGCTTTATGGTGGTGGTTAGGATAACCACCACCAAGCCAACGTTTTTCTTTTGAGCTTGGAATGAGGTGTTTTGGTCTTCCACCTTTTGACCCCTTTGACCACCATTTGTTTAGTTTATTTAATTAATTAACTAGATAATTAACTTAAGTTAATTATTTCCTATTTAACCTAACCCATTATTCCAACCATCGTTGTCCAATTCAACCATGGTGGCCGGCCCCACCAATCCTTGGTCCACACGCCACTTCACTTGGTGAGGTGGAGGTGGGTCCCAATTGGCCATGTCACCTTGGTCAACTCATCACTAACTTAGGCGATTTAATTTAATCCATCCTTAACTACTTGGATCACCATTGGGCCCATGGCCCAATTAAATTTATTTCTTACCTATTCACCTTAGAGTTTACATCATCTTGATCCATTGGGTCCTAAATGGGTATTGGGCCCAATTTGACCATCCATGGCCCTTTAAATGATTTTAAATCCAATCCATGGTCCATTGGGCCATACTTGGGCCCTTGTCCAAACTTTGATCCATTTACCATCTATTCCATCAAATTTCCCAATTTCCATCATTAAAATAAATAATATCCACATTTATATTAATTTAAAAAGTCCGGGCTATTACAGGCTAGTTCCAGATCATGTGTAGGATAGAGACGTTCATGTATTTTCAACTGTCTTGATCCATAAGCCACCACACGATTACTTTGACTGAGTGTAAACCCCAGTCCCTCTCCTGAAGCATCGCATTGTACTTCATAACACTTGCCTCTTTCCGGCAAAACTAAGATGGGAGCAGTGGTAAGTCTATTCTTCAGCTCTTCAAATCTCTGGTTACACAGATCTGACCACACATATTTGACTCCTTTCTGAGTTTTAGAGTAAATCAAAATATCATCAATAAATACAATAACAAATTGGTCCAAATAGGGACAGAAAATCTTGTCCATAAAATCCATGAACACAGCCGGTGCATTGGTGAGTCCGAATGGCATGAGTACAAATTCATATAGCCCATACCGCGTTCTGAAGGCTGTCTTCTCTATGTCCTCATCCCTAACTCGGATTTGGTGATATCCGAACATCAAGTCAATCTCAGAAAAATGACTGGAACCTTTAAGTTGATCAAATAAGTCATCGATCCTCGGTAGAGGGTACTTGTTTCTGACCGTCAACTAGTTCAGTTTTCGATAATCCACACACATACGAAGTGAACCATCCTTTTTCAGTAACGCCTGCCCCTTTTCACTATGCTAATAGCTGAAAATCAGAGTCTAATTTTTTTTTTTTGAAATAAAGAGTGACAAAGAGCGCGGGGCGTCACGACGCGAGTTAAATCTGAGCTTCCAAAGCCCGGCCCTTAACTGGCCCACCCTACGTGTGCGTGGAACTAAATCCACGAGAACGGTTCACACGTAGAAAGTAAGCTTGCGGAATATAACTTAATGCGGAATTATAATAGAATCTATCCTACCAATTTTAGATAGCAAGGAAGTTACATCACTTAATTAATAATAATACCTCAAAATTATAATGTCCAAATAAAAGTCCAAATCATAGCAATAGTCTAAATTATTACAGTCCAATGAAGTAAGTTACTCAAATTACATTTCCAAAATAAACTTAAGTAAATAAACTAGCTTGCTCCTCCAAGCTCCTACGCTTGGCTCCGGTTGTGTCCTTCAATTTCTCCATTTCCTGCGTCATCATATAAGGTGGAAGTAGGGCGTTAGACAACGTGCCCAGTAGGTACTCCGAGTAGGGTCAACACATGGATTAGTGATAACAAAACACATAGGTAATAGTATAGCAAAAACATGCAATCAATGTCATGCCATAGGTGTCCTATATCATGAGTCCCACCCAATCATACATACCATCATTATACAATGTTCCTCTTGATGGAAAAACCCTCATCAAGATATCCCCATGTTTGTTTATCGGTCGCCCAGACGGAGCATGGACCCCGGTTACATTTCATCCCTCCCATTCCATGCAGGAGAAGTAAATGCAATATGCCATATAAAATACAAATCATAGCATTAAAACCCATCTTAAAACATGTCATTTGATTACCAAAATAAATCAAGAAAAACATCCATATACACATAATCCATGGCTTGCAATAAGTAGGAATCCAACCAAATACCAACTAGTTTTCCTTCGCGTTTCCGTCCATGAATTCGGTCACCGATTGCGTACCGCTTGCGAGATCCCGATACCTTATTATACATCAACCAATTAAACCCATCTTTCAACCATGCCTATGTCCATTACTCATACCTTAGTGGGGTTCGGCCATACACCATGGCCGAACCTCACTCCCTTGATTTCGGGTCCCATTTTAATCCTTAGATTATTTTAGTCATATGAGTCTAAAAACCAGCAACCCTATGCTTCATTAACTAACACATAAGGTTATCATAGAGGTCCTTAAGTCCACAACCATCATCCATGGGGTTTGGCCATACACCATGGCCGAACCCATGGTTCTTCATTTTTTTTGCCATATTTACATTTTTGCCACTCCTTCTTCCATGGTTAAACACTTCTTCCATCCATGTACATTTATGTCCATAACTAATCCATAAGCATGGATCCATTGATGACTCATCAACCATGACATAAAATCATTAAAAATCAGTCATTTACTTAACCTAATTCCCATTCATTTAAACACATGCATAGACCTTAACTTAGCCCATAAAATGGCTCACAAATGGGTCATGGGGTTCGGCCATACACCATAGCCGAACCCATGATGTCTTTTTTCCTCATCTTTCTTGGATCTATTACAACATTTTTTATCCACAAAAAGTCCCTTCTTGACGGGGTTTCAATCATATATTTAGATCATCATTTTTTATCAACCTTAACTACATTTTGAGTCCATTAACTTAACCATATTCCCCATCCTCTTCATGGTTCCAAAATATCCAAGTTCACCAAAATCTCTCCATGGGGTTCGGCCATACAAAATGGCCGAACCCATGGTCCATGATTTATCATTATTTACAATGTTTGGGACCATAAAAATCATCCATATTTCTCCATGGTTTTTCCTCATTTAACCCCTTAAAATTTTACTAACCTTTAACCATTCCAAACCTCAAAATCATTAATACATCTCCATGGGGTTCGGCCATGGTATATGGCCGAACCCTATGGTTCATCATCTTCCTTAAAAAGTCCAAATCTAATGGTTAAATCACTTGATGGGGTTCGGCCATACACCATGGCCGAACTTCATCCAATCCATTTTTGTCCTTATGATCCACATACATAGAAACCTAGGGTTTGGCCATGCAAAGGCTAAACCATAATCTTAGACCATACATCTTACTTTAGTCATGCATGGGATCCCCTCCATTTATCCATAACATTTAGGGTTCGGCCATGCAATGGCAGAACAATGGTCTTTTACCCATCTTTGCCATGCATGCATGCATAGTCCATATACATACATAGTGTCCTTATTTGTTCCATTATTCATAGCCTACCTTACCCATTAGGGTTTGTCCACTTCCTATCCCCTTTATTGGATGGATTTTAAATCCATGGCCCATAATGTTTTGGCCACTTTTCAACCCAAGAAAATGGACCTTCATGAATTCCTTTAATTCCTAAAAAAAAATTAACATCTTGTTGAGTGAAACTTACCGATCCCGCGGCTCCTCCGGTTTCCTCTTGTTCCTCTTGATCCTTAGCCTTTCTCCTTCCTTTTTTCTTCTTGATGTTCGGCCAATGGGTGAGCTTGATCCAATGAAATCTCCAAGGGCTGGTTCGGCCAAGATGGAGTAGGTTTGAGAGAGGGAAGAGGAGGAGAGAATGGGAAAAATATCTCAAGTCTTGGGTCTTTGGAGTGTGGTCGGCCAAGCTTGGAACTCCTTGTTTTTCTTCATAAGTCTTTTCTTCTTCTTGGTCTTGGAAGAGGGGGGGGGGGGGGGGGGGGGGGGGGGGGGGGGGGGGGGGGGGGGGGGGGGGGGGGGGGGGGGGGGGGGGTGGGACGGGGACGGCTAGGAGAGGGAGTGAGAGATGGAGAGATGGAAATGAGATGGGAAATGGGATGGGAACCCTAGATTTTTCCATCTCATCTTGTATTGCTTGGGTTAGACTCCACCCTCATTAAGGTGGAGTCTTCCCCATGAGCCCATTGACCAAACCAAATGGGTGCATGGCCTTGCATGCCCTTAATCCTAGGCCCCTTGTCCCTTAGTGATGGTAGTTGGGATGAGGTGAACCACCACCCCACAATGGGCCAATGCATGCCCAAGCTAGGACCCATTTTATGGATCTTGTTGGATGAGGTGACACCACCACCCATGCCAAAGGTTTTGGTGGGTCTAAGTTTGATGGTTTGGGTGGTTTCCATGAGATGAAACCACCCACTTGACTCACTCATTATCTAAGTGACTCATCCCATTTAACTCACCCCATATACTGTAACTCATTTGATTAATTTGATATTTAACTTAGGTCATTTAATTACATAGTTTAATTCCATTTATTTGTCTTTACTTTCTCCATGAATCCACCCATGGTTGACCAAGTCAACCATGGTGGTCGGCCCCACCAATGTCTTGGTCCACACGCCACCTCACTTGATGAGGTGGAGGTGGGCCCTACTCGGCTATGCTATCTTGATTTATTCACAACTAACTTAGGTGATTTAAATTAATTAATTCCATTCCATTTACTTTGATCACCATTGGGCCCATGGCCCAATTAAATCTACTTCCTACCCATTTACCCTAATGTTCAAACCATGTACCAAATGGGTATTTGACCCATTGGGTCCCAAATGGGTATTTCACCCAATTGACCATCCTTGACCCAATTAACCATCATTGACCCATTTAAATGAAATTAATCCAATCCATGGCCCATTGGACCATACTTGGGCCATTGTCTAAATTTTGATCCATTTACCATTCATTCAATCAAAATTCTAAATTTGAACCATTAAAATAAATAATAGCCAATATATGTATTGATTTAAAAATCCGGGCTATTACATTTTCTTCACAAATAATATTGGAGTTCCCCAAGCCTATGTACTGTTCCGAATGCACCTCAGTCTAAGCAGTTCATCAATCTATTTCTTTAATTCGGATATCTCTGTTGGTGCCATCCGGTAATGTGGTAATGACACTGGTGTAGTGCTAGGATACAGCTTGATTTCAAAATTGATCTCCCTCATGGGAGGCAAACCAGGGAGTTCCTTTGGAAAGACGTCCGCATAGTCCTTTACTATTTCCGGAAGTTCAACCACCGGTGTCTTGTTGATTCTGATAATGTTCAACACGTGATGATTCAACCCTTCATGCAGTCTGCTTTGTTTATCAGCACGCACCACATGTTCGTTTCCCTCGGGCGACCAAAACGTCACCCTGCGACGATAACAATCAATGTTGGCCTTAAAGCTAGCCAACCAATCCATGCCGAAAATAATATCATATTCTGACATATCAAGCACCAAATAATTGAACTCAAATCTGACTCCATCAAGTTCCGTATTCACTGTTATGCATATAAGTCCCAATGATGTGTCTCCGACGGGGGATACAATAGTGAATGATGTAGACATTTTTTGTACCAATGTGCCCGTAGCACTTACAAATGTAGCAGATATAAAAGAGTGTGATTCTCCTGAATCAAATAATACAAAGGCGTCGGAACTACTGACTACTGCCATACCTTGAATCACTGAATGATCCTCTGCTGCTTGTAATACCCCGGTTTTCCAATTTATTTTTTTATATGAAAGTTATCCAATTTAATTGATGAATATGAGATATGGATCTTAATCCAAAATTATGCATGGCCGAATGTCAAAATCTATGTTTATGCGCATGTGATAATTTTAAATAGGGTATGCAAATAATCTTAAACTAATTAAAAAGGAGGGTACACGGCATTGCTATATGTATTTTAGCATTGGCCGATTGGAAGGTCTTAAATTAAGAAAGGGAAAGTCGGCTATGGCTAATTAAAGAGGGAAAGTCGGCCATGGTTAAATAAGGAAGGTTTGACATATGTTCAATATTTTGGTTATAAAGTTCCACTCCAATGTTCGATTTCTTTGATTCTTTTTGCGTTGGAAAGAAGACTTCAAAGGCTACAACTTTATAGTTTACCACATTTTCGGATTCGGGAAGTTAACAACGTCAAAACTGAACTACAATATGGTATATGTGTAAAAACGGGGAACACAAGGGGCGCACGGCTAAGGGTTGCTTATCTTAAGAACTTTCTAATGTGGGATTAAGAAAGGCTATAAAAAGAGAGATCAAGAGGGATACATGGTTTTGACATCCTTTATTGTTGAGTTTATTCCTCTCTCTCCCTCTCTCAATTCATCATTCTTTTCCACACGGCAAGAGTAAGGAGAAAGGAGAAGAAGATTGGAAGAGAAGGATCAAGCAAGGAGAGAACAAGAAATCAATCGGAAAGAGGTTAGTATCTTAATGGTATAGTTTTATTTTTGAAACAAAAAGAACCATAGGGTTCGGCCATGGTGTTTGGCCGAACCCCGTGGAGGGACATTGGAGATGATTTAATGGTTTAAATGGAGAGAAAGAACCAAAGGGTTCGGCCATAGTGCATGGCCGAACCCCTTGGAAAGATTTTATTTAATTGATTGGTTTTAAGATTGAAAACCATCGAGAGTTTTGATTTATTCATTGGGTTTATGATCTCAGACTTTTTAAACCATAGAAACCTTTGATGGTTGTCGGTTTTAGATTCAAGAAATCAATGAAAGAACATGGAATATGGGTAGGCCATGGGATGGCCGAACCATGACTGTTTTATGGCTAATTAATTGGATCAATATTAATGAAAAGAATGGGGTGAGGTTCGGCCATGATGTATGGCCAAACCCCACCAAATATTTTAATGGGGTTGAGTTACCCATTTGGAAAGTGGATGTAAGAGGATGGACTTAGATCTACAAGGGTGAGGTTCGGCCATGGTGCATGACCGAACCCCACTAGAATTATTTTTGGAAATCTTATCATTTATGGAAGGTATTTGCTAAGTTGGAAAGGTTCCAAATATGGAAAGTATTGCTAAATTTAGAAAGCTTCCATGTATGGAAGGGGTGGCTAATTTGGAAAGCATCCCATTATGGAAGTGTTGCTAAATTTGGGAAGCAATCTAAAAATGGAAGGAGGGTTGGTTAATTAAGGAAACAATCTATTTATGGAAGGTGTTTCCAATTATGGAAAGGGTTGGTTAATTAAGGAAACAATCTATTTATGGAAGGTGTTTCCAATTATGGAAAGGGTTGATTAATTAAGGAAACAATCTATTTATGAAAGGAGGTTGCTTATCAGGAAAGTTTCTATTCTTGGAGTTGGATATTAAAATTAGAAAATATCTAATTAAGACCATGTAGATTTATTATGGAAACTATCCAAGAATGGAAGGTGGAGATTAATCAAATGAATGGATGGGTTATCATGAGTGAGCATTGGCCATAGGAATGGCCGAAGCCCGTTAGGGTTTAATTTTGGGAAACCTTTTTAACTACGGAATATGATATCTAAGTATGGAACTTATATTTGGAAAGCATATAATTATGGAAAGGTGGAGTTAATTTGGAAACTACACACCATAGGGTTCGGCCAAGGTGTATGGCCGAACCCCATGGTCTAAATTAAGGGATTAAATGATATTCTAATTCATGGTTAAGGGCTGATTTATGAATCAGATTATGTACCTAGGTTATGAGTTATGTTATGTGTATTTTTAAAATAAAATAAAGGATACAATGTATGTTATTGATAGATGGTGAAAGGAATGGCAAAAACGTAATTACACACCAAAGTGGAGAACCATGGGTTCAGCCATGATGTATGGCCGAACCCCATGAGTTGTGTTTGATGGACTTGTTGATTAATGAAATTTATAGGGTCTAATTATGGAAGATTTAAAGGAAAGAGGAAACCAATGGCATTTTTTTAAATATGAGAGAATATTGGACATTTAGTCCGGCCATAGTATATGGCCGAATCTCATGAATTATTTTATGGGATTATATGCTTTGGAAGTATGAATGATTAATCGAGATCTAAGCAATAAAGAAGTCTATGGTTAGGCACAATGGCATTATTGTTATTATGGACAAAAATGGTAGGCCATGGGTTTTGGCCATGGTGTATGGCCGAACCCCATAGGGTTTTGTTTATAGACTTAGAACCTTCTAATTAGGTGAGACTTGGTGTTGATTTATCATTATATTATAAGGTAACGGGATCTCGCAAGTGGTGTGCGATCGGTGATCGAATCTTGGACGGGAACGCAAGGACTTGTGAACGGTCTTTGGTAGGATTCCACCTCTTTGAAACCATGGTCTATGTACTTTGTTTTATCTTATGTCTGATAAAAATATGTTTCAAATGATATGCTTTATTTGAGTTTCAAATGCTATGTTTAAATTGTTTAAAATAGCATGGATTGATTATGTTTCAAAGTTGATTTTAAATGTTATGTTTATGTTATTAAAATAACATGTGTTTCAAATGATATGTTTATGTTTTTAAAATAGCATGTGTTTCATTGGCATCTCATGCATGGCATGGGGTGGAGGATTTATAACCGGAGGGATCATACTCCGTCGGAGCGTCCGAAAAACCTATGTGCGCTACCTTGATGTGATTTCCATGAAGAAGATTCAGGAGGATCCACACTCCGCCGGGGCGACCGGAAGACCTATGTGGTGGGTACATTTATGTACATGTGATGGGTGGGACTCATTGCATATTTGTCATCATTGCATGGCATGGATTTTACCTGGTTTTATATATTATGTTATAATATATGTTTTGTACTAACCATGTGTTAGCCGTAATTGGAATACCTGCTGGGTGCGTTGTTCTAACGCCCTACTTCTACCCTAGTTGATGATACAGGTATTCAGGGGAACGATGAACCTAAGACGGACCAGACATAGGTGCTTGGAAGACTTATTTTACATGTTTTGAATAAAGTTACTCATGAACTTGTATTTGAGTATTTGGATTTCGGAATGTAATAACTTAGATGGTCGTATGATTTAGTTTGATGATTATGACATTTTAATAATGATTAAGGACTTGACGTACTTTGCTATCTGTTTGGAATAGAACTTGGTTCTATTATGTTTCCGCATTTTGATGTTATGATTCCGCAGGTTATGATTCTTATTCCGCATCTTGATATTGCTATGTGTGAACCGTTTTATTGGACTGAGTCCATATACACATAGGGTTGGGCAGTTAAGGGTCGGACTATGGAAGTTCGGACTTAGTTCGCGTCGTGACGTCCCGCGCTCTATCACTCTACTCTGTTATTAAAGAAAAAAAATAGACACTGAATTTATGGGTAAAAGCGAGTGAAAAAGGGCAGGACGTTACAGTTGGTATTAGAGTGAACCCGAAACTTGAATCTCTCGGAGTAAGTTAATCCGATCTTGTACATTAATTTACTTCGTTACACTCAGACGGATGATAGCAAAGGAAGTACAGTCAAAATAATCGGAATTGTCCAATATAGCAAAATAGGATGTATTCCCCGGAAACAAAGAAAAATCAAAGAGTGCTTATTTGGAAAATTTTCCCAAAAACAAGAAACTCAAGATGTTTATTTGGCAATTTTCCCCAAACAAACGACATTATGTGATACATAGAGAAATTCCCCAAACAAAAGATTTAGTTTCATTAGAACTAATATTGGCATTGACATACTTCGGTTGTTGCTATACAGATATGTCAGGCAACACAGAGTATACAGAGTTGTGGGACAGAGGGACACCAAGCTGTCCGATAGATCTGGTTTCTTCCGATGATTCCAGCATACCAAACTTCAACAATGAAGTTGAAATCAGTCAAGACATGGAAGTAGAATCGCCCGAGTACAATGTTGGGGTTGATTCAGCCTTTGTACCCGAAGAGGACGAAGAAGAAATCCCAACCTTAAAGGAATCAGTAGGGGAGATAGCGCCTGGGTATATGTGCGAAGTATACAATCAGGAGGGGCACAGCTATATTTATTGTCCCCACCCTATCGAGGTTATTTGCCCTATTTGTGGACTTCAAGGGCACGGGAAGGAGATAACTGACTGTCCATATATTGGGGGACCAGGACGAATACCCTGTCTGACTTGTGGAGTGTTGGGGCACACGTCGACGATATGCCCTGACAACTTCTTCTATTTTTATGATGATGCAGGGTCTTCTATGGAAGATTAGGCTAAGAAAGGGTAGGGAAATGTCGGGGAAAAAGGGGAAAGATTTGTAAGGGTTGTGGGTACGTTTGGAGGGTTTGTTCTAACCCTACCAACCCTTGTAACCTGATGAAAGTTCGAATAATTTTCAATAAAAGTATGCAAATTTAAGAGTTTATGAGAATTTTGGCACTGAGATGTATGTGACGGGTCACTTGTTTTATTGAGACATGGTGTGGGTACGTCCCTCACAAGATATTGATGGGATAGGTAGATAGATTCCATGAGTAAGGCTTAGAGTAGCTGTAAGACCGTGGGAACCTCGATATGAAATACGGAGATTTGGTCCCGTAGGGTTACCATTAGAGAGTGGGTCCCTCGCATGCTAAGCGCTGGAGGGTGCTCTCACAGCTGTTTTGCACACTTGATGTGCGTAGATGCGCAGAGCTAGGTACTAATTTACCCTGTGGGGGTGGTGCTAGCTTTGTCAGACGCGGTTCGACCACCTTGGAGCTTGACTGAATCACCTTGGGGTGAAGGGATGCATGGTAGGGTAGAGCAGATCACGTTGGACGTGGGTCTTCCGCTTGGTAAGTCATGGGCCCTAAGTCTTGCCTAGGGGTCGGGGTATATTTGTGATTTGATATTGTTTACTACAGTCATGAAGTGATTCGTTCGAGTGTGGTTCCTATGGATAAAATATCTCATGGTGGAAGATGTGCCTGGATTAATTATGATCAAGAATGGATTAGTTATGCCATGAATGGATTATGCCCAAAAGGGGGTTATATTCATGGATACGTATAAACATGGATAAGAGTTTCAATGGTGGTTTGGATTGATGCTGGATATTGGCATTAGGGTATACGTATTGGTAACATGATGGACTTGTTGGTCTCATAGATGACTTATAGATCTGATGATTGGGACATGTTTCGATATACATTCCATGATATAAGGAAAAGGTGTTAGTCGTATTACGACTTGTATCACAGGAAGGTTAGTGTGAAAGATACTTGGTATTGTAGAAGTCATGGACAAAAGGTGTTAGTCACATAGTGACATATGAGCAAATAAAGATATGCGTATATTTGGAGTTATACTTAAGGGAAAAGTTAAGAGTCTAGTGAAACTCGAATGGGAAGCTATGGGCGACTGCCGAGTTAGACTGGCCAGCTGACTCTGTAGTAAGCCGATGGAGTTCCAGGAGAGTGAAGCTAGAAACCTAGTCAAAATGGAATCAACAAAAGACTCGAGCATAGGCTCATATTGGTAGGTTATCTCACACAGAGAATAAACGAATGAATATATTGAGCAAGTACGTATGGAAAATATCTGGGTAGCAGATAAAGTAAAATAGAGTACATTGATCTACATAGGAATTGTAAATGAGTTCACGAGAAAAGAGATAACATGAGATAAAGTAAATTTTACGAGAATGAAACTCATAGGTTGATATGAGTGATCCCGATGTAATTAAGTGGTACTTGATAAGACTGAACAGAAAAAACGGATGGATTCGGAAATGGGCCAAGATGTTATTGGCAAAGTCATACCGGAATGGGAGTTAAAGAATGGAATGGGGTCTTGTATTCCAAGGAAGGATATATATACCTAAGAGTTGCCAAGGTCACCAAAGGGCAACGATGCGATATGGGTCAGGGTAGACCGATTGACCAAGTCTGCACATTTCATTCCCATTAAGATGACAGACTCATCTGAGACTTTAGGACGGCGGTATATTAAAGATATCATAAGATTGCATGGTATACCTCGGACTATTGTGTCTGACAGAGATGGCCGATTCACAGGTAGAGTATGGCAGAGCATGCAGTCGACCATGGGAACGGATTTATTGATTAGTACGGCATTTCATCCACAGACTGATGGACAGTCTGAGAGGACAATACAGACACTGGAAGACATGCTGAGAGCATGTATGCTAGATTTCAAGGGTGGATGGGAGGACCACTTGCCGTTGGTAGAATTCGCATACAACAACAGTTACTATGCAAGCCTCCAGATGGCACCATTTGAGGCATTATATGGTAGACCATGTAAGTCACCAGTGTGCTGGACAGAGGCCGGTGAGCCTGCACTCATTGGACCTGAAGTGGTTACAAAGACTATAGCGCAGATACAGTTGATACTGCAGCACCTATTGACTGCGTAGAGTCGTCAGAAGAGCTATGCTGACAAAAGGTGGAGGTTCCTTGAATTTGAAGTGGGAGACATGGTGTTCTTGAAAGTCTCGCCACAGAAGGGACATATGAGATTTGGAAAGAAAGGAAAATTATCGCCAAGACATGTGGGACCATTTGCAATCATAAGAAGGATGGGGGAACATGGCTTATCAATTGGCACTCCCATCACAGTTGACATCTTTACATGATGTGTTTCATATATCAATGTTGAGAAAGTACAATCCTGATCCTTCTCACGTATTGAATATACAAGATATAGAGGTTCAGAGCGACGTGACATACGTCAAAAAACTTGTTTGAGTGGTCGATACAGAGCAAAGGGTATTACAGAACCGAGCAATCCAGTTTGTCAAAGTGGTATGGGATAGACATGGCATTGAGGAAGCCACATGGGAACTCGAGTCAGAAATGAGAAAGGCTCATCCTGAATTATTTGGGTAAATGTTTGAAAACCCTACTTCACTCGATTTTCGGGACGAAAATTATAAAAAGAGGGTTGTATTGTAATACCCCGGTTTTCCAATTTATTTTTTTATATGAAAGTTATCCAATTTAATTGATGAATATGAGATATGGATCTTAATCCAAAATTATGCATGGTCGAATTTCAAAATCTATGTTTATACGCATGTGATAATTTTAAATAGGGTATGCAAATAATCTTAAACTAACTAAAAAAGAGGGTACATGGCATTGCTATATGTATTTTAGCATTGGCCGATTGGAAGGTCTTAAATTAAGAAAGGGAAAGTCCGCTATGGCTAATTAAAGAGGGAAAGTCGGCCATGGTAAAATAAGGAAGGTTTGACATATGTTCAGTATTTTGGTTATAAATTTCCAACCTAATGTCCGATTGCTTTGATTCTTTTTGCGTTCGAAAGAAAACTTCAAGGGCTATAACTTTGTAGTTTACCACCTTTTCTGATTCCGAAATTTAACAAGGTCAAAACTGAACTACAATATGGTATATGTGTAAAAACGGGGAACACAAGGGGCGCATGGCTAAGGGTTGCTTATGTTAAGCACTTTCTAATGTGGGATTAAGAAAGGCTATAAAAGGAGAAATCAAAAGGGATACACAGTTTTAACATCCTTTATTGTTGAGTTTATTTCTCTCTCTCCCTCTTTCAATTCATCATTCTTTTCCACACGGCAAGAGCAAGGAGAAAGGAGAAGAAGATTGGAATAGAAAGATCTAGCAAGGAGAGAACAAGAAATCAATCGGAAAGAGGTTAGTATCTTAATGGTATAGTTTTATTTTTGAAACAAAAAGAAACATAGGGTTCGGCCATGGTGTTTGGCCGAACCCCATGGAGGGAGATTGGAGATGACTTAATGGTTTAAATGCAGAGAAAGAACCATAGGGTTCGACCATAGTGCATGGCCGAACCCCATGGAAATATTTTATTTAATTGATGGGTTTTAAGATTGAAAACCATCGAGAGTTTTGATTTATTCATTGGGTTTATGATTTCAGATTTTTTAAACCATAGAAACCTTTGATGGTTGTCAGTTTTAGATTCCAGAAATCATTGAAAGAACATGGAATATGGGTCGGCCATGGCATGGCCGAACCATGACTGTTTTATGGCTAATTAATTGGATCAATATTAATGAAAAGAATGGGGTGAGGTTCGGCCATGTTGTATGGCCGAACCCCACCAAATAGTTTAATGGAGTTGATTTACCCATTTGGAAAGTAGATGTAAGAGGATGGACTTAGATCTATAAGGGTGAGATTCGGCCATGGTGCATGGCCGAACCCCACTAGAGTTATTTTTGGAAATCTTATTATTTATGGAAGGTATTTGCTAAGTTGGAAAGGTTCCAAATATGGAAAGTATTGCTAAATTTAGAAAGCTTCCATGTATGGAAGGGGTGGCTAAATTGGAAAGCATCCCATTATGGTAGTGTTGCTAAATTTGGGAAGCAATCTAAAAAAGGAAGGAGGGTTGCTTAATTAAGGAAACAATCTATTTATGGAAGGTGTTTCCAATTATGGAAAGGGTTGGTTAATTAAGGAAACAATCTATTTATGAAAGGGTTGGTTAATTAAGGAAACAATCTGTTTATGGAAGGTGTTTCCAATTATGGAAAGGGTTGATTAATTAAGGAAACAATCTATTTATGAAAGGAGGTTGCTTATCAGGAAAGTTCCTATTCTTGGAGTTGGATATTAAAATTAGAAAATATCTAATTAAGACCATGAAGATTTATTATGGAAACTATCCAAGAATGGAAGGTGGAGATTAATCAAATGAATGGATTGGTTATCGTGAGTGAGGATTGGCCATAGGTATGACCGAACCCCACTAGGGTTTAATTTTAGGAAACCTTTTTAATTATGGAATATGATATCTAAGTATGGAACTTATATTTGGAAAGCATATAATTATGGAAAGGTGGAGTTTATTTGGAAACTACACACCATAGGGTTCGGCCAAGGTGTATGGCCGAACCCCATGGTCTAAATTAAGGGATTAAATGATATTCTAATTCATGGTTAACGGCTGATTTATGAATCAGATTATGTACCTAGGTTATGAGTTATGTTATGTGTATTTTTAAAATAAAATAAAGGATACAATGTATGTTATGTTATGGATAGATAGTGAAAGGAATGGCAAAAACGTAATTACACACCAAAGTGGAGAACCATGGGTTCAGCCATGATGTATGGCCGAACCCTATGAGTTGTGTTTGATGGACTTGTTGATTAATGAAATTTATAGGGTCTAATTATGGAAGATTTAAAGGAAAGAGGAAACCAATGGCATTTTTGTAAATATGAGAGAATATTGGACAATGAGTTCGGCCATAGTGTATGACCGAATCCTATAAATTATTTTATGGGATTATATGCTTTGGAAGTATGAATGATTATTCGAGATCTAAGCAATAAAGAAGTCTATGGTTAGGCTCAATGGCATTATTGTTATTATGGACAAAAATGGTAGACCATGGGTTTTGGCCATGGCGTATGGCCGAACCCCATGGGGTTTTGTTTATAGACTTAGAACCTTCTAATTAGGTGAGACTTGGTGTTGATTTATCATTATATTATAAGGTTACGGGATCTCGCAAGCGATGCGCGATCGGTGATCGAATCTTGGACGGGAACGCAAGGACTTGTGAACGGTCTTTGGTAAGATTCCACCTCTTTCAAACCATGGTCTATGTATTTTGTTTTATCTTATGTTTGATAAAAATATGTTTCAAATGATATGTTTTATTTGAGTTTCAAATGCTATGTTTAAATTGTTTAAAATAGCATGGATTGATTATGTTTCAAAGTTGATTTTAAATGTTATTAAAATAGCATGTGTTTCAAATGCTATGTTTATGTTTTTAAAATAGCATGTGTTTCATTGGCATCTAATGCATGGCATGGGGTGGAGGATTTATAGCCGGAGGGGTTGCACTCCGTTGAGGCGTCTAAAAAACCTATGTGCGCTACCTTGATGTGATTTCCATCAAGAAAATTCTAGAGGGTCCACACTCCGACGGGGCGACCGGAAGACCTATGTGGTGGGTACATTTATATACATGTGATTGGTGGGACTCATTACATACTTGTCATCATTGCATGGCATGGATTTTACCTGGTTTTATATATTATGTTATAATATATGTTTTGTACTAACCATGTGTTAGCCGTAATTGGAATACCTACGGGCGCGTTGTTCTAATGCCCTACTTCTACCCTAGTTGATGATACAGGTATTCAGGGGAACGATGAACCTAAGATGGACCAGGTATAGGAGCTTGGACCAGGTATAGGAGCTTGGAAGACTTATTTTACATGTTTTGAATAAAGTTACTCATGAACTTGTATTTGAGTATTTGGATTTCGGAATGTAATTGTAACACCCCATTTTCTCAAATTAAGATCATGTGAGCACATTATAAATATCAAGTTTGATTGGATGGGTTATGTACATCAATTGGGTTGAAAATGGCTAAGTGGGTCAAAGGGCCCAATTGGACCCAATGGGTCAAAATGGATGATTTGACCATTGTGTAAGCTCAAATTAGATGGGGTCAAGCTGAACTGGTTGGAAATTAGGTATAGTAAAAATGGGTAGGCCTAATATACACGTGAAAACCGAGTACAAATGACCAAAATACCCATAATTGGGTTATGGAGTCAAAAACGGGTCAAGGAGCTAAAGGGGGACCCAACGGGTCAGGTTGACTTTGTTGACCACAGCCGACCGTGTGGGCCCACAAATGAGTTCTATGGTGAGTTAAATCAGGTTAAGTGGAACTGATTTTATTTAATTTGAATTAAGAATGAGTTGACTCAAATGCATTAAAATGAGATGCATTAAGTGTGTTAAGTGGTGTGAGTTGAGTTAGAATAAAAGGGCCTTGAGTCAAGTGAGTTAAATGGATATTGAAAGGTGTTGATAATCACACACAACCCTTGGAGAATCAATCCCAACCGTTGGGAGTGAAAGGGTACTTTGGCAAAGCCAAAAGACACCAAGGTTGGGCGGCACCCATCCATTGAATGGATACAATGTTTGGCACCAAGGGGTGCAACGTTTGGCACCAAGGGGTGTCTTGGTTGACACCCAATGCCCCATCGGTTTTGGTAAAATTAATTGAGGGAAATAAATGGGAGTTGGGGGCTGAAACTATAAAAGGAGAATGTTACCATTCTTGGCCGATTGTTACTTTGGAAATCCAAGAATTCCCACCTCTCTCTCCCTCTCTCCAATTCGTTTTTCTTGGCTGAACAACAGAGGTTATGGCACAGTTAATCAAGCATAAACCAGCAAGGAATTAAGGAAAGAAAGAAGAAATAAAAGGGAGAAACCAAGGATCAAAGACAAGAAGAAAGCTTGGAAAATTTGGTAAGTATTTATGTGTTATTTTGGTTTAATAACATGGAACAAATGGGGTGTGTATTGGGCCATGGTTATGGCCGAATACACCAAGGTTTTAACCTTGATTAATAGAGGTTTAAAAATGGTAAAGATGACCATTGGGTTCGGCCACCATGGAGGGCCGAACCCCATGTAAAAGATAGGTTGTTTTGATGTTTTGAAACATAGAAACCATGGAGTTTTTATGGACTGTTTTTGAGGTTTCTTTAAGGTTCAAATGCATGTTTTTAAAGAGGGTTAAAAACATGGACTTAGATAACATAAGGACTGAAGTTATCATGGGTCTAAACAGTGGAGTAAAATTGATGAATTGGACCATTTGGATCGGCCATCTTGGATGGCCGAATCCCATGAAATGTTATGGTCATTTGGACAAAGTGATGAGCTTATTTGGATGGTTTTGAGAGGTAAAAATGCAGTAGTATTATACTGATTAATACTTGTCTAAATGAGACTTAAAACATATACATAAGGACCAAGACATGGACATAGGGTTCGGCCACTTTGGATGGCCGAACCCCATGATAGTTTTGATGATGTTGGAGAGTTTAAAACCATATAAAATATGGTGTTTGATGTGATTTGTTGAAGTTTAACTTGCTGTTATTGGTTGGCCAACATAGGGCTGAACCATGTCAATATTAGAGTTAAGTTATGGATTCAAATCGTGGGTGGATGATGGACAAAATAAATCAATAGAACCATTGGGTTCGGCCATATGCATGGCCGAACCCCATGGGGTTGTTTTTGGGATGAATGGACTAAGTATATGGGTTAAGTTTGTTATTGTTTCCATGATTTCATAAACGGTTTGAAGTATTTTAATGGAGAACCATTTGATGACAGATAAGTGTGGAACAAAAATCAAATTTGGTGAGGTTCGACCATAAGGTATGGCTGAACCCCACTAAGGGTCTTTGGTGACTATTGTGTAGCCGATGTTGTGATTGAATTATGGGAAAGAATGATTTATTGATCAAAGGTGGAATAATCATGTGTATGGTTGTATGAACCCTACCAAGACATGTTTAAAGGGTTAAGTATTTAAGAGTTGATTAAATAAAGTAGGAAGTTAAATCCTAAGTTGGTGATGTTCGGCCAAAGGCATGGTCGAACCTCACATGATGTGGTTGGGTCTTAGATATGAATGAACAAGTAAGTGATAGTATGATTTGCTGATTGTTATATGGACAAGGTACCGGAAGTTGACGACGTGCGAGTCGTGACCTGGTGACTCTAAAGAAAGATTAATTACTGAAGTGAATCTTCAGTAGGTTTCCTACCTACTTGTAACCACAATTATGATTGAGTTTTATTTATGTTCTTATGAGATATGTTGCATTTGATTTACGTTATAAATGTGGTTTTGAATGATGGGCTAAGTATTTACAAATGACATACAATGCATAGACATCTCATGCATGGCATGGGATGATGATTGTGGAAATCGGAGCCCACACTCCGTCAGAATATCCGAGATGCAACTGTGGGGCCTCCTTCGGCGGTGCAAGTCACGCCAGGAGAATTGACAGGTGGTTATGGAAACCGGAGCCCGCACTCCGTCGGAATGTCCGAGATGCAACTGTGGGGCCTCCTTCGGCCGTGAAATGTCACGCCAAGAGAATTCAACAGGTTTATATGAGACACGGCAAGTAAAGGCTATATGTATGTGTGATGGGGTGGGACTCATTACATTTGCATACATACATAGCATGATTTTTATATGTTTTTGGATAATCAGATATTATGATATATGTGCATGTTTTTATATGCTAACCATGTGGTAGCCCTGATCGGGAACCTACTGGGCGCGTTGATCTAACACCCTAATTCTATCCTTAGAGGATAATGCAGGATCAAGGAAAGGTAAAGAGTAGGTCGATGACCGGGAGGGGAGCCAAGCCTAAGCGTTTGAATGTTGAACAAGATTACTTATTTACTGTCATTTGATTTATACTAAGATGGACATGTAATAAGTTAATACTTAGCTATGGTTTGATTAGACTATTGACTATGGATGGTTGTTTACCTTAATTACAATTGAGACTGTTACTTGCTATCTATTCGTATTATTTTGCAATTAATTAGTTTATTCTGCATGTTGTTGTTAGTTCCATGTGTGATTTATTATCATGGTTTAGTCCATGTACACATGGGTGGCCAGTTAAGGTTCAGACTTGGGTAGTCTGAACTTAACTCGCGTCGTGACACCCCCCGCTCTTGTTCACTCTGTGTTTCTTTCAAAAGAAATTTTCAGACTCTGATTTTAAGAAGGGTGAAAGGGCGGGGCGTTACAGTAATAACTTAGATGGTCGTATGATTTAGTTTGATGATTATGACGTTTTAATAATGATGAAGGACTTGACGTACTTTGCTTTTGGAATAGAACTTGGTTCTACTATGTTTCCGCATTTTGATGTTATGATTTCGCAGGTTATGATTCTTCTTACGCGTCTTGATATTGCTATGTGTGAACCGTTTTATTGGACTGAGTCCATACACACATAGGGTTGGCCAGTTAGGAACTTCGGACTTAGCTCGCGTCATGACGTCCCGCGCTCTATCACTCTACTTTGTTATTAAAAAAAAAATAGACTCTGGATTTAAGTGAAAAAGGGTCGGGCGTTACACTGCTGGTGGTGCTAAAGTGAATACCAGTCCGGATATTGTAGGTGGTCTCCCCGCCTGATTAACTGTCCTGCCTCCCCGTGAATTTGGTGGCCTAACTGGTGGACGAGATGAGACTCTGGAATATGAGGGTTTGTTGAGTTGTGGACATTCCCTCTTAAAATGACCAGGCTGGTCACAGTGAAAGCAGTTGTTCACCCCTCTGGGAGCCTGAGTGACTGATGCAGATGGGGAGGGATGGTTGGGACGGAAACCTCCTATTGACCCAGTGGATTGTGCGGGTCTGCTAGAGTTCGGTCGGAACCTCTTGTTGGGCTGGAATATACCCCTCCCACTCTGAGCTTGACGCTCCTTCTCCTCCTCGGGAAAATAATATTCCAGGAAGGTAGCTGAGAACTAATCCCAAGTCATGGCAGTCCTTTCTCTTTCTGGAAGAAGTGCCCGCTGCTTCTCTATCACCTCCCACAATTTACCAGCATCATCAATCAGCTGTGATGTGGCCAATAAAATCTTATGAGCATGACTTGTGATATTCAGTAGAGTCAAAATCTGAGAAATCTTCTTTAGCCAGTTTTCCGCTCCGACAGCCCCTTCTCTTCCCTTGAAGTAAAGAGGGCGCTGTTGCTGGAAGTCCTTGACCATACTCCTGTCATTGGTCCCGTTGGCGGTTCCATTCTCATTCATATGTTGTTGGAGCAGTGAAGTAACCACCGCTTGATCCAGATTCTACAATTCAGGAGGTACCACTGGTATGTTTACACTATTTTCTTCCTTCTCGTGGTGAGAGTGATGTTCTTCCTCATGATGAGAATGTTGTTCCTCCTCATGATGAGAATGTCGTTCCTCCTCTTCACCCCCTTTTTGGTTTTGTCGGATATTTCTCGTTGACTTTCCCTTTGGAGCCATTTTTTCCTAAGCCATTGAAAACACCAAGACTTAGTTTCCATAAACAAAATTTATATTTCCTACCTGTTGGGGAAAAATTTCCAAATAAGCACTCTTGATTTTTGCCTTGTTTTCTGGGGAAATATATCCTATGTTGCTACGTTTGATAATCTGATTATTTTAACAATACTTCCTTTGCTATCATCCGTCTGAGTCTAACGGAGTAAATTAATGCACGGAGACCGGATTAATTTACCTCGAAAGATTTAACTTTCAGGTTCGCTCTGATACCAACTGTAATGCCCCGCCCTTTTTCACTCGCATTTTCCCGTAAATTCAGAGTATTTTTTTTTTTATAACAGAATAGAGTGATAGAGCGCGGGATGTCACGACGCGAGCTAAGTCTAAACTTCCAAAGTCCGACCCTTAACTGGCCAACCCTATGTGTGTATGGACTCAGTCCAATAAAAAACAGTTCCCACATAGCAACATCAACTTGCAGAATAAAATCATAACCTGCGGAATCATAACATCAAAATGTGGAAACATAATAGAACCAAGTTCTATTCCAATCAGATATCGAAGTACGTCAAGTCCTTAATCAATATTAAAACGTCATAATTATCAAATAAATCATCCAACCATCTAAGTTATTACATTTCGAAATCCAAATACTCAAATACAAGTTCATGAGTAACTTTATTCAAAACATGTAAGATAAGTCTTCCAAGTTCCTATGCTTAGTCCGTCTTACGTTCATCGTTCCCCTGATTTCCTATATCATCAATTAGGGTAGAAGTATGGCGTTTGAACAACGTGCCCAGTAGGTATTCCAATTACGGCTAACACATGGTTAGTACAAAACATATATTATAACATAATATATAAAACCAGGTAAAATCCATGCCATGCAATGATGACAAATATGCAATGAGTCCCACCCATCACATGTACATAAATGTACCCACCACATAGGTCTTCCGGACGCCTCGGCGGAGTGTGGACCCTCCGGAATCTTCTTGATGGAAATCACATCAAGTTAACGCACATAGGTTTGTCGGACGCCCCGACGAAGTGTGACCCCTCCGATTATAAATCCTCCACCCCATGCCATGCATGAGATGCCAATGAAACACATGCTATTTATAAGATAAACATAGCATTTAAAGTCACCTTTTGAAACATAATCAATCCATGCTATTTTAAACAATTTAAACATAGCATTTGAAATTCAATAATAAAACATATCCTTTGAAACATATTTTCATCAAACATAAGATAAAACAAAGTACATAAACCCATGGTTTCAAATAGGTGGAATCCTACCAAAGACCGTTCACGAGTCCTTGCGTTTCCGTCCAAGATTCGATCACCGATCGCGCACCGCTTGCGAGATCCCGTTACCTTATAATATAATAATAAATCAAAACCAAGTCTCACTTGATTTACCACATTTATAGTCCATTAACCAAACTTGTGGGGTTCACCCATACCCATGGCCGAGCCTCACCCTTTTTGTTCATTCATCCCATTAATTACCAAAATGCCGTTGATCTAAACCTTAGTCACTTTACTTGCTTAATTTCTAAAATAATGCACACTTCTTGAATCCAATCACATAATCCAATAATTAAATCATGGGGTTCGGCCATACAACATGGCTGAACCCAATGTCCAATTTCTCACATATTTACAAAAATGCCATTGGTTCCCTTATTCCTTTAAATCTACAATAACTAGACCCTATAAATTTCCGTAACTAAACAAGTCCATCAAACACAACTTATGGGGTTCGGCCATACACCTTGGCCGAACCCATGATCCTCCACTTTGGCATGTAATTACCATTTTGCCACTACCTTATCAATAATTCATAACACATGTTTGTATCCTTCCTTTTATTTAAAAATATACAAAACATAACTCATATAATAGGTTCATAAATTCGATTCATCAATCAGCCCTTAACTATGAATTAAAATGCCATTTGATCCCTTAATTTGGACCATGGGGTTCGGCCATACACCTTGGCCGAACCCTATGGTGTATAGTTTCCAAATAAAACTCCATTTTTTCCATAAATGAAAGGTTTCCTTAATTAGACTCCACCTTCTATTATTAGAAGGTTTCCATAATTAAAATTACTAATTTAACAACCTCTTTCCATAAATAGATTGTTTCCTTAATTAACCAACACCTTTCCATAATTCGAAACTTTCTAAATTTTGCACACACCTTCCATAATTGGATGCTTTCCAATTTTAGCAACCCCTTTCCTTAATTAGAAGTTTTCTAATTTAGCCATTCAAATCCATCTACCTTCCAAAATTACCCCATGGGGTTCGGCCATACACCATAGCCGAACCCTATGGTTCATGATCTTGGCCATTTGTTAGATCCATTAAGACAATCAATCACCAAACTATAAAGTATTTGGTGGGGTTCGGCCATACACCATGGCCGAACCTCACCCCTTCTTTTCATTACTTTTGATCAATGTCTTTGCCATGATCCAATCATGGTTCGGCCATGCCATGGCCGACCCATATTCTTTCATTGTCTTCTTGAATCTAAAACCAACAACCATCAAAGGTTTCCATGATCTAAAATCTAAGAGCATAAACCCAATGAAATAAATCAAATCTCTCCATGGTTTTCTATCTTCCAAAACCCATGAATTAAACACTTCTTTCCATGGGGTTCGGCTATGCACTATGGCCGAACCCTATGGTTCTTTCTTGTCCATTTAAGATCATCAAATCATCATACAAATTTCTTCCATGGGGTTCGGCCAAACACCATGGCCGAACCCTATGGTTCTTTTATTTCTTAAAATATAATTATCAAATAAGAACACCAACTTTTTTTCCCTTTGGTTTCTTGTTCTTCCAATTTTCTTTTCCTTTCCCTTTGCTGGCCGAACCACCTTCTTGTTGTTGCCTTCTTCTTCTCCTTGCTCTTTGGCATGAGAGAGGACTTGAGAGAGGGAGAGAGAGGAATAAACTCAACAATGAAGGATGTCAAAAACCGTGTATCCCTCTTAATCTCTCTTTTTATCACTTTCCTTGATCCAATATTAGAAAGTGTTTTAAGATAAACAACCCCCTCCTTTGGCCGTGCGCCCATCCCTTGCTTTAGATGGCAATGCCGACCTCCTTTGCCTTAGATGGCAATTGCCGACCTCCCTTATTTAATTTGAGACCTTCCCTTAATTCTATCTTTATTTAAATTAGATAGTTTCCTTGGCTACTAATCCATGCGCATAATATATAGATTTAATATCCAAAATTCGGCCATGATAATCTTTTAATTATTTCATAGATATCTCATCCCTTTTTAAATATTCTAGCATATCATTGTGAATTTAGAATCCCACATATCTCTCATGCGCATAATCTATGGATTTCACATTCAAAATTCGGCCATAACATCTTTTATTTTAAAATTTGATATAATTCATCACTAAATTAATTCAACCCATTTAAATTTTAATAAGACCAATTCCACCATTGGTTGGGTCCTAATTGGGTCATGGCCCAATTCCTTATCCATTTAAGATCAAATCTAAAATTCACAATTGAAAATGGATAAATTTCATAAAATAATAAATTGAAAATCCGAGGTGTTACAACCATAATTAACTTCCAATCAATTTACCTTAATTAACTTCCAATCAATTTACTATAATTAACTCCCAATCAAAAGGACACAGATTTTAACTTCCTAAATCTGTAGGAGACTGAGTCAACAAGACACAAGGTCAGGTGGATTACAGTTGTCCAAAAAACAACTCAACTCAGCTCAGCACGGCTCAGTACAACTGGCTGCGAGGCCTCGGCAGACTGCATGAGGCCTCGAGGCTGAAAGTCACTTATTATCTTATTTTCCAGTTTATAACCAATTGACTTCTAAGGTATTTGACTTAACCTAAGGTCTCCTAAGGTTCACTTACCTATGTGCCAATACCGTATTCGGTGTAGACGCTTCAACTTCATAGTAGATCTTCTTATACATCCAAGGTAAGTTCGATTGAGTCACGTAATTGACCATAAGGGTGACTCGAACGAACCGGGGCACTTACAATCCTGAGCTATTTATGTAATCTGTTTGAAACCCTACTTCGCTCGATTTTCGGGACGAGAATTTCAAAAGAGGGTAATATTGTAACACCCCAGATTTTTGTTTCATAAATATATATGGAATTGTCCATTTAATTTGTGAATTTAAGGAATTTGAAATTAAATAATGGAAATGGACCCTACATGGGTAAGGAGTTGGGTCAATTACCCAATTAAGACCCAACGGGTCATGGATAAGGTTCAATTTGAAATAATAGGGTAAGCCTTAAATAAATGAGTCAATTGCTCAACTGGGACCCAATGGGCCAAGGTGAACTGATTTTGAAATAAATGGGTAAGATTAATTTAATTGGGTCAAAATACCCAATTAAGATCCAAGTGTAAATCCACGTAATCAAGTGAGGTGGCATGTAAATGAAATGGCTAAGTGGGACCCCAAGTGCCATGTGTCATGGTCGACTAAGTCATGGTTGACTTGGTCAACCATGAGTGAGTTCAATTGAATTGAATTGGTTTGAGTTGAGAAATGAATTCATTTGAGTTGAGGGAAGGATATACTTATATGAATTCAAGTGAGTTAAGAACTTAATAATTAAATTGAGTTGAGTTGAAATGTATTAAAAGAAATGAGTTGAATAAAAAGATGGAGGGTTCCCATCTCATGGGTATCAACCCACGGGACACACGATTGGAAGATGGAGAGGTGTCCATCTCAAGAGGTGTCTTGGTTAAAGCCAAAGGACACCATGGTTGAGATGAAACCCATGATTCGATGGAAGGTGGAGAGTCTCCTTGGTTTAGCCAAGGGACACATGGGTTGAAGACAACCATTATGAAAAGATTGAAAGGTCTTGTGGTTGTTACAAAAGGACATAACCCAAGGGGCACACACCCCACCCCTTGGCCGAATTCTCCATTGAAGAACAAGGAGACTTTCCTCTCTCTCTCTCTCTCTCTCTCTCTCTCGATTTTCATCTCTAGACTTAGAGGATCAGTGAAGCATCAAGGAAAGAAAAGAACTAAGGAGGAATTCAGAACAAAATAAACGAAGGAGACGAGGAAAGAGGTATGATTTGAATTAGTAATATGGGATTAAGATTAGGGAAAAACCATAGGTTTGGCCATGGTGTGGCCGAACCTATGGGTCATATGATTTGTAGGAAATGGATAGTCAAAATGTTATATGACCATGGACTTTGAAATCCTTTCAAGGAATAGTTAAATAATTGAAAGAAAATGAACGGTAATGTCCGAATTATATTATGAAACAAGGATTGAAAGAGTAATGGACAAGACCCTAGCTTTGGCTAGTGGGTAGAGTATATTTATTAATTTTATGCATGAATGATTAATACATGGTTAGACATGATTATGGAATGAATGTCATGGAGAAAAGCCAAGCAAAACATACAAACAAAAGAAGACTGAACAAGGGATGCACTGTCCACGGGACGGGTTTTACCCTCCGCGGAAGGGTATCGACCGTTCGTGGGACCGGGTTCTGAAGGTATTCAGGCAGGGTTTAGTCGACTGAATCCTTGATTCAGTCGACTGAATTGAAAAGTGAAAATTTTTAATATTTTTTTTCAGAGGTTCAATTTATCTGGAATGATGTATGGAATGATTAACTGAAATGGAAAAATCAAATTGATTGAGATATGTGATTGAATTTAATAAGGAGAGTAGATTCGCAAAGGGGTTTGCAATTCGATTTTGACGCGATCATTGAATGTGACCTTCACGAAAACAGCAAGGATATTATCTTAGACGTTGTTAGGATTCCTACCTTGTTGAGATGCATATGGATCTTATATGTTATTGGTTTTTATTTAAATACAATGTTTATTTTGGTAAATCAAATGGTGAAAGTTTTATGAACTGAATTTCAATATGATTTGATATGAAATGGCATTTCTGCATTCATGATCTCATGCATGGCATGGGAGGGAACATGAGGGAGGAGACCATGCTCCATTCGGTGATTCCGATTAACATACATGGGCAGGAGTCCACGCTCCATTGGTATATCCGATTAGTATACGTGGGGAGGAGTCCATGCTCCATCTGTATATCCGATTTGTATACGTGGGGAGGAGTCCACGCTCCATCGGTATATCCGATTAGTATACGTGGGGAGGAGTCCACACTGATTCCGAGTAACTTATGTGGGGAGGAGTCCACTCTCCATTCGGTGATTCCGATTAACATACGTGGGGAGGAGTCCGCGCTCCATTCGGTGTTTTTCCAATTAACATACGTGGGGAGATATAACACTGACCTAGTGGTACATCACAAAACATTGTGGAAGTAATTGGCCAAGGGAATACTTGATATGATTTGTATGGTATTTGATATGGAGATTGGGTGAGGGATCATTGGCATATGACACCCATGGCATGACACATTTTTTGCATGATTTGGATATGATTATAATGCACTGTTTTTTGTACTATGATATGTTTACAATTTTAATATGATATTCTTATTCTGATTTGTATATTGATCCTATGTGTATAACCGTACTTGGAATACCTACTGGGCGCGTTGACTAACGCCCTACTTCTACCCTTTAGATGATGGAACGGGGAATGGAACGGACGATGGACATGAAAGAAGCCAAGCTTAGGAGCTTGGGCAGCTTATGCTTACTTTATTTAATATTGATTTTGGAAAAATGTATATGAGATAATTGTATTTTGGGAATTGTAATAACTTCCTTTATTTTTCTATGGTTGGTTGATGATTTTGGGATATTTTAATTGTAAGTTAATTTAATAGTGATTGGCTTCCTTGCTTTTAAATATCAAGTCTATGGATAATATTCTATTCATATGTTATGTAATAGCCCAGATTTTTAAATCAATACATATATTGGCTATTATTTATGTTAATGGTTGAAATTTAGAATTTTGATGGAATGAATGGTAAATGGATCAAAATTTGGACAATGGCCCAAGTATGGTCCAATGGGCCATGGATTGGATTAATTTCATTTAAATGGGTCAATGATGGTTAATTGGGTCAATGATGGTCAATTGGGTCAAATACCCATTGGGACCCAATGGGTCAAGATGGTTTGACCATTAGGGTAAATGGGTAGGAGGTGAATTTAATTGGGCCATGGGCCCAATGGTGATCCAATTAGATGGAATGTATTGAAGTGATTAAGAATCACCTAAGTTTAATTGGAAATTATCCAAGTGTTATGGTCTAGTGGGGCCCACCTCCACCTCATCAAGTGAGGTGGCGTGTGGACCATGACTTAGGTGGGGCCGACCACCATGGTTGACTTGGTCAACCATGGATAAGTCAAAGGGAATTAAGGAGGATCAAAATAAAATAAGTTGAGTTAAATTAATTTAAATCACCTAAGTTAAGTGGGAATAAAATCAAGGTAGCATGATCAAGTGGGACCCACCTCCACCTCATCAAGTGAGGTGGCGGGTTCGCTAAGGAATTGGTGGGGCCGGCCACCATGGTTGACTTGGTCAACCATGGGTGGATTCATTGAGGAAGTAAAGACAAGTAAATGCAATTAAACTATGTAATTAAATGACCTAAGTTAAATATGAAATTAATCAAATGAGTTACATTATATGAGGTGAGTTAAATGGGGTGAGTCACTTAGATAATGAGTGAGTCAAATGGGTGATTTCCATCTCACTTGACTCACCCAAACCACCAAGATAAGACCCACTAAAACCGTTGGCCATGGAAGAGTGGTATGGCTAAGACAAGATCCACAAAATGGGGCCTAGCTTGGGCATGCATTGGTCCATGGTGGGGTGGTGGTTCCACCTCATCCCAACCACCACCACTAAGGGACAAGGGGCCTAGGATTAAGGGCATGCAAGGCCATGCACCCATTTGGTTTGGTCAATGGGCTCATGGGGAAGACTCCGCCTTAATGGTGGGGCCGGCCACCAAGCTACCCAAGGCAAGATGGGAAAGGTCTAGGGTTCCATTCCAATTCTCATCTCATTTCCATCTCTCCATCTCTCACTCCCTCTCCTAGTAGTCCTCCCCTCTCTTCCAAGACCAAGAAGAGGAAAATACTTAGAAGAAAACCAAGAACATTCCAAGCTTGGCCGACCACCACCCTAAGATCAAGACTTAGAAGATTTTCCATTTTTTCCTCCTTTCCCTCTCTCAAACCTACCTCAATCATTGGCTGAACCAAACCTTGGTGATCTCATCTTGATCAAGCACATATAGTGGCCGAACATCAAGGAGAAGAGGAAGGAGAAAGGCTAAGGATCAAGAGGAGCAAGAGGAAACCGGAGGAGCCGCGGGATAGGTAAGTTGCCTTAACAAGATTTTTTTTTAAAGGGTTAAAAAGGAGATCATGGAGTCCATTTTCTTGGATTAAATGGTGGCCAAGATATCTGTAACGCCCGCCCCTTTTCACTGAAAATCAGAGTCTATTTTTTTTTTTTTGAAGTAAAGAGTGACAAAGGGCGTGAGACGTTACGACGCGAGTTAAGTTCCGAGCTTCTAAAGCCCGGCCCTTAACTGGCCAACCCTACGCGCGAGTTAAGTTCCGAGCTTCTAAAGCCCGGTCTTTAACTGGCCAACCCTACGTGTAACGCCCTGCCCTTTCCGAGAAATCAGCGTCTAAATTTTTTTTTTTAAATAATAATAAAACATCGAAAGAGAGCGGGCGGCATTATTAAACCTTAATCATTTCCAAGTCCATATGAACAATCGGTCACTATTTAGGTTTTGTGGGTTCCATGCTATCTATTAAACATTTTAATCCCGTAAGTCTTAAAATTCGGCCACCCTAGGCTTTATTAATCACTTATAAGGTTATTACATTAGATCCCCTAAGTCCATGATCAAATTCCATGGAATTCTTGAATTTGGCCACTAATTACGGTTTTGTCACTACCTCATTTTCCATGATTAAAAACTCATTTATCCATGCATGAGTTAATCCATAATTGATCATAGACTTAGATCCCTAACTTAGGTCCATTAATGACCCATTGAACCATGCTATAACATCATTAAAATTAGCTTTTTTATTAATTTCACCATTATTCATTTAAACCCATCCATAACCCCATACTTAACCCTCTAAATGGTTCACCAATGGCCATGGGTTCAAAATACCTAATTCATCAACTCTTCCCATGGGATTTACCTCATGTATTTAACTTCAATGAGTCCATTACTCATTCATTTCCTTTGGAGGACACACACACACCATTCATCATCCAATTTAACACCAAAATGGATCACAATTGGGCCATGGGTTCGGCCATACACCATGGCCGAACCCATGGTGTCCTTTCCCCATTTTTCTTGGATCTATTTACACCATTTAGATCCAAAATAAATCCTTCCTTAGGTGGTTTAAATCACACTTTTAAACCACTACTCTTAGCCCCATTTGGATCACTACATTTGTTCATTTGAAATCCTAACTCATTAACACATTAATCCATCTTTTCCATCCTTTAAAACCCTAATTATGTACATCAACTAGCTAATCACCCACCATGGGGTTCGGCCATGCTACATGGCCAAACCCTATGGCCCATGATTTCCTTCCAATAACCTAATTCCATTCTTAATTTCATAAATTACCCAATGCACATAATCCCTTTATTTATTTTCTTACCCTAACCCTAATTTACCCATTTAGGGGCTTCCTACATCTTCCGCCCTCTCATTTGATGGGTTTAACATCCATGGCATAAATTTATGTAACCACTATTAAATTCGACAAAAATAAATCCCAAATCTTAAACCCTAAAAATCCAAAATTTCTTGTTTAAGAAATACTCACAATCTGTCGTCTCCTCCGACTTCCGCCGCTTCCGTCGGTTTCCTTAGCCTCCTCTCTCCTTCTTCTTGATCTTTGATAGGTCAAGATGCTTGATCAATGGTGACAACCCCCAACCTTAGGATCGGCCAAGGTAGGGTTTGAATTGAGAGAGGGAAGAGGATGGAGATGGGAAAAATGTCTCAAGATCTTTACCTTGAGATGGTGGTCCAACCTTTTCTTCCTCTCCTTGAGCTCTTCTCTTTTCTTTCTTAATTTTCTTCTCCTCTTTTCCTTGCTAATGTGGACGGCAATGGAAGAATGGGAGAGATGGAGAGAGTGAGTTGAGGGTAAAATGAAAAGGATAAGGTGTAAACCCATCTTTATCTCTCTGGTTATTTAACCTTCACTTTACATTAACTCTCTCCACCCACCCACAAGATATTAATCTTTCTTTATGGCTTATGACTCCACCCCCCTAAGTCCCAACGTGTTTTCTTTTTTTGAGTTTGGGATGAGGTGATTTGGTTTTCACCTTTTGACCCCACTTTGACCACCTCATTTGGATAATTTTAATCATTTAATATTTAGATATTTTGGTTACTTTAATTCTCATTTGCTTAAATTAACTTATACATCCACCCATGGTTGACCAATTCAACCATGGTGGTCGGCCCCACCAAACCTTGGGTCCACACGCCACCTCACTTGGTGAGGTGGAGGTGGGTCCCACTTGGCCACATCACCTTGCTTTAATTCCAAATAACTTAGGTAATTTAAATTTCATTCCATTCATTCTAAATGAATCACCATTGGGCCCATGGCCCAATTACACTTCCATCTTACCCATTTACCTTAGAGCTTAACCATCTTGACCCATTGGGTTCCAAATGGGTATTTGACCCAATTTGACCATTCTTGACCCATTTAACCCTCATTGCCCCTTTAAATGAATTTAAATCAACTCCATAATCCATTGGGCCATACTTGGGCCTTTGCCCAAACTTTGGCCCAT
Organism: Chimonanthus praecox; assembly: GCA_022113865.1. Taxonomy (NCBI): domain Eukaryota; kingdom Viridiplantae; phylum Streptophyta; class Magnoliopsida; order Laurales; family Calycanthaceae; genus Chimonanthus; species Chimonanthus praecox. The sequence goes on from CM039091.1 coordinate 26,367,436, forward strand.
TTACCATCTAATCCACAAATTTTCTAATTTCCATCACTAAAATAAATAATATCCACATTTATATTAATTTAAAAATTCAGGGCCATTGCATGGTGGGAGTTTTATCTCATGGGATGAAACTCCAAAGAAAGTGTTAATGAGGGGGGTGAACATCCATAGTTGTTACAAATGGGCATCACCCCAAGGGACATCATCCTTGGCCAAATTACATTACACAACATAGTAAGTTATTTGCTTCATCTCACTCTCTCCCTCTCTCCCTTGGCCGAACCACCTCTCAAGACAAGAAACACTAAGGATATTTTCTACCTCAAGCTTCTCCCTCTCACTCAAGACCGACCCTCTCTCATTGACAAAGGAGAAAGGACTTAGAGTTGTTCTATCTCAAGCTCCTCTCCCTCTCTCAAACCTACACCCTTTGGCCGAACACTCTCTTTGGGTTTTCATTTCAAGACCTCTCAAGCCCACTCTCGGCCAAGGATCAAGGAGGAAGAAGAGGCTAAGGAGGGAGAAGATTAGAGGAACAAGAAGGAGTGAAAGAAACCGGAGGAGTCGCGGAATCGGTAAGTACATGATAAGAATGTATAAGCATGGAAAAGATGGTCAACGAACATGGTTTGGCCATTGCATGGCCAAACCCTAAGTTATATGTATGAGAACCATCAAGGACAACGAAAAGGGGTGGATGAGGTTCGACCATGATGTATGGCCGTACCCCATCAAAGAATATGATCATGGTTATTTGATTTATGAGAGAAAGTGATGAACCATAGGGTTCGGCCATGTTGTATGGCCGAACCCAATGGAAGGTTATTAATGATTTTAAAAGGTTTTAAATGGAGGGATGTTGATGGACTTTGGGTTGTAAATGATGACCTAAGGGTATGATTAAACTCCCCATGGAAGGACTTTGTTTATGGACCTACGAGTGTAAATGATTTAAAGGAGAAGATGGAAATGAGACATCATGGGTTCGGCCATGGTGTAACACCATGGATTTTCAAGTTATAAATATTTACGGAATTTGCCATTTAATTTGTGAATTAACGGATATGGACCTTAGATGGGTAAGATGTTGGGTCAATTGCCCAATTAAGACCCAACGGTTATGGTATAAGGTTCAATTTAAAGTAAATGGGTAAGATGAATTTAATTGAGTCAAGGTTGCTATTTGGGTCAAATGCCCAATTAAGAACCAACGAATGGTGGTTATGTTTCAATTGATTTAAATGGGTGAGATGTATTTAATTGGGTCAAAATGCCCAATTCGGACCCAATGGGTCGTGGTTGATTTGGTTGACCACCAAGTGAGTTCAAGTTTAAATTAAGTGGAGCTGAATTAAATTGGAAATGGAATCAAGGGTTTGAGTTGATTTTAAATGAGTTAAATTAAAGAGGTGAGTTGAGTTAAAGAGTGAGTGGAGTGGGAAGGTGGAGAGGTGCACCCCAGCAAGATCAAGTCAAGGTTACATGTTGGAACTGTGGGAGTTTCATGTCATGGACGAAACCCCCAAAATGGATCATCAATGAAAGTGGACGGTTTTGGTTGTCCAAGTCAAAACAATACCGTTGGGAGATGGGAGTTTCATCTCATAGATGAAACCCCCAAATGGGCCATTAATGGAGAGGTGACGTTTTGTGTTGTTTCACAACTCAAACCAAGGCATACCATTGGGGACATGTGAGTTTCATCCCATGGATGAAATCCCCAAATGGAACTTTAAGGAGGGAGGAAAATGGGCAACGAAGTTACAAAGGGGTGCCACCAAGGGACACCACCTTTGGCCTACCCTCATTAACCAAGGAAAGAGTTTGGTTTCAAGCCATTCTCCCCCTCTTCCTTTCTTGGCCGAATCACTTTTCTAGACTAGAACACTTAAGAGAATTTTATCTCTCTCTTTCTGTAATGGCTCGGAATTTGTAAATCAATGAATATGTGAATATTATCTATTTTAATGATGAAAATTGGAAAATTGGTGGAATAAATGGTAAATGGGCCAAAACTTGGACAAAGGCCCAAGTATGGCCCAATGGACTGTGGAGTTGATTTAAATTCATTTAAAGGGGCAATGAGGGTTAAATGGGTCAAGAATGGTCAAATTGGGTCAAATACCCATTTGGGACACAATGGGTCAAGATGGTTAAGCTCTAAGGTAAATGGGTAAGATGAAAGTGTAATTGGGCCATGGGCCCAATGGTGATTCATTTAGAATGAATGGAATGAAATTTAAATTACCTAAGTTATTTGGAATTAAAGCAAGGTGATGTGGCCAAGTGGGACCCACCTCCACCTCACCAAGTGAGGTGGCGTGTGGACCCAAGGTTTGGTGGGGCCGACCACCATGGTTGAATTGGTCAACCATGGGTGGATGTATAAGGTAATTTAAGTAAATGAGAATTAAAGTAACCAAAATATCTAAATATTAAATGATTAAAATTATCCAAATGAGGTGGTCAAAGTGGGGTCAAAAGGTGAAAACCAAATCACTTCATCCCAAACTCAAAAAATAAAACACGTTGGGACTAAGGGGGGGGTGGAGTCATAAGCTATAAAGCAAGATAAATATCTTGTGGGTGGGTGGAGAGAGTTAATGTAAAGTGAAGGTTAAATAACCAAAGAGATAAAGATGGGTTTACACCTTATCCTTTTCATTTTACCCTCAACTCACTCTCTCCATCTCTCCCATTCTTCCATTGCCATCCCACATTAGCAAGGAAAAGAGGAGAAGAAAATTAAGAAGGAAAAGAGAAGAGCTCAAGGAGGGGAAGAAAAGGTTGGACCACCATCTCAAGGTAAAGATCTTGAGACATTTTTCCCATCTCCATCCTCTTCCCTCTCTCAATTCAAACCCTACCTTGGCCGATCCTAAGGTTGGGGGTTGTCACCATTGATCAAGCATCTTGACCTATCAAAGATCAAGAAGAAGGAGAGAGGAGGCTAAGGGAACCGACGGGAGTGGCGGAAGTCGGAGAAGATGATGGATTGTCAGTATTTATTAAACAAGAAATTTTGGATTTTTAGGGTTTAAGATTTGGGATTTATTTTTGTAGAATTTAATGGTGGTTACATAAATTTATGCCATGGATGTTAAACCCATCAAATGAAGGGTGGAAGATGGAGGAAACCCTAAATGGGTAAATTAGGGTTAGGGTAAGAAAATAAATAAATGGATCATGTGCATTGGGTAAGTTTTTAAAATGGTTTTATGATGAAAATGCAAATGGATTTTATGGCATTGGAAGGCATAAAAGAGAATGAATTATGAACCATGGGTTCGGCCATGGTGTATGGCCGAACCCTAGGTTGTTGTGTGTGAAGTTAATTAGGGTTTTAGGGTATGAAGCCATGGAAAAATGGGAAGATTGATGAAATTAATATTTTGGTGAATGTAGGTATTTTGGAGCAATGAATGGTGGATCATGAACCATGGGTTCGGCCATGGTAAATGGCAGAACCCTATGGTGATGTAATGGTGATCAAATGATGGGTTTAAAGGATGGAAAAGATGGATTAATGTGTTAATGGGTTAGGGTTTCAAATGAACAAATGTAGTGATCCAAATGGGGCTAAGAGTGGTGGTTTAAAAGTGTGATTTAAACCACCTCAAGGAAGGATCTATTTTGGATCTAAATGGTGTAAATAGATCCAAGAAAAATGGAGAAAGGACACCATGGGTTCGGCCATGGTGGATGGCCGAACCCATGGCCCAATTGTGATCCATTTTGGTGGGTGTGTGTGGCCTCCAAAGAAAATGAATGAGTAATGGACTCATTGAGGTTAAATACATGAGGTAAATCCCATGGGAAGAGTTGATGAATTAAGTATTTTGAACCCATGGCCATTGGTGAACCATTTAAAGGGTTAAGTATGGGGTTATGGATGGGTTTAAATGAATAATGGTGAAATTAATAAAAAGACTAATTGTAATGATGTTATGACATGGTTCAATGGGTCATTAATGGACCTAAGTTAGGGATCTAAGTCTATGATCAATTATGGATTAAATCATGCATGGATAAACGAGTGTTTAATCATGGAAAATGAGGTAGTGGCAAAACCGTAATTAGTGGCCAAATTCAAGAATTCCATGGAAATTGATCATGGACTTAGGGGATCTAATGTAATAACCTTATAAGTGATTAATAAAGCCTAGGGTGGCCAAATTTTAAGGTTTATGGGATTAAAAGGTTTAATAGATGACATGGGACCCACAAAACCTAAGTAGTGACCGGTTTTTTATATGGGCTTAGAAATGGTTAAAACTTGAACTGATTTGGAAATTTAATAAGGTATTGGATATCGCGGGCAGTACGCGTGACGGTAGCTGGACTATCGGATGAAAACGAAATGAAGACGCTAGTCGGTATTTGGTAGGATTCTAACCTTTTTGTAAGCCATGGATTGAGTGATGGTTGCTTTGAATTATCTTGGAAATTATATGGGTTGTTTTAATATTGGTTTTGAATTATGTATTATGTAGGGGTTTTTACTTGATTTACTCTGGTAAGCATATAATTGGTTTAAAACGGGTTTTTAAAGCTATGATGTGTTTATTGAGGCTTTACTTGATCTACTTTTGATAATCCAGTCATATGTTTGATTGATGGGATTTTTAAATGTCATGGTTGTTATTATATTCATTACATGGCATATGGCACCTACATCTCATGCATGGCATGGGAGGGATATGGCAGGGGAAGGATGAAATGAAACCGGAGTCTATGCTCCATCGGGGCGACCGAGAACAGGCATGGGGACACCTTGACGAGGCTTTGCCGTCAAGGGGGATATTTTACGATTGGATCATATCTTGATGAGGTTTTTCCATCAGGAGTGTCACGACACGATGATGGTATGGATTATATTTTGAACATTATGTATGGATGAAAAAGGGGCATTGTACAATGATGATGAGATTGATGGGTGGGATTCATGACATAAAACATCCATTGCATTACATTGTACCAAATGGCATGATTTTGATATAATATTTTTATATGCTTTGTTATCACTAATCCATGTGTTAGCCCTACTCGGAGTCCTACGGGCGCGTTGTCTAACGTCCTACTTCTACCCTAGCTGATGACGCAGGAGGTGGCGAAGCGGAAGGATGAGACGGGAGCCAAGATAAGGAGCTTGGAAAGGAATGCTAGATAGTTACTAATCTTTATTTTGGATAATGTAATTTGAAATAGTTTAGCTTGTCGGAAATGTAATTTTTTAGACTTATTGCTATGTTTTGAATTTAGTGGTAAACATATGAAGTTATTGCATTTTGGTAATTAAATGATGAAATCTTCCCTGCTATCTAGAAAAGAAAATTTGGTAGGATAATCGGTAATGTCTTTCGCATTTAATGTAACTTTTTGTGAGTTTTCTTCTACGGGTAAACTATTCTCTGTGGACTCCGTTCCACGCACCCGTAGAGTTGGCCAGTTAAGGGCCGGGCTTTAGAAGCTCGGACTTAACTCGCGTCGCGACGTCCGCGCCCTTTGTCACTTTAAAAAAAAAAATAAACTCTAATTTCGGTGAAAAGGGGCGGGCGTTACACACCATTCCAACGTGTAACCCTTGAAGGTGTCTTTTGAAACAACAAAACTCTTTATCTTCCTCATTAAAGCTTCCTTTGGAGTTTCATCCCATGAGGTGAAACTCCCACCATTCCAACGTTCCCTTGAAGGTGTCTTTTGAAACAACAAACTCTTCATCTTCCTCATTAAAGCTTCCTTTGGAGTTTCATCCCATGAGATGAAACTCCCACCATTCCAATGTGTAACCCTTGAAGGTGTCTTTTGAAACAACAAAACTCTTCATCTTCCTACTCCACTCACTTAAGATGAAAGTCCCATTAATTTCTCATCCAACTCACCATAACTCAATTATTTTTAATTCTTTTAAATTCAAAACTTGTACTCATTCATTAACTCAATTGAACTTAATCCACTTTGATTCAGCCACACCTTAATCACATTTGAATTCATATGGTGGTCGGCCAAGTCAACCATGACCCATTGGATCCCAATTGGGCATTTGACCCAATTGACAACCTTGACCCAATTAAATAAATCTTACCCATTTATGTCAATTGAACCTTATCCATAATCCATTGGGTCTTAATTGGGCAATTGACCCAACACCTTACCCATCTAAGGTCCGGCAACCGTTCACGATCGTATACACCTTGTGAGGTCCCGTTGCCTTATAATATATCAATCAATTAAAATCATGTCCCATTTGATTTACAATTATGTCCAAGTCCATAAACCCATAAATCATTCCCCATGGGGTTCGACCATACACCATGGCCGAACCCATGGTCTATCATTTCCTCATATTTACAATATTACGATCCATGGATATCATTCCATTATTCTCACCCTTCATACATTAAAATCATATAACATTCCCCATGGGGTTCGGCCACACACCATGGCTGAACCCATGGTTCATTAATTCACTTATTTACCTTTTTGCCATTTCCTTCATCACCTTAGATTTAGGTCCAAAATTGATCCATTACATAAATTCATGATTGGTTCATAATTCATAAAATGAAACCCTTATAATTCCCTTCATCCCTTGGTTTGGTAAACCATTTATTTAAATTATACAAAGGCCCACAAATGGCCCACAAATGGCCCATTAACAAGTTCATGGGGTTCGGCCATACACCATGGCCGAACTCATGATCTTTCATTTTTAGCCGATATTACAAAATTGTCATTACCTCTATCATCTTATGTTTAGGTTCCAACACATAAGTCCATTCATTTATTTACTCATATTAAATCCATAATATTGGTTCATAGAATTGATTCATGGCGTTCGGCCAAACACCATGGCCGAACCCTATGATGTCTAACTTTCCAATTATATCAATTACCATCCTTGAATCCATAAATCAAGGTTCCTTCCTTTTTGATCCAAAAGTCCATCATTAACACCTTTCTAAATTAATCACCATCTCCACGAGGTTCGGCCATACACCATGGCCGAACCCTATGGTTCCTAATCTTCTCTTAAAAATCATTCATCCAATATAAATTCCTTAAGAACTTTCCATTGTTTCATGATCTAATTGCATTTAAAAACCATCAACCATACATCCATTTAAAATAAATCATGTCCTTCCATGGGGTTCGGCCATACAACATGGCCGAATCCTATGGTTCATCATTCCATTAAAATTACTATATTCATCTCCCAATTTTCTTCCAAAGGGTTCGGCCATCCACCATGGCCGAACCCTATGGTTCCTTTCTTTAAACAAAATTATCAAACTACTTACCGGTTCCTCGATTCCTCCGGTTTTCCTTTGCTCCGACTAGTTCTTCCAATTCTTTTCTTCCTTCTACTTGATCTTTCACACTTGCTGGCTGCCTCCTCCTTCTCTGAATAATGTCGAGACTGATCTTTGATGAAAACCCCTTGAATGTGTATGTCGTGCGTCCCTTCCCTATTATGCTACCTCTCTTTGAATGAGCATCTTTCAGCACTATTTTTTCTTGCTTGGTGTAACGCCCCGCCCTTTTCCACCCTTCCGAAAATCAGAGTCTAATTTTTTTTTTTTATAAATAAGTAAAGTGGAAGAGAGCGGGGAGACGTCACGACGCGAGCTAAGTCCGGACTTCCAAAGCCCGACCCTTCATTGGCCACCCATGTGTGCATGGACTAAGCCCATGAAAACCGATCCACACATGGTACTAAGTAAAACTTGCGGAATATACATAACTGAATTGCGGAATAAGCTGTTTAGATAGCAATGTACAAGTCATCTATCCAAAATTACTTAAATCCGATAACCATCATCAAAACTATTCACCAACCATAATAATGTTACTAAGTTAATACATGTCCATATAAAAGTATCCAAATGTCAATAAATAATTCCATTCCATATCCAAGCTTCTATGCTTTGCTTCCTTCGCGATCCTCGACCTTCTCTTTTCCTTTTCCTGCGTCATCAACTAGGGTAGAAGTAGGGCGTTAGACAACGCGCCCAGTAGGTATTCCGATTAGGGCTAACACATGGGTTAGTATATAAAATCTAGATATAATATACCATATCATACTTATAAAACATCGTATCAAAATCATGTATGATAACAAAGATCCAATCATACAGATAAAAACAAGTAAACTTGCATGATAAAAAAGATCATATGATGCCGATTCAATGCCACGCCATGCTAGCATATGTCTTATGCAATGAGTCCCACCCATCACATATATATAATCTCTTGATAGTATTCTCATCTCTTGATAGTATTCACCACATCAAATTATTCATTCTCTTCATCAAATCACTCATTCTCTTCATCAAATTACTCCTCACGACTTACGGACGCCCCGACGGAGCGTGGGTCTCCAGTTAAAGTATCCTCCTGGTGGGACTCTCACCACCTAAGGAGGCCCCATAGTTGCATCACGGACATTCCGACGTAGTGTGAGCTCCGGTTGCACAACATCCCCCCCCCCCCCCCCCCCCCCCCATGCCATGCATGAGATGCAAATGCCAACATGCTACAGAATATTATAAAATATAGCATGAAAATCCCATAATTGCAACATGTGGTTTGATACCAAAATAACTTATCAAATATGAAATAAAATCATCAAAAGTACATAGTACATATCCATGGTTTCAATGATGTCGGAATCCTACCAAAAGACCGCTCAAGTGGCCTTTGCTTCTTAATCCGTCACCCGTTCACGACTTGTGCACCGTTCAAGTCCCGTTACCTTGTTTATATAACAGCGAGTCAATCACATATCCTTTTGATTTCTAATTAAGTTTAAATCCCAAAAACCACCTTGTGGGGTTCGGCCATACCCATGGCCGAACCTCACCCACTTTGGATTTGATCTTCCTTTTCATTTGATCACTACTATCCATATAACTTACATAAACACCTTATATTAAATAATATACCTTGGTAGGGTTTGGCCATACAACATGGCCGAACCATACCACTTTGGTTTGACCCCTCTTTCAAGTCCTTTAATCCTTCATTCCATTATAACTTCTATTTACGGTTTTGCCACTAACTAACCCTTGTTTAATTTTGCTAACCACCATCATCCAAAACAAATCCACCTTAGCGGGGTTCGGCCATACAGCATGGCCGAACCTCACCAACCCAAATTTGGTCTTTTTGAATCCTTTATTCATAAGATTACTTACCAATTCTTCCATCTAATCATATAGCCCTTAACCGTTCATTATTGTCATTCTATGGGGTTCGGCCCTATGCATGGCCGAACCCTATATTTCCTTTTATCCATTAAAATCTTTAACCATTTAAAACCTTTTAAAAACACACACCATACTTAGTACTTGGTGGGGTTCGGCCATACCCATGGCCGAACCTCACCCCTTTGGTTTTGGTGCTCCATTTGCCATTCTTGTTGATGAACAATAAACATCTAAGTCCATCATTCTTTCATCTATGTTTACCTTTTAAAACATCATAAAAAATCATTAACAAATTGAATAGACATATACTTCAATCCAAATACCCATACAAGGGTCCATGGGGTTCGGCCATACACATGGCCGAACCCTATGGTTCTCTTGACTCAAACATTCCATCCTTTGTGCATGGTTCATACCCCATATTTTAGCCATAATCATAGTATGGTTCAGCCATCCAATGGCCAACCCAAAACATACAACTTATCTTTAATTAAAACATCTAAAAATCTCCATAATATTACATGGTTTTTAACTTTCAAAAACCATCAAAATAGCCCAATCACTTCATGGGGTTTGGCCATCCAAAGTGGCCGAACCCTATGATCCACTTTTTATCCTTTTTAAACAGCAGTATCCAAGGTTTAAACCCTTGATGGATTCGGCCATACCATGGCCAAATCATGCTCCCTTTTACCAATTTATTTAACTAAATTTTTATGAAACACTTACCAATCCTCTTAGCCTCTTTTCTTGCCTTTTGATCCTTGCTTCCTTCCTTCTTGCTCCCTTAGTCCCTTAGCCGATTATGTGCTTGATCAATGGTGAAAACATCAAAGGCTGGTTCGGCCAAGGAGGTAGGTTTTTTAGAGAGAGGGAGAGATGAAAGCTCCAAGCCTTTTGCAATGTAAAATTCGGCCAAAGAGTGTTGTTTACCTCTTTTGTATATCAGCCCCTTAAACCACTCATTTACCCTCATGATTATTTGTTTAACAACGAGTCTCATGACTTAACTATGGGACACTTGGCCTAAGCTTAGGCAATCCTTCCATCTCCCCATGTTGGGTCTTGGGTTTCCATTATGAGATGGAAACCCTCCAAGCTCCCAATGAAATTCTATCTCATTGTACATTGTGTAATCCCACCAAACAGCCCACAAACATTGAAGTTTCAACATGGGATACCACTCCAACGTGTATGGCTTGGCTTGGTCTTTGAAATCAACACAACTCCTCATCTTCCTCCTTTATGATGGAGCACTCCCAATGTGTGGTACTTTGGGTTTCCATTATGAGATGGAAACCCTCCAAGCTCCCAATGCAAGCTTATCTCATTGTAGATTGTGTACTCCCACCAAACATCCCACAAACATTGAAGTTTCAACATGGGATACCACTCCAACGTGTATGACATTACTTGTCTTTGAAACTGTAATGGCCCGAAATTTTTAAATCAATAAATATGTGGTTATTATTTATTTTTAATTGTGGAAATTGGAAATTTGATGGAATAAATGGTGAATGGATCAAAATATGGACAAAGGCCCAAGTATGGCCCAATGGACTATGGATTGGATTTAAATTCATTTAAAGGGTCAATGATGGTCAATTGGGCCAAGGATGGTCAAATTGGGCCCAATACCCATTTGGGACCCAATGAATCAAGATGATGTAAACTCTAAGGTAAATGGGTAAGAGGAAAATGTAATTGGGCCATGGGCCCAATGGTGATCCAACTAGTTGGAATGGATTTAATTAAATCTAAATCACCTAAGTTGGTGATGGAATGACCAAAGTGATATGGCCGATGGGGACCCACCTCCACCTCACCAAGTGAGGTGGCGTGTGGACCAAGGATTGGTGGGGCCGGCCACCATGGGTGAATTGATCAACCATGGGTGGAATAATGGAATTAGGTTAAGTGGGAATTAATTAACCTAAGGTAATTAGCTAGTTAATTAAATGATTAAACTATCCAAAAGGTGGTCAAAGGGGTCAAAAGATGGGAGACCAAAACCATCTCATCTTTAACACCAAAAACGTTGGCTAGTGGTGGTTTATTCCAACCACCACCATTAAAGCATAAAAAGATCTCATATTAGTTGGTGGAGAAATTAAATGGTGGAGTGTAGGTCACTCCACCAAATGAGATGAACCTTATCTCTTTTGCTAATCTTTTTCCATCGAGTCTTTCACTCTCACCCTCTCTTCATCTCTCTCAAAACCGTCCCACACCAAGGAAAGAAGGAAGAAGAGAGCTAAGGAGAAAAGAAGAAGAAGACTTAGAAGAAGAGAAGAAATAACTCAAAGCATAAGACACCACTCCAAGACCAAGACCTTAGGGTAATTCTCTCCATCTTCTCCTCCCTTCCCTCTCTCAAACACACCCCATCTTAGCCGACCCAAGCATTGGAGTTTTACCATTGATCAAGCATCTTGGCCGACCAATCAAATAGAAGAAGAAGAGAAAGGGCTAAGGAAATCAAGAGGAGAAAGAAAAGCCGGAGGAGTCATCGGATTGTAAGTAATTCTTGAACAAGAATTTTACATTTTAAGGGTTAAGAGGTAATTATGGAACCTATTTCTTGGATTGGTTGGTAACCAAATTGTCATGGGCCTTGGATCTCAAATCCATCTAATGAAAGGAGGAAGAATGGGCAAACCCTAAATGGGTAAATTAGGTTAAAAAAATAAATAAATAAAGGAGGCACTAAGGACATTATGTATTTAAATTAATTAAGCATGGATGTATGTGGATTTTTGAAGGATGCATTAAGGATTTTATGTATTAAAATTTACTTAAGCATGGTAGGTGATTAAATGATTTTATTAGGGTCTTAAAGAATGAAAGCCATGGAGGATAATTTATGATTTTTAAGATTTTAATAATTAAATGTTGGTAATTTCAAAGGGGTTTAAATGAGGAAATGCATGGGAGATGTGAATGATGTTGATGGCCTCAAAAGGCATGAATGAATGATGGACCATGAACTTATGGTGATGGTGTTAGAATTTTAATGGGATTAGAGAAAGGAGGCTATGTTAAGTGGTTAATGATTTTAAAAGTTTTAAATGAAAGAATGGTAGAAATTTTGAAAGGGGTTTTTAAATGAAGGAATCCATGGATGAAGGTTAAGGTTTTTTTTTATGGTCTTAAATGTCACCAATGAATGATGAACCCTATGGTGATGTATTACAATAATTTTGGGTGTAAAATTATGGGAATTGATGGAGATGATTGATAAATTTTAAATGGACTTTAAGCATTATAAATAAGGCTTTAAAAAATAAAACCATGGACCATGGGTTCAGCCATGGTGTATGGCCGAACCCCATGGGGAGATTTTGATGGTTTAGGTATTTTGGAAACCATGGAAAAAATGGGGATTAAGGCATGATTAAATGGGTCATTAATGGACTCAAAAAATGTACCAAGTGATGATCAAAGTTGATAATTTAAATGCATGATATAAACCCTTTCATGGTGGAGCTTATGGTGGAGCCAAATGATGTATATAGACCCAAGTAAAAATGGGGAAAGAGACATCATGGGTCCGGCCATGGTGTATGGCCGAACCCATGACTCATTTGTAGGTCAATTGATGGGTTAAGTTGGACTTATGTGTGTGTTTAAATTAATGGGGATAGGGTTAAATTGAAGGGACTGATTTTAATTATTCCATGATATGATTGGTGAGTCATTGAGGGATATAAGTTTATGGATCAAAAATGTGGTAAATGACCCAATTGTGAACCAATTGAAGGGCTAAGATTTAGGTCTATATATATATGCATTAATTAGTGGAAAATTAGGTAAGTTAAGGACTGATTTGTTAAGGAACATATCATGGTTGATGGAACATTAATGGATCCAAGATTATGGATCAATTATGGGCTAAGTACGGGGTTTTGTATGTGTTTAAGTGAATAAGGATTAGGTTAATTAAATGGCTAATTTTAATGATCATATGACATGGTTGATGGGTCATTAACGAATCTAAGATAGGGATCATTAATGGATCTAAGTTTGTGATCAGTTATGGACTTAATTGTGCATGGATGAATGAGTGATTAGTCATGGAAAAGAGGTAGTGGCAACACCGTAAATATTGGCCAAAATGAAGAACCATGGGTTCGGCCATGTACCATGGCCGAACCCCATCGGGGATGATCATGGACCTGAATGTGTTTAAAGATGACCTTATGTATGGTTAAATGAAGCCTAGGGTGGCTGGTTTTTAGACTCATGGAATTTAAATATTTGATAGATTAAATGGGACCCACAGAACTACATAGTGAGGTTCGGCCATGGTATATGGCCGAACCCCACTAAGGCTTGGATAATGGACTTAGATATGATAAAACATGGACTGATTATTAATATGTAATAAGGTACCGGACATCGCAAACGGTGTGTGATCAGCGACCGTATTTATCCGACGGAAACGAAAAAGGACGTTAGTCGGTATTTGGTAGGATTCTTACCTTTTTGTAAGCCATGGATTATGTGTTATGTATGGGTTTTTCCTTGATTTATTTTGGTAAGCATATAATTATTTTAAGATGGGTTTTAAGGCTATGATGTGTATATTGATGCCTTGCTTGATCTATTTTTGATAATCAAATTATATGTTTTATTGATGGGATTTTAAATGCCATGGTTTGTGGTATCATATATATTACATGGCATATGGCATCCACATCTCATGCATGACATGGGAGGGATATGGCGTGCGAAGGATGAAAATAAAGAGACCGGAGTCCATGCTCCGTCGGGGCGACCGAGAAGCAAACATGGGGACACCTTGACGAGGCTTTGCCGTCAAGGGGGATGATGTGTGACTGTTTATATCTTGACGAGGTTTTGCCCTCAAGGGGGATGATTTGTGATTGTTTATATCTTGACGAGGCTTTGCCGTCAAGGGGTATGATTTGTGATTGTTTATATCTTGACGAGGTTTCGCCGTCAAGGGGGATGATGTGTGACTGTTTATATCTTGACGAGGTTTTGCCGTCAAGGGGGATGATTTGTGATTGTTTATATCTTGACGAGGTTTTGCCGTCAAGGGGGATGATGTGTGATTGTTTATATCTTGACGAGGTTTTGCCGTCAAGGGGATGATTTGTGATTGTTTATATCTTGACGAGGTTTTTTCGTCAAGGGGGATGCTTTGTCATTGTTTATATCTTGACGAGGTTTTACCGCCAAGGGGCATGATGTGTGACTGTTTATATCTTGACGAGGTTTTGCCGTCAAGGGGGATGATTTGTGATTGTTTATATCTTGACGAGGTCTTTCCGTCAAGGGGGATATGGCATCATGATGGTATGGATGATGGGTGGGACACATGACATAAAACACCCATGGCATGGCATTCATTTTATAGTTTTCATTATATTATACCTATGTGCTTATTATCACTAATATATGTGTTAGCCCTACTCAGAGTCCTACTGGGCGCGTTGTTTAACGCCCTACTTCTACCCTAGCTGATGATGCAGGAGATGGCAGACACGAAGGATGAGACAGAGGCCAAGCTTAGGAGTTTGGGAAGGCGGACTACTTAGTTTATTTAATTTATTTTGGAAATGTAATTTGAATATCTTAGCTCGTCGGAATGTAATAATTTAGATTACTCACTATGGTTTGGATTTTATTTTGGACACTATCATTTTGAAGTAATTTAGTAATTTAAATGATGTAATCTTCCCTGCTATCTAGAAATTGTTAGGATAGTCTCTATTATATTTCCGCACTTAGTTTAATATTCCGCAAGCTTTCCTCTACGTGTGAACCGTTCTTCGTGGACTTAGTTTCCACGCACACGTTGGGTTGGCCAGTTAAGGGCCGGGCTTTAGAAGCTCGGACTTAACTCGCGTTGTGACGTCCGCGCCTTTTGTCACTTGTTATTTAAAAAAAAAAATAGACTCTGATTTTCGGTGAAAAGGGGCGGGCGTTACAGAAACAAGTTCAACCCCCTCATGTCCTCACTTGACTCACTTGTGATGAGGGTCTCCATATCTTCCAATCTCACTCAATCAACTCAATTCAGCTCAACTCACTTATCTCAACTCAACTTAATTAATTTAATTCATTTGAACTCATTTTCCACTTAACTCACTTCCCACTTGACTCAAGTAAACTTATGAATCAACTCAACACAATTTAACTCAACCTTTGAGCTCACCCATGGTTAACTTGGTCAAGCTCGACCCATTGGGTCCCATTTCAACTCCTTGACCCAATTAGGTGCCATGACCCATTTAAATGACAATTATCCATTTAAATGTGGTTTACCCAATTGCACATAGCTTACCCATTTATCCTCCATTGAACTCCCATTCAATTTAACCTAACCCAATTAAACTTGAGTTTACCCAATGGTCAAACAAGTCCAACCCGAATTCTATCCTTGATCCATTGGATCATAATTGGACTATTGACCCAATTCGTAGCCATTTATTTCCATTGATCCACATCTACCATCCGTTGGGCAATTGACCCAACATTTACCCATCTAAGGTTCATATCTTTTTAATTCACCATCTCAATGGCAATTTTCGTAAATATCCCTAGCTTGAAAATATGGGGTGTTACAATACAACCCTCTTTTTAAAATTTTCATCCCGAAAATCGAGTGAAGTAGGGTTTCAAACGATTTACATAAATAGCTCAGAGTGAGCTATTCTCATTTCCGATTTCAAGTTTCCAAATGGCTTCTTCATTACCATGTCGGTCCATACCACTTTGATAAATTGAATCGCTCGGTTCCGTAACACCTTTTGTTCTGTCTCACGTCATATCTTTTTCTCGTGAGCCATTTGTGATCTCACGTAGATCAATCTACTCTGTTTCACTTTACTTGCTCTCATGATATTTTCCATTAAATAGATCTCCAAAATTAAGCATATCTCCGTTTGCACACAAGTCACTATGTGACTACCACCTTTTGATCAAATCTCTTACGATGCTAATACCCGACATCAATACAAACTACCGTGGGAACCATCATCCATGGTTATATACATCCATCCCTAGTATCACTCTATTAGTGCGTATCGTCTATCCCTGGTTAATACTCATCCATGAATATAACCCTCCTATGGGTATAATCCATTCATGGAAGTAATTCATCCTTGAGCATCTCATCCACCAGTGGGTATCATCTATCCATGATTAATATCCTTCCATGAATATAACCCTCCTTCTGGGTATAATCCATTCATGGAAGTAATCCATCTTTGATTATAATTAATTCAGGCACATCTCAATAAAATCAAGTGACCTTGTCACCTACATCTCAGTGCCAAAATCCTCATAAACTCTTAAATTTGCATACTTTATATTTATATACAAAAATCATTCATATTTCGTCATAGCACAAGGGTTAGTAGGTTAAAACAAACCCTTCAAAGAACAAAATGCACCCACAACCCTTACAAAATATCCCCTTTTCTTAATTTTTCTTACTACTTCTTAGCCTAATCCCCCGTAGGAGACCCTTGAATTACCACATGCTCTACTGTCTCTAGAGGAGAAGTCAAAGTATTTAGTCGATCAAATTCTTGTGACTGAGCTGGTTGAGCCGGACTAAGGAGAGAACCCCTGAAGTGAGGAGATCTTTTGTTCTGTGGACGCTCTCTTTTGAAATGGCCCTGCTGACCACATCGGAAACAGGAACGAGGAGATCTACCATTCTGTGGACAATCTCTTTTGAAATGGCCCTGCCGACCACATCGGAAATAGGAACTAGGAGATCTACCTTTCTGTGGACAATCTCTTTTGTAATGGCCCTGCCAACCACATTGGAAACAGGAACTTCCAGTGGAACCAGTAAAGGCTGAAGATCTCCACAAGTAAGATCTTAATCTTTTGCGAGAGCAAAAAGTATTTCCCCCACCCCGCCTTTTCGGTCCTTTGTTTTATTGGGGTTTGTGTCTCCATTTCCACTCAGGAGTTGCTGTAGAACAGAAGTGACCACCGTCTGTATTAGGTTCCGTAATTCAGGAGGTACTTCAGGAATGTTTGCACTGTCCTGACCCCCTCTGTTATGTCCTTCTTCCTTTTATTGGTGTTGTTGCATTTGTTCTTCCTTTGGAGGCATTTCCTAAGTCATGGAAACATCGGTTGGCTTAGCTTCTATGTAAAGTTTTGTGTTCTTCATAGTTCAGGGAAATTGCCAAATAAGCACTCTTTGTATTTCTTTGTTTTGGGGGAAACTTCCTAAGTATCAAGTATCATTTCTCAATTTGGGGAAATCCTGATGTTCTCCTGTTCTCAGGAAAAACCTCCCTAAGTATCATGTATCACTTCTCAGTTTGGGGATATTGCCAAATCATCACTCTTTGTTTTCCTTTCTTTTTTTGGGGAAATTTCTAAATTCCTGTTGTTTGTTTCTCAATTTGGGGATTTCGGGGAAGTGTATCCTATTTTGCTATGTTTGATATATCCACTTATGATGATTGTACTTGCTTTGCTATCTTTCACTGTTCTTCTCAAATTGATTGTTCAGTCTGAGTCTATCGAAGTAAATTAATCCGGCCCCCAGTCAGCGGACTTCGAAGAGTCGGTCAGTTGGGATTCTTATCTGTCAGTGAGACATGAAACCGTCTTAATCTTACTTCGAGGATTCAACTTCCCGTTTAGCTCTGATACCAACTGTAATGCCCCGCCCTTTTCCACCCTTCTGAAAATCAGAGTCTAATTTTTTTTTTTTTTTTTTATAAATAAGTAAAGTGGAAGAGAGCGGGGAGCATCACGACGCGAGCTAAGTCTGGACTCCCAAAGTCCGACCCTTAACTGGCCACCCATGTGTGCAGGGACTAAGCCCCATGAAAACCAATCCACACATGGAACTAAGTAAAACTTGCGGAATATACATAACTGAATTGCGGAATAAGCTGTTTAGATAGCAAATACAAGTCATAATTACTTTAAACTAAACATTCATTCAAACTAAATCAAACCATATCAATATTCTAAGTTATTACATATCCTTGCAAGCATAAACAAAATATCCATATAAAAATTTCATTCAGACACCCAAGCTCCTATGCTTGGCTTCCTTCGCGATCCTCAGCCTTTCCCTTTCCTTTTCCTGCGTCATCCACTAGGGTAGAAGTAGGGCGTTAGTGTAACACCTTGGAATTTTATATTACTTATATTCATGAAATTTGCCATTTATTGGATAAGGTTACATTTGGAATAATTGGGTAAGATATATTCAATTGGGTCAAAATTGCTAATTGGGTCAAAATGTCCAATTGGGACCCATTGGGGCGTGTTTGACTTAGTTGACCACCAAGTGAGTTGAGCTAAATTAAATGAGTTGAGTCGTATGGTTTATATTTCAAATTCAAATAACGAGACGTACGGTTTATATTTCAAATTCAAATAACGAGACGTACGGTTTGTATTTCAAATTCAAATTCAAATAACGAGACGTACGATTTGTATTTCAAATTCGAATTCAAATAACGAGGTGTACGGTTTATATCTCAAATTCAAATTCAAACGACGGGAGGTACGATTGATATTTCAAATCCAAATTCAAACAAAAGAAAGGACGGTTTACATTTTGAATGTAAAGGGATGGACGGCTCCATGTTTAAAATTTAAATGAAGGAGATGGATTCAATGTTTGAAATTCAAGTAAACGGAATAGGTTTGAAGTTCAAATTCAAAGGCAAGAATATACGTTGGAAAGATGAGGGAGGTTTAAAGTTTAAATTCAAACAAATGAGTTGGGTTTAATATTCGAATTTCAAGCAAATGAAATACATTTGAAATTCAAATGGAATGGATGGTCTTACTATTGGAAATTCAAACAAAGGAAATGGAAGAGTTATAATTGATACACGTTGGGCTGGTTTTAAAAATTTGAAATTCAAGATAATGGAGATGGATTGGCTTATTTCAAAATCAAGACAAGGATGCTCATGGAGGGATAATGAGATAGTTTTACATTTAAAATTTTCAAAATTCAAATGGCTCACACGTTGGAGTCTTGAGAATTTTATCTCATGTAAAAATAGGAAAGATAACCCCAATTGGCCATCTCTCCCTCACACTCTACCTAGGACGGCCAGCAATCTAAGAGAAAAGATCAAACACTTGGAGAAGTTCTCATTCCATTTTCTTGCTCTCTTGGACGTCCCTCTCAAAGACTTGGAGTAATTTTATCATCTCAAGGTTTTCTATCTCTCTCAAATCTATACCCTAGCCGAACCACCTCAAGGACTGCAACAAGATCAATCTCAGTTAAAGGAGAAGTAGAAAGGACTAAGAAAGGAACGGAAGAGCAAATCGGAGCAGAGACCAAATCGGTGGAGTCGCGGAAACGATAAGTGTTTTACAATTTTTAGTTAGTAAGATAACCAAAGAAGCATGATTAGTTCCTTGAATATCCAAATCTTAAAAAGGGATGTACAAAACCATTGAGCATGAAAAGGAGGTGATTAGGTTGGGTCATGATGATTGGCCAAACCCATCAAAGAATATGATCATGGCTAGGATGTTCAAAGGAAGAGGTAATGGAACCATAGGGTTCAGCCATGACTATGGCCGAACCCCATGGAAGAAAATGAATGGTTAATGTTGTTTAAAAGGAGTAGGAATTGGACCATAGGGTTCGGCCACCATGGATGGCCGAACCCCATGAAAGAATATGGCAATTTTTATGGTTTTTGAGGAATGAAAACCATACTTTGTTTTGAAGGTTTAAAGGGTTTTTAAAGGGAGTTAAGGTTACTATTTTGGATCAGTTATTAGATGGCTGAATATGTGGTTATCATGGCTAAGTTGCTGGTCATAAACCATGGAAAAATAATGGAGTAATTGGATTAAGAGAACCATAGGGTTCGGCCATGTGTATGGCCGAACCCCATGGACTGTTTTTATGTGTTAGTTAAAGTAAGAAACATGGTTGGAAAATTATGGACTATGATGTGCTTTGAATTAAGAATTAGATATGTTGATTTATGGACTTAGTATAGGTGATTAATCAGCCATCATGGACGATGGTAAGTGGAACAAAAACCGGTTTGGTGAGGTTCGGCCATGAAGTATGGACAAACCCCACTAATGGTTATTAGTGGCTTGAATGTGTAACTAATAATGCGATTGAAGTGGTATTTAAGAATGATTCAAAGGATCAAAATTATGATGGTGAGGTTCGGCCATGTTGTATGGCCGAACGCCACCAGGGTGGATTGGTTATGGTTATTTGTTTTTAAGTAAAATTAGACAAAGGTTAGTATAGTGGCATAATGGTAAATAAAGATGAAATGACCAAAGGATTGGAAATATGGGCTGAAACCAAAGTGGTAAGGTTCGGCCATGTTGTATGGCCGAACCCTACCAAGGGTCTTTGGGAAGTTTGAGTTAATTGAAGGGTTTTAGTTAAATAAAAATAGAGACCAAAAAGTTAAATGGGTGAGGTTCGGCCATGGGGTATGGCCGAACCCCACAAAGTGGATTTTTGGGATTTAGACTAAGTTGGAATCACATGGTTAAGAGGTTGATTTTCTGTTATAAAAATAGGGCCACGGGACTTACTTGAACGGCGTACAAGTTGTAAACGGGAGACAGTTCGAAAGAAGGGTCAAGCTAAGTGAACATTAGGTAGGTTTTCCTACCTCTTTGTAACCACTCTTATATGTGATGTTTATCATGAATTTTATGAGTAGTTTATGTTAGAGAATTATGTTCAAATGGGATTATGAAATGTTAGAATATATTTCCAAATGGCATGTATCATGTATTCATTGACATCTCATGCATGGCATAGGGTGATGGTTATGTAATCGGAGGGTCCACACTCCGTCGGGCGTCCGAAAAACCTATGTGGTGGTATCATGATAATAAGAATTCCGATCAAGGGAAACCGGAGGGTCCACGCTCCGTCGGGGCGTCCGAAAAATCAATGTGGAAGGAGGCTGTGTATATTTGTGATGGGTGGGACTCATTACATTTGCATCACATACATAGCATTGTTTTTGTAAGATTTTGACGATATGTATGTTTATATTATTTGCATGTTTTATACTCTAACTTTGTGGTAGCCCTAATCGGAAACACCTACTGGGCGTGTTGGTCTAATGCCCTACATCTATACTTAGTGGATGATGTAGGAAAGGGGAAGGACGAGGATCGTGAAGGAACCCAAGCATAGGAGCTTGGGCTTTTGAAGGGATTAATTTTGGATTGATATATGGACCTTTTATTTAAGTTTATTGGACAATGTAATTTGATAGTTTGATGATTTTGGGCATATAATAAATTAGTTAAATAATTGCTGTGGTTTGGATTGATGATTATGTTAAGATAACTATGGAAAAATGACAATGTACCATGCTATCTATTAAAATGGTTTAGTTATAGGTTCCATTATAATTTGCAGTTAGAGTAAGTGTTATTCCGCTACGATTATACTTTATTATGTGAGAACCATTCTCATGGACTTAGTCCATACTCACATATGTTTGGCCAGTTAAGGGTCGGACTTTAGAAGTCCGGGCTTAACTCGCGTCGTGACGTCCCGCCCTTATCACTTGTTTATTTATTTTTTAAAAAAAATTTACTCTGATTTTAGAGTGAAAAGGGCGGGGTGTTACAGTTAGACAACGCGCCCAATAGGTATTCCGATTAGGGCTAACACATGGGTTAGTATATAAAATCCAGATATAATATACCATATCATACTTATAAATCATCGTATCAAAATCATGTATGATAGCAGAGATCCAATCATACAGATAAAAAGCAGTAAACTTGCATGATAATAAAGATCATATCATGCCGATTCAATGCCATGTCATGCTAGCATATGTCTTATGCAATGAGTCCCACCCATCACATACATATAATCTCTTGATAGTATTCTCATCTCTTGATAGTATTCTCATCTCTTGATAGTATTCACCACATCAAATTACTCCTCACGACTTACAGACGCCCCGATGGAGCGTGGGTCTTCGGTTAAAGTATCCTCCTGGTGGGACTCTCACCACCTAAGGAGGCCCCACAATTGCATTGTAATGCCCGCCCCTTTTTACCGTAAAATCAGAGTACATTTTTTTTTTTTATAAAAGTGACAAAGGGCGCGGACATCACGACGCGAGTTAAGTTCCTAGCTTCTAAAGCCCGGCCCTTAACTGGCCAACCCTACGCGTGCGTGGAACTAAGTCCACGAGTACGGTTCACGCGTAGAAAATAAGCTCGCGGAATATAAAATTAAATGCGGAATGAAAATAGAGATTGTCCTACCAATTTTCAGATAGCAGGGAAGAAACATCCATTTAATTACTAAAATGCCATTAAACTGTACTGTCCAAAATAAACTCTAAAACATAGCAAGCCATCTAAGTTATTACATTCGGACAAGCTAATTTACTCAATTTACAGTTCCACAATAAAATAATTAAACTAAGTAGCCGCCTCCCCAAGCTCCTAAGCTTGGCTCCCATCTCGCCATTCCGTTCCGCCATCTCCTGCATCATCAGCTAGGGTAGAAGTAGGGCGTTAGAACACGCGCCCAGTAGGACTCCGAGTAGGGCTAACACATGGATTAGTAATAACGACACATAGATAA
Organism: Chimonanthus praecox; assembly: GCA_022113865.1. Lineage (NCBI taxonomy): Eukaryota > Viridiplantae > Streptophyta > Magnoliopsida > Laurales > Calycanthaceae > Chimonanthus > Chimonanthus praecox. The sequence continues at coordinate 26,390,221 of CM039091.1, forward strand.
TAAAATAATGGAAAAACCATAAAATGAATGCTATGCCATGGGTGTCTATGACATGAGTCCCACCCATCATCCAAACCATATAATGTCATATCCCTCTTGACAGAACAAAACCTCGTCAAGATAGATCCAAATCGTAAAATATCCCCCTTGACGGCAAGGCCTCGTCAAGGTGTCCCCATGCCTGTTCTCGGTCGCCCCGACGGAGCATGGACTCCGGTTTCATTATTTTCCCGCACATGCCGTGCATGGGATGTAATGCATTATGCTATGTAATATACATGTCTCATAACTCTAGTATATCATACATAGCCTTGGCATATAATGCATCATCTTAAAATATAAATCATAATATTAAACATAACATTCATAATCGTAAAAAAAAACTCATCATAAGATAAATCCCATAGTCCACCAAATAAGATAAAGATACCATCACATATCCATGGCTTACAAGGAGGTAGGAATCCTACCGAATACCGACTCGCGTCCCTTTTTCGTTTTCGTCCAACAATCCGGCTACCGACTTGCGTACCGCTCACGCTATCCGAGACCTTATTAAATTACCAAATCAGTCAAAGTTTTAACCGTTTCTAAGCCCATAAATCATATCTTAGTGGTTTTCTTCAATTTTAGCCAATATTTACTATTTTTGCCACTACTCTTTTACATGATTAATTACTCATTTATTTAGGCATGATTAAGTCCAAAAATTGATCCATAACTTAGATCTATTAGTGGTCTATCAACCATAACATGAACTCATTAAAGATAAGTCCTTAACTCAACCAAATCCCAATCAATCTACACATTCATACTCCAACCTAACCCATCAAAAGACTCATAAATGGGCCATGGGTTCGGCCATACACCATGGCCGAACCCATGGTGTCCTTTTCCCATTTTTTTTTCTTTGGGTCCATTGTTCACATTTGAATTTATCACAAGTCCCTCCATATGGGGATTTCACCATTCATTTAGATCACTCATTTGATCAACATTGGTCTCATCTCTTGGGTTCATCAAAACTACTAACATTTCCATTTATTTTCCATTATTCACAACCTTTCATTCTATCATTTAATCACCATAGGGTTCGACCATACACCATGGCCGAACCCATGGCTCATGATCCATCATTCATTGCTCCAAAATACCTACATTCACCAAAATATTAAATCCATCTCTTCTATCCTTTAAACCCATCATTTGATCACCATTTGATCACCATAGGGTTCGGCCATATACCATGGCCGAACCCATGGTTCAAGATTCATTCCATCCATGCATTTCAAAGCCATAAAACCCCTTTGCATTTTTATCATAAAACCATTTTTAAACTTACCCACATTCATTCATTTAAAACCCTAATTTTCATTAGCTAAAAACCCTCATTGTCTTCCATTCTTTAAACCCTAACCAATTACATCAAAACCCCTAATCACCCACCATGGGGTTCAGCCATGCTACATGGCCGAACCCTATGGCCCATGATTTTCTTCCAATTACCCAATTCCATGCTTAATTTAATAAATTCCACAATGCACATAATCCATTTATGTCTTTTCTTAACCTAACCCTAATTTACCCATTTAGGGTTTCCTCCACCTTCCACCCTTTCATTTGATGGATTTAAAATCCATGGCATAAAACTACTTAACCACCATTAATTTTTTACAAAAATAAATCCCAAATCTTAAACCCTAAAAAATCCAAAATTTCTTGTTTAAGAAATACTCACAATCCGTCGTCTCCTCCGACTTCCTGTCACTCCCGGCGGTTTCCTTAGCCTCCTCTCTCCTTCCTCTTGATCTTTGGTAGGTCAAGATGCTTGATCAATGGTGACAACTCCCAACCTTAGGATCGGCCAAGTTAGGGTTTGTATTGAGAGATGGTGAGGGAAAGATGATGAGAGGGGAGATGATAACCTTGATCTTAGAGTGATTTTGCTTAAATTTCGACTTTTTTCTTCTCTCCTTCTCTTCTCTTCTCCTTAGCTCTCTTTCTCTCCTCACTTGGAGCATGGGACGGCAATGGAGAATGAAAAATGGAGAGAGTAACAATAAAGAGAGGATAAGAAATGGGAAAGAAACTCAAGACTTATCCCCATTTGGTGACTTAAAAGCACACTTTACATTAATTATTTTCACCAACCAACAAGATATTTATCTTGCTTTATGGCTTATGACTCCACCACCCTTAAGTCCCAACGTGTTTCACTTCTTAACATGAGGTGATTTGGTTTTCACCTTTTGACCCCACTTTGACCACTTCATTTGGATAATTTTAATCATTTAATATTTATATATTTTAGTTACTTTAATTCCCATTTACTTAAATCATCATCTTTATAAATCCACCCATGGTTGACCAATTCAACCATGGTGGCCGGCCCCACCAAACCTTGGGTCCACACGCCACCTCACTTGGTGAGGTGGAGGTGGGTCCCACTTGGCCACATCACCTTGACTTAATCCAAACTAACTTAGGTGATTTAAATTTCATTAAGCCCACTCCAACCAATTGGATCATCATTGGGCCCATGGCCCAATTACATTTTCATTTTACCCATTTACCTTAGAGCTTAATTACCTTGACCCATTGGGTCCCAAATGGATATATGACCCAATTTGACCATTCTTGACCCATTTAACCATCATTGACCCTTTAAATGAATTTAAATCCAATCCATAGTCTATTGGGCCATACTTGGGCCTTTGTCCAAATTTTGGCCCATTTACCATTTATTCCACCAATTTTCCAATTTTCATCATTAAAATAGATAATATTCACATTCATTGATTTACAAATTCTGAGCCATTACAATACAATCTTCTTTTGAAATTTTCGTCCCGAAAATTTGAGCGAGATAGAGGTTCAAAACATCTCACACAAAGAGTTCCGGATGAGAGGCTCTCATCTCCGATTCAAGTTCCCAGGTGGTTTCTTCATTACCATGTCATTCCCATACCACCTTGACAAACTGGATGGCACAGTTCCGCAACACTCTTTGCTCACTCCCGACTATTCTGACCGGCTTCTCCACATATGTCACATCGCTTTGTACATCGATGTCTTGAACATTTAACACGTGGGTAGGATCAGGGTTGTACTTCCTCAACATAAACACATGGAACACATCATGTAACGATGATAACTGTGGAGGGAGCGCCAACTGATAAGCTACCTCCTCCCCCCCCCCCCCCCCCCCCCCCCCCCCCCCCCCCCCCCACCCCCCCCCCCCCCACAAATCTAGGTGACAGTTTCCCCTTCTTTCCGAACCTCATGTGCCCCTTCCGTGGTGAGACTTTCAAAAACACCAAGTCTCCCACCTCAAACTCGAGGAACCTTCTCCTCTTGTCGGCGTAACTCTTGTGACGGCTCTGTGCAGTGAGTAGATGTTGCCGTATCAATTTGATTTGCGCTATGGTCTCTGCAACCAATTCCGGTCCAATCAGCGCAGGCTCACCGGCTTCTGTCCAATACACTGGTGATCTACATGGCCTACCATATAAGGCCTCAAACGGAGCCATCTGGAGGCTTGCCTGGTAAGTATTATTGTAAGAGAATTCCACCAATGGCAAGTGATCCTCCCATCCACCCTTAAAATCCAACATACATGCCCTCAGCATATCCTCCAATGTTTGTATTGTCCTCTCCGACTGTCCATCAGTCTGTGGATGAAATGCTGTGCTAGTCAATATGTCGGTCCCCATAGCCGACTGCATGCCCTGCCATACTCTGCCTGTGAATCGGCCATCTCTGTCGGACACAATAGTCCGAGGAATACCATGTAGTCTGATGATATCCCGGATGTACCGTCGACCCAATGTCTCCGACGAATCTGTCATCTTGATGGGAAGGAAATGCACAGATTTAGTCAACTGGTCCACTACGACCCATACCGCATCGTTGCCCTTTGATGACCTAGGCAACCCTAATACGAAATCCATAGATATGTGCTCCCATTTCCACTCCGGCACTAGTAAGGGTGCGAGTAAACCCGGTGGTTTCTGATGTTCCGCCTTAACCTGCTGGTAAGTTAGGCAACGGGTAACAAAATCCAACACATCTCTCTTGAGTCCCCACCACCAATAGTGCCTCTTAAGATCATGATACATCTTGGTGCTGCCCGGATGGATAGAGAGCTTGGTTTGGTGTGCTTCAATCAACAACTCTCTTCTGCAGCTATTAGGTACATATGTCCTACCTCTGAACACAAGACCCTGTCCTGGTCGTAACTCCCACTCCGGTACCACTTCACCGGTAGACATCTTAGCACATATCTCCTCCACCTCTGGATCTGTTCGTTGTTCCTGTTCAATCTCGGAGACCATGTTAGATCGTATGATCAGATTATATATGGTCCCATGATTATTGAGGTAGAGTTTAAATTCTCTAATGGTATTCAATACTTCCCATTCCGTCCTGATCAAGCTGGCTACTGTCGCATGTGACATGCGGCTGAGGGCATCCGCCACCTTATTCGCCTTGCCGGGATGATATCGGAGTACAAAGTCATAATCTGCCAGATATTTCATCCATCGGCGTTGTCTCATGTTGAGTTCCTTCTGATCAAACAAATATTTCACACTCTTGTGGTCGGAAAACACCTCAAATTTCTCTCCATAGAGATAGTGTCTCCAGTTTTTGAGAGCGAAGACCACTGCTGCCAGCTCCAGATCATGTATGGGATAGTGGCGTTCATGGATTTTCAAATGTCTTGATCCGTACGCCACTGCCCGATTACTTTGACTGAGAGTACACCCCAGTCCCTCTCCTGAGGCATCACAGTACACCTCATAATTTCTGCCTCTTTCCGGCAAGATCAAAATAGGAGCGGTTGTAAGCTTCTCCTTTAGCTCCTCAAATCTCCAGTTGCACAGATTCGACCACTCAAATTTGACTCCTTTCTGAGTCAGTCGGGTAAGTGGAGCTGCAATCTTGGAGAAGTCCATGATGAATTTCCTGTAGTAACCAGCCAATCCCAGAAAACTACGGATCTCGGTCACATTTGTCGGCACTTTCCACTCCTTCACTGCCGCTACATTAGCCGGGTCCACGGCTATACCTTCCTCTGATATAACGTGTCCCAAGAAGTTAACCTTGGATAGCCAAAACTCACACTTGCTGGCTTTGTCATACAATTAGTTCCTCTTCAGGGTGTTCAGAACTATCCGCAGGTGTTCAGCATGCTCTTCCTGACTCTTGGAATAGATCAGGATGTCATCAATAAATACGATCAGAAACTGATCTAAGTAAGGCCGGAATATCCTATTCATCAGGTCCATGAACACAGCTGGTGCATTAGTAAGCCCAAACGGCATGACTACATACTCATATAGACCATACCTCGTTCTAAAGGCTGTCTTCTCTATGTCCTCCTCTCTAACCCGAATTTGATGGTATCCGGACATCAGATCAATCTTGGAGAAGTGAGAGGAACCCCTAAGTTGATCAAACAGATCGTCAATCCTGGGTAGGAGATACTTGTTCCTAACAGTCAGCTGGTTCAATTTTCTATAATCCACACACATCCACAGGGTACCATCTTTCTTTTTCACAAATAATACTGGGGCTCCCCATGCTGATGTGCTGTTCCGAATAAAGCCCAATCTGAGCAGTTCATCAATCTGCTTCTTCAACTCGGTCATCTCAGCTGGTGCCATCCTATAATGTGGTAACGATACTGGAGCAGTGCCAGGATATAACTTGATCTCAAAGTTTATCTCCCTCTTGGGTGGCAAACCAGGGAGCTCTGTTGGAAATACTTCGGCAAACTCTACTACTACCGCCGGAAGTTTAGCCCCTGGTGCTCTATCTAACTTAATGCTGTTCAAGACAAGGTGGTTCAATTCTTCATGCGGTCTTCTAGGAATACCTTGTCTATCAGCGGGCACTATATACCGTTTTCCCTCAGGTGACAAAAATGTCACCCTACGAAGATGGCAATCAATATGGGCTTGATATATAGCCAACCAGTCCATACCAAATATAACATTGTACTCAGCCATATCTATTACTAAATAGTTGAACTCAAATCGGAATCCAGCGAGTTCAGTGTTTAATCCAGTGCAGATGAGTCCCAAAGATGTGTCTCCGACGGGGGACACAATGGTAAGTGAGGTGGACAGGTTTTGTACTAATGTGCCCGTAGCAGATATGAATGCAGCAGATATAAATGAATGGGAAGCTCCAGAATCAAATAATGTAACAGCATAGGAACTACCAACTACGCGCCATACCTTGCATCACCGAGCGATCCACAGCTACTGGAGAAGGTATGGCAAAAAGTCATCCAGATCCTGTAGGGTTTGTCGTCCGCCCCACCTGGTTGTGCTCTCTGCCTCCTCGCGACTGAGCTGGCTTAGCTGGAGGGCCGGAAGAACCCCTGAAATTAGGGTCTGTTGAGCTGTGGACACTCTCTCTTGAAGTGGCCTTGTTGGCCACACTGATAGCAAGTGTTCCCACCCCAAGGGACCTGGGTGACTGATGCTGATGGGGAGGGCTGATTGGGGCGAAAGCCCCCTGTAGATCCAATAGAGGATGAGGGTCTGCTGAAACTCGGGCGGAACCTCTTGTTGGGTTGAAATGCGCCTCGCCCACTCTGCCCTCGGAGGTTGTCAGGCCGCGCTATCTCATTCAATTCCCGCTCCACTATAGTGGCCCTGCTAACCACCCCTGCCAATGTAGGTTTCTTGAATACTGTCATCCTAGCCTTGATGCTCGGCCGAAGGCGCCGCTCAAACTTACGGGCCCTCCGGTGCTCAGTATCCACCATATAGAATGCGTAGACAGATAGACGAAGGAACTCCCAGTGATATTCTGCCACTGTCATATTGCCTTGTACTAATGATATAAAAGCTTCAGTCTGGCTCTCTCTTTCTTCCTCGGGGAAATACTGCTCCAAAAAGGTGGCTGAGAACCCTTCCCATGTCATAGCAATCCTTAGCCCTTCCGGCACGAGTGCTTGCTGCTTTTCTACAACCTCCCACCAATTACCGGCATCCTCGATCAGTTGAGATGTAGCCAGTAAGATTCTGTCAACCGGACTGGAAATCTGAAGCAGATTCAAGATCTAAGTGATCTTCTTTAACCAATGATCTGCTCCTACAACCCCTTCTTTTCCTCTGAAGTAGGGAGGGCGCTGTTGCTGGAAGTCTTTGACCATCTTCCGTTTATTGGTGTCGCTGGTGGTCGCACTTCCGCCCAGGTGTTGTTGTAGAGCAGAAGCGACAACCGCCTGAACTATGTCTTGTAGCTCGGGAGGTACACCTTGTATGTTTATACTATTCTGTCCCTCTGCTTGATGAGGCGGCGGTACCTCCTCTTGATGAGGTGGTGGTACTCCCTCTTCCCGACGAGGTGGTGGCACCTCTTCCTCTACCCGAGGGTTCCGACGAGTCCTTCTTCTTGGAGGCATTTCCTAAACCATCAAAATATTTATTGATTCAATTCCTTCATAGAGTTGTTGTATTCACATATTTTGTGAAGAAATTTCCCTAAGTATCAAATGTTTTTCTTTCCATTTGGGGCCGAAATTACCAAATATGCACACTTGGTTTTTCCTTTGTTCCGGGGGGGAATCTCTAAATTCCTATTGGTTGCTGTTCAACTTTGGGGGAAAAATCCTAAGTATCAAATTACTACGTTCTCCTTTCCGGGGAAATTCAACCCTATCTTGCTATGTTTTGATAAATCTCTACTAGAATGAATCTTTCTTCCCTTGCTATCATTCCTCTTTGTCAAACGTTGTTCTCAGATTGAATACTTCAGTTTGAGTCAATCGAAGTAAATTAACCCGGCCCCCGTGCAGCGGACTCTGAAGAGTCTGTCGGTTGGGATTCTTAGCTGCCAGTGAGACATGCAACCATCTTAATGTTACTTCGAGAGATTCATTCTTCCGAGTTCGCTCTGATACCAACTATAACGCCCGCCCCTTTTTACGGTAAAATCAGAGTACATTTTTTTTTTATATAAAAGTGACAAAGGGCTCGGACGTCACGACGCGAGTTAAGTTCCGAGCTTCCAAAGCCCTGCCCTTAACTGGCCAACCCTACGCGTGCGTGGAACTAAGTCCACGAGTACGATTCACGCGTAGAAAATAAGCTCGCGGAATATAAAATTAAATGCGGAATGAAAATAGAGACTGTTTTAAAAGGGTAGAAATAATGATAAACCATGGACCATGGGTTCGGCCATGTTGTATGGCCGAACCCCATGGAGAGATTTTGGTGAACTTAGATGTTTTGGAACCATGAAGAGGTGATGGGAATATGGTTAAGTTAATGGACTCAAAATGTGGTCAATGATGATCAAAAGTGATGATCTAAATGTGTGATTAAACCCCCCTCATAAAGGGACTTTTTGTGGATAAAAAATGTTGTAATAGATCCAAGAAAAATGAGGAAAAGACATCATGGGTTCGGCCATGGTGTATGGCCTAACCCCATGACCCATTTGTGAGCCATTTTATGGGCTAAGTTTGAAGCTATGTATGATCAAAATGAATGGATATTAAGTCAAGGAAATGTATGATGTATACTGATTTTTAAGTCATGATTAATGAGGCATTCATGGATCCATGTTTATGGATCAGTTATGGACCTAAGGATATAAAAATAAATGAGTGATTAACCATGGGAAGAAGGAGTGGCAAAAATGTAATTATGGCCAAAATGAAGAACCATGGGTTCGGCCATGGGGTATGGCCGAACCCCATGGAGGATGATTATGGACTTAGGTACTTTTATGATGACCTTATGTGTGGGTTAATGAAGCATAGGGTTGCTGGTTTTTAGACTCATGTAACTAAAATAATCTATGGATTAAAATGGGACCCGAAATCAAGTGAGTGAGGTTCGGCCATGGTGTATGGCCGAACCCCATTAAGGTATGAGTAATGGACTTAGGCATGGTTGAAACATGGGTTTAATTGGTTGATGTGTAATAAGGTATCGGGATCTCGCAAGCGGTGCGCGATTGGTGACCGAATTCGTGGACGGAAACGGAAAGGAACACTAGTTGGTATTTGGTAGGATTCCTACCTTATTGTAAGCCATGGATTATGTGTATATGGATGTTTTTTCTTGATTTATTTTGGTAATCAAATGACATGTTTTAAGATGGGTTTTAATGCTTTGATTTGTATTTTATATGACATGTTGCATTTACATCTCATGCATGACATGGGAGGGATGAAATGAAACTGGAGTCCATGCTCCGTCGGGGCGACCGATAAACATACATGGGGATACCTTGATGTGCTTCATCCATCAAGGGGGGTACTATGAGATTGTAATACCTTGATGAGGGTTTTCCATCAGGGGGACATTATGTATGATTGAAGAAGGACATTGTATAATGATGATATGCATGATGGGTGGGACTCATGACGTACGACACCCATGGCATGGCATTGATTGCATGGTTTTGCTATACTATTATCTGTGTTTTGTTATCACTAATCCATGTGTTGACCCTACTCGGAGTACCTACTAGCCGTGTTGTCTAACGCCCTACTTCCACCTTAGATGATGACGCAGGAAATGGAGGAAATGAAGGACGCGACCGGAGCCAAGCGTAGGAGCTTGGAGGAGCGAGCTAGTTTATTTACTTAAGTTTATTTTGGAAATGTAATTTGAATAACTTAGCTCGTTGGACTATAATAATTTAGACTATTGATATGGTTTTGGACTTTTATTTGGACATTATTATTTTGAGGTATTATTATTATTAATTAAGTGATGTAACTTCCTTGCTATCTAAAATTGGTAGGATAGATTCTATTATAATTCCGCATTGAGTTATATTCTGCAAGCTTACTTCCTACGTGTGAACCGTTCCAGTGGACTTTGTTCCACGCACACGTAGGGTGGGCCAGTTAAGGGCCGGGCTTTGGAAGCTCGGACTTAACTCGCGTCGTGACGTCCCGCATTCCTTGTCACTCTTTATTTCAAAAAAAAAAAATTAGGCTCTGATTTTCGGCTAATAATAAGCATAGTGATGAGGGGCGGGCGTTACAGTTGGTATCAGAGCGAAAACAGAAGAATGAATCTTTCGAAGTAAGATTAAGACGGTTTCATGTCTCACTGACAGATAAGAATCCCAAGTGACCGACTCTTCAGAGTCCGCTACACGGGGGCCGGATTAATTTACTTCGTTAGACTCAGACTGAAGCATTCAATCTAAGAACAACATTTGATGAAAAGAAATGATAGCAAGGGAAGGACAATCACTATAAGTTGGATTTATCAAACCTAGCAAGATAGGGCTTACTTCCGCAAAAATGAGAAAACATCTGGATTTTTCCCTCAATTTGAGAAACAGTGATGGATTTATCAAACATAGCAAAATAGGAAAATTTCCCCGATTTCCCCAAATTGAACAAAACATTTGATACTTAGGAAGTTTTCCCCAAAACAAAGTGTGCTTATCTGGCAAATTTCCCCCAAATTAAAGAGGAACATTTGATACTTAGGAGTTTTTCCCAAAACAAAGTGTGTTTATTTGGCAATTTTTCCCCAAATTGAAAAGGAATACTTGATACTTAGGAAGTTTTCCCCCAAAACTAAGTATGCTAATTTGGTAATTTTTCCCCAAATATGAGAACGCTAATCTTATGAAAGAACTAAGACAATAAATGTTTTCCATGACTTAGGAAATGCCTCCAAAGAGAAGGACTCGCAAAAACCCACAGGTGGAGGAAGTGGTACAACCGCCTCATCAGGAAGAAGAGGCACAGCGACCTCATCCAGAAGAGGTGCAACCTCCTCATCAAGAAGAAGAGGTGCAACAACCTCATCAGGGGGAAGAGGGAAACAGAGTGAACATCCCCGTAGTGCCTCCCGAGTTGCAAGACTTAGTTCTAGCGGTGGTCGCTTCTGTTTTTCAGCAACACTTGAGCGGAAATGTGACCACCAGCGACTCAAATGACCGGAGGATATCAAGGATTTCCAGCAGCAACACCCCCCTCACTTCAACGGAAAAGGAGGGCTTGTCGTAGCGAAAAACTGGTTGAGGAAAGTTACTCAGATCTTGGCCCTACTAAAGATCTCGAGTCATGAAGACAAGATCTTGATGGCTTCCTCACAACTGATAGACAATGCCGGCAAGTGGTGTGAGGTAGTTGAACAACAGCGGGCGCTCATTCCGGAAGGAGAGAGGACTACAATGACATGGGAGCAGTTCTCAGCCATGTTTTTAGATCACTACTTCCCCGAGGAGGAGAAGGAACGCCACGTCCAGGCGTTTATATCTCTGGTGCAAGGCACCATGACAGTGGCAGAGTACTACCAGGAGTTCCTTCGTTTGTCCAGCTATGCCTTATTTATGGTGGACACGGAGTACCGGAGGGCCCGTAAGTTTGAGGGGGCCTTCGGCCGAGCATTAAAGCCAGGGTGACCATCTTCAAGGCACCTACATTGGCAGATGTGATCAGCAAGGCCACTCTAGCGGAGCAGGAGATGGCCGAGATAGTGCGGTTTGACAACCGCCGAGGTCAGAGTGGGAGGGGTACATTTCAGCCCAATAAGAAGTTCCGCCCTAACTTTAGCAGACCCTCACCTTCCACTGGGTCCACAGGGGCCTTTCGCCCCAATCAGCCCTCCCCATCAGCATCAGTCACTCAGGTTCTCCGGGGTGGGAACACATGCTGCCAATGTGGCCAACAGGGCCACTTCAAGAGGGAATGTCTGTAGAGTAGCAGACCCTCGCACTCCAGGGGTTCCTTCCGCCCTCCAGCTAGACCAGCTCAGTCACGAGGAGCCAGGGCTTACAACCAAGCGGGACGGGCACCTAACCCTACGGGATCTGGACGGCTTTATACCTTAGCTCCTCCAGCAGTAGTGGATCACTCCGTGATTCAAGGTATGGCCGTAGTTGGTAGTTCCTATGCCTTTGCATTATTTGATTATGGAGCTTCCCATTCATTTGTATCTACTGCATTCATATCTGCTACGGGCACATTAGTACAGAAACTGTCCACATTACTCACTATTGTATCCCTCGTTGGAGACACATCTTTGGGACTCATATGCACGGCAGTGAACAATGAACTCGCTGGATTTAGATTCGAGTTCAATTATCTGGTACTCGATATGACTGAGTACGATGTTATTTTCGGCATGGACTGGTTGGCTAGTTTTCAGGCCAACATTGATTGCCATCTTCGTAGGGTGATATTTTGGTCACCCGAGGGAAAGCGGTATGTGGTGCATGCTGATAGACAAGGCATCCCTAGAAGGCTGCATGAAGAGCTGAACCACCTGGTATTGAACAACATCCGGTTAGACAAGGCATCGGTGGTTGAACTTCCGGCGGTAGTGCAAGACTACGCGGAGGTATTCCCAGCAGAGCTCCCTAGCTTCCCACCCAAGAGGGAGATAGACTTTGAGATCAAGCTATATCCTGGCACTGCTCCAGTATCATTGCCACATTATCGGATAGCACCAGCTGAGATGTCCGAGTTGAAGAAGCAGATTGACGAACTACTCAGACTGGGTTTTATTCGGAACAACACATCAGCATGGGGAGCCCCAGTATTATTTGTGAAGAAGAAGGACAGTACCCTTCGGATGTGTCTGGACTATAGAAAGTTGAACCAGCTGATTGTTAGGAACAAGTACCCTCTACCCAGAATAGATGATTTGTTTGATCAACTTAGGTGTTCCACTCACTTCTCTAAGATTGATCTGATGTCCGATACCATCAAATCCGAGTTAGGGAGGAGGACACAGAGAAGATGGCTTTCAGGACATGATATGGTCTATATGAGTATGTGGTCATGCCATTTGGACTTACAAATGCACCGGCTGTGTTCATGGATCTGATGAACAGGATCTTCCGTCCTTACTTGGATCAGTTTGTGATTGTATTCATTGATGATATTCTGGTCTATTCCAAAAGTCAGGAGGAACATGCTGAGCACCTACGGATAGTCTTGGACACCTTGAGGAAGAACCAGTTGTATGCCAAAGCCAGCAAGTGTGAGTTCTGGCAATCCGAGGTCAACTTCTTGGGGCATATTATATCAGTAGAAGGTATAGTCGTAGACCCAGCTAAGGTGGCGGCAGTGAGAGAGTGGAAAGCACCGACGAATGTGACCGAGATCCGCAGCTTCCTAGGATTGGCCAATTACTACAGGAAATTCACCATGGACTTCTCCAAGATTTTATCTCCACTTACTCGACTCACTCAGAAAGGAGTCAAATTTGAGTGGTCAGTCTGTACAACCGTAGATTTGAGGAGCTAAAGGAGAGGCTTACAACCACTCCCATCTTGATTTTGCCGTAAAAAGGCAAGGGTTATGAAGTGGAATGCGATGCTTCAGGAAAGGGACTTGGGTGTGTTCTCAGTCAAGATCATCGTGTGGTGGCTTATGTTTCAAGACAGTTGAAAATTCATGAACGCCTTTATCCCACACATGATTTGGAATTAGCCGCAGTGGTCTTCGCTCTCAAAAGCTGGAGACACTACCTTTATGGCGAGAAGTTTGAGGTGTTTTCAGATCACAAAAGTCTGAAATATTTGTTTGATAAGAAAGAGCTCAACATGAGACAGCACAGGTGGATGGAATATCTACAAGACTATGATTTTGCACTCTGATATCATCCTGACAAGGCGAACAAAGTGGCGGATGCCCTCAGCCGTTTATCACATGCATCAGTGACCAGTTTGATCAGAACGGAATGGGATATGCTGAACACCATCTGAGAGTTCAACTCGTACATCAGGAACCGTGGGAGTATGTATAATCTGATCATACGGTCCAACATGGTCTCCAAGATTTAACAGGAGCAACGGACAGATCCAGAGGTAGAGGAGATATGGGCCAAGATGTCTACCGGTGAGGTTGTACCGGAATGGAAATTACGACCGGGACAAGGTCTTTCATTCCGAGGTAGGACATATGTGCCTGAGAGCTGAGAAGAGAGTTGTTGGTTGAGGTACATCAGACCAAACTCTCTATTCATCTGGGTAGCACCAAGATGTATCATGATCTTAAGAGGTATTATTGGTGGCATGGACTCAAAAGAGATGTGGCAGAGTTTGTTGCTCACTGCCTAACTTGTCAGCGGGTTAAGGCAGAACATTAGAAGCCACCGGGTTTAATCCAATTCTTACCAGTGCCGGAGTGGAAATGGGAGCACATCTCCATGGATTTTGTGACAGGGTTGCCAAGGTCATCAAAGGGCAACGATGCGATATGGGTCGTGGTGGACCGATTGACCAAGTCTGCGCATTTCCTTCCCGTTAAGACGATAGATTCATCTGAGACCTTGGGTCGACGGTACATCCGGGATATCATCAGATTACATGGTATTCCCCTGACTATTGTGTCCGACAGAGATGACCGATTCACTGGCAGAGTATGGCAGAGCATGCAGTTGGCTATGGGGACCGACATATTGACTCCACCCACAGACTGATGGACAGTCGGAGAGGACGATACAGATATTGGAGGACATGTTGAGAGCATGTATGCTAGACTTCAAGGGTGGATGGGAGGATCACGTACCACTAGTGGAGTTCTCTTCCAACAACAGCTACCAGGCAAGCCTTCAGATGGCTCCGTTTGAGGCCTTGTATGGTAGGCCATGTAGATCACCAGTGTACTGGACAAAGGCCAGTGAGCCTGCACTGATTGGACCCGAGTTGGTTGCGGAGACCACGGTACAGATCAAGTTGATACGGCAACACCTACTTACTGCGCAGAGTCGTCAGAAGAGCTACGCTGACAAGAGGAGAAGGTTCCTTGAGTTTGAGGAGGGAGACTTAGTGTTCTTAAAAGTCTCATCACGGAAGGGACACATGAGATTTGGAAAGAAAGGGAAGCTGTCGCCCAGATTTGTGGGGTCGTTTCCAATCCTGAAGAGGGTGGGGGATGTAGTTTATCAGTTGGTGCTTCCTCCACAGTTATTATCTTTGCATAATGTGTTTCCATGTGTCCATGTTGAGGAAGTACAACCCCGATCCTTCACATGTGTTGAACGTGCAAGATGTCAATGTACAAAGCGACGTGACGTATGTGGAGAAGCCGGTCAGAGCGATCGGGAGAGAACAAAGGGTGTTACGGAACCGCGCCATTCAGTTTGTCAAGGTGGTATGGGAACGACATGGCAATGAGGAACCCACCTAGGAACTTGAGTCAGAAATGAGAGCCGCTCATCTGGAGCTTTTTGTATGAGTTGTTAGAACCCCTACTTTGCTCGAATTTTCGGGACGAAAATTTCAAAAGAGGTTTATATTGTAATAGCCCGGATTTTTAAATCAATACATATATTGGCTATTATTTATTTTAATGGTTGAAATTTAGAATTTTGATGGAATGAATGGTAAATGGATAAAAATTTGGACAATGGCCCAAGTATGGTCCAATGGGCCATGGATTGGATTAATTTCATTTAAATGGGTCAAGGATAGTCAATTGGGTCAAATACCCATTTGGGACCCAATGGGTCAACATGGTTTGAACATTAGGGTAAATGGCTAGGAAGTAGATTTAATTGGGCCATGGGTCCAATGGTGATCAAAGTGAATGGAATGGAATTAATTAATCACCTAAGTTAGTTGTGAATAAATCAAGATAGCATAGCCGAGTAGGGCCCACCTCCACCTCATCAAGTGAGGTGGCGTATGGACCATGACTTAGGTGGGGCCGATCACCATGGTTGACTTGGTCAACCATGGATAAGTCAAAGGGAATTAAGGAGGATCAAAGTAAAATAAGTTGAGCTAAATTAATTTAAATCACCTAAGTTAAGTGGGAATAAAATCAAGGTGGCATGATCAAGTGGGACACACCTCCACCTCATCAAGTGAGGTGGCATATGGACCAAGACATTGGTGGGGCCGGCCACCATGGTTGACTTGGTCAACCATGGGTGGATTCATGGAGAAAGCAAAGACAAGTAAATGGAATTAAACTATGAAATTAAATGACCTAAGTTAAATATCAAATTAATCAAATGGGTTACATTATATGGGGTGAGTTAAATGGGGTGAGTCACTTAGATAATGAGTGAGTCAAGGAGAAAGAAGGAAAGAGAAAGGCTAAGGATCAAGAGGAGCAAGAGGAAACCGGAGGAGCCGCGGGATAGGTAAGTTGCACTCAACAAGATGTTATTTTTTTAGGAATTAAAGGAAGTCATGAAGGTCCATTTTCTTGGGTTGAAAAGTGGCCAAAACATTATGGGCCATGGATTTAAAATCCATCCAAGAAAGGGGATAGGAAGTGGACAAACCCTAATGGGTAAGGTAGGCTATGAATAATGGAACAAATAAGGACACTATGTATGTATATGGATTATGCATGCATGCATGGCAAGAAGGGTTCAAGGATCATGGTTCGGTCATTCATGGCCGAACCCTAACTGTTATGGAGATGTGGAAAGGACCCCATGCATGACTAAGATAAGGTGTATGGTCTAAGATTTATGGTTTGGCCTTTGCATGGCCAAACCATAGGTTTCTATGCATGTGGATCATAAGGACAAAGAATGGATTGGATGAGGTTCGGCCATGGTGTATGGCCGAACCCCATCAAGTGAATCTAACCATTGGATGTGGATTGTTAAGGAAGATGATGAACCATAGGGTTCGGCCATGATGTATGGCCGAACCCCATGTAGATGTATTAATGATTTTGAGGCTTAGAATGGTTAAATGTTAGTAAATTTTTAAGGGGTTTTAGTGAAGGAAACCATGGAGAAATATTGATGATATTTATGGTCCTAAACCTTACAACTAAAGAGGAATCATGAACCATGGGTTCGGCCATGGTGTATGGCCGAACCCTATGGTGGTCTGTTAGTGACTTTAATGGGTGAAAAGTTGGAAAATGATGAAGAATGTTGGTAGTTTTAAATGGGTTTTAAGTATTGTAAATTATGTTTTAAAAGGGTGGAAATAATGATAAACCATGGACCATGGGTTCGGCCATGTTGTTTGGCCGAACCCCATGGAGAGATTTTGGTGAACTTAGATGTTTTGGAACCATGAAGAGGTGATGGGAATATGGTTAAGTTAATGGACTCAAATGTGGTCAATGATCAAAAGTGATGATCTAAATGTGTGATTAAACCCCCCTCATAAAGGGACTTTTTGTGGATAAAAAATGTTGTAATAGATCCAAGAAAAAATGAGGAAAAGACATCATGGGTTCGGCCATGGTGTATGGCCGAACCCCATGACCCATTTGTGAGCCATTTTATGGGCTAAGTTTGAAGCTATGTATGATCAAAATGAATGGATATTAAGTCAAGGAAATGTATGATGTATACTGATTTTTAAGTCATGATTAATGAGGCATTCATGGATCCATGTTTATGGATCAGTTATGGACCTAAGGATGTAAAAATAAATGAGTGATTAACCATGGGAAGAAGGAGTGGCAAAAATGTAATTATGGCCAAAATGAAGAACCATGGGTTCGGCCATGGTGTATGGCCGAACCCCATGGAGGATGATTATGGACTTAGGCACTTTTATGATGACCTTATGTGTGGGTTAATGAAGCATAGGGTTGCTGGTTTTTAGACTCATGTAACTAAAATAATCTATGGATTAAAATGGGACCTGAAATCAAGTGAGTGAGGTTCGGCCATGGTGTATGGCCGAACCCCACTAAGGTATGAGTAATGGACTTAGGCATGGTTGAAACATGGGTTTAATTGGTTGATGTGTAATAAGGTATCGGGATCTCGCAAGCGGTGCGCGATTGGTGACCGAATTCGTGGACGAAAACGCAAAGGAACACTAGTTGGTATTTGGTAGGATTCCTACCTTATTGTAAGCCATGGATTATGTGTATATGGATGTTTTTCTTTATTTATTTTGGTAATTAAATGACATGTTTTAAGATGGGTTTTAATGTTGTGATTTGTATTTTATATGACATATTGCATTTACATCTCATGAATGGCATGGGAGGGATGAAATGAAACCGGAGTCCATGCTCCGTCGGGGTCACTGATAAACATACATGGGGATACCTTGATGTGCTTCATCCATCAAGGGGGGTACTATGAGATTGTAATACCTTGGTGAGGGTTTTCTGTCAAGGGGGACATTATGTATGATTGAAGAAGGACATTGTATAATGATGATATGCATGATGGGTGGGACTCATGACATACGACACCCATGGCATGGCATTGATTACATGGTTTTGCTATACTATTATCTATGTGTTTTGTTATCACTAATCCATGTGTTGACCCTACTTGGAGTACCTGTAATGGCCCGGAATTTGTAAATCAATATATATGTGGCTATTATTTATTTTAATGGTGGAAATTGGAAATTTGATAGAATAAATGGTGAATGGATCAAGATATGGACAAAGGCCCAAGTATGGCCCAATGGACCATGGATTGGATTTAAAATCATTCAAATGGTCAATGATGGTCAATGGGGCCAAGGATGGTCAAATTGGGCCCAATATCCATTCGGGACCCAATGGGTCAAGATAATGTAAGCTCTAAGGTAAATGGGTAAGGGTAAATTTAATTGGGCCATGGGCCCAATGGTGATCCAATAGGAGGAATGGATTTAATTAAATTTAAATCACCTAAGTTGGTGATGAATTGACCAAGGTGACATGGCCGATTGGGACCCACCTCCACCTCATCAAGTGAGGTGGCGTGTGGACCAAGGATTGGTGGGGCCGGCCACCATGGTTGACTTGATCAACCATGGGTGGATTCATGGAGAAGAATTAAAGGGGGTTAAGTAGGAATTAATTAACCTAAGTTAATTATTGAATTAATTAAATAATTAAAATATCCAAAAGGTGGTCAAATGGGGTCAAAAGATGGAAGACCAAACCATTTCCATCTTAAAAAGCCAAAAACGTTGGCTTAGGGGTGGTTTATCCCAACCACCATGATAAAGCATGAAAAATATCTCATGCTTGGTTGGTGGGTAATTAATGGTGGAGTGTAGTTTAAGAAACCAAAAGGAGATGGTTCTTATCTCATTCTCTCTATCTAACTCTCATTTCACTCTTTTCCTCTCTTACAATCTCTTTGCCGTCCCACACCAACGAGGAAAAGAAAAAGAAAACTAAGAAGAGAAGAAAGAAGCTAGGTTTGGCCCTCCACCTCAAGACCAAAGCTTGAGACATCATTTCCCTTATCCTCTCCTCCTCTCCCTCTCTCAATTTACGTCCATCTTAGCCGACCCAAGCATTGGAGTTTTTCATTGGGTCAAGCACATCTCAGCCGACCAATCAAGGAGAAGAGGAGAAGAGAAGGCCAAGGAATCCGAGAGGAGAAGGAAAAGTCGGAGGAGCCGTCGGATTGTAAGTATTTCTAAACAAGATATTAGAATTTTTTTTAGGGTTTAAGATTTGGGGTCCATTTCTTGGATTTATTATGGCCAATAATGTCATGGGCCTTGAATTCAAAATCCATCCAAAAGATTAATGAGAAATGGTCAAAATGGGAAGGAGAGATTAAGAAAAAATAAATAGATGCATTAAGGACATTGGTATTAAAAATTGTTGTAAGCATGGATGTATGTGATTTAATGGGGTGCTTAAAGAATGGAAACCATGGAATATGATTAATGGTTTTAAAGGCTTTTGAATGATTAAATGTAGGTAATTTTTAAAGGGGTTTTTATGATGAAATTCATAGAAGAGGTAAATGGTTTGTATGGCCTTGAAAGGCATAGATGGGAATGAACCCTATGGTGAGGTGTTGTAATGATTTTTGGGTGTGAAGTTATGGAAAATATGGAGTAATGTATTAATAAATTGGAGGCTTAAAAAGGGTGATGTGTTTGTAAATTTAAAGGGTGGAAGAAGAGGGAAGAATGATTAAGAAAGTTGATGGTTTGAAATGGATTTTTAAACATAGTTTATAATGTTTTAAAGGGGCTGATTTTAATGGAGATGTTAAATGGCTGATTTCTAATGTTGTTATGTCATGGTTAATTAGACATCAATGGACCCACTATGTGAACCAATTGATGGGCTAAGATTAAGATCTATGTATATGCATTAATAGATGGGAATGTGGCTAAGTCAATGGACTCAAGTATGATTAAGAATGATGGTTTAAATGCATGATGAAAACCCCCTCATGGGAGGACTTATTATGGAGCTAAATGTGGTGAAATAGACCCAAGGAAAATGAGGAGAAGACATCATGGGTTCGGCCATGGTGTATGGCCGAACCCATGACTCATTTGAGAGTCATTTTTGGCTAAGGAGGGGTTTGTGTATGTGTTTAATTAATGAGGATTAAGTTAAGTAAAAGGGCTGTTTTAATGATGTTATGGCATGATTAAATGGGTCACTAATGGATTTGAGTGTATGGATCAATTATGAACAAAAAGGTACATGGTTAAGTGAATGATTAACCATGGAAAAGAGGTAGTGACAAAACCGTAAATAATGGCTAAAATGAAGAACCATGGCCGAACCCCATGGAGGATGAACTTGGACTTAGGTATTTTTATTATGACCTTAGGTATGATTAAATGACGCCTAGGGTGCTAGTTTTTAAACTCACAAAATTAATATGGTTAAGGGATTAAATGGGACCCACAAACCCCACTAAGGCTTGGGTAATGGACTTGGACATGATTAAAACATGAGTCTAATTGATAATGTATAATAAGGTACCAGACATCGCAATCGGTGCGCGATCGGCGACCGGATTCGGGAACGGAAACTTAAAAGGGACGCTAATCGGTATTCGGTAGGATTCCTACCTTTTTGTAAGCCATGGATTGTGTGATGGTTTCCTTGATTTATTTTGGAAATTATATGGTTTGTTTATGATGAGTATTAAGATCATGATTTATGTATCTTATATGGCATAATGCAAGGCTATGAATTATATGCTAAGTTATGAATTCTATATTAAGACTATGGATTATATATATTACATAGCATAATGCATCTACATCTCATGCATGGCATGGGCGGGAAAATAAAGGAACCGGAGTCCATGCTCCGTCGGGGCGACCGAGAAACAAACATGGGGATAGCCTGATGTACTATAACCGGAGTCCATGCTCCATCGGGGTGACCGAGAAGCAAACATGGGGATAGCCTGATGTGCTATAACCGGAGTCCATGCTCCGTCGTGGCGACCGAGAAGCAAACATGGGGACACCTTGACGAGGCCTTGTCGTCAAGGGGGATAATTTGTGATTGGTTATATCTTGACGAGGTCTTTCCGCAAGGGGGATATGGCATCATAATAGTACGGATGATGGGTGGGACTCATGACATAGACACCCATGGCATAGCATTCATTTTATGGTTTCATTATATTATTATCTATATGTTTGTTATCACTAATCCTTGTGTTAGCCCTACTCAGAGTCCTACTGGGCTCGTTGTCTAACGCCCTACTTCTACCCTAGCTGATGACGCAGAAGATGGCGGAAATGGATGACGAGACGGGAGCCAAGCTTAGGAGCTTGGGAAAGCGAGTTGTTTAGTTTATTTAAGTTTTATTTTGGAAATGTAATTTTGAGTAACTTAGCTCGGCGGAATGTAATAACTTAGATTACTTGCTATGTTTTGGATTTTATTTTGGACATTACGATTTAGTGGTATTTTCATAATTAAATGAATGTTTCTTCCCTGCTATCTGAAAACTGGTAGGATAATCTCTATTATAATGTTCCGCATTAAGTTATATTCCGCGATCTTACGTCTACGTGTGAACCGTTCTCGTGGACTTCGTTCCACGTGCACATAGGGTTGGCCAGTTAAGGGCCGGGCTTTAGAAGCTCGGACTTAACTCGCGTCGTGACGTCCCGCGCCCTTTGTCACTCTTATTTCAAAAAAGAAAAAAATAGACTCTGATTTTCGTTGAAAAGCGGCGGGCGTTACAGTACCTAATGGGTGCGTTGTCTAACGCCCTACTTCCACCTTAGATGATGACGCAGGTAATGGAGGAAATGAAGGACGCGACAGGAGCCAAACGTAGGAGCTTGGAGGAGCGAGCTAGTTTATTTAGTTAAGTTTATTTTGGAAATGTAATTTGAGTAACTTAGCGCGTTGGACTGTAATAATTTAGACTATTACTATGGTTTTGGACTTTTATTTGGACATTATTATTTTGAGGTATTGTTATTAATTAAGTGATGTAACTTCCTTACTATCTAAAATTGGTAGGATAGATTCTATTATAATTCCGCATTAAGTTATATTCCGCAAGCTTACTTCCTACGTGTGAACCGTTCCCGTGGACTTTGTTCCACTCACACGTAGGGTGGGCCAGTTAAGGGCCGAGCTTTGAAAGCTCGGACTTAACTCGCGTCGTGACGCCCCCCGCTCCTTGTCACTCTTTATTTCAAAAAAAAAATTAGGCTCTGATTTTCGGCCAATTACAAGCATAGTGAAGAGGGGCGGGCGTTACATCACTGACAGATAAGAATCCCAATTGACCGACTCTTCGGAGTCCGCTGCACGGGGGCACGATTAATTTACTTCGTTAGACTCAGACTGAAACATTCAATCTGAGGGCAACAAGGAATGACAGCAAATGAAGTACAGTCACTATAAACTGGATTTATCAAACATAGCAAATTAGGAGATATTTCCCCAAATCCCCAAATTGAGAAGCAAACACGTGATACTTAGGAAATTTCCCCAAAAACAAAGAAATATCTAGATGCTTCTTCGGCAATTTCCCCAAAAGTATTAAAACACAAACATTACGAAGAAACTAAGTCAATGATGTTTTCAATGACTTAGGAAAAATGCCTCCGAGAAGAAGAAGAACCCGACAACATCCACATGGGGATGAAGAAGAGGTGCAACAATCGCATCAGGAGGAGGAACAAAATAGAGTGAACATACCCATGGTGCTTCCTGAACTACAAAACTTGGTCCAAGCAGTGGTCACTTCTGTTCTTCAACAGCACATGAAAGGAAATGAGACCATTAGCGACGCCAATGAACGAAGGAAGGTCAGGGATTTCCAGCAGCAGTGTCCCCCTTACTTCAAAGGGAAAAAAGGGCCTGTCGGAGCAGAAAACTGGTTGAAGAAGATTACTCAGATACTGACCCTGTTAAAGATTGCGAGTCATGAAGACAAGATATTGCTGGCCACATCACAACTGATTGATGATGCCGGTAAATGGTGGGTGGTAATAGAGAAACAGCGAGCACTCATGCCGGAAAGGGAAAGGACTGCAATGACATGGGAGCACTTCTCAGCTATGTTTTTGGACCACTACTTCCCCGAGGAGGAGAAAGAGCGCCACACCCAAGCGTTCCTATCTTTGGTACAAAGCACCAAGACGGTGGCAGAGTACCATCAGGAGTTCGTCAGTCTGTCCTGTTATGCCCTATATATGGTGGATACGGAGTACCGAAGGGCTCGTAAATTTGAGTGGGGCCTTCGACCGAGCATTAGGGCCAAGGTAACCATCTTCAAGGCAGCTACACTGGCAGAGGTGGTCAGCAGGGCCACTATAGCATAGCAAGAGATGGCCGAGACAGTGCGGTTTGTGGACAATCGCCGAGGTCAGAGTGGGGGAGGTACATTTCATCCCAACAAGAGGTTTCGACCTAACCTTGGGAGACCCTCACCTTCTACTGGGTCAACAGGGGGCTTTCGTCCCAATCAGCCCTCCCCATCAGCATCAGTCACTCAGGTTCCCAGAGGTGTGAACAACTGTTTCCATTCTGATCAGCCGTGCCACTTTAAGAGGGAATGCCCACAGCGTAGCAGACCCTCTCATTCCATGGGTTCATTTGGCCCACCAGCCAGACCAACTCATTCACGAGGAGGCAGGGCATACAACCAGGCGGGACGGGCACCTAACCCTATAGGATCTGGACGGTTGTTTACTTTAGCTTCTCCAGCAGCAGTGGATCACTCCATGATTCAAGGTATGGCAGTAGTCAGTAGTTCCTATGCCTTTGCATTATTTGATTCTGGAGCATCCCACTCCTTCATATCTGCTACATTCATATCCGCTACTGGCACATTAGTACAAGAACTGTCCACATCACTCACTATTGTATCCCCCGTCGGAGGCACGTCATTGAAGCTTATATGCACAGCAGTGAACACTGAACTCGCTGGATATAGATTTGAGTTCAAGTATCTGGTACTCGATATGACTGAGTACGACATTATCTTTGGCATGGACTGGTTGACTAGCATTCAGGCTAACATCGATTGCCATCTTCGCAATGTGAAATTTTGGTCACCCTAGGGGAAGCAATATGTGGTACATGCTGACAAATACAACATCCCTATAAGAAGAAGACTGCATGAAGGGTTGAATCACCTGGTATTGAACAGTATCAGATTAAACAAGGCACCGGCGGCTGAACTTCCAGCGATAGTGAAAGACTACGCGGATGTACTCCCAACAGAACTCCCTGGCTTGCCACCTATGAGGGAGATTAATTTTGAGATCAAGTTGTACCCTGGCACTGTTCCAGTGACATTGCCACATTACCGGATGGCACGAGCTGAAATTTTCGAGCTAAAGAAGAAGATTGATGAACTGCTCAGACTGGGATGCATTCTGAACAGTACATCGTCTTGGGGAGCCCCAGTGTTATTTGTGAAGAAGATGGACGGTACACTCTGTATGTGTGTGGATTATCGAAAATTAAATCGGCTAACTATCAGGAACAAGTACCCTCTACCCAGGATCGTGATCTATTCGATCAACTTAGGGGTTCCAGCCACTTCTCAAAGATTGATTTGATATCTGACTACCATCAAATCCGGGTTAAGGATGAGGATATAGAGAAGACAACCTTCAGGACACAGTATGGACTATATGAATTTGTAGTCATGCCATTTGGACTCACCAATGCACCGGCTGTGTTCATGGATTTAATTAACAAGATTTTCCGTCCTTACTGTTTGTGATTATATTTATTGATGACATCCTGATCTATTCCAAAAGTCAGGGGGAACATGCTGAGTACCTGCGGATAGTCCTAGACACCTTGATGAAGAACCAGCTATATGCCAAAGCAAGCAAGTGTGAATTTTGACGATTTGAGGTCAACTTTTTGGGCCATGTTATATTAGCAGAAGGTATAGCCGTGGACCAGGCTAAGGTGGCGGCAGTGAGAGAATGGAAACCACCGAAAAATGTGACTGAGATCCGTAGCTTCCTGGGATTGGCTGGTTACTATAGGAAATTTATCATGGACTTCTCCGAGATTGCATCTCCACTTACCCAACTCACTCAGAAAGGAGTCAAGTTTGAGTGGTCAGATGTGTGCAATCGGAGATTTGAGGAATTGAAGGAGAGACTTACAACTACTTCTATCCTGATTTTGCCGGAAAGAGGCAAGGGCTATGAGGTACAATGCAATGCTTCAGGAGAGGGACTTGGGTGCTCTCTCAGTCAAAGTCAGCGTGTGGTGGCTTATGGTTCAAGACAGTTGAAAATACATGAACGCCTTTATCCCACGCATGATCTAGAACTAGCTGCAGTGGTCTTCGCTCTCAAAAACTAGAGACACTATCTTTATGGCGAGAAGTTTGAAGTGTTTTCAGATTATAAGAGCTTGAAATACTTGTTTGATCAGAAAGAGCTCAACATGACGCAGCGCAGATGGATGGAATATCTGCAGGATTATGAGTTCGCACTTCTATATCATCCTGACAAGGCAAACAAAGTGGTGGATGCCCTCAGCCGCATATCAGATGCATCAGTGGCCAGTTTGATCAGGATAGAATGGGAGATGTTAAATACCATTCGAGAGTTTAATCTATATATCAGTAACCATGGGAGTAAGCATAATCTGATCATACGGTCCAACATCGTCTCCAAGATTGAATTGGAGCAACGGACAGATCCAAAAATGGAGTAGATATGGGCCAAGATGTCTACTGGTGAGGTTATACCGGAATGGGAATTATGACCGGGACAGGGTCTTGTATTCCGAGGTAGGACATATGTGCCTAAGAGCTGCAGAAGAGAGTTGTTGATCAAGGCACACCAAACCAAACTCTCTATTCATCCGGGCAGCACCAAGATGTATCACGACCTGAAAAGACACTGTTGGTGGCATGGGCTCAAAAGAAATGTGGCAGAATTTGTTGCTCATTGCTTAACTTGTCAGCAGGTTAAAACGGAACATCAGAAGCCACCAGGGTTACTGAAACCCTTACCAGTGCCGGAGTGGAAATGGGAACACGTCTCCATGGATTTTGTGACAGGGTTGCCAAGGTCCTCAAAGGGCAATGATGCGACATGGGTCGTGGTAGACCAATTGACCAAGTCTGCACACTTTCTTCCAATCAAGATGACAGATTCATCTGAGACCTTGGGGAGACGGTATATCAAGGA
This sequence comes from Chimonanthus praecox, assembly GCA_022113865.1. Lineage (NCBI taxonomy): Eukaryota > Viridiplantae > Streptophyta > Magnoliopsida > Laurales > Calycanthaceae > Chimonanthus > Chimonanthus praecox. Next base: position 26,416,519 of record CM039091.1, read on the forward strand.
TATCATCAGACTACATGGTATTCCCAGGACTATTGTGTCCAACAGAGATGGCCGATTCACCGGCAGAGTATGGCAGAGCATGCAGTCGGCTATGGGGACAGATCTATTGACTAGCACAGCATTCCATCCACAGACTAATGGACAGTCAGAGAGGACAATACAGACATTGGAGCATATGCTGAGAGCATGTACGCTAGATTTCATGGATGAATGGGAGGATCACTTGCCGCTGGTAGAGTTCTCTTATAACAACAGTTACCAGGCAAGCCTCCAGATGGCTCCATTCGAGGCTTTATATGGTAGACAATGTAACGTCCCGCCCTTTTTCACTCACTTTCCGAAAATCAGAGTCTATTTTTTTTTAAAAAAAAAGAGTGATAGAGAGCGGGACGTCACGACGCGAGCTAAGTCCGAACTTCTAAAGTCTGACCCTTAACTAGCCAACCCTATGTTTGCATGGGCTAAGTCCATGAAAACAGTTTCCACATAACAATATAAACATGCAGATTAAAATCATAACTGAGGAATTATAATAGAACCTAATTCTATTCCATTTTAGATAGCAAAGTACTTCAAGTCTTTGATCATAATTAAACTTAACTTAAAATATCCAACAAACCATTCAGACCATAGCAAAGTTATCTAAGTTATTACATGCCGAATTCTAACTACTCAAATTACAAGTCCATGAGTATCTTAAGCAAAATAAAAACTAAAAGCATCCAAGCTCCTATGCTTGGCCCTTTTCGCGTTCATCGTTCCCCTCGTTTCCTGTATCATCCACTAGGGTAGAAGTAGGGCGTTAGAACAACGTGCCCAGTAGGTATTCCATTTATGGTCTACACATGGTTAGTACAAATCATATGTAATAACATAAAGTCAAAATCATATAAAACAATGCCATGTCATAATGTCAAATGCAATGAGTCCCACCCATCACAAGTACAAATAACCTCTTGATGGAATTCTCATCATCAAGGTATCCCCACGTTGGTCTTTCGGATGCCCCGACGGAGTGTGGCCCCTCGGGTTACATATCCTTCACCCCATGGCATGCATGAGATGCTAATGAAACACATGTTATTTTATATTGTAAACATAGCATTAAAACTCACATTTGAAACATATCTTTTACAACGTAAATTCATCAAATTAAGATAAAAACATTGTATATAAACTCATGGTTTCAAAGAGGTAGAATCCTACCAAAGACCACTAAAGTGTCGTTGCTTCTTAAACCGGCAACCGCTCACAATCACGCACCTTTTATGAGGTCCCGTCACCTTATTACACAACAATCAATCAAACCATGCTCAATTTGATTTCTATTAATGTCTAAGTCCATAAACCCAACTTTGTGGGGTTCGGCCATACACTATGACCGAACCTCACCCCTTTGGTTTTAGTTCCCTTTTTGTTCATTTACCTTAAGTCCAAGATCATATCACTTCCCATTCATTTAATCCAACATACATAAACCCTAAGTCCAGTAAAACTTCCCCATGGGTTTGGCCATACACCATGGCCGAACCCAGGGTCCATTATTTCCACTTAATTACAATATTTCCATTCTTCTATCCATGGCTAACATTCCATTAATCTAACCATTCATACATTAAATCCATAAATCATTTCCCATGGGGTTCGGCCATACACCATGGCCAAACCCATGGTCTATCATTTTCACTCTTATTTACAATTTTGCCATGGTTTCCATCACCTCATGTTTAAGTCCAAAATTTATCCATTACATAGATTCAGGATTGATTCATAATTCAAAAAATAAAACCCTAATCATTCCCTTCATCCCTTGGTTTGGTGAACCATTCATTAAAAATATACATAGACATATTAGATCCATAATTGACCCATAAAATTGGTTCATGGGGTTCGGCCATACACCATGGCCAAACCCTATGATGTCTAACTTCCAATTTCTCCATTGCATCCATTACCATTTTCAAGTCCATAAAAGTAAACCCATTGCATCCATTACCATTTTCAAGTCCATAAAAATAAACCCTAGTGGGGTTCGGCCATACACCATGGCCGAACCTCACTCATTTGACTTTGGTCCCCCTTTTAATCCTTGATCTTCCACCCATTCCATACATGGTTCATGCTTAGCATCTTCGCCATAATAAAAAATTAGGGTTCAGCCATTTTAACCATATATCTATTTTAAACCCTTTTAAAACATTTATAACATACCATGGTTTTCATCCCTCAAAAACCCACAAGATAACCAATGTCTTTCCATGGGGTTCGGCCATACAAATGGCCGAACCCTATGGTCCATCCTTCCATCAAATTATTATGTTCATCCCTTAATTTTTCTTCCATGGGGTTCGACCATACACCATGGTCGAACCCTATGGTTCCTTTCTTTAAACAAAATTATCAAAATACTTACCGTCCGTGACTCTTCCGGTTTTCCTTCACTCCGACTTGTTTTTCAATCCTTTCCTTCCTTAGCCTCTTTTGTATGTATTCCTCTTTTTACTTGATCTTTCACACAGCTGGCTGCCCTCTCCTCCTTTGCACACTGCCGATGTAACTCCCGCCCCTTTTCACCGAAATCAGAGTCTATTTTTTTTTTAAGAGTGACAAAGGGCGCGTACGTCACAACGCGAGTTAAGTCCGAGCTTCTAAAGCCCAACCCTTAACTGGCCAACCCTACGTGTGCGTGGAACGAAGTCCACGGAGAATGATTCACACGTAGAAGTAGCTCACGGAATATTAAACTACGAGCGGAATTACAATAAAGACTGTCCTACAAATTTGAGATAGCAGGGAAGATATCTTCATTTAATTACCAGAATACCTCAACAACATAATATCCAAAATAAAATCCAAAACATAGCAATTAATCTAAAATATTACATTCCGACGAGCTAAGCTATCAAATATACATTTCCCAAAATTAAACTTGAATATACTAAATAGTCTGTCTCCCCAAGCTCCTAAGCTTAGCTCCCATTTCGTCCTTCTGCTTTGCCGTCTCCTGTGTCATCAGCTAGGGTAGAAGTAGGGCGTTAGACAACGCGCCCAGTAGGACTCCGAGTAGGGCTAACACATGGATTAGTGATAACAAAGCATATAGATAATATTATAATAAAACCATGCACTTTGGGCAATGTCATGCAATGGGTGTTCTATGTCATGAATCCCACCCATCAATCTCATCACCATTGTACAATGTCCCTTTTTCAACCATACATAGTGTTCCAAATAAAACCCATACCATCATCGTGCCATGACCCTCTTGATGGAAAAGCCTCATCAAGATGCGATCCACACTAGGCATCCCCCTTGATAGAAGAACCATCATCAAGGTATAACAATAAATACAACATCTCCCTTGATGGAAAACCATCATCAAGGTATCATAATTACAGAAGCCCCCCTTGATGGCAAAGCCTCATCAAGGTATAATAATACATATATGAAATATCCCCATGTTGTTTATCGGTCGCCCCGATGGAGCATGGACTCCGGTTTCATTTCATCCTTCCCCTGTCATATCCCTCCCATGCCATGCATGAGATGTAGATACCATATGCCATATAATATATGTAACTCATAGTCATAAAACCCATCTTAAACAATGCCATGATTATCAAAATAAATCAAATAAAACCCATCACATAATACCAAAATCCAAAACCCATCTTAAAAACAACCACATGATTACCAAAATAAATTAGAGGAAAACATCACATGATATTAAATCCAAAACCCATCTTAAAACAAACCATATAATCATTTCCAAGTCCATATGAATAATCGGTCACTATTTAAGCTTTGTGGGTCCCATTTAATCCATTAGACATTTTAATTTGCATGAGTCTAAAAATCAGCCTCCTAGGCTTTATTTATCATACATAAACTTATCACTTAGTGCCTCTAAATCCATGGTCCTCTCCCATGGAGTTCTTCATTTTGGCCAATATTTACGGTTTTGCCATTACCCTTCTATGGATAATTCATTCCCTCTTCTATATACATTATGGTCTATACTGGATCCATAACTTAGACCCATTAATGATCTATAACTTAGGTCTGTTAATGACCCAGCAACCATATCATGTGATCATAAAATTAGTCCTTTTATTAACCTAACCCTTATTCCTTTAAACCCATACAAAACCCCATACTTAACCCTTTAAATGGTTAATGGATCATGGGTTCAAAATACCCAATTCATCAAATCTTTCCATGGGGTTTACAACATGCATTTAACCCATAATGAGTCCATTATCCACTCATTCTCTTTATTCATAATTGATCCATAAACTCACCAATCATGAGATACAACCATATCTCAACCTAATCCCCATTAGCTAAAGCATATCCATAGACTTTAATCTTAGCGTATCCATTGTTTCAACAAAAATGGGTCCATTGATGTCTCATTAACCATGACATAAAAACATTAGCAATTAACCATTTAATTAACCTAACCTCCATTCATTTAAACATACACCTACACATTAGTCTTAGGCCAAAATGATCTACCATTGGGTTCATTAAAAATCAACCCCTTTTAACTTAACCAAATCCCCATTTTCCCTGGTCTTTGGTTACACATTAAATTCATCATAAGTCCCTCCATTGAGAGAACCTAAATCATACATTTGATTTATCATTCCTTAATCACATTTCCATTACAACTAACAACATTAGGTCCCTTTTTGGGTCCATCAACACCACCAACATTCCCATTATTTTCCATTCACTTTTTCATTACTTCACATACATCATCATTCCATTAAAAATGTCCAAATTACCTTCCATAACCTCCATTCCTTAAAACCCTAAAAAAAAAAAATCATACATTACCTACATTTAATCATTAAGCACTTAAAACCCTAAACCATTCTTTTTGAAGTCATTAAAATTATCTTCCATCTCCTATGATTCTCTCATTTAAAACCTCTTTACAAAATTCACCACATTCAATTATTTACAACCCTAAAAATTATAAATGTTCTCCATGCTTCCATTTTTTTTTTATAAAATCCTAACAAATACAATTCACTTACCATGGGGTTCGGTCATACTACATGGCCGAACCCTATGGCCCTTGATTCCAAAACATACACATCCATGCTTAATTAACTAAATTACATAATGTCCTTCATTCCTTAATACCCTAAAAAAATTCACACATTAATTACATAACCCTTAATCCATTTATTTATTTATTTTTTCTTTCCCTAACCCTAATTTATCCATTAGGGTTTCCTCCACTTTCCATCTTCCAAATTGATGGATTTAAAATCCATGGCATAAAATCATTTGGCCAACATTAAATTTACAAAATGAATCCCAAATCTTAAACCCTAAAAATCCAAAATTTCTTGTTTAAGAAAGTACTTACAATCCGACGCCTTCTCCGACTTCCGCCACTCCCGTCGGACTCCTTGGCCTCCTTTCTCCTTCCTCTTAATCTTTGGTCGGCCAAGATGCTTGATCAATGGTGAAACCCTCCTAACTTAGGATCGGCCAAGGTAGGGTTTGCTTGAGAGAGGGAGTAGAGAAGATGATGAGAGGGAAGACAATAGACCATGATCTTAGAGTAATGGACTAAGAAACCCACTTCTTTCTTCTCTCCTTCTCTTCTTTTCTCCTTAGCTTTCTTTCTTCTCTTCTTTCCTCCATATTTTCTTCTTCTTCTCCCTTAAACATGAGGGACGGTGGTGGAGAGCAAAAAAAAAAAAGGAAATGAAAAGAGTTGGATGAAAAGAGAATGAGATAAGATTAATTTCCTTTGGTGGAGTGACCTACACTCCACCACTTAACTTTCTCACCAACTACCCAAGATATTTTTCATGCGTTTTTTTTTCTTTTGACCCAACCAACACTAGCCAACGTTTTTTGCATGTTTGGAATGGATTGTTTGGTCTTCCCATTTGACCATTTGACCATTCTTTTAACTTAGCTTAATTAACTAATTAATTAATTGGATCATTAGGTTAAGTTAATTAATTCCCACTTTAACTTAATTCCATCTATTTAAATTGCCTTCATACATCCACCCATGGTTGACCAATTCAACCATGGTGGTCGGCCCCACCAACCTTGGGTCCACACGCCACCTCACTTGGTGAGGTGGAGGTGGGTCCCACTTGGCCATATCACCTTGGTCTAATTCCATCACCAACTTAGGTGATTTACTAAGTCCATTCTAACCAATTGGACCCTCATTGGGCCCATGGCCCAATTACATTTATCCATACCCATTTATCTTAGAGCTTACATTATCTTGACCCATTGGGTCCCAAATGGGTATTGGGCCCCATTTGACCCTCCTTGGCCCAATTGACCATCTTTGACCCCTTAAATGAATTTAAATCCAATCATAGTCTATTGGGCCCTACTTGGGCCTTGTCCAAATTTTGGTCCATTTCCCATTTATTCCATCAATTTTCCCAATTTCTATCATTAAAATAAATAATATCCACCTTTATATTAATTTACAAATTCCGGGCCATTACAGCCGAGAACTCCTTATTGATAGAGCACACAGTGTCAAGCCCTCCGTTGATTTGTGTATGCCGAGTGCCTTTTGTGTTTTATGCTGCCTCTCTTTTATAAAACTTCCACTCGGTCCTATCTTTAGAAGATGCCGAGACCCTTCAATTTAGCAATTCCCTAGTATTGCTCTTAACAAAGGAAATGACTCCTTTTAAAGAAATTTCAGCGCATCATCTTGGATGTGCATATCTCATATACGGCCAAGCAACCTATATTTAGTTTTAGACATCTTCTTTATTCGGATTAGGTAATCAGATGTCAATGCCTAATCCAAACTCATCTACACGTGTTGCCCATTTTAGAACAATCCATGTTCGACTAAAACTCCTTGATTTTCTAAGAGGACATCTCAACCTTAGCTGTGGTGTATGAAGGTGTGTCATCCTCATCCAGACAACCCTTATTTATAGATATATTGCATTACCATTTTAATTCAGCCCCATTTAATTAGGCTTGAACTCACTTGGTGGTGAACCAAGTTAACCACGACCCATTGGGTCCCAATTTGGCATTTTGAACCAAATAGCAACATTGACCCAATTAAATGCGCATTACCCATTTACTTTAAATTGAACCTTATACCATAATCGTTGGGTCCTAATTGGGCCATTGACCCAACACCTTAGCCATCTATGGTTCATATCCGTAAATTCACAATTAAAATGGCAAATTTCGTAAATATTGATAACATAGAATTCCGAAGTGTTACAGACTATGTAGATCACCCGTGTTCTGGACAGAGGCCGGTGAGCCTGCACTGATTGGACCCAAGTTAGTTGCATATACTACAACGCAGATTCAGTTGATACGGCAGCACCTACTAGCTGCACAGAGTCTTCAGAAGAGCTACGCTGACAAGAGGAGGAGGTTCCTGGAGTTTGAGGTGGGAGACTTAGTTTTCTTTAAAGTCTCACTACGAAAGGGACACATGAGATTTGGAAAGAAGGGGAAACTGTCACCTAGATATGTGGGGCCGTTTCCAATCCTGAAGAGGATGGGGGAGGTAGCTTATCAATTGGCACTTCTTCCACAGTTGTCAACTTTAGACGATGTATTCCATATATCCATGTTGAGGAAGTACAATCCTGATCCCTCACATGTACTAAATGTATAAGACATAGAGTTGCAAAGCGACGTGACATATGTCGAAAAACCTGTCAGAATGGTGGAGACGGATAAAGGGTGTTACAAAACCGAGCGATTCAGTTCGTCTAAGTGGTATGGGATCAACATGGTAATGATGAAGCCACTTGGGAACTTGAATCGAAAATGAGAACAGCTCACCCTGAGCTATATATGTAATTTGTTTGAAACCCTACTTCGCTCGATTTTTGGGACGAAAATTTTAAAAAGAGGGTTGTATTGTAACACCCCGGATTTTCAAGTTATGAATATATTTAAAAGTTGTCCATTTAATTTGTGAATTAATGGATATGCACCTTAGATGGGTAAAGTATTGGGTCAATTACCCAATTAAGACCCAACGATTGTGGATATGATTCAATTGAAATAAATGGGTGAGATTTATTTAATTGGGTCAAGATTGACAATTGGGTCAAATGCCCAATTGGGACCCAATGGGTCATGGTTGACTTGGTTGACCACCAAGTGAGTTCAAGCTTAATTAAATTGGGGCTGAATTAAGTTGAAAATGGAATCAAATAATTGAGTTGATTTTAAGTGAGTTAAATGAGTTGAATTAAAGAGATGAGTTGAGTTGAAGTTAATGGGACCTTGATCTTAAGTGAGTGGAGTGGGAAGGTGGAGAGGTGCATCTCACAAAGACCAAATCAAGCCGACACGTTGGAGACATGGGAGTTTCATCTCATGGGATGAAACTCCAAATGGATCATTAATGAGGAGGTGAAAGGTTTTTGGAGGTTACACAAGGCATACACGTTGGAGAGATGGAGGGTTTCCATCTCAAGATGGAAACCCAAGGGTCATATGGTTGGAGTGTTTCATCTCATGGGATGAAACCTGTAACGCCCCGCCCCTTTTTCACTCGCTTTCTGAAAATCAGAATCTATATTTTTTTTAATATAAGAGTGAGAGAGAACGGGACGCCACGCCACGAGCTAATTCCGAGCTTCCAAAGCTCGACCCTTAACTGGCCAACCATGCGTGTGCGTGGACCAAGTCTACTAAAACGGTTCACACGTACTCAAGTTAAACATGCGGAATAAATCATAGATGCATAATTACAATAGAATAACAATTATATTCCATTTTAGATAGCAAAGTAGTCCAACACTTAACAATAATTATCTTAAGTTGACATATCCAAAGTTAACATTCAAACCAAGCCAATAATCTAAGTTATTACATTCCCGACTGCTAGTTACTCATATCACATTGTCCATGAATAACTTAAATAAAACGAAACTAAAACATCCAAGCTCCTAAGCTTGGCTCCGATCTCGTTCCTCGTTCAATCCATTCCCTGTATCATCAACTTGGGTAGAAGTAGGCCGTTAGACAACGCGCCCAGTAGGTATTCCAATTAGGGTCAAACACATGGGTTAGTATAAAAATCCAGATATAATACGTCATGTCGTATCTATGAAACATCGTATCCAAAACAGTGTATGATAATAGAGATCCAATCATACAGATAAAACCATAAACAGTGCATGATGATAAAGATCATAATCATGCTGATACTGTAACGCCCCGCTTTTTTTCACTCTATGCTTTCCGAAAATCAGTCTAATTTTTTTTTTATAAACAAATAGTGATAGAGAGCGGGACGTCAAGATGCGAGCTAAGTCCGAACTTCTAAAGTCCAACCCTTAACTGGCCAACCCTATGTGTGCGTGGACTAAGTTCATGAAAATGGTTCACACATAACAATATAAACACGCGGAATTAAATAATAATTGCGGAATTATAATAAAATCTAATTCTATTCCATTTTAGTTAGCAAAGTATGTCAAGTCTTTAATCATTATTAACATAACATAATTATCATAATAAACATCCAACCATAGCAAATCATCTAAGTTATTACATGCCCGAAGTCCAGTTACTCAAATTACAAGTCCATAAGTAACTTAATCAAAATATAAACTAAAGCATCCAAGCTCCTATGCTTGGCCCTTTTCGTGTTCATCGTTCCCCTTATTTCATGTATCATCCACTAGGGTAGAAGTAGGGCGTTAGAACAACGCGCTCAGTCGGTATTCCAATTAGGGCTAACACATGGTTAATACAAAATATGTATAATAATATCATAATGTCAAAAACCATATAAACCATGCCATGTCATGGTGTCAAATGCAATAGTCCCACCCATCACAAGTACATATAAGTACCCCCACATAGGTTTTTCGGACGCCCCGACGGAGTGTGGCCCCTCCGGTTTCTTCTTGATGGAAAAGCACATCAAGGTATCCCACATAGGTTTTTCGGAAGCCCCGACGGAGTGTGGTCCCTTCTGTTACATATCCTTCACCCCATGCCATGAATGAGATGCTAATGAATCACATGTTATTTTATAATATAAAATAGCATTGAAACTCACATTTTGAAACAATATCTGTTACAACATAATTCATTAAAATAAGATAAAAATATTGTACATAAACCCATGGTTTCAAAGAGGTGGAATCCTATCAAAGACCACTACGTGTCCTTGCTCCTTAATCCGGCAACCGCTCACGATCGTGCACACCTTATGAGGTCTCGTTACCTTATAATATATCAATCAATTAAAACCGTGTCCCATTTGATTTACAATTATGTCCAAGTCCATAAACCCAACTTGTGGGGTTCGGCCATACACCATGGCCGAACCTCACTTCTTTGGTTTTTAATAAATAACTCCTAAGTTAATCATTTAATCACTTCCCATTTATTTAATCCAACATACATAAACCCTAAGTCCATCAAAACAATCCCCATGGGGTTCGGCCATGGTGGTCCATTCATTCACTTAATTACAATATTGCCATTATACCTATCCATAACCAATAACATAAACCATGCACATAGGTCTATATATAATTAAATCCCTCATTTCCTTCAACATGCATAACCACTCTAAGTGTCCCTTAAAATATTCCAACACATGGTCAATCAAACAGTTCATGGGGTTCGGCCATACACCAAGGCCGAACCCTATGTCCATCATTTTCACCTATTTACCTTTTTGCCATTTCCTTCATCACCTTAGGTTTAGGTTCAACACATAGGTTCGTAAATTTAGATATTACATACATAGATCAACCAATGATCCACAACCATAGAACCATAAATAAAACCTCCATAAACGATTATTAACAGTGACATAAACACCCAAATGACCCATTAAGTTGGTTCATGGGGTTCGGCCATACATCATGGCCGAACCCATGATATTATTGTTCCATCCTCCTTCTTATTTTATTTACAGTAATAAATCCATAATTAACCCATAGAATTGATTCATGGGGTTCGGCCAAACACTATGGCCGAACCCTATGATGTCTAACTTTCCAATTTATCCATTATATCAATTACCATCCTTGAATCCATAAATCAAGGTTCCTTCCTTTTTGATCCAAAAGTCCATCATTAGAGCCTTTCTAAATTAATAACCATCTTCCATGGTTTTCATCCTTCAAAAACCCATAAATTAAACCATGACTTTCCATGGGGTTCAGCCATACATCATGGCCGAACCCTATGGTTCATCCTTTTCATTTAAACCTCAACATTCATCCCTCAATTTTCTTCCATGGGGTCAGCCATACACCATGGCCGAACCTATGGTTCCTTTCTTTAAACAAATTTATCGAAATTACTTACCAGTTCCGCGACTCCTCCGGTTTTCCTTCGCTTGTTCTTGCTCTTTCAATCTTCTCCTTCTTTAGCCTCCCCTCCTTGATCTTTCACCCAGACTGATCTTGATATGTCGTGCGCCCCTTGTGTCTCTATTATAAAACTTTCAATTGGTCCTAATTAGAAGATGCCAAGATCCCTTCAAGGAAAGGACCTCTTTTTTAAATGATCTTATGCGCATCCTCATGGATATGCAAATCCCACACACACGGCCAAGCATCTTTTATTTAATCTTAGACATCTTCTAAAGATACACTAGCGTATAATCATGGATTGCATATCTCATACACGGCCATGCACAATATCGCATTCCTAATCCCTACAACCATATGCAATCTTCCAAATCCCTTTATGCGCATGCCTCTTAGTCTAGATCCCTTATTTATAAATATTGTATTACCATTTTAATTAAGCCCCATTTAATTCTATTGAAACTATTTCCACAATCAGTTGGGACTTAACTGGGCAATGACCCAACACTTTACCCATTTAAGGTCCATATCTAATAATTCACAAATTAAATGGGTAATTTTCATATATATTAATAACTTGAAAATCCGGTGTGTTACAGATACAATGCAATGTCATGGGTGCCATATGCCATGAGTCCCACCCATCAGACATAACACAATCACCAAAACATCCTCTTGATGGAATCTCCTCAGCAAGGTATCCTTAAACATAGTATCTTCTTGATGGAAAACTCATCATCAAGGTATCCCCACAGTTGCCTTACGGACTCCCCGACAGAGTGTGTTCTCCGGTTACCTCTTGATGGGATAATGCACACCAAGGTACCCCTCATGACTTACGGACGCCATGGAGCGTGGGTCTCGGGTTACCTTTCATCCCTCCAATGCCATGCATGAGATGCAAATGCCAACATGCTATGTAGAAATACAAATCATAGCATTTAAAACTCCATAACTGAAACATATTGTTTGATACCAAAATAACTTATCAAACATGAATTAAGATAATCATATATACATATCCATGGTATCAATGAGGTAAGAATCCTACCAATGATCAACTTAATATGTCTTTGCATTTTCATCCAGAAACTGCTCACCGATCGTGCCCGCTTATGAGGTCCCGTTACCTTATAACATATCAATAAATCAAAACCCATGTTCTATCATGTCTAAGTCCATAAACACACCTTTGTGGGGTTCGGCCATACACCATGGCCGAACCTTGTGATGTCCAACTTTCCAATTTCTCCATTGAATGCATTACCATTTTCAAGTCCATAAAATAAACCCTAGTGGGGTTCGGCCATACACCATGGCCGAACCTCACTCATTTGACTTTGGTCCCCCTTTTAATCCTTGATCTTCCACCCATTCCATACATGGTTCATGTTTAGCATTTTACCCATAATAAAAATTAGGGTTCGGCCATTGCCCTTAACCGTATATCCATTTTAAACCTTTTTAAAACATTTATAACATACCATGGTTTTCATCCCTCAAAAACCCATAAGATAACCAATGTCTTTCCATGGAGTTCGGCCATACATATGGCCGAACCCTATGGTTCATCCTTCCATTAAATTATTATGTTCATCCATTAATTTTTCTTCCATGGGGTTCGGCCATGGTATTCCTTTCTTTAAACAAAATTATCAAAATACTTATCGGTTCCGCGACTCCTCCGGTTTTCCTTCGCTCCTACTTGTTCTTCCGATCCTTTCCTCCCTTAGCCTCTTTTGTATGTATTCCTCTTTCTACTTGATCTTTGACACAACTGGCTGCCCTCTCCTCCTTTGCACACTGCCGAGAACTCCTTATTGACAGAACACACAGCGTCAAGCCCTCCTTTGATTTGTGTATGCCAAGCGCCCCTTTGTTTCATTGCTGCCTCTCTTTTATAAAACTTCCACTCGGTCCTATCTTTAGAAGATGCCGAGACCCTTCAATTTAGCAATTCCCTAGTATTGCTCTTAACAAAGGAAAAGACCCCTTTTAAAGAAATTTTAGTGCATCATCTTGGATGTACATATCTCATATACGGCCAAGCAACCTATATTTAGTTTTAGACATCTTCTTTATTTGGATTAGGCAATCAGATGTCAATGCCTATGTAACACTCCAATTTCTCAATGAAGTGGAAAATTATGAAAATGCCCCTGAGTTGTTAAATTAATTATTTTGTGATGTTAAGTAAGGAAATAGTGGGGCCCATTACTCAAATTAAAATCATAGGAGCACATTATGAATGTTAAGTTTGATTGGATGGGTAATTTTCATCATTTGGGTCAAAAATGGCTAAATGGGTCAAAGGGCCCAAATGGGACCCATTGGGTCTTACTGGATTATTTGACCGTTTTGTGAATTTAAATTAAATGGGGTTAGGCTGATTTGATTGGAAATCAAGTGGAGGAAAAATGGGCAGGCCTGACCCATATGTAGAAACTAGTTACAAATGACCAAAATACCCATAATTGGGTCCTGGAGTCAACAACGGGTCAAGGAGCTAAAGGGGGACCCAACGGGTCGGGTTGACTTTGTTGACCACAGCTGACCGTGTGGGCCCACATATGAGTTCAATGGTGAGTTAAATCAGGTTAAGTGGAACTGATTTTATTTAATTTGAATTAGAATGAGTTGACTCAAGTGTAATTAATATATGGTGTTTAATATGGTGAGTTAAGCCATTGAGTTGAGTGAGTCAAAGTGGAAGTCAAATGGGCTGTAAATTCAGTGAGTTAAGTGGAATATGAGGAGGTGTTGTGATCTCAAACAAACCCAAAACAAGTCCCACACGTTGGGGACTTGTTATGGTGAGTTTCATGCAAAACATTAAATGGGAATATGGGGGGTTTCTATTCCATTTGGAAACCCCAAGCCTTCAACGTTGGAATGCCAATGGGTGCATTTGTTGGCAGCAAGTGTCCCATTGGTTTAGGTAAGAATTGATGAGGAAGTGGAGGGGTTTTGAGGGCTGAATTATTAAAGGAAACAAACACCATCTTGGCCGTTTTTCATCATTGAAAAGCCAAGATTCTCCATCTCTCTCTCCCTCTCTCCAATTCGTTTTCTTAAGTGGAACAAGAGAGGTTTTTGGCACCAATTATTCAAGCCTAAACCAGCAAGGAATTAAGGAAGAAAGGAAGAAATAAAAGGAAGAAGGCAAGGAGCAAAGGCAATAGGAAGAGCTTGGAATTTGGTAAGTGTTTCATGGACTTTTGGATTAATAAAATGGGTGTGTATTGGGCCATGGTTTTGGTTGAATATACCAAGGTTTTAACCTTGATTAATGGAGGTTTAAAAATGATAAAGATGACCATTGGGTTCGGCTACCATGAAGGGCTGAACCCCATGTGAAAGATTGCTTGGTTTTCATGTTTTGGAAACATGAAAACCATGGCTTTTATGGACTGATTTTTGGGTTTGATTTAAGAATCAAATACTTATTATTGAAAGGATTATAAACCCATATCTGAATGTCAGAAAAGGCTGAAGTTTTTATGATCTAAATCAGTGGATTAAAAGATGGAAATGGACCATTGGGTTCGGCCACTTTGGGTGGCCGAACCCCATGGAAAAAGTTGGTTAATGTTTATGGTTTTTGAAATTTAAAACCATGCAAGTTGGGACTGTTTTACATGTTTTATTAGATTTAAAATACATGTTTTAAAAGAGGTTTAAAACATGGGTTTGGATATCAGAAAAGGCGAAAGTTTATGTGGTCTAAATAGTGGATTAAAATTGGAAAAAATGGACCATGGGGATCGGCCATCTTGGATGGCCGAATCCCATGAAATTGTGTTGGTTTTTGGATGTTTGTTTGAAAGGTAAAACCTGATAATAATATACTGTTATTACAGGATTATTGGAGGTTTAAAAATAGTAAACATAACCATTGGGTTCGGCCACCATGGAGGGCCAAACCCCATGTAAAAGAGTGTTGGTTTTCATGTTGGGAAACATGGAAACCATAGACTTTCATGGACTGTTTTTGGATGGTTTTTGAAAGGTAAAACCCGATAATATTATGCTGATTGTTACATGATTTAATGGACATGTGATGTAAGTCACAAAGGGTCCAAAACATGGGCATAGGGTTCGGCCACATTGGATGGCCGAACCCCATAAAAATGTTTGATAAGTTGGTATGGTTTTGGAGAGATAAAACCATACCAAATGGTGGAGATTTTTATGTAATTAAAATGAAAGTAAGATTGCTGTTTTGGGTTGGCCATAGGATGGCTAAACTATGTGTTTAACATGGCTAAGGGGTAGAGCCAATTGGTATTTAAATAATGGACATTATTGAGCAAAAGAACCATAAGGGTTCGGCCATGAGTATGGCCGAACCCCATGGACTATTTTCATGGATCATTTTATGGATGCGTAAGTGATTTAAGATGGAATTATGTTTACTGATTTGGTCGGCTAAAACATAACTGAACCATGTTAAGGTTGTGGGTAAGTTGTTGAGTGTAATCAAGGTATTGGTAGCAATGGCATGTTTGTAAATAAGGGTCACAATCATGAATTGGTGGACTTAGACTCAAAAATGGGAATCAAATAAAGTAAGGGATTAAAGTTGGTCCATGATTTATGTGAATAAGGTGACGGATCTCTGTGACGGTGCACGACTGCGAGCGGTGACCGGATAAAGCCTAAGAAAGAATGGACGCTGAAGTGATTCTTCAGTAGGTTTCCTACCTACTTGTAACCACAGTTTTACCCTAGTTTTCTTATGATATTCTTGTTTATTTTTATGCGGTTTCAATTGATATATTATGCATTAACAAATGGCATACAGGCATTCACATCTCATGCATGGTCATGGGATGATGAAGGAGGTTCTACAGCTTTTCAATTATGGTTTACATCCTCTTTCGGCTGTGCAAGTCACACCAGAGGAGTAACATGATGATCATAGTCACAATGGTCTCCTTAGGCGATGAGAGTCCCGCCAGGAGGACTAATATGTGATATGAATCAGGTCAATGATGAAGAGATGGAAGTGTATTGTGATATACCTTGTCGGTGCATGGCACGACAAGTGATGGCTATGAATGTACATGATGGGAGGGTCTCATTGCATGTGCATACTTCATAACATTGTTTTACCTGTTTTTACTAATCATGTACTATGATATATATGCATGTTTTATATGCTAATCATGTGGTAGCCCTGATCGGGAACCTACTAGGCGCGTTGGTCTAACGCCCTAATTCTATCCTCAGAAGAGATTGCAGGTACAAGTACAGGGAAAAAGAAGGTCGATGACCGGGAAGGGTGCCAAGCCTAAGCGCTTGAGTGATGGATTGAATTACTTTATATTACTGTCATTTGAATACTTTTGGTGGACATGTAATAATTCATTACTTGCTATGGTTTGGTTAGGTTAATAACCTTTGGATCGTTGATTTATCTTAATTAATAGTTGAGACTGTTACTTGCTATCTAGTCTTTTTATTCCGCAATTAATCTAGGTTTTTCCGCATGTTGATGTTAGTTCCATGTGTGATTCATAATCATGTTCTATTCCATGTACACATGGGTGGCAAGTTAAGGTTCAAACTTGGGTACTCTGAACTTAACTCGCGTCGTGACGCCGCCTGCTCTCTTCCCATGTTTTATTGTTATTTTAAAAAAAAATTAGACTCTGAAATTCTCGGAAAGGGCGGGGCGTTACAGCCTAATCCAAACTCATCTACACGTGTTGCCCATTTTAGGACAATCCATGTTCGACTAAAACTTCTTGATTTTCTGAGAGGAAATCTCAGCCTTAGCTGTGGTGTATGCGTATGTGTCATCCTCATCCAGACAGTCCCTTATTTATAGATATATTGCATTACCATTTTAATTCAGCCCCATTTAATTAGGCTTGAACTCCCTGGTGGTCAACCAAGTTAACCACGACCCATTGGGTCCCAATTGGGCATTTTGACCCAAATAGCAACATTGACCCAATTAAATGCGCCTTACCCATTTACTTTAAATTGAACCTTATACCGTAACCATTGGGTCCTAATTGGGCTATTGACCCAACACCTTACCCATCTAAGGTTCATATCCGTAAATTCACAATTAAAATGGCAAATTTCGTAAATATTGATAACATGGAATTCCGAAGTGTTACACATACACCATGGCCGAACCCATGGTCCTTCATTTCCATGATTCAATGATACATCTAAGCCACTTATACAAATCCATATCCAATAACATAATCCATGGGGTTCGGCCATACACCATGGCTGAACCCATGGTCCTTCAATTTTATCATTTGGCCATTTATTTCCTTCCATAGGTAATCACCTAATTTGCTTACCCATACTCAAGTCCATAACATAGATCCATGAACATAGATATATAATTAAATCCTTCATTTCCTAGCTTAATCATCCATTCATTTAAACATGCATACAAACTCTACATGACCCTTTAAAATGGTCCGTCAAATGGTTCATCAAATGGTTCATGGGGTTCGGCCATGGTGGCCAAACCCATGATGTCTTATCTCCATCTTCTTCTTTAAATAATTTACCATCTTAAGTTCATCAACAGTTAAACCTTTTAAAATCATTAATAATCTTCCATGGGGTTAGGCCATACAACATGGCTGAACCCTATGGTTCAATAAATCATACCTCCATGATTGATCTTTCTAAAAACCTATTAAGATCATTAACCAACTTCCATGGTTTTCATCCTTCAAAACCCATAACAATTGCTAACATACTTCCATTGTAAAGCCTTTTAATATCCTTAACCCTTTCCATGGTTTAACCACCCTTAAAACCATTTAAACCAAAGATATTCTTCCATGGGGTTCGGCCATACAACATGGGCGAAACCTATGGTTCATTATTCCCATTTAAAAACCATGCATCCAAGATTGATCCTTTGAGGGGGTTCGGCCATACACCATGGCCGAACCTCATCAATCCCCTTTTTGTCCTTAATGGTTCTTATACATACAATTTAGGGTTTGGCAATGCAAGGGCCAAACCATGATCCTTGATCATTCACCATTTCCCATATGGTAATGCATAAGTCCTTAGCCACAACAAGGTTAGGGCTCGGCCATGCAATGGCCGAACCATCTTCCTTGACCATCTTACTTAATAAATTCTCATTGAGTACTTACCGATTCCACGACTCCTCCGGTTTCTTTCACTCCTTCTTGTTCCTCCGCTCTTTTCCTTCCTTAGCCTCTTCTTCCTTCCTTCTTCATCCTTGGCCGAGAGTGAGCTTGAGAGATCTTGAGATGAAAACCCAAAGAGAGGGTTTGGCCAAGAGAGTGCAGGTTTGAGAGAGAGAGAGAAGCTTGGAATAGAAAATACTCAGAGAGAGAAGCTTGGAATAGAAAATACTCTAAGTCCTTCGTCTTTTGTCAATGAGAGAGGGTCGGCCTTGTGTGAGAGCTTGAGAGTGAGATGAAGCAAAGAATCCTCTTTGTTTGTTCAATTAATTCAGCCAATGGTGGTGTCCTTTGGTTGATGCCCTTTTGTAACTCCCATGACTCTTCATCTCCTCATTGATAATTCCTTTGAGGGTTTCATCCCATGAGATGAAAATCCAACCATATGCCCCTTGGGTTTCCATCATGAGATGGAAAACCTCCATGTTCCAACGTGTGCTCTTGGTTAACCATTAATGATCCTTTTGGAGTTTTATCCAATGAGATGAAACTCCCACCTCCAACGTGTACACCTTCATTGTGCCTTTTGGGTTTCCTCTTTTGAGATGGAAACCCTCCATCTTCCCACTCCACTCATTTTAATTCAACTCAACTTAAATGAACTCATTTTCCAACTCAAGTACTTGACTCACATTAATAAATTCTCAACTCATGTGAATTCACTTTCCAACTCAAGTATTATTTATCCCACTTGAGCTCATTCATTAACTCAACTCTATTGTGAACTCACCCATAGTTGACCAAGTCAACCATGGCTTAGCCGACTATGAACCATATAGTATTTAGGGTCCCAGTTAGCCATTTCATTTACATGCCGCCTCACTTGATGAGGTGGATCTCATGTCTTATATCTTAATTGGTTATTAGACCCAATTATCAAACCTTATCCATTTACTTCTAACTAGCTCATATATGATCCATTGGGTCCCAATTGGACTTTTGACCCAATTGACAACCTTGACCCAATTAAACAAATCTTACCCATTTATTTCAGTTGAACCTTATTCATAATCCGTTGGGTCTTAATTAACCAATTGACCCAACTCCTTACCCATTTGAAGGTCCATCTCCATTAATTTACAAATTAAATGGACAATTTCCATATATATATCCATAGCTTGAAAATCCGGGGTGTTACAATACAACCCTCTTTTTAAAATTTTCGTCGCGAAAATCAAACGAAGTAGGGTTTCAAACAGATTACATCAATAGCTCAGGGTGAGCTGTTCTCATTTCCAATTCAAGTTCCCAAGTGGCTTCCTCATTAAAAATTTGTTAGTGAGGTAGCCTACTAATGCGAGCCTATGCTCAAGGCTTTCGTTGTTTCCCTTTTTAACTAGGTTTCTAGTTGCACTCTGCTGGAACTCCATCGCTAACTACAGAGTCAGTTGATTAGTTTAACTCGGTAGTCGCCCATAGCTTCCCATTCGAGTTTCACTAGACTCTTATCTTTTCCACTAAGTACATCTCCAAAATTAAGCATATCTTCATTTGCACATAAGTCACTATGTGACTAGCACCTTTTGTTCAAAACTTCTGCGATACTGAGTATCTCTCAACACTAACTTTCCTGTGATACAAGTCGTAATACGACTAACACCTTTTTCTAATAACGTGGGATGTAGATCGAAACATGTCCCAAAAAAAATTGGCCTCAGATAGCCAAAACTCGTACTTGTTTGCTTTGGCATATCATTGATTTTTCTTTAGGGTGTCCAAGACTATCCTTAGATGCTCTGCTTGCTCCTCCCAATGGTTGAAATAAATCGGGGTATCATTAATGAAAAAGATTACCAACTTGTCCAAATAAGGACGAAAGATTTTGTTCATCAGATCCATGAATATAACCCCCCTGTGGGTATAATCCATTCATGGGCATGACTAATACCTTCGTAGGACTAATATATCTATCATAGGGCTAACGGTCTAACATACGACCAATACATCAACTTATGGGACCAAAATGTCCTTCATGTTACCAATACGTATACACTAATGCCAATATCCGGCATCAATCCAAACCACCATTGAAACTCTCATCCATGGGAAGATGATATCTATCCATAGATGCATCACATTTACCATGGGGCCACTTTATCTATCGTGGGATCGATATATCCACCAATTGTCGTCATCGTCTACCAATAGGGAATACTATGGTAAGTACAGTGGGCATTTGTTGTACAACAGTGCTAGTAACAGATGAGAAGGCAGTAGATCAAATAACTCATAATCAAATGAACTACAAATTACTGCCATACCTTGAATCACCAAATGATCCACTGTCTCTGGGGAAGAAGTCGAAGTATTCAATTGTCCAGATCCTGTCAGAATAGGTGTCTGTCCTGTCTGGTCATGTGTTCTAGATCCTTGTGACTAAGTTAGTCGAGCCGTACGACGGAAAAAACCCCTGAAGTGAGGAGATCTATCGTTCTGTGGACACTCTCTTTTGAAATGGCCTTGCTGACCACACCGAAAACATGAGTGAGGAGATCTATCGTTTTGTGGACACTCTCTTTTGAAATAGCCCTGCTGACCACACTTGAAACAGGAACTTCCAGTGGAACCAGTAAAGGCTGAAGGTCTCCGAAAGTAGGGTTTGAATCTTTTGTGAGGGCAAAAAGTATTTCTCCCACCCCGACCTTTTCGGTCCTGTGTTTCATTGGGGTTTGTGTCTCCATTTTTGCTCAAGAGTTGCTGTAGAACAGAAGTGACTACCACTTGTACAAGGTTCCATAGTTCAGGAGGTACTTCAGGAATGTTTGCACAGGTACTTCAGGAATGTTTGCACTATCCTGCCCTTTTTCACTCGCCTGTAACGCCTCGCCCTTTTTCACTCGCTTTCCGAAAATTAGAATCTATTTTTTTTAATTGAAGAGTGAGAGAGAGTGGGACGCCATGACGCGAGCTAAGTCCGAGCTTCAAAAGCCCGACCCTTAACTGGCCAACCATGTAATAACCCAGACTTTTTAAATTAATATAAATGTGGATATTATTTATTTTAATGATGGAAATTGGGAAATTTGATGGAATAGATGGTAAATGGATCAAAGTTTGGACAAGGGCCCAAGTATGGCCCAATGGACCATGGATTGGATTTAAAATCATTTAAAGGGTCAAGGATGGTCAAATTGGGCCCAATACCCATTTGGGACCCAATGGATCAAGATGATGTAAACTCTAAGGTGAATAGGTAAGAAATAAATTTAATTGGGCCATGGGCCCAATGGTGATCCAAGTAATTGAAGATGGATTAAATTAAATCGCCTAAGTTAGTGATGAGTTGACCAAGGTGACATGGCCAAATGGGACCCACCTCCACCTCACCAAGTGAGGTGGCGTGTGGACCAAGGATTGGTGGGGCCTGCCACCATGGTTGAATTGGTCAACCATCGGTGAAATAATGGAGAGGAGTCAAGGAATTAAAAGAGATAAAGTGGAAATTAATTAACTTAACCTAATGATCCAATTTAATTAATTAATTAAGCTAATAAAAAAGGTGGTCAAAGAGGGGAGACCAAACCACCTCACCTTAAGAGCTCAAAAACGTTGGCTAGTGGTGGTTGTTCCAACCACCACCATAAAGCATGAAAAATATCTCATGTGGGGTGGTTGGGAGACTTAATGTTAGAGTGTAACTTAAGTAACCAAAGAGATAAGATAAGTTTTCATCTCATTCTCTTCATTTCACCCTCATTTCACTCTCTCCATCTCTCCCACTCTCCAAAAACCGTCCCACACCCAAGGAGAAGGAAAGGAAGAAAACCAAGAGAAAGAAGAAGAAAAGCTTGGAAGAAAAGAGAGGAGAAAGGTGTAAGCTTGGCCATCACTCCAAGATCAAGCCATAGTATTTTCTTTCTCATCTCCATCCTCTCCTCTCCCTCTCTCAAATCTAACCCTACCATGGCCGAACCCAAGCTTGGAGGTTTTCACCATTGATCAAGCATTTTAGCCAACCAACAAAGGAGAAGGAGAATAAAGAAGGTAAAGGAAGTCGACGAGAGTAACGAAAGTCGGAGGAGGCGTCGGATCGTAAGTATTTTCTAAACAAGAGATTAGATTTTTTTTTAGGGTTTATGAGGTTATGAAATCCATTTCTTGGATTTAGAGGTGGCCAAAACATCATGGCCTTGGATCTCAAATCCATCAAATGAAAGGAGGAAAAACGGGAAAACCCTAAATGGGCAAATTAGGGTTAAAAAATAAATAAATGGATTAAGACATTATGTATTTAAATTATTTAAGCATGGATTTGTGTAATGTTGGAAGAAAATTATGGGCCATAGGGTTCGGCCATGTAGTATGGCCGAACCCCATGGTGGGTGATTAGGTAATGTATGAATTTTTTAGGGTTTTATAAGAATGGAAGCCATGGAGAATGATTTAGGGTTTTAAGATTTTAATGATTAAATGTAGGTAATTTTTTAAGAGGTTTTTATGATGGAATCTATGGATGAATGTAAATGTTTTTATGGTCTAAAATGGCACGAATGGATAATGAAACATGAACCATGGGTTCGGCCATGGTGTATGGCCGAACCCTATGGTGATGTAAGAATTGTTTTGATGGGTGAAGAGATGGAAAAAGTGATTAAGAATGTTGATAGATTGTATGGATTTTCAAATATAACATATAATGTTTTAAAGGTGTGGAATTAGGGATGAACCATGAACCTCATGGACGGACTTATTTTAAATCTAAATGTGGTAAATAGGCCTAAGAAAATAATGGGAAATTTGGATGGACTAAGTATTTTGGAACCATAGAAAACAAATGGGGAATGTAGCTAAGTTGATGGACTCAAAATATATTTAATGTTGATCAAAATGAGTGATTTAAATGCATAATGTAAAACCCCTCATGGGAGGACTTTTGATGGAGTCAAATGATGTAAATGGACCCAAGAAAAATGGAGAAAGATACATCATGAGTTCGGCCATGGTGTATGGCCGAACCCATGACCCAATTGTAGATCATTCTTGGTCTAAGATTAATGTGTATGTATATGCTTGAATTAATGGAGTTTAGGTTAAATTAAGTGGCTGATTTTAATGATTTTAAGACATGGGTGATGGGTCATTAATGGATCCACATTTATGGATCGATTATGGACAAAAATGTGCATGGATGGAAGAAGTATTAAACCATGGAAGAGTAGTAGCAAAACCGTAATTATGGGACAAAATGAAGGACCATGGGTTCGGCCATGGTACATGGCCAAACCCCATGGGGGATGAACTTGGACTTAGACATTTTTAAAGGTAACCTTAAGTATGGATTAAATGAAGCCTAGGTTGGCTGGTTTTTAGACTTATGTGATTAAAAAAAAATGTTGATGCACTAAATGGGACCCACAAGACCTAGATAGTCAGGTTCGGCCATGGGGTATGGCCGAACCCCACTAAAATGTAATGTATGAGCTTAGAAATGGTTAAAACGAGGACTGATTATTCATGTATAATAAGGTACCGGACATCGCAATCGGTGCGCCATCGGCCGGAGTCGGGAGAGGAAAAACGTAAAGACGCTAATCAGTATTCGGTAGGATGCTAATCGGTATTCGGTAGGATTCGTACCTTTTTGTAAGCCATGGATTGTGTGATGGTTTCTCTGATTTATTTTGGAAATTATATGGTTTGTTTTATGATGAGTTTTAAGATCATGATTTATGTATCTCATATGGCATAATGCAAGGCTATGAATTATATGCTAAGTTATGAACTCTATATTAAGACTATGGATTATATATATTACATAGCATAATGCACCTACATCTCATGCATGGCATTGGCGGGAAAATAAAGGAACCGGAGTCCATGCTCCGTCGGGGCGACCGAGAAGCAGACATGGGGATATCTTGATATGTGGAGATATAACCGGAGTCCATACTCCGTCGGGGCGACCGAGAAGCAGACATGGGGATATCTTGATATGTAGAGATATAATCGGAGTCCATGCTCCGTCGGGGCGACCGAGAAGTAAACATGGGGATATCATGATGGTATGGATGATGGGTGGGACTCATGACATAGACACCCATGGCATAACATTCATTTTATGGTTTTCATATATTATTATCTGCATGCTTGTTATCACTAATCCATGTGTTAGCCCTACTCAGAGTCCTACTGGGCGCATTGTCTAATGCCCTACTTCTACCCTAGCTGATGACGCAGGAGACAGCGTAGCAGAAGGACGAGACGGGAGCCAAGCTTAGGAGCTTGGGGAAGGCGGCTACTTAATTTATTTAGATTTGTTTTGGAAATGTATTTGAGTAGCCTAGCTTGTCGGAAATGTAATATTTTAGATTACTTGCTATGTTTTGGTTTTTATTTTTGGACATTGTGATGTTGAGGTATTTTGGTAATTAAATGAATGTTATCTTCCCTACTATCTAAATCGGTAGGTTAGTCTCTATTTTAACTCCGCACTTAGTTTAAAATTCCTTGAGCTTACATCTACGTACGAACCGTTCTCCTGGACTTCGTTCCACGCACACGTAGGGTTGGCCAGTTAAGGGTCGGGTTTTAGAAGCTCGGAACTTAACTCGCGTCGTGATGTCCCGCGCCTTTGTCACTGTTATTTCAAAAAAAAAAAAAATAGACTCTGATTTTCGGTGAAAAGGGGCGGGCGTTACAAACCATACGTAAGCGTGTCCACCAAAACAGTTCACACGTACTCAAGTTAAACATGCGGAATAAATCATAGATGCGGAATTACAATAGAATAACAATTCTATTCCTTTTTTGCTAGCCAAGTAGTCCAACACTTAACAATAATTATCTTAAGTTAACATATCCAAAGTTAACATTCAAACCATAGCAAATAATCTAAGTTATTACATTCCCGACTGCTAGTTACTCATATTACATTGTCCATGAATAACTTAAATAAAACGAAACTAAAACATCCAAGCTCCTAAGCTTGGCTCCGATCTCGTTCCTTGTTCAATCCATTCCCTGTATCATCAACTAGGGTAGAAGTAGGCCATTAGACAACGCTCCCAGTAGGTATTCCAATTAGGGTCAAACACATGGGTTAGTATAAAAATCCAGATATAATACATCATGTCGTATCTGTAAAACATCATATCCAAAAAAGGGTATGATAATAGAGATCCAATCATACAGATAAAACCAGAAACAGTGCATGGCAATAGAGATCATAATCATGCTAAGACAATGCAATGCCTGGGTGCCATATGCCATGAGTCCCACCCATCAACCATAACACAATCACCAAAACATGCTCTTGATGGAATCTCCTAATCAAGGTATGCTAAAAAATAGTATCTCTTGATGGAAAACTCATCATCAAGGTATGCCCACAGTTGCCTTACAGACTCCCCGACGGAGTGTGGTCTCCAGTTACCTCTTGATGGGATAATGCACACCAAGGTACCCCTCATGACTTACGAACACCCCAACGGAGCGTGGGTCTCCGGTTACCTTTCATCCCTCCAATGCCATGCATGAGATGCAAATGCCAACATGCTATGTAGAAATACAAATCATAGCATTTAAAACTCCATAACTGAAACATATTGTTTGATACCAAAATAACTTATCAAACATGAATTAAGATAATCATATATACATATCCATGGTATCAATGAGGTAAGAATCCTACCAATGATCAACTTAATATGTCTTTGCGTTTTCGTTTGGAAACCGTTCACCGATCATACCCGCTTGTGAGGTCCCGTTACCTTATAACATATCAATAAATCAAAACCCAAGTTCTATCATGTCTAAGTCCATAAACACACCTTTGTGGGGTTCGGCCATACAACATGGCCGAACTTCACTCACTTGATTTTGGGTCTCTCTTTTAGTCCTTGATCTTTAAATACATGTGGGTCCAAGATCATGCCATCTTTTGATTCATCAATCCAAACGTACATAAGCTAATTATCTAACATTCATAAAAAACCTTGAGTCCACAAAAACCTTCACCATGGGGTTAGGCCATACACCATGGCCGAACCCGTGGTCCTTCATTTCCATGATTCAATGATACATCTAAGCCACTTATACAAATCCATATCCAATACCATAATCCATGGGATTCGGCCATACACCATGGCCGAACCCATGGTCCTTCAATTTTACCATTTGGTCATTTATTTCCTTCCATAGGTAATCACCTAATTTACTTACCCATACTCAAGTCCATAACATAGATCCATGAACATAGATATATAATTAAATCCCTCATTTCCTAGCTTAATCATCCATTCGTTTAAACATGCATAAAAACTCTACATGACCCTTTAAAATGTTCCATCAAATGGTTCATCAAATAGTTCATGGGGTTCGGCCATACACCATGGCCAAGCCCATGATGTCTTATCTCCATCTTCTTCTTTAAATAATTTACCATCTTAAGTTCATCAACAATACATCCATTTTAAACCTTTTAAAATCATTAATAATCTTCCACGGGGTTTGGCCATACAACATGGCCGAACCCTATGGTTCAATAAATCATACCCCCATGATTGATCCTTTTAAAAACCTATTAAGATCATTAACCAACTTCCATGGTTTTCATCCTTCAAAACCCATAACAATTACTAACATACTTCCATTTTAAAACCTTTTAACATCCTTAACCCTTTCCATGGTTTAACCACCTTTAAAACCATTTAAACCAATGATATTCTTCCATGGGGTTTGGCCATACAACATGGCCGAACCCTATGGTTCATTATTCCCATTTAAAAATCATGCATCCAAGATTGATCCTTTGATGGGGTTCGGCCATACACCATGGCCGAACCTCATCAATTCCCTTTTTGTCCTTGATGGTTCTTATACATACAATTTAGGGTTAGGCCATGGAAGGACCAAACCATGATCCTTGATCATCCACCGTTTCCCATATGTTAATGCATAAGTCCTTAGCCACAGCAAGATTAGGGTTTGGCCATGCAATGGCCGAACCATGTTCCTTGACCATCTTACTTAATAAATTCTCATTGAGTACTTACCAATTCCGCGACTCCTCCCGTTTCTTTCACTCCTCCTTGTTCCTCCGCTCTTTTCCTTCCTTAGCCTCTACTTCCTTCCTTCTTGATCCTTGGCCGAGAGTGAGCTTGAGAGGTCTTGAGATGAAAACCCAAAGAGAGGGTTCGGCCAAGAGAGTGTAGATTTGAGAGAGAGAGAGATGCTTGGAATAGAAAATACTCTAAGTCCTTTGTCTTTTGTCAATGAGAGAGGGTCGGCCTTGTGTGAGAGCTTGAGAGTGAGATGAAGCAAAGAATCCTATTTGTTTGTTCAATATAATTCAGCCAAGGGTCGTGCCCTTTGGTTGATGCCCTTTTGTAACTCCCATGACTCTTCATCTCCTCATTGATAATTCCTTTGGGGGTTTCATCCCATGAGATGAAACTCCAACCATATGCCCCATGGGTTTCCATCATAAGATGGAAACCCTCCAAGTTCCAACGTGTGCTCTTGGTTAACCTTGTGTTGTGTAACATCAAAACCATTCACCTCCCCATTAATGATCCTTCTTGAGTTTCATCCAATGAGATGAAACTCCCACCTCCAACATGTACACCTTGATTGTGCCTTTTGGGTTTCCTCCTTTGAGATGGAAATCCTTCATCTTCCCACTCCACTCATTTTAATTCAGCTCAACTTAAATGAACTCATTTTCTAACTCAAGCACTTGAACTCACATTAATAAATTCTCAACTCATGTGAATTCACTTTCCAACTCAAGTATTATTTATCTCACTTGAGCTCATTCATTAACTCAACTCTATTGAACTCACCCATGGTTGACCAATTCAACCATGGCTTAGTCGACTATGAACCATATAGTATTTAGGGTCCCAGTTAGCCATTTTATTTACATGCCACCTCACTTGATGAGGTAGATCTCATGTCTTGTATCTTAATTGGTTATTAGACCCAATTATCAAACCTTACCCATTTATTTCGAACTAGCTCATATATGATCCATTGGGTCCCAATTGGACTTTTGACCCAATTGACAACCTTGATCTAATTAAATAAATCTTACCCATTTATTTCGAGTGACCCTTATCCTTGATCCGTTGGGTCTTAATTGGGTAATTGACCCAACACGTTACCCATCTAAGGTCCATATTCATTAATTCATAATTTAAATGGACAATTTCCATAAATGTTCATAACTTGAAAATCCGGAGTGTTAAAGGATCATTAATGAGGAGGTGAAAGGTTTTTGGAGGTTACACAAGGAATACACGTTGGAGAGATGGAGGGTTTCCATCTCAAGATGGAAACCCAAGGGTCATATGGTTGGAGTGTTTCATCTCATGGGATGAAACCTCCAAATGGAACATTAAGGAGGGAGGTGAAGGGTCATGGGAGTTACAAAAGGGCATCACCAAAAGACACCACCCTTGGCCGACCCTCAATGATCAAGAAAGGCTTGGAGTTTCATTTCACTCTCTCCCTCTCCCTCTTGGCCGTTTCTCCTCTCAAGACAAGGATCACTTGGAGTATTTTCATCTCACTCTCTCCCTCTCACTCAAGGCCGATCCCCCTCTCAAGAAAAAGGACTTAGGGTTTTATATCCTCTCCTCCTCTCCCTCTCTCAAACATTTACCAAGGCCGAACCAACTTCTTGGGGGTTTCATCTTAGACCCTCTCCCTCTCAAGACCAAAAGATCAAGAAGGAAGGAAGAAGAAGATTGGAGGAGCAAGAAGGAGTGAAAGAAACCAGAGGAGTCGAGGAATCGGTAAGTACTCAATGAGATTTTATTAAGTAAGATGGTCAAGGAACATGGTCTGACCATTGCATGGCCAAACCCTAAATTGTATATACAAGAACCATCAAGGACCAAAAAGGGGTTGGATGAGGTTCGGCCATGTTGTATGGCCGAACCCCATCAAAGTATCAATCATGGATGTTTGATATATTTTAAGGAAATTAATGGACCATAAGGTTCGGCTATGTTGTATGGCCGAACCCCATAGAAAGGTATTAAGGATTTTTAAAGGGTTTAAATGAGGGAAATAGTGGAGGAATGTTAATGGTGGTAAATGGGTCTAAATGATGTAAAGGGTGGAGAACCATGGACCATGGGTTCGGCCATGGTATATGCCGAACCCCAAAAAGAATTATTGAATTATGTACATGTATTTAGATCATGGAAATAAAGGGGAATGTTATTAATTTTTAAACGGTCTCAAATGTGATAATGATGAAGAACCTTGGACCATGGGCTCGGCCATGGTGTATGGCCGAACCCCATGGAGAAATATTAACGGATGTATTATGGATCCTTGGGTGTAAGTGATGAATCTAAGACTAAGGTCAAACCCCCCATAAAGGGACTTTGTTATGGACCTAAGATTATAAAGGATTTAAAGGAGGAGATGGAAAATGAGACATCATGGTTCGGCCATGGTGTATGACCGAACCCCATGGACTATTTTTAAAGGGTTATTTAGAGATCTATGTATGACTTAATAAATGAATGATTATGCCGGGAGATGGAAGGATGTTAGTATGGGTTTTATGTTGATAAATCATTTGTGGATCCATGCACGAAATGTGTAGTTATGGATCTATGTTTTGGATCTAAGTATGAGGTGATGGAAATAATAACTAAGATGTAAATGGGATGAATGATGGACCATGGGTTCGGCCATGGTGTATGGCCGAACCCCATGGGGAATATTTTGTGGACTTAGGGTTTCTTAGATGGTTAAACTTATGTGGATTGGTTAATAAATAAAAAGATGGACCCAAATTCAAGTGGGTGAGGTTCGGCCATGTTGTATGGCCGAACCCCACTAAGATGTGTTTATGGACTTAGACATGATTGGAAATCAAATGGAACATGGGTTTGATTAATTGATATGTAATAAGGTAACGGGACCTCACAGGCGGTGTACGATCGGTGATCGGTTTCCAGACAAAAACGCAAGGACATGTTAGTTGATCATTGGCAGGATTCTACCTCTTTGAAACCATGGGACATGTACTATGATTTGAGTTCATACTTTGGATGAGTTATTTTGTATCAAATGTATGTTTCAAATATGGAATTTTTATGCTATGATTTATATTATTACATAGCATGTGGACATTTGCATCTCATGCATGGCATGGGAGGGATGATATGTAACCGGAGGCCACGCTCCGTTGGGGCGTCCGTAACGCATCAGTGGGAAGACCTTGATGTGCATTATCCAGTAAGAAGTAACCAGAGTCCACGCTCCGTCGGGGCGCCCGTAAGGCAACCGTGGGGGATACCTTGATGAGGAGGTTCCATCAAGAGGATACAATGTGTTGTGATATGATGGGTGGGACTCATGGCATATGGCAACCATGGCATTGATATGCATGTTTTTGATATTATGTTATCTATATGATTTATGTACTAACCATGTGTTAACCCTATTTAAAGTACCTAGTGGGCGCGTTGTCTAACACCCTACTTCTACCGTAGTTGATGACACAAGAATTGAATGGAAAGATGAACATGATCGGAGCCAAGCTTATGAGCTTGGTTGTTTTAGTTTCATTTTGTTTAAGATACTAATGGACAATGTAATTTGAGTAGCTAGCACTTGGGCATGTAATAACTTAGATATTTTGCTATGGTTTGAATGTTAATTTGGATATTATGACTTAAGATAATTATGGTTAAGACATGAACTACTTTGCTATCTAAAATGGAATACAATAGTTATTCTATTATAATTCCGCATTTATGATTTAATTCCCCAAGTTAACTTGAGTACGTGTGAACCGTTTTAGTGGACTTGGTCCACGCACACGTATGGTTGGCCAGTTAAGGGTTGGGTTTTAGAAGCTCGGACTTAGCTCGAGTCGTGACGTCCCACTCTCTCTCACTCTTTATTATAAAAAATAAAAAATAAACTCTGATTTTCGACGAGTGAAAAAGGGCAGGGCGTTATACGTTGTCTAACGCCCTACTTCTACCTTAGTTGATGACACAGGGAATGGACTGAACGAGGACATGATCGGAGCCAAGCTTAAGAGCTTGGATGATTGAGTCTCATTTTGTTTAAGTTACTCATGGATAATGTATTTGAATAATTAGTTCGAGAGACTGTAATATCTTAGATTATTTGCTATGGTTTGGAATGTTAATTTTATATATTTTAACTTAAGATAATTATTGGTAAGTGTTGGACTACTTTGCTATCTAAAATGGTAGAGGATGGTTTCCTATTATAATTCTGCATCTATGATTATTCCGCATGTTAACTTGAGTATGTGTGAACCGCTTTAGTGGACTTGGTCCACGCACATGTATGGTTGGCCGGTTAAGGGTTGGGCTTTGGAAGCTCGGACTTAGCTCGCTTCGTGTCGTCCCCGCTCTCTCTCACTCTTTTTATTCAAAGAAAATAAATACTCTGATTTTCGGCGAGTGGAAAAGGGCGGGGCGTTACAGGTCATGTGGTGGATTTATGTATGTTTAAGTGATTGAAAGATCAAGCTAAGAAATGAGGGTTAAAATGGAAAGAAGATGGAATGAAAAAACCATGGGTTCGGCCATGTTGTATGGCCGAACCCCATGGATAATATTTGATGGACTTAGGTGTTGTTTTTATCAAGTTAAATGATTAACTTAGGTGATGAGATTAATAAATAAGAAGATGGAATGATGTTGGACCCATTTTGTTTAAAATAAAACAAGGGTTAAAAAGGGGGTCAAAACCAAAGAGTGAGGTTCGGCCATGTTGTATGGCCGAACCCCAATAGTGAGTTTTAGTGGACAGTGGACAGTGGACGGTGGACAGTGGACAGTGGACAGTGGATAGTGGACAGTGGGTAGTTGACTGCGGGTAACCGGCTGATTTTAAAAATGAAATATTTATATGATTTTCCAGATGGTTAGGTTAAATTGGAAGGATGAAGGGAATGGTTTAAATCAATTGGAATAATTAATTTGGTTATTTTATGAAATTAAATGGATCACCAAATTGATGTATGTATATGTGTTAAATGTAATAAGGTAACGGGATTTCACAAACGGTGTACGATCGGCTTGACGAGACCGATGATTGGTTTTTGGACAGAAACATTAGGACCCGATATTTGGACGTTGGTAGGATTCCTACCTTATTGAAAACCATGGAATATGTATATGTGATGATTTTACATCATGTTTTGATGATTTATTTTGGTATCAAATGATATGTTTCACTTATGGGATTTTAATGCTATGATGTTTATTATTACATATCACGTTTGCACTTGCATCTCATGCATGGCATTGGAGGGATCAAATGAGGGGAGTCCATGCTCAATTTGATTTTCTGATAAACAATCGTGGGGAGAAATCCACACTGATTCCAATGGATATATGATTGATTTGTAACCGGTGTCCATGCTCCTTTCGGGGTGACCGATAAGGCATTCGTGGGGATATACTGTGTTTGAAATGTAATCGGAGTCCGCGCTCCGTTCGGTGGGACCGATAAGTCATTCACGGGGAGTCATGACAATACCTTGATGTGGATTATCCATCAAGAGCAATACTATGTGATTGTGATATGGATGATGGGTGGGACTCATGGCATATGACACCCATGACATGGCATTGACTTGCATGGTTTTGATATTATTTATATCTATGTGTTTTTGTTATACTAATCCATGTGTTTACCCTACTCGGAGTACCTACTGGGCGCGTCGTCTAACGCCCTACTTCTACCTTAGATGATGACACAGGAAATGGACGGAACGAAAGACTCGATCGGAGCCAAGTTTAGGAGCTTGGATAATCTAGCTTCATTTTATTTAAGTTTATTCATGGACAATGTAATTTGAGTAGCTAGTATTTGGGACTGTAATATCTTAGACTATTTGCTATGGTTTGGATCTTAATTTTGGACGTTTAAACTTAAGGTGATTATTATTAAGTGATGGACTTCCTTGCTATTTAAAATTGGATAGGATAGAACTCCATTATAATTCCGCACTATATTTTATTTCGTAAACTTAACTTTATCGCGTGTGAACCGTTCTTGTGGACTTGGTCCACTCACACGCATGGTTGGCCAGTTAAGGGTCGGGCTTTGCAAGCTCGGACTTAGCTCGCGTCGTGACGTTCCCGCTCTCTCACTCTTTATTTAAAAAAAACATAGACTCTGATTTTCGGTAAGTGAAAAAGGGCGGGGCGTTATAGGAACTCAGTTTGTGAAGGGGCAAATAAATTATGATGCACGACAACTATTCATTGAACTTCGAGGGAGAACCATGAGTTGAAGCAAAACTTATTTAAGCATTAAATGCAAGAAGTATGGGGGAGTGCTTAAAATCTAATTCCTTCAAAAATTAAGGGGAACTCGATGTCTGCATACTAATCTTTGTCAATTGTATGACAAAATGGGGGAGAAATCAATAGAAGCTAAAAGACATCAAAAGCCAATAATGGGGGAGTAATTGGCAAGAGATTGAAAGAAGCCTAAGTGCTTGGGCCTCCACAAAGAGAGCCATAAATGAGAGGAATATGAAGAAGCCAATAGACATAGGGGAATGTCTATGGGAGGTTGGGAGACAAAACTCAAAGAAGATTGGGGGAGAAAATCTTCTCAACACGGTTAGCTTAGATAAGTTTGGTGATAAGCTTAAGCTATGGGTAGTGTTGGTTTCTAGGAAATCATTGGTGTATGGGGAAGAATGAATGCTAATCTTGTTTAGTCCATTGATGCATATTTATATTTTATAACTAACCCCTCTAATGATTTTCTAGTCTTACTTGTTTATGTGCTTGAACAGAAAAACATGAAATGAAGCAAGATGAACAAGAATATCCGAAAATTATAGTCTTGTTGTCCATTTGAATATGCAGATATGTAATATTTTTGTATTCAAATGTGACGTAATAAGGGTGGGTGTGTATTTGGGTTAGCTTCTAAGTTTTGTCATGAAATTGACAATGGGGGAGATTGTTACTGCCCCGGCTTGCCAAGTCCCTAAGTTTGTCAATTCCATGACTTGGGAAGAAGCACTTGCTAAAATCTTGAATTCTTAAGGTGATCAAGAGTGAAGATCACACTCCACCGGATTAATGCCCATTGTAATGGCTGTAACACCCCGGATTTTTCTTATTTTATAATTTATTGGATTGTCCCACTTGGATTACAATTTAATTGAATTTGAGATTAAAAAGTTGAAATGGACATTAAATGGGTCAATTACCCAATTAAAACCCAATGGGCATGGGTGATCTTGATTTAAAAATAATTGGGTAAATTTAGTTAAGTTAGTTGAATTGCATAAATTAGTGCATTTAATGCATTAAAGTCCACCTCATCAAGTGAGGTGGCATGTGAGTGATGTGGCATTCATGTCATCACATGTAAGCCAACTAAGCAAGGATGCCACGTCATCAAGTGACATGGCCAAAGTGGGACCCAAGTTCCATGTGGTGACCAAGTCACCACATGCATGGTCGACCATGACATGGGTTGGCTTGATAAACCACTTTTGGAGTTTAAGTCTTGAATTAAGGGTCTTGCTTAAGTTGAGAAGATGAAGATGGGAGGGTAGGATCTCATCCATCTCATCTAAGGGAAGATAAAGGGTAGAGATTAAAAGATGGGGTAGCTTCTCTAAGTACATTGCTTTTAGACACTTGGGAACCCAAGGGTCTTCATCTCAAGAGCCATGAAGCCACCCTTGGGAAGCCAATGGACTCTTTGGTTAAGCCAATGATCTCCTTGGTTAGACCAAGGCATAATGAGAAGGAGGGAAGAGCTTTAGTTTTAATACAAAAATACAAACCAAAAGGCACTTCAAACCCCTTGGCCGACTCCTCCTCCGTTGAGCAAGAGTTTTCTCTCCTCTCTCTCTCCCACCTCTCCCACCTCTACCTCCATACACTTGGAGACTTTCAAGAACAAAGAAAGGAGAAGAAGAATGAAGGAAGAAAAGAAAGGTCAAAAGAAAGAAGGAGATTGAAGGAAGGTATGTCTAAGACTTAATGATATGGGAATAAATCTAAGGAAACCATAGGTCAGGCCATGGTGTGGCCGAACCCATGGGTTCCATGATTGGTTGGAATAAATTGCCAAGAATGTTATAAGGCCATAGAGTTGGAAATCCATCCAAAGGATGGTTATGGGTTGAAACAAAACAACCATAAGATTAAATCCGAAACCATGCTATGATGATATTATGATTCAATGGATTATGAAAAATCCTAACCTTGGCTAGTGGGTAGAATAAATTTATTAAGTTAAGTATTGAAGATGGAATCCATGTTTAAATATGGTCAAGGATGGATTTCAAGGAGAAGGGTCTTACAATGCATGCAAACACAAAAGATCTGACACAAAGTCAGTCGACTGAATCTGTGATTCAGTAGACTGAAAATGTACTGGCCGAGCACACAAAGGATCTTACTCAAAAGTCAGCCGACTGAATCACAGATTCAGTTGACTAAAAGTGAACTGGCTGAGCACACAAAGAATCTAGTTGTCTTTCAACCGACTGAATCTTTTGATTCACTCGACTGAAAGTATATTGGCCAAACATGTAATCTATCTGATTGTATTTAAGCCGACTAAATCTTATGATTTTGCCGACTGAAAGTATACTGGCCAAGCATGTATAGTATTTGGTTTTATTTCAGTCGACTGAAAGTATATTGACCAAGCATGTATAGTATCTGGTTGTATTTCAGCCGACTAAATCTTATGATTCAGTTGACTGAAAGTTTGCTTGCCAAACATGTAATGGATCCATTTGTGTTGCAAGCGACTGAATCTTATGATTCAGTCGACTGAATGTTCGTTGGCCAAACACGTAAGGTATCTGTTTGTGTTCTAGCCGACTGAATCTTATGATTCAGTCAACTGAAAGTTTACGGGTCAAACACAGATGGGATCTGGTTGTGTTACAATCGACTGAATTCCAGATTCGGTCGACTGAATTAGAAGGTTTTATTTTTTATTATCGTTCAGATGCCTCTGCCTATCTGGTAGGATGGAAGGGGTGATGAAATTAAAATGGAAAATCAAACTAAAATATATATGGTTGAATTTGATGAGGTAAAGAGGTTTGTAAAGGGATTGCGATTCATCACACACGACGTTAGCGTTATCCTTGCAAGACAAGAAAGGATAATATATCGAACATTGGTAGGATTTTAACCTCATTGAGAACACTATGGAGTATAATATGACATTTGTTTTATTTCAAATAAAATGAATGCATTGGTTACCTAAATTGTATATGATTATGAGTTGATTTTCTATGATATTATGTATTTTAAATGAAATCACATTCTTGCATACATTACCTCATGCATTGTAGCACCCCGGATTTTCAAGTTATGAATATTTATGGAAATTGTCCATATAATTTGTGAATCAATGGAGATACCTTAGATGGGTAAAGTGTTGGGTCAATTGCCTAATTAAGACTCAACGGATTATGGATAAGGTTCAATTGAAATAAATGGGAGAGATTTATTTAATTGGGTCAAGATTGTCAATTGGGTCAAATGCCCAATTGGGACCCAATGGGTCATGGTTGACTTGGTTGACCACTAAATGAGTTCAAGTTTAATTAAATTGTGGCTGAATTAAATTGGAAATGGAATCAAGGAAATGAGTTGATTTTAAGTGAGTTAAATGAGTTGAATTAAAGATATGAATTGAGTTAAAGAGATGAGTTGAATGGTAAGTTAATGGGACTTCCATCTCAAGTGGTGTCTTTATGAGGAAGTTGGAGAGTTTTGTTGTCACACAAAGTATATACAAGGCATACACGTTGGAAGATGGAGGGGTGTTCCATCTCAAGTGGTGTCTTTATGACGAAGTTGGAGAGTTTTGTTGTCACACAAAGTATATACAAGGCATACACATTGGAATATGGAGGGGTTTTCCATCTCA
The DNA here is from genome assembly GCA_022113865.1 of Chimonanthus praecox. NCBI lineage: Eukaryota > Viridiplantae > Streptophyta > Magnoliopsida > Laurales > Calycanthaceae > Chimonanthus > Chimonanthus praecox. The sequence continues at coordinate 26,453,930 of CM039091.1, forward strand.
AGTGGTATCTTTATGAGGAAGTTGGAGAGTTTTGTTGTCACACAAAGTATATACGAGGCATACACGTAGGAATATGGAGGGGTTTTCCATCTCAAGTGGTGTCTGGGCCAAGCCAAGGGACACGTGGGAAGACACCATCATCATGAGGAAGTTGGAGGATTTTGTTGTTACACAAAGTGTATACAATGCATACAAGTTGGGGACATGGAGGGTTTCCATCTAATGATGGAAACCCAAGAGGCACATGGTTGGGAGTTTCATCTCATGGTATGAAACCCCCAAAGTAAGTATCAATGGGGAGGTAAAAGTCATGGGAGTTACAAAAGGGCGAGGCGTTACAGTTGGTATCAGAGCGAAACGGGAATGGTGAATCTTTCGAAGTAAGATTAAGACAGTATCATGTCTCACTGACAGATAAGAATTCCAACTGACCGACTCTTCGGAGTCCGCTGCACGGGGGGCAGATTAATTTACTTTGTTAGACTCAGACTGAAACATTCAATCTGAGAGCAACAAAGAATGATAGCAAAGGAAGGACAGTCACTATAAATTGGATTATCAAACATAGAAAATTAGGAGATACTTCCCCGATATCACCAAATTGAGAAACAAACAATTGATACTTAGGAAGATTCCCCAAAAACAAAGAAATACAAAGAGTGCTGATTTGGCAATTTCCCCAAAACAGGAAACATCAAGATTTCCCCAAACAAGAGACATTATGTGATACATAGGAAAGTTCCTCAAACAAGAGACATTATGTGATACATAGGGAAATTCCCCAAAACAAAGATTAGTTTGATTAGAATTACGGTTGTCATTGATATGTTTCTGTTATTGTGATACAGATATGTTGAGCAACGTAAAGTATACGGAGTTGTGGGACAGAGGAACCCCTAGTTGTCCTAAAGATCTGGTTTCTTCTTCCAACAACTCCAGCAGGCCAGACCGCGCTGTGGAAGTTAACATAGACGTCCAAGTAGGATCACCCGAGGATGTCGACGTGATTCTAGCCCCTTTTCCAGAAGAGAATATGGGAGATATCTCAATGATAGAAGAATCCGTAAGGGAGATAGGCTCGTCCGGGTATATGTACGAATTGTGCATCTAGGAGGGGCACAACTGTACTTTCTGTCCCTACCCCGTTGAGGTTATTTGCCTTGTTTGTGGACTTCATGGGCACGGGAAGGAGAGAACTAACTGTCCTTAAATTGGGGGACCGGGAATAATTCCCTGTCTAACTTGTGGAGTATTGGGGCACACATTGGCGACATGCCCTGACAACTTCTTCGATTTTGGTGATGATGCAGGTTCTTCTATGGAAGATTAGGCTAAGAAATGGTAAGAAAAAGTCGGGAAAAGGGGAAATTTTGTAAGGGTTGTGGGTACGTTTTGTTCTTTGAAGGGTTTTTCTAACCCTACCAACCCTTCTATTGTGATGGAAGTTTGACTGATTTTTAATAAAGTATGCATACTTAAGAGTTTATGAGGACTTTGGCACTGAGATGTAGGTGACGAGGTTACTTGATTATATTGAGACGTGGTATGGGTGCGTCCCTCACGTGATATCGATGAGATAAGTATATAGACTCCATGAGTAAGGCTTAGAGTAGCCGTGAGACTGTGGGAGCCTTGATATGAACATACGGAGACTTGGTCCTGTAGGGTTACCGTTGAGGAGTGGGTCCCTCACATGCTACGCGCTGGTGGGCGCTCTCACGACTATTTCGCACACTTGATGTGCGTTGATACGTAGAGCTAGATATTATTTTACCCCATGGGGCTAGTACTAGATTCGTTAGACGCGGTTCGACCGCCTTAGAGCTTGACTGAATCACCGTTGGGGTGAAGGGATGCAGGGCGAGGTAGACTTGATCACGTGCGACATTGGTTTTCCGCTTAGTAAGTCATGGGCCCTAAGTCTTGCTAGGGGTCGGGGCATATTTATGATTTGATATTGTTACCACAGTCACGTAGTGATTCATTCGAGTGTTGTTCCTACGGATAGAATATCTCATGGTGGATGATGTGCCTGGATTAATTATGATCAAGGATGGAATAAGTCCATGGAACGATTATATTCATGGATGGTTAATAACCATGGATAGATGATACTCACTGATAGAGTGATACCAGGGATGGATGTGTACAACCGTGGATGATGATTCCCATGGTGGTTTGGATTGTGCCCGGTATCGGTACCATGGTAGACATGTTGGTAGTGTGATGGACCTGTTGGTCCCATAGATGACGTATTGTTCTAATGATTAGGACATGTTTTCGATCTACATCCCACGTTATAAGAAAAAGGTGTTAGTTGTATTACGACTAGTATCACAGGACAATTAGTGTTGAGAGAAACTCGGTATCGCAGAAGTTTTGAACAAAAGGTGTCAGTCACATAGTGACTTATGTGCAAATCAATGACATGCTTAATTTTGGAGATGTACTTAGTGGAAAAGATAAGAGTCTAGTGAAACTCGAATGGGAAGCTATGGGCGACTGCTGAGTTAGACTGATCAACTGACTCTATAGTTAGCCGATGGAGTTCCAAGAGAGTGCAGCTAGAAACCTAGTTAAAAAGGGAATCAACGAAAGCCTTGAGCATAGGCTCGCATTGGCAGGCTATGTAACGCCCCGCCCCTTTTCACTAAAATCAGAGTCTATTTGTTTTTTTTTATATAACAAGTGACAAAGGAGCGGGACGTCACGACGCGAATTAAGTCTGAGCTTCTAAATCCTGACCCTTAACTGGCCAACCCTACTTGTGCGTGGAACTAAGTCCACGAAGAACGGTTCACACGTAGAAGTAAGCTTGCGGAATATTAAACTAAGTGCATAATTATAATAGAGTCTATCCTACCAATTTTAGATAGAAGTGAAGATTACATCTTTTAAAATTAATAAATTACCCCAAAATGATAATGTCCAAAATAAAATCTAGACCATAGCAAGAAATAGAAATTATTACAATCCGACGAGCTAAGCTATTCAAAATTACATTTCCAAAATAAATTAAATAAACTATTTAGCCAGCCTCCACAAGCTCCTACGCTTGGCTCCCGTCTCGTCCTTCGTTTCCACCATCTCCTGTGTCATCAGCTAGGGTAGAAGTAGGGCGTTAGACAACGCGCCTAGTAAGACTCCGAGTAGGGCTAACACATGGATTAGTGATAACAAAACATATAGATAATATTATATCAAAACCATGCAATTTGGTGCAATGTCATGAAATGGGTGTCCCATGTCATGAATCCCACCCATTAAGCTCATCATCATTGTACAATGTCCCTTTTTCAACCATAAATAATGTCCCCCTTGATGGCAAAACCTCCTCAAGGTATAACTACAAATACGAATATCCCCCTTGATGGAAGAACCATCATCAAGGTATAATAATAAATACAACATCCCCCTTGATGGAAAAAAGAAACCATCATCAAGGTATAATAATAAATACAACATCCCCCTTGATGGAAAAACCATCATCAAGGTATAATAAACACATAGTAACATTCTTGTTTGAATAACCTTATCAACATATCATAGAGCCCATAGTAACCTCCCTGATGAATCAAACACATCAAAATATCCCCATTATAGGTCGCCCCGACGGAGCATGGATTCCGGTTTCATTTCATTCTTCCCATGTCATATCCCTCCCATGTCATGCATGAGATGTAGATGTCATATGCCATGTAATATATATGATAGCACAAACCATGGCATTTAAAATCACACCAATAAAACATATAATTTTATTATCAAAAATAGATCAAGCAAAGTTTCAATGTACACATCATAGCCTTAAAACCCATCTTAAAACAATCATATGCTTACCAAAATAAATCAAGGAAAAACCCATACATAACACATAATCCATGGCTTACAAAAAGGTAGGAATCCTACCAAATACCGACTAACGTTCTTTTACGTTTCTCCGTCCACAAACCCGGTCGCCCATCGCGCACCGCTTGCGATGTCCGGTACCTTATTATTTATCAATTAGACTCATGTTTTAATCATGTCCAAGTCCATTATCCAAGCCTTAGTGGGGTTCGGCCATACACCATGGCCGAACCTACTAATTAGGTTTGTGGGTCCCATCTTAATCCATTGATTTTCTTAATTTTGTGAGTCTAAAAATCAACACCCTAGGCTTTATCAATCACATATAAGTTATTTACTTAGAGCCCCTAAGTCCACGATCATCTTCCATGGGGTTCGGCCATACACCGTGGCCGAACCCATGGTTCTTGAATTTGGCGATTATTTACGATTTTGCCATTACCCTTCCATGGTTAATCATTCACTTAACCACGTACATTTTTGTTCATAATTGACCCATAACTTAGATCCATTAATGATCCACAACTTAGATCCGTTAACGACCCATCAACCATTTTATAAGATTATTAAAATCAACCATTTAATTAACCTAATCCTTATTCATTTAAACACATACATAACCCCATACTTAGCCCATCAATTGATCCATAGACTTGGATCCCTTAATGACTCCTTAGCCATGACATAACATCATCACAAATTAGCCACTTGATTACCCTAATCCCCATTCATTACTCACATGTATAATACCAAATTTAACCCATAAATTGACCCACAAATGGGTCATGGGTTCGGCCATACACCATGGCCGAACCATGATGTCTTGTTCCCCATTTTCACTTGGGTTTATATACACCATTTGGCCCCACCATAAGTCCTTCCTTGAGGTAGTTTCCATCATGCATTTAAATCACCAATCTTTGATCATCAATTTGGTACATTTTGGTCCATCAAAACTACCAACACATCCCCCATTATTTTTCCATCTTTTACACTCATCATCATTACACATACATCACCATAGTGTTCAGAAGCATTTCCTCCATAAAATCTCTCCATGGTTTTATTTTTAAAACATTATTTCCACCCTTTAAGACCTTATAAACTATGCTTAAAAATCCATTCAACCCATCAACATTCTTAATCATTCTTCCCTCTTCTTACACTCTTTAAATTTACAAACACATCACCCTAGGGTTCGACCATACACCATGGCCGAACCCATGGTTCATGTTTCATTCCCATCTACCATTTTTTGAGGCCATTAGAATTCATTAGTACCTTCCATGATTTTCTTCACTAAGATCCCTTAAAAAATTACAAACATTTGACCCTTTTAAGCCTCCAATTCATTAACACATTACTCCATATTTTTCATCCATTTAAAACCACCATTACATCACCATAGGGTTCGGCCATACACCATGGCCGAACCCATGGTTCATGGTCCATTATCCATTCATGCCTTTTGAGGCCATAAACACCATTCACATCTCCCATGGATTTCCTCATTTAAAATCACTACATTTAATCATCTAAACCCTAAAAATCATAATCAACTTTCCATGGCTTTCATTCTTTAAAACCCTAATAAATCACTTAATCACTTACCATGGGGTTCGGCCATACTACATGGCCGAACCCTATGGCCCATTATTTCTTCTAACATTACATACCTCCATGCTTAAGTAAATTTTAATACATAAAATCCTTAATGCATCCTTCATTTTTTTGACCTAATTTTCCCATTAGGGTTTGCCCATTCTTCCTCCTTTCATTGGATGGATTTGAGATCCAAGACCCATGACAATTTGGCCACCAACCAATCCAAGAAATGGGTTCCATAATTACCTCTTAACCCTTAAAATGTAAAATTCTTGTTTAAGAATTACTTACAATCCGACGACTCCTCCGGCTTTTCTTTCTCCTCTTGATTTCCTTAGCCTTCTCTTCTCTTCTTCTCCTTGATTGGTCAGCCAAGATGAGCTTGATCAAATAAAAAAAAAATCAAAGCTTGGGTCGGTTAAGATGGAGTGTGTTTGGGAGAGGAAAAGGAGGAGAAGATGGGAAGAACTAACCCAAGGTCTTGGTCTTGGAGTGATGCGCCAAAGCTTGCACTTCTCCTTCTCTTATTCTCTTCTTAGTTTTCTTCTTCTTTCCTTGGGGTGTGAGGGACGGCCATGAGAGAACAAGAGAGGGAGAGAGTGAAATGAGAGTGGAATGGAGAGAATGAGATGAAAAGTCATCTCATCCTTTTGATTACTTAAGTTATATTCCATCATTAACTTTCCCACCAACCAAGCATGGGCTCCCATGCTTACTGGGGGTGGTTGCGATAAATCCACCATTAGCCAACGGTTTTGTGTGTTTGAAATGGGTGGTTTGGTCTTTCCATTTTGACCATTTGACCCTCATTTGATTAGCTTAATTAATTAATTAATTAGATCATTAGGTTAATTAATTCCTATTTAATTTAATTCTATTTCCTTACATTCCCTCCATGCATCCACCCATGGTTGACCAATTCAACCATGGTGGCCGGCCCCACCAATCCTTGGTCCACATGCCACCTCAATTGGTGAGGTGGAGGTGGGCCCCATTCGGCCATGTCACCTTGGTCAATTCATCACCAACTTAGGTGATTTAATTTAAATCCATTCCAACTAATTGGATCACCATTGGGCCCATGGCCCAATTACATTCACCCTTACCCATTTACCTTAGAGCTTACATCATCTTGATCCATTGGGTCCCAAATGGGTATTGGGCCCAATTTGACCATCCTTGACCCAATTGACCATCATTCACCCAATTAAGTGAACTCATTCCAATCCATGGCCCGTTGGACCACACTTGGGCATTTGTCCAAATTTTGATCCATTTACCATCTATTCCATCAAATTTCCAATTTCCACCATTAAAATAAATAATAGCCACATATATATTGATTTACAAATTCCGGGCCATTACAGGCTACCTCACTAACAAAATTTTCAATGAGGGGCAAGGTCATCACTAACCTCACATAGAGAGTAGACGAATGAACGTATTGAGCGAGTACGTATGGAAAATATCTTGGTAGCAGGTAAAGTGAGACAGAGTACATTGATCTACATGAGATCACAAATGGGCTCACGAGAAAAAAAAATATAACATGAGACAGAACAAAGGATGTTACGAAACCGAGCGATTCAGTTTGTCAAAGTGGTATGGGATCAACATGGTAAGGAGGAAGCCACTTGGGAACTTGAATCGGAAATGAGAACAGCTCACCCTGAGCTAATTACTTAATCTGTTTGAAACCCTACTTCACTCGATTTTCGGGACGAAAATTTTCAAAAGAGGGTTATATTGTAACACCTCGGATTTTCAAGTTATGAATATTTATGGAAATTGTCCGTATAATTTGTGAATTAATGGAGATAGACCTTAGATGGGTAAGGTGTTAGGTCAATTGCCCAATTAAGACTCAATGGATTATGGATAAGGTTCAATTGAAATAAATGGGTGAGATTTATTTAATTGGGTCAAGATTGTCAATTGGGTTAAATGCCCAATTGGACCAATGGGTCATGGTTGACTTGGTTGACCACCAAGTGAGTTCAAGTTTAATTAAATTGGGGCTGAATTAAATTGGAAATGGAATCAAGGAAATGAGTTGATTTTAAGTGAGGTAAATGAGTTGAATTAAAGATATGAGTTGAGTTAAAGAGATGAGTTGAATGGGAAGTTAATGGGACTTCCATCTCAAGTGGTGTCTTTATCAGGAAGTTGGAGAGTTTTGTTGTTACACAAAGTATATACAAGGCATACACGTTGGAAGATGGAAGGGTGTTCCATCTCAAGTGGTGTCTTTATGAGGAAGTTGGAGAGTTTTGTTGTTACACAAAGTATATACAAAGCATACACGTTGGAAGATGGAGGAGTGTTCCATCTCAAGTGATATCTTGGCCAAGCCAAGGGACACTTGGGAAGACACCATCATCATGAGGAAGTTGGACGATTATGTTGTTACACAAAGTGTATACAAGGCATACATGTTGGGGACATGGAGGGAAAGAGGCACATGGTTGGGAGTTTCATCTCATGGGATGAAACCCCCAAAGAAAGTATTAATGAGGAGGCGAAAGGTCATAGTTGTTACAAAGGGGTATAACCCAAGACACACACTTTGGCTGATCCATATCTTCACAAACAAGAGATTTCATTCCTTCATTTCATCTCTCTCCCCCTCTCACTCAAGGCCGACCACTCTCATTGACAAAGGAGAAAAGGCTTAAGAGTTTTCTATCTCAAGCTCCTCTCCCTCTCTCAAACCTACACTCATTGGCCGAACCCTCTTTTTGAGTTTTCATCTCAAGACCTCTCAAGCTCACTCTCGGCCAAGGATCAAGGAGGAAGAAGAGGCTAAGAAAGAAGAAGAGCAGAGGAGCAAGAAGGAGTGAAAGAAACCGGAGGAGTCGCGGAATCCTTAATTACTTGATAACATTGCATAAGTAAGAAAAAATGGTCAAGGAACATGGTTCGGCCATTGCATGGCCGAACCCTAGTCATGTTATGGCTAAGGACCTCTTACATGAACAATATAAGGATTATGATCATGGATCATGGGTTGGCCTTGCATGGCCGAACCCTAATTTTATCATGGTTAAGGACTTTATGCATGGACCATGTATGGAATGATGAATGACCAAGGATCATGGTTTGGCCTTGCATGGCCAAACCCTAAGTTTAATGTATGAGAACCATCAAGGACAAAAGGGGTGGATGAGGTTCGGCCATGTTGTATGGCCGAACCCCATGGAGAAATTTTAAGGCATTTATTATGGATCTTTGGGTTTTAAATGATGAATCTAAATGAATGATTAAACCCCTCATGGAGGGACTTTATTATGGGTCTAAATGTTGTAAATGATGCAAAGGGAGGATGAAGATGAACATCATGGGTTCGGCCAGTTGTATGGCCGAATCCCATGAACCATTTAAGGGTTATTATGAATCCAGGCATGTTCAAATGAATGAAATGTTTAGTCATGGATCTATGTTATGGACTTAAGTATGGGTAAGTAAAGTGATTACCTATGGAAAAAAAGAATGGCCAAATGGTAAAATTAAAGGACCATGGGTTCAACCATGGTGTATGGCTGAACCCCATGGATCATGTTTTTGGATGAAGGAATCATGTATGGATCATTTTTGGGAATTAAGTCATTTGTAAATAGGTTAAGTAATTAGTTATGGATAGAATGATGGCTAAAATGGAAATTTGATTAAAATGATGACCATGGGTTCGGCCATGGTGTATGGCCGAACCCCAAGGAGAAAGTTGTGTGGACTTAGGTTTTATTAAGGTTAAATGACTAATGCATGTATGATTGATTAAGGAATCAAAAGAGGGACCCAAATCAAGTGAGTGAGGTTTGGCCATGTTGTATGGCCGAACCCCACCAAGGCATGTTTAAGGACTTAAACATGGTGGGAAATCAAATTGAACATGGATTTTGATTTATTGATATGTAACAAGGTAACGAGACCTCACAAGGGGTGTAGATCGGCTTGACGCGATCGGTCAGCGGCTACGGACAAAAACGCAAGGACACATAAATTGGTCATTGGTAGGATTCATACCTCATTGAAAACCATGGATATGTATATATGATGATTTTAATTCATGTTTGATAAGTTATTTTGGTATCAAACAATATGTTTCAATTATGGAATTTTAAATGCTATGATTTGTACTATTACATAGCATGTTGGCATTTGCATCTCATGCATGGCATGGGAGGGATGAAATGTAACCGGAGACCCACGCTCAGTCGGGGCGTCCGTAAGGCATTCGTGAGGGGTACCTTGATGTGCATTATCCCATCAAGAGGTAACCGGAGTCCACGCTCCGTCGGGGCATCCGTAAAGCATTCGTGAGGATACCTTGATGAAGAGTTTCCATCAAGAGGATACTATGTGTTTGTGATATGGGTGATGGGTGGGACTCATGGCATATGACACCCATGGCATGGCATTGAATCGGCATGATTATGATCTCTATTATCATGCACTGTTTCTGGTTTTTTTATCTGTATGATTGGATCTCTATTATCATACACTGTTTTGGATACGATGCTTTACAAGTACGGTATGATGTATTATATCTGGATTTTTATACTAAACCATGTGTTTGACCCTATTTGGAGTACCTACTGGGCGCGTTGTCTAACGCTCTACTTCTGCCCTAGTTGATGACATAGGGAATGGACGGAACGAGGAAAGAAATCGGAGCCAAGCTTAGGAGCTTGCATGTTCTAGTTCGTTTTATTTAAGTTATTCATGGACTATGTATTTAAATAGCCAGCATACGGGAATGTAATAACTTAGATTATTTGCTATGGTTTGAATGTTAACTTTGGATATGTTAACTTAAGATAATTATCATTCTATTATATTTCCGCATCTATGAATTATCATTCTATTATATTTCCGCATCTATGAATTATTCCGCATGTTTAACTTGAGTACGTGTGAACTGTTTTAGTTGACTTGATCTATGCACACGTATGGTTGGCCAGTTAATGTAACACCCCAGATTTTCAAGTTATAAATATTTATGGAAATTGCCCATTTAATTTGTGAATTAATGGATATGGACCTTAGATGGGTAAGGTGTTGGGTCAATTGCCCAATGAAGACCCAATGGATGATGGATGAGGTTCAATTGAAATAAATGGTTGAGATTTATTTAATTGGGTCACAATTGTCAATTGGGTCAAAATGCCCAATTGGGACCAATGGGTCGTGGTTGACTTGGTTGACCACCAAGTGAGTTCAAGCTTAATTAAATTGGGCTGAATTAAGTTGGAATGGAATCAAGTGATTGAGTTGATTTTAAGTGAGTTAAATGAGTTGAATTAAAGAGGTGAGTTGAGTTAAAAGAATTGAATTAAAGAAGTGAGTTGAGTTAAAGAGATGAGTTGAATGGAAGTTAATGGGACTTTGATCTCAAGTGAGTGGAGTGGGAAGGTGGAGAGATGGGATGAAACTCCAAAATAGATCATTAATGAGGAGGTGAAAGGTCTTTGGAGGTTACACAAGGCATACACGTTGGATGAGATGGAGGGAGATGGAAACCCAAGGGTCAAACGGTGGGGGTGTTTCATCTCATGGATTAAACCTCCAAATGGAACATTAAGGAGGGAGGTGAAAGGGCATGGGAGTTACAAAAGGACATCACCAAAGGACATCACCTTTGGCCAACCCTCATTTATCAAGAAAAGACTTTGGTTTCAATTCACTCTCTCCCTCTCCCTCTTGGCTGAATCACTCCTCAAGACAAGAACACTTAGAGTATTTTCATCTCCCTCTCCCTCTCTCACTCAAGGCCGATCCCCTCTCATTGACAAAGGGAGAACACTTAGAGTTTTATCTCAAATCTTCACTCTTTCTCCCTCTCTCAAACCTATACCTCTTGGCCGAACCACTCCTAGAGATTTTATCAAGATCAATCTCGGCCAAGGATCAAGAAGGAAGGAAGAAGAGGCTAAGGAAGGAAAAAATCAGAAGAGCAAGGAGTGAAGGAAACCGGAGGAGTCGCGGAATTGGTAAGTACATGATGAGATTATTAAGTAAGATAGTGTTTCATGTATAAAAACCATTAAGGACAAAGGAAGGGCTGGATGAAGTTCGGACATGATGTATGGCCGAACCCCATCAAGGAATATAAACATGGTTACATGATTTTCAAGAGGAAGTGATGAACCATAGGGTTCGGCCATGTTGTATGGCCGAACCCCATGGAAGGACATTAGTTATTTTTAATGGATTTGAATGATGAAAATCATAGATGTGTGTTAGTAATTTTTAAAAGGTTTTAAAGGGTTTAAATGGATGTATGTATGAGAACCATCAAAGGATCAAACCATATATGTATGATACATTTTTTTTAGGAAAATAAGGAACCATAGGGTTCGGCCATGTTGTATGGCACAACCCCATGGAAAATTATTAAGGGTTTTGAAGGGTGTAAATGATGTATGTTGGTGAAGAACCTTAGACCATGGGTTCGGCGATGGGGTATGGCCGAACCCCATGAAGAATTATGGAATTATGTACGTATATTTAGATCATGGAAATGATAGATAGTTGTTGGCAATTTTAATTGATTTTAAATATGGTTAATGAGGATCCAAAACGATGAAACTAAACATATGGTTAAACCCCCCATAGAGGGACCTTGGTTTATGGACTTAAATATTGTAATTGATTTAATGGAGAACATGGAAATGAGACATCATGGGTTCGGCCATGGTGTATGGCCGAACCCCATGGACCATTTTTAATGGGCCATTTGGAGATTTAAGCATGATTAGAAATCATTAATGGTTCTATGTTTGTGGATCAGTTATGGACTTAGGCATGTTTAAATGAATGAAATGTTTAGCCATGGATAGAATAATGGCAAATATGTGAATAGGTGAAAATGATGGACCATGGGTTCGGCCATGGTGTATGGCCGAACCCCATGGGGAAAGTTTTATGGATTTAGGGTGTTAAAAGGTTAAATGATTAACTTATATGTGTTGGGTTTAATGAATCAAGGATGGCATGATCTTGGACCAACATTGGTTAGAATGATCAAGGATCAAAAAAGAGGGACTCAAAACCAAGTAGGTGAGGTTCGGCCATGTTGTATGACCGAACCCCGTAAGATATATTTATGGACTTAAGTACGGTTGGAAGATAAATGGAAAGGTGTTTTAATTTATTGATATGTTATAAGGTAACAGGACCTCACAAGCGGTGTACGATCGTGAGCTGTTTCTGGACGAAAACGCAAGGACACTTTAGTGGTCATTGGTAGGATTCTACCTCTTTGAAACCATGGGACATGTACTATGATTTGAGTTCATACTTTTGATGAGTTATTTTGTATCAAACGTTATCTTTCAAATATGGAATTTTTATGCTATGATTTATACTATTACATAGCTTGTGGGCATGTGCATCTCATGCATGGCATGGGAGGGATGATATGTAACTAGAGGCCACGCTCCGTCGGGGCGTCCGTAAGGCATCCGTGGGAGATACCTTGATGAGGAGGTTCCATCAAGAGGATACAATGTGTTGTGATATGATGGGTGGGACTCATGGCATATGGCAACCATGGCATGGCATATCTATATGATTTTTGTACCAACCATGTGTTAACCCTATTTGGAGTACCTACTAGGCGCGTTGCCTAACGCCCTACTTCTACCCTAGTTGATGACACAGGAATGGAACGAAACGATGAACGTGATCGGAGCCAAGCTTAGGAGCTTGGATGTTTTTAGTTTTATTTTGTTTAAGTTACTTATGGACAATGTAACTTAAATATTTTGCTATGGTTTGGAATGTTTATTTTGGATATGTGAACTTAAGATAATCAGCGTTAAGTGATTTTCTACTTTGCTATCTAAAATGGAATAGAATTAGGATTCTATTATAATTCCGCATTTATGTTGTATTCCGCAAGTTAACTTGAGTACGTGTAAACCGTTTTAGTGGACTTGGTCCACGCACACGTTTGGTTAGCCAGTTAAGGGTCGGGCTTTAGAAGCTCGAACTTAGCTCGCGTCGTGGCGTCCCGCTCTCTTACACTCTTCTATTATAAAAAAAAAAAAATAGACTCTGATTTTCGGCTAGTGAAAAAGGGCGGGGCGTTACAGTTAAGGGTTGGGCTTTGGAAGCTCGGACTTAGCTAACATCGTGGTGTCCTGCTCTCTCACTCTTTTATTCAAAAAAAAAAATAGGCTTTGATTTTCAACAAGTGAAAAAGGGCGGGGCATTACATGCATGGCGTGGGAGGGAACACATATGATCAGCAAGCCAAATTCTGAGCGGTCCGGACATAACTTGGGCTTGAGATTAGCTTGTGAGAAGCTATATGAACTGTTGAGATTTGGCCGCGTCCGGTTGATAGAAAAGGTACGGCGTAATTGGGCCAAAGAGCTCCTGGGTAGTCAGCCCCGAAATCCTAAACAGAGGGAGGAGATCACACTCCATCGGTAATCCCGATAAATTTGTAGATGGTTATACAGTGCCCTGGTGGTTGCCGCCTCAAACACTGTGGACATAATTGGCCAAGGAAACCATTGATTGACTTATAATGAGATTGGGTATGGACATTGGGTGAGATTTCATTTAGCATTTACACCCACGACATAACACTTATGCTAGTATGATTATGTTATGAACATCATGCACTGTTTTAATACTTACAAGATGTTTTACAAATATGACATTAATGATGTATATACCCTTGATTTATGTTATTCTAATATTACTCTTATGTGTACCATAACCCTAATTGGAATACCTACTGGACATGTTGACTAATGCCCTACTTCTACCCTATAGATGATGGAACAGGAATTGACAAGGACGTGGGGCCGGAAGGGAGCCAAGCTTAGGAGCTTGGGAGAGCTTAAGTTTTAATTACTTAGATTTGATTTCAATGATGTATTCGAAGGACTTACATTTTGGGTTGTAATAACTTAGACTATTTTGGACACCTTATAACTTATTTGTTATGGCTTGATAATCTTTAAGTTTTATTGGAGTTCTATGGTGATTGGCTTTCTTGCCTAATGATGACAACAGAATGAATAACGTCTTAATCATATAAATTATTCCGCAAGTATTAAAGAAAGCGTGTGAAAATGTTTTAGCGGACTCAGTCCACGCACACGTAGTGGTGACTAGTTAAGGGTCATGTTTTGGAAACTCGAACTTGACTCGCGTCGTGATGGCACGTCCTCTCTCACTTATGAAAAAAATATACTATGATTTATGCAAGTGAAAAAAGGCAGGGCGATACAATAGCAATCACAAAACTGGTATTTAGCAATAAATGACTTTTGGTGGTACCCACACCTTAGGAGGACCATTCCTAGGCTTAAATTGAACAAATGGAAAAATCATAAGAAACATAAAGAGTACGCTTGACAGTGAAATGGAACCCAACTTGGACAAATGTATTTAGTTTCACTGTCAGCTCGGCTAAGCCTATAACACCCCGCCCTCTTTCACTATGCCGAAAATCAGAGTATATTTTTTTTTTTTTGAAATAAGACTGACAAGAGAGGGGGACGTCATGATGCGAGCTAAGTCCGAGCTTCCAAAGCCCGGCCCTTAACTGGCCAACCATACGTGTGCGTAGATTAAGTCCACGAAGAACGGTTCACATGTAATAAGTTAAGCTTGCGGACTTAAACATATATGCAGAATTATAATAGAGTTCTATCCTACCGATTTTATATAGCAAGAAAGTCCATCATTTAACAAATATTACCTTAACTTAAAACGTCCAAAATAAAAGTCCAAACCATAGTAAATAGTCTAAGTTATTACAGTCCAACAAGCTAATTACTCAAATTACATATCCATGAATAAAACTTAAATAAATAAATCGAGCTCATCCAAGCTCCTAAGCTTGGCTCCGATCACGTCCTTCGCTTCATCCATTTCCTGTGTCATCATCTAAGGTAGAAGTAGGGCATTAGACAATACGCCCAGTAGGTACTCCGAGTAGGGTCAACACATGGATTAGTATAACAAAAGCACATAAATATAATTAATATCAAAACCATGTAAGTCAATGTCATGCCATCGGTGTCATATGCCATGAGTCCCATCCATCATCCATATCATCATCACATAGTATCCTCTTGATGGAAAATGCACATCAAGGTATCGCCACGTTGGTTTATCGGTCGCCCCGACGGAGCGTGGACTCCGGTTACATCTCAAACATAGTATCCCCCTTGATGGAAAATCCTCATCAAGGTATCACAATCACATAGTATCCCTCTTGATGGATAATGCACATCAAGGTATCCCCACGTTTGTTTATCGGTTTCCCAGACGGAGCGTGGACTCCGGTTACATCTCCCATCATAGTACCCCTCTTGATGGATAATGTACATCAAGGTATCCCCACGTTTGTTTATCGGTCGCCCCAACGGAGCGTAGAGTCCAGTTACATTTGATCCCTCCCATGCCATGCTGAGATGTAAGTGCAACATGCTTTGTAATAATAACATCATAGCATTAAAATCCCATCATTAAGACACATCATTTGATACCAAAATAATTCAAGTAAAAACATCATATACACATATTCCATGGTTTTCAATGAGATAGGAATCCTACCAATGTCTAAATACCGGTCCTTGTGTTTCCGTCCAAAAATCGATCACTGATCGCGTCAAGCCGATCGTACACCGCATGTGAGATCTCGTTACCTTATTACATATCAATAAATTAAACCAATGCTCTATTTGATTTCCAACCCTGTTTAAGTCCACAAACATGCCTTAGTGGGGTTCGCCCATACAACATGGCCGAACCTCACTCACTTGGTTTTGGGTCCCTCTTTTTAGTCCTTGATCTTTTAAATAAATGTGGGTCTAAGATCATTCCCTCTTTTGATTCATTAACCAATCGCACATAAGTTAATCATTTAACATTAATAAAACCCTAAGTCCACAAAGCATTCTCCATGGGGTTCGGCCATACACCATGGCCGAACCCATGGCCCTTTCATTTTCACCATTTTTCCATCTTAGCCATTATTCTTTCCATAGCTAATCACTCCTTTTATTTATACATACTTAGGTCCATAAATGATCCATAAACATAGATCCATAAATGATTCATTAATCATGACATAAATCCCTAACAAATCCCTCCATTCCTTAGCTTGGTCATTCATTCATTTAAACATGCATAGATCCATAAATGACCCATTAAAATGGTTCATGGTGTTCGGCCATACAACATGGCCGAACCCATGGTGTCCCATTTTCATCCTCCCTTTAAATCATTTACAACATTAGGTCTATACATCAAGTCCCTCCGTTGGGGGGGTTTAATCATACGCTTAGGTCCATCTCTTAAATCATCAACTACCACATTTAAAACCCATTAAAATCACCAACATTCCCCCATCATTTTCATGGTCCAAATACATCTAAGTCCATCAATATCTCTCTATGGGGTTTGGCCATACAACATGGTCGAACCCATGGTCCATAGTTCTTCACCATTTACAACATTTGAGACCATTTAAAATCATTAACATTCCTCCATTATTTCCCTCCTTTAAAA
This sequence comes from Chimonanthus praecox, assembly GCA_022113865.1. NCBI lineage: Eukaryota > Viridiplantae > Streptophyta > Magnoliopsida > Laurales > Calycanthaceae > Chimonanthus > Chimonanthus praecox. Next base: position 26,470,922 of record CM039091.1, read on the forward strand.
CCCTTTAAGATCACCAACATACTTCCATGGGGTTCGGTCATACAACATGGCCGAACCCTATGGTTCGTCACTTACCCTTAAAAAGATCACATACCTATGATTATATCCCTTGATGGGGTTCGGCCATACAACATGGCCGAACCTCATCCAACCCTTCCTTTGTCCTTAATGGTCCATGCATGAAATCTAGGGTTTGGCCATGCAAGGGCCAAACCATGATCCTTGATCATATTCCTTATCTTGGACATGCATGAGGTCCTTAGGCATATATACATAACAATTAGGGTTCGACCATGCAAGGGCCGAACCATGGTCCTTGATCATTCTTCATGTTTAGCCATGCATGTTCACATAAACCATATATACATAGTGTCCTTAGTAATCCATCTTACCCATTAGGGTTTTGTCCATCCTTTCCATCTCATTTCTTGGATGGATTTTAAATCCATGGCCCATAATATTTTGGCCAACTCTCCAATCCAAAAATGGGATGTTCTTTTAACCTCTTTTCTTACTTAATAAAATCTTATTAAGTACTTACCGATTCCGTAACTCCTCCGGTTTCTTTCGTCCCGACTTGCTCCTCCGCTCTTTTCCTTTCTTAGTCTTTCTTCTTTCTTCCTCCTTGACCTTCGGCCAAGAGTTAGCTTGAGAGGGAGAGAATCTAAGTCTTTTTCCTTTGTCTTTGTGAGAGGGTCGGCCCTAGGGTTCTTGTGAGAGGGAGAGAAGCTTGAGATGAAAAACTCTAAGTCCTTTCTCCTTTGTCTTAGAGGGAGGGTCAGCCTTAAGTAAGAGGGAGAGAAGCTTCAGATGGTAAAATAATCTTCAGTGTTTCTTGTCTTGAGAGGGGGATCGGCCAAGACAGAGAGGGAGAGAGTGAGATGAGATGAATGAGATCAAAAGCCTTCTTTCCATCTTGTCTTGGGTTTCCTTGGGTTAGACTCCACCCTCATCAATGTGGAGTCTTCCCCATGAGTCCATTGACAAAACAAGGGAGTGCATGCCCTCCACATAGCACATACCACCCCCGTCCAACGGTTTTGGATTGTGGTTTCCTCTTGGTGGTTTGGTGGTTTGCATGAGATGGAACCACCACCTCTCCTTTGCCTAATCATGGTCCTTGCATGTCCTCCACTTAAGCTCTTTGTCTAGCCAAGGGGGTGCATGCCCTCCACATGTCACACACCACCCTCATCCCAACGGTTTTGGTGGAGTGGTTTCCATGAGATGAAACCACCCTCTTGACTCACTCCATCTTTTGATATTTTATGTGACTCACTCCCCATTTGACTCACTCCATTTAAATGCAACTCATTTCCCAACTCAATCATTTGAATTTATATCTAACTTAGGTTATTACAATTAAAAAATTTAATTCCACTCACTACATTTAATCTTCTTTAATTTATCTTTGACTCACCCATGGTTGACCAAGTCAACCATGGTGGCCGGCCCCACTTGTGCCTTAGCTCACACGCCACCTCACTTGATGAGGTGGAGTTGGGTCCCACTTCGCTATGCCACTTGGATTTCCACTCCTACACTTGCCACCTCACTTGATGAGGTGGACCCCATCTCTTTGATCTTAATTGGGTCCATGACCCAATTAAATCAATTCCTTACTCATTTACCTTAATGCTCAATCATCTTGACCCATTGGGTCCCAATTGGGCATTTGACCCAATTGACCATCATTGACCCAATTAAATGGAATTGATCCTATCCATGGTCCATTGGCCCCAACTTTGATTCATCTAACATCCATTCCATCTATGAATTTTAATTTTGACAATTAAAAATCAATAATAGCCAATATAATTGTTGAATTGAAAATCCGGGCTATTACAAAGCGTTCTCACCGACCCCTTGGTGGAGACTCGATCGACCCATCGTGGTCAAAGACTGGTCGGCCAAATTCACAAAAGTTATGGATCATAGAACTTTCATTCTAGGTGTGCCTCTGATCGAGACTCTCGTATGCACCGACCCCTTGGTGAAAAGCTGAAACTACCCCTCGTGGTCAACGACTCTTCGATAAAGACTTGTGAGCTCTAGACTTTGAACTCAAGTGGGCTCTCGAGAAAACAGACATATTTTGTAATTCAAGATCGATCGAGAGTACCAGGACCCACCCCTCGGTAAAGGGTGACAGGTCAGTTTGGGTAAGACTTGTTTCTGGACTTCAAACTTTTTCAACATTGTGTTGTCCCAGACCAAGCCTCTCGTATGGACCAACATATCAGTACCATGAATGCCGATCCATCTGCGACACAGACCTGTCGACCGGGAAAGAATTGTACGTTTGGGAGTACATTTAATGTGCAACGATCGAGTTGTTGAATGATAATATTTTTAGTTATCGACCTCTCAGTGCACCCGACCTGTCGGTACATGACCGTTGCTGAAACTGGTTGCGTTGTCTATAAATGCCAATCTTTGTGCAGCCAGTTGGTATCATTTGGTAAATCTGTTGGACACTCATCATTATCAGTAAGCTTAAACAAGGACACTGAACAAGCTGGGTTCAGGTTTAAGTTCATCTACCAGGTACTCAAGATGACGAAGTACGACATCATATTTGGCATGGATTAGTTGGCTAAATTCAAGGCCAACATTGACAGCCATCTCCGCAGGGTGATATTTTGGTCACCCGAGGAAAAACGATATGTGGTACATGCCTACAGACAGAATATTCCAATGACCAAGAGATTGCACGAGGAAATGAACCGTCTAGTTCTGAACAACATCATATTAGAAAAAGCGCCAATGGCTGAATTACCTGCGGTAGTGAAAGAGTACGCAGAGGTATTTCCGACATAACTCCCTAGATTGCCTCCAAAGAGGGAGATTAATTTTTAGATCAAGCTATATCCTGGCACAACTCCTGTATCATTGCCTCATTATCGGATGGCTCTAACAGAAATGTATGAGTTAAAGAAACAAATTGATGTGTTGCTCAGACTAGGATGCATTCGGAAAAGCACATCATTTGTAATGTCCCGCCCTTTTTCACTCGTCGAAAATCAGAGTCTATTTTTTTTTTTGAGTAGAAGAGTGAGAGAGCTGGACGCCACGATGCGAGCTAAGTCCGAGCTTCCAAAGCCCGACCCTTAATTGGCCAACCATACGTGTGAGTGGACCGAGTCCAATAAAATAGTTCGCACGCAATAAGGTTATACATGCGGAATAACTCATAGATGCGGAATTATAATAGAATAACAATTCAATTCCATTTCATTTTAGATGGCAAGGAGTCCATCACTTAATAATAATTATCTTACGTTAAAATATCCAAAATTAACATTCCAAACCATAACAAATAATCTACGTTATTACAGTCCCACGAACTAATTACTCAAATACATCATCCATGAGTAACTTAAACAAAATGAAACTTAATCATCCAAGCTCCTAAGCTTGGCTCCGATCACATCCTTCGTTCCGTCATTCCCTGCGTCATCAACTAGGGTAGAAATAGGGCGTTAGACAACGCGCCCAGTAGGTACTCCAAATAGGGTCAAGCACATGGGTTAGTGTAAAAATCCAGCTATAATACATCATACCGTACTTGTAAAGCATCATATCCAAAACAGTGTATGATAATAGAGATCCAATTATACAGATAAAAATCAGAAACATTGCATGATAATAGAGATCATAATCATGCTGATTCAATGTCATGCCATGGTTATCATATGCCATGAGTCCCACCCATCATCCATGTCACACACACATAGTATCTTCTTGATGGAAATACCTCATCAATGTATCCTCTTGATGGAAACTCCTCATCAAGGTATCCTCACGAATGCCTTACGGACGCCCCGACGTAGCGTGGATCTCCGGTTACAAATCAATCACACATTCCTCTTGAGGGATAATGCACATCAAGGTACCCCATGTATGTCTTACGGACGCCCCGACGGAGCGTGGGTCTCCGGTTACCTTTCATCCCTCTCATGCCATGCATGAGATGCAAATGCCAACATGCTATGTAATAATACAAATTGTCACGCCCCGCCCTTTCCACCCTTCCGAAAATCAGAGTCTAAAAATTTCTTTTGAAAAAAACATAGAGTGAACAAGAGCGGGAGGCGCCACGACCCGAGCTAAGTCTGGACTACCCAAGTCTGACCCTTAACTGGCCACCCATGTGTGCGTGGACTAAACTCGCGATAAATAATCCAAACATGGAACTAAACAAGTCATGCGGAATAAACTAAACTAACTGCGGAATTAAACTAAATAGATAGGAAGTACGAGTCTCAATTATTAAAATAACCTAATCCAACTATCCATTGTCAATATCATAAACAAACCATAGCAAAGGTATCAACTTATTACATGTCCATAAACGAAATCCAAATAACAGTAAATTATAAAAATCATTCCAACATCAAGCTCTTAAGCTTGGTTCCCCTCCTGGTCATCAACCTTCTCTTTTCCCTTCCTTGTTCCTGTGTTATCCTCTAAGGATAGAATTAGGGCGTTAGATCAACGCGCCCAGTAGGTTCCCGATCAGGGCTACCACATGGTTAACATATAAAACATGCATATATATCATAGTACATGATTATCAATAAAACATCTGAAAACAATGCTATGTATGTAAGTGCATATGTAATGAGCCCACCCCATCACACATACATAGCCATCACTTGACGGGACTCTCACCCTCAAGGTAAATCACAATACACTTTCATTTGGGACTCACAGTATTCTTTCATTGGGACTCACATGATAAGGTAATCCACAGTAATCCTCGTTACCTGTGGAAAGACACTTCATCATTGATTTGTTACACGGTATTCTTTCATTGGGACTCACATGATAAGGTAATCCACAGTAATCCTCGTTACCTGTGGAAAGACACTTCAACATTGATTTGTTACACGGTATTCTTTCATTAGGACTCACATGATAAGGTAATCCACAGTAATCCTCGTTACCTGTGGAAAGACACTTCATCATTGAGTTGTTTCACGGTGTTCTTTCATTGGGACTCTCAAGTCAAGGTAATCCATAATCATCACCCCATGCCATGCATGAGATGTCAATGTACATGTATGTCATTTGTAAATACATATCTCATCATTCAAAACCATATTTGAAGCATAATATCGAATATAACATATCTCATAAAAACATGATAAAACCAAATCATAATTGTGGTTACAAGTAGGTAGGAACCTACTGAAGATTCACTTCAGTGTTCGTTCTTTCTTTAGCGTCACCCGGTCACGACTTGCATGCCGTTCACTTCCGTTACCTTGTCCATATAACAATAAGTAAATCATACTATCCTTTATTCATTCACATCTAAGACCCAAAAACATCTTGTGGGGTTCGGCCATACCCATGGCCGAACATCACCAACTTAGGATTTAATCTTCCTTTTTCATTTGATCAATTCCTAAACACTTAACTCTTTAATCATGTCTTGGTAGGGTTCGGCCATACACCATGGCCGAACCATACCACCTTGGTTTAACCCTTCTTTCATGTCCTTTTAAACTTTATCTATCCATATTTACATTATCATCCGCATTTACAGCTTTGCCACTAGGCTAAGCTATATCAAAACCATTATCATTTTATGAGGTTCAGCCCTATACATGGCCGAACCTTGTAATCCCTTTTATCCATCACCAAATGGTTCTCCATTAGGATATTTTAAACCCTTTAAATCAACATGGAACCATTAACAATTACTACTTATAAACTTAGCCTATTTAACCCATGCAATGGTCCATGGGGTTCGGCCCTATACATGGCCAAACCCAATGGTTCCCTTGGCTCAATAATCTCCATGATTACTCATGGTTTTAACATGCTATTTCAACCATGATCAATACATGGTTCAGCCATCCAAAGGCTGACCCAAATCAGTAACCATAACCCCAAGTAAATCAAATAAAAACCATAAAGCAACCCATGGGGTTCGGCCATGTGGTTCTTTGGATACAATTCTTCTAATGATCTTACATAATTTACCATGCATCTTAGCCATAAAAACAGCAAACATATTTCTATTTAAAATCCCATAGAAACCCCATGATATTGCATGGTTTCTAACTCTCCAAATTCATAACAATCATCAATTTCTTTCATGGGGTTCGGCCATTCAAGGTGGCCGAACCCTATGTCCATGACTTGGTCCTCATAAACATGTTTTTGATCTCATCTAAACATGTAATAATCAGTATAATATTACCGGGTTTTTACCTCTCAAAACCATCCAAATCTGTCCATCACTTTGCATGATTTCCACTTTATAAAAACTCAATCCAAATGACCATACATTTCATATGATTTCATGGGGTTCGGCCATGCTCATTGGCCGAACCCTATCGCCTTTGGTTTGAACTTCTTAGACATTCATCTTATGTCTAAATTAATCTCCCAAAACAGTAACTTATTTGCATAATTTTAACTTACAAAATAAACCATCAAAATTCCAACATCATTTCATGGGGTTCGGCCATCCAAGATGGCCGATCCCAATGATCCATTTCATCATTTAATTCCCAAGGTTTAGACCCATGATACCTTCAGTCCTTCATGACATCCAAATCCATGTTTTTAACCTCTTTAAAGCATGCATTTTAAATCCAACAAAAACATCCAAAACAATCCATGGTTTTGTCCTACAAAAACCATCCAATTTAACCCATTCTTTTCATGGGGTTCGGCCATCCCCAATGGCCGAACTCTATGATCAAATTCCCATCTTAGTTATGAAATACCATCCAAGGTCTAATCCTTGATGGATTCGGCCATACCCATGGCCCAAGACATGTTCCATTTGTCCCATCTTTTTAAACAAAATCCATGGAAATACTTACCAAATTTTCCAAGCTTTTCCTTTTGCCTTTGCTCCTTACTTCCTATCTTTCTTTGCCTTCCTTCTTTTGCTGGTTTATGCTTGATCTACTGGTGAAACACCTCTGATGTTCCAGCCAGGAAAAACGAATTGGAGAGAGGGAGAGAGAGATGGAAATTCTTGGATTTCCAATGGGAAAAATGGCCAACCTTGGTGGTCATTTCCTTTAGTACTTCAGCCCCCAAGACCCCTCCATTCCCTCATCAATTCTTATAAAAAAAGATGGGTCTTGGGTGCTATCCAATGCACCCCTTGGTACCTGCCTATGCAGCCTTTCAACTTCCCAAGCATCACCTCCAATTCCCATGCATTTCATTTAAGATTTATCATGGAAATCACCCCAACAAGTCCCCAACGTGTGGGACTTGTTTTGGTGGTTATGACTGAGCTAAACTACTCATATTCCCTCTGAACTCACTGATTTACAGTCCCATTGATTTCCATTTTGACTCACCCAACTCACGTCCAACTCACCTCATTAATTGACAACCATTTAATGAATTTGGGTCAATTCATTTTTAATTCAAATTAAATAAAATCAGTTCCACTTAACCTGATTTAACTCACCATTGAACTCATTTGTGGGCCCACATGGTCGCCTGTGGTCAACAAAGTCAACTCGACCCGTTTTTTACTCCATGACCCAATTATGGGTATTTTGGTCATTTGTACTTGGTTTCCACATGTGCATCAGGCCTACCCATTTTTACTCCACTTGATTTCCAATCAAATCAGCTTAACCCCATTTAATTAAGCTCACACAATGGTCAAATAATCCATTAAGACCCGTTGGGTCCCATTTGGGCCCTTTGACCCATTTAGCCATTTTTGACCCAATTGATGCACATTACCCATCCAATCAAATTTGACATTTATAATGTGTTCATAGGATCTTAATTTGAGCAATGGGCCCCACCTTTTCCTTATTTAACATTACAAACATTTAATTTAACAAACCAGGGGCATTTTTGTAATTATTCCAATCATTGAGAATTTTTTGATCCAATTAACCATTTTAACCCAATTTGATGTACATTACCCATCCATTATAATTTGACCCTTATAATATGTTCATAGGATCTTAGTTTGAGCAATGGGCCCCACTATTTTCTCATTTAACATCATAATTAATAAATTTACCAATCCAGGGACATTTTCGTAAATATTCATCTTATTGAGAAATCGGGGTGTTACACAAATAATAGCATTTAAAATTCCATAATTGAAACATATTGCTTGATACCAAAATAACTTATCAAACATGAATTAAAATCATCATATATACATATCCATGGTTTTCAATAAGGTAGGAATCCTACCAATGACCAACTAAAGTGTCCTTGCGTTTTTGTCCAAAAATCGCTCACCGATCGTACACCGCTTGTGAGGTCCCGTTACCATATTACATATCAATAAGTCAAACCAACGTTCTATTTAATTTTTAACCATTCTTAAGTCCACAAACATACCTTAGTGGGGTTCGGCCATACAACATGGCTGAACCTCACTCACTTGGTTTGGGTTCCTTTTTTGATTCATTAACCAATCATACATGAGTTAGTCTTTTAGCATTAATAAAACCTAAGTCCACAAAAACCTTCTCCATGGGGTTCAGCCATACACCATGGCCGAACCCATGGTCCTTTCATTTTCACCATTTTTCCATCTTAGCCATTTATTATTTCCATAGCTAATCATTCATTTTATCTATACATACTTAGGTCCATAACTGATCCATAAACATAGATCCACAAATGATTCATTAATCATGTAAATATTTCATTTATATAAAATCAGTAGGTTACCCGTTGTCCACTGTCCACTATCCACTGTCCACTGTCCACCAAAACTCACTTGTGGGGTTCGGCCATACAACATGGCCGAACCTCACTCTTTGGTTTTGACCCCCTTTTTTACCAATGTTTTCTTTTACACCACATGGGTCCAACACCATCCATTCTTTGATTTATTAATCTACTAACAATCCATAGTTAAACATTTAATTCCTTAAAAAATCCCTCCAGTCCTTGGTTTGATAATCCATGGTTTTGAACATGCATAGATCCATAAATGACCCATTAAAATGGTTCATGGGGTTTGGCCATGATGTATGGCCGAACCCATGATGTTCATCTTCATCCTCCCTTTGCATCATATACAACCTTTAGACCCATAATAAAGTCATTAATATATTTACATGATTTTCATCCTTTACCACTCATTAATAATTACCAACATCCTTCCATTATTATCATGGTCTAAATCATCTAAGTCCATCAATATCTTTCCATGGGGTTCAGCCATACACCGTGGCCGAACCCATGGTCCATGGTTCTTCACCAATTTCTGTGACACCCCGGATTTTCAAGTCATGAATATATATGGAAATTATCCATTTAGTTTGTGAATTAATGGAGATGGACCTTAGATGGGTAAGGTGTTGGATCAATTGCCCAATTAAGACCCAACGTATTATGGATAAGGTTCAATTCAAATAAATGGGTAAGATTTATTTAATTGGGTCAAGGTTGTCAATTAGGTCAAATGCCCAATTGGGACCCAATGGGTCATGGTTGACTTGGTTGACCACCAAGTGAGTTCTGTAAAACTTCGGGATTCCATGATATCAATATTTACAGAATTTACCATTTTAATTGTGAATTAACGGATATGAACCCTAGATCGGTAAGGTGTTGGGTCAATGGTCCAATTAGGACCCAACGGTTATGGTATATGGTTCAATTTAAAGTAAATGGGTAAGGCGCATTTAATTGGGTCAATTTTGCTATTTGGGTCAAAATGCCCAATTGTGACCTAATGGGTCGTGGTTAACTTGGTTGACCACCAAGTGAGTTCAAGCCTAATTAAATGGGGCTGAATTAAAATGGTAATTCAATATATCTATAAATAAGGGACACACACATACATGAAAGGAGCACTAAGGTCGGTTATTTGTGGTTACACGGTAGATAGGAAAAGGGGTCCTGTTGAGACTGTGGCTCGATGCACCACAGCTAAGGCTGAGATTTTCTCTCAGAAAATCAAGGAGTTTTAGTAGAACAAGGATTGTCCTAAATGGGCAACATGGCATAGATGAGTTGGGATTAGGCAATGACATCTGATTGCCTAATCCAAATAAAGAAGGTGCCTAAAATTAAACACATGTGGTTACGGTTTTTGGACTAAACCGGATTAGTAGTTGCAATCTATACACACGGGTGAAATCGTTACTTGCTATTTCAGCCAGATAGGACCGAACTGGAAGTATTATAAAAGAGACGCAGCAGTGAAACAAAGGGGCGCACGACATACACAAATCAAGGGAGGACTTAACGCTATGTGCTCTGTCAATAAGGAGTTCTCGGCAGTGTACAAAGGAGAAGAGGGCAACCAGCTGTGTGGAAGATCAAGTAGAAAGAGGAATACATACAAAAGATGTAACACCCCAATTTTTCAATAAAATGGGAAATTACGAAAATGCCCCTGAATTATTAAATTAATTATTTTGTGATGTCAAAATAAGAAATGTTGGGGCCTATTGCTCAAATTAAGGTCGTATGAGCACATTATATATATATCAAGTTGATTTGGATGGGTTATGTACATCAATTGGGTTGGAAATGGCTAAATGGGTCAAAGGGCTCAATTGGACCCAATGGGTCAAAATGGATGATTTGACCATTGTGTAAGCTTAAATTAAATAGGGTTAAGCCTATTTGATTGGAAATCAAGTAGAGAAGAAATGGGTAGGCATGATCCATATGAGAAAACCACTTACAAATGACCAAAATACCATAATTGGGTCATAGAGTCAAAAACGGGTCAAGGAACTAAAGGGGGGACCCAACGGGTCGGGTTGACCAGTTTGACCACGGATGACCGTGTGGGCCCTCAATTGAACTCAAGTGTGAGTTAATTCAACTTGAGTTGGGTTGATTTGAAATGAATTGGATTTAAGAATGAGTTGACTCAAACTTAGTGCATTAAAAGTGATGAGTTGGATGAGTTGGTTTAGAATAAAAATATTCAGAGTTAGGTGAGTCAAGAGGAGATGGAAATGAGTTGTATTCTCACACAACAATTAATCTGAATTAATCTCAGCCGTTAGTATGAAAGGGTGCTTTGGCAAAGTCAAAAGACACCAAGGTTGGGCGGCACCTCTTCATGAAGGGTTGCATTGGTTCATTTCCCATGTGATACAATGTTTGGCACCAAGGGGTGCAATGTTTGGCACCAAGAGGTGTCTTGGTTAACACCCTTTGCCCCATCGTTTTTAACAACATTAATGAGGGAGGATGAATGGGAGTTGGGGGGCTGAAACTATAAAAGAAAACCTAACCATACATGGCCGTTTTTCACACCAAAGAATCCAAGAATTCCCATCTCTCTCCCCTCTCCAATTCATTTTCTTGGCTGAACAGCAGAGGTTTGGCATCAGTTAATCAAGCCTAAACCAGCAAGGAATTAAGGAAAGAAAGAAGAAATAAAAGGGAGAAATCAAGGATCAAAGACAAGAAAGAAAACTTGAAAAATTTGGTAAGTATTTTATGTGTTATTTGGTTTAAAAACATGGATCTGAATGACATAAGGACTGAAGGTACCATGGGTCTAAATCAACGGTTTAAAATTGATGAATTGGACCATCAGGATCGGCCATCATGGATGGCCGAATCCCACGAAGTTTGATGGTCATTTGGACAAATTGATGAACTTAGTTGGATGGTCTTGAGAGGTAATAAGGCAGCAAAGTTATACTGATACTATGACACCTAAAAACATGTTTGAAAGAACAAAACATAGACATGAGGTTCGGCCACCTTGGATGGCCGAGCCCCATGTTAGTATTTGATGATTTGATGAGTTTAAAACCATATAAAATATGGTGTTTGATGTAATTTGGTGAAGTTTAACTTGTTGTTATTGGTTGGCCAATGTAGGGCTGAACCATGTCAATATTAGGGTTAAGATTACTGATTCAAATCATGGGTAATTGATGGATCAATCAGATCAAGAGAACCATTGGGTTCGGCCATGTGCATGGCCGAACCCCATGGGCTGTTTTTGGAATAAATGGACTAAGTTCATAGTTTGTGTTTGATATTATTCCCATGATTTTATAAAGGGTTTAAAGTATTGTAATGGAGAACCATTTGATGATGGAAGAGTGGGAATACAAGATTCGGCCAAGTATAGGGCCGAATCCCATAAAATGACAAACTCTAAGTGGATGATGTTCGGCCATGGGCATGGCCGAACCCCACATGATGTGGATGGGTCGTAGATGTGATTGAATAAGTTATGACTTGCTGATTGATATATGGATAAGGTACCGGAAGTCGAACGACGCGCGAGTCGTGACCGGGTGACGCGAAAGAAAGATCAGTTACTAAAGTGATTCTTCAGTAGGTTTCCTACCTACTTGTAACCACGGTTTTTACCCAGTTTTTCTTATGATACTCTTGTTTTAATATATGTGTTTCAAATGATATATTATGCATTAACAAATGGCATACAGGCATTGGCATCTCATGCATGGTCATGGGATGATGAATGAGGTTCTACAGTGTTACAATTATGGGTTACGTCCTCCTTAGGCGATGAGAGTTCCGCCAGGAAGAGTAACATGATGATCATAGTCACAATGGTCTCCTTGGGCGAAGAGAGTCCCGCCAGGAGGACTAATACGTGATATGAATCAGTCAGTGATGAAGATATGGAAGTTGTATTGTGATTTATCTTGTCGGTGCATGGCACGACAAGTGATGGCTATGGATGTACATGATGGGGGAGGCTCATTGCATGTGCATACATCATAGCATTGTTTTACCTGTTTTGATGATCATATATTATGATATGTATATGCATGTTTTATATGCTAACATGTGGTAGCCTGATTTGGGAACCTACTGGGCGCGTTGATCTAACGCCCTAATTCTATCCTCAGAGGAGATTGCAGGTACAAGCAAAGGGAAAGGAAAGGTCGTTGACCGGGAGGGGAGCCAAGCCTAAGTGCTTGAATGAAGGACTGAACTACTTTATATTACTGTCTTTTGAATACTTTTGTGGGACATGTAATAACTCACTACTTGCTATGGTTTGAGTAGGTTGATAACATTTGGATGTTTGATCTATGATAAATAATGTTTAGGACTGTTACTTGCTATCTCGTCTTTCTATTCCGCAATTAATCTAGATTATTCCGCATGTTGATGTTAGTTCCATGTGTGATTCACTACCATGGTCTATTCCATGTACACATGGGTGGCCAGTTAAGGTTCAGACTTGGGTAGTCTGAACTTAACTCGCGTCGTGACGCCGCCCGCTCTCTTTCGAGTTTTATTATTACTTTAAAAAAAAAAAATTAGACTCTGAAATTCTCGGAGAGGGCGGGGCGTTACAGTTGGTATCAGAGGGCAAGCAATATGTAGTCCGTTCAGATAAACAAAGTGGATTGCAGGAAGGGTTAAATCACGTGGTATTGAATAATATCACCATAAACAAAGCTCCAGTTACTGAACTTCCGGCAATTGTACAAGAATTTGCTGATGTATTTCCAAAGGAACTCCCTGGTTTACCGCCTAGGAGGGAGATTAACTTCGAGATCAAGTTATACCCTGGCACAGCACCAGTGTCGTTACCACACTATCGGATGGCACCAGCAGAGATGTCGGAGCTAAAGAAGCAAATTGATGAACTGCTTAGGCTGGGTTGCATCCGGAACAGTACGTCATCATGGGGAGCACCAATGTTGTTCGTGAAGAAGAAGGATGGTTCACTACGGATGTGCGTGGCCTACCGGAAGCTGAATCAGCTAACAGTCCGGAACAAGTACCCTCTACCCAGGATCGACGATTTATTTGATCAATTGAGGGGTTCTAGTCATTTTTCAAGATCGACTTGATGTCTGGTTATCATCAAATCCGAGTTAGAGAGGAAGATATAGAAAAGACAGCTTTTAGGACGCAATATGGACTGTTTGAGTTCGTAGTCATGCCATTTGGACTCACAAATGCGCCGGCTGTGTTCATGGATTTAATGAACAAAATCTTCCGTCCCTATCTGGACCAGTTTGTAATCGTATTCATTGATGATATCCTGATCTATTCTAAGAGTCAGGAGGAACATGCAGAGCATCTACGGATAATTTTGAATACATTGAGGCAGAATAAACTGTATGCCAAGGCCAGTAAGTGTGAATTCTGGCTATCTCAAGTGAATTTCTTAGGACATGTTATATCCGAGGAAGGAATAGCCGTGGATCCGGCTAAGGTGAAAGTAGTGAAAGACTGGAAAGCGCCAAAGAACGTAACCGAGATCCGCAGTTTCTTAGGATTGGCGGGTTATTATCGGAAATTTATTATGGATTTTTCCAAAATAATAGCATCTCCATTGACTCGACTCACTCAGAAAGGAGTCAAGTATGAGTGGTCAGATCTGTGCAACCAAAGGTTTGAAGAGCTAAAAGACAGACTTACAACCGCTCCTATTTTGATTTTGCCAGAAAAAGGCAAGGGTTATGAAGTAGAATGCGATGCTTCGGGAGAAGGACTGGGGTGTGTCCTCAGTCAAGATCATCGTGTACTGGCTTATGGTTCAAGACAACTAAAAATACATGAACGCCTCTATCCTACGCATGATCTTGAACTAGCCGCAGTGGTCTTCGCTCTCAAAAGTTGGAGACATTACCTTTATGGCGATTTGAAGTGTATTCTGATCATAAGAGTTTGAAATATTTATTTGATCAGAAGGAGCTCAATCTAAGGCAGCGTAGATGGATGGAGTATCTGGCGGATTATGAGTTCGAGCTTCGATACCATCCAGGCAAGGCGAACAAGGTGGCTGATGCTCTTAGCCGCATATCACATGCATCCGTGGCATGTCTGATCAGAATCGAGTGGGAGATGTTGAATACTATTCGAGAGTTCAATCTATACATTACAAACCGTGGAGTTTTGCACAATTTAATCATACGGTCCAATATAGTCACCAGGATTGAACAAGAACAAAGAGCAGATCCGGAAGTGAAGGACATATGGGACAAGATGTCCAATGGTGTGGACATACCGGAATGGGAATTACGACCCGGGCAAGGTCTTTTATTTCGGGGAAGAACATATGTGCCAAAGAGTTGTCGGAAAGAGCTACTGATTGAGGCACATCAATCCAAGCTCTCTATTCATCCGGGTAGCACCAAAATGTATCACGATCTGAAAAGGCATTATTGGTGGCATGGACTAAAAAGGGATGTGGCAGAGTTCGTGGCACATTGTTTAACTTGTCAGCAAGTTAAGACTGAACACCAAAAGCCACCAGGGTTACTCAAACCCTTAGCAGTGCCAGAATGGAAATGGGAACACATTTCCATGGACTTTGTATCGGGGTTGCCGAGGTCTTCAAAGGGCAATGACGCCATATGGGTCGTAGTCGACCGACTGACCAAGTCCGCACATTTCATTCCTATCAAGATGATAGATTCATCTGAAACGTTGGGTCGGCGTTATATTAAAGAGATCATTCGACTACATGGTATTCCCCGAACGATAGTATCGGACAGAGATGGCCGTTTTACCGGCAGAGTATGGCAAAGCATGCAGTCAGCCATGGGGACAGACTTATTGACTAGCACCGCTTTCCATCCACAGACTGATGGACAGTCTGAAAGGACAATACAGACCTTGGAAGACATGTTGAGAGCATGCATGTTAGATTTCAAGGGTGGATGGGAGGACCACTTACCACTGGTGGAGTTCTCGTATAATAACAGCTATCAGGCAAGCCTTCAGATGGCTCCATACGAGGCATTATATGGTAGACCGTGTAGGTCACCGATATGTTGGACAGAGGCAGGAGAGCCTGTATTGATCGGACCGGAACTAGTCGCAGAGACTACTGCACAAATTAAGTTGATACGTCAACATCTACTGACTGCACAGAGTCGGCAGAAGAACTATGCTGATAAAAGGAGACGGTTTTTGGAATTTGAAGTGGGAGACATGGTGTTTCTAAAAGTCTCACCACGGAAGGGACATATGAGGTTTGGCAAGAAAGGAAAACTGTCACCAAGATTTGTGGGACCGTTTTTGATCATAAGAAGGATGGGGGATGTTGCTTATCAGTTAGCACTCCCATCACAATTAGCATCTTTACACGATGTGTTTCACGTGTCGATGCTAAGGAAATACAATCCGGATCCGTCCCATGTTTTAAATGTTCAAGATATTGAAGTACAAAGTGACGTGACGTATGTCGAAAAGCCGGTCAGGATAGTGGAGACCGAACAAAGGGTGTTGCGAAACAGAGCGATTCAGTTCGTGAAAGTGGTATGGGATCGTCATGGTGATGAAGAGGCCACATGGGAACTTGAGTCGGAGATGAGAACAGCTCACCCCGAACTATTTATGTAATTACTTGAGAACCCTACTTCGATCGATTTTCGGGACGAAAATTTCAAAAGAGGGTTATATTGTAACACCCCAATTTTTCAATAAAATGGGAAATTATGAAAATGCCCCTGAATTATTAAATTAATTATTTTGTGATGTCAAAATAAGAAATGTTGGGGCCTATTGCTCAAATTAAGGTCGTATGAGCACATTATATATATCAAGTTGATTTGGATGGGTTATGTACATCAATTGGGTTGGAAATGGCTAAATGGGTCAAAGGGCTCAATTGGACCCAATGGGTCAAAATGGATGATTTGACCATTGTGTAAGCTTAAATTAAATAGGGTTAAGCCTATTTGATTGGAAATCAAGTAGAGAAGAAATGGGTAGGCATGATCCATATGAGAAAACCACTTACAAATGACCAAAATACCATAATTGGGTCATAGAGTCAAAAACGGGTCAAGGAACTAAAGGGGGGACCCAACGGGTCGGGTTGACCAGTTTGACCATGGATGACCGTGTGGGCCCTCAATTGAACTCAAGTGTGAGTTAATTCAACTTGAGTTGGGTTGATTTGAAATGAATTGGATTTAAGAAATGAGTTGACTCAAACTTAGTGCATTAAAAGTGATGAGTTGGATGAGTTGGTTTAGAATAAAAATATTCAGAGTTAGGTGAGTCAAGAGGAGATGGAAATGAGTTGTATTCTCACACAACAATTAATCTGAATTAATCTCAGCCGTTAGTATGAAAGGGTGCTTTGGCAAAGTCAAAAGACACCAAGGTTGGGCGGCACCTCTTCATGAAGGGTTGCATTGGTTCATTTCCCATGTGATACAATGTTTGGCACCAAGGGGTGCAATGTTTGGCACCAAGAGGTGTCTTGGTTAACACCCTTTGCCCCATCGTTTTTAACAACATTAATGAGGGAGGATGAATGGGAGTTGGGGGGCTGAAACTATAAAAGAAAACCTAACCATACATGGCCGTTTTTCACACCAAAGAATCCAAGAATTCCCATCTCTCTCTCCCTCTCTCCAATTCATTTTCTTGGCTGAACAGCAGAGGTTTGGCATCAGTTAATCAAGCCTAAACCAGCAAGGAATTAAGGAAAGAAAGAAGAAATAAAAGGGAGAAATCAAGGATCAAAGACAAGAAGAAAACTTGAAAAATTTGGTAAGTATTTTATGTGTTATTTGGTTTAAAAACATGGATCTGAATGACATAAGGACTGAAGGTACCATGGGTCTAAATCAACGGTTTAAAATTGATGAATTGGACCATCAGGATCGGCCATCATGGATGGCCGAATCCCACGAAGTTTGATGGTCATTTGGACAAATTGATGAACTTAGTTGGATGGTCTTGAGAGGTAATAAGGCAGCAAAGTTATACTGATACTATGACACCTAAAAACATGTTTGAAAGAACAAAACATAGACATGAGGTTCGGCCACCTTGGATGGCCGAGCCCCATGTTAGTATTTGATGATTTTGATGAGTTTAAAACCATATAAAATATGGTGTTTGATGTAATTTGGTGAAGTTTAACTTGTTGTTATTGGTTGGCCAATGTAGGGCTGAACCATGTCAATATTAGGGTTAAGATTACTGATTCAAATCATGGGTAATTGATGGATCAATCAGATCAAGAGAACCATTGGGTTCGGCCATGTGCATGGCCGAACCCCATGGGCTGTTTTTGGAATAAATGGACTAAGTTCATAGTTTGTGTTTGATATTATTCCCATGATTTTATAAAGGGTTTAAAGTATTGTAATGGAGAACCATTTGATGATGGAAGAGTGGGAATACAAGATTCGGCCAAGTATAGGGCCGAATCCCATAAAATGACAAACTCTAAGTGGATGATGTTCGGCCATGGGCATGGCCGAACCCCACATGATGTGGATGGGTCGTAGATGTGATTGAATAAGTTATGACTTGCAGATTGATATATGGATAAGGTACCGGAAGTCGAACGACGCGCGAGTCGTGACCGGGTGACGCGAAAGAAAGATCAGTTACTAAAGTGATTCTTCAGTAGGTTTCCTACCTACTTGTAACCACGGTTTTTACCCAGTTTTTCTTATGATACTCTTGTTTTAATATATGTGTTTCAAATGATATATTATGCATTAACAAATGGCATACAGGCATTGGCATCTTATGCATGGTCATGGGATGATGAATGAGGTTCTACAGTGTTACAATTATGGGTTACGTCCTCCTTAGGCGATGAGAGTTCTGCCAGGAAGAGTAACATGATGATCATAGTCACAATGGTCTCCTTGGGCGAAGAGAGTCCCGCCAGGAGGACTAATACGTGATATGAATCAGTCAGTGATGAAGAGATGGAAGTTGTATTGTGATTTATCTTGTCGGTGCATGGCACGACAAGTGATGGCTATGGATGTACATGATGGGGGAGGCTCATTGCATGTGCATACATCATAGAATTGTTTTACCTATTTTGATGATCATATACTATGATATGTATATGCATGTTTTATATGCTAACATGTGGTAGCCCTGATTCGGGAACCTACTGGGCGCGTTGATCTAACGCCCTAATTCTATCCTCAGAGGAGATTGCAGGTACAAGCAAAGGGAAAGGAAAGGTCGTTGACCGGGAGGGGAGCCAAGCCTAAGTGCTTGAATGAAGGACTGAACTACTTTATATTACTGTCTTTTGAATACTTTTGTGGGACATGTAATAACTCACTACTTGCTATGGTTTGAGTAGGTTGATAACATTTGGATGTTTGATCTATGATAAATAATGTTTAGGACTGTTACTTGTTATCTCGTCTTTCTATTCCGCAATTAATCTAGATTATTCCGCATGTTGATGTTAGTTCCATGTGTGATTCACTACCATGGTCTATTCCATGTACACATGGGTGGCCAGTTAAGGTTCAGACTTGGGTAGTCTGAACTTAACTCGCGTCGTGACGCCGCCCGCTCTCTTTCGAGTTTTATTATTACTTTAAAAAAAAAAAAAAAATTAGACTCTGAAATTCTCGGAGAGGGCGGGGCGTTACAAAAGAGGCTAAGGAAGGAAAGGATCAGAAGAACAAGTCAGAACGAAGGAAAATCGGAGGAGTCGCGGAACCGGTAAGAATTTTGATAATATTGTTTAAAGAAATGAACCATAGGGTTCGGCCATGGAAGAAAAAAACAGGGGATGAATATAGTAATTTAATGGAAGGATGAACCACATATAGCCAAACCCCATGGAAAGACATTGGTTATTTTATGGGTTTTTGAGGGATGAAAACCATGGAATGTTATGAATGTTTTTAAAAGGGTTTAAAATGGATATCTGGTGAAGGACATGGTTCGGTCATTGCATGACCGAACCTTAATTTTATTATGGTTAAGATGCTAAGCATGAACCATGTATGAAATAGGTGGAAGATCAAGGATTAAAAAGGGGGACCAAAGTCAAATTAGTGAGGTTCGGCCATGGTATATGGCCGAACCCCACTAGGGTTTATTTTATGGACTTGAAAATGGTAATGGATGCAATGGAGAAATTGGAAAGTTAGACATCATAGGGTTCGGCCATGGTGTATGGCCGAACCCCATGAAGAAATTTTATGGGCCAATTATGGATTTAATATATCAAAATGAATGAAGGATCAAATTAAAGAATGGAGGGATCTATTAGGGTTTTATGCTATGCATGATTAAATAAATTAATGGACATATGCTTTGGAACCTAAAGCAAGGATACTTAGTGGTCTTTGGTAGGATTCTACCTCTTTGAAACCATGGGTTTAGGTACAATGTTTTTATCTTAATTTGGTGAATTTACGTTGTAAAAGATATGTTTCAAATGTGAGTTTTAATGCTATATTTACAATATAAAATAACATGTGTTTCATTAGCATCTCGTACAAGGCATGGGGTGAAGGATATGTAACCAGAGGGGCCACACTGTGTCGGGGCGTCCGGAAGACCAATGTGGGGATACCTTGATGTGCATTTCCCATCAAGAAGAAACTAGAGGGGCCACACTCCGTCGGGGCGTTCGAAAGACCTATGTGGGGGTACCTTGATGATGAGAATTCCATCAAGTGGTTATTTGTACTTGTGATCGGTGTGACTCATTGCATTTGACATCATGACATGGCATTATTTTATATGGTTTTGACTTTATGTTATTATATATGATTTGTACTAACCATGTGTAGACCCTAAATGGAATACCTACTGGGCGCGTTGTTCTAACGCCCTACTTCTACCCTAGTGGATGATACAGGAAACGAGGGGAACTATGAACGCAAAAAGGGCCAAGCATAGGAGCTTGAATGCTTTTAGTTTTTATTTTGCTTAAGATACTCATGGACTTGTAATTTGAACAACTAGAATTCGGCATGTAATAACTTAGATAATTTTGCTATGATCTGAATGGTTTGTTAGATATTTTAAGTTAAGTTTAATTATGATTAAAGACTTGAAGTACTTTGTTATCTAAAAAAGAATAGATCTAGGTTCTATTATAATTCCGCAGTTATGATTATAATCCGTATGTTTATATTGTTATGTGTGAACCGTTTTCATGGACTTACTCCACGCACATATAGGGTTGGCCAGTTAAGGGTCGGACTTTAGAAGTTCGGACTTAGCTCGTGTCATGACGTCCCGCTCTCTATCACTCTTTTAAAGAAAAATAGACTCTGATTTTTCGGAAAGCGAGTGAAAAAAGGGCGGGGCGTTACAGTTGGTATCAGAGTAAAATGGAAAGATTGAATCTTTCGAAGTAACATTAAGATGGTTTCATGTCTCACTGACAGATAAGAATCCCAACTGACTAACTCTTCGGAGTCTGCTGCACGGGGCCTGATTAATTTACTTCGTTAGACTCAGACGGAACATTCAATCTGTGAACAACAATGAATGATAGCAAAGGAAGTACAGTCAAAATAAATGGATTTATCAAACATAGCAAAATAGGATATATTTCCCCAATATACCTGAATTGAGAAACAAACAATAGATACTTAGGGAATTCCCCAAAAACAAAGAAAAAAAAAATCAAGAGTGCTTATTTGGAAATTTCGCCAAAAGTAGGAAAATACAAACTTTACGATGAAAACTAAGTCATGATATTTTTCAACGGCTTAGGGAAAAATGCCTCCAAAGAGAAATACCCGACAAAACCAGAAAGGGAAGGAAAAAGAGGTAGAAAAATCTCAACATGAAAAGGAGGAACGACAATCTCGACATGAAAAGGAAGAACAACCATCCCACCAAGAGGAAGAGGAACAAAGCAGCGTGAATATACCAGTGGTGCCTCCTGAACTACAAAACTTGGTTCAAGCGGTGGTCACTTCGGTGCTTCAACAACACTTGAACGGGAATGGAACCACCAACGAGACCAATGACAGGAGCATGGTCAGGGACTTCCAGCAACAATGCCCCCCTTTTTTCAAAGGGAAAGAAGGGGCTGTCGGAGCAGAAAATTGGCTGAAGAAGATCACTCAGATCTTGACCCTACTCAAGATTTCGAGTCATGCTGACAAGATTTTACTGGCCACGTCACAACTGATTGATGATGCCGGCAAATGGTGGGAGGTGGTAGAGAAGCAGCGAGCACTTCTTCCCGAAGGAGTGAGGACTACAATGACTTGGGATCAGTTTTTAGCTACCTTCTTGCACCATTATTTCCCTAAGGAGGAGAAGGAGCGCCAGACTCAAGTTTTTCTATCTATGGTATAAGGTACCATGACGATGGCAGAGTACCACCAGGAGTTTCTCAGTTTGTCTTGCTATGCATTCTATATGGTGGATACAGAATATCGAAGGGCACGCAAGTTTGAACGAGGCCTTCGGCCAAGCATTAGGGCCAAGGTAACCATATTCAAGGCAGCTACATTGGCAGAGGTGGTCAGCAGGGCCACTATAGCAGAGCAAGAGATGGCTGAGTTAGTGCCTTTTGACAACCGCCGAGCTCAGAGTGGGAGGGGTACATTTCAGCCCAACAAGAAGTTCCGACCAAACTTTAGCAGACCCTCACCATCCACTGGGTCAACAGGGGGCTTTCGTCCCAATCATCCCTCCCCATCTGCATCAGTCACTCAGGCTCCCAGAGGGGAGAACAACTGCTTTCATTGTGATCAGCCAGGCCATTTTAAAAGAGAATTCCCACAACTCAGTAAACCCTCTAATTCCAAAGGTTCATTTTGCCCACCAGCTAGACCAGCTAATTCACGAGGAGGCAAGATATTTAACAAGGCGGGACGAGCGCCTACAGGATCTGGACGGTTGTTTACCTTAGCTCCTCCAGCAGCAGTGGATCACTCTTTGATTCAAGGTATGGCTGTAGTCAGTAGTTCCTACGCCTTTGCTTTATTTGATTCTGGAGCATCCCACTCTTTCATATCTGCTGCATTCATATCTGTAATTGGAACTTTAGTACAAAAACTGTCCACATCACTCACCATTGTATCCCCCGTCGGAGACACATCATTGGGGCTTATATGCACAACAGTGAATACTGAACTCGCTGGACTCAGATTTGAGTTCAACTATTCGGTAATTGATATGACAGAGTACGATATTATCTTCGGCATGGACTGGTTGGCTAAATTTCAGGTCAACATTGATTGCTATCGCCGCAGGGTGACAATTTGGTCACCCGAGGGAAAACAACCTGTGGTGCGTACTGACAAACAAAGCATACTGCATGAAGGGTTGAGTCATCTGGTATTGAGCAGTATCAGAATCAACAAGGCACCGGTGGCTGAACTTCCAGCAATAGTAAAGGACTATGTGGATGTAATCCTAAAAGGACTCCCTAGCTTGCCTCCCATGAAGGAGATTAACTTTGAAATCAAGTTGTACCCTGGCACTGCACCAGTGTCATTACCACACTACCGGATGGCACCAGTAGAGATGTCCGAGCTAGAGAAACAGATTGATGAATTGCTCAGACTAGGTTGCATCCGGAACAGTACATCGGCTTGGGGAGCTCCAGTTTTATTTGTAAAGAAGAAGGATGGTTCACTCCGTATGTGTGTGGATTACCGAAAACTGAACAAGTTGACGGTCGGAAACAAATACCCTCTACCCAGGATCGATGATTTATTTGATCAACTTAGAGGTTCCAGTCATTTCTCTAAGATTGACTTGATCTCCGGATACCATCAAATCCGGGTTAGGGAGGAGGACTTAGAAAACACAACCTTCAGAACGCGGTATGGACTATATGAGTTTGTAGTCATGCCGTTTGGACTCACTAATGCACCTGCTGTGTTGATGGATCTAATGAACAGGATTTTCCATCCTTACTTGGACCAATTTGTCATTGTATTTATTGATGACATTTTGATTTATTCCAAAACTCAGGAAGAACTTGCTGAGCATCTGAGGATAGTTCTGGACACTTTGAGGAAGAACAAGTTATATGCTAAAGCCAGCAAGTGTGAATCCTTTCTACCCAAGGTTAACTTCTTGGGACATGTCATATCAGCAGAAGGACTAGCCGTGGACCCGGCTAAAGTGGCGGCAGTGGGAGAATGGAAAGCACCAAAGCATGTAACTGAGATCCGTAGCTTCTTGGGATTGGCTAGTTACTACAGGAAGTTTATCATGGACTTCTCCAAGATAGCATCTCTACTTACCCAGTTTACTCAGAAAGGAGTCAAATTTGAATGGTCAGATGTGTGCAACCAGAGATTTGAGGACCTGAAATATAGACTTACAACGGCTCCTATTTTGATTTTGCCAGAAAGAGGCAAGGGTTATGAGGTACAATGCGTTGCTTCAGGAGAGGGACTTGGGTGCGTCCTCAGTCAAACTCATCGTGTGGTGGCTTATGGTTCAAGACAATTGAAAATACATGAACGCCTTTGTCCTACGCACAATCTTGAATTAGCCGCAGTCGTCTTCGCTCTCAAAAGCTGGAGACATTATCTATATAGCGAGAAATTTGAAGTGTTTTCAGATCATAAGAGCTTGAAGTACTTGTTTGATCACAAAGAGCTCAATCTAAAGCAGTGCGGATGGATGGACTATCTGCAGGATTATGAGTTCGCACTTCGTTATCACCCTGGCAAGGCGAACAAGGTGGCAGATGCCCTCAGCCGCATATCACATGCATCAATGGCATGTTTGATCAGGACAGAATGGGAGATGCTGAATACCATACGAGAGTTCAATTTATATATCAATAACCATGGGAGTATGTACAATTTGATCATACGGCCCAACATGGTTACCAAGATTGAAAAGGAACAGCGGATAGACCCGAAAGTGGAGGAGATATGGGCCAAGATGTCTACTGGTGAAGTCATACCAGAATGGGAGTTACGACGAGGACAAGGTCTGGTATTCCGAGGAAGGATATATGTGCCTAAGAACTGCATAAAAGAATTATCAATTGAGGCGCATCAGACCAAAGTCTCAATTCATCCGGGCAGCACCAAGATGTATCATGACCTGAAGAGACATTACTGGTGGCACGGACTGAAGAGAGATGTGGCAGAATTTGTGGCTCATTGCTAAACTTGTCAGCAGGTTAAGACGGAACATTAGAAGCCACCAAGGTTACTCAAACCTTTACCAGTGCCGGAATGGAAATGGGAGCGCATCTCCATGGACTTTGCGGCAGGGTTGCCAAGGTCTTCAAAGGGCAACGATGCGATATGGGTCGTGGTAGACCGACTGACCAAGTCTGCACATTTCATTCCCATCAGATGATAGACTCATCTGAGACCTTGGGTCGACGGTATATCAAGGATATCATCAGATTGCATGGTATACCTCGGACTATTGTGTCCGACAGAGATGGTCGATCGCCAGCAGAGTATGGCAGAGCATGCAGTCGGCCATGGGAACAGATTTACTGATTCGTACGACATTTCATCCATAGACTGATGGATAGTCTGAGAGCACAATTCAGACATTGGAGGACAGCTGATAGCATGTAAACTAGATTTCAAGGGTGGATGGGAGGATCACTTGCCGTTGGTAGAATTCTCATACAACAACAGTTACCAAGCAAGCCTCCAGATGGCTCCATTTGAGGCATTATATGGTAGACCATGTAGATCACCTATGTGCTAGATAGAGGCCAGTGAGCCTGCACTGATTGGATCTGAGTTGGTTGCAGAGACTACAGCGCAGATATAGATGATACGGCAGCATTTATTGGCTGCGCAAAGTCGTCAGAAGAGCTATGCTGACAAGAGGAAGAGGTTCCTTGAATTTGAAGCGGGGGACATGGTGTTCTTGAAAGTCTCGCCATGAAAGGGACACATGAGATTTGGAAAGAAGGGGAAACTGTCGCCAAGATATGTGGGACCGTTTTCAATCATAAGAAGGATGGGGGACGTGGCCTACCAATTGGCACTCCCTTCACAGTTGGCATCTTTGCACGATGTGTTCCATATATCGATGTTGAGGAAGTACAATCCTGATCCCTCTCATGTACTGAACATACAAGACATAGAGGTCCAAAGCGACGTGACATACGTCGAAAAACCTGTCCGAGTGGTGGACACAGAACAAAGGGTATTACGGAACCGAGCGATCCAGTTTGTCAAGGTGGTATGGGATCGACATGGCATTGAGGAAGCCACTTGGGAACTCGAGTCAGAAATGAGAACAGCTCATCCTGAGCTATTTATGTAAATGTTTGAAACCCTACTTTGCTCGATTTTCAAGACGAAAATTTTAAAAAGAGGGTTGTATTGTAATACTTCGAAATTCCATGATATCAATATTTACGGAATTTGCCATTTTAATTGTGAATTAACGGATATGAACCCTAGATGGGTAAGGTGTTGGGTCAATAGCCCAATTAGGACCCAACGGTTATGGTATAAGGTTCAATTTAAAGTAAATGGCTAAGGGGCATTTAATTGGGTCAAAATGCCCAATGGGTCGTGGTTAACTTGGTTAACCACCAAGTGAGTTCAAGTGTAATTAAATGGGGCTTAATTAAAATGGTAATGCAATATATCTATAAATAAGGGACACATACATACATGAAAGGAGCACTAAGGTCGGTTATTTGTGGTTACACGGTAGAGAGGAAAAGGGGTCCTTGTTGAGACTGTGGCTCGATGCACCACAGCTAAGGCTGAGATTTTCTCTCAGAAAATCAAGGAGTTTTAGTTCAACAAGGATTGTCCTAAATGGGCAACACGCATAGATGAGTTGGGATTAGGCAATGACATCTGATTGCCTAATCCAAATAAAGAAGGTGCCTAAAATTAAACACATGAGGTTACTGTTTTTGGACTAAACCGAAATAGCAGTTGCAATCTATGCACAAGACTGAAATCATTACTTGCTATTTCAGCCAGATAGGACCGACTGGAAGTATTATAAAAAAAAAGGCAGCAGTGAAACAAAGGGGCGCACGGCATACACAAATCAAAGGAGGACTTGACGTTGTGTGCTCTGTCAATAAGGAGTTCTAGGCAGTGTGCAAAGGAGGAGAGGGCAGGCAGTTGTGTGAAAGATCAAGTAGAAAGAGGAATACATACAAAAGAGGCTAAGGAAGGAAAGGATCGGAAGAACAAGTCGGAGCGAAGGAAAATCGGAGGAGTCGTGGAACCGGTAAGTATTTTGATAATTTTGTTTAAAGAAAGGAACCATAGGGTTCGGCCATGGTGTATGGCCGAATCCCATGGAAGAAAAAATTAGGGGATGAATATAGTAATTTAATGGAAGGATGAACCATAGGGTTCGGGCATATGTATGGCCGAACCCCATGGAAAGACATTGGTTATTTTATGGGTTTTTGAGGGATGAAAACCATGGAATGTTATGAATGTTTTTAAAAGGGTTTAAAATGGATATATGGTTAAGGACATGGTTCGGTCATCGCATGGCCGAATCCTAATTTTATTATGGTTAAGATGCTAAGCATGAACCATGTATGAAATAGGTGGAAGATCAAGGATTAAAAAGGGGGACCAAATTCAAATGAGTCACCATGGCCGAACCCCACGAGGGTTTATTTTATGGACTTGAAAATGGTAATGGATGCAATGGAGAAATTGGAAGTTAGACATCATAGGGTTCGGCCATGGTGTATGGCTGAACCCCATGAAGAAATTTTATGGGCCAATTATGTATCTAATATATTAAAATGAATGAAGGATCAAATTAAAGAATAGAGGGATCTATTAAGGTTTTATGCTATGAATGATTAAATAAATTAATGGACCTATGCTTTGGAACCTAAACATAAGGTGATGGGACAATGGCAAGGAGGTAAATAGGTAAAAATAAGGGACCATGGGTTCGGCCATGGTGTATGGCCGAACTCCATGGGGAATATTTTTATGAGACTAGTGAATCAAAGGAGTTGAAGAAGGGACCCAAAACCAAGATGGCGAGGTTCTGTCATGTTGTACGGCCGAACCCCACTAAGGAATTTTATGGACTTAGGTTGTTATGTGTGTTAAATGATTAATGTATGAATGATTAGATTAATGGAATGTTAGCCATGGATAGAAGAATGGCAATATTGTAATTAAGTGGAAATAATGGACCATGGGTTCGGCCATGGTGTATGGCCGAACCCCATGGGGAAGGTTTGATGGACTTAGGGTTTATGTATTTCAGATTAAATGAATGAGAAGTGATATTATCTTGGACTTAAGTTAAATGAGCAAAAATGGAACTAAAACCAAAGAGGTGAGGTGAGGCCATAGTGTATGGCCGAACCCCACAAAGGTGGGTTTATGGACTTAGATATAAATAGAAATCAAATTGAACATGGTATGATTGATTGTTGTGTAATAAGGTGACGGGACCTCACAAATGGTGCACGATCGTGAGCGGTTGCCTGATTAAGAAGCAAGGATACTTAGTGGTCTTTGGTTGGATTCTACCTCTTTGAAACCATTGGTTTATGTACAATGTCTTTATCTTAATTTGGTGAATTTAAATTGTAAAAGATATGTTTCAAATGTGAGTTTTAATGCTCTATGTTTACAATATAAAATAGCGTGTGTTTCATTAGCATCTCATGCATGGCATGGGGTGAAGGATATGTAACCGGAGGGGTCACACTCCGTCGGAGCGTCCAAAAGACCAATGTGCGGATACCATGATGTGCATTTCCCATCAAGAAGAAATTGGAGGGGCCACACTCCGTCGGGGCGTCCGAAAGACCTATGTGGGGGTACCTTGATGATGAGAATTCCATCAAGAGGTTATTTGTACTTGTGATGGGTGGGATTCATTGCATTTGACATCATGACATGGCATTGTTTTATATGGTTTTGACTTTATGTTACTAAATATGATCTGTACTAACCATGTGTAGACCCGAAATGGAATACCTACTGGACGCGTTGTTCTAACGCCCTACTTCTACCCTAGTAGATGATACAGGAAACGAGCGGAACTATGAACGCGAAAAGGGCCAAGCATAGGAGCTTGGATGCTTTTAGTTTTTATTTTGCTTAAGATACTCATAGACTTGGAATTTGAGTAGCTAGAATTCGGCATGTAATAACTTAGATAATTTTGCTATGGTCTGAATGGTTTATCGGATATTTTAAGTTAAGTTTAATCATGATTAAAGACTTGAAGTACTTTGCTATCTAAAAAGGAATGGATCTAGGTTCTATTATAATTCCACAGTTATGCTTTTAATCCGCATGTTTATATTGTTATGTGCGAACCATTTTCATGGACTTAGTCCATGCACACATAGGGTTGGTCAGTTAAAATTGGAATCAGCGAAAGCCTTGAGCGTAGGTTCGCATTGGCAGACTACCTCACTAACAAATTTTAATGAGGGGCAAGGTCATCACTAACCTCACACAGAGAGTAGACGAATGAAAGTATTAAGCGAGTACGTATGGAAAATATCTTAGTAGCAGGTAAAATGAAACAGAGAACATTGATCTACGAGAGATCACAAATGGGCTCACGAGAAAAAAATATAACATGAGACAGAACAAAGGGTGTTACGGAACCGAGCGATTCAGTTCGTCAAGGTGGTATGGGATCGACATGGTAATGAGGAAGCCACTTAGGAACTTGAATCGAAAATGAGAACAACTTACCCTGAGCTATTTATGTAATCTGTTTGGAACCCTACTTCGCTAGATTTTCGGGACGAAATTTTTCAAAACAGGGTTGTATTGTGACACCCCGGATTTTCAAGTCATGAATATATATGGAAATTGTCCATTTAATTTGTGAATTAATGGAGATGGACCTTAGATGGGTAAGGTGTTGGGTCAATTGCCCAATTACGACCCAACGGATTATGGATAAGGTTCAATTGAAATAAATGGGTAAGATTTATTTAATTGGGTCAAGGTTGTCAATTGGGTTAAATGCCCAATTGGGACCCAATGGGTCATGGCTGACTTCGTTGACCACCAAGTGAGTTCAAGCTTAATTAAATTGGGGCTGAATTAAATTGGAAATGGAATGAAGGAAATGAGTTGATTTTAAGTGAGTTAAATGAGTTGAAACTAAATATATGAGTTGAGTTAAAGAGATGAGTTGAATGGGAAGTTAATGGGACTTTCATTTTAAGTGAGTGAAGTGGGAAGATGGAGAGTTGCATCTCATAATACCAAAATCAATGGGTACACACGTTGGGGACATGGGAGTTTCATCTCATGGGATGAAACCCCCAAAGGAAACATTAATGAGGGAGGTGAAGGGTTTTGGTGGTTACAAAGGGGCATAACCCAAGAGACACCACCCTTGGCTGAATTCCATTACACAACAAAGAGAGTTCTTTGCTTCATCTCTCTCTCCCTCTCTCAAGCTTGGCCGATCCCTCACAAGACAAGAAAAAGACTTAAGTTTTCTCCCATTGTCTTCTCCTCTCCCTCTCTCTCTCAAACCTCTTCCTTGGCCGAACCACTCTAAGGATTATTATCTTAATCAAGCACCACTCTTTGGCCGATAATCAAGGGGAAGAAAGAAAAGACTAAGGAACGAAAGAAGATCAAGGAGGAGAAAGAAAAGAGCAAGGTGGAACGAAAGAGATCGAAGGAGTAGCGGAATTGATATGTATTGTTTATTAATTAAAGGGAGGCTAAGGGAACATTCCACAGAAATTGGAAATGGTTGGCCAAAATATAAGAGGCTATGGATTCAAGATCCATTCAAAGAAAGGCAAAATGAGGTTCGGCCATACAGGCCAAACCCCATCAAGTGATTTAACCATGGGTTTATGATTTTTTAGAAGAAATTGATGAACCATAGGGTTCGGCCATGTTGTGTAATGGCCCGAAATTTTTAAATTAATAAATATGTGGTTATTATTTAATTTTAATGGTGGAAATGGGAAATTGGATGGAATAAATGGTAAATGGGCCAAAATTTGAATAAAGGCCCAAGTGTGGCCAATAGACTATGGATTGGATTTAAACTCATTTAAGGGGTCAATAATGGTCAATTGGGCCAAGGATGATCCAATTGGGCCCAATACCCAATTGGGACCCAATGGATCAAGATGATGTAAGCCTTAAGGTAAATGGGTAAGATGAAAATGTAATTGGGCCATGGGCCCAATGGTGATCCAATTGGAATGAATTGAATGGGTTCAAATCACCTAAGTTGGTGATGAGTTGACCAAGGTGATATGGTCCAAAGGGACCCACCTCCACCTCACCAAGTGAGGTGGCGTGTGGACCCAAGGTTTGGTGGGGCCGACCACCATGGTTGAATTAGTCAACCATGGGTGGATGTATGAAGGTGATTTAAG
The DNA here is from genome assembly GCA_022113865.1 of Chimonanthus praecox. Classification (NCBI taxonomy): domain Eukaryota; kingdom Viridiplantae; phylum Streptophyta; class Magnoliopsida; order Laurales; family Calycanthaceae; genus Chimonanthus; species Chimonanthus praecox. Next base: position 26,501,901 of record CM039091.1, read on the forward strand.
TAAATGGAATTAAGTTAAAGTGAGAATTAATTAAATTAGCCTAAGTTAATTATCTAGTTAATTAATTAAATAAATTATTCAAATGAGGGTCAAAGGTGGTCAAATGGTCAAAGGACCAAAAGCCATGTTATCTTTAAAGACACCAAAACGTTGGGCATGGTACCATAAAGCATATAAAAGATCTTATGTGGTTGGTAGGAATTAAATGGTAAAGGTGGCTTAAGATAAGCCTTATTTCTTTTCTCATCTCTTATCCTCTTTTCTTTTTTACTCTCCCCATTTTTCATTCTACCCTTGCCGTCCCAACTAGGAGATGAAAGAAGAAGAGAAACCATGGAGGAAAGAAGAAAATAAAGCTAAGAAGCGAAGAAAAAAATTCAAGTAAAGGCCCACCACTCCAAGATCAAAGGTTGGGATCTTATTTCTCACCATCTCCTTTTCTCTCTCTCAAGCAAACCCTATCTTGGTCAATCCTAAGCTTGGAGGTTTTCACCATTGATCAAACATCTTGGCCGACCAAATATCAAGAGGAAGGAGAAAGGAGGCTAAGGAAACCGACGGGAGAGAAGAAAGTCGGAGGAGACGACGGATTGTAAGTATTTTCTTAAACAAGAGTTTTGGATTTTTAGGGTTTAAGATTTGGGATCCATTATTGGTGAATTGAATGGTGACCAAATGACCATAGGTCTTGGATCTCAAATCCATCAAATGGAATGATGGAAAGTGGACCAAACCCTAATGGAAAAATTAGGGTTAGGGTAAGGAAAAATAAATGAATTAAGGGTGTAATGTAATTAAATTATTTAAGCAAAGAGTTGTGTAAATTGGAAGAAAATTATGGGCCATAGGGTTCGGCCATGTAGTATGGCCGAACCCATGGTGGGTGATTAGGTAATGTGTGTTTTGTTAGGGTTTTAAGGAGTGGAAGACATGTAAGCTAATTTGGAGATTTAATGGAATTTTAAGGTTTAAAATCATGGAAGGATAATTTGTAATTTTAATGGTTAATGTAGGAAATTTTAAAGGGGCTTACATGAGGTATGTATGGTGAGTGTAAAATGTGATGAGTTGTGGGTGTAAGAATGTGGGAATTGATGGAGAAGGTGATGGGTTTTAAATGGACTATAAGCATGGATATGTCGATTTTGAAGGGCTTAATGGACCACAGGGTTCGGCCATGTAGTATGGCCGAACCCCATGGTAGAGGGTTGATAAATTTTATTAGGGTTTATAAGAATGGAAGCATGGAGAATAATTTAGGGTTTTAAGTTGTTAAATGATTAAATGGTAAGTTTTAAAAGGGGTTTTTAAATGAGGGAATCCATGAATGAAGGTTAGTATTTTTATGGTCTTAATTGTCACCAGTGGATGATTAACCCTAGGGTTATGTGGTTGTAAATTTGAAGGGTGTAAAAGTAGGAAAAATGATGGAGAAGGTGCATTGTTTTAAGTGGAGTTTAGGTATTATAAATAGGGTTTTAAAAATAAAACCATGGAGAAAATTGTGCTGAACTTAGGTGTTTTGGAATCATGGAAAAAATATTGGGGAGTGATGGTAGCTTTGATGAACTTAAAGTGTAACCCTATAGTGATGTGTTAATAATTTAGTGGATGTGAAAAGATGGAAAAATAATGGGGGAGTATTGGTAGTTTGATGGACCAAAATGAGCCTATTGTTGATCAAAGGGGTGATTTAAATGTATAATGAAATCCCCTCATGGAGGGACTTGTAATGGATCTAAAATGTGGTAAATGACCCATTTGTAGGTCATGTTATGGGTTAAATTTGGTATTATGCATGTGAGTAATGAATGAGGATTAGAGTGTTTAAATGGCTAAGAATGATGATTCAATAATAAGTCATTTTCATGGGCTAAGAAAGGGTTTATGTATGTGGCTAATTAATGTAGGTTAAGTTAAGAAAAAGGGTTGTTTTAATGACATTATGGCATGATTAAAGGGGTCACTAATGGACTTAAGTGTATGGATCAATTATGAACTTAGTTAGGCAAGGGTGAATGATTGATTAACCATGGAGAAGAGGTAGTGGCAAAACCATAATTAATGGCCAAATTCAAGAACTCCATGGGAGAGAACCATGGACTTAGGGGCACTAAATAATAAGTTTATGTATGGTCAAATAAAGCCTAGGAGGCTGATTTTTAGACTCATATAATTAAAATATGTAATGGATTAAATGGGACCCACAAAACCTAAATAGTGACCGATTTTTCATATGGACTTGGAAATGATTAATGGGCTTAGAAATAATAAAATGTGGACTGATTATGTGTATGCAATAGGGTATTGGATATCACAAGCGGTGCGTGATCGGCGACCGGGTCTATCGGGCAGAAACGAAAGAAAGAACGCTAGTCGGTATTCGGTAGGATTCCTACCTTTTGTAAGCCATGGATTGAGTGATGGTTTCTTTGAATTAGTTTGGAAATTATATGGTTTGTTTTAAGATGGATTTTGAATTTTGGTATCATGTGATGGGTTTCCTTGATTTATTTTGATAATCATGGCATTGTTTTTAAGATGAGTTTTATGACCATGAATTACATATATGACATGGCATATGGCATCTACATCTCATGCATGGCATGGAGGGATATGACCGGGGAAGGATGAAATGAAACCGGAGTCCATGCTCCGTCGGGGCGACCGATAAATAAGCATGGGGATTATTCATATATGTATTATTATACCTTGATGAGGCTTTGCCATCAAGGGGGACCTTTATAATTATGATACCTTGATGATGGTTTTCCATCAAGGGGGATGTTGTATCTATTGTTATACCTTGATGATGGTTCTTCCATCAAGGGGGATGCCTAGTGTGGATCGCATTTTGATGAGGCTTTTCCATCAAGAGGGTCATGGCACGATGATGGTATGGATTTTATTTGGAACACTATGTATGGTTGAAAAAGGGACATTGTACAATGATGATGAGATTGATGGGTGGGATTCATGACATAGAACACCCATTGCATGACATTGCCCAAATTGCATGGTTTTGTTATAATATTATCTATATGCTTTGTTATCACTAATCCATGTGTTATCCCTACTCGGAGTCCTACTGGGCGCGTTGTCTAACGCCCTACTTCTCCCCTAGCTAACGACGCAGGAGATGGAGGAACAGAGGGGCGAGACGGGAGCCAAGCTTAGGAGCTTGGGGAAGCAACTGCTTAATTTATTTACGTTTATTTTGGATAATGTAATTTGAAGTAGTATAGCTTGTCGGAAATGTAAGAACTTAGATTACTTGCTATGTTTTGGGATTTTATGTTGGACATTATGCTTTTGAGGTATTCAGTAATTAAATGAATGTTTCTCCCCTGCTATCTGAAAACTGGTAGGATAGTCTTTATTATAATATTCCGCATTGAGTTGTATTCCACGAGCTTACGTCTACGTGTGAACCGTTCCCGTGGACTTCGTTCCATACGCACGTAGGGTTGGCCAGTTAAGGGTCGGGCTTTAGAAGCTCGGACTTAACTCGCGTTGTGACGTCCGCGCCCTTGTCACTCTTTATTTGAAAAAAAAAAAAAAATAGACTCAGATTTTGGTGAAAAGGGGCGGACGTTACATGTTGTATGGCCGAACCCCATGGAAGAATATCATTGGTTTAAATGGGTTTTAAAGGATTAAATGATGGAAGTATATTATTAATTTTAATGGGTTTTAAAGGATGAAAATGATGGATGTATGTTGGTGATTTTAAAGGGGTTGTAAATGTTGTAAATGATGAAGAACCATGGACCATGGGTTCGACCATGTTGTATGGCCGAACCCCATGGAGAAATGTTAATGGTTTTAAAGGTGGTTAGAGTAGGATGGAAACAAAGGACCACATGGCCGAACCCCATGAATTATTTTGATGAGTCATTTTGGTCGATCTTGTAACGCCCTGCCCCTTTTCACTCGCTTAGCCGAAAAATCAGAGTCTATTTTTTTTTTTTTGAAATAAAGAGTGACAAAGAGCGCGGGATGTCACAACGCGAGTTAAGTCCGAGCTTCCAAAGCCCAACCCTTAATTGGTCAACCCTACTTGTGCGTGGAATTAAGTCCACGAGAACGGTTCACACCTAAAAAGTAAGCTTGTGGAATTATAACTTAATGCGGAATTATAATAGAATCTATCCTACCAATTTTAGATAGCAAGGAAGTTTCATCACTTAATTAATAAAATACCTCAAAATTAGAATGTCCAAGATAAAGTCCAAACCATAGCAAGTAATCTAAAATATTACAGTCCAACGAGCTAAGTTACTCAAATTACATTTCCAAAATTAAAACTTAAGTAAATAAACTAGCTCGCTCCTCCAAGCTCCTGCGCTTGGCTCCCATCACGTCCTTTATTTCCTCCATTTCCTGTTTCATCATCTAAGGTGGAAGTAGGGCGTTAGACAACGCGCCCAGTAGGTACTCCGAGTAGGGTCAACACATGGATTAGTGATAACAAAACACATAGGTAATAGTATAGCAAAACCATGCAATCAATGACATGCCATGGGTGTCCTATGTCATGAGTCACACCCATCATCCATATCATCATTATACAATGTCCCTCTTGATGGAAAAACCCTCATCAAGGTATTCCCATGTTTGTTTATCGGTCGCCCCGAAGGAGCATGGACTCCGATTTCATTTCATCCCTCCCATGCTATGCATGAGATGCAAGTGTTAACATGCTATATAATATTACAAACCATGGCATTAAAAATCCCATCATTAATACATATAATTTTATACCAAAATAAGTCAAGTAAAGCATTCATATACACATAATCCATGGCTTACAATGAGGTAGGAATCCTACCAAAGACCAACTAATGTGCCTCGCGTTTCCGTCCACGAATTCGGTCACCGATCGCGCACAGCTTGCGAGATCCCGTTACCTTATTACACATCAACAAATTAACCTAATGTTTCAACCATGTCTAAGTCCACCATTCATGCCTTAGTGGGGTTCGGCCATACACCATGTCTGAACCTCACTAATTAGGTTTTTGGGTCCCTTATTGATCCATTAATCATTTTAATCATGTGGGTATAAGGTCAGCCACACTTTGGTTCATTTATCCAACACCTAAGGTCATCATTAAAAGTCCCTAAGTCCACAACCATCCCCCATGGGGTTCGGCCATACACCATGGCCGAACCCATGGTTCTTCATTTTTGGTCATATTTACGTTTTTGCCACTCCTCCTTTCCATGGTTAATCACCTTTTATTTATGCATGTCCATATCCCTAACTGATCCATAACCATGAATCCCTCAATGCCTCATTAATCATGACTTAAAAATCAGTATACATCATACATTTTCTTAACTTAATACCCATTCATTTTAATCATGCATAGCTCCATACTTAACCCATGAAATGACTCATAAAATGGGTCATGGGGTCGGCCATACACCATGGCCGAACCCATGATGTTATTTTCCTCATTTTTTCTTGGATCTTTTATCACATTTTAGATCCACAACAAAATCCCTTCTTGAGGGGATTCCATCATATATTTAGATTATCATTTTTTATCATCATTAAGTACATTTTGAGTTCATTGAAGCCACTAACATTCCCTCGTCATTTTCCATACTTTTCACCCATTAAAGTCACTAATACGCCTCCATAGGGTTCGGCCATACACCATGGCCGAACCCATGGTCCATGGTCCATCTTTATTTGTAACATTTAGAACCACAAATACTTATTAACCTTTCTCCATGGATTCCCTCACTTAATCCCTTTAAAACTTACTATCATTTAGCCATTCAAAAACCTCAAAAACATTAACCATCATTCCATGGTTTCTATCCTTTAAACCCCTTAAGAATTACTTAATCTCCTTCCATGGGGTTCGGCCGTACAACATGGCCAAACCCTATGGTCCATTATTTCTTCAAAAATCATATTTCCATGCTTTGTTATTTGATGGTTCTCATACAAGAAACCCTAGAGTTTGGCCATGCAAAGTCCAAACCATACATCTTGATCATTCACCATATTTTTTACATGCGTAAGGTCCTCTCATGTATCTATAACATTTAGGGTTCGGCCATTGCATGATCTTTTACCCATCTTTACCATGCATGCATACATACCCAAATATATACATAGTGTCCTTAGTATCCCATTATTTTTCTTAACCTATCTTACCCATTAGGGTTTGTCCATTTCTCATCCCTTTTCTTGGATGGATTTTAGATCCATGACCCATAATATTTTGGCCTCCAATTAATCCAAGAAAAATGGACTCCATGGTCTCCTTTTAACTCTTTTAAAAATAAACTCTTGTTGAGGACTACTTACCAATCCCGCGGCTCTTTCGGTTTCCTTTTGTTCATCTTTGATCCATAGCCTTCCCTCTTCCTCTTCTCTTTGATCTTTGGACAATATATGAGCTTGATCAAGATGAGATCACCAAGGGTTGGTTCGGCCAAGATGGAGGTAGGTTTGAGAGAGAGAGAGGAGGAAAGAATGGAAAATATCCTAAGTCTTGGGTCTAGGGAGTGTGGTCGGCTAAGCTTGGAATCTCCTCTTTTCTTCTAAGTCCTTTTCTTTGTCTTTCTCCTTGTGCAAGGGTCGGCCAAGAGAGGGAGGGAGAGAAGGAGAGAGTGAGATGAGAATGAGATGGAGAAACCCTAGTTTTCCCATCTCATTTTTGGTTTGCTCGGGTTAGACTCCTCCACCTTTCCTTTGCCCAATCATGGTCCATGCATGCCCTTAATCTTAGGCCTCTTGTGCCTTAGTGGTGGTGGTTGGGATAAGGTAGAATCACCACCTCACTTTGGGCTAATACATGCCCAGACATGCCCCCAACTTAAGGGCTTTGTCTAGCCATGGAGGGTGCATGCCCTCTACATGGCACTCCAACCACTCCATGGCCAACGGTTTTGGGGTTGTTTTGTCTTGATGGTTTGGTGGTATCCATGAGATGAAACCACCCATTTGACTCACCCATTTTCTAGATGACTCACCCCCATTGAACTCACTCCATGTAATGCAACTCATTTATTTAATTTGACATCTAACTTAGGTCATTTAATTACATAATTTAATTCCACTTACTCATCTTTACTTCCACCATGAATCCACCCATGGTTGACCAAGTCAGCCATGGTGGCCGGCCCCACCAATGCCTTGGCCCACCTGCCACCTCACTTGATGAGGTGGAGTTGGGTCCCATTTGATTATGCCACCTTGATTTATTCCAACTTAACTTAGGTGATTTTAATCAATTTATCCAATTCAATTCACCTTGATCCTCCTCAATTTCCCTTTGACTTATCCATGGTTGACCAAGTCAACCATGGTTATCTACCCCACCTATGTCTTGGTCCACACGCCACCTCACTTTATGAGGTGGAGTTGGGTCCCACTCAGCTATGCCAATTGGCCATTTCACTCCTACATTTGCCCATGAGATGGACCCCATTCCTTTGATCACCATTGGGCCCATGGCCCAATTAAATTCACCTCCTATCCATTTACCCTAATGCTCAAACCATCTTGACCCATTGGGTCCCAAATGGGTATTTGACCCAATTGACCATCCTTGACCCAATTAACCATCATTGACCCAATTAATTGGAAATAATACAATCCATGGTCCATTGGACCATAGTTGGGCCATTACCCCAATTTTTATCCATTTAACATCCATTCCATCAAAATTCTAAATTTCACTCATTAAAATAAATAATAGCCAACATATGTATTGATTTAAGAATCCGGGTTATTACAGATCTAATACATGATAAGTGATTGAATGACCAAGTTAAGAAAGGATGGTTAAAATGGAAAGAAGATGGAATAAAAGAACCATGGGTTCGGCCATGTTGCATGGCCGAACCCCATGGATAATATTTGATGGATTTAGGTCTTGTTTTATCAAGTTAAATGATTAACTTAAGTGATGGGATTAATAAATCAAAGAATGGATGGTGTTGGACCCATGTTGTGTAAAATAAAACAAGGGTTAAAAAGGGGGTCAAAACCAAAGAGTGACGTTCGGCCATGTTGTATGGCCGAACCCCACAAGTGAGTGTTGGTGGACAGTGGGTAGTGGACAACGGGTAATCTACTGATTTTATAAATGAAATATTTATATGATTTTTCAAATGGTTAGGTTAAATTGGAAGGATGAAGGGAATGGTTTAAATCAATTAGAATAATTAATTGGTTATTTTATGGAATTAAATGGATCACCAAATTGATGTATGTATATGTAAAATGTAATAGGGTAACGGGATTTCACAAGCGGTGAACAATCGGCTTGACGCAATCGGTGATCGGTTTTTGGACGGAAACACAAAGACCCGTTATTTGGACGTTGGTAGGATTCCTACCTTATTGAAAACCATGGAATACATATATATGATTATTTTAATTCATGTTTTGATGATTTATTTTGGTATCAAATGATATGGTTTCAACTATGGGATTTAAATGCTATGATGTTATTATTACATAGCATGTTTGCATTTGCATCTCATGCATGGCATGGAAGGGATCAAATGTAACCGGAGATCCACTCTCCGTTCGGGCGTCCTAAGGCATTCGTGAGGGTACCTTGATGTGCATTATCCATAAAGAGGGATGTATGATTGATTTGTAACCGGAGATTCACGCTCTGTCGGGGCGTCCGTAAGACATTCGTGGGGATACCTTGATGAGGAGTTTCCATCAAGAGGATACTATGTATTTGTGATGATTGGTGGGACTCATGTCATATGACACTCATGGCATAGCATTGTTTTACATGGTTTTGATGTTATGTTATCTATGTGATTTTATACTAACCCATGTGTTGACCCTACTTGAAGTACCTACTGGGCGCGTTTTCTAACGCCCTACTTCTACCTTAGATGATGACACAGGAAATGGACAGAACGAAGGACTCGATCGGAACCAAGCTTAGTAGCTTGGATAATGTAGTTTCACTTTATTTAACTTTATTCATGGATAATATAATTTGAGTAGCTAGTATTTGGGAATGTAATAGCTTAGACTATTTGCTATGGATCGAATGATGATTAATCTGGATAAAGTTAATTTATATTGATTGCCTTCTTAGCTAAGTAAATGTTGTAGTCCGATGTTATTTCCGCATGTCGTAGTATCGCATGTGAAATGTTTTAGTGGACTTGTCCACACACACGCATGGTTGGCCAGTTAAGGGTCGGGCTTTGAAAGCTCGGAATAAAATCGCGTCGTGACGTTCCCGCTCTCTTTCACTCTTTATACAGAAAAAAAGACTCTGATTTTCGGCGAGTGAAAAAGGGCGGGGCATTACAGTTGGTATCAGAGCGAAACGGGAAGGAAGAATCTTTCAAAGTAAGATTAAGACGGTATCATATCTCACTGAGAAGATAAGAATCCCAACTGACCAACTGTTCGGAGTCCGCTGCATGGGGACCGGATTAATTTACTTTGATTAGACTCAGACTGAAGCATTCAATCTGAGAGTAACAATTGATGAAAAAGGAATAACAGCAAGGGAAAGACAATTACTATAAATATGGATTTATCAAACATAACAAAATAGGACATATTTCCCCAAAAATGAGAAACATCCAGATTTTTCCCCAAATTGAGAAACAACACTTGATACTTAGGAAGTTTCCCCAAAAATGAGAAATACAAGATGCTGATTTGGCAATTTCCCTAAAACAAGGAACATCAAGATTTTCCCCAAAATAAGCAAAATTATGTGATACATAGGGAAATTCCCCAAAACAAAAGTTAGTTTGATTAGAACTTCGGCTGTCATTGATATGCTTCTATTGTTGTGATACAGATATGTCGAGCAACATAAAGTATATAGAGTTGTGGGATAGAGGAACCCCTAGCTGTCCTATAGATCTGGTGTCGTCTTCCAACAACTCCAGCAGGCCAGACCGCGCTGTGGGAGTTAACGTAGACGTCCAAGTAGGATCACTCGAGGATGTCGAAGTGATTCCAACCCCTTTTCCAAAAGAGATTATGGGAGATATCCCAATGATAGGAGAATCCGAAGGGGAGATAAGCTCGCCCGGGTATATGTACAAATTGTGCAACCAGGAGGGGCACAACTGTACTTTCTGCCCCTACCCCCTTGAGGTTATTTGCCCTGTTTGTGGATTTCATGGGCACGGGAAGGAGATGACTAATTGTCCTTACATTGGGGGACCGGGAATAATACCTTGTTTGACTTGTGGAGTGTTAGGGCACACGTTGACAACATGCCCTAACAACTTCTTCGATTTTGGTGATGATGCAGGGTCTTCTATGGAAGGTTAGGCTAAGAAATGGTAAGAAAATGTAGGGGAGAGGGGAGATTTTGTAAGGGTTGTGGGTACGTTTTGTTCTTTGAAAGGTTTTGTCTAACTCTATCAACCCTTGTATTGTGATGGAAGTTTGAATGATTTTTAATAAAGTATGCAACCTTAAGAGTTTATGAGGACTTTGGCACTGAGATTTATGTGACGAGGTCACTTGATTATATTGAGACGTGGTATGGGTGCATCCCTCACGTGATATTGATGATTGAGACGTGGTATGGGTATGTCCCTCACCTGATATTGATAACGTTATGCCTTAGTAAGTTGGAAAAACGAGATTGTCCGATTAGTAGATCATTGCGTCTCACCTTTGTATAGCTAAAATGATGAGATAAGTATATAGATTCCATGAGTAAGGCCTAGAGTAGCCTTGAGACCGTGGAAGCTTTGATATGAACATACGGAGACTTGGTTCCGTAAGGTTACCGTTGAGGAGTGGGTCCCTCACATGCTACGCGTTGGAGGACGCTCTCATGGCTATATCGCACACTTGATGTGCGTTGATGCGCAGAGTTAGATACTATTTTACCCCATGGGGGTGGTACAGCTTCGTTAGACGCGGTTCAACCCCTTTAGAGCTTGACTGAATCACCCTTGGGGTGAAGGAATGCAAGGCGAGGTAGACTCTAATTTTCGGCGAGTCAAAAAGGGCAGGGCGTTACAATTTCAACATTTGAGACCATTTTAAAATCAATAACATTCCTCCATTATTTCTCTCCTTTAAAACCTTTTAAATCACTAACACCCTTCCATCTGGTTTGGCCATACGACATGGTCGAACCCTGTAATGCCTGCCCCTTTTTCACCGAAATCAGAGTGTATTTTTTTTTTGTTAAATAAGAGTGACAAAAGGGCGCGGGACGTCACGACGCGAGTTAAGTCCGAGCTTCTAAAGCCCAGCCCTTAACTGGCCAACCCTACGTGTGCGTGGAACTAAGTTCACGAAGAATGGTTCACACGTAGAAGTAGGCTTGCGGAATTATAATAGAGACTATCCTACAAATGTTTAGAAAGCAGGGAAGATATATTCATTTAATTACTAAAATACCTCAAAATCACAGTGTCCAAAATAAAATCCAAAACATAGCAAGTAATCTAAATTATTACATTCCGGCGAGCTAAGCTACTCAAATTACATTTCCAAAATAAATCTTAAATAAACTAAGTAGCTTGCTTTCCCAAGCTCCTACACCTGGCTCCCGCCTCGTCCTTCGATTCCGCCATCTCCTGCATCATCAGCTAGGGTAGAAGTAGGGCGTTAGACAACGCGCCCAGTAGGACTCCGAGTAGGGCTAACACATGGATTAGTCATAACAGGCACAATAGGTAATAATATAATCAAAACCATAACAATGAATGCCATGCCATGGGTGTCCTATGTCATGAGTTCCACCCATCATCCATACCATCATGCTACCATATCCCCCTTGACGGAAAAACCTCGTCAAGATATAAATAATCACAAATCATCCCCCTTGACGGTAAAACCTCGTCAAGATATAAACAGTCACACATCATCCTCCTTGACGGCAAAACCTCGTCAAGATATAAACAATCACAAATCATCCCCCTTGACGGCAAAACCTCGTCACTATATAAACAATCACACATCATCCCCCTTGACGGAAAAACCTCGTCAAGATATAAACAATCACAAATCATCCCCCTTGACGGCAAGACCTCGTCAAGATATAAACAATCACATATCATCCCCCTTGACGGCAAAACCTCGTCAAGTTATAAACAATCACAAACCATCCCCCTTGACGGCAAGGCCTCGTCAAGGTGTCCCCATGTTTGCTTCTCGGTCGCCCTGACAGAGCATGGACTCCGGTTTCTTTATTTTCATCCTTCCCATGCCATATCCCTCCCATGTCATGCATGAGATGTAGATGCCATATGCCATGTAATATATATATGATAGCACAAACCATGGCATTTAAAATCTCATCAATAAAACATATAATTTGATTATCAAAAATAGATCAAGCAAAGCATCAATATACACATCATAGCCTTAAAACCCATCTTAAAATAATCATATGCTTGCCAAAATAAATCAAGGAAAAACCCATACAAAACACATAATCCATGGCTTACAAAAAGGTAGGAATCCTACAGAATACCGACTAGCGTCCCTTTACGTTCTCGTTCACGAATCCGGTTACCCAAACGCGTACCGCTTGCGATGTCCAATACCTTATTATATATGAATAATCAGCCCATGTTTTAACCATTTAAGTCCATTAATCACACCTTAGCGGGGTTCGGCCATACACCATGGCCGAACCTCACTAACTAGGTTTGTGGGTCCCATTTAATCTATTAATTATTTTAATTACATGAGTCTAAAAACCAGCCACCTTAGGCTTTATTTAGTCATACATAAAGTTATCTTTAAAACACCTAAGTCCATGATTAATCACCATGGGATTCTTGAATTTGGCCATTATTTACGGTTTTGCCACTACTCATTTTCATGACTAATCACTTCATTTATCCATGCATAATTAAGTCCATAATTGATCGTTAACTCAAATCCATTAGTGACCCATTTAATCATGCCATAACATCATTAAAATCAACCATTTAATTAACCTAATCCTTATTCATTCAAATACATACATAACCCCATACTTAGCCCATCAATTAGTTCATAAGATGGGTCATGGAATCATTAACATCAGCCCCTTTAATTTAACCTAATTTTCCATCCATCTAACCACATACATAATCCCAAATTTACTCACAAATGACTTACAAAAGGGGTCATGGGTTCGGCCATACACCATGGCTGAACCCATGATGTCTTTTCCCCAATTTTCTTAGGCCTATTTACCACATTTAGACTCAAAATAAGTCCCTCCATGAAGGGGTTTACATCATGCATTTAAATCATTAATTTTGATCATCACTAACTACATTTAAAATCCATTAAGGTTGCCAACATTCCTTCATCATCACTATGGTCCAATTACCTCTAAGTTCACCAATCACTCTCAATCAATTTCCATAATTTTACACCCATCATTATTACACATACATCACCATAGGGTTCAAAAGCATTCCGTCCATAAAATCACACACATTTCATTCATTTAAAACCCTAAAATCATTAACCACCTTCCATGGCTTCCATTCTTTTAAAGCCCATATTAAATCCTTAACTACCTACCATCACTCCCCAATATTTTTCCATGATTCCAAAACACCTAGGTTCATCAAAATTTCTCCATGGTTTTACATTTTAAAACATTATTTCCACTCCTTTAAAATCACTAACAATTAATCATTAGAATCTTAAAAATCATAAATCATATTCCTTGGTTTCCATTCATTAAGAACCCCATTAAATTCCTACTACATCACCATAGGGTTTGGCCATACACCATGGCCGAACCCATGGTTCATGGGTCATTCTTTTCCACCACTCTTGAGGCCATTAAAAAAAATCATTAATACCCTCCATAATTTTCCTCATTAAAACTCTTTAACTTCACTAACATTTATTCATTAACACCTTAAAATCATAAATCCCCCTTCCATGGTTTTGATCTTAAAAACCCCATTCAAGCTTACTTAACTACTCACCATGATTCCTTCCAAAAATCACACACATTTCATGCTTAAATAAATTTTATTACATAATGTCCTTAGTACCTCCTTTATTCTTCTTAACCTAATTTACCCATTTAGGGTTTGCCCATTCTTCCTCCTTTCATTGGATGGATTTGAGATCCAATGCCCATAACAATTTGGCCACCAACCAATCCAAGAAATGGGTTCCATAATTACCTCTTAACCCTTAAAATGTAAAATTCTTGTTTAAGAATTACTTACAATCCGATGCCTCCTCCGGCTTTTCTTTCTCCTCTTGATTTCCTTAGCCCTTTCTCTTCTTCTTCTCTTTTGATTGGTCGGCCAAGATGAGCTTGATCAAATGAAAAATATCAAAGCTTGGGTCGGCTAAGATGGAGTGTGTTTGGGAGAGTAAAAGGAGGAGAAGATGGGAAGAACTAACCCAAGGTCTTGGTTTTGGAGTGATGGGCCAAATCTTGCACTTCTTCTCTCTTTTCTTCTTTTCTTCTCTTCTTAGTTTTCTTTTCTTCTTTCCTCCTTGGTGTGGGACCATGGTGGAGAGCAAGAGAGGGAGAGAGTGAAAGAGTTAGATGGAAAAAGATGGAGAAAAGGGAAAAGATTTATCTCATTAGTTGAGTGACTTACACTCCACCATTAAGTCTTCCACCAACCAACATGGGATTTTTTATGCTTTAATGGTGGTGGTTGGAATAAACCACCACCAAGCCCAACGTTTTTGAGCTTTGGAGATAAGATTGTTTGGGTCTTCCATTTGACCATTTGACACACTTTTTTGAATAGTTTAATTATTTAATTAATTAGATAATTAACTTGAGTTAATTAATTCCTACTTAACCTAATTTCTTTATTCCACCCATGGTTGACCAATTCAACCATGGTTGCCGGCCCCACCAATCCTTGGTCCACACGCCACCTCATTTGGTGAGGTGGAGGTGGGTCCCAATCGGCCATGTCACCTTGGTCAATTCATCACCAACTTAGGTGATTTAATTTTAATTATATCTATTCCAACTAATTGGATCACCATTGGGCCCATGGCCCAATTACATTCACCCTTACCCATTTACCTTAGAGCTTACATTATCTTGACCCATTGGGTCCCAAATGGGTATTAGGCCCAATTTGACCATCCTTGGCCCAATTGACCATCATTGACCATTTAAATGAATTTAAATCCAATCCATGGTCCATTGGGCCATACTCGGGCCTTTGTCCATATTTTGATCCATTCACCATTTATTCCATCAAATTTCCAATTCCCACCATTAAAATAAATAATATCCACATTTATACTGATTTAAAAAGTCCAGGCTATTACAAACCCTATGGTACATCATTTCCATTAAAATAAATCATACATCCATGATTGATCCTTTGATGGGGTTCGGCCATACATCATGGCCGAACCTCATCTAACCCTTCTTTTGTCCTTAATGGTCCATGCATATCAACCTTAGGGTTTGGCCATGCAAGGCCAACCCATGATCTTTGATCATAATACCTTATCTTAGACATGCATGAGATCTTTTCCATACATACACAACAATTAGGGTTCGGCCATGCAAGGGCCGAACCATGATCCTTGACCATTCTTTTCTTACTTATTTAAAATCTCATCAAGTACTTACCGATTCCGTGACTCCTACGGTTTCCTTCTTTCCGACTTGCTCCTCCACTCTTTTCTTTCCTTAGTCTTTCTTCTTTCTTCCTCCTTGATCCTTGGCCGAGAGTGAGCTTGAGAGGTCTTGAGATGAAAAACCCAAAGAGATGGTTCGACCAAAGAGTGTAGGTTTGAGTGTATTAGCCCGGAATTTTTAAATCAATGAATATGTGGATATTATTTATTTTAATGATGGAAATTGAGAATTTTAATGAATAAATGGTAAGTGGATCAAAATATGGACAATGGACCAATTATGGCTCAATTGGACCATGGATTGGATGAAATTCATTTAATGGGTCAATAATGATTAATTGGGTCAAGAATCGTCAAATTGGGTCAAATATCCATTTGGGACCCAATGGGCCAAGAGGATTTAAGCTCTAAGCTAAATGGATAGGAGGGAATGTAATTGGGCCATGGGCCCAATGGAGATCCAATTAGTTGGAAGGGATTGAATAAATTAATGTGAAAAATCACCTAAGTTAATTTTAATTAGATCAAGGTGACATGGCCAATTGGGACCCACCTCCACCTCACCAAGTGAGGTGGCGTGTGGACCAAGAATTGGTGGGGCCGGCCACCATGGTTGACTTGGTCAACCATGGGTGGATTTCATGGAGGGAATTTAATGGAATTAAGTTCAAGTGGGAATTAATTAATTTAACCTAATGATCCAATTAATTAGTTAATTAAGCTAAGTTAAAATGAGGGTCAAATGGTCAAAAAGGTGGAAGACTAAAACATCTCATTCCAAGCTCAAACACGTTGGACTTGAGTGGTGGTTATCTCAACCACCACCATAAAGCAAGATAAATATCTAAGCTTGGTTGGTGGGAGGAATTAATTACTCCACCCAATTGAGATAAACCTTATCTCTTTCACCCATCTTTTTCCATCGATGCTCTTTCACTCTCATTTCATTTTTCCCATCTTGCTCTCCACCACCATCCCACACACTAGGAAGAGGAGGAAGAAGAAAAATTAAGGAGAAAAGAAGAGAAGGAGAGAAGAAAAAAAATGCAATTTCTTAGTTCATTACTCTAAGATCAAGGTCTATTATCTTCCCTCTCATCATCTCCTCCTTTGCCTCTCTCAAGCAAACTCTACCTTAGCCGACCATAAGCTTTGAGGTTTTCACCATTGATCAAGCATCTTGGCCAACCAAAGATCAAGAGGAAGAAGAAAGGAGGCTAAGGAAGCCGACGGGAGTGGCGAAAGTCGGAGGAGCCGTCGGATTGTGAGTATTTTTTTAACAAGAGGTTTGGATTTTTCTTAGGGTTTAAGAGGCTAAGAAATCCATTTCATGGATTTAGAGGTGGCCAAATCATGGCCTTGGATTTCAAATCCATGAATTTGAAGGATGGAAAGTGGACAAAACCCTAATGGGTAAATTAGGGTTAGTTTAAGAAAAAATAAATGGGAAATGTGGGTGGTGTTGATGGACCAAAAGGGACCCAAAGTTATTAGTTGTAATGGGAATATGGCTAAGTTTATGGACTTGAATGTGACTAAGAATGATGATTTAAATGTATAAATTAAACCCTTCATGGAAGGGCTTGTGATGGGTGCAAATGTGTAAATAGGCCAAAGAAAAAAATGGGATAAAGACATCATGGGTTCGGCCATGGTGTATGGCCGAACCATGACCCATTTGTGGATTAAATTTGGTGTTATGTATGGGAGAAATGAATGAGGGTTAGAGTATTTAAATACCTAATTTTTCTAGTGTAGTTATGTTATGGGTAATAATACATCAATGGACCCATTTGTGAACCAATTAAGGCCTAAGATTAATGTGTATTTGTAGGTTAGGTTAATTAAGTGGTTAATTGCTAATGTTCTTATGTCATGGTTAATGAGACATCAATGGACCCATTTTTGTGAACCAATGGATAGGCTAAGATTAAAGTCTATGGATATGCTTTAGCTAATGGAGATTAGGTTAAGATATGGTTGTATCTCATGATTGGTAAGTGTATGGATCAATTATGAATAAAGGGAATGAGTGGATAATGGACTCATTGTGGTTTAAATGCATGATGTAAACCCATGGAAAGATTTGATGAATTGGGTATTTTGAACCCATGATCCATTAGCCATTTAAAGGGTTAAGTATGGGGTTTTGTATGGGTTTAAAGGAATAAAGAGATTAGGTCAATAAAAGGACTAATTTTATGATCACATGATATGATTGCTGGGTCATTAACAGACCTAAGTTATGGATCATTAATGGGTCTAAGTTATGGATCCATTATAGACCATAATGTATATGGAAGAGGGAATGAATTATCCATGGAACGGTAATGGCAAAACCGTAAATATTGGCCAAAATGAGGAAAACCCACTAAGACATGATGTATGGGCTTAGAAATGGTTAAAACATGGACTAATTGTTAATATGTAATAAGTTATCGGACATCGCAAGCGGTACGCGGATCGGTGACCGGGTCTATCAGGTGGAAACGAAAGAAAAAATGCTAGTCGGTATTTGGTAGGATTCCTACCTTTTTGTAAGCCATGGATTGAGTGATGGTTTCTTTGAATTAGTTTGGAAATATATGGGTTGTTTTAAGATGGGTTTTGGATTTAGTATCATGTGATGTTTTCCTCTAATTTATTTTGGTAATCATGTGGTTGTTTTTAAGATGGGTTTTGGATTTTGGGATTATGTGATGGGTTTCCTTTGATTTATTTTGATAATTATGGCATTGTTTTTAAGATGGGGTTTTATGACTATGAGTTACATATATTACATGGCATATGGCATCTACATCTCATGCATGGCATGGGAGGGATATGACAGGGGAAGGATGAAATGAAACTGGAGTCCATGCTCCATCGGGGCGACCGATAAACAAGCATGGGGATATTTCATATATGTATTATTATACCTTGATGAGGCTTTGCCATCAAGGGAGACCTTTGTAATTATGATACCTTGATGATGGTTTTCCATCAAGGGGGATGTTGTATTTATTGTTATACCTTGATGATGGTTCTTCCATCAAGGGGGATGCCTAGTGTGGTTCGTATCTTGATGAGGCTTTTCCATCAAGAGGGTCATGGCACGATGATGGTATGGATTTTATTTGGAACACTATGTATGGTTGAAAAAGGGACATTGTACAATGATGATGAGATTGATGGGTGGGATTCATGACATAGAACACCCATTGCATGACATTGCCCAAAGTGCATGGTTTATTATAATATTATCTGCATGCTGTTATTACTAATCCATGTGCTAGCTCTACTCGGAGTCCTATTGGGCGCGTGGTCTAACGCCCTACTTCTACCCTAACTGATGATGCAGGAAATACCGGAGCAGAAGGATAAGACGAGAGCCAAGCTTAGAAGCTTGGGGAAGGCGGACTAATTATTTTATTTAAGTTTATTTTGGGAAATGTGTATTTGTATAGCTTAGCTTGTCGGAAATGTAATATTTTAGACTTATTGCTATGATTTGGATTTTAATGTAGACCTATGATGTTATGGCATTTTAGTAATTAAATGATGAAATCTTCCCTGCTATCTAAAAGTTGTAGGTTAGCCTCTATTGTAATTTCCGCACTTAGGGTAGTATTCCTCGAGCTCACTTCTGCGTGTGAACCGTTTTTTGTGGACTTCGTTCCACGCACACGTAGGGTTGGCCAGTTAAGGGCCAGGCTTTAGAAGCTCGGACTTAACTGGCATCGTGACGTCCGCGCCCTTTGTCACTAAAAAAAAAAATAGACTCTGATTTTCGGTGAAAAGGGACGGGCGTTACATTGAGAGAGGGAGAGGAGCTTGAAATGAAAACTCTAAGTCCTTCCTCCTTTGTCATTGAGAGAGGGATCGGCCAAGAGAGAGAGGGAAAGAGTGAGATGAAGCAAAGACTTCTCTTTGGTGTCCAATGTAATTCGGCCAAGGGTGGTATCCTTTGGTTGATGCCCTTTTGTAACTCCCATGACCTTTCACCTCCTCATTAATACTTTCTTTGGGGGTTTCATCCCATGAGATGAAACTCCCAACCTTATGTCCCTTGGGTTTCCATCATGAGATGGAAACCCTCCATCTCCCCAACGTGTAGCCTTGGTTACCTTGTGTAACAACAACCACCTTTCACCTCCCTCATTTAATGCTTCCTTTGGAGTTTCATCCCATGAGATGGAACTCCCATGTCCCCAACGTGTGTACACTTTAGGTTTGGTCTTATGAGATGTTACTCTCCATCTAATCAGTTAACTCACTTAAGATGAAAGTCCTATTAACTTCCCATTCAACTCATCTCTTTAACTCAACTCATATCTTTAATTCAACTCTAGTTAACTCACTTAAAATCAACTCATTCCTTGATATCATTTCCAATTTAATTCAACCCCAATTTAATTAAGCTTGAACTCACTTGGTGGTCAACCAAGTCAACCATGACCCATTGGGTCCCAATTGGGCATTTGACCCGATTGACAACCTTGAACCAATTAAATAAAACTTACCCATTTATTTCAATTGAACCTTATCCATAATCCGCTGGGTCTTAATTGGGCAATTGACCCAACACCTTACCCATCTAAGGTCTATCTCCATTAATTCACAAATTAAATAGACAATTTTCATATATATATTCATGAATTGAAAATCCAGGGTGTTACATCATCCTAGGGAGCACCGGTATTATTTGTCAAGAAGAAGGATGGTACTCTTCGGATGTGAGTAGATTACAGGATGTTGAATCAGCTGACGGTCAGAAACAAATACCCTCTGCCTAGAATTGATAATCTATTCTATCAACTTAGAGGTTCCAATCATTTCTCCAAGATTCATCTGATGTCAGGCTACCATCAAATCCATGTCAGGGATGAAGACATAGAGAATACGACTTTCAGAACTCGGTATGGACTCACCAATGCACCAGCTGTATTCATGGATCTGATGAACAGAATCTTTCGTCTTTATTTAGACAAGTTTGTAATTGTTTTCATTGACGATATCCTGATTTATTCTACCAGTCGGGAGGAGCATGCTGTGTAACACCCCGGATTTTTAGGATATCAATTTACATCAATTTTGTCTATTTAAATTATGAATTAATGGACATGGACCTTAGATGGGTAAGATGTTGGGCCATGGCTCAATTAAGACCCAACGGGTATCGAATGAGTGTTCAATGTAGGGTAAATGGGTAAGTTACACTTAATTGTGTCAAGGTGGCTATTTGGGTCAAAAGGCTCAATTGGGACCCAATGGATCATGTTTGACTTGGTTGACCATCAAAGTGAGTCCAAGCTTAATTAAGTTGGGACTGATTTAAGTTGGAAAGGAAATTAAAATAATTAAGTTGTATCAAGTGAATTAAAATGGAAAGATAATTAAATGAGTGAGTTGGTTTTTAAAGTGATGAGTTAAATGGATGAGTTAAGTGAGTGAGTTGATTTGAAATAAATTATAAATGAGTTGGATGGGAAGTTATGGGGATATTCATCTCAAAAGAATGGAGTGTGAAGTTGAAGGGCTGATGTTTCAAATTCAAACACCAATCCACACGTTAGAGGGAAAGGGTGGGGGGAGTTTCATCTCAAAGATGAAACCCCCACATGAAGCTTTAAATGAGAGGAGGAAGATGGGGGGAGGTTACACCAAGGCAACCCTTGGTGGCCGTTGGAGCCTTGGGAGTTTTATCCCATGGATGAAACCCCCAAGTAAGCATTAAGAAGAAGGTTTAAAGAAATGGGAGTTACACAAGGGGGCTGCACCAAAGCCATCACCCTTGGCCGACCCTATTGACCAAGGAAAAGATTTGTTTTGCATTTGCATTCTCTCCCTCTCCCTTTTGGCTGTTCTCTCTCTCTCTCTCTCTCTCTCTCTCTCTCTCTCTCTCTCAAAACATAATTTCGCCGGCCAGCATTCTAAGAGAAAGAAAATCAAAGTTCTCATTCAAGGTCGAGTTCTATCTCTCCCTCTCAATCCACACCTCTCAGGGCCGATTCTCCTCTCAAAGACCAAAAAGGACTTAGCATGATTTGATCTCAAGTTTCTCCTCAAACTACCCCTTTTGGCCGAACCACTCCAAGTGTGTTATCAAGATTAGTTTGGCTAAAGATCAAGAAGGAAGGAATGAGGGACCAAGGAAGGAAAAGATCAAAAAGGAGTGAAAGAACCGGAGGAGTCGCGGGATTGGTAAGTGCTTAATAAACTCTTGCTAAATAAGATGGTCAAGGAAACATGATTCGGCCATTGTATGGCCGAACCCATCAAGGGCTAAAATCATGGCTGTTGAATTTAAAAGAGGAGATAAGGAACCATAGGGTTCGGCATTGATGTATGGCCGAACCCCATGGAAAGAGTCAAGGACTTTTTATGGGTTTAAAATGATGTTTAAAAAAAAAAAAGAACATGGACCATATGGTTCGGCCATTTTGTATGGCCGAACCCAATGAAAAGATATTGGTTTGTTTTTTATTGGATTTGAAGGAAGGAAATCATAAGTGTATGTGTTTGATTTTGTTAAAGTTTTAAAATGATTTAAATGGATGGAAGTATGAGAATCAATCATAGATGTATAATATGTTTTAATGGAACTAAGGAACCATAGGGTTCGGCTATGCATATGGCCGGACCCCATGGAGAGACAATGATGGATAATATGTTCTTATGTTTAATTGATGGAAGATGGTTGGTACTTTAGAAAGGTTTTAATGATAGTTTGGATCAAAAGAAGAGATGAGGTTCGGCCATGGAGTATCGCCGAACCCCACTATGGTTTATTTTGTAGGCATATGAATGAAATGGAAACTAAGAATTGGTCAATGGCAAGATGTTAAATAAATGAAAATAATGAACCAAGGGTTCGGTCATGTTGTATGGCCGAACCCCATGGTAAATGTTTTATATATTTGAAGTGTTGATAAGGTTGGATGGCTGATTTAAAAGTGTTGGGTTTTATGAATCCAGAATGGCAAGGATTGGATTTGAAAGATCAAAAGGATGAAAAGAAAGGACCAAAACCAAGATGATGAAGTTCGGCCATGTTGTATGGCCGAACCTCACCAAGGTGTATTTGGTGGATTGAGGGTTTTTTTAATGGGTCACTTGGATGAGAGCAGTTAAATAAAAGGGACCAATTAAAAAGGGTGAGGTTCGGCCATGGTGTGTGGCCGAACCCCACAAGGTTGAGTTTTAGACTTAGACATTGATGTGAATCAAATGGGTTGTTGGTTTGATTGATTGTTGTGTAAATAAGGTAATGAGACCTTACAAGTGGGAAGCGATCATGAGCGGTCGACGGTTTAAGAAGCAAGGACACTTAGTGGTCTTGGTAGGATTCTACCTTATTTGAAATCGTGGTTATGTATGTTGATTTTATCTTATTTTAATGAGTTATGCTTTAAAATATTATGTTGCAAATATGATGATTTAATGCTAGATTTATCATATAAAATAGCATAGAATTCATTATCATCTCATGCATGGCATGGGGTGAAGGGTAAGTGACTGGAGGGGCCTGTAACACCCCATTTTCTCAATAAAATGGCTAATTACGAAAATGCCCCTGGATTGGTGAATTTAATAATTATGATGTTAAATGAGAAAATAGTGGGGCCCATTGCTCAAACTAAGATCCTAAGAACATATTATAAGGGTTAAATTAAAATGAACGGATAATGTACATCAATTGGGTCAAAATGGTTAATTGGGTCAAAGGACCCAATTGGGACCCAATGGGTCATAATGCACTTATTAGACCATTGGGTGAGCCCAAATTTAATGGGGTTAAACTGAATTGATTGGGAATTAAGTGGAACATAAATGGGTAGGCTTGATGTACATGTGAAAACCAAATACAAATGGCTAAAACAACCCATAAATGGGTCATGGCGTCAAAACGGGTCAACAAGCTAAATGGGGACCCAATGGGTCGGATTGACCATGTTGACCATGGTTGACCATGTGGACCCTTGAGTGAGCTCAATTGTGAGTCAAATCAGGTTGAGTTGGATTGGAATGAGTTGCATTTAAATTAAATGGTTGGGTTGACTCAAGAGTAATAAATGAATGGCAATTAATGTGGTGAGTTAAGCCATTGAGTTAGGTGAGTCAAAATGGAAATCAAAGGGGCTGTAAATTCAGTGAGTTAAATGGAATATGAAGAGTTACTTGGTCTCAAACAAACCAAAACAAGTCCCACACGTTGGGGACTTGTAATGGTAGTTTCCATGCATAATGATAAATGGAATTGAATGAGAATGAGATAAAAATCTCATGGGAATATGGAGGGGTTTCCATCTCATGTGGAAACCCATGCCTCCAACGTTGGGATGCCAATGGGTGCATTGGTTGGCAGCAAGTGTCTCATTGGTATGAGCAAGATTTTATGAGGGAAATGAGTGGATTAAGTGGCTGATTTAACAAAAGGAAGACACACCCCATTTGGCTGAATTTCATTCTAAGAAAAGCCTTAGAATTCCATCTTCTTTCTCTCCCTCAAGAACACCACTCTTGACCGAACTAGCAGTGGTGTTTTTCACCATAGATCAAGCATTAATTCGGCTAGAAGCTAAGGAAGAAAGAAGGAAACAAGAGGGAAGAAGGCAAAGAGCAAAGGCAAGAAGAAAAGCTTGGAATTTGGTAAGTATTTCCATGGATTTTTTATTAATAAAATGGGATAATGAAACATGATTGGGCCATGGGTTGGCCGAATCTATTAAGGGTTAGACCTTGGTTGGTGTTTCATAAAAGTGATGAAAAATGTATCATTGGGTTCGGCCAATTTGGATGACTGAACCCCATGAAAAGAATTGGTTAATTTTGATGGTCTTTGTAACATGAGACCATGCAAGTGTTGGACTGTTTTAGATGTTTAAGATGCATGTTTTGAAAAGGTTTAAATCATGATTTTTGAGTGTCATCTTTTGGGTCTTGGAATGGCCGAATACATCAAGGAGTTTAACCTTGGATAAGGTTGCTTAAAAAGGTAAAAAAAAATGTATCATTGGGTTAGACCACCTTGGTTGGCCGAACCCCATGCAAAGAGTGGATTAGGTTTATGGTTTTGAAGTCTACAAACCATACCTATGGTGGAGGTATTTACATGTTTTAATTGGGTCATGTTATGGCTGAATCCTACTGTCTTATGGCTAAGATGCAGTAGATAAACTATGTGGAATTATTGGAAGAATTGCATCAAAAGAACCATATGGTTCGACCATGTGAATGGCCGAACCCCATGGTCATCTTATGGGATGTTATGTGATTTAAAATAGAGATATGGTTACTGTTTTGGGTCAGCCATTGGATGGCTGAACCATGTAGTTATCATGGTTAAAATGGTAGAGCCTAAGTTAAGTACATTGGATGGGATTATTGAACCAAGGGAACCATACACATGGCCGAACCCCATGGACCATTTTATATGGACTGTTTTGTTGCATCAAATGGTTTCAAATTTAAAGATCATGGAACAATATGAAATGTTCAAAAAGAGTTTCGAGTGAACATTTGGACAAGACATGGGTCGGCTATTTCATGGCCGAACTATGGGGTACTATGGCTAAGTTAGGACATGGAGGTTTAAATGGGAAAGCCATAGGGTTCGGCCATATGTATGGCCGAACCCCATGACCATGACCATGGGTTTTATGAATTCATTTCATGGAAATAATCGGTGGTTTTTAAAGTTAAAAGCAGATATAACTAAGTATTGGTAGCAATGGCAGTTTTGTGAATAAGGGTAACAATCAAGAGATGAAATGAGGGACTAAACTTAGATGATGTGGTTCGGCCATGTTGAATGGCCGAACCCCATCAAAATAAATGATTTGGATTAAAGTTGATTCATGGTTTATGTGAACAAGGTGACGGATCTCTTTCACGGCACGCTAGTCATGAACGGGTGACGCTAAAGAAAGAACGAACACTGAAGTGAATCTTCTGTAGGTTTCCTACCTACTTGTAACCACTGTTATATTGGTTTTATCATGATTTTTATAAGTTATGTTGTTATTGATATTATGTTTCAAATTGGTTTTGAATGATGAGTTATGTATTTACAAATGACAGACATATACATTGACATCTCATGCATGGCATGGAGTGATGATTATGGATTACCTTGACTTGAGAGTCCCAATGAAAGTGTAATGGCCCGGAATTTGTAAATCGATATATATGTGGAAATTATTTATATTAATGATGGAAGTTGGGAAATTTGATGGAATAGATGGTAAATGGGTCAAAATATGGACAAAGGCCCAAGTAGGGCCCAATGGACTACGATTGGATTTGTAATTCATTTGAAGGGTCAATGGTGGTCAATTGGGCCAAGGATGGTCAAATTGGGCCCAATGCTCATTTGGGACCCAATGGATCAAGATGATGTAAGCTCTAAGGTAAATGGGTAAGAAGAAAATGTAATTGGGCCATGGGCCCAATGGTAATCCAATTAGTTAGAATGGATTAAGTTAAATCACCTAAGTTAATGATAATATGACCAAGGTGACATGGCCAATTGGGACCCACCTCCACCTCGCCAAGTGAGGTGGTGTGTGGACCCAAGGATTCGTGGGGCCGGCCACCATGGTTGAATTGGTCAACCATGGGTGGAATGATGGAATTGGGTTAAGTGGAAATTAATTAACCTAAGGTAATTATCTAATTAATTAAATGATTAAATTATTCAAATGAGGGTCAAATGGTCAAAAGGTGGAAAACCAAAAGCCATCTTATCTTAAGGCATCAAAAAACGTTGGGTAATGGTGGTTGGGTCATAAAGCATGGAAAATATCTTGTTGGTTGGTGAGAAATTAATGGTAAAGTGTATCTTAACCAATCAAAAGGAGATGACTTCATCTCATCTCTCAAATTCCATCCTCATTTCACTCACTTCATCTCTTTCATTCTCAAAACCATCCCACACCCAAGGGAGAAGAAGAAGAAAACTAAGGAAGAAGGAGAAGAGCTTAGGGAGAGGAAGAAAAGCCCAAGTGTTGGCCCACCACCTCAAGGTAAAAACCTTGAGACACCTTTCTCATCTCCACTCTTCCCCTCTCTCTCTCAAATCTAACCTTACCTTGGCCGAACCCAAGCCTTGAGG
Source organism: Chimonanthus praecox (assembly GCA_022113865.1). Lineage (NCBI taxonomy): Eukaryota > Viridiplantae > Streptophyta > Magnoliopsida > Laurales > Calycanthaceae > Chimonanthus > Chimonanthus praecox. Next base: position 26,528,573 of record CM039091.1, read on the forward strand.
TTTTCACATTGTATCAAGCATCTTAGCCGATCAAACAAGGAGAGGAAGAAGAAAGGAGGGCAAGAAAACCGACGGGAGTGGCGAAAGTCGGAGGAGGCGTCGGATTGTAAGTAATTCCTAAACAAGAGATTTGGATTTTTAGGGTTTAAGATTTGGGATCCATTCTTGTTAAATTTGATGGTGGCCAAATAATCATAGGCATTGGATCTTAAATCCATCAAATAGAAGGATGGAAAGTGGACAAAACCCTAATGGGTAAATTAGGGTTAGGGAAAGGAAAAATAAATGGATTAAGGATATAATGGATTTAAATTATTTAAGCATGGGATTATGTAAATTGGAAGAAAATTATGGGCCATAGGGTTCGGCCATGTAGTATGGCCGAACCCCATGGTGGATGATTAGGTGATGTATGATTTTTTTTTAGGGTTTTAAAGAATGGAGGATGATTTAGGGTTTGTAAGTGTTTATTGATTAAATGTGGTAGTTCTTTTTAAAGGGATCTTGAATGAAAATCATGGAAAGATGGTTTATGTTTTTTTTAAGGTGCTAATGATTAAATATGGTGACTTGTAAAGGGTTGTTAAATGAAGAAATTCATGGAAGAAATGATTAGGATTATTAGGGTTTCTAGTGATTAAATGTAGGAAATTTTTAAAAGGGGCTTAAATGAGGAAATACATGGGGGGTGTGAATGGTGTTGGTAGCCTTAAAAGGCATGGGGAAACTTTGATGAATTAAGTGTTTTGGAAACCATGAAAAGAATGGGAAGTATGGCATGACTAACTGAGTCATTAATGGACTCAAGAAAATGTACCAAAATGGACTATGGTGATGAAATGGTAGGTGATTAGGTGATTTATGAGGGTTTTAAAGAATGGAAGCTATGGAGGATAATTTATGATTTTTAGGTTTATGTGGTTGTAAATTTGAAGGGTGTAAAAATAGGGAGAAATGGTTGAGAATGGGATAGTTTAAAATGGATTTTTAAGTGTGGGAAATAATGTTTCAAAAATAAAACCATAGAGAGATTTTAGGGATAGAATGTTTTTAAATCCTATGGTAGTGTAATGGTGGTTTTTTTAAATGGGTTTAAAAGGATAGAAAATGTGGAGTAAGGTGTTAATGTATTGGAGACTTAAAAAAGGGTCAAGTGTTTGTAAGTTTTAAAGGGATCTTAGTGAAGAAAAGCATGGAAGGTGGTTAAGTGATTTCAATGGGGAAGGTTGGTAATGTTGATGAACTCAAAGTGATAAACATAATGTTGATCAAAGGGGTTAATGATTTTGAAGGTTTTGAATGAAAGAATAATGGTAATTTTAAAAGGGGTTTTTAAATGAGGGAATCCATGGATGAAGGTTAATGTTTTTATGGCCTTAAATGTCACCAATGAATGATGAACCCATGACCCATTTTTATGAGCCACTTGACGGGCTAGGTATGGGATTATGAATGTGTTTAAATGGATGGAGATTAGGTTAATTAAATGGTGGGTTTATGACATGGTTGAGGGGCCATTGACGGACCTAATTTATGGATCATTAATGGGTCTAAGGTATGGATCAATTATGAACCATAATGTACATGGATAAATGAGTGATTAGTCATGGAAAAAGCGTAGTGGCAAAACCGTAGATATTGGCAAAAATGAAGAAACACATGGGAGATGATCATGGACCAAGGGGATCTAAGTAATAACTTTATGTATGACTAATAGCCTAGGGTGGCTGGTTTTTAAACTGAGATTAAATATTAATGGATTAAACGGGTCCCACAAAACTACATAGTGAGGTTCGGCCATGGTGTATGGCCGAACCCCACTAAGGTATGATTAATGGACTTAAAAGGTTAAAAACATGGACTAATTGATATGTATAATAAGGTACGGGACATCGTAAGCGGTGCGTGATTGGCGACCGGATTATCGGACGGAAGCGAGAAAGGACGCTAGTCGGTATTCGGTAGGATTCCTACCTTTTTGTAAGCCATGGATTGAGTGATGGTTCCTTTGAATTATTTTGGAAATTATATGGTTTGTTTTAAGATGGGTTTTGGATTAAGTATTATGTGATGTTTTCCTTTAATTTATTTTGGAAATCATGTGGTTGTTTTTAAGATGGGTTTTGGATTAAGTATCATGTGATGTTTTCCTTTAATTTATTTTGGAAATCATGTGGTTGTTTTTAAGATGGGTTTTGGATTTAGTATTATGTGATGGGTTTCCTTTGATTTATTTTGATAATCATGGGATTGTTGTAAGATGAGTTTTATGACTATGAGTTACATATATTATATGGTATATGGCATCTACATCTCATGCATGACATGGGAGGGATATGGTAGAGGAAGGATGAAATGAAATCGGAGTCCATGCTCCGTCGGGGCGACGGAGAAGCAACCATGGGGATAGTCTGATAGGCTATAACCGGAGACCATGCTCCGTCGGGGCAACAGAGAACCAAACATGGGGATATCTTGATTGATTCATCCATCAAGGGGGTACCATAAGGTACAACCGGAATTCATGCTCCGTCGGGGCGACCGAGAAATAAGCATGGGAACACCTTGATGAGGCCTTGCCGTCAAGGGGGATACAGTGTGATTGGTTATATCTTGACGAGGTTTTTCCGTCAAGGGGGATATGGCATCATGATAGTAGGGATGATGGGTGGCATACATGACATAAGACACCCATGGCATGGCATTCACTTTCTAGTTTTCATAATATGATTATCTGTATGCTTGTTATCACTAATCCATGTGTTAGCCCTACTCGGAGTCCTACTGGGTGCGTTGTCTAACGCCCTACTTCTACCCTAGCTGATGACACAAGAGACGGCGGAGTAGAAGGATGAGATGGGAGCCAAGCTTAGGAGCTTGGGGAGACAGACTATTTAGTTTATTCAAGTCTAATTTGGAAATGTATTTGATAGCTTAGCTCGTCGGAATGTAATATTTTAGATTAATTGCTATGTTTTGGATTTTATCTTGGATATTATGTTGTTGAGGTATTTTGGTAATTAAGTGAATGTATCTTTCCTGCTATCTCAAATTTGTAGGACCGTCTTTATTGTAATTCCGCACGTAGTTTAATATTTCGCGAGCTACTTCTACGTGTGAATCATTCTCCATGGACTTCGTTCCACGCACAAGTAGGGTTGGCCAGTTAAGGGCCGGGCTTTAGAAGCTCGGACTTAACTCGCGTTGTGACGTCCGCGCCCTTTGTCACTATTCATAAAAAAAAAAAATAGACTCGGATTTCGGTGAAAAGGGGCGGGCATTACAAAAAGAACACTGTGAAACAACTCAATGATGAGAGTCTTTCCACAGGAAATGAGGATTACTGTGGATTACCTTATCATGTGAGTCCCAATGAAAGAACATTGTGAAACAACTCAATGATGAGAGTCTTTCCACAAGAAATGAGGATTACTGTGGATTACCTTATCGTGTGAGTTCCAATGAAAGAACACTGTGAAACAACTCAATGATGAGAGTCTTTCCACAGGAAATGAGGATTACTGTGGATTATCTTATCGTGAGAGTCCCAATGAAAGAACACTGTGAAATAACTTGATGGCTATGTATACTGGTAATGGGTGGGACTCATTACATATGCACTTACATACATAGCATTATTTTCAGATGTTTCATTGATAATCAAGTACTATGATATATATGCATGTTTTTATATACTAACCATGTGGCAGCCCTGATCGGGAACCTATTGGGCACGTTGGTCTAACGCCCTAATTCTATCCTTAGAGGATAATGCAGGAACAAGGAAGGGGAAAGAGAAGGTCGATGACCAGGAGGAGAGCCAAGCTTAAGAGCTTGATGTTAGAATGATTTTTATAATTTACTGTTATTTGGATTTCGTTTATGGACATGTAATAAGTTGATACCTTTGCTATGATTTGTTTATGATATTGACAATGAATGGTTGGATTAAGTTATTTTAATAATTGAGACTCGTACTTTCTATCTATTTAGTTTATTTCCGGAATTGGTCTAGTTTTATTTCGCATGACTTGATTTGTTCCATGTTTGGATTGTTATCATGGGTTTAGTCCATGCATACATGGGTGGCCAGTTAAGGGTCGGACTTTGGAAGTCCGAACTTAGCTCGCGTCGTGACGCCGCCCACTCTCTTCCGGTGTTATTATAAAAAATAAAAAAAATAGACTCTGATTCTCGGAAAGGGCGGTACATTATAGTTGGTATCAGAGCGAAACGGGAAGTTGAATCATCGAACTAAGATTAAAACGGTTTCATGTCTCACTCACAGATAAGAATCCCAACTGACCGACTCTTCGGAGTCAGCTGACTGGGGGCCGGATTAATTTACTTCGATAGACTCAGACTGAACAATCAATCTGAGCACAACAATGAAAGATAGCAAAGTAAAGTACAATCATCATAAGTGGATATATCAAATATAGCAAAGTAGGATACACTTCCCTAATATCCCCAAATTGAGAAGTAATACTTGTTACTTAGGGAGGTTTTCCCCGAGAACAGGAGAACATCAAGATTTCCCCAAATTGAGAAATGATACATGATACTTAGGAAGTTTCCCCAAAATAAAAAGAAATACAAAGAGTGCTGATTTGGCAATTTTCCCAAATTATGAAGAACACAAAACTTTACTTAGAAGCAAAGTCAACTGATGTTTCCATGACTTAGGAAAAATGTCTCCAAAGGAAGAAGAACATAAAGGAGAGGGTCGGAATGGTGCAAACATTCCTGAAGTACCTCCGGAATTACGGAACCTAGTACAGGCAGTGGTCACTTCCGTTGTACAACAACTCGTGAGCGGAAATGGAGACACAAACCCTAACAAAACACAGGACCAAAAAGATCGAGGTGGGGGAAATACTTTTTTGCCTCGCAAAAGACTCAGACTCAGACCCTACTGTTAGACGAGCTAGCCCGATGTCTAGAATAGTCCTAGAGGGGGGTGAATAGGACTATGGAGGAATTTTAAATTTCTTTAAAATGTGAGTCAATTAATTAATTGGTCTTAATTAATTAATCCAATTTATCCCCAAATTGTTTGATTACGATACAAGATAAAACACAAACACAAACACAATAATAAGAGGAGATGAGAAAAGATGAAATATCTTGACACGAAGATTTTTACGTGGTTCGGCAACCTTGCCTACATCCACGCCTCAAGTACACCACTTGAGGATTCCATTAACTTTCTCCTTCACGGGTGGAGAACAAACCTATTACAACCCTTGATCTCCTTCACGGGTGGAGATCGAACCTTTACAACACTTGATCTTATTCACGGGTGAAGATTTGACCGATGACAAACAAGAGAATACCTCTCTTGAGATTTCACAAGGGTTACACCAACCCTTTACAATTTTCTCAATAAATAAAGGAAAGAATAGTTTTTGAGAAATACCAAGAACACTAGCCTCGAGTTGCTTGAAATAACTTCGGCGTGCTCTTGAATGTCCTTCTCCTTGCTATACTCCTTGGTGATGAGTAGATGCTCCGTTGAATATCAAACCAAAGATTAGGAGAAGAGGTTTAGGGAAGATAAATGGTTTTCCTATGAGAACAATCTATCCCTAAAGGTTCTCTTAAATACACACCCAAGAGTGAGCTTAAGATGCTCAAGATTTGCCTATGAGAGCTTTGAGTGTGTGAGATATTGAGTTCAAGAACTTTGGTAGTCTAACTATAAAGTTTTAGTGCTCTTGAAATGATTGAGAGTTTTGGAGAATATTAGAGAGGGTTTTGCTCATCAAGAATCAATCTTTGGAAAGCCCTAAAGACATACATTTAAAGCCCTCTTGAAGATATGGCCGTTGGAAGTCAAAATCACAATAATAGAGCCGTTAAAAACTTCCCGTTACGATTTCGGTCGACTGAACTGAAGATTCAGTCGACTGAAATGCCCAGAAATGACCGTTAAAACATCTGGGCATAAATTCAGCCGACTGAAATAAATATTCAGTCGACTGAAACATTTTCAGTCGACTTAAACATAAATTCAGTCGACTGAAACTCGTCTGAGGCTGAAAAGACGAATTTGCAACACATTCAGTCGACTGAAACATGAATTCAGCCGACTGAATCTCGGCAGTTTTATATACACCTCCATTAAAATGACCATAACTTGGGTTTTCGAACTCGGTTTTGGGAGTTCTTGGGCTCGTTGGAAAGGTCATTGAGAGATCTATCTACTCACCAAATTTGGTTCAATTTGAGGTCCATTTGATACCTCAAATAATCTCTCAAAGTGAGGGTATATGACAAAACTGTTTTGATATGTTTTGCACCCTTTCATTGAAATGCTCATATCTTGAGCTATACATTTCCAAATTGGGTGTTCTTGGACTTTTTGAAAAGCTCTTTTAGTGATCCATCAAATCATTAAAATTTTACTAATACTTGAGAACATTTGATGGAAGAAAAAACTTGCCCAAAATAGATCAAAAATCACCTAACCTAAGAAATCCAAATTAGTCCAACCAAATTCTAAGTTATGGATTCTAAGGTTTGTCCCAATGGTAATTCTAGGTCTTCTAAGTCATTCCTAAGGTCTAAATACCTGTGTTGGTTGATATTCATGAAGTTCTTCCGATTTCGGTGCAGTACCTTCCAAATGACGTGTCTTCTGGAACTTCAAACTTGATTTGACTATATAGGTCTTCCAGAGGCACAGTCTTGACACTCGAAAAAGGTCACGACAAGTCACACACATTGACAACTCATGACTCAGTCGAACACAGTCACGGAATTGACAACTCAGTCTGACTAAGGGGAGGCAGATTTAACTTTTAAGCAAACAATCTCCCCCTTTGTCAATTTCGTGACAAAACCTAGAGAATACTCTATGCAGTCCCAAATACAAATTACAGACTTTAACAAGTACAAATACATGTCAAGTACAAAAATACAATATTACAATAATCTCAATACACTTGGACATGACTGTATGAAGTCTGAAGGCTTGAAGGTTCATGGCTGCTCCCCCTTAGAATATGCCTGTGATATTCCTGTATGCACAACGTAAATGACATATTCTGGTGGAAAGTAATCTCCCTAATCGTTAGTGACAATAAACAATATGTGTTTAATTTTATAACATGTCTTAAAATAACAATTGTTCCCCCTATCTTTGATACCAATATTGAATTTTTGTTTCTCTCCCAATCTTCATGTATTGACCCTTCAAAAGTTTTCTCTCATGAAAACATTTGTGTCTCCAGTATTTCAATATTTCTCCCCCTTTTTGTCAAAATTGACAAAGGGCAATGTTAAGTATTTTACATGGAGCACAATGGTCATTTGAATAAGTATAACCTCTTCAGGTTATCATAAACCTTGTCAAAAGTATTTACATTTACTCCCCCTTAATGTTGGAGGGTGACAAAGGTCTAGATATACATGTCATAACATCTCATCATTCATCTAAACAAATATAACTATATAGGGGCAAATGTAATGAGTTATACTAAGACAATGCCATATTTCCAAATGGTATGTGATATGACTATAAGCATGGGGAAGGGGAGGAAAGAGAGAGAGGGAAAGCCAATGGTATTTTCAAGATCATTCCAAGTGATACCATATATGGATAGAGATTTAACTTTTAAGTCCCATTAGTGATACCACTATGATCATTTCAATGGTCTTACACAGTTCTCTTAATGTTCTATGGTTATGAACTGAGGCCAAATTTGCCATTTGTGGACTTAAACAGATTTTTAATGTATTCAATGGTTTAAATCAGAGACCAAATGAATTTGATACCAAATGAAAAAACAATGATATATATATTTGTCAAAATGAAAATGTCATGAATTTTCAAAACTAATATGATTATGTACGACATTCGGACAAATGCATCACAAGTGTACATGGGTAAGTGATGAGACATTTTGACAAGACATACATGTACACAGGGATATTCAAGCATTCATACTTCCATGGAAATAACGAACATATACCAATCATGCATATCATCATGAAAGCACTTGCAAGACATACCATTTTCCACAAATACATTAAATTGATTAGCCACATATAAACATAAGTATTTGGGAAGACCACCTACCCTATTTGTTTTCAAATATCACAACCCATCAAGAATATATGCTCACAAGTGAAGAATACCATCCATTTATCCAAGAAGCAATGCACTAATCTTTCCATTTGAAAGCACATGAAGATCCACACAACTTTTCATTTTTCATGAATAATCAATAGATTGACTATCATAAAACACCATATGTATTCATGAAGAATGCGAACTACTTATGAATATTTGATCATGTACTATTAAAACATTATTCATAAGCATCTTTCATTTTTAACACTCATAAAAATATGCCACTGTTAAAGAACTAGAATTTTAAAATAAGGTAGATGGAGTTGGAAGTTCTAGGGACCTATAAAGAGTGTGACTAGGTTTGAGGTCATTGATATAAAACAATTAAGTTCATTGTCTGAGAAGTCCATCCAACCCAAGTTATGTACTGTGGTGAGGTTATGAAATCATCATTAATAGAAGTCATTAAAATAAAGCCCTAGGGTGAAGTCATATGAGTGGAGTGCAGATAAGAATGCCCATGATTTAGAACAGAGTATTCAATGTGGAATACATTTATGAAGCATAAGTAGTCATGCCACACTATGATCATAAGATAGGAGTGGAAGATTGATGCTCAGATAAGCTCTATGTGGATGTTCATGAGGTTGTTGCATGAAAAGAGTATTGAGTGATTCATCGAAAAGTGATTGACCAGTATCCCTTAAACAGTTATGGAGAGGGGGAATTTTGAAAAGTATGAGAGTAAACTACTTATAGAGACTCTTTCCAAGGTATTATCAATTTGTTTTTCTCCAATTGTACATTTCTGCCCATGACTCATATAATCATCCATTTAGCCAGTGTAAAGTTGTTTTCATTTAAATAGAATCATAACAACAGGGCTCCATTTGTCTTTTATAGCCAAGAATACATGTAAGTACAAAGGACAAGGTGTTGGAGACAATTATTTGTCATTCATATCTGATACCAAAGATAACTATGAAAAGTTGTATGTTCCAAAACAATGCCAATCATGAGAGTGTCTTCATAGAGTAATTATAACAATTTCAGCAATATACTCTTGAAGAGAGTGACATCTCATCCTTAATGTTCACTTGAATGACAGATCATAGCAAGGTATGAAAACAATTCACAAAAGATCAATGATTCTATGAAGCATTTTAATTTGTGACTGTTTCATTTTTTTTTAAACTCAAATGTTATCATGGAGATCAAGTCATAATATAAGTATACAGATTACAGATGGCAAGCCCATAAGTCAATAGAAGTTGCATTTCAAGCATATTTATCAAATAAAAGAGATATCTTTAGCATGAGTGTTTCTATATATCCCTTATAACCCAAATGATTAACTTGTGGATATACAATGAGTTTCAGGGTATGAAATTTTGATTACCAAAATACAATCCAATATGACGTTTTAATTAAGATTACATTTCATTTTTACTAAGCCACTTTGACTTCCATGTATAAGATAAGATTTTATCATTGTCAAGATATGTGAAGGGCTAATTTTCAATAAGCATTATTTAGGATGAGGGACAATGTGGTTTTCAGCTTTACAGTTAAATGCTTATTAACTCCAAATCAGTACTATACCATCAACTAAGGATTTTAGTGAAAATCATGGGAATGAATGAGGCGTCTCATGAAGATGTATTGGCCAAATGGATGTTTTCACAATGTATGTAATGACAAAAGATATTCATTCAAGATATAGCCACAATATAAAATTCAGATATGAAAATATTTTCATGGATGCTCAAGGTATAATCATCAAGTCAAGCCAATATGAGGATTTTTAGCACAGAACCAGAGTTGCTGCAGTTTGCAGTAACTGAAATTTCAGCATATTTTGGTATGGCTGAATTTGAATAAGAAAGGTCTAGTGGATTAAATTATGTTCATAAAGGTGAAGATCCATAAGAATTCTTAGACGACAGTCATTCATTCAGTTGTTATAGTGATTTGGATTTTACTTGAAGGTATACTCAATCATGCTCATACAATCCTTTGGACATGCTTACAAATGAAAGTTATCCAGATCATATCTCAAGTTTATCAAATGTGAGACCTACTTCTAATTATCCATTTCAGTCCTTCCAAACATATCAAGATTCCTCAATTTATCATTTAGTGAAAGGTGCAGATGTGTATAAATGAGAAAGTGGAAATAACCTACTATTTATCCATATCACAAACATTTTGCATTGTGTAATGGTGCTAATGTTTCTGTTATTCATTCATCAATAATACCAGACATGAGACCAAAAATTGCAGTAGTAGATACCCATTATGTCAGTCAGTAATAGCAAGCCATATATATATTCATTCCTCAAGTATGATACTCATATAAGAAACAGAGCATATACAGATTCGTCAAATATAAGTAATAAGGCAATGGATGGTAAAGGCAAGAAGAAATCCAAACATGACAGATTCTAATGTAAATGTATATGTTTAAGAACATGGAATCTGACAAAGGTTCAAACTCAAGAGTGTCAAGATCTAACCCACTCCCCTAACCTTGGGAACCCAATGGGTGACAGAGGAAGGTCTACGGGATCCAATGATATTAAACACATGAACATTTGACTTTCTCTTTTTAGTGTTCTTGTTTGTTTGACAGAATTTTGTAAATTCATTTAAGGCTTCAATCAATTTATGAGTTAAGGCATAATTTAGATCTCTATTTAAGTTGTTATGCCTTTGGCTTTGATTACGAGCTTTTGGTGGATTGTTCTTGTCGTTTTGATTTACAAAGTTCTTTCTTCTTTTCAAGTTTGGGTTATCAACTCTTGGCTTTTCATTGTTAGTCTTTTGCCTTTGATATATCCTTTTTGTTTGATTTGCGTTTTGATATTGATTATCTCTTCTTGATTTGCATTCAAACATAAGGTGCCCGAATTGTCCACAATGAAAACATTTTATAATTTTAATTGGAGGAGTCGAGAGAGACTTACTCTTTACAAAAACGGTTGGTTTGATAGGTTCTTTGACATTCTTCTTGTCATAGCCAAGACCCGTCTTGTCTCCAAATGGTTTACTTAATTTCAAGAGTTTTTCAAGTTTCTCCTCTCCTTTGGTGAACTTCATTTCAAATTTTTCCTTATACCTCTTTAACTCATTAACTTCTTGATTTAGCTTTTGATTTTCAATTTCTAGATTAGATTGTATTTTTGGAGTAGAGGTTTTTACTTCATTAAGTTCTTTTCTAATCTTTTCATTTTGTTTTCTCTCAAGAGCCAATACATTTTTCAAAACTTCATTATCTTCTTTTAATGAGTTAAGTTCCACTTTTAATTTTCTAACTTCATCTTCAAGTTTTAGGCATTCTTTATCAATGGACTTCGAATTTTCTTGATTTTTGGCTTCTCTAAATCTCAACATTTCTTCTTTAGCTAATTCCAATTCTTTTAAAATATTTTCATTTGTAATCTTTTCATGCTTTAATTCATTTGAAAGTTTTAAATTTTCTTTACCCATTTTCTTAAGCTTTTTATACATTTCTTCTAAGACCTCATACATGTTTTCATCTTCTTCATTAGGATCTTCATCTTGGGGTTCAAGTATTTGAATGGGTCCTAGGCAATAGATATTATCTATGTCTTCAACTTTTCTGGGCTTTTCATGAATTTTCTCTAACATGTCCCATGCCTCCTTTGCGGTTTCACAAGATAGAATATTTTCTAAAAGATTAGGTGAAACGGCACAAAGTATGGCATATAGCGCATTTGCATTTGCCAAGTGCATGGTCCTTTCTTCATTGCTCCAAGAGTTCTTGGATGGTTTAGTCCAACCGTATAAGGTTATTCCCCATTGAGCTTCATCCAATGTCATTAAATACATTTTCATTTTGGCTTTCCAAACAGCATAGTTTGAGCCATCAAGAATTGGAGGATACATCACGGCCATACAATCACCCTTAGACATTTCTAGCTTCAAGATCGACTCTTTAGACGGTTAAGTCGTATGTAAGAGACCTCGCTCTGATACCACTTGTTAGACGAGCTAGCCCGATGTCTAGAATAGTCCTAGAGGGGGGTGAATAGGACTATGGAGGAATTTTAAATTTCTTTAAAATGTGAGTCAATTAATTAATTGGTCTTAATTAATTAATCCAATTTATCCCCAAATTGTGTGATTACGATACAAGATAAAACACAAACACAAACAATAATAAGAGGAGATGAGAAAAGATGAAATATCTTGACACGAAGATTTTTACGTGGTTCTTGCAACGCCTCCATCCACGCCTCAAGTACACCACTTGAGGATTCCATTAACTTTCTCCTTCACGGGTGGAGAACAAACCTATTACAACCCTTGATCTCCTTCACGGGTGGAGATCGAACCTTTACAACACTTGATCTTATTCACGGGTGAAGATTTGACCGATGACAAACAAGAGAATACCTCTCTTGAGATTTCACAAGGGTTACACCAACCCTTTACAATTTTCTCAATAAATAAAGGAAAGAATAGTTTTTGAGAAATACCAAGAACACTAGCCTCGAGTTGCTTGAAATAACTTCGGCGTGCTCTTGAATGTCCTTCTCCTTGCTATACTCCTTGGTGATGAGTAGATGCTCCGTTGAATATCAAACCAAAGATTAGGAGAAGAGGTTTAGGGAAGATAAATGGTTTTCCTATGAGAACAATCTATCCCTAAAGGTTCTCTTAAATACACACCCAAGAGTGAGCTTAAGATGCTCAAGATTTGCCTATGAGAGCTTTGAGTGTGTGAGATATTGAGTTCAAGAACTTTGGTAGTCTAACTATAAAGTTTTAGTGCTCTTGAAATGATTGAGAGTTTTGGAGAATATTAGAGAGGGTTTTGCTCATCAAGAATCAATCTTTGGAAAGCCCTAAAGACATACATTTAAAGCCCTCTTGAAGATATGGCCGTTGGAAGTCAAAATCACAATAATAGAGCCGTTAAAAACTTCCCGTTACGATTTCGGTCGACTGAACTGAAGATTCAGTCGACTGAAATGCCCAGAAATGACCGTTAAAACATCTGGGCATAATTCAGCCGACTGAAATAAATATTCAGTCGACTGAAACATTTTCAGTCGACTTAAACATAAATTCAGTCGACTGAAACTCGTCTGAGGCTGAAAAGACGAATTTGCAACACATTCAGTCGACTGAAACATGAATTCAGCCGACTGAATCTCGGCAGTTTTATACACCTCCATTAAAATGACCATAACTTGGGTTTTCGAACTCGGTTTTGGGAGTTCTTGGGCTCGTTGGAAAAGTCATTGAGAGATCTATCTACTCACCAAATTTGGTTCAATTTGAGGTCCATTTGATACCTCAAATAATCTCTCAAAGTGAGGGTATATGACAAAACTGTTTTGATATGTTTTGCACCCTTTCATTGAAATGCTCATATCTTGAGCTATACATTTCCAAATTGGGTGTTCTTGGACTTTTTGAAAAGCTCTTTTAGTGATCCATCAAATCATTAAAATTTTATTAATACTTGAGAACATTTGATGGAAGAAAAAACTTGCCCAAAATAGATCAAAAATCACCTAACCTAAGAAATCCAAATTAGTCCAACCAAATTCTAAGTTATGGATTCTAAGGTTTGTCCCAATGGTAATTCTAGGTCTTCTAAGTCATTCCTAAGGTCTAAATACCTGTGTTGGTTGATATTCATGAAGTTCTTCCGATTTCGGTGCAGTACCTTCCAAATGACGTGTCTTCTGGAACTTCAAACTTGATTTGACTATATAGGTCTTCCAGAGGCACAGTCTTGACACTCGAAAAAGGTCACGACAAGTCACACAAATTGACAACTCATGACTCAGTCGGACACAGTCACGGAATTGACAACTCAGTCTGACTAAGGGGAGGCAGATTTAACTTTTAAGCCAACACCTACTTATGGAGATCTTCAGCCATTACTGGTTCCACTAGAAGTAGTTGTTTCCAATGTGATCAGCCGGGTCATTTCAAAAGAGTGGGTCCACAGAATGGTGAATCTCCCTATTCCTTTTACCGATGTGGTCAGAAGGGCCATTTCAAAAGAGAGTGTCTACAGAACAAAAGATCTCCTCACTTCAGGGGTTCGCTCCGTCGTTCGGCTCGACTAACTCAGTTACAAGAATCTGGACGAATGAATACTTCGATTTCTCCTCCAGAGACGGTGGATCATTTGGTAATTCAAGGTATGGCAGTAATTTGTAGTTCATATGCTTATGCGTTGTTTGATGTACTGCCTTCGTATCTGTTACTAGCATCGTAGTACAACAAATGCCCACTACACTTACTATAGTGTTCCTTATTGATAAACGATGACGACTATTGGTGGATATGTAGATTCAACAACAGATACAGTAGTTCCATGGTAAAGGTGACGGAGTCACTTGAATATGTTGAGATGTGGTATGGGTGCGTCCCTCACATGGTATTGATGAGATAAGAATATAGACTTCATGAGTATGGCTTAGAGTAGCTATGAGACTGTGGGAACCTTGATACGAAATACAAAGACTTGGTCCCGTAGGGCTACCGTTGAGGAGTGGGTCCCTCACATACAATGCGCTGGAGGGCGCTCTCACGGCTATTTTGCACACTAGATGTGCAGGAATGCGCAGAGCTAGGTACTATTTTACCACGTGGGGGTGGTACTAGTCTCATCAGACGAGGATCGACCGCCTTAGTGCTTGACTGAATCACCTATGAGGTGAAGGGATGCAGGGCTAGGTAGATCGGATCACGTTGGACGTGGGTCTTCTGCTTGGTAAGTCATGGGCCCTAAGTCTTGCTAAGGGGTCGAGGTATATTTGTGATTTCATATGGTTGCCACAGTCATATAGTGACTCATTCAAGTGTTGTTTCTACGAATATTAACTGTGGATAGATGATGTTCATGGATAGAGTGATACCAATGATGGATTGTTACCATGAATGGATTATACCCATAGGTGGGTTATATTCATGGATGATTATTAAACAGGGATAGATGATATTTACTGAAAGTTGATACCAGGGATGGATGTATTTAACCATGGGTGATTATTCCCATGGTGGTTTGGATTGATGCCGGGTATTGGTATCGTGGAAGTTGGAACAAAAGGTGTTAGTCACATAGTGACATATGTGCAAATGAAGATTTGCAAAATTTTGGTGACGTATGGAAAAGATAAGAGTCTAGTGAAACTTGAATGGGAAGCTATGGGCGACTGTCGAGTTAGACTGATCACCTGACTCTGTAGTTAGCCGATGGAATTCCAGGAGAGTACAACTAGAAACCTAGTTAAAATGGAATCAGAAAAAGCTTTGAGCACAGCCTCGCATTGACAGACTACCTCACACAGAGAGTACATGAAAGAACATATTGAGCACATACGTATGGAAAATATTATGAGAGCAGGTAAAGTGAAACAGAGTAGATTGATCTACGTGAGATTACAAATGGCTCACGAGAAAAAGATATAACATGAGACAGAACAAAAGGTGATACGTAACCGCGAGATTCAAATTGTCAAAGTGGTGTGGACCGACATGGTAGTGAAGAAGCTACTGAGCTATTTATGTACGTCACTTGAAAACCCTACTTCGTTCGATTTTCGGGACAAAGATTTTAAAAGGACGATTATATTGTATCACCCCATTTTCTCAATGAAATGGATAATTACGAAAATGCCCCTAGATTGGTGAATTTAATAATTATGATCTTAAATGAGAAAATAGTGGGGCCCAATGCTCAAACTAAGGTCCTAAGAACATAATATAAGGGTTAAATTAAAATGAACGGATAATGTACATCAATTGGGTCAAAATGGTTAATTGGGTCAAAGGACCCAATTGGGACCCAATGGGTCATAATGGACTTATTAGACCATTGGGTGAGCCCAAATTTAATGGAGTTAAGCTGAATTGATTACGAATTAGGTGGAGCATAAATGGGTAGGCTTGATGTACATGTGAAAACCAAATACAAATGGCTAAAACAACCCATAAATGGGTCATGGCGTCAAAACGGGTCAACAAGCTAAATGGGGACCCAATGGGTCGGATTGACGGTGTTGACCAGGGCTGACCGTGTGGACCCTTGAGTGAGCTCAATTGTGAGTTAAATCAGGTTGAGTTGGATTGGAATGAGTTGCATTTAAATTAAATGTTGGGTTGACTCGAGTAATAAATGAATGGCAATTAATGTGGTGAGTTAAGCCATTGAGTTAGGTAAGTCAAAATGGAAATCAAAGGGACTGTAAATTCAGTGAGTTAAATGGAATATGAAGAGTTACTTGGCCTCAAACAAACCAAAACAAGTCCCACACGTTGGGGACTTGTAATGGTAGTTTCCATGCATAATGATAAATGGAATTGAATGAGAATGAGACAAAAATCTCATGAGAATATGGAGGGGTTTCCATCTCATATGGAAACCCATGCCTCCAACGTTGGGATTCCAATGGGTGCATTGGTTGGCAGCAAGTGTCTCATTGGTATGAGCAAGATTTTATGAGGGAAATGAGTGGATTAAGTGGCTGATTTAACAAAAGGAAGACACACCCCATTTGGCCAAATTTCATTCCAAGAAAAGCCTTAGAATTCCATCTTCTTTCTCTCCCTGAAGAACACCTCTCTTGGTCGAACCAGCAGTGGTGTTTTTTACCATAGATCAAGAACTAATTCAGCTAGAAGGTAAGGAAGAAAGAAGGAAACAAGAGTGAAGAAGGCAAAGAGCAAAGGCAAGAAGAAAAGCTTGGAATTTGGTAAGTATTTCCATGGATTTTTTATTAATAAAATGGGATAATGAAACATGATTGGACCATGGGTTGGCCGAATCTATTAAGGGTTAGACCTTTGTTGGTGTTTCATAAAAGTGATGAAAAATGTATCATTGGGTTCGGCCAATTTGGATGACCGAACCCAATGAAAAGAATTGGTTAATTTTGATGGTCTTTGTAACATGAAACCATGCAAGTGTTGGACTGTTTTAGATGTTTAAGATGCATGTTTTGAAAAGGTCTCAATCATGATTTTTGAGTGTCATGTTTTGGGCGTTGGAATGGCCGAATACATCAAGGAATTTAACCTTGGATAAGGTTGCTTAAAAAGGTAAAAAAAATGTATCATTGGGTTCGGCCACCATGGTTGGCCGAACCCCATGAAAAAAGTGGATTAGGTTTATCGTTTTGAAGTCTACAAACCATACCTATGGTGGAGGTATTTACATGTTTTAATGGGTCATGTTATGGCTGAATCCTATTGTCTTATGACTAAGATATAGTGGATAAACTATGTGGAATTATTGGAAGAATTGCATCAAAAGAACCATATGGTTCGGCCATGTGAATGGCCAAACCCCATGGGTCATCTTATGGGATGTTATGTGATTTAAAATGGAGATATGGTTACTGTTTTGGGTCAGCCATTGGATGGCTGAACCATGTAGTTATATTCACATTTATATTAATTCCAAAATTCTGAGACCTTACAAATCACATCACTAGTTAATGTCCTTGGTTTCCAAATCTAATACTCAGTACTTTTATTAATTACCACTGAGGGGGTCAGATTTGGAGAATGTTACTGGTGTCTTATTAATCCCACATTAATGATCAAAACAAGACTGTGGGGTTAAGATAAAAAAAGCTTGGTCACTGCTAGTTCGGAACTTGGGTCACTCTGTTCGGAACTTCCAAAGCTTGTTCCGAAGCTTCGGAACATCTGTTCCCTTTGGACCATCCAAAGTATACAATAATGTTAATCTGCTCGGAACTTGGTCTTGAAACCTCCGAACCAAGTTTCGAGACTTCAGATCTTCTAGGATTTCTCTCGGCACTTTCGAAACATGTAGCTTTTCAATTTAAACTAGATTGCTCGGAACTTGGTATCGGTACTTCCGAGCCAGGTTCCGAGATCACGGCTCCTCTTTTGGACTTAACAAGTTTTCTGATTTTTTCTAAGTGTCTAGTCCTTACAGGGGTTCATTGGTTTTTTCTGAACTTTGCCTCGGAACGTCTCCAAGGCAAAGTTCCGAGACCTCATACCTTCCTATAGTCTTCAGAATGTCATCCGTTCCCTCGGTTTCTAGACTTGTCTTCTTCAAACAGTCACTTGTAGAAAACTGCAGATCGGACCGAATTTCTTGAACTCGAAAATTACTAAAGAGTTGGTCATTGGTCTTGATTTCTAAACCTAACCTCTTAATTGATTCCACATGTGATTTGTCACATTATAGAAGGTTAATACTCATGATTTGATCAATGAACACATGGATCTTAATCAAATTTCTTGAGTTGTGGAAAAATCCAAAAATCTCCAATAACCATTGAATGAGAAAGAAAGATTGACACTTGCATGGGGTATGAGAAGTGCGTACATCGATTCATGTCATCATCGCATAATGCATCATGATGATTTTTAAGTGTATTTGAAAGTATTATGATTCTTATTCGTATGAAATGATTATGAAGTGGATTTGAATGAGTTCTTGTACTAGTATGAAATGGATTTTGAAATATGGGATGGAGGTATGATTCTCGAATGAGAAGTATAGTATGCTTAACACATATGATTTGTTTTCTATTTTCATTATGTCAAATGTTGGTACCTACTTTGATGGGAATTCCTACTGGGCGTGTGACTAATCCCACAATTCTTTTCCCTTTTTAGAAACTGATGCAGGAAATGAGAAAAGCGATGAGGCCGAACCGAGCAACAACCAAGCATGATTGGAAAGGAAGCAAAAGAAAGAACTTGGAGAGAGTTATACATTTTGATATTTTGGAATTGAAGATAATTTAATTCATTTTGCCATTTTGTCCATATTTTGAGAGAATGTAATTTACAGGATTTATGAGAATGGAAATGTAATCATTGATGTATAAACTCCTAAATACTTGTGTTAGATTTGATATTTGTAATTTAACTTATGTGGGATCCTTACACTTTGCTTTAGAATGTGAATGGTTATCATTCAGATGTATCAAATATTTTTTATATGTTTTTGCAGGTTTTATATTAGTGTGTGTTGCAAATGTGATAATGGACTTCTGTTCATGCGAACACACTAGATGGGCCAGTCGAGGTTCGGGTCTTCGGACTCGGACTCGGCTTGCGTCGTGACGCTCGCCTCCCTATCCACTAAATATCCATATAATTCTACTCTGATGTCGGTGGTTAGAGGGAGGGGCACTACAATTGGTATCAGAATGGATGAAAAGCAAAGTAAAGATTTTCCCCAAGTTAAATTCGAATAAACCATAGAAGTTTTGAATAAAAGGTGTTAGTTGAGTCATGACTTGTACACGAATGGAGAAATAGGAGTGGAAACTTAGGAGTTTCTCCATTTTAAGAAATTAGGATAAATGCATGAAATAATTTTCTCGAAATGATATGATAGTACTTGTTGGAATGAACTTACTCATGCATTTATAAGATGAGGATTTTTCTAATCGTTGTTGTTTGACATAGGAAAATGCCACCTCGAAGAGGATGTGCACGACAAACAGCGGAACGTGTCGATGAGAATAGCGGGAATGTTCCCCCTGTAACACTGAAAGTCCAGAGCTTCCTACAGAATCAGGTACATACAGTTATGCAGTCTACTCATATTGGGGCTGGTGCGGCCCAAGCCACTTACATTGAAAACCGAGCCACAGTAAGAGACTTCCAGCAACAACATCCTCATGAGTTTAATGGCACAAAAAGGCCAATAAAAGCTGAGAATTGGGTGGAGAACATACTTAGACATTCAATTTACTCAAAATCACAGATGGGGAAGATCGAATCCTTCTGGCCAGCTCCCAACTCATCAATGATGCTGGAAAGGGGGGGAAATGGTCGAAAAAGATGGACTATTGACAGATAGGACATGGAAAGATTTCACTGAACTATTATTCGCACACTATTTTCCTGAATAAGAGAAAGAAGTCAAAGCACAAGAATTTATAAATCTGGTGCAGAGAAACATGTCAGTTGTGAATTACCAAGTGGAGTTCACTCGATTGCCCACTTATACTCCTTACATGGTGGATACTGAGCTGAACAAAACCCGCAAATTTGAAAGGGGTCTTCGACCCGCTATCTGGTCAAGGGTAATATCCCCAACAATGAAGATATATGCAAAGATAGTGAGCCAGGTAATCAACATTGAGAAGGATCTAGCAGACTCAGCAAGTTTCATGGAACGTAGAAGGAAGCAAGGTGGTGCAAGTTCCTCCCAATATCATAAGAAATTCTGATCAAATACACCACGTCCTTCAATTTCTGCATCTGTTGTACAGTCTACAGGCAACACATTCTCATGTTGTCACTGCGGGCAAACAGGCCACACAAAAAGGAGTTTTCACAACTCAACAGAAAATCGGCCATGTAGTCTTCTGGTAGCACCTTCTCATGCTTCTAGTGTGGGCAGACATATCATATCAGGAGAAACTGTCCTCAACTTCGCCAAGGATCTCCAGTGTGGACATTCTACCGTCCGCCAAGTAGACCAGCTCAGACCCACATGTCTCGGTCACAGGATTAACCAAGACAAATCCCAATGCCAGCTGTTTCGGGACGAGTATACTATCTTGTTCCCGCTCCAGAGGCAGTTGATCATTTTGTGATTCGAGGTATGGCCATTCTTTCACATGTTATTTCATTATTGAACTCTAGAGCATCGCATTCTTTCTTGTCTACATCCATTGTTTCTGCTACTGGTATATTAGTACAACACTTGTCAACTACTCTCACTATCATATCACTTGTTGGTGACGTATCACTTGGATTGATTTATACTTCTTGCAATACTGAATTGGCAGATTTCCATTTTGAGTTCAACTATTTAGTAATGGATATGACCAAGTATGATGTGATCTACGGCATGGATTGGTTGAGTACTTATCAGGCATGCATTATTGCATGAGAGTAACATTTTGGTCACCTAAGGGACAAAAATTCATTGTGTATGGGGACACGCAGAAAATTTCCATATGTGGAAAGCCTCAAAATGAAGTCAAACAGGTTTTGTTAAACAACATTAGATTAGAAGATTCACCCATCTCCACACTACCGACAATAGTGAAAGACTATGTTGATGTCTTTCCAACAAACTTCCAGCTTTACCTCCCAAGCGGGAGATTGACTTTGAAATCAAATTGTTCCCTGGCACTGCACCTGTGTCACTCTCACATTATAGGATGGCACTAGCAGAAATGTCCGAACTGAAGAAGCAGATTGATGAGCTATTACGATTGGGATTTATCCGACATAGCACTTCATCATGGGGAGCACCTGCATTGTTTGTCAAGAAGAAAGATGGCTCCCTAAGAATGTGTGTGGATTATTGGCGCCTCAATCAAGTCACAATCAAGAACAAATATCCTCTGCAGAGAATTGATGACATATTCAATCAGCTAAGAGGGTCTAGTCACTTCTCCAAGATAGACCTCATGTTAGGTTATCATCAGATCAGGCTCAAAGAAGAGGATATAGAAAAGACAACATTTAGAACCAAATACAGGATATATGAATATATGGTGGTGCCCTTGGATTGACAAATATGCCTGCAGTCTTTATGGACTTAATGAATCGGATCTTCCATCCTTAGTTATACAAGTTTGTGATTGTATTCATATATGACATTCTCATCTACTTTACAAGTGAAGAAGAACATGCTGAAGACTTGCGGATTGTCTTGGACACCTTGAGAAACAACTGATTGTTTGCCAAGGCAAGTAGATGTGAATTCTGGTTGTCTAAAGTCAACTTTTTGGGACACATAGTGACAACGGAAGAGATAGCAGTAGACCCGACAAAGGTAACTATGGTGAAAGTTTGGAAACCACCTCAGAACATCACAGCATCCAAAGTTTTCTGGGCTCGCGGGATACTACCGCAAGTTTGTCATGGATTTCTCCAAAATTGCAGCCCCACTCACCGATTGACTCAGAAAAAAGTCAAATTCGAATGTACAGATCAGTGCAACGGGATGTACGAAGACCTGAAAGAAAGACTGATAAGAGCTCCCATCTTGATCATTCCAAAACGAGGCAAAGGGTACACAGTATATTGTGATGCTTCAGGTGAAGGATTGGGATGCTCTCTCAATCAAGGTCCAAATGTGGTGGCCTATGGTTCTAGACAACGGCAGATTCATGAGCGAAACTATCCCACCCATGACCTTGAGTTAGCCGCAGTGGTGTTCGCACTCAAAAATTGGTGGTACTATCTCTATGGAGAAAAGTTTGAAGTCTACTCCGATCACAATAGTCTCAAATACTTGTTTGGACAGAAAGAGCTCAACATGAGACAGAAGAGGTAGATGGAATACCTTTAGGCTTATGATTTTTCTCTCCATTATTACCCGGGCAAGGCAAACAAAGTTGTGGATGCACTTAGTCGTATGAGCAATGGAACAATGGCCAGTTTGATAAGACAAGAATGAGAGATGATGTCGGCAATTAGAAACCGGAACCTGCAAATCACGAATAGGGAATGTGTGTACAATCTCATAATATACTCCAGTATGACATTGAAGATAGAATAGGCACAGAGGTCAAGTCCAAAAAATTGACCAAAATATGGGAGAAGCAAGTGAGAGGAGAAACACAATTGAAAACTAGAAACTACAGCCGGGCAGGGCCTTGTGTACCAAGGCAGGGTATACGTATAGGTTGGGATTGTTGAAAAAGGCACACCAGTCAAAATTCTTAATACACCCTGGGAGCATAAAGATGTACCGAGGTCTCAAGAGACAATATTGGTGGTCTGGACTTAAGAAAGATGTTGCAGACTTTGTTTCCAAATGTCTCACATGTCAAGGAGTCAAAGAGGAACAAATGAGACCACCCGGTTTACTCCAGTCCATTTCTGTAGTAGAATAGAAGTGGGAACACATTTCCATGGATTTTGTGATAGGATTGCCTAGATCTTCCGAGGGCAACGATGCAATTTGGGTTGTCATTGATCGCCTCACGAAGTCTGCACACTTCATGCCTATCAAGATAATTGACTCATCAGAAAGTTTGGTTAGACGATATATCAAGGACATTGTCAGATTGCATGGAATGCCCAAGACTATCATATTAGACCGCGATGGTAGAGTTTACAAGTGTCAGTGCCCAGGCTTTGTCGAGTCCCTCTTTGTCAATTCCATTACTCGAGAAGAAGCACATGCTAAGAAGCTTGAAGACTCAAGATGATCAAGAATGAAGATCATGCTCCACTAGATTCAAAGCTCATCGTCATGGCAATCACAAAAATAGGTATTTGGCAATAGATGACTTTAGGTAGTACCCACACCTTAGAGAGGACCATTCATAGGCTTAGTTGAATATATGGTAAATCCATAAAGAAGCCTAAGAAAGGAAGGTGGACAGTAAATTGGAACCCAACTTGGAAATATTTAATTGGTTTCACTGTCAGCTCGACCAGTCATGCTCACCGACCCCTCGGTGGAGACAGGGTCCACCCATCATGGTTAAAGACTGGTCGGCCACATTGATAGAGGTTTTGGATCAAAGAACTATCATTCTAGGTAAGCCTCTGACCGAGAGTCTCGTATGCACCGACCCCTCGGTGATGAACTTAAACGACCCCTGGTGGTCGATGACTCATCGATAAAAGACTTGTGAGTTCTGAAATATAACTCAAAAGGGCTTCGAAGAAACAGACATATTGGTATATGATGACGATTGAGAGTACTAGGACCGAGCCCTTGGTAAAGGGTGACAGGTCGTTCTGGGTAAGACAGGTTTCTAACTTGAAACTACTATCAACATGCTGTTGCCCCAAATCGAGATAGTCGTATGGACCGACCTCTCGGTGCCATAACAGTCGACCCATCGGTGACACCGACCTGTCGACTGGGAGTAATAAGACCGTTGGGAGTGCATTTAATGCGCAACGGTCGGGTGGTTGAACGGTAACAAGTATGAACACCGACCCATAGATGCCACTGACCTGTCGGTACTGGACAGTCAGAAAAAATGTTAAGGCTCCTCTATAAATATGAGTGCAGTGTGATCGTTTTACCATCTTCCTTGATTTGAGAAGAGTTATATACTCTAAGGAATGATCAACACTCTTGTACTGAAAATCATAAACAACCAATCTATTGATTGAGTTTCAAAGTGAGAAAAAGAGGAGAGACATAAACTAGGAAACCTGTGGTGAAACTAGTTTCCATGTCACCTTGAGATTGTGATTGCATTACGACGGCTACAATGAGGAGCATCAACACACATTGGGTGGGATCTTTAAGATGCACACATCAGCGAGAAAAAGCTTCAAAGGCAAGTGCTTCTTGGTTTTAATTTTGTTTTTAAAACCTTTGTCTCGAAAGTGGAATAAGGAGGATTGGCTCTGGAACCACTATTAAAAACTCTAGAGCACTGTCTTTGTTATAGTGGTGGGTGGAATTCCCAGCCAATTGGATAGGTGGAATTCCTATTCTACAGTAGTGGGTGAAATTCTCAGCCGATAGAATTTGGGATATCTTGTGTCATTGTGCTTGTGGTGTTAGAGCTATTTTCTTGTATTGATTGTTTAATCACATTTGCTAACACACACTCACTTGATTGTTATATCCGCTGCACTTAAACTAATCAATCAAGTAATTTTAAAAAGGATTAATGATTTTAGATTGACCTATTCACCCCCCTTTAGGGTCAATCATGTTGTTCTAGCTCCCAAAGGGGACTTTCAATTGGTATTAGAGCCTGAGTGCTCTTCATAAAGGATTTAACCATCCGAGTTGATCTGTGCTAGAACACCTTCATGAGCACTCCAAAATTTATTCACTATTCTCTATTGTTTGTTTACTTTTACTTAAAAACAATAATAGAAAAATAAACTTGCACCCCATGATAAAGAAGAATGGACCATTATCCAAGATGAGTTTATTGAAAAATATTGTACCTCTTTGGATAGCTCAATGGAAGACTTCACCTCTCGTAACCAATTGGAAAAACATGAGAGAAGTGAAAATGTAAATTTTAGATGTTTGGCTGCCTCCGTAGTAAATGATCAAAAGGAATCCTCTAGTGAAGAAGAGAATAGTGATGAGCATCTTGGTGAGGATGATGAACTCCAAAAATCTTACAATGATCTGTAACTGGAAAGTGAGAAATTGGCTAAGAAGGTAGACATGTTTAAATCTAAAAAATTAAACCTTGCAAACCAATTGGAAGATTTGAGGAATGACTATAAGTATCTCACTTTAGAGCTGAATTCTTCAAATGAAGAAGTCTTGAAAATCAAAGAAATCGAAGTATACGTTCAAGAAACATTAAAAATACAAAGGATGAAACCAAGATGCTGAATAATGCCTAAGAAGATCTTGAAGATTATGTAGTGAAACTAACACTAGAATTACAAGACTTAAGAAAACCATAAAGAGAAGTTTCAAGACAAATTTACCCAAGGAGAAGAAAAATTAGAAAAACTTTTAAAAATGAGTAAAAGGTTTGGAGATAGGTCGGGTCTTGGTTCCTCATTGGAAACCAATGGACCTATTGGCCAAAGGGTATTTGTTAAGGGAGATATGCCTAAAACCCCCAAGGGCAAGTGATTTTATTGCCAAAAGATTGGACATTACCAGATGGAATGCAATCTTAGAAAGAGGCACATGAAGAATAAAGCCCAAAACCGAGCCTTAAATCTCAAAGTTAAAAGACACCCACGAAGTCCTAAGGTAAAGCCTGAAAGATACCCACCAAGACCTAATAGTGGGATACTCCCAATGAAGGTGAACCCAAAGCAGGACTCCTTGTTGAAACAACTCGACCAAATCTTGAAGGAGATATCCCTTGGACCTCCAAGGTATGCCCAAAGGAATGTATATGAGAGACCAAACTCAACCATTTGGGTTCCTAGGAGATAGATCACTATCGAATCATGTGTTGCTATGGTTTTAGACTCAACTTCATACCTTAAATCCTTAGCACATTGAACTCTAGTGATGCATGTAGTTCTTCTCCTACTCTATATGTGCTTGATCATGTAATAACTATCTTAACATAGAAATTCATCAAGATACATAAAACGGGTATAACCGCCCAGTCATGAGTATCTCTCGATGTACTAGACATATCGATAACTTGACCAGTCTGTATATCAGACATGTCAGTACTATGCTAAATATAGTGTTGGTCAAGCTAGATTGTCCTAGAGGAAGAGAGAGAGGGGGGGGGGGGGGGGGGGGGGGGGTTGGGCTTGAATAGGACAATTGTGGAATTTTAAATTTCTTTTGAACTTTGGTCATTTAAAATTGGGTCTTTACTAATTAATCAAATTGATCTTCCAAAATATTGAGATTTACAATAAATAATGAATGTGAAGTTAAATATCAACAAACACAATTTCACAAAACAAATGTGCTAGATATATAAGAAATAAACACAAATGCACAAAGTAAGGTGAGGAGGTGAGAAGAGATGGAAAATCTTGACACAAGGACTTTTACGTGGTTCGGCAATCTTGCCTACATCCACGCCTCAAGTACACTACTTGAGGATTCCACTAACTTCTCCTTCGATGGTGGAGAAGAAACCTATTACAAGCTTGATCTCTTTCACGGGTAGAGATCGAACCTATACAACGCTTGATCTTCTTCACGGGTGAAGATCGGACTGATGATGCTCAAGAGATAAGACATCCTTCTCTCCTTACAAGGGTTATACCAACCCTATACAAATTACAAAATGATAGAAAGAATTTGATTTTTAGAAAAATACCAAGAACGCTTGCCTCATGATGCTCTAAGTGGCTCTGGCAAGTTCTTGAAGATCCTCCCCTTTTCTAGGCTTCTTTGATGAAGTGTAGATGCTCCAATGATACCCAACCAAGATGTAGGAGAAGAGCGTTAGGGATGTTAGAATACAATCTATCCCTAAAGGTTCTCTCAAATACACACCCAAGAGTGAGCCTAAGATGCTCAAGATTTGCCTATGAGAGCTTTTAGTGTGAGTGAGATTGAGCTCAAGAACTTTGGTAATCTAACTATGGAGTTTTAGTGCTCTTGAAATGATTGAGATTCTTGGAGAATGTTAAAGAGAGTTTTTCTTATCAAGAATCAACCTTTGGAATGCCTTAAGGTCATACATTTAAAGCCCTCTTGAAGATATGCCCGTTGGAAGTCGAAATCACAAGAATAGAGCCATTAAAAACTTCCCGTTGCGATTTCAGTCGACTGAAACATCCAGAAATGACCGTTGAAATATCTGGGCACAATTCAGCCGACTGAAATAAAGATTCAGTCGACTGAAACATAGATTCAGCCGACTGAAACTCGATAGTTTTGTATACTTCCACTAAAATGACCATAACTTGGGTTCCCGAACTCGGTTTTAGGAGTTCTTGGATGTGTTGGAAAGATCACTGAGAGATCTATCTACTCACCAAATTTGGTCCAATTTGAGGTCCAGTCGATACCTCAAATAATCTTTCAAAGTGAGGGTATATGACAAAATTGTTTTGATCTATTTTGCACCCTTTCATTGAAATGCTCATAACTTCAGCTATACATTTCCAAATTGGGTGTTCTTGGACTTTTTAAAAGGATGTTTTAGTGATCTATCAAATCAATAAAATTTTACTAATACTTGAGAACATTTGATGGAAAAAAAAATTTGCCCAAAATAGAGTAAAATTCACCTAACCTAAGAAATCCAAATTAGTCTAAACAAATTCTAAGTTATGGATTCTAAGGTTCGTCCCAATGGTAATTCTAGGTCTCCTAAGTCATTCCTAAGGTCTAAATACCTGTGTTGGTTGACATTCATGAAGTTCTTCCGATTTCAGTGCAATACCTTCCAAATGACGTGTCTTCTGGAGCTTCAAACTTGATTTGACTATATAGGTCTTCCAGAGGCATGGTCTTGACACCTTAACAAGGTCACGATGAGTCACACAAATTGACAACTCATGACTCAGTCGGACACGGTCACAGAATTGACAACCCAATCTGACTCAGCCGAGGCAGATTTAACTTTTAAGCCAACAATCTTCCCCTTTGTCAATTTCGTGACGAAACCTAGAAAATACTCTATGCAGTCCCAAATACAAATTACAGATTTTAACAAGTTCAAATACATGCCAAGTACAAAAATACAATATTACAATAATTTCAATACACTTGGACATTACTGCATGAAGTCTGAAGGCTCATGGCGGCTCCCCCTTAGAATATGCCTGTGATATTCCTGTAAGCACAACATAAATGACATATTCTGGTGGAAAGTAATCTCCCCAGTGGTTAGTGACAATAAACAATACGTGTTTAATTTTAGAACATGTCTTAAAATAACAATTACTCCCCCTATCTTTGATACCAATATTGAATTTTTGTTTCTCGGCCAATATTCATGTATTGACCCTTCAAAAGTTTTCTCTCATGAAAACATTTGTGTCTCCAGTATTTCAATATTTCTCCCCCTTTTTGTCAAAAATTGACAAAGGGCCATGTTAAGTATTTTACATGGAGCACAAGTTGCAAATGGTCATTTGAATAAGTATAACCTCCCCAGGTTATCATAAACCTTGTCAAATAAGTATTCACATTTACTCCCCCTTAATGTTGGAGGGTGACAAAGGTCTAGAGGTGCATGACATAACATCTCATCATTCATCTAAACAAATACAACTATATAAGGTCAAATATAGTGAGTGATGCTAAGATAATGACATATTCCCCAAAAGGTATGTGATATGACTATAAGCATGGGAAAGGGGAGGAGAGAGAGGGAGAGAGAGAGAAGCAAAGGCAAGTTTAAGCCAATTTCACATAACATCATGATATATATAGATTTAACTATTGAGGCTCATTTTGATGATACCATTTGAAACATGATGATATATACATATTTCCAAAATGAAAATTGTAACACCCCAATTTCTCAATGAAGTGAATAATTACGAAAATGCCCCTGGTTTGTTAAATTAATTGTTTTGTGATGTTAACTAAGGAAATGATGGGGCCCATTGCTCAAATTAAGATCATATGAACACATTATAAATGTCAAATTTGGTTGGATGGGTAATCTATATCAATTGGGTCGAAAATGGCTAAATGGGTCAAAGGGCCCAATTGGACCCAATGGGTCATAATGGATGATTTGACCATTGTGTAAGCTCAAATTAAATGGGGTCAAACTGAATTGATTGGAAATCAAGTAGAATAAAAATGGGTAGGCTTGATGCACAAGTGGAAACCATTTAAAAGTGGTAAAATCAGCCCATTAATGGGTCATGTTGTCAAAACGGGTCAAGGAATTAATTGGGGACCCAATGGGTCAGGTTGACTATGTTGACCACGGATGACCATGTGGGCCCTCAATTGAACTCAAGTATGAGTTAGTTCAGCTTGAGTTGGACTGATTTGGACTGAGTTTGAATTAAGAAAAGAGTTGACTCAAATATGGTGCATTAGATGTGTTGAGTTGTATGAGTTGAGTTGGAATAAAAAGATCATGAGTCAAGTGAGTCAAAAGGAAGTGGAAAGGAGTTCTAATCTCACCCAACTCTTAAACAAACCAATCCTAGCCGTTGAGAGTGAAGAGATGCCTTGGCAAAGCCAAGGGACACCAAGGTTGGGCGGCATCATGCATCTCATGAGATGCATGTGTTAAACATGAAGGAATGCAACGTTTGGGTGAAGGGGTGTCTTGGATGGCACCCAATACCCCATCGTTTTTGCCAAGGATTAATGAGGATTAAAGAGGGAGGCTTGGCTGATTTAACAAAAGGATAAACAACCACCATTTGGCCGAATTTACCTTAAAGAAAAACTTAGAAATTCATCCCTCTTCCTCTCTCAAGAACACCATCTCTTGGCCGAACCAGTTGTTGTGTTTCACCATAAGATCAAGCACCATTTCAGCAAGGGATTAAGGAAGAAGGAAAGAAAGGAAGCAAGTGGGAAGGAGCAAAGGAAATTGGTAAGATTTTCTTAAGTGTTCAAGTTAAACAAGTTGTAAGAAAAGGGTATGATTTGGGCTATCATTTGGCCGAATGCATCAAGGTTTAGACCTTAGATGGAAGTTCATAAATAAGATGGAAATTGATTATTAGGTTCGGCCATTGGGGATGGCCGAACTCCATGAAAAGAATGGGTTAAATTAGATGGTTTTTGTAGGACAAAACCATGGACTGTTTTTGATGTTCTTAAAGGTCAAAAACCATGTCAAGCCATGCTGAATTTTACACATGTTAATTGGCTCATTTTGTGGCCGAATTAAGTAAGGATGTAAAGTGTGTTGATAAGGTCTGAAGGATGGAAATTTAGAACATGGAGTTCGGCCACTTTGGATGGCCGAACCCCATGGAAATAATTGGTTGATTTTGATGGTTTTTGGAATTTAAAACCATGCAAGTGTGGGACTGTTTTTAGATGTTTTCATTAGAACTAAAATTCATGTTTTAAAAAAGCTAAAACATGGATATGGAAGTCTTATTTAGATCTAGATGAATGATTAAGAGGTTCAAAACCAAAGGTCATAGAGTTCGGCCAATGAGCATGGCCGAACCCCATGAAGTTGGGTTGGTTATTGGATGATTTTTAAATGGTAAAACTCGATAATATTATGCTGTTTATTACATGGTTATTGAAACATAAAAGTATGTTTATGAGGATCAAGTCATGGACATAGAGTTCGGCCACCTTGGAGGGCCGAACCCCATGAAAGTATTTGATGGTTTTGTGAGATAAAAACCATATAAGATTATGGTGTTTTTAGGGAATTAAATGAATATATGTTTACTGTTTTTGGTTGGTCAATATATGGCTGAACCATGTATTGTTCATGGTTGTAATAGCATGTTAAAACCATGAGTAATCATGGTGAATATTGAACCAAGTGAACCATAGAGTTCGGCCATGGGTATGGCCGAACCCCATGGACTATGGTATGGGTTAAATGGACTAAAGTTATGGTTAGTATTTGTTATTGCTTCCATGATTGTATAAAGGGTTTAAAATATCCCAATGGAGAACCATTTGGTGATGGATAAAAGGGATTACAAGGTTCGGCCATGTAAAGGGCCGAACCCCATAAAATGATCAAAGGTGGAATGATCATAGGTATGGTTGTATGGACTCAAAACAAATGGGTATGGTTCAGCCATGCTGTATGGCCGAACCCTACCAAGGTGTTTTTGTAGAATTTGATGCTTAATAGGGATTAAACGAATGAGAGACCAAAGGATAAATAGGTGAGGTTCGGCCATGGGTATGGCCGAACCCCACATAGTGCATTTTTGGGACTTTGACCTAGTTGGAATTACATGATGAATGTTTGAATTGCTGCTATGTAAATAGGGTATCCAGACTTGCGTATACGGCGTACAAGTCGTGAACGGTTGACGATTAAGAAAGATCAAACACTGAAGAGAATCTTCAGTAGGTTTCCTACCTACTTGTAACCACATTTATATTTGTTTTCATGATGGTTTTTATGAGATATTGTCATACAATTATTTATTATATTATGAAAGATGAGTTATGTATTTACAAATGACATACAATGCATTGGCATCTCATGCATGGACATGGGATGATGATTGAGGATATGTTGTGTTGCAATTATGAGTTACCGTTCTCCTTAGGCGATGAGAGTCCCGCCAGGAGGAGTAACATGATGATAAGAGTCACATTGGTCTCCGTAGGCGATGAGAGTCCCGCTAGAAGGACTAATATGTGATATGAAACAACTCAATGATGAAGTGTCTTTCCACAGGTAACGAGGATTCCTGTGGATTACCTTATCGTGTGAGTCCCAAATGGAAGTGTATTGTGATTTACCTTGACGGTGAGAGTCCCATCAAGTGATGGCTATGTATGTGTGATGGGTGAGGCTCATTACATTTGCATACATACATAGCATGGTTTTATATGTTTTTGATGATCATGTACTATGATATATATGCATGTTTTATATGCTAACCATGTGGTAGCCCTGATAGGGAACCTACTGGGCGCGTTGATCTAACGCCCTAATTCTATCCTTAGAGGATAATGCAGGAACAAAGAAAGGGAAAGAGAAGGTTGATGACCGGGAGGGGAACCAAGCCTAAGCGCTTGATTGTTGTTTAGGACTTCTTTGTGACTGTCGTTTGAGTTATATTTTGTGGACATGTAATAAGTTAATACATTGCTATGGTTTGATTAGGTTATTAACATTGGATGGTTATTTTATGTTAATTATTACTTGAAACTGGTACTTGCTATCTATTCAATCTATTTCAGCAGTTAGTCTAGTTTATTCCGCAAGTCATTGTTTAGTTCCATGTGTGATTTGTTATCGTGGGTTATTCCATGTACACATGGGTGGCCAGTTAAGGTTCAGACTTGAGTAGTCTGAACTTAACTCGCGTCGTGACGTCTCTCCGCCCTTGTCCGATGTATTTAAAAAAAAAAAAATAGACTCTGAATTTATCACGGAGAGGGCGGGGCGTTACAAAAATAATATAATTATAAGGCACATTACGGAATCTCATAGCACAAGTGAACATAGACATCAAACATTCAATCATTTATGCACACAAGTGAATAAGAATCATATTAAATTCATGGAGAGAAGGTCAATTACACAATTGGATATACTCTCTCCCATTTTGTCGACATGACACATGACCCATAGTGTGTGCTTCATCAAGGCTTGTCATAATCAGAGTTGTCTTAACTCTTTCATGGTTTTGATGTGATGGCCAAAGAATCACATGGTTAATGGTCAGAGCACGTCTATGGTTTCATTTTGTTTTTCAATATGCTCTAGTAGAGATGAATCTTAAGCCATCATGATGGCTTGGAGTAAGGATGAGAGAGTATGAACATATAAATCATAGCTCTACATTTATCTCCCAAGATAATGGACTGAATTGTTCATGGTGTAGGAGCATCATTCAACACAGAGAGAGGATGAATAGTGAAGCATGAAAGGAATTCCTGAGCCTAAGTCAATCAAGTTATGTGCAATCAATTTTCTGCTTTTTTTTTTTGTTTTAATGAAAGTTCTCAATCTAGAGAAGTTCATGACCAAGAAGAAGAGCATAGAGGTACAAATTGAAGCAAGACTAGGGATTACAAAGTAGTGCTTAAACAAACCATTCAAGTGCGTTGTTCATTAAAGCATTATAAGCATGAATCCAAGTGAAAATTTTGAGCAAACAACGGAGCTAGCAAGTGATTGAGCTGTTTAACAATGATGGTGAAGGGTCTTCATCAATGAGGAGAGTCACATGACAATTTTGATGAACCATTTGGATGAACCATTTTATCTCCTTTTGCAGCAATTTTGAGTTGCATCCATCCTCATCAGTTTGAAATGAATGACTAAGGAATCATGTATGGTTCATAGATAATTTCCCTTGGTTATTCCCAACGTATGCAGTGAGGTTTTCATGACTCTACAGGATTAGAATGGAAATGCTGAAAATGTCATTTCCACATGGTTCAATATAATTGCAGAGTTAAGATTGTCCTAAAGAGACAATAGTCATGCTTAGTTTCAAGGACAAAGATCAAGGGCAGCAGTTAGGGACAACCAAAGTGAAATATAGCAAGATACACACAGAGGATGTGTCACAAAAGAATTGAATCATAATATGATTGAACAGTTATAGCAAAACATCATGGAACCAATTTAATAGATATCCATTTGGCTTTTAATAATGAGTTAGAATTTGAAGAGGATCATGATCAAGAAGTTAAATTTGCACACAGTTCTCCAATTATATTAAGGACAAGGTTGTATCAATTCCATTTTGTCCCTAATTAATATCCAGAATATCAACTGTTTTAAGAGATCATTTTCAAAGATTCACACTTCATATTGGAGCATATATTAAGGCGTTGTGAAAAATTAAGAGAAATGTCCAAAAGATCATTCCCATCATGTTTTAGGACAAAACAGAGCCAGATTTGTCCTTATTAGACAGTCATGTATTCATGTACAAGGACAAGACTATGGATGACAAATATGGAGTATCTGATTGGGATAGGACCATGTACATACCATGCGACTATATATCCCACAAAACAGAACCATGATGAAGATGTCAAGATGGTCAGTTATTACAAACATCATGAAATATTTTTATCCATTGGTTCTGAAATTAATGAAGTATTTTGTTCATGTAAAAGAAGAGTAGCTTATTTTTGAAGGAAATCATGAACATGGAGTAAAGCTCATAGAGAATGATTCAACTGAAGTGAATCAATATTCATTTAGAGGTAAAACCTCGAAGGATATACTCAATGAGAAACAAATCCATAATTTTTTTTGAGATACAACCATACATTTAGTTGAATCAATATTAATTCATCACATGAAGATTATCAAATGTGAGGAGGGCTTAAAGAAAGACTTTTAGATTTCTTTGTCAACTGTCCTTCAAATAGTATTAAGATTTTTCAGAAGGAATGGACAAGTAGTTGTATAAGAGTTAAATAATGAAGTTATTATTTAAGCAACTCATAAGATGTTAAACAAACATCTTTGCTCTTGTCTTTAAGCAGCAAGATTTATGCAAAGGCACACTTATTTTTTACAACATATAAATATCAAGTGTAATAGTGAACATCATCCACATATCATCTCATTTAGTGATAGAAATTTATGACAATGTATTAAGCTAAAAGAGATTAAATCATTCATCAGGGCAATTCACTCATCAAGCTATATATACCTTCTTTCCTCAAGTGCAATGCTCATAAAAACAGAGTATATACAAATTCATGAGATATAAGTAATACGGCAATGGATGATTATGGCAAGAAGAATTCTAAACATGACAAATTCTAATGTAAATGTCAAAATCTAACCCACTCCCCTAACCTTGGGTATCCATTGGGTGGTTGAGGAAGGTCTACGGGGTCCACCAGTGTCAAACATATGAACATCTAGTTTTCTCTTTTTAAAGTTTTTATTTGTTTGATAAAACTTCGTAAAGCCATTCAAGGCTTCAATTAGTTTTTGGGTTAAGATATAATTTAGATTTCTCTTTGAGTTGTTAACCCTTTGATTTTGATTATGAATTTTTGGTGGACAATTCTTATGATTTTCATTCCTCTTTTCCCTTCTTTTATTTTCTTTGTGAACCTTTTTCCTTTGATTTTGCACCTTGGTTTGTTTCACATTCTTATATTGATTCCCAACTTTCTCATATTTAAGATGTTCCCTTCTTAAGTTGCATTCAAATTTTAGGTGTCCAGATTTTCCACAATAGAAGCACTTTATGATTTTAATTTTAGGAGTTGAGAGAGGCTCACCCTTATCAAAAATAGTTGGGGTGACGGGACCTTTAACATTTTTCTTATCATAACCAAGACCCATCTTATCTCCAAAGGGTTTACTCAATTTCAAGAGTTTTTCAAGTTTCTCTTCTCCTTTAGTAACTTCAATTCAATTTTTTCTTTATATCGTTTTAAATCATTTACTTCTTTTATGAGCTTTTGATTTTCAACACTTAGAATTGATTGAGCTTGTGGAGTATGGCTTTTTAGATCTTTGAGTTCATTTTTTATTTTGGCATTTTCTTCTTCTTCACCACTTAGCACAATTTTCAAATCTTTATAGTCTTCTTTTAATAAGTGAAGTTCATGCTTTAGTTTTCTTGCTTCATTTTCAAGATTAGTTTTTTCTTCAATTTCCATTTTTAAGCACTCTTTAAGTTTTAGGTAATCTTTTTGTGTGGCACTAGAATTTTCTTGAATTTTATCTCCTTTAAATTTTAATGCCTCTTCTTTAGCTAATTCTAATTCTTTTAAGATTTTCTCATTTGTTAACTTTTCATAACTTAGCTCATTCGAAAGTTTTGTGTTTTCATTCATTGCCTTAGTAAATCTTTTAGTCAACTTTTCAAATTCAATACATAGATCTTTATAGCCTTCTTGAAGAATATCATATTCTTAGTCTTCTTCTAAGTCTTCATCTTTAGGTTCTTCAATTATAGTATTGACATTATTATGTTCAAGAGCTTGGATGGGTCCTAGACAATAAACTTCTTCCATGGTTTCTTCCTTCTTAGGCTTTTCATGGGTTTCCTCTAAAATGTCCCATCCCTCTTTTGCAGTTTCATATGATATGATGTTTTCCAAGATGTTTGATGAAACGGCACAAAATATGGCATCAAGGGCTTTTGCATTGGCCGAGTGCATACTTTTTTCAACATCACTCCAAGTGAAGTAACTTTTGATTGGTTGAGTCCAACCACATTTAATCATTTCCCAAAGAGCTCCATCTACTTTGATTAAACATACTTTCATTTTAGCTCTCCACAGAGCATAGTTGGAGCCATCAAAGATTGGAGGACTCATCACGGCCAAGCTATCTCCCATTGACATTTTACTAGCTTAAGGATCGGCTCTTAGACGGTTAAGTCGAGTACAAGAGACCTCGCTCTGATACCAATTGTTGGTCAAGCTAGATTGTCCTAGAGGGGGGTGAATAGGACAATTGCGGAATTTTAAATTTCTTTCGAACTTTGGTCATTTAAAATTGGGTCTTTACTAATTAATCAAATTGATCTTCCAAAATATTGAGATTTACAATAAATAATGAATGTGAAGTTAAATCTCAACAAACACAATTTCACCAAACAAGTGTGCTAGATATATAAGAAATAAAGACAAATGCACAAAGTAAGGTGAGGAGGTGAAAAGAGATGGAAAATCTTGACACAAGGATTTTTACGTGGTTCGGCAATCTTGCCTACATCCACGCCTCAAGTACACCACTTAAGGATTCCACTAACTTCTCCTTCGATAGTGGAGAAGAAATCTATTACAACCTTGATCTCTTTCACGGGTAGAGATTGAACCTATACAACGCTTAATCTTCTTCACGGGTGAAGATCGGACCGATAACGCTCAAGAGAGAAGACACCCTTCTCTCCTTACAAGGGTTACACCAACCCTATACAAATTACAAAATGATAAAAAGAATTTGATTTTTTAGAAAAATACCAAGAACGCTTGCCTCCTGATGCTCTAAGTGGCTTTTGCACGTTCTTAAAGATCCTCCCCTTTTCTTGGCTTCTTTGATGAAGTGTAGATGCTCTAATGATACCTAACCAAGATGTAAGAGAAGAGAGTTAGGGATACTAAAAGGTTTACCTATAAATACAA
Organism: Chimonanthus praecox; assembly: GCA_022113865.1. Lineage (NCBI taxonomy): Eukaryota > Viridiplantae > Streptophyta > Magnoliopsida > Laurales > Calycanthaceae > Chimonanthus > Chimonanthus praecox. The sequence continues at coordinate 26,565,736 of CM039091.1, forward strand.
TCTATCCCTAAAGGTTCTCTCAAATACACACCCAAGAGTGAGCCTAAGATGCTCAAGATTTGCCTATGAGAGCTTTGAGTGTGAGTGAGATTGAGCTCAAGAACTTTGGTAATCTAAGTATGGAGTTTTAGTGCTCTTGAAATGATTGAGAGTCTTGGAGAATGTTAGAGAGGGTTTTGCTCATCAAGAACCAACCTTTGGAATGCCCTAAGGTCATACATTTAAAGCCCTCTTAAAGATATGCCCGTTGGAAGTCGAAATCACAAGAATAGAGCCGTTAAAAACTTCCCGTTGCGATTTCAGTCGACTGAACTGAAGATTCAGTAGACTGAAATGTCCATAAATGACCGTTTAAACATCTGGGCACAATTCAGCCGACTGAAATAAAGATTCAGTAGACTGAAACATAGATTCAGCCGACTGAAACTCGACAGTTTTGTACACTTCTACTAAAATGAACATAGCTTGGGTTCCCGAACTCGGTTTTGGAGTTCTTGGGCGTGTTGGAAAGATCACTAAGAGATCTATCTACTCACCAAATTTGGTCCAATTTGAGGTCCAGTTGATACCTCAAATAATCTCTCAAAGTGAGGGTATATGACAAAACTGTTTTGATCTGTTTTGCACCCTTTCATTGAAATGCTCATAACTTCAGCTATACATTTCCAAATTGGGTGTTCTTGGACTTTTTTTAAAAAGCTCTTTTAGTGATCCATCAAATCATTAAAAGTTTACTAATACTTGGGAACATTTGATGGAAGAAAAAACTTGCCCAAAATAGAGCAAAATTCACCTAACCTAATAAATCCAAATTAGTTCAACCAAATTCTAAGTTATGGATTCTAAGGTTTGTCCCAATGGTAATTCTAGGTCTCCTGAGTCATTCCTAAGGTCTAAATACCTGTGTTGGTTGACATTCATGAAGTTCTTCCGATTTCGGTGCAATACCTTCCAAATGACGTGTCTTCTGGAGCTTCAAACTTGATTTGACTATATAGGTCTTCTAGAGGCACGGCCTTGACACCCGAACAAGGTCACGACAAGTCACACAAATTGACAACTCACGACTCAGTCGGACATAGTCACAGAATTGACAATTCAGTCTGACTCAGGGGAGGCAGATTTAACTTTTAAGCCAACATATAGCACTGTGAAAAGTGGGAAATTATCGAAAGGATCGACCTGCCAATGAGTGACAACATGTCGGTAAGACGATAAGCTTAAGTTAAAATGACCCTTTCTATGAAAAAAATGATTCATTCGAATTATTCGTTCTCCCTTAGAGATTTCTCTCTTTGTTCCCGTGCCTTAGACCAGTCGGTAAACCACTCGGAGTGATTTCACGATGGAAAAACATAGGGTTTTTGTTCCTCTCTGTAAGTTCTCTGATTCGTCCGAGTCACCCTTATTGTAAATTACGTGACTCAGTTGGACTTGCCTTAGATGTATAAGAAGATCTACTATGAAGTTGAAGTGTGTACACCGAATACGGTATTGGCACACAGGTAAGTGAACCGTAGGAGACCTTAGGCTAAGTCAAATACCTTATAAATCAATTGGAAAAATAAGATAATAAGTGACTTTCAGCCTCGAGGCCTCATGCAATCTACTGTTGCCTCGCAGCCAGTTATACTGAGCTGAGCTGAGTCCAGCTGACCCTGTGTTTTGCTGACTCAGTCTCCTACAGATTTAGAAAGTTAAAATCTGTGTCTGTTTAATTGAGAGGTAATTATGGTAAATTGATTGGAAGCTTATTATGGTAAATTAATTTATCCATATGGTGAGATGGGTAATTATGGTAAATTGATTGGAAGCTTATTATGGTAAATAAATTTATCCACATGGTGAGATGTTGCCACCTCACTTAAATTTGAATTTGAATACCCTTGGGGAGCTGTCCATGTAGACAAGAATGGAAAGGCTCCTCCATGAGTTGTAAACCATCTTGCAATCTTCCATCTAATCCTTGATTGATGGCTAAGATAAATGAATTGCAAATCATGTACGGTGGATATGAGGTGGCTGGTATCTGGTTGGATTCTGTCTGGATAGATTAAACTGCACATATGTGTTGTCCTTGCAGATTTACCGCTGGCGAGGCCTCATTGGAAGCTGTGAGGCCTCGCGAGCGTGATTTACTGCAGAACTACATACTGTCTTATAAAATAACAGTAAGCCTTTTGTTAGAGGGACTAAATACATAGAGAAAAATAGGAAAAGTATTACAGTGTGTCAGATCATTCAGCCTTCCCTCTTTACTCCGTCTTCATCATCTTCCTTAGTGAATGTTTGGGTAATCAATACCCCAATCCTGATGAAAAGTAAGGTGTTCATATAGGACTATAAAACCAGTCATACCCATGTCCTATACTGCTGTGCCGATAGTCATTTTGATGGAGCTAAACTAATGGAAAGGAGCACACAGATCAAGTAAAGAAGAAAGCGCATAAAGGAAATAGGATAAGACCCAAGGCAAGTATTTCTTCTTCCTTTTATTTCAAAGATTGTAAAGTGGTTTAGAACAGTATGTTCGAACCACTCTAAAAAATAGGTATAGAGGATTAGACCGATTGGGTTGAACCTCTATAAAAAACTAGGCTATACTATTTCGGTGTGAGACCCTTACATAGTATATTTGGGATAGCCCTAGAGAGGGTGAGTCCAATAGTGGATATAGGTTCAGGTGAACCGAATCACTATATATCGTTGTGCATGTGTGGTTTGCATTAATGGTTTGATTCATTTGTTTATCACTTGCACACATGTTTATTCCGCTGCACATATTGTTAAATTTGATAAATTATTTAAAAGGAAACTAAAATTGAAAATTGACATATTTACCCCCTTATAAGTCGTGCATACTTCTATTAACGGAATTTCACTCTCACCTCAAGAAACCAAGGTGTCACAGACATTGTGATTTTTCGTGCTAAGGTGACCTCAGAAACTGTTCCCTCCTCATTTTCTTTTGTTCTATACAAGTAAACCATGCCAATGATGAAGTTACCAAAGAATTTCCAAACACCTGAATTGGAAGATCAGGCTGTGGCTAGTTCTCCACCTACGAAGAGAAAGAAACCTGCTAGGGAGAAAACATCTGCTGCCTCAAGACCTAGCCGTATCCCAATAAGATTTAAGGATTTAGGTTGTGAGAATACTCCTCTAGCTAAACTACCGTTTGTCAGATCCAAGTCTGTAGGGCAAACCCATCGACAAATCCAATTTGAAAGGGTAGAAGAACCGACTACAAAAGAACACAATGATCAGGAAAGAGTCAGAGAATAAGGAGACATGGATGAAGAAGAAGAAAGCACCAAAATTAGGAACGAAGAAGGAGCTAGGGCTTCTGGGATAAGTGATGAGGAATGAGAATCCTCAGATGAAGAGGAAATTGGCCCATATCTTCAACCCTTAGTTCGAGATAGATGTTTTAAAGACTTTAACATAGAACGAACTAGTTGTGCAGCTGATTTGCATAAATGTAGGGCAATGCATTTGCTACATGACATGGGCTGGTCAAATTTGGTGCATTGGGGGTGGAAAGATGTATTCTTCCTTGGCCATGAGAATGTACTGCTCCATTAGAGATGATTCCAAAGCAAATTGTTTCAAAATTTTGTTTAAAAATGGAGATTCAGTACGAGCTTCCTCTCAGCTGGTTTCTGAATTTATTGGATTCCCCTTGTACCAAACCCTGCTTTATCCATCATTCCTCCTAAGATAGAAGTGCCAGAGCAAAAGAAATTTGCCAAAAGACTGTGTGGAAAAGAAGTAGAATGGAAGAATAATATATGGAGCAGAAGTGCAGACTTACTACCATAATATAAAGTTCTCCACCTTCTTTTCTGCTTTAATCTATATCCTAGACATGGGAACATGGCTGATTTAAATACTCCCATGATTGTTCTCCTAGACAGGGTTGCTCGCAAAAAGAAATTTTGTTTGTTTACTTGGATGTGCCATTCCATCTCTATGTACTGGAAATCAACAAAGAAAGGATACCCGCGCTTCTGTTACCTTATGTCTAAACTGGCTGAGTACTTCAAAATCAAGCCAAGAAATAGGGATGTGCCAAGATCCACTAGACCCATTGATGAGGCAATTCTTCGAAAGAGCCTTCCCTGAAGCTTAGCTGAGTCTATCTTCGGGAAAAATGATCCCTCCTCTTCTGACCATCCTGTGTTTGAAGAACCTGAAGAAGAAAAAGAAGACAAGAAACAAGAGGAAGGAGAAGCAGATACATCACAATCATCCAGATTGAAAGCAATAGAGGATCAGCTCAGTCAGCAAAGTGAACTAACTGCTTGCCGTCGTTGCAAACAGACAAGATGAGCATGATCGCCTCCTAAAAAAAACTCCTGGCTACTGTTACTTCTCACACTTCCAGTAAGCCCTCTCATTGCTCAAATCCTTAGCCTTCTACCTCAGCCCCTCCTTCATCCCCTCCTGATGTTGCAAAACTTTAAATATTTCAGTTTGTATTTTTGAAAACCTGATATTCTGGATGTGTAAACATTAAAGTACCATGTGTGCAAACTCTATTTTGTGCATTGATGTTGTGGTGTGCTATGGTTTAATATGTGTATTGATACGTTTGATTGCCCTCTATCTCTTATGGTTAAAATGATTTTGTTAAATAGACTAACATGCAATTTTGATGAGTTGCTTTGTATTGGCTTGTTACGGAGATAAGGAGTATGTTGCACACAACCATAGAGTTTGGGGAGCACAAAATATGTGCTGATTAGCATTTGTCACTAGTCGTGACAGAGAAAGAAGGAAGGAGGATGCAAGCTTGAAAGAATGCCTGGAGATAAATGAACTTAGAGGCAGCTAAGTTTATAGGGGAGATAATCTGGAGAATCTATATAGCTTACTCCATGGGAAAGATAAGTCAAAGAAGCTATAAAAGATAGCTTAGAGAATGGGGGAAATAATCTAGGGAAGCGAGGTAAATGAGCTTCTCCCATGGAAGAAATCAACTAAACTGGAATTTAGCTTGAGCAAAGGAAAATAAACCTTGTTGCACAAAGAAGTGCATTAAGCCGTGGGGTAAAACCATGAGTTGCAGTCGAACTTAGTTAATCAGTAAGTGCAAGAAGCATATAGGAAGTGTTGTTGATGTCTATCTACTAAACCTTTGTCAATTGTATGACAAAATCGGGGAGAAATTAGTAGAAGCTGTAAGCATGGGGGAGTGTATTGTAAATTTGAAGTGCTTCGGCCTCTAGAAAGAGACAACCATAAAGGGGAGGAATATGAAGAAGCCAATAAACATAGGGAGAATGTCTATGCTTGGAGTTTGGGATATCAAACTCAAGAAGATTGGGGGAGAAATCCTTCTCAACATTGGGTAGTGTTGCTGGCTAGAAAATCTCGTTTAGTCCTTTAATTTATGCTTTGGACTAACCTCACTAATAATGTTCCTAGTTGTTGCTTGCTTTTATGGTTGAACAGGAAACACATGAAAATGAAGCAAGCTGAACAAGAATATGCAAAGACCATAGTCTTGTTGTACCATTTGAATATGTAATTGATGTAATATTTTGTATTCAAATGTAATGTAATAAGGGTGGACTTCTAACTGAGTTAGCTTCTAGGTTTTGTCATGAAATTGACAAAGGGGGAGATTGTTAGTGCCCCGGCTTTGCCAAGTCCCTATTTGTCAATCCCATGACTCGAGAAGAAGCACTTGCTAAGAAGTTTGAAGACTCAAGATGATCAAGAATGAAGATCATGCTCCACCAGGTTCGAAGCTCATAGTCATGGCAATCACAAAAATGGGTATTTGGCCATAGATGACTTTAGGTTGTATCCACACCTTAGGGAGGACCATTCTTACGCTTAGTTGAACATATGGTAAATCCATAAAGAAGCCTAAGAAAAAGAAGTTGGATAGTGAATTGGAACCCAACTTGAAAATATGTAATTGGTTTCACTGTTAGCTCTACCAGTTGTTTTCACCGACCCCTCAGTGGAAACAGGATTGACCCATCATGGTCAAAGACTTGTCAGCCAGATTGACAGAGGTTTTGGATCAAAGAAGTGTCATTCTAGGTAAGCCTCTGACCGAGAGTCTCGTATGCACCGACCCTTCGGTGATGAACTTAAACGACCCCTCGTGGTCGACTACTCATCGGTAAAAGACTTGTGAGTTCTAGACTGTGAACTCAAAAGGGCTCACGAAGAAACAGACATATTGGTATATCAAGATTGATCGAGAGTACCAGGACCGACCCCTCGGTAAAGGGCGACATGTCCTTAGGGGCAGGACAAGTTTCGAGACAAGAAACTACTGTCAACATGGTGTTGCCCCAGATTGAGACACTCGTATGGACCGACCTCTTGGTGCCATAACTGTCGACCCATCGACTACACCGACTGTCGACCGGGAAGTAATAAAGTCGTTGGGAGTGCATTTAATGCTCAATGGTCGGGTGGTTGAAGGTAACAAATATGAACACCGACCCGACATTTCGGTACTGGACAATCAGAAAAACCATTAAGATTCTTCTATAAATATGAGTGTTGTGTGATCATTTTACTATCTTCCTTGAGCTGGGAAGAGTTATATGCTCTAAGGAACGATCAACACTCTTGTACTAAAAATCATAAAGACCAATCTATTGATTGAGTTTGAAAGTGAGAAAGAGAGAAGCGACATAAACTAGGAAACCTATGGTGAAACCAGTTTCCTTGTCACCCTAAGATTGTGATTTCGTTACGACGGCTAAAAGGAGGAGCGTCGGCACACATTGGGTGGGATCTTCAAGAAGTACACATCAGCGAGAAAGAACTTCAAAGGCAATTGCTTCGTGGTTTTAGTTTTGTTTTTAAAACCTTTGTTCCGAAAATGGAATAAGGAGGATTGGCTCCTGAACCATTATAAAAAAACTCTAGAGCACCGTGTCTGGCACAGTGGTGGGTGGAATTTCAAGCCAATTGGATAGGTGGAATTCCTATTCTACAGTGGTAGGTGAAATTACCAGCCGATTGAGTGAGGTGGAATTCCTACTCTAATTGTGAGGGTGTAAGTCCCCACATAATGAATTTGGGGATAGCTTAAGGTTGAGTGAGTCCTTATAGTGGATGTAGGCTAGCGAACCGAACCACTATATATCTTGTGTCCTTGTGCTTGTGGTGTTAGAGCTATTTTTCTTGTGTTCATTGTTTAATCACATTTACTAACACACACTCACTTGATTGTTATATCCTCTGCACTTAAACTAATCAATCAAGTAATTTTAAAAAGGACCAACGATTTTAGATTGAACTATCCACCTCCCCCCCCCCCCACTTTCCCACTTTCCCTCCTCTAGGGTAAATCGTGTTGTTCTAGCTCCCAAAGGGAACTTTCAACAAGCAGCTATGGGGACAGATTTATTATACAGCACAACTTTTCACCCATAGACAGATGGTCAGTCTGAGAGAACCATACAGACTTTGAAGGACATATTGAGAGCTTGCATGCTCGACTTTGAGGACAGTTGGGAAGACCACCTCCCATTAGTGAAGTTCTCATATTAACAACAACTACCAAGCAAGTTTACAGATGGCACCTTTCGATGCATTATACGGTAGACCCTGTAGATCTCCAGTATGTTGGACTGAGGCAGGTGAAGCTGCACTCATTAGGCCGGAATTGGTTGCAGAGACTATAGAACAGATCAAAACCATCAGGCAACATCTTGACCGCACAGAGAAGACAGAAAAGCTATGCTGACAAGAGAAAAAGGCCTTTGACATTCGAAGTGGGAGACTAAGTGTTCTTGAAAGTCTCCCAATGTAAGGGCTAAATGAGATTCAAAAAGAAAGGGAAGTTGTCGCCGAGATTTGTTGGGCATTTTCCAATCCTTGAAAGGATTGGTGAAGTTGCATATCGTATTGTACTTCCCTCACAGCTGTCCAGTATGCACGATGTCTTTCATGTGTCGATGTTTGTAACACCCCAACTTTTCAAAGAGATTAATATTTACAAAAATGCCATTGGAATGGTAAATTAAAAAGATATGATCGTAGATGAGAAAATGGTGGGGCCCAATGTGCATATTATAAGTATCAAATTAAATTAGATGGGTAATGTACATCTAATTAGGTCAAGATGGTTATTTGGGTCAAAGGATGGTAGACTTATTTGACCATTGGGTGAGCTCAATTTTAATTGGATTAGGTTGAATTATTGGGAATTAAATAAAGGATAAATAGGTAGGCTGGATGCAAATAAGTAAACCACATTTAAATGGGTAAACCACCCATAAATGGGTCATGGTGCCAAATTGGATCAATAAGCTAAAGTAGGACCCAATGGGTCGAGCTGACCATGTTGACCACGTTGACCATGTGGACCCTCATGTGAGCCCAAAGGGTGAGTCAAATTAGGTTGAGTTGGGGCTGAAGTGAGTTGGATTTGAATTAAATAATGGAGTTAACTCAAGGGCATTAAATGAATGGTATTAAATGGGGTGAGTTGAGCTAATGAGTTGGATGAGTTAAGTTGGAAACCAAAGAGACCTTGAATTCCATTGAGTCAAATGGGGAGGTGAGGAGTTGCCTTGGTCTTAAACATCACAAAGACAAGTTCCACACGTTGGTGGCATGAGGAGTAGTTTTCCATGCTTGAAATTAAATGGAATGGGATAAGTTTTGAATTGAGAATATGGAGGGTTTCTATCTCATGATGGAAACCCAAAGCCCAACGTTGGGAGTGCCAAGGGATGCTTTGGTTGATTTATCAAAAGACTCCTTGGTTAGACCAACATTTATGAGGGTTAATGAGAGGTTATGGTGGCTGATTAACCAAAGGGAGACACACCATCATTTGGCCGATTTCCATCACAAAGGAACCTTAGAACTTCATCTCTCTCCTTCTCTCTCAAAACCTACCTCCTTGGCCGAATCATCCTTTGGTGTTTTCACCATTGATCAAGCACATAATCAGCAAAAGGAGGGAGGCTAAGGAAGATAAGAAGCAAGGATCAAAGGCAAAAATAAAGGCTTAGAGAATTGATAAGTACTCCATGGAATTTTGTTTAATAAGTTGGTTAAATGGTACATGATTTGGCCATGGTATGGCCGAATCTATCAAAGGTTAAACCCTGGATTTTGGTGTGTAAAAAGGACAGGAAGTGGATCATAGGGTTCAGTCACTTTGGATGGTCGAACCCCATGAAATGGTTTGGTTATTATTGATGTTTTTTAAAAGTTAAAAACCATGCAATATTATGGAGATTTCTAGATGTTTTAATTAAGACATAAGATGCAAGTTAAAGGGTTTTAAATCATGGATTTGAATGTCATGATTTGGTTATGGCCGAATTTATCAATGGTTTAAATTATGATGATGAGGTTTAAAAGGATAGAAACTTGGATCATACCAATGCCAATGTATGAGAGGATTTGATAATTTTGTATGGTTTTTGGAGAGATAAAACCATACCAATGTATGAGAGTTTTTAAGTGTTTTATTTGGAACAAAAATTGATGTTTTAGGCTGGCCATTGGATGGCTGAATCACATTAAGATTATGGTCAAAATGTTGAATATGAACCATACACAAAGGATGGAGGGATTGACTCAAGAGAACCATAGGGTCGGCTATGTTTATGGCCGAACCCCATGGGTCATTTGTGGGTGTTTAAAGATAAGAACATACTTGGAAATTATAAATGGATTTGTAGTATGTAAATGGATAGAAATAAATAACCATAGGGTTCGGCCATATGTATGGCCGAACCCCATGGAATGATTTTGATAGACATAAGCATTTGTGGAACCATGAAGATAATTGTGGACTTAGGGTTTAAATAATAGACCAAGTTTGAGATAGTGAGGTTCGGCCATGTTGTATGGCCGAACCCCACTAAGGTGGATTTTATGGATCTTGGTTATTAAGCAAGATTAAATATGGGTTAAGTCTAGTAGCAAAACTGTAAATACAAGTAATAATGTAAATATGGATGAAGAAGGATTAAAGGACTTGAAAGAGGGGTCAATTCAAAGTGGTATGGTTCGGCCATGTTGTATGGCCGAACCCTACCAAGGCATATTATTTAATATAAGGTGTTTATGTAAGTTATATGGATGGGATTGATCAAGAAAAGGAAGATCAAATCCAAAGTGGGTGAGGTTCGGCCATGGGGTATGGCCGAACCCCACAAGGTGGTTTTTGGGATTTAAACCTAATAAGAAATCAAAAGGTTATGTTATTAACTTGCTATTATACAAACAAGGTAACGGGACTTGAACGGTGCACGAGTCGTGAGCGGTTCACGGTTAAGAAGATCGGACTTTTAAGTGAACTTTCGGTAGGTTTCCTACCTACTTGTAACCACTTTTATATTTGGTTTTATCATGGTTTTTATGAGACATTTGTTATACTATTATTTATCATATTGGATTTGAATGATAAGATTTATTTACATGCTTCATATATTCATTGGCATCTCATGCATGGACATGGGATGATGATTATGGAAACCTGAGCCCACACTCCGTCGGTATGCCCATGATGCAACTGTGGGGCCTCCTTAGGCGATGAGGGTCCCGCCAGGAGGAATATCATGATGATAAGAGTCACATCAAGAAGAAATGACAGAATACTGTGGTTTACCTTGACGATGAGAGTCTCGTCAAGTGATGGCTATGTATATTTGTGATGGGTGGGACTCATTACATTTGCATACATACATAGCATTGATTTATATGTTTTTGATGACCATATATTATGATATATGCATGTTTTATATACTAACCATGTGGTAGCCCTGATAGGAAAACCTACTGGGCGCGTTGGTCTAACGCCCTAATTCTATCCTTAGAGGATGATGCAGGAAAAGGAAAATGGAAAGGCAAAGGCTGGGATCACGAGGAAAGCCAAGCATAAGCGCTTGAGTGTTGGAATGGGTTTCTATTTACTGTTGTTTGGATACATTTTTATGGGCATGTAATAGTTTAGTAACTTTGCTATGTTTTGTGAATAGTTTGATGATGGACATTTGGTTTAAGTAGTTTATAATGGATGACTTGTACTTGCTATCTACTCAATATAATTCTGCAATCAGTTAATTCCGTATTTAGTTTAGTATTATTCCGCATGACTTATTTAGTTCCGTGTGTGTATTGTTTATCATGGTTTAGTCCATGCACACATGGTTGGCCAGTTAAGGGTCGGACTTTGGAAGTCCGAACTTAGCTCGCGTCGTGACGTCTCCCCGCTCTCTTCCACTTGTTTATTTTAAAAAAAAAAAAAATAGACTCTGATTTTTGGAAGGTTGGAAAAGGGCGGGGTGTGACAATGTTGAAGAAGTATAATGAAGACCCATCACATGTCTTGGATGTACAAGAGTTGGATGTGCAAAGTGACGTGTCTTACATCGAAAGACCGACCAAGATCATAGATGCAGAACAGAGAGTACTCTGGAATCGGGCAAATCCTATTGTCAAGGTAGTTTGGGAAAGACACGGCAACGAAGAGGCAACATGGGAGCTAGAGTCATAAAAGAGGATGTACCATCCGGAACTCTTTGTGTAAGTTTGTTTAAACCCTACCTTTATCCAATTTTTGGGAAAAAATTTGCAAAAGTATTGTAACACCCCGAAAATTTTAATATTAATTAATGGGATTAGAAAGGGTGATTAATGATTAACTGAGATTAGGGATAACTTAATTAAGTAATTAAGATGGGTTCAAGTGGGATTTAATTAAGTGATTTAAAATTTAATTTAATATTATGTAATATGATGGATTATTAATTAATGAAAATTTATTGATGATGTGGCATCGTGCCAATTAAGCGATGACATGGCATGCCACTTGAGAAAGTTTGCCCCAACACCACACTCAACCCCACTCCCTATAACTTAGGGCAACCAAGGGAGAAAAAACCTCCACTCTCTCTTTCTCTCCCTCTCACACGACACACTCTAATTTCTCTCCCTCTCACACGACACTCCCTCTTTCTCTCCTTCTCCCCACATGGCAACCACTCCCATCTCCATTCCTCACCACCGTGCACCCCCTTCTTCACTCTTCACACGATTTTCCTCCTCCTCTCCTCTCCTCCATTAGTGAAACTCAAGCAAGGTATAAAGAGAGAGAAAAAGGGAAGAAAGGAAGAAGAAAGAAGTAAAAAAGATCTTGGAAAGCTTCATAAGAGGTTAGTTTGTCTCCCTAAACTTAGTATTAAGACCTAATTTGAGGATTAGGATGGTTTAGAATCAACGCTAGACAAATTTGGGTTAAGGAAATGAAAATTAGAAACATTGGGGATTTTTTAGTTTTCCCACAACTCATGAAATTTGATTAAGATCCGTGTGTTCATTGATCATATCATGGGTATTAACCTTTTAAAATGTGACAAATCACATGTGGAATCAATCTAAGAGGTTAGGGTCAGAAATCAAGACCAATGACCCACTCTTTAGTGATTTTCGAGTTCAAGAAATTCGGACCGCTCTGCAGTTTTCTGCAAATGACTGTCTGAAGAAGACAGTTCTCGGAACCTGTCTTGGATGCTCCGAGACAAGTTCCGAAGGTTCGGACAGTCCAAGGGAACGGATAACGTTCCGAAGACTTCAGGAAGGTATGAGGTCTCGAAACTTGGCTCGGACGTTTCAAGGCCAAGTTTTGAGAAGACCAATGAACCCCCATAAAGACTAAACTCTTTTGAAAAATCAGAAAAACCTGTTAAGTCCAAAAGAGGACCCGAGGTCTCGAATCCTGGTTCGGAAGTACCAAGACCAAGTTCCATGAAATGTAATGGCCCGAAATTTGTAAATCAATATATATGTGAATATTATTTATTTTAATGGTGGAAATTGAGAATTTGATGGAGTAAATGTAAAATAGATCAAAATATGGGCAAATGGACCAATTATGGCCAATTGGACCTTAGATTGGATGAAATTCATTAATTGGTCAATAATGATTAATTGGGTCAAGAGAGTTAAGCCCCAAGGTAAATGGGTAGGAAATAAATTGGGCCATGGGCCCAATGGTAATCCAATTAGTTGGAATAGATTTAATTAAATTTAAATCATCTAAGTTAGTGGTGAACTGATCAAAATGGTATAACCAAGTAGCGCCCACCTCCACCTCACCAAGTGAGGTGGCGTGTGGACCAAGAATTGGTGGGGCCGGCCACCATGGTTGACTTGGTCAACCATGGGTGGAGTTCATAGAGGGAATTTAATGGAATTAAATTAAGTGGGAATTAATTAACTTAACCTAATTATCAAATTAATTAAATTAATTAAGCTAATCTAATTATGGTCAAATGGTCAAAACCACCCAAACAAACACAAACCACTCTAAAGAAACACAAATTTAAACCATGGGCTAAGGATAGTGGTTTTATCCCAACTACCACCACTAATACACATTAATATATGTGTGGTAGGTGGGGAATTAATTACTCAAAAAAAAAATGAGATGGGTTTTCTATCCTCTCTTCATTTCACTCTCATTTCTCTCTCTCTCTCTTTCTTACTCTCAAAAAACATCCCCTACACCAAGGAAGCAAGGGAGAAGAAAGCTAAGGAAAAAAAAGAAGAAGAAGAGAAGAAAGAGCTAGGCTTGACCCTCCACCTCAAGACAAAGACCTTGAGACATCTTTCTCATCTCCATCCTCTCCCTCTCTCAAATTTAACCCTACCTTAGCCAAACCCAAACCTTGGAGACTCCATCTTGATCAAGCATCTTAACCCAAAGATCAAGGAGAAGAAGAGAAGAGAAGGCTAAGGAGATCAAGAGGAGAAAGAAAAGCCGGAGGAGTCGTCGGATTGTAAGTAATTCTTAAACAAGAATTCTACATTTTTTTAGGGTTAAGAAGAGATTATGGAATCCATTTCTTGGATTTGGTGGTGGCCAAAACATCATGGGCCTTGGACCTCAAATCCATCCAATGGAAGGTGATTAGATATTTTTTTATGAAGTTTAAGGGTTAAGATCATGGATGGATGAACAATGGATAAAATGGGAGAGTTTGATTAAGAAAAATAAATGGACATAAAGGACATTATGTATTAAAATTTATTTAAGCATGGATGTATGTGATGTTTGAATGAATGATGGAGGTGATTAAGTGATTTAATAAGATTATGAAGAATGGAAGCCATGGAGGATGAGTTAGGGTTTTAAGTTGTTATTGATTAAATGTGGGTAATTTTAAAGGGATTTTTATGAGAAAAATCATGGTAAATATTGATGATTCTTAATGGCCTAAAAGGCATGGATGGAATGAACCTTGAACCATGGGTTCGGCAATGGTGTATGGCCGAACCCTATGGTGATGAAATGGTGGTTGTTAAATGGGTTTAAAGGATAGGAAAGATGGATTAATGTGTTAATGTTTTGGAGGTTTAAAAAGTTTAAAATGAATGAATGTTAGTGATTTTTAAAAAGGGGTTTTTAAATAAGGAAAACCATGGAGAGATTTTGGTGAACTTGAGTATTTTAGGACCATGAAAATAAAAGGGAATTATGACTAAGTTGATGGACCCAAAAATATAATTAATGATGGTTTAAAATGATGAATTAAAGGTAGGATTTAAACCCCCTCATGGAGGGACTGATTTTAAATCAAAATGTGGTAAAGAGGCCTAAGAAAAATGGGAAAGAGGTATCATAGGTTCGGCCATGGTGTATGGCTGAACCTATGACCCAATTGTGAGTCTTTTTAGGCTAAGATCAAGGTCTATGTATGGGATTAGATGATTGGAAATTTAATTAAATTAAGTGGCTGATTGATTTTAGGGATGTTATGTCATGATTAACAAATCATTAATGGGGCTAAGTATATGGATGAATTATGGACAAAAATGTACATGGATGAAGGAAATATTAAACCATGGAAGTATAGTGGCAAAACCGTAATTATTGGCCACAATGAAGAGCCATGGGTTCGGCCATGGTACATGGCCGAACCCCATGTAGGTTGGACATGAACTTGGGTGCATGAAGATGACATTATGAGTGATTAAATGGAGCTTAGGGTTGCTGCATTTTAGGCTCACAAAATTAGAATGTTTAATGGGCAAAAATTTAGAATTATGCATGTGTTTAAATCAATGGAAATGAGGCTAAGTTAAGGGCTGATTTTGATAATCTTGTAACATGGTTAGGGATCATTAATGGATCTAAGTTTGTGATCAGTTAGGGACTTAATCATGGATAAAATATGGACTAATTTGGTAAATGTATAACAAGGTATCGGGACATCGCAAATGGTACGCGATCGGCGACCGGATTACCGAACGGAAATGTAAAGGGACGCTAAGCGGTATTCGGTAGGATTCCTACCTTTTTGTAAGCCGTGGATTATGTGTATGTGATGGTTTCCTCGTTTTATTTCGGTAATTATATGATTTACTTTAAGATGGGTTTTAAATGCTATGGATTATACTTTAATGCTATGGATGATATTTTAAATGCTATGGATGATATTTTAAATGCTATGGATTATATTTTAATGCTATGGATGATATTTTAAATGCTATGGATTATATTTTAATGCTATGGATGATATTTTTAAGGATATGGATTATATTTCAATGCTATGGATTTTACATTAAGGATATGAAGTATACATATATACTACATAGCATAATGTACTTACATCTCATGCATGGCATGGGCGGGAAAATAAAGGAACCGGAGTCCATGCTCCGTCGGGGCGACCGAGAAGCAAACATGGAGATAGCCTGAGGTGCTATAACCGGAGTCCATGCTCCGTCGGGGCGACCGAGAAACAAACATGGAGATAGCTTGATATGCTATAACCGGAGTCCATGCTCCGTCGGGGCGACCGAGAAGCAAACATGGGGCCACCTTGACGAGGCCTTGCCGTCAAGGGGGATATGACATCGCTTGATGATATGGATGATGGGTGGGACACATGACATAGGCACCCATGGCATGATATTCATTTTATAGGTTTTATTATATTGTTATCTGCATGCTTGTTATCACTAATCCATGTGCTAGCCCTACTCGGAATCCTACTGGGCTCGTTGTCTAACGCCCTACTTCTACCCTAGATGATGACGCAGGAGACGGCGGAAACCGCGGACGCAACGGGAGCCAAGCTTAAGAGCTTGGGGAAAGCGGCTACTTAGTTTATTTAAGTTTTATTTTGGAAATTGTAATTTAAGTAACTTAGCTTGTCAGCATGTAATAATTTTGGATTTCTTGCTATGGTTTGGATTTTATTTTGGACATTATGATTATGAGATATTTTAGTAACTTAATGATGTATCTTCCCTTCTATCTAAAACTAGTAGGATAGATTCTATTACAACCCCGCATTTTAGTTTAACTCTCCGCAAGCTTACTTCTACATGTGAACCGTTCTTCGTGGACTTAGTCCCATGCACACGTAGGGTTGGCCAGTTAAGGGCCGGACTTTAGAAGCTCGGACTTAACTCGTGTCGTGACGTCCGCGTCCTTTGTCACATTTAATTTAGAAAAAAAAAATAGATTCTGATTTTCGGTGAAAAGGGGCGGATCTAGTGTAAATTGAAAATCTACATGTTTCGGAAGTGCCGAGAGAAATCCTAGAAGTTTCGAAGTCTCGGAACTTGGTTCGAGGATTCTGAGACCAAGTTCCGAGCAGACTAACATGACTGTATACTTCGGACGGTCCGAAGGGGACACAGATGTTCCGAAGCTTCGGAACAAGCTTCGGAAGTTCCGAACAGAGTGACCCAAGTTCCGAACTGGCAGTGACCAGACTGTTTTGACCTTAACCCCATAGTCTTGTTTTGATCATTAATGTGGGATTAATAAGACACCAGTAACATTTTCCAAATCTGACCCCCTCAATGGTAATTAATAAAAGTACTAAGTATTACATTTGGAAACCAAGGACATTAACTAATGATGTAATTATTGTGTCTTAATCCATGGAAATAGTAGAAGGACCTGAAGGTGACTTAGAGATGTACAAATCGTTTCGTGATTCGTCCTCCTCGTCGATTTATCTCCAATCAAGTAGGTTTTTCTACCTGCTTGAGATACCAAAGTGATACTATAAATGTATATTTAATTCAAAGTTCTATAAAATTGATTTGAATGTATATTTTGATGATGATTTAATAAACTGTAGTTTCAAGAATGGAGAATATGGATTATTTTATATATTGTCAAATGGATTTGATATCATTGCATGGACATGAACTTGATACATTTGCATGGGATGGGAAAGCATGAGACCGAGATAAAGGGACGACGTACCTTACTCAAAAACATTTATATATGTATGGAATGAATAAACATTGTATATGACTGCGTCCATGGGTTATAGAAAATATGACATTCTAATTGAGCACAAAGCTCCAGCGTCAGAAGAAGTCCCGAAACCTGTGCAAGAGTATGGGTGTGTAGCGCTCCACCGGTAGTCCCGGTTAAATCGCTAGTATTTGGTAGTAGCTCCCAGCCGGTGCGCGGGAAAGTTACGGACATAAATGGCCAATGTTTATAACCATTGAATGAGAAAGAAAGATTGACCAATGCATGGGGCATGAGAAGGGCGTACATCAATTAATGTCACCATCGCAAAATGCATCATGTTGATTTTTAAGTGCATTTGAAAGTATTATGATTCTTATTCGTATGAAATGATTATGAAGTGTATTTGAAAGTATTATGATTTTTATTTGTATGAAATGATTATGTTTGGTCAATCAAGATTATCATTATTCTTTGTTCCCAGGCCGATATGTAGGCCTGGTTGATACATTTATCAGAGATTCGTGGGCATATAAACAAAGTCGATATGTCCATAGATCGATTCTTCCTTCTTCATCTTTACGTTCATTTTTTGTTATTTCCAGGCCGATACATTGACCTAGTCGATACATCTTCTTGGGACCAATTCATCACTTTTTGTTATATTTTCATTTTCGTCATACCCATGCCGACACATAGACTTCGTCAAAAGGTCGTCTTGGGTTGGGTTCTTTTTGTAACACCTCGGATTTTCATTTAATTAATTTGTATGAAAATAATCCTTTTAAATTTGTGAATTATTAAATAAATGTGTATGGCCGAATTTTTTAGATGTTAAATCTATGTTTACATGCATGGATGAGATGAGATATCTAAGAATTAAATAAAAGAGTGCATGGTCGATTATAGGGATTTCCCATATCTATGATATGCGTATAAAATCATCTAAAGAAGGGCACACGGCATTGTTATATTTATTTTTAGCATTGGCCGATTGGGAGATAACTAAATTAAGGAAGAGAGGTCGGCAATGGCTAAAATAGACAAGGGGCGTACGGCCCCAAAGGGGGGTTAGCTATCTTAAGCACCTTCCAAAGTTGGGACCAAGGAAAGGCTTTATATAGAGATGCATAGGAAGGGTACACGATTTTTACACTCTTCATTGCCGAGTTTATTCCTCTCTCCCTCTCTCAAGTTCTCTCTCACGCCAAAGAGAAAGGAAAAGAAAAAAGGGGAGCAACAAGAAGGTGATCACGGTTTGAGAAAGATCAAGAAGAAGAAGAAAGAGGCTAAGGAAAGGAGAAGGATTGGAAGAACAAGAAATCGGAAAAAGGTTAGTATCTTGTTTGATAAATTTATTTTGAAATAAAGTACCATAGGGTTCGGCCATGGTGTGTGGCTGAACCCCATGGAAGAAGATTGGAGTTGAGTTTGGATGATTTTTATGGAAAGAAAGAATCATAGGGTTCAGCCATAGTGCATGGCCAAACCCCATGGAAATATTTGATTTATTTGATGGGTGATGAATATTAAAAACCATGAAGGATTTTAGTTATTCTAATGAGTGAACCTTGGGTTATTAATATGGATTAGAAACCATGGAAAGAAATGGTTAAATGGAAGATCATTGATTAATTTTTTTTTAAAGAGAGGACTTTGAACCATAGGGTTCGGCCATGGTGTATGTCCGAACCCCATGGAGTTGTGATGATGTTATTATTGAATGTTTTAATGGATCTATACTAATGGTCAAGATCATGAACCATAGGGTTCGGCCACGGTGTATGGCCGAACCCCATGGGGTTGTTTTGGAATGGAGATAGATTTTGGTTGCTAATTATGGAAAGGTGGAGTTTAATTATGGAAAGCATCCAAGTATGGAAAGAATTGCTAAAATTAGAAAGCATCCAAGTATGGAAAGAAGGTTGCTAAATTTGGAAAGCATTCCAATTATGGAAAGATGGTTTCTAACCTAGGAAACTATCTAATTATGGAAAATGGTTACTAATTCGGGAAGTTTCTATTTTTGGAAGGAGTTGGCTAAATTAGAAAGCTTCTAATTTTGGATGATTAGCTCGGAAACCTTCTAAGTATGGAAGGACTTATGGTAAATATGGAAACCTTCTAATGATAGAAGGGTGGTTGATTAATTAAGAAACTTTCTAAATATGGACCTTTTAATTGTGGACTTGTTAATTATGGAAGTTGTTATAATTGGGAAGTTATACACCATAGGGTTCGGCCAAGGTGTATGGCCGAACCCCATGGACCAAATTAAGGGATCATATGGCACTTTAAGTCATGGTTAATGGTTGATTTATGAATCGAATTATGAAACTATTTTATGAGTTTAGATTGATGTATTAATGAACAAAAGGTTAGAAATAATTAGGCCAATGGCAAAGCTGTAATTACATGCCAAACCCCATGAGGAGTATTTGATAGACTTGTTTTGGTTAAGGAAATTGTATAGGGTCTAGTTATGGTAGATTTAAATGAAAGAGGGAAACAATGGCAATTTTGTAAATGTATGGAAATATTGGACATAGGGTTCGGCCATATACCATGGCCGAACCCCATGATTTAATTATTGGACTATGTGTTTGAGATTAAAAGAAGTATGAATGGATTATTTGGAACCTAAGCAAGGAAAAGGGTTATGGTTACAAACAATGGCATAATTGTAATTAACTAAAGATTAGACCATGGGTTCGGCCATGGTGTATGGCCGAACCCCATGGGGTTTTGTTTATGGACTTAGAACCTTGAAAATCAAGTGGGACTTGGTGTTGATTTATTATTATATTATAAGGTAACGGGATCTCGTAAGCGGTGCGCGATCGGTGATCGATTCTTGGACGAAAGACACAAGCACACATTAGCGGTCTTTGGTAGGATTCCACCTCTTTGAAACCATGGGTTTATATACACTAGTTTTTTCTTATGTTTGATGAAATTATGTTTCAAAGGATATGTTTTAAAGTGAATTTTAAATGCTATATTTATGTTATAAAATAGCATGTGTTTCATTGACATCTCATGCATGGCATGGGATGGAGGATTTGTAACCGGAGGGGTCACACTCCGTCGGGGCGTCCGAAAAACCTATGTGCGGTACCTTGATGTGATTTCTATCAAGAAGATTCCGGAGGCTCCACACTCCGCTGGGGCATCCAGAAAACCTATGTGGTGGGTACATTTATGTACATGTGATGGGTGGGACTCATTACATTTGTCATCATTGTATGGCATGGATTTTATATGGTTTTGACATCACTATATTATTATATATGTTTTGTGCTAACCATGTGTTAGCCGTAACTGGATACCTACTGGGCGCGTTGTTCTAAAGCCCTACTTGTACCTAGTTGATGATACAGGAAATCAGGGGAACGATGAACTCAAGACGGGCCAGGCATAGGAGCTTGGAAGACTTATTTTATATGTTTTGAATAAAATTACTCATGAACTTGTATTTGAGTATCTAGATTACGGAATGTAATAACTTAGATGGTTGGATGATTTATTGGATAATTATGATGTTTTAATTATGGATAAGGACTTGACGTACTTTGCTATCTGAATAAAATAGAACTTGGTTCTATTATGATTCCGTAATTTTGATGTTAGGATTCCGCAGGTTATGATTTTTATTCCTCAAGTTGATATTGCTACGTGTGAACCATTTTCATGGACCTGGTCCATACATACATAAGGTTGGCCAGTTAAGGGTCGAACTTTGGAAGTTCGGACTTAGCTCGCGTCGTGACGTCCCGCGCTCTATCACTCTACTCTATTATATAAAAGAAAAAAATATACTCTGAATTTACGGGAAAAAACGAGTGAAAAAGGGCGGGGCGTTTCACTTTTAATTCAATACTTGAGATTCCTCATTCATTGGACTCTTGTTCTAGACGACACATCGACAGAGTCGATATGTCGACTCGGTTGAGTCCGAAGGCCATGGATTCATCTTCCATATTTTCCCTCTACTTGCATGTCCATTATACTCAGTCCTTTATCCCTTAAATCCATTCATACATATTCTATAAACATCTTAGTGTGATTATTTTACTTGAAATCACAATAACATCTACCTACGTCGAGGGATTTGCAGGTGTACTCGAGTGGATGAAGGTTGAGCTCCTTTCTTCCTTTGCTCATTGTTAGCTCGGTTTCTCCTTCCTCTTTGCTTTGCCTATCCTCCCTTTCTCGGAACAGATGAAGTCAGTGGAGAGGGGAGAAGGCTCACTGTCAAGCTGAGGGTTGAGGTTGAGTGAGTGGACGAGATTGAGTGAGTGAAACTGGATGGTCTCTCTCTTTCTCCTCTCCTCTATTTCTCTGTTTTTCTTCTTTCCTTTCCTCTCTTTCTTTTCTTTCTTTCGGTTTTCTCTCTTCCCATTTTCTTTCTTTCTCTTTTCTCTCCTTCACTTTCTTTCCCTTTTTAACTTTCTCCTTCGATTGCCCTAGACCCTTAAATGGGTGGTTGGAAGGTGGGAGTTGGCATGGGAGGCAGCTGCATGGAAAGCAACGCATGTGGGTGGCAATAGATAAAAGTGTCTGCTAGAGGCGTTTGAACTACCCCAACACATCGACCTCATCGATGTGTCTAACAGTTTGATTCCACGATATATCGAGGTGGTCGATACGTCCATCTAATTGTTCTGTACTTGG
This sequence comes from Chimonanthus praecox, assembly GCA_022113865.1. NCBI lineage: Eukaryota > Viridiplantae > Streptophyta > Magnoliopsida > Laurales > Calycanthaceae > Chimonanthus > Chimonanthus praecox. The sequence goes on from CM039091.1 coordinate 26,587,634, forward strand.
CTTATCCTGATTTTGGCCTTTCGTTGATACATCGACCATGTCAATGCATCCTTCTGGCAATTTAAGTTTTGGGTTCGGTTTTTAGCTTTCACCAAGACATCGATCGAGTCAATGCATCGCCCAGGGAGGTTCAGGTTGCCGACACATCGACCCAGTCGATGTATCGTCTGAGGGAAATTTAGTTTTCCCCTATTTCTTTCAATGTACATTCACCACATTTTATTCATATCATTTTCGGACCAACAATCTCATCATTCATTTCATTCATTGAAAGAGAAATTACATACAAAATAAGGGGTTAAAACTCCAGGTCCTTACATTACTACCACCTTTTTAAATTTTCGTCCCGAAAATTAGACGAACGTTGGGTTCCGAAAACAAAATTTAAAGAAACAGTTCAGGGTGAGATTCTCTCATTTCCGATTCCATTTCCTAAGTGGGTTCTTCATTTCCGTGTCGTTCTCAAATCACTTATACGAACGGGATCACTCTGTTCCTTAGTACCTTCTGTTCGGGATCTATGATTCTGATAGGCCTCTCGACGTAGGACACATCGCTCTGAACATCTAGTTCTTGTACATCCAAGACATGTGATAGATCAGGATTGTATTTTTGCAATATTGAGACATGAAATACATCGTGCATGCTTTACAACTGTGAAGGAAGTTCTATACGACACGCAACTTCGCCGATCTTTCAATGATAGGGAATGGCCCAACAAACCTTAGAGATAGTTTTCCCTTATTTCTAAACCACATATGGCCTTTGCATGGCGAGACCTTTAGGAATACTTGGTCTCCCACCTCAAATGTCAAAGGCCTTCTCCTTCTATCTGCATAGCTCTTCTGTCTACTCTACACAGTCAACAGGTGTTGTCGAATGACCTTGATCTGTTCTATTGTTTCCGCAACCAATCTGGTCCAATAAGTGCGGCCTCTCCTGCCACGGTCCAAAAAATTGGGGACCTACAGGGTCGACCATACACTGCTTCAAATGGAGCCATCTGAAGGCTCGCCTGGTAACTGCTGTTGTATGGAAAATTTTAATTTTGGATCTTGTCTATGGAAAGTTCTAAATTGTCTAATTTTAGAAATTGCTATTTGTAGAAGGTGTCTAAATTTGGAAGGATAACAATTACGGTGTCTAATTAAAAAAGAGATTATATTCATGGAATAATTTTGTATTTTAAACGGATTATTCGTAGACTTGAAATTCTAACTTTCATTAATTTGGTGGATTTTAATTTCGAAATTTTTTCTGGTCTTAAATTAATTTAAAATTCATAATTTGATTCCAATTGGTTAATCACCTCTACTAGTTATGACATTAGGAAAATTGCATTTAGAATATATTTCATGTACTTTTTTATGACATTCAGATTCTTCACCCCAGTTTGATGTGTCAAATTTTATAATGGGTTTTCAAGTGCGCACTAAAAAGTTCTGCTAGGAAGCACTATAAGACCAGGTAAGTCCCAAACTCATCTTCTTTAATTTAGTAATTTTTCATGCATTCATATAGATTTTATTTGGTTGTCTTGCATTTATTTTGCATAAAAAAAAATTGCATATTTACCATAATTGGAAACCTTCCAAATTTAGATGAGGGTCTTAAATTAAAAAAATTCTAAGTGCTGAAACTGTCCTAAATTAAATGTTATCCATCATTAACAATTTATAAAATTAGACATTTTTTTAACTTTCCATAGACAAAAGCTCCAAAATTAAAACTTTCCAAATTTAGATCTATTTTCTAACAATAGAATTCTTCTAAACTAAACAATATTGCTTAGATTCAAAAATTCTAAAGTGAAAAATTAGTTAATTTTAGAAATTTCCAAAAAAATGAGTTTTCAAAATGGCAAGTTTCTAAATTGAGCAGTATTTCCAATTCAGATAATTTCTAGTTTTTTTTTATTTACAAAAACTTCTAATTTAGGTAACCTTCTCGGATTAGAGTTTCTAAAAAGAACTTCAAATTCTAAAGAGTTGCAAAAGTAGAAACTTTCTAGAAATAGCATTACTTCTAAACATACATAATCTAAAGGAAAATTTTCCAAGTTCCCCTACAACAACACCAAAAACTTGTTGTGTTTTAAATTTATACTCGCAAGCGCACAAACCATTTATAATTTACCTAAGTAGTACGAGGTCGGATCCATCGGAACTTAGGAAAATATGCCCATAAAAAAAACACACCATTGAATTATATAGTTTAAGAAATTTAGAAAATGTTGAAAATAAATGTTAAACATGGATTTATTTCCCTAATCTAGAATTATAAAATTAATTTAGAAACTATCTAAGAATATAAAATAAAACCTAAAATTAGAAATCACGTCTAAAAAAAAAACTAACCATTAAAAAGTTCTAATGACACAAAATTTATCTAAATTTATTTAAAATGGTGGAATTAATTTAAAAATTATAAATAATCTCAATCCAACTTAGAACATAAAATTAAGATGCAAATAATTAATTACCAACCTAGTGTCCAATTTTCAAGAATTCGAATGTATAAACAAAATAAAAATAAAAACACCTAAAATTACCTATGTACATATTTACAATATAATTGGATCAAAAAATCAAGAAGGCATAATTTTTCACATTTTTTAAATAAAATAAAGGCCTAGACTATAGAGCTCACATAAATTACCAATCGTGCATTCTACTATCTCATTAATTAAAATTCCAAATGTAAAAGTCATGAATTCTATAATCAAGAATATCTCAAATTAAATCTTTAACTAAATAAAATTTAAACTTTTCTCCAAATCTAAATATTTTAGTGCGCTCTTGAAAACAAAAGCCTTTGATTGAAGAATGAAGTCTAGTAAGTCTAAATATTTCAGTGCATCCAATTTGAAAAACATAAAATTAAATCTAACATATTTTTTATAAAAAGAATTAAAAACAAAATCAATTCCTCATAACACATGAATTATATAATTGGAAAACCATAGACTAGTATTTCAGCACTCCTTTACTTTATTTAAAAAATAAAATTAAAATTGCAACTCAATGGAATTAGAATAAAGAAAATACAAGAAGATAATGAAGCAAAATCAAACTCCACCAACCTCAGAGACCCTTGCAGAATTAGAAATTCCATCTTTCTTCTCTTCTGTGCCAACCCTTAAATTCCTCTGACCAAGTTCCATTACAAATATGTACATAGGTAAATTTAGGTGTTTTTATTTTTATTTTGTCTATACATTCGAGTTCTTGAAAATTTGGTACTAGAATTTGACAATTAATTAATTGCTTCTTAATTTTGTGTTCTCAGTTAGATTAAGATTGTTTATAATTTTCTGATTAATTTCACCATCTTAATTAAATTTTGATAAATTTTGTGTTAATAGATATTTTAAATGGTTAGTTTCTATTTTTACATGTGATTTCTAATTTTAGATTTTATTTTCTATTTTTAGAAGTTGATAAATTAATTTTATAATTCCTAGATTAGAGAATTAAATCAATATTTAAAATTTATTTTCGTGATTTAGTAAAAATTTTAAACTATATAATTCAATGGTGTGTTTTTCAAGGATATATTTTCCTAAGTTCTGATGGATCCAACCTCACACTCTTCAGCTATATTATAAATGGTCCGTGCGCTTGGGAGTATAAATTTAAAACACAACAAGGTTTTGGCGCCGTTGTTGGGGAACTTGGAAAAATTGCCATTGGATCATTTAGGTTTAGAAGTATTGTTATTTTTAGAAAGTTTCTATTTTTGGCAAATCATTAAAATTAGAAGTTTTTTTTTAGAAACTCTAATCCTAGAAAGTAACTTAAATTAGAAGTTTTTAGAAATAACAAAACTTTTAAAATATTCTGAATTTAAGAACACTGCTACATTTAGAAATTGACCATTTTTTACAACTCAAATTTTTTGAAATTTTTAGATATAACTAGTTTCTCATTTTAGAATTTTCTAATCTAAGAAATATAATTTAGTTTAGAAGAATTCTATTGTTAGAAAATAGATCTAAATTTGGAAAGTTTTAATTTTGGAGTTTCTCCGTATGGAAAGTTCTAAAAGTGTCTAATTTTAGAAATTGCTATTTTTAGAAGGTGTCTAATTTAGGAAAATTTCTAATTTAAGACCCTCATCTAAATTTGGAAGGATATCAATTACGGTGTCTAATTAAAAACGAGATTATGTTCATGGAACAACTTTAGATTTTAAATTTATCATTCGTAGACTTGAATTCTAACTTTCATTAATTTGGTGGATTTTAATTTAGACATTTTTTCCGGTCTTAATTTAATTTAAAATCCTTAATTAGGTTCCAATTAGTTAATCACCTCTACTAGTTATGACATTAGGAAAATTGCATTTAGATTATAGGTCATGTAATTTTTTATGACATTCATATTCTTCACACCGGTTTGTTGTGTCAAATTTTGTAGAAAGATTTTCAAGTGCGAACTAAAAATTTCTACCAGAAAGCACTATAAGGGCAGGTAAGTCCCAAACTCATCTTTTATAAAAAAAAATTTATTTTTCATGCATTCATATAGATTTTATTAGGTTGCCATGCATTTATTTTGCATAAAAAAATTTGCGTATTCAATTAGACACCGTAATTGGAAACCTTCCTAAATTTAGATGATGGTCTTAAATTTAAAATTTTTAAGTCTAGAAACTGTCCTAGATTAGATGTTATCCGACATTAGCAATTTATAAAGTTATGAATTGGTTATATGAGTTGGATTAAGTAAACACATGGAGTTATCTTTGGACTTAGTGATAAGTAAATAACCAGCTACTAAGGTAGATTACTTTTATGATTTTTGTTTATGAGCAAGATTAGACATTGGTTAGACCAATGGCAAATCTGTGAATACAAGTCAAATGAAGGGATTGATCAAAGGACTTACAAGATGTTTTGGGTCTTAGATATGAATGAACAAGTAAGTGATAGTATGATTTATTGATTGTTATATGGACAAGGTACCGGAAGTTGAACGACGTGCGAGTCGTGCCGGGTGACGCGAAAGAAAGATCAGTTACTGAAGTGAATCTTCAGTAGGTTTCCTACCTACTTGTAACCACAGTTTTTACCCAGTTTTCTTATGAGATTCTTGTTTTATTTTATGTGTTTCAAATGTTATATTATGCATTAACAAATGGCATACAGGCATTGGCATCTCATGCATAAACATGGGATGATGAATGAGGTTCTACAGTGTTGCAATTTATGGGTTACGTCTTCCTTCGGCGGTGCAAGTCACGCCAGGAAGAGTAACATGATGATCATAGTCACAATGGTCTCCTTAGGCGATGAGAGTCCCACCAGGGGGACTCATACGTGATATGAATCAGTCAGTGATGAAGTGATGAAAGAGTGTTGTAATTTACCTTGTCGGTGCAAGGCACGTCAAGTGATGGCTATGAATGTACATGATGGGGGATGCTCATTGCATGTGCATACATCATAGCATTGTTTTATTTGTTTTTGATGATCATGTAATATGATATATATATGTATGTTTTATATGCTAACATGTGGTAGCCCTGATTCGGGAACCTACTTGGCGCGTTGATCTAACGCCCTAATTCTATCCTCAGAGGAGAATGCAGGTACAAGTAAAGGAAAAGAAAAGGTCGTTGACTGGGAGGAGAGCTAAGCCAAGCCTGAGCGCTTGAATGATGGAATGAATTTATAATTGCTGTTATTTGATATCTTATTATGGACATGTAATAAAGTAGCTACTTGCTATGGTTTGATTAGGTTGATAACATTTGGATGGTTGATCTATGATAAATAATGTTTAAGACTGTTACTTACTATCTAGTCTTTTTATTCCGCAATTAATCTAGATTATTCCGCATGTTGATGTTAGTTCCATGTGTGGTACATTATCATGGTCTAGTCCATGTACACATGGGTGGCCAGTTAAGGTTCAGACTTGGGTAGTCTGAACTTAACTCGCGTCGTGAAGCCGCCCGCTCTCTTCTGATGTTTATTATTTTTTAAAAAAATTAGACTCTGATTTCTCGAAAAGGGCGGGGCATTACAGAAGGAGCCAAGGAGGGGAGGTTACACCAACAACCATGCAAGGAGGCGTTGGAGGAGGGGAAGAGTTTCATCTTAAGATGAAACTCCAATTTGAATTGTTAATGAGAGAAGGAAGGTATTAAGAAGTGGAGGTTACACAAGTCCAACCAGCAAGGGACGTTGGGAGCATGAGAAGGTTTCATCTCATGATGAAACCCCCAAGTAACATAAGGTTTTGGCTTAAGACAATGGGAGTTACACAAGGTTAATTTTGGGGCTGAATTTGAGTAGCAAAAGGGGTTTTCATTTTACTTTCTCTATCTCTATCTTCCTTGGACTGTTATCATCTCTCTTAGAACAAGAACAGCAGCTGGTTACTGATATGAAATCAATCCTTGATTGATTTATTTCACCAAGACAAAAGCATACATTGAGCAAAGGAGTTGGCATCAAGGTTTCCCATCCAAAGCCAAAATTCTTTCTCTCTCTCTCTCTCTCAAATCCTTGTCATCTGGCTGAATTATCTCAAGGAGCTTGCAACAAGATCAGTCTCAGCCCAAAGAACAGTAAGAGAGAAGGAGAGGTCAAGGAAATAAAGGGTCAAGAAAGGAGTCAAAAGAACCGAAGGAGACGCGGTATTCGTAAGTGCATTTTGAACCCTTGTTTAATAGATTGGTTAAGAAAATGAGATCTGGACATTGTATGGCCAGATCCATCAATGGTTTAAATATAGGAATGTGATGTTTAAAAGTGGTAAAATATGGACCATAGGGTTCGGCCCTTTGGATGGCCAAACCCCATGAGAAAATTTGGTGAATTCTATGGTGTTTGAAAGACAAAAATCCATATTTTGAAGTGGGGCTTTTAAAAGATTTTTATATGGAATTAAGCTTACTGTTTTGGAGTAGATATGACATGACTGAACCATGTTTATGTTATGTTAATTTGCTGATTAATATCATAGATAAATATTGGTAGGTTCTCATTAAGAGAACCACACATGGCCGAACCCCATGGACTGTTTTGTGGGATATTTGGATTATGATAATGAATGTTTATGCTTATGATTTTCGGAATTACATATGTCAATTATGGACTTAGTATTAAGGTGATTAAACATGAAAGATGATGGAACATGGGGTTAAAATCTCTAGGGTGAGGTTCGGCCATGTTGTGTGGCCGAACCCCACCAATTGTCATTTTTATGTACTGTTTTGGTTGAATAAAAAGGTTTCAAGTTTGAAGTTTATGGAACAATATGAGGTGTTTAAAAAGGGTACCAAGTGAGCATTTGGACAAGTCATGGTTAGGCCATTTCATGGCCGAACTATGGGGTACTATGGTTAAGTTAGGTCTTGGAGGTTTAAATGGGAAAGCCATAGGGTTCGGCCATACATGGACCATGAGCATGGGCTTTATGAATCCATTTCATGGAAAGGATCGCTGGTTTTAATGTTAGTAAAATTATTTATTGGTAGCAATGGCATAAAGGTAATTATTGATGAAATGATCAAAGATGGTATGATGATGGGGTTGGATGTATGGACCCAAACCAATGTGGTGTGGTTCGGCCATGTAGTATGGCCGAACCCCACCAAGTGATATTTTGTGGATTGAGGTTGTCAATAAATTATTTGGATGGTGTTAATCCAAATTAAGAGAGGCCAAATGGTAAATAGGTGAGGTTCGGCCATGGGGTATGGCCGAACCCCACATAGTGCATTTTGGGACTTAGACCAAGTTAGAATTACATAATGAATATTTGGTTTGCTGCTATGTAAATGAGGTATCGAGACTTGCTTGAACGGTGTACAAGTTGTAAACAGGAGACGGTTCAAGAGAAGGGTCAAATTAAGTGATCATTGTGTAGGTTTCCTATTTTTATTGTAACCACACTCCTATTTACTGTTTTAAGTTGATTTTGATAAGTTTTGGTGAATGTAAAGTTATATTTCTAAATGTAATGTTTGTATAGATATCTCATGCATCGCATGGGATAATGGTGTTGTAACCGGAGGCCACACTCCGTCGGGGCGTCCGAAAGACCACTGTGGGGTACCCTGATGATGAGAATCCCATCAGGAGGAATCCAGAGGCCATACTCTGTCGGGGCGTCCGAAAGACCACTGTGGGTTACCTTGACGATGAGAATCCCGTCAAGTGATGGCTATGTTGAATGGTGATGGGTGGGACTCATTACATGTTCATTTCATACATAGCATGTTTTTATGGAATCACACATGTATTATTATTATACTATTTGCATGTTTTTGACTAACCATGTGGTAGCCCTATTCGGAAACACTACTAGGCGCGTTGATCTAACGCCTCTATATCCTAGTGGATGACGCAGGGAAAGGGAAGAACGTAGATCTAGAAAAAAACCAAGCATAGGAGCTTGGGCACTTTGAATGGACTTGAATGGACTATTTATGGATTTGTTATTTGAATTATTTGGACAATGTAATTTGGTAACTAGTTTGGTTGGCATGTAATAAGTAATTAAGTAGATGCTATGGCTTGGTTTATTTTGGATGGTTGGATTGAATGGTAGATTAATATTATTTAGTAATTTTGGAGAATAAAATCTTGTACTTTGCTATCTAAGAATGGAAAATTGGAATAGTCATAGGTTCTATTATAACCTCAGTTAGATTAAAATTAAGTTAATTTCGCAAGTTGTATTTGTATCATGTGTGGATCGATTCTTATGGACTTAATCCATACGCACATGGGCTTGGCCAGTTAAGGGTCGGACTTTAGAAGTCCGAACTTAACTCGCGTCGTGACACTCCGCCCCGATCACTTGATTATTATATTAAAAAAAAAATAAACTCTAAATTAGAGTGAAAGGGCGGGGTGTTACACCACCATTAAATCTAACCCTTCCATTCATCTATCATTAGATCTAGGTCATCCATGCGTCACCTATTAATCGTAACCCTAGATTAGTATTCATCCATGCATCACCTATTAATCCATGCATTCATTTCATGCATTAATCATCTTAACCATCAGATATTAGGTAATCTAATCACATCCATTCATTCATCTCTTAGAAACCCTAGAGCCTCCACATGTATCCATCACATACATACATCATCTTAAATTTAGGTCATGCATTCCTTTAATTATCTAGGATCAACCTTAGAATCCAAACCCTCCATCAATCATCTATCCACTTCTATAATTATTTTACCCAAAATATCTTAGAGCGATTTGATCAAAACCCCATTTAATCTAAGCCCTCCATTCATAAAACCCTAAGCAATGAACAACTTGTGGTTCAGCCTCCATGTTCATTTTAGACATCATCATCCCCATGATTTTTGCAACCTAAAATCTCTCTATGCACTTAGACCAAAAACCATTTAATACACTCCTAAGATCCCAATACACCTCACCATCCAATCCCCAAGTATCCCACACGATTTTGCCCCATCCATAGCTCATCCATACGCATATTGCACAGTCAGCCCTCCACATCATCTCCACCATTCAATCATCCCATCTTCAAATCTCATCCATCCATTTATCATCTCATGTTGTAATACCCCGCCCCAAAAGCCCCACATTGCTAGTTGCATTGGAAATTCCCTGGTATATAAGTGGTAACCTTCCTCCTTCTAGCATGAGGCCTTTTGAGAGCAACAGTGGGTTGGCCCACCAATTGAAAGTCGTACGGGTCGTGTGTGAGGCCCAGAGGGGGCAATATCATGCTAGCGGGACAGGTCGTTACACATGCACAAACTGTAACGCCCCGCCCTTTTCACTCGTTTTCCGAAAACCAGAGTCTATTTTTTTCTTAAATAGAAGAGTGAGAGAGCGGGATGACATGACGCGAGCTAAATCTGAGCTTCCAAAGCCCGACCCTTAACTGGCCAACCATACGTGTACGTGGACCAAAATTCAAGTGGATGAGGTTCGGCCATGTTGTATGGCCGAACCCCACAAAGATGTGTTTATGGACTTAAACATGGTTGGAAATCAAATGGAACATAGGTTTGATGTATTATTATGTAATAAGGTAACGGGACCTCACAAACGGTGTACAATCGGCTTGAAACGATTGGTGAGCGGTTACAGAAAAAAACGCAAGGACACATAAGTTGGTCGTTAGTAGGATTCTACCTCATTGAAACCATGGGATATGTATGATGATTTTAATTCATATTTTGAGGAGTTATTTTGTATAAATGATATATTTCAAATATGAGATTTTAATGCTATGATTTGTATAATTGCATAGCATGTGGACATTTGCATCTCATGCATGGCATGGGAGGGATACTATGTAGCCGGAGACCACGCTCCGTCGGGGCGTCTGTAAGGCATTCGTGGGGATACCTTGATATGCATTATCCATCAAGAGGTAACCGGAGACCATACTTTGTCGGGGCGTCCGTAAAGCAATTGTGGGGATACCTTGATGAGGACTTTTCCATTAAGAGGGATACTATATGATTGTGACACCTTGATGAGGAGTTTTCCACCAAGAGGATGTTTTGTGATTGTGTTATGGCTGATGGGTGGGACTCATGGCATATGGCAGCCATGGCATGACATTGCATCAGCATGATTATGATCTCTATTATCATGCACTGTTTCTGGTTTTTATCTGTATGATTGGATCTCTATTATCATACATTGTTTTGGATACGATGTTTTACAGATTTGACATGATGTATTATATATGGATTTTTATACTAACCCATGTGTTTGACCCTAATTGGAATACCTACTGGGCGCGTTGTCTAACGCCCTACTTCTACCCTAGTTGATGACACATAGAATGGACTGAGCGAGGCGTGATCGGAGCCAAGCTTAGGAGCTTGGATGATTAAGTTGCATTTTGTTTAAATTACTCATGGATAATGTATTTGAGTAATGAGTTCGTGGGACTGTAATAAGTTAGATTATTTGTTATGCTTTGAATGTTAGCTTTGGATATGTCAACTTAAGATAATTATTATTAAGTGATGGACTTCTTGCTATCTAAAATGGAATAGAATTATGACTCTATTATATTTCCGCATTTATGTTTATTCCGCATGTTAACTTGAGTACATGTGAACCGTTTCAGTGGACTTGGTTCACACACACGTATGGTTTGCCAGTTAAGGGTCGGGCTTTGGAAGCTCGGACTTAGCTCACGTCGTAGCGTCCCGCTCTCTCTCATTCTTCCATTTAAAAAAAACAAAATAGACTCTGATTTTCTGCGAGTGAAAAAGGGCGGGGCGTTACACAAACCCTAAAACTACATAGTAAATTCAAATTTCCCATTGCCAATCCAAATCCTATTTTCTCTCCTAATCTCCTATCTTCCCTCCACCTTAACTTAGACACCAAAGAAAGCCACACCAAATTCGTGTGACCCTCCTTGAGAAACCCTAAAATCCAAACTTAATCTCCATCATCCATTCCCAATTAGATCTAATCCAGTCCCTTGATTTCCCAACTTAAACTTTGATTTAATCCAAGCCATCTATCTCCTTTTCAAGCCTATAAATACCCCATTACCCCAAGACGTAAAATTCAAATATGACCAGGAGTTTAAGAGGACTAGAGGCTAGAGAAAGACTAGAAGACGGAGCACCACACGATTTTGTGTCATTTTAATTTTATTTTTTCTATGTAATTTATTCCAAGTCTTATAATTTAATTCTTCCATTTAATAAAGTGAAACATCCATTTAGAATCCTGGAACATCAAATGTCTAAATTTTTTTTTATGATTATTTTACTTTTAATTTCAAAATTACAACATTTGTTTATTTGATTGAACATGAGCGTATGCAATAGTAAAGATCTTGATTGTAAACTTTGAATCATGATTACTAAGGTTTGATTAATTAAATTAAAAAGTTGTGAATCTTGTATTATCAGTAAATATGAATTGCATTTTAGATCTTTACGTTAATTTCAGATCTAAGTCTTTGCTTTGTTTACACATTTTGGGTGATGAACGGTCTATTCCAAACAACCAACCTTTACTGTAGTGACCCGACCTGATTTTTCGAAGTTTTAGGGTCTTGGTAGCAGTAGGGTGAGTGTGGGCCCTGTGGTGGGTCCTGGTTTGCCCGATTTCGAGTTCGGAGACTCAGAGGTCAATTTGGTAATTTTGAATTATTGAATTTTCTTTCATAATTAAAAGTTTGAAAATCACACGTTTTCCCCCGACGTTTGTCGTTTGACTTTTCTGAGCTTTTTAAAATATTTTAAAAATTGGAAGTTTTTATTTATTTTTTTTTAAAAAAAAAAAAAACCTAAAGCTAACCCCTTATAACCTCTCTTCGGCAGCACTGTAGCTATGCACTACAGTGCCGCCACCCCAGCTCTCTCTCTCATTCTTTCTCCTTCCCTTCTCTCCTCTTCCCTCTCTTCCAAAACCCTAACCCTAAGCTCCCTCCTATCATTTTTCTCCCTCAAGTCGCCGCCGTCTCTCTCTCTCTCTCTCTCTCCTTCTCTCTGCCTCTCCCTTCCCCAATCTAGTTCTCCCTCTCTTCGCTGCGAATCGCCACCGCGTAGACCTATCCGGACCTCCAGCCGTCGGTTTTCTCAATTTCTCAGCGATCTTGAACTTCTTCGCCGTCGCCACCATCATCCTTCATTTTCTCTCTTTCTCTCTTTCTCTTCCTCTCTTCCCCATCCAGAAACCCTAATCCCAAACCCTTTACCCCTTTTCTCAGGCCCGGCAAACCTTGTTCAATCCGACCCAAGCCCAGTTCGAGTTGAGCCCAGCCTCGAGGGCCCAACTCGCCTTCTCGGCCCGAGCCATCAGCTCTGCCACGCCCAGGCCCGATCCAGCAGCTCGGCCCAGCCTAGGCCAGATCCAGCAGTTCGGCCCAGCCCAGCAGCTCGGCCCAGCCTAGGCCCGATCCATCAGCTCGGCCCGGACCAGGCCCAGTACTAGGCTCGGCCCACGCCCGTTACAAGTCCTCTTCCAGCTTGTTCTGGATCTTCTTCAGCTCGTTCCAGCCGGTGCATCGCTTCTTTCAATCCTCCGACCCTTTTTCATCGCTCGAATTTCGAAAGCACACACAGGTGAGGGAACTTACCATCACTTTTAGCATGCATCTTACTTCCTTATCAAATGTGCGGGTACGAAATGCGGCGAATGGGGGTCCTCGGTATTATGAGCCACTCGGCAAGGGAACTATTGATACCATTATGTGTCGGGCCCTCATTCGGGTGTATTCGTATCCGATGCCCGCAAAGGCATATATGAATTGATTAATTGATGTCATAATTGATTGATTGTGTAGCGACATGATCAGAGTTTATTTTGGTTGACAATATGTTAATATGCCAACATGTGAATATGTGATATGTGGTGGTATATGCCTGATTATGGTGTGATATATTTCTGTTGATGATATGCCATATAACTATGTGATGATTAGTTTGGACTGCTAGACATTATAACATGCTTGGATGTTAACATGCCAGCCCGTGACAAATAGTGGTATATATACACCTGATTATTATATGATGAGCTATGTTATTAGTACGTGCAGTGGTAACTATGCATGCATATGGTTAACATATGTGGGATGCCGATGGGACATGGGTACTGGGTCACATCAGGATCTAGAGACTCCCCTAGCTTGACAGGTAGTTAAGGCGAAGACGTCATGTGGGACTGCGCAGTGGACGCATGGTTGGGATGCAGACTCCCTTGTGATTGGAAATGGATAGTTGTACCCCTTGCATGGATCAAATGGTCGGTCTGTCTAGTGTTTCTCCGACACACCTATGAGAGAGGTGTAATCTAATTTAGAGAACAAGGTACCTAGAAGTCCTAGATAAGGACTAATTGGGAAGTAATTATGTTAATCTTATATAGGCCATCAGGCTGAATGTTGGTTCACCCAAGGTAACCTTAGAAGCCCTTTGCGGTTCCGATACCCGAATGTGCGACGGATGAGGTGATCCCCGGATGACAGAGGAGGCTGAAGAGGTGCTCGCCGCTCATTGGCCGGGGGATGGTGCGGTGAGGAACAGCTCCCGCCAGTATGCACTGTAGTCCCTGGATGATCGAGTAGGCTGAGGAGGTGCTCGCCTAGGTCGAGGGACGATGCAGTGAGGGACAGCTCCCGCTGGTATAGTTTGTGATCCCTAGATGACCGAGTAGGCTGAGGAGGTACTCGCCTAGGTCAAGGACGATGCGGTGAGGGGCAGCTCCCGCTGGTATAGTTTGTGATCCCTAGATGACAGAGTAGACTGAGGAGGTGTTCGCCTAGGCCGAGGGACTATGCGGTGAGGGATAGCTCCCTCTGGTATAGTTTGTGATCCCTAGATGACCGAGTAGGCTGAGGAGGTGCTCGCCTAGGTCGAGGGACAATGCGGTGAGGGACAACTCCCGCTGGTATGGTTTGTGATTCCCCAGATGACCGAGTAGGCTGAGGATGTGCTTGCCCGCTCATCGGTCGAGGGATAGTGCGATGTGATGTGATGAGATATTCTAGGCTAGGACACCTATAGGGTGGGGACAACCTGTGATGTGATGCGATGAGATATTCTAGGCTAGGACACCTGTATGGTGGGGATAGTCTGTGGTGTGATGTGGTAGTGTGTTTACCTGTGGCTATGACTTTGGAGTTCATTGTTGAACTTGTGTAGTGGGTGTTGACTCACCAGGAATTTATGGGCGCCTAACGAGTGAGTTCTGTCGGCTCATTCGGTAGAAGACCAATAGAATCCTGTGAGGGGTGGATACGCCAATCGTGTGAAGACCAACAGATGGGGTCCGAGGTTATAGATTTGATTATCGAGACTCTGGTGCTTGGTTGATGAAACCATAGATGAGTCCGGTTGGCAGTTCGTTGAGGACTGGTGAGGTGGTTACTCCCGTGTGGTAATCAGTTTGGGACTCTAGTGAGTCCGACTCTTGGGTTGGTCGTGGTATGCGTGCGGGTTGTCATGAGAGGGTCATAGGTCTAGTTGAGGACCAGAGACCCCTATCTGACGGAGAATCAGTCTGCGTACCCGTGGATGGGCGGACTGTTGCGGTTGGGTACATAAGGGAGTTGCATTGCGTTCGTTAGAGGATGTTCTAGAGAACCGACTGACGTGGACCCTTTGCTAGGTGTAGGGCATTCGTTTGTATGGTCATGCATCTAGACATCTTAGACATTGTTGTGTTCATATGATTTATGCCGTGTATGCTTGGTGACATATGGTGCGTGTGTTACCCTCACTGGGCATGTAGAGCTCACCCCTTGCCTCACAGGTACTTCGTAGAGGAAGGGTCGGTGGGACTCTCAATCGAACATTGGGCGTAGAGTTACAGCTTTGTACTTGTTTTGGTTTCATTTTGTATTTGAGGACCTGTTAATGTATTTGAGATATATGTACTTTTTACTGAGCCGGATGAATGTAATAATGGGTTGATGCTATAATTTGAAATTATAATTGATGCTTACGGTTTTTGGTTTATTGGTGGATTACTATGGTTAGTGTGGATTGCGGGAGCGGTGTCTCCCATTGGAAAAAAAAAAAAAAAGTATCTGAAATTGTATTGGATTGTTTTTAGGAGTTTGTATCAGTTTTAACGTGCCCGTAGTGGGACGGGTCGTTACATTTACGTTATTGCACTTTTATTTTTAGTCATTTATTTTCATGCAATTTAATTTTCTGTCTAATAATTATAATAAATCCCATGTTTGTTGTGTAATTCTTTTTCTAAAATAAATCTTGTATAAATTAATCGTTTAATTCTTTAAATCATGATTCATTCTTTAGTTCTTTAACTTCTTTTTAATCACTCTATTTGAAAATTCATTCAATTAAAGATAGGAAGATTTGTTAATTAATTTTGTAACTTGAAATTCTAATCATGATTAAGATTATAATTTAATTCACCACTTAAGAATATGAAATCACACATCTTATTTGCTGATTTTTCAAATTAGATACATGACTCATGTAAATATTCAATTTCTTAAAAACAATTCTGTTTTAGAGGACATAAATTTAATTTTAATTCGTATACTTTGAGATTTTCCATTAGGTTCGACCTCGTTCTCACATTGCTATAATATATATGGTTTGTGCGCTTGCGAGATTATAAATTTAAAACATTAACAAGTTTATGGTGCCGTTGCCAGGGAAAATCATAATATTAAATTGTGGTCCTCTTTAAAAAATTAATTATTTTTTGGAAAAAATGTTATTTTTGAAAAGTTCTATTTTTTGCAACTCTTTAAAAATGGTAACTTTTTTTATTTTTGGAAAGTTACCTTAATTAAGAAATTCTTGAAAATCTCAATGATTTGAATCAATTTATTTTTTTGGAAAATGTTCTATTTTTAGAAAAATCTATTTTTGGTAATTGATCTATTTTTGGAAACCTTCTAATTTTAGTAAAATTTCCAAACTTAGAACTTTTCTAAAAATTAGAACTTCTATCTAACTTATGAAATCTTCAAAATAAGATGTCAAATTTTGGAAATCATGGAATACTTTTTTTTAAAATGGTGAACTTTGATTTAATTTCTATAATCTTATCATAGTTTGGAATTCTTGTTTATAGATTGAAATTATCAAATCTCCTTCTTTAATTATAGATTAGGAACAATTCTTTTAGTTTAGGTACCATACATTCTTTGATTTAGACTCTACACCACAGTTTGCTTGTGTTGTTTTGTAGGATTTTTAAAATGCGCACTTGCAAATCGCTTTAAAATCGCTTGAAAAAAAATTGCTTAAAAAATGCTAGAAATATGCAAGCTAGGCTAAGGTGAGTACGTAATCATTTTATTTTAATTTTCACTTTTATCATGTATTCATATAGAAATTTTCTAGGATGTTCTTTAATTTAATTGCATATTTAAATTGCTCATGCATTTTATGATGTTAGATTCATGCATTACTTAGATTTGTTTTATTATTGTTTTGCATATTTGCTTGAATGTTTGTGTGGTAAAGTAGGATTGCATTCACAATATCTAGAAAAACAAGATAGTAAAATGGTTCATGCATATCCTAATAAAATAAATTGAGGAACCATTAGGTTAGATTCTTAGGATTTCATGCTCATTAGGAACCTTTTCAACTTTTCTTCTTTACTGAACCTATGTGCTCATTTCCATCAAATCAGCATCATCTACATATTTGTCGGCACAGTAGTAGGACATGGGTATGACTGGTTTTAGTCCTATATGAACACCTTACTCTTCATCAAGATTGGAGTTGTGATTACTTAAACATCCACTAAGAAGGATGATGAAGAAGGTGTCTAGAGGGAAGGTCGAATGATCACTCACTGGTAATCTTGTTCCTGAGTTTTTTCTGTGTGTATTCGGTACCCAAAACCAAAAGACTTACTGTTATTTTATAAGCAGATTAAGATCTGCAGTAATTCACGCCTGCGAGGCCTCATACTTCTGATGAGGCCTCGCCAGCGGTAATTTCTGGAAAGACAGCACACATGTGCAGTGTCACCTATCCATACAGATCAGCCAGACACCAACAGATATTAGCCACCTCATCTCCACCGTGCATGACTTGCAAATCATTTATCTTAGCCATTAATCAAGGACTCGATGGGTATATTGCAAGGTGGATTACAAATCATGGAGGAGCCTTTCCATACTTGTCATGGACAGCCCCCCAAGGATATTCAAATTCAAACTTAAGAGAGGTGGCAACCCGTGTGGATAATTTTATTTACCATAATAAGCTTCCAATAAATTTACCATAATTAACTCTCAATTAAACAGTCACAGATTTTATTTTTCTAAAAACTGTAAGAGACTGAGTCAGCTTGACAAAGGGTTAGCTGCACTCAGCTCAGTATAATTGGCTGCGAGGCCTCAGCAGATTGCATGAGGCCTCGAGGCTGAAAGTCACTTATTAACTTTATTTTCCAATTGACTTCTAGGTATTTGACTTAGCCTAAGTCTCCTATGGTTCACTTACCTGTGTGCCAATACTGTATTTGGTGTAGACGCTTCGACTTCATAGTAGATCTTCTTATTCATCCAAGGCAAGTCCAACTGATTCACGTAATTGACAATAAAGGTGACTCGGACAAACTGGGGCACTTACAATCTCCCTTGTCAATTTTGTGACAAAAACCTAAGATCTACCTATTACACCAATTTCCCAAAATTACATATTCACACATGACCACTCCCTAACCAATAAAAGTTATCACAAATTTCTCCCCCTTAACTTGTGCCTACGAAGACACAATCAATTTCCCCATTTTCCTGCATACAAAAAAAATAGATACTGGTAAGACTTGTATGCTCCCCCTCAACATTAGCACATACGTTACTCCCCCTTTTTGTCAAGAAAATCAACAAAGGTAAGTCAACCATAAACAATAGATATGCAAAGTAGTCAAGCAGAGGCAAATATTGAGCATATGGAATCTGATATAAATATAAAAACAGCATATGAGCAACGATAATGCACAATAGGGAAGCATAAAGAACAGAGCAAAAGCTAGTTTAAATATTATAGACCCAGATGTAGTTTGAAGAGAAACAAAATAACCATAGTTTCATAAAAAGGTCTTCAATCCTAAGGAGATGAGGGAGGGAATTCTGTATCAGTTCGGCGCACGAATCTATAATCTACTGGAGAGAGTGGAAGATGTGCCGCATGGATGTTCTGACATAGACAGAGCGCTCCTGATGTTGATATAGGAGGCGATCTTGACACTTGCTCAAATCAGACAGAAATGATTCTTGACTCTTTTCCATCTCAGCGAAGCGCTCATCAAAATACATACGATCAATGGAATGTGAAGGACTGGTAGCTGTAACGCCAGGCCCTTTCCGAGAAATCAGAGTCTAATTTTTTTTTTAATAAGAATAAAACATCGGAAGAGAGTGGGCGGCGTCACGACGCGAGTTAAGTTAAGACTACTCAAGTCTGAACCTTAACTGGCCACCCATGTGTACATGGACTAGACCATGATAATGGATCACACATGGAACTAACAACAACTTGCGGAATAAATTAGACTATTTGCGGAATAGAAAGACTAGATAGTAAATAACAGTCTTAATTGATAATTAAGGTAAACAACCATCCATAGTTAATAATCTAATCAAACCATAGCAAGTATTAACTTATTACATGCCCAACAAAATATAGTTCAAATGATAGTAATAAAGAAGTCCAGTTCAACATTTAAGCGCTTAGGCTTGGCTCCACTCCCGGTCATCGACCTTTTCTTTCCCTTTCCTTATACCTGCATTCTCCTCTGAGGATAGAAATAGGGCGTTAGATCAACGCGCCCAATAGGTTCCAGATCAGGGCTACCACATGGTTAGCATATAAAACATGCATATATATCATAGTACATGATTAGTAAAAACAGGTAAAACAATGCTATGAAGTATGCACATGCAATGAGTCTCTCCCGTCATGTACATTCATAGACATCACTTGACGTGCCTCGCAACCTCAAGGTAAATCACAATACACTTCCCTCTCTTCATCACTGAGTTGATTCATATCACCTATTAGTCCTCCTGGCGGGACTCTCATCGCCTAAGGAGACCAATGTGACTATGACCATCATGTTACTCCTCCTGGCGGGACTCTCATCGCCTAAGGAGGACGTAACTCATAATTGTAACACTGTAGAACCTCAGTCAACATCCCATGTCCATGCATGAGATGCCAATGCTTTGTATGCCATTTGTAAATGCATAACATATTATTCGAAACCACATAAAAATAAACAAGAGTCTCATAAAGAAAACTAGGGTAAAACTATGGTTACAAGTAGGTAGGAAACCTACTGAAGATTCACTTCAGTACTTGATCTTTTTTTAGCATCACCTGATCACGACTCGTTCGTCGTTCAACTTCCAGTACCTTATCCATATATCAGTCAGTAAGTCATAACATCATTTACTTATTCAATCACATCTAAGACCCATCCACATCATGTGGGGTTCGTGTTCGTACATCCAACCCTATGATCATTTCCATCATTGATCATTCCATCAATAATTACTTTTATGCCATTTAGGTTAACCTTTTAGTTTAACCATATCTAAACCCACTTAGAAACTTTTCAATAAAATAAAATGGTCCATTCATCCGAAAAATAGCCCCATGGGGTTCGGCCATGCACATGGCCGAACCCAATGGTTCTCTTGATCTGATTGATCCATCAATTACCCATGATTATTCATGGTTTAATCATGCTAACTCAACCATGAATTACACAAGGTTCAGCCGCATAAACATCCACCAAAACAGTAAATTGAACTTCACCAAATCACATCAATTACTTACATGGGGTTCGGCCATCCAAGGTGGCCGAACCCTATCTCCATGTTTTGATCTTTCAAATATGTTTTAGGTGTTATTTAAACATATAATATCAGTATAACATTGCTGCATTTATACCTCTTAGAAACCATCCAAATAAGTTCATCTACTTGTCCCAAAAGACCATAATATTTCATGGGATTCGGCCATCCAAGATGGCCGATCCCCATGGTCCATTTCACCAGTTTTAATCCACTGTTTTAGACCCATGCTAACTTCAGTCCTTTTGTCATTCAAATCCATGTTTTTAACTCTCTTTAAAACATGTAATTAAGTCTTAATGAAACATCAAAAACAGTCCACCATCTTCATGGTTTATATGTTTCAAACACATCAAAACCAAACCATCATTTGCATGGGGTTCGGCCCTCCATGGTGGCCGAACCCTATGACCTTTGGTTTTGAATTTCTTAATCATTCATCTAGGTCTAAATCAAACTTCCTTATTTATGTTTTAATCTTTTTAAAACATACACTTTAAATCATCTAAAAACAGTCCATAAAACTCCATGGTTTTCATGTTTCAAAACATGAAAACCAACCAATCTTTTACATGGGGTTCGGCCCACCATAGTGGCCGAACCCAATGGTTATTTTTATCATTTTTAAACCTCTATTAATCAAGGTTAAAACCTTGGTGTATTCGGCCATACCCATGGCCCAATACACACCCCATTTGTTCCATGTTATTACACCAAAATAACATATAAATACTTACCAAACTTCCAATCTTTCTTCTTGCCTTTGGTCCTTGGTTTCTCCCTTTTATTTCTTCCTTTCTTTTGCTGTTTTGTGCTTGATCTACTGGTGCAAACACCTCTGCTATTCCAGCTAGGAAAAACGAATTGGAGAGAGGGAGAGAGAGAGAGAAATTCTTGGCTTACCAATGGTGAAAAACGGCCAACCATGGTGTTTGTTTCCTTTAGTACTTCAGCCCCCAAGACCCCTCCATTCCCTCATCAATTCTTACCAAAAACGATGGGTCTTGGGTGCTATCCAATGTACCCCTTGGTACCTGCCTATGCAGCCTTTCAACTTCCCAAGCATCACCTCCAATTCCCATGCATTTCATTTAAGATTTAGCATGGAAATCACCCCAACAAGTCCCCAACGTGTGGGACTTGTTTTGGTGGTTATGACTGAACCAAACTACTCCTATTCCCTCTGAACTCATTGATATACAATCCCATTGACTTCCATTTTGACTCACCCAACTCACATGTCCAACTCACCTCATTAATTGACAATCATTTAATGCATTTGAATAAACTCATTTTCAATTCAAATTAAAAAAAATCAGTTCCACTTAACCTGATTTAACTCACCATTGAACTCATTTGTGGGCCCACACCGTCGGCTGTGGTCAACAAAGTCAACCCGACCAGTTGGGTCCCCCTTTAGCTCATTGACCCGTTTTTGACTCCATGACCCAATTATGGGTATTGTGGTCATTTGTAATTGGTTTTTACATGTGGATCAGGCCTACCCATTTTTTCTCTACTTGATTTCCAATCAAATCAGCTTAACCTCATTTAATTTAAGTTCACAAAATGGTCAAATAATCCAGTAAGACCCGTTGGGTCCCATTTGGGCCCTTTGACCCATTTAGCCATTTTTGACCCAATTGATGTACATTACCCATCCAATCAAACTTGACATTCAGAATGTGCTCATATGATTTTAATTTGAGCAATGGGCCCCACCATTTCTTTACTTAACATCACAAAATATTTAATTTAACACATCAGGGGCATTTTCATAATTATCTACTTCATTGAGAAATTGGGGTGTTACAATATAATCCTCTTTTTAAAATTTTCGTCCCGAAAATCGAGCGAAGTAGGGTTCTCAAAATAAATTACATAAATAATTCGGGGTGTGCTGTTCTCATCTCCGATTCAAGTTCCAATGTAGCCTCTTCATCACCATGATGGTCCCATACCAGTTTTACGAACTGAACCGCTCTGTTTCACAACACCCTCTGTTCGGTCTCCACTATCCTGACCAGCTTCTCGACGTACGTCACGTCGCTTTGTACTTCAATATCCTGAACATTCAAAACATGGGACGGATCCGGATTGTATTTTCTTAGCATTGACACATGAAACACATTATGTAGAGCTGCTAACTGCGAAGGAAGAGCTAACTGGTAAGCTACGTCCCCCATCCTTCTTGTGATGGAAAATGGTCCCACATATCTTGGCGACAATTTTCTTTTCTTGCCGAACCTCATGTGTCCTTTCCATGGCTAGACCTTTAAAAATACCATGTCTCCCACTTTCTATTCCATAAACCGTCTCCTTTTATCAGCGTAACTCTTCTGCCGACTCTGTGCAGTCAATAAGTGTTGACGTATCAACTTAATTTGTGTGGTAGTCTCTGCGACTAGTTCCGGTCCGATCAATGCAGGCTCTCCAGCCTCTGTCCAACATACCGGCGACCTACACGGTCTACCATATAATGCCTCGTTTGGAGCCATCTGAAGGCTTGCTTGATAGCTGTTATTATAGGAGAATTCTACCAGTGGTAAGTGGTCCTCCCATCCTCCTTTGAAATCTAACATACATGCTCTCAGCATGCCTTCCAAAGTCTGTATTGTCCTTTCTGACTGTCCATCAGTTTGTGGATGGAAAGCGGTGCTAGTCAATAAGTCTGTCCCCATGGTTGACTACATGTTTTGCCATACTCTGCCGGTAAAATGGCCATCTCTGTCCGATACTATTGTTCGGGGAATGCCATGTAGTCGAATGATTTCTTTAATATACCACTGACCCAATGTTTCAGATGAATCCGTCATCTTGATAGGAATGAAATGTGCGGACTTGGTCAGCCGGTCGACTACGACCCATATGGCGTCATTGCCCTTTGAAGACCTTGGCAACCCCGATACAAAGTCCATGGAAATATGTTCACATTTCCATTCTGGCACTGCTAAGGGTTTGAGTAACCCTGGTGGCTTTTGGTGTTCAGTCTTAACTTGCTGACAAGTTAGACAATGTGCCACGAATTCCGCCACATCCCTTTTTAGTCCATGCCACCAATAATGCCTCTTTAGATCATGGTACATTTTGGTGCTGCCCGGATGGATAGAGAGCTTGGACTGATGCGCCTCAATCAGTAGCTCTTTCCTGCAACTCGTTGGCACATATGTTCTTCCCCGGAATAAAAGACCTTGTCCTAGTCGTAATTCCCATTCCGGTATGTCTACGCCAGTGGACATCTTGGCCCATATGTTCTCCACTTCCGGGTCTGTCCTTTGTTCTTGTTCAATCCTGGTGACCATGTTAGATTGTATGACCAAATTGTATATGGTCCCTCGGTTGTTGTAATAGAGTTTAAACTCTCGGATGGTATTCAACATCTCCCATTCCGATCTGATCAAACATGCCACAGATGCATGTGGTATATGGCTGAGGGCATCCGCTACCCTATTTGCCTTGCCTGGATGATATCTAAGCTCAAATTCATAATCCGCCAGATACTCCATCCATCTTCGTTGCCTGAGGTTGAGCTCATTCTAATCAAAAAGATATTTTAAGCTCTTATGATCAGAAAATACCTCAAATTTCTTGCCGTAGAGGTAGTGTCTCCAACTCTTGAGGGCGAAAACCACTGCAGCTAATTCCAAATCATGTGTGGGGTAAAGACGTTCATGTATTTTTAACTGCCTTGAACCATACGCCACCACACAATTACTCTGACTGAGTGTAAAACCTAGTCCCTCTCCCGAGACATCGCAATATACCTCGTAACACTTGCCACTTACCGACAAAACTAAAATAGGGACAGTGGTATGTCTTGTCTTCAGCTCTTCAAACCTTTGATTACATAGATCTGTCCACTCATACTTGACTCCCTTCTGAGTGAGTTGAGTCAATAGAGATGCAATTTTGGAAAAATCCATGATAAATCTTCCATAATAACCAGCTAATCCCAAGAAGCTACGAATTTCAGTTACATTCTTGGGCGCTTTCCAATCTTTCACTGCTGCCATCTTAGCCGGATCCACGGTTATACCTCCCTCAGATATCACATGTCCCAAGAAATTGACCTCGGATAGCCAGAATTCACATTTACTGGCCTTGGCATATAGCTTATTCTGCCTCAAAGTATTCAAAACTATCAGTAAGTGCTCTGCATGTTCTTCCTGACTCTTGGAATATATCAGAATATCATCAATGAATACGATTACAAATTGATCCAAATAGGGACAGAAGATTTTGTTCATCAAATCCATGAACACCGCCGGCGCATTTGTGAGTCTAAATGGCATGACTACAAACTCATATAGTCCATACCGCGTCCGGAAGGCCGTCTTCTCTATATCTTCCTCCCTAACCCGTATTTGGTGATAACCAGACATCAAATCAATCTTTGAAAAAATGGCTGGAACCCTTCAATTAATCGAATAAATCATCGATCTTGGGTAGAGGGTACTTGTTCCGGACAGTTAGCTGATTCAGCTTCCGGTAGTCTACGCACATCCGAAGTGAACCATCCTTCTTCTTCACAAACAACACTGGTGCTCCCCATGATGAAGTACTGTTTCGGATGCAACCCAGCCTAAGCAGTTCATCAATCTGCTTCTTTAGCTCCGACATCTCTGCTGGTGCCATCCGATAGTGTGGTAACGACACTGGTGCTGTGCCAGGGTACAACTTGATCTCGAAGTTAATCTCCCTCATAGGCGGTAAACCCGGGAGAGTTCCTTTGGAAATACATCCACGAATTCTTGTACAATTGCCGGAAGTTCAATAACTGGAGCTTTATTTATGGTGATATTATTCAATACCACGTGGTTTAACCCTTCCTGCAATCCACTTTGTTTATCTGCACGGACTAAGTATTGCTTGCCCTCGGGTGACTTAAATGTCACTCTTCGACGATAACAGTCGATGTTGGCATGAAACTTAGACAACCAATCCATACCGAATATAATATCATACTCAGACATGTCAAGCACCAGATAATTGAACTCAAATCTGAGTCCAGCTAGTTCAGTATTCACTAAACTCTTAACTTTTCCACTAAGTACATCTTCCCTTGCACATAAGTCTTTATGTGACTAACAACCTTTTGTTCCAACTTCCACGATACCAATTCCCGGCATCAATCCAAACCACCATAGGAATAATCACCCATGGTTAAATACATCCATCCCTGGCGTTTCGCTTTCAGTAAATATCATCTATCCCTGTTTTATAATCATCCATGAATATAACCCTCCCATGGGTATAATCCATTCATGGAAATAATTCATCCTTGAACATTTCATCTACCAGTAAGTATCATCTATCCATGAATATAACCCACTTATGGGTATAATCCATTCATGGAAACCATCCATCCTTGGTATCACTCTGTCCATGAGTATCCTTTATGTATGATTAATAACTATCCATGAAATAACCCACTTATGGGTATAATCCATTCATGGAAACCATCCATTCTTGGTATCACTCTGTCCATGAGTATCATATATCCATGATTAATATCCGTAGGAACAACATTCAAATGAATCACTATAAGATTGTGACAACCATATCAAGTCACAAATATACCTCGACCCCTTAGCAAGACTTAGGGCTCATGACTTACCAAGCAGAAGACCCACGTCCAACGTGATCCGGTCTACCTCGCCCTGCATCCCTTCACCTCATAGGTGATTTAGTCAAGCTCTAAGGCGGTCGATCCGCGTCTGATGAGACTAGTACCACCCCCACGGGGTAAAATAGTACCTAGCTCTGCGCCTTCCCGCACATCTAGTGTGCCAAATAGCCGTGAGAGCGCCCTCCAGCGCGTAGCGTACGAGGGACCCACTCCTCAACAGTAGTCCTACGGGACCAAGTCTCCGTATTTCGTATCAAGGTTCCCACAGTCTCATAGCTACTCTAGGCCATACTTATGAAGTCTATATTCTTATCTCATCATTACCATGTGAAGGACGCACCCATACCACATCTCATTCATCAACATCACGTGAGGGACGCACCCATACCACGTCGTAGTATAATCAAGTGACCTCGTCACCTACATCTCAGTACCAAAAATCCTCTTAGAATCATAAAATCGCATACTTTATAAAAATTCATAAATCAACTTTGTACAAGGGTGGGTAGGGTTAAATAAAACCCTATAAAGAACAAAATGCACCCTTACAAAATAACCCTCTTTTTAATACCCCTTCATATTACTTCCTAGCCTACTCTTCCGTAGAAGACTCCGCATCATCAGCGAACTTGAAACTGTTATCAGGACACGTCATCGCCGTGTGCCCCAATACTTCACATGTCGTGCAGGGTATTAATCCAGGTCCACCAATATAAGGACAATTAGTCCTCGCCTCTCCATGCCCATGTAGTCCACAAACCGGGCAGACAACGCCTAGATGATGAGGACAATACCTACAGTTGTGCTCGTCCTGGTTGCACAACTCACATGTATCGTAGGGATCTACCTCCCCTATCGATTCCAATATTATAGGAACATCTTCCATAGGATCCTCATGAAAGAATCCTAGATCCTCCTCTTCTTCCTCAGGAGGTCCCTCCTGAAGGTTCACATTAGCTTCCACGTTGGTGTTGCTAGAAGCAAACACCAATTCTATGGGATTGCTAGGAGTTCCACTGTACCACTCCGAGTACTCCACGTTACTTGACATATCTGTATCACATCAGTAGAACACAAGAATATTCAACAACATTTCTATATAAACCACTCTTGGTTTTTAGGGGTATCTGACCATGCATAATATCATGTATTTTGTTTAGGAAGATTACCAAATCATCATTCTTTGTGTTCTTTTGTTTCTGGGGAAATCTCTAATTTCCTGTTGTTTGTTTCTCAGTGTGGGGATTTCAGGGGAGTGCATCCTACCTTGCTATGTTTGATATGTCCAATTATGATGACTGTACTTTTCTTTGCTATCTTTCATTGTCGATCTCAGATTGATTGTTCAGTCTGAGTCACTCGAAGTAAATTAATCCGGCCCCCAGTCAGCGGACTCCGAAGAGTTGGTCAGTTGGGATTCTTATCTGTCAATGAGACATGAAACCGTTTTAATCTTATTTCGATGATTCAACTTCTCGTTTCGCTCTGATACCAACTGTAACGCCCCGCCCTTTCCGAGAAATCAGAGTCTAATTTTTTTTTTAATAAGAATAAAACATCGGAAGAGAGCGGGCGGCGTCACGACGCGAGTTAAGTTCAGACTACTCAAGTCTGAACCTTAACTGGCCACCCATGTGTACATGGACTAGACCATGATAATGGATCACACATGGAACTAACAACAACTTTCGGAATAAACTAGACTATTTGCGGAATAGAAAGACTAGATAGTAAGTAACAGTCTCAATTGATAATTAAGGTAAACAACCATCCATAGTTAATAATCTAATATAACCATAACAAGTATTAACTTATTACATGTCCAACAAAATATAGTTCAAATGACAGTAATAAAGAAGTCCAGTTCAACATTTAAGCGCTTAGGCTTGGCTCCCCTCCCGGTCATCGACCTTTTCTTTCCCTTTCCTTGTACCTGCATTCTCCTCTGAGGATAGAAATAGGGCATTAGATCAACGTGCCCAGTAGGTTCTCGATTAGGGTTACCACATGATTAGCATATAAAACATGCATATATATCATACTAAATGATTAGTAAAAACAGGTAAAACAATGCTATGAAGTATGCACATGCAATGAGTCTCTCCCATCATGTACATTCATAGCCATCACTTGACGTGCCTCACACCGTCAAGGTAAATCACAATACACTTCCCTCTCTTCATCACTGAGTTGATTCATATCACCTATTAGTCCTCCTGGCGGGACTCTCATCGCCTAAGGAGACCAATGTGACTATGACCATCATGTTACTCCTCCTGGCGGGACTCTCATCGTCTAAGGAGGACGTAACTCATAATTGCAACACTGTAGAACCTCAGTCAACATCCCATGTCCATGCATGAGATGCCAATGCTTTGTATGCCATTTGTAAATGCATAACATATTATTCGAAACCACATAAAAATAAACAAGAGTCTCATAAAGAAAACTTGGGTAAAATTGTGGTTACAAGTAGGTAGGAAACCTACTGAAGATTCACTTCAGTACTTGATCTTTCTTTAGCGTCACCCGATCACGACTCGCTCGTCGTTCAACTTCCAGTACCTTATCCATATATCTGTCAGTAAGTCATAACATCATTTACTTATTCAATCACATCTAAGACCCATCCACATCATGTGGGGTTCGTGTCCGTACATTTAACCCTATGATCATTTCCATCATTGATCATTCCATCAATAATTACTTTTATGCCATTTAGGCTAACCTTTTAGTTTAACCATATCTAAACCAACTTAGAAACTTTTCAATCAAATAAAATGGTCCATTCATCCGAAAAATAGCCCCATGGGGTTCGGCCATGCACATGGCCGAACCCAATGGTTCTCTTGATCTGATTGATCCATCAATTACCCATGATTATTCATGGTTTAATCATGTTAACTCAACCATGAATTATACAAGGTTCAATCGCATAAACATCCACCAAAACAGTAAATTAAACTTCACCAAATCACATCAATTACTTACATGGGGTTCGGCCATCCAAGGTGGCCGAACCCTATCTCCATGTTTTGATCTTTCAAACATGTTTTAGGTGTTATTTAAACATACAATATCAGTATAACGTTGCTGCATTTATACCTCTTAGAAACCATCCAAATAAGTTCATCTACTTGTCCCAAAAGACCATAATATTTCATGGGATTCGGCCATCCAAGATGGCCGATCCCCATGGTCCATTTCACCAGTTTTAATCCATTGTTTTAAACCCATGCTACTTCAGTCCTTTTGTCATTCAAATCCATGTTTTTAACCGTCTTTAAAACATGTAATTGAGTCTTAATGAAACATCAAAAATAGTCCACCATCTTCATGGTTTATATGTTACAAACACATCAAAACCAAACCATCATTTGCATGGGGTTCGGCCCTCCATGGTGGCCGAACCCTATGACCTTTGGTTTTGAATTTCTTAATCATTCATCTAGGTCTAAATCAAACTTCCTTATTTATGTTTTAACCTTTTTAAAACATACACTTTAAATCATCTAAAAACAGTCCATAAAACTCCATGGTTTTCATGTTTCAAAACATGAAAACCAACCAATCTTTTACATGGGGTTCGGCCCACCATGGTGGCCGAACCCAATGGTTATTTTTAGCATTTTTAACCTCTATTAATCAAGGTTAAAACCTTGGTGTATTCGGCCATACCCATGGCCCAATACACACCCCATTTGTTCCATGTTATTACACCAAAATAACATATAAATACTTACCAAACTTCCAATCTTTCTTCTTGCCTTTGGTCCTTGGTTTCCCAATTTTATTTCTTCCTTTCTTTTGCTGTTTTGTGCTTGATCTATTGGTGCAAACACCTCTGCTATTCCAGCTAGGAAAAACGAATTGGAGAGAGGGAGAGAGAGATGGAAATTCTTGGCTTACCAATGGTGAAAAACGGCCAACCATGGTGTTTGTTTCCTTTAGTACTTCAGCCCCCAAGACCCCTCCATTCCCTCATCAATTCTTACCAAAAACGATGGGTCTTGGGTGCTATCCAATGCACCCCTTGGTACCTGCCTATGTAGCCTTTCAACTTCCCAAGCATGACCTCCAATTCCCATGCATTTCATTTAAGATTTAGCATGGAAATCACCCCAACAAGTCCCCAACGTGTGGGACTTGTTTTGGTGGTTACGGCTGAGCCAAACTACTCCTATTCCTTCTGAGCTCACTGATATACAGTCCCATTGACTTCCACTTTGACTCACCCAACTCACATGTCCAACTCACATGTCCAACTCACCTCATTAATTGACAATCATTTAATGCATTTGAATCAACTCATTTTCAATTCAAATTAAAAAAATTCAGTTCCACTTAACCTGATTTAACTCACCATTGAACTCATTTGTGGGCCCACACGGTCGGCTGTGGTCAACAAAGTCAACCCGACCCGTTGGGTCCCCCTTTAGCTCTTTGACCCGTTTTTGACTCCATGACCCAATTATGGGTATTGTGGTAATTTGTAATTGGTTTTTACATGTGGATCAGGCCTACCCATTTTTTCTCTACTTGATTTCCAATCAAATCAGCTTAACCTTATTTAATTTAAGTTCCCAAAACGATCAAATAATCCAGTAAGACCCGTTGGGTCCTATTTGGGCCCTTTGACCCATTTAGACATTTTTGACCCAATTGATGTACATTACCCATCCAATCAAACTTGACATTCATAATGTGCTCATATGATCTTAATTTGAGCAATGGGCCCCACCATTTCCTTACTTAACATCACAAAATAATTAATTTAACACATCAAGGGCATTTTTGTAATTATCCATTTAATTGAGAAATTGGAGTGTTACAGTAGCATCCTTGCGAGTCAGGCGATCAATAGCGGGAGCGGAACTGGGTGAGCCTGCAGATGATGGGCGAAATGAGCCGATACTTCTCTCAATGCTGATCTTTATCAGGGGTCATACATTGAGACGAACTTCTCCAGGATGAGGTACCATTCCGAAATGAGTTCCTAGGCGTGTAATGAGATAACAGAAAGGTACAACACTTTGGGCAGAAGACTTCCAGAAACGTTTAATATGTTCACATATCAAGGAGGCAAGACAAATTTTTCTCCCCATAGCCACAGCATACAAGACATTGATCATGTGGTCACTCAGCTGTGACTTGTTCATCAGACGAGGATAGACGTTGAAAGTGAAGATCAGATGTAAGATCTTGTACTTGGGAAGGAGAGAAGAGGAGTGAATTTGGACTTTTCCTTCTCGTTCGATACCACCACCACAGAGTTTGCTAATAATTTTGTGATAGTCTTCTGGGGCGATCTCATGTCGGGTAGCAGAGATGTCTCCACCTTTAAATAAAGGAAAGTTCATGAGCTGAGAGATCAGCTCAGGTGTGACAGTGAATTTTTCTCAATTGGAGAATTTGACAATGAAGGAATGAGAGGGATCATTAAGGGATTTATGTATGGAGGAGTACATGCCCTTTACCATAGAGGGATAGGCATTGCCACCCCAATTCAGAATGTTTTCCCAGCCAACCTTCTAAAGTACTTTGAATGTACTGTATTTTTCAAGATCTGGAAGATAGCAGATACGCTCGACATTAAAAATTTTGAAGGAGTGTTCCTTTGGGACAGACTTGAAAAGCAGAGCACGAGGAGGATCAGAAGGGGGTGAAGATGCATCAGACCCTTCAATAAGGATATCCGATGAACGGGAATGTCTGGAGGAGCTGGGAGAGGGACGAGTAAAGGGTGAAGGAGTTTGGACAGGGGTTTCCTGAGGAACAGCCTCTGGTTCTTCATCGGAAGAGGAGACCGTCACAGAGACTGATGGGAGAACCCAATCAGGGTTTTTATATGCCCGGAGTTTCTTTTTTCTTGGCGGTGGAGGAGGAGACCGAATGGGGGCGGACGATGAAACATCGTCATTCCGCAAGGATCTGCGGGTATGGTGTCTTTTGACAACCGCAGTTTTTCTAGCCATGTTTACCGATAAAATCGAAACAAGAACAGATGAAAAAATGCTAAATCAGAGGTGCAAGAGTACCTGAAACTGAAAATCGAAGGATCAAGACTTCGAAAGAGAAGATGATGACCGGAAGTAGAAAGCCCCAAAAAAAACTTTTCTTTTTCGCGCGATGCGGACTGTGGAAACCCTAGTTCTAACGGAACTCCTGATAATGACTTGAGTGAAGTTTTAAAAATAGGGGACCACAAAGAGCTCAATGGCGAGGGCTCGAGTGAAATCACGAGGCCTCGCTGACGGTGATATTAAGCCAAACCGAAAACAGAAGAAAAGACTCGATGGCGAGGACTCGAGTGAAATCACGAGGCCTCGCTGACGGTGATGTTAAGGCAACTCAAAAAAATGACGAATAGAACTCGACTACGAAGGCTCGAGAGATGACACGAGGGCTCGCTGACAGTGATGGTGAAAGTGAAATACAAAGCCGAGAACATATAACTAAAACCCTTTTTTTTTAATTTAATTAATTTTCTTTATTTTTATTTTGAAATATTGTCTCCACTGACTGATCATAGTAACAGAAATATTTAGGATACAGTACACACCCCAATTGATTTTCTCAGAGCAAGAAAACGAATTAAGGCAAGTGATTTTGTCATTATATCAGCCAATTGATTATCAGTGGAAATATATTCGAACGCGATGGTTTTCTCTTCAACTAACTCTCGAATGAAATGAGGTCTAATGTCTATATGTTTGGTTCGAGAGTGTTGGACATGATTCTTAGAGATATTTATGGCACTTGTATTATCACAGTGGAGAGTCATTGTTCCTCTTGTCATGCCATAGTCGACAAGCATTTGTCTCATCCAGACAAGTTGAGTGCAGCAACTTGCTGCAGCTATGTATTCAGCCTCTGCAGTCGAAAGGGATACTGAAGATTGTTTTCGACTATGCCAAGCAATCAGACAGTTTCTAATGTAAAAACAACCCCCACTTGTAGATTTTCTATTGTCTAAGTTTCCTGCCTAGTTCGCATCGGTGTAACCCGCAATATGAAATGATGTATCAAATGGGTACCAAATTCCATATAGACATGTTCCTGATACATACTTTATGATACGTTTTACTGCTTTTACGTGTGATTCTTTAGGATTGGCTTGGAACCGTGCACATGCACCCACACTAAAAGAAATATCGGGTCTACTAGCAGTCAAAGACAGGAGACTACCTGTCATGCTTATGTACATGCTAGGATCAACATCTTTTCTGTTTTCATATTTTGATAATTTAACAGTAGTACTCATGGGAGTGTTTTGAGTGCTTACTGCCTTCAAGTCCAATCTTTTAACAAGATCTTTGGCATACTTGGATTGTGAAATGAAGAACCCATCATTAAGTTGTTTTATTTGTAAACCAAGAAAATAATTTAGCTCCCAACCATGCTCATTTCAAACTCAAATTTCATAAGATTGGAGAAACTAATAACAGCTTGTTCATCAGTGGATCCAAACACAATATCATCCACATATATTTGAGCTATCAGTATATCCTCATTGAATTTTCTAACAAACAGTGTTTTGTCAACACTTCCCCTTTGAAAATCATTATCCAATAAGAACTGTGTAAGTCTTTCATACCAAGCCCAAGGAGCTTGTTTAAGGCCATACAATGCCTTCTTTATTTTGTAGACATGACTAGAGTATTTTGGATCCATAAACCCTTTAGGCTGCTCTACATAGACTTCTTCATTTAATAAGCCATTCAAAAATGCACTCTTGACATCCATTTGAAAAAATTTAAATTTCAAACAACATGCAATGGACAATAAAATATGTATATAGACTCAAGACGTGCTACAGGTGCAAACGTCTCATCAAAATCTATTCCCTCAATTTGTGTATACCCTTGAGCAACAAGACGGGCCTTATTACGAACTATTGTCCCATTTTCATCCATTTTATTTTTGTAGATCCATTTGGTACCTATTACATTTGTATTTTTTGGTCTTGGTACCAAATCCCATACATCATTTCTTGTAAATTGAATCAGCTCTTCTTGCATAGCATTTAGCCAATCTTCATCTAACAATGCTTCATTAATATTCTTGGGTTCTAATTGTGAGGTGAAGCAAAAACAACTACATATATTTTCTAGTTGCTTCCTAGTTTTTACTCCCGTCATGGGATCCCCAATGATGTTTGACATAGGATGTTTTTTATTTGGTTTTAGTTCAATGGATGTCAAAGACGAAGAAGGGGGATT
Source organism: Chimonanthus praecox (assembly GCA_022113865.1). Taxonomy (NCBI): domain Eukaryota; kingdom Viridiplantae; phylum Streptophyta; class Magnoliopsida; order Laurales; family Calycanthaceae; genus Chimonanthus; species Chimonanthus praecox. The sequence goes on from CM039091.1 coordinate 26,621,776, forward strand.
GTCAATTTGATTTGAAGATTGATTCGCCTCATCTATGGGTTCATGTACATCCGAAGACTGGTCATCAATGACCACATTAATGGATTCCATTATGGCATCGGTTCTAAGATTTTTAACTCTATAAGCTCGGCTAGTGTTAGAGTATCCTACAAAAATTCCTTCATCACTTTTCGAATCGAATTTTACCAATTTTTCACAATCTCTAAGAATATGGCATTTACTACCGAAAACCTTAAGATACATACAATTTGGCTTCCTACCAGTCCATAATTCAAATGTTGTTTTATCTAGGCCAGCTCTTAGATAAACTCTATTTATAATATAGCAAGCGGCATTTACAGCCTCGGCCCACAAATTTTTCGGTAATTTCTTACTGTCTAGCATGACCGTTGCCATATCTTGGAGAACCCTATTTTTCCTTTCAGCCACCCCATTTTGTTGGGGTGTCTTAGGAGTTGAGAACTCATGATGTATACCATGTTTTTCACAATATTTTTGGAAACGGTTATTTTCAAGTTCACCCCCATGATCACTTCTAATTTTATTTATGGTTGTTTGTTTTTCAATCACAATTTGCTTTGCAATAATTTTAAATTCATGATAAGCATCAGATTTTTCTCTAAGATAACCTACCCATGTGTATCTAGTGCAGTCATCAACAATAACCATGAAATGCATCTTTCCTCCTACACTCATATTCTGGGTTGGTCCAACTAAATCCATATGTAGAAGCTCAAGAGGTCTAGTGGTAGTCACAACATTTACTTTCTTATGGGCTACTCTCACTTGTTTACCCTTTTGACACTCACCACAAAATGTTTGAGCTGATCTACTTATCTTGGGCAGTCCTTTATTGTGTTCACTCAATTTTGATAGATCTTTGAAATTTACATGTCTTAGTCTCTTGTACCATAACTCAGCTTCATTAAGTTTAGAGAAGTTATAATGATTTTTGTTAGGAGTTGGACAGTTTTCAAGAGCATAACACTGATCAGAAGTTTTCAACCATTTAAGAACAGCTTCACCTTCATTGTTATAGATTTGGCAGTCATTCTTACGGAAGGTAACATAATGGTCTTTCTCACATATTTGAGATATACTTAAGAGATTGTGTTTAAGACGATCAACTAACAACACATCATCTAAGGTAAGGGAATCATTTAATTCTAAGGTCCCTTTCCTTACAATTTGAGCCAGATTTCCATCCCCAAAGGTAACCGAACCTCCATTAAAATCTACAAGGTTGGACATATATGTTTTATCACCAGTCATGTGCCTTGAACAACCATTATCAAGATACCATTTTGACTGGTTTTCAACCTTTAGTGTTGTATATACAATTAGGCTTTTGTACTTGCGGACCCATTTGAACGTGGTTGTGTTTTTTAAATTTCTAGGGCTGATTCTTGAAGGTTATATCCGAATTTTCTGCTCATTTTTTCATTTAATGTTTTGTTCAATTTTTGAGCCAAATTTTCACGGTAATGATATTTCCTTTTTTATTTTTCATATATTTGTACTTCAAATTTTTTCTGATTTGTTTTTTCCCTTAAGTTTCTTTTTCTAAATTTACATTCAAATCTGAAGTGTCCCCTTTTAGCACAGTAAAAACAAGTGATATTTGATGATCTAGAAGATTGACCTTTAACAAATACAATTTTATTCACTGTTTTTACATTGTCTTGGTTGCATCCAAGACCAGTCTTGTCCCCATAAGTTTTACCCAATTTTAGTAATCTTTCTAGTTTATATTGTCCTTGGGTAAACTTATTTTCAAAATTGAGTTTATGATTATTAAAACTAATTATTTTAGAATGAGCATTGATAATTTCTTCTGATAAGATACTTCTAATATCTTCCAATTTTTTAATATCATTCTCATACTTTCTCAATTTATCTTGTAACTCATTTTGAACTTGTTTAATTTAACATTTTCTTCATTTGTACTTTTTAGAGTTCTTATAAGATTTTCATTTATTCCTTTTTCTTCTTCTAACTGGCTTATTAAATTTGCATTTTCAGATTTTCTTTTACTTAATTTCTTAGCCAGTTTTTTACTTTCAAGAAAAAGGGAGTCATAGGCCTCTTGAAGATCATCATCTTCATCATTTTCTGACTCACTTTCTGAGTTACTTCCAACAATTGCTATAGAGGCTATGAACCCTTTTAGATTTTCATATTTATCTTGAGTGGATTCATCAAACTCACTTTCCGATTCAGAGGTGTTTTCATAAGTTCCTGTCAAGGCTTTCTTATTTTTTTTAGGGACATTCAACAGCAAAATGTCCTTGGCCTCCACAATTATAACATGTTTGTTCTTTGTCTTTGTCTCTTCCTTTTTCTTTTAATGTATTAAATCTGTTAGTGTCTTTTATTGTATTGAATCTGTTGGTATTTTTATCCTTTGGTTCACTTCTTTTAATGTTTTTAAATTTATTTCTTTTATTGAAGTTTCTTAAGAATTTTTTAGCTAACAAGGCAACATCATCTTCACTGTCAGATTCAGACTTTTCCTCTTTAAGTTTTTCAATGTTTGATGATGACTTTAAAGCAACAGACATCTTTTTAGGTACCTCATCTTCAAAATGAAATTCATAAGTTTGAAGAGATCCTACAAGGTCATCAATTTTCATGAATGATACATCTCTATACTCCTCAATAGCTGTTACCTTAGGTTTAAATCTCTTGGGCAAATTTCTAAGTACCATGGTACAAACTTTAGATTCAGGAATTATTTCTCCTAAGGCCCACATAGAATTTACTATATCACTTAGCTTAGAGTAAAATTCCATAAACATCTCACTTTCATCCATTCGTATGTTATCAAATTTAGATTGGAGAATTTGGAGTTTCGACCTCTTAACAATAGAAGTATCCTCATGTGTTCTTTCTAAGATGTCCCAAGCATCTTTAGCTGTTAAACAAGTCATGATACGCTTAAACTCATCAGGTGAGATAGCACAGTCAATGGCGTTCAACACCTTTCTATTTGCTATGTATAACATTTTTTCCATGTCTGTCCAAGTGAAATAATCTTTAAGTTTGGTAACAATAACTTGTTTTACAGATTTTCCAGTTTCATCTCTTATAGGTTTTTCTGCGAGTTTTCCTCAATCGGTGGTTCCCAACCTCTTACTATAGATTCCCAAACAGCTCCATCTAGTGATATAAAAAAGCTTTTCATTTTTGCCTTCCAAGAGGCATAGTTGGAGCCATCAAAATAGGGAGGTTTAGAAACAGGGTGACTATCACTTTTGTGCATGATTCTAGTAAAAAGATCAAGTCGGACGGTTAAGTCCAACTCAGAGTAACCGAGCTTTGATACCAATTGAAATTCCGTTACTAGAGTAATGCACGACCTAGAGGGGGGGTGAATAGGACGGTTTTCAATTTTAATTCCCTTTTTAAAAATTTCTTACCTATTTATACTTTAAGTAAACAAAATATTCAATCCATGCATTCAATCACATATAACACAAATATTTTATATTGGTTCGGTTTCAACAAACCTACATCCACTGTCAGACTTCTCAACTCTAGGGTCGTCCCAAATATACTATGTAAGGGTCTCACACCCAAATAGTACAACCTAGTTTTTTATAGAGTTCAACCCAATTGGTCTAATCCTCTACACCTATTTTTTAAAGTGGTTCGAACACACTATTCTAATCCACTTTACAATGTTTAAAATTAAACAAGAAAAAAACTTTCCTTGGGCCTTAACCGTTTTCCTTTAAGCTCTTTCTTCTTTACTGAACCTGTGTGCTCCTTTCCATCAAATCAGTATCATCCACGTATTTGTCGGTGCAACAGTAGGACATGGGTATGACTGGCTTTAGTCCTATATAAACACCTTATTTTTCATCAAAATTTTGGGGTTATGATTACCCAAACATCCACTAAGAATGATGATGAAGAAGGTGTCTAGAGGTAAGGCCGAATGATCACTCATTGGTAATCTTGTTCCTGAGTTTTTTCTGTGTGTATTCGGTACCCAAAACCAAAAGACTTACTGTTATTTTATAAACAGATTAAGATCTGCAGTAAGTCACGCCTACGAGGCCTTGCTGCTTCTGATGAGGCCTCGCCAGCGGTAATTTTTGGAAAGAAAGCACACATGTGCAGTGTCACCTATCCAGACAGATCAGCCAGATACCAATCAGATATCAGCCACCTCATCTCCACCGTGCATGACTTGCAAATCATTTATCGTAGCCATTAATCAATGACTCGATGGGTATATTGCAAGGTGGATTACAAATCATGGAGGAACCTTTCCATACTTGTCATGGACAACTCCCCAAGGATATTCAAATTCAAACTTAAGAGAGGTGGCAACCCATGTGGATAATTTTATTTACCATAATAAACTTCCAATAAATTTACCATAATTAGCTCTCAATTAAACAGTCACAGATTTTATTTTTCTAAAAACTGTAAAAAACTGATCAAGAATCATGGTTTGACCCTTGCATGGCCAAACCCTAAGTTATATGTACGAGAACCATCAAGGACAAAAAAAAAGAGTGGATGAGGTTCGACCATGATGTATGGCCGAACTCCATCAAATGATCAAATCATGGATGTATGATTTTTTTGTAGGAAAATGATGAACCATAAGGTTCGGCCATGTTGTATGGCCGAACCCCATGGAAGGGTGTTAGTGATTTAAAAATTTTTAAAGGAGGGAAATAATGGAGGAATGTTATTGATTTTAAATGGTCTCAAATGATGAAAATGGTGAAAAACCATGGACCATGGGTTCGCCTATGGTGTATGGCCGAACCCCATGGAGAGATATTGATAGACTTAGATGTTTAGTACCATGAAAATGATGGGGGAATGTTGGTAATTTTAATAGGTTTTAAATATGGTTAATGATGATCTAAAAGGATGAACCTAAGTGTATGATTAAACCCCCCCATGGAGGGACTTGGGTTATGGATCTAATATTATAAATGATTTAAGAAAGAGGATGAAAAATTACATCATGGGTTCGGCCATGTTGTATGGCCGAAACCCATGAACCATTTTATGGACATTATGGATCTATGCATGCATGCTTAAATGAATGGATGATTAAGCTAGAAAATGGATTATTTAATTATAGATCTATGTTTATAGATCAGTTATGAACTTAGGTATGTGTAAATAAAATGAGTGATTACCTATGGAAGGAAAGAATGGCCAAATGGTGAAATTAAAGGACCACCATGGCCGAACCCCATGGATCATGTTTTTGGATCTAGGTATGTATAACTGACCTAAGTGTATGATTGAACCATGGAGAATGTTTGTTTGCGGATTTAGGGCTTTCATTAATGTAAAACTAATGGAATAATCTTGGACTTAATTAAAAGATCAAAGGAACAAAAGGAGGGACCCAAAACCAAGTGAGTGAGGTTCGGCCATGTTGTATGGCCGAACCCCACTAAGGTATTTTGTGGACTTAAGTACTGCTGGAAATTAAATGGAACGTTGGTTTGACTTATTTATATGTAAAAAGGTAACGGGATCTCACAAGCGGTGTACGATTGGTGAGCGGTTTTCGGACGAAAATGCAAGGTCACACTAGTTTGTCATTGGTAGGATTCCTACCTTAATTGAAAACCATGGATTATGTATATACGAATGTTTTACATGAATTATTTTGGTATCAAATAATATGTCTTAATGATGGAATTTTAACGCAATGATTTGTATTATTACATAGCATATCTACACTTGCATCTCATGTACGGCATGGGAGAGATGAAATGTAATCGGAGATCCAAGCTCCGTCGGGGCGTCCGTAAGGCATTCGTTGGGGATACCTTGATGAGGAGTTTCCATCAAGAGGATACTATGTTTGTAATGTAACCGTAGTCCACGTTCCGTCTGGGCATCCGTAAAGCATTCGTTGTAACGCCCTACTCTTTTTCACTCGCCGAAAATTAGAGTCTAATTTTTCTTTTGAATAAAGAGTGAGAGAGAGCAGGGACGTCACGACATGAGCTAAGTCATAGCTTCCAAAGCCCGACCTTTAACTGGCCAACCATACGTGTGCGTGGACCAAGTCCACTAAAACGGTTCACACTTACTCAAGTTAACATGCGGAATAAATCATAGATGCAGAAATATAATAGAATAACAATTCTATTCCATTTTAGATAGCAAGGATTCCATCACTTAAATTAAGTTAAAGTATCCAAACTTAACAATCCAAACTATAGCAAATAATCTACATTATTACAGTCCCACGAACTAATTACTCAAATACATTATCCATGAGTAACTTAAACAAAATGAAACTTAATCATCCAAGCTCCTAAACTTGGCTTCAATCATATCCGTCGTTCCGTCCATTCCTTGTGTCATCAACTAGGGTAGAAGTAGGGCGTTAGACAACGCACCCAGTAGGTATTCCAATTAGGGTCAATCACATGGGTTTGTATAAAAATCCAGATATAATACATCATACCGTACTTGAAAAACATCGTATCCAAAATCATGTATGATAATAGAGATCCAATCATACAGATAAAACCAGCAACAGTGCATGATAATAGAGATCATAATCATGCTGATGCAATGCCATGCCATGGGTGCCATATGCCATGAGCCCCACCCATCAGCCATATCACAATCACAAAACATCCTCTTGATGGAAAGCTCCTCATCAAGGTATCAAACACATAGTATCCTCTTGATGGAAAACTCATCATCAAGGTATCCCCACAATTGTCTTACAGACGCCCCAACGGAGTGTGGCCTCCGGTTACCTCTTGATGGAAATAATGTACATCAAGGTACCCCTCATGGCTTACGGACGCCCCGACGGAGCGTGGGTCTCCGGTTACCTCTTGATGGATAATTCACATCAAGGTACCCCCATAGTTACCTTACTGACGCCCGGACGGAGTGTGGTCTCCGGTTACATATCATCCCTCCCATGCCATGCATGAGATGCAAATGCCAGCATGCTATGAAATAATACAAACCATAGCATTGAAAATCCATATTTGAAACATAACATTTGATACAAAATAACTCATCAAAATATAAATTAAATCCATCATACATATCCCATGGTATCAATGAGGTAGATCAACTAACGTGTCCTTGCATTTTTGTCTGGAAACCGATCACTGATCGTACACCGCTTGTGAGGTCCCGTTACCTTATTACATATTAATCAATCAAACCCATGTTCCATTTGATTTACAGTTATGTCTAAGTCCATAAACACATCTTTGTGTGGTTCGACAATACAACATGGCCGAACCTCACCCACTTGAATTTGGGTCCCTCTTTTATGGGAGCACTTACACACACCTGGAAATCCTGCCTCTAGACACCCGTTTTTGAAATTTTGGGTGAAATTACGATTTTACCCCCGCGTTTCGAATCATTCAAATGAATGTCCAGTTCATTTTGGCATTCATTCGAATGAATGCCCATGTGTAATTTCAATTCATTCGAATGAATGGGCAGAGCAGTAACACAGAATACTTCTCAGCCTATTCATTCAAATGAATAAAGCTCATTCATTCGAATGAATGGGCCTTATTCATTCAAATGAACTAATCATTCGAATGAATGGGCCTCATTCATTCAAATGAACTAATCATTCGAATGAATGAGACTTTAAATAATAAAATTTATTTTAAAACTTTACACTTATTTTTTAAGCACTGTGTATTTCCAAAATTCCTCAAATTAAATATCCGGACTAATTACGATAACCTAATAAAAATACGTTAAGACTTCAAGGTCTTTTTACACTCCTAAATATTTAAAACACAGTAGCTTGCAAATAAGGATATCCCTAGGGTGTGCCGAAAACACATTTAGGAGTGTCAAAAGACCTTGAAGTCTTAAGGTATTTTTATCAGGTTATTTTAATTAGTCTAGATATTCAATTTGAGAAATTTTGGAAATACACAGTGCTTAAAAAATAACGGTCTATGTTTTAAAACATAGACCGTTATTTTTTAAGCACTGTGTATTTCCAAAATTTCTCAAATTGAATATATAGACTAATTAAAATAACCTGATAAAAATACCTTAAGACTTAAAGGTCTTTTGACACTTCCAAATGTGTTTTCGACATAGCTTAGAAATACCCTTATTTGTAAAATACTGTGTTTTAAATATTTAGGAGTGTCAAAAGACCTTTAAGTCTTAAGGTATTTTTATCAGGCTATTTTAATTAGTCTAGATATTCAATTTGAGAAATTTTAGAAATACACAGTGCTTAAAAAATAACGGTCTATGTTTTAAAATATAGACGGTTATTTTTAAGCACTGTGTATTTTCAAAAAATTTCAAATTGAATATCTAGACTAATTAAAATAACCTGATAAAAATACCTTAAGACTTCAAGGTCTTTTGACACTTCCAAATGTGTTTTCGACACAGCCTTGGAATACCCTTATTTGTAAAATACTGTGTTTTAAATATTTAGGAGTGTCAAAAGACCTTGAAGTCTTAAGGTATTTTTATCATGCTATTTTAATTAGTCTAGATATTCAATTTGAGAAATTTTAGAAATAGACAGTGCTTAAAAAATAACGGTCTATGTTTTAAAATATAGACAATTATTTTTAAGCATTGTGTATTTTCAAAAAATTTCAAATTGAATATCTACACTAGTTAAAATAACCTGATAAAAATACCTTAAGACTTCAAGGTCTTTTGACACTTCCAAATGTGTTTTCGACACAGCCTAAGGATACCTATATTTGCAAAATACTGTGTTTTAAATATTTAGGAGTGTCAAAAGACCTTAAAGTCTTAAGGTATTTTTATCAGGTTATTTTAATTAGTCTAGATATTCAATTTGAGAAATTTTGGAAATACACAGTGCTCAGAAAATAAGTTTAAAGTTTTAAAAATAAATATTTAAATAATATTACTGCTTCCTGCTTTCGAATGAATGAAGCGCTGAAGGATTCGAAGGAATCATTCGAATGAATGGGCTTCATTCATTCGAATGAACATCCGAAGGAATCATTCGAATGATTAGTTCATTTGAATGAATGAGGCCCATTCATTCGAATGAATGAGCCTCATTCATTCGAATGAATTGAAATTACACATGGGCATTCATTCGAATGAATGCCAAAATGAACTGGGCATTCATTCGAATGATTGAAAACGCGAGGGTAAAATCGTAATTTCACCCAAAATTTCAAAAACGGGTGTGTAGAGGCAGGATTTCTGGGTGTGTGTAAGTGCTCCCCTCTTTTATTTATTAACCAATCCACATAAGTTCAACCATCTAAGAAACCCTAAGTCCACAAATATTCCTTAGTGGGGTTCGGCCATACAACATGGCCGAATCTCACTCCCTTGGTTTTGTGCCCTTCTTTTCAATCCTTTGATCTTTTAAATTAAGTCCAACATCATGCCATCTTTGTTTCATTAATCTAATCACCTATAGATTAATCATTTAACATTAATAACCACTTAAGTCCACAAAAACATTCCTCACGGGTTCGGCCATACACCATGGCCGAACCCATGATCTTTCATTTTTACCCATATTTACTTCTTTGCCATTGTTTCCATTACCTTATGTTTAGGTCCAAAAACATGGGTTCATGACTAAACATCTCATACACAAATAGTCCATCAACATAAAAACCCATAATCAAATCCTTCCATCTCCTAACATAATCATTCATCTAAACATGATAGGTCCATGAATGACCCATTAAATGTAATAGCCCGAGTTTTTAAATCAATACATATATTGGCTATTATTTATTTCAATGGTTGAAATTTAGAATTTTGATGGAATGAATGGTAAATGGATCAAAATTTGGACAATGGCCCAAGTATGGTCCAATGGGCCATGGATTGGATTAATTTCATTTAAATGGGTCAATGATGGTTAATTGGGCCAATGATGGTCAATTGAGTCAAATACCCATTTGGGACCCAATGGGTCAAGATGGTTTGAGCATTAGGGTAAATGGGTCGGAGATGAATTTAATTGGGCCATGGGCCCAATGGTGATCCAATTACATGGAATGGATTGAAGTCATTAAGAATCACCTAAGTTAAATTGGAAATTATCCAAGTGTTATGGTCTAATGGGGCCCACCTCCACCTCATCAAGTGAGGTGGCATGTGGACCAAGACATAGGTGGGGCCGACCACCATGGTTGATTTGGTCAACCATGGGTTTTCAAAGGTGAATTAAGGGGGATCAAAGTAAGTAAAGTTGAATTAAGTAATTTAAATCATCTAAATTAATATTGAATAAACCTAGGTGACATGATTGAGTGGGACCCACCTCTACCTCATCAAGTGAGGTGGCGGGTGGGCTAAGGCATTGGTGGGGCCGGCCACCATGGTTGACTTGGTCAACCATGGGTGGATTCATGGAGAAATAAAGACAAATAAATGGAATTAAACTATGTAATTAAATGACCTAAGTTAAATAACAAATTAATCAAATAAGTTACATTATAAGGGGTGAGTTAAATGGGATGAGTCACTTAGATAATGAGTGAGTCAAATGGGTGATTTCCATCTCACTTGACCCACCCAAACCACCAAGACAATACCCACCAAAACCGTTGGCCATGAAAGAGTGGTATGGCTAAGATAAGATCCATGAAATGGGGCCTAGCTTGGGCATGCATTGGCCCATGGTGGGGTGGTGGTTCCACCTCATCCCCAACCTGTAACGCCCGCCCCTTTTCACCGAAAATCAGAGTCTAATTTTTTTTTTTTTAAATAAAGTGACAAAGGGCGCGGACTTCACGACGCGAGTTAAGTCCGAGCTTCTAAAGCCCGGCCCTTAACTGGCCAACCCTACGTATGCGTGGAACGAAGTCCACGAGAACGGTTCACACGTAGGCGTAAGCTCGTGGAATATAATTTAATGCGGAACATGAAAATAGAGACTATCCTACAACTTTTAGATAGTAGGGAAGATCACATTCAACTAATTACTAAAATACCCTTGATTCACAATATCCATAACAAAATCTAAAACATCGCAAGTAGACTAAATTTATTACATTCCAACCAGCTAAGCTATTCAAATATACATTTCCAAAATAAAACTTAAACAAGCTATCTAGTCTCCTTTCCCAAGCTCCTGAGCTTCGTTTCCACCACGTCCTTCCGTCCCGCCATTTCCGGAGTCACCAGCTAGGATAGAAGTAGGGCGTTAGACAACGCGCCCAGTAGGACTCCGAGTAGGGCTAGCACATGGATTAGTAATAACAGATACATATGAAATCATATAAGGAAAACTATAAGATGAATGTCATGCCATGGGTGCATCATGCCATGTGTCCCACCCATCATCCCTACCATCACAATGTCATATCCCTCTTGACGGAAAACCCTCGTCAAGATATCCCCATACTTGCTTCTCGGTCGCCCCGACGGAGCATGGACTCTGGTTATAGCCTATCTGGCTGTCCCCATGAATGCTTCTCGGTCGCCCCAACGGAGCATGGACTCCGGTTTGTTTATTTTTTTTCCGCCAATGCCATGCATGAGATGTAGTGCATTATGCTATGTTATATATATATAACTCATAGCATTAATATAGAATTCATAGCCTTGCATCATACTATGTATATAATCATAACCATTAAAACCCAACATAAAACCTATCATACAAATAAATCATCACCATTAAAACCCACCATAAAAACATATCATATAATTACCAAAAATAAGTCAAGAACCATCACATAACAACTAATCCACGGCTTACAAAAAGGTAGGAATCCTACCGAATACTGACTCGCGTTGTTGTTTCTTTTTCGTCCGATAATTCGTCTACCGACATGCGTACCGTTCGCGACATCCAATACCTTATTACATACATAAATCAGTCCAAGTTTTAACCATTTCTAAGCCCATAAATCATTTCCAAGTCCATATGAAAAACCGGTCACTATTTAGGTTTTGTGGGTCCCATTTATCTATTAAAACCTTTAATCCCATAATTCTTAAAAATTGGCCACCCTAGGCTTGATCAATCACTTATAAGGTTATTACATTAGAGCCCCTAAGTCCATGATCAATCTCCATGGAATTCTTGAATTTGGCCATTAATTACGGTTTTGCCACTACCTCATTTTCCATGATTAATCGCTCATTTATCCATACATGATTAAGTCCAAAATTGATCCATAACTTAGATTTATTAGTGACCTATCAACCATTACATGAACTCATTAAAGATAAGTCCTTAACTTAACCAAATCCCAATCAATTTAAACACATTCATACTCCAATCTAACCCATCAAAAGACTCATAAATGGGCCATGGGTTCGGCCATACATATGGCCGAACCCATGGTGTCCTTTTCCCATCTTTTTTCTTGGGTCCATTGTTCACATTTGAATTTATCACAAGTCCCTCCATATGGGGATTTCACCATTCATTTAGATCACCCATTTGATCCACATTGGTTTTTTTTTTATCTCTTGGGTTCATCAAAACTACTAACATTCCCATTTATTTTCCATTATTCACAACCCTTCATTCTATCATTTGATCACCATAGGGTTCGGCCATACACCATGGCCGAACCCATGGCTCATGATCCATCATTCATTGCTCCAAAATATCTACATTCACCAAAATATTAAATCCATCAATCTTCCCATTTTCCATGGCTTTTTAAACCCATTTAAAATTTGTAACACATTACCATAGGGTTCGGCCATACACCATGGCCGAACCCATGGTTCAAGGTTCACTCCATCCATGCCTTTCAAGGCCATACACCTCTTTGCATTTTCATCATAACACCATTTTAAAACTTACCCACATTCATTCATTTACTAAAATTCATTAGCTAAAAACCCTTATTGCCTTCCATTCCTTAGAACCCTAACCAATTAAATCAACCACCAAAACACCCACCATGGGGTTCGGCCATACTACATGGTCGGACCCTATGGCCCATGATTTCCTTCCAATCACCTAATTTCATGCTTAATTTAATAAATTACACTATGCACTTAATACATTTATTTATTTATTTTCCCTAACCCTAATTTGCCCATTTAGGGTTTCCTCCACCTTCCACCCTTTCATTTGATGGACTTAAAATCCATGGCATAAACTTATTTAACCACCATTAATTTTACAAAAATAAATCCCAATTCTTAAACCCTAAAAATCCAAAATTTCTTGTTTAAGAAATACTCACAATCCGTCGTCTCCCCCGACTTCCGCCACTTCCGTCGGTTTCCTTAGCCTCATCTCTCCTTCCTCTTGATCTTTGGTAGGTCAAGATGCTTGATCAATGGTGACAACCCCCAACCTTAGGATCGGCCAAGTTAGGGTCTTTATTGAGAGATGGAAAGGGAAATATGATGAGAGGGGAGATGATAACCTTGATCTTAGAGTGATTTTGCTTAAATTTCCATTTTTTTCTTCTCTCCTTCTCTTCTCTTCTCCTTAGCACTCTTTCTCTCCTTCACTTGGAGCATGGGATGGCAATGGAGAATGAAAAAATGGAGAGAGTAAAAAATGAAGAGAGGATAAGAAATGAGAAGAGAAATCAAAGCTTATCCCCATTTGGTGACCTAACCAGACTTTACATTAATTATTCCACCAACCAATACAAGATATTTATCTTGCTTTATGGTGGTGGTTTAGATAACCACCACCAAGTCCAACGTGTTTTACATTTGAGGTGGGGTAGCTTGGTCTCCCATTTGACCAATTTAACCCCATTTGCTTAACTGGGGTTCGGCCATATGTATGGCCGAACCCCATGGACTGTTTTGTTGAATAATTGGGTTAAGTTTATGATGGACATTTGGTAATAATTATATGCTTTGATTTAAGAATAATATATGTTTGTTTATGGGGTTCGGCCATGTAGTATGGCCGAACCCCACTAATGGTAATTGTTGGACATAGTGGTTAGTTTATGTGGAGACATGAAGGGTTTAAAAAAGGATCAAATTAAGTGGTGAGGTTCGGCCATGTGTATGGCCGAACCCCACTAAGATGGTTTTATGTTAGGCGATGGAAGATAGCTAATTTAAGCAAAGGTTAGTCTCAATGGTACAATCGTAATTATGGGTGAAATGATCGAAAAATAAAATGATCATATGATTGGATAAATGGGCTAAAACCAAAGTGGTAAGGTTCAGCCATAATGTATGGCCGAACCCTACCAAGGTTCATTTGGGAGTTTTGGGTTAATCAAAATGGATTAGATAAAAAAGGGGTGACCAAAGTTTTAATGGGTGAGGTTCGGCCATGGCTTTGGCCGAACCCCACTAAGTGGTCTCATGGAACATTAAGCTTTGCTGGAAATTAAGTAGACAAATGATTAACTTGCTACTATGTACATAAGGTATTTGGATTTTTAGAACGGTATACAAGCCGTGATCGGAAGACGGTTCAAAGGAAGGGTCAAACAAAGTAACATAGTGTAGGTTTCCTACCTTGCTGTAACCACATATCTTATTTGTTGCTTTATGTTTATTTGAATAAGTTATTTGAATGAAATGTTATATTTACAAATGGCATGTTTGCATAGACATCTCATGCATGGCATGGGATGATGGTGTTGTAACCGGAGGACACACTCCGTCAGGGCGTCCGAAAGACCACTGTGGGGTACCTTGATGATGAAAATCCCATCAAGAGGAATCCGGAGGCCGCACTCCGTCGAGGCGTCCGAAAGACCACTGTGGGGTACCTTGACGATGAGAATCCCGTCAAGAGGAGGCTATGTAGAATGGTGATGGGTGGGCCTCATTACATGTTCATTTCATACATAGCATGTTTTTTATGGAATTTTGACACACATGTATTATTATATTATTTGCATGTTTTATTCTAACCTTGTGGTAGCCCTATTCGGAAACACTACTGAGCACGTTGATCTAACGCCATATCTCTACCCTTAGTGAACGACACAGGGAAAGGGAAGAACGAGGATCGAGAAGAAAACCAAGCATAGGAGCTTGGGCATTTTGAATGGATTTGAATGGAATTTGAATGGACTATTTATGGACTTGTTATTTGATTTATCTGGACAATGTAATTTGGTAATTAGATGTGTTGGCATGTAATAATGTAGTTAAGTAGCTACTATGGTTTGGTTTAGTTGGATGGTTTGGAATGAATGGTAGATTAAGCTTAAATAGTAATTTTGGAGAATAAATTATGTATTTTGCTATCTAAGAATGGAAAATTGGAATAGTCATAGGTTCTAATATAACCTCAGTTAGACTAAGACTAAGTATATTCCGCATGTTATATTAGTACCATGTGTGGATCAGTTTTATGGACTTAATTCATACGCACATGGGCTTGGCCAGTTAAGGGTCGGATTTAGAGATCCGAACTTAACTTGCGTCGTGACACTCCGCCCCGATCACTTGGTTGACTATAATATTATATTTAAAAAAAATAAACTCTGATTATTAGAGTGAGAAGGGCGGGGTGTTACAATATCAAATGGCTCAACCCTTCCTGCAGTCTGCTCTGCTTGTCTGTACGAACCACATATTGCTTCCCTTCGGGTGACCAAAATGTCACTCTGTGGCGATAACAATCAATGTTGACTTGAAAACTAGCCAACCAATCCATGCCGAAGATAATATCGTACTCAGTCATATCGAGTACCAGATACGTCGAAAAGCCTGTCAGAGTGGTGGAGACAGAACAAAGGGTGTTACGGAATAGAGCAATTCAGTTTGTTAAGGTGGTATGGGATCAACATGGTAATGAGGAAGCCACTTGGGAACTTGAATCGGAAATGAGAACAACTCACCCATAGCTATTTATGTAATTTGTTTGAAACCCTACTTCGCTCCATTTTCGGGACGAAAATTTTAAAAAGAGGGTTGTATTGTAACAACCCGGATTTTTAAGTTATAAATATTTATGGAAGTTGGCCACTTAATTTGTGAATTAATGGATATGGACCTTAGATGGGTAAGTGTTGGGTCAATTGCCCAATTAAGACTCAACAGATTGTGGATATAGTTCAATTGAAATAAGTGGGTGAGATTTATTTAATTGGATCAAGATTGTCAATTGGGTCAAATGCCCAATTGGGACCTAATGGGTCATGGTTGAATTGGTTGACCACCAAGTGAGTTCAAGCTTAATTAAATTAGGGCTGAATTAAGTTGGAAATGGAATCAAGTAATTGAGTTGATTTTAAGTGAGTTAAATGAGTTGAATTAAAGAGGAGAGTTGAGTTAAAGAGATCAGTTGGATGGAAGTTAATGGGACTTTGATCTTAAGTGAGTGGAGTGGGAAGGTGGAGAGATGCATCTCACAAGACCAAATCAAGGCTACACGTTGGAGACATGGGAGTTTCATCTCATGGGATGAAACTCCAAATGGATCATTAATGAGGAGGTGAAAGGTTTTTGGATGTTACACAAGGCATACACATTGGAGAGATGGAGGGTTTCCATCAAGGGTCATACGGTTGGAGTGTTTCATCTCATGGGATGAAACCTCCAAATGGAACATTAAGGAGGGAGGTGAAGGGTCATGGGAGTTACAAAAGGGTATCACCAAAGGACACCACCCTTGGTTGACCCTCATTGATCAAGAAAGGACTTAGAGTTTCATTTCACTCTCTCCCTCTCTCTCTTGGCCGATCCCCCTCTCAAGGCAAGGAACACTTAGAGTATTTTTATCTCACTCTCTCCCTCTCACTGAAGGCCGACCACTCTCATTGGCAAAGGGAGAACAGTTAGAGTTTTTTTTTATCTTAAATCTTCTCTCTTTCTCTCTCTCTCAAACCTACACCTCTTGGCCAAACCACTCATAGAAATTTTTGTAACGCCCCACCCCTTTTTCACTCGCTTAGCCGAAAATCAGAGTCTATTTTTTTTTTTGAAATAAAGAGTGACAAAGAGCGTGGGACGTAACGACGCGAGTTAAGTCCGAGCTTCCAAAGCCCGGCCCTTAACTGGGCCACCCTACGTGTGCATGGAACTAAGTCCACGAGAACGGTTCACACGTCGAAAGTAAGCTTGCGGCATATTAACTAAATGCAAAATTATAATAGAGTCTATCCTACCAATTTTAGATAGCAAGGAATACATCACTTAAATTACCAAAATACCTCAAAATTAGAATGTCCAAATAAAAGTCCAAACCATAGCAATAGTCTAAATTATTACAGTCCAACGAGCTAAGTTACTCAAATTACATTTCCAAAATAAAACTTAAGTAAATAAACTAGCTCGCTCCTCCAAGCTCCTACGCTTGGTTTCCACCACGTCTTTCATTTCCTTTATTTCCTGCGTCATCATCTAAGGTGGAAGTAGGACGTTAAACAACACGCCCAGTAGGTACTCCGAGTAGGGTCAACACATGGATTAGTAAAAACAAAAACACATAGGTAATAGTATAGCAAAACCATGCAATCAATGCCATGCCATGGGTGTCATATGTCATGAGTCCCACCCATCATCCATATTATCATTATACAATGCCCCTCTTGGTGGAAAAACCCTCATCAAGATATCATAAACACATAGTATCCCCATGTATGTTTATCGGTCGCGCCAACAGAGTATGGACTCCGGTTTCATTTTCATCCCTCCCATGGTATGCATGAGATGTAAGTGCAATATGTCATATAATAATATTTCAAACCATAGCATGTAAATCCCATCTTAAAACATGTCATTTGATTACCAAAATAAATCAAATAAAACATTCATACACACATAATCCATGGCTTACAATGAGGTAGGAATCCTACCAAATACCAACTAGCGTTCCTTTGCGTTTCCACCCAAGAATTTGGTCACCAATCGCGCACCGCTTGCGAGGTCCCGTTTACCTTATTATACATCAACAATTAAACCCACTTCTTAACCATGCCTAAGTCCATCGTACATGCCTTAGTGGGGTTCGGCCATACACCATGGCCGAACCTCACTAACTAGGTTTTTGGGTCCCTTTTTAATCCATAGATTATTTTAATCCTGTGAGTCTAAAAACCAGCAGCCATATGCTTCATTAACTAACACATAAGGTTATCATAGAAGTCACTAAGTCCACAACCATCCTCCATGGGGTTCCGCCATACACCATGGCCGAACCCATGGTTCTTCATTTTGGCCATAATTACATTTTTGCCACTCCTTTTTCCCATGGTTAATCATCTTTTATTTATGCATGTCCATATCCCTAACTGATCCATAAACATGGATCCATCAATGCCTTATTAACCATGACATAAAATCATTAAAAATCATTGATTTCCTTAACCTAAGTCCCATTCATTTAATATACATGCATAGACCTTAACTTAACCCATAAAATGGCTCATAAATGGGTCATGGGGTTCGGCCATACACAATGGCCGAACCAATGATGTCTTTTTCCTCATCTTTCTTGGATCTATTACAACATTTTTTATCCACAAAAAGTCCCTTCTTGAGGGGGTTTCAATCATATATTTAGATTATCATTTTTTATCAATCTTAACTACATTTTGAGTCTATTAACTTAACCATATTCCCCATCCTCTTCATGGTTCCAACATATCCAAGTTCACCAAAATCTCTCCATGAGGTTCGGCCATACAACTTGGTCAAACCCATGGTCCATGTTTTATCATTATTTACAATGTTTAGGACCATAAAAATCATCAATATTTCTCCATGGTTTTCCTCATTTAACCCCTTAAAATTTTACTAACCTTTAACCTCAAAATCATTATTACATCTCCATGGGGTTCGGCCATATACCATGGCCGAACCCTATGGTTCATCATCTTCCTTAAAAAGTCCAAATCTAATGGTTAGATCACTTGGTGGGGTTCGGCCATACACCATGGCCGAACCTCATCCAATCCATTTTTTGTCCTTATGATCCACATACATAGAAACCTAGGGTTTGGCCATGCAAAGGCCAAACCATAAATCTTAGACCATACACCTTATTTTAGTCATGCATGGGATCCTTTCTACATCTCCATAACAGTTAGGGTTCGGCCATGATCCTTGAACCCTTCTTTCCATGCATGCATGCCTAATCCATATACATACATAATGTCCTTATTTGTTTCATTATTCATAGCCTCCCTTACCCATTAGGGTTTGTCCATTTCCTATCTCATCCCTTGGATGGATTTTAAATCCATGGCCCATAATGTTTTGGCCACTTCTCAATCCAAGAAAGTGGACCTTCATGGCTTCCTTTAATTCCTAAAAAAATATAAAATCTTGTTGAGTGCAACTTACTGATCCAGCGGCTCCTCCGGTTTTCTTTTGCTCCTCTTGATCCTTAGCCTTTCTCCTTCCTTCTTTCTCCTTGATCTTCGGCCACTATATGTGCTTGATCAAGATGAGAACCCCAAGGTTTGGTTCGGCCAATGATGGAGGTAGGTTTGAGAGAGGGAAAGGAGGAAAGAATGGAAAATCTTCTAAGTCTTGGGTCTTGAGAGTGTGGTCGGCCAAGCTTGGAACTTCTTGTTTTTCCTCTAAGTCTTTTCTTCTTCTTGGTCTTGGAAGAGAGGGGAGGAAGGCTAGGAGAGGGAGGGAGAGAGATGAGATGGGAAATGAGATGGGAAATGAGATGGGAAATGGGATGGAAACCCTAGACTTTTCCATCTCATTTTGGGTTGCTTGTGCTTGACTCTACCACCTCCCATTTTGCCCAATCATAGTCCATGCATGCCCTTGATCTTAGGCCTCTTGTCTAGTAAACCACCCTTGTATACGGTTTTGGGCTTGGGTTTTCATGGTGGTCTGGTGGTTTGGGTGAGGTGGAACCACCACTTCACAATGGGCCAATGCATGCCCTAGCATGCCCCCATTTTATGGACCCTTGTCTAGCATACCACCCTTCCATGGCCAACGGTTTTGGTGGGTTTGGATGAGGTGGCACCCCCACCTCTTTCTTGGCCAAGGCATGCCCTCCACCTAGGCTTGTGGTCTAGCCAAGGGGGAGGCATGCCCTCCATGTGGTACTCCAAATCAGCCAACGAATTTGGGTGGTTTGGTCTTGATGATTTGGGTGGTTTCCATGAGATGAAACCACCCACTTGACTCATTCATTATCTAAGCGACTCACCCCATTTAACTTACCCCATTATTTAATTCACTTGATTTTTTAACTTAGGTCACTTAATTACACAATTTAATTCCATTTATTTCTCTTAAATTTTCCATGAATCCACCCATGGTTGACCAAGTGAACCATGGTGGCCGGCCCCACCAATGCCTTAGCCCACCCGCCACCTCACTTGATGAGGTGGAGGTGGGTCCCACTTGATCATGCCACCTTGATTTTATTCTCACTTAACTTAGGTGATTTAAATTAATTTAACTCAACTTATTTTACTTTGATCCTCCTTAGTTCACTTTGACTTATCCATGGTTGACCAAGTCAACCATGGTGATCGGGCCCACCTAAGTCATGGTCCACACGCCACCTCACTTGATGAGGTGGAGTTGGGTTCCATTTGTTTATGCCATCTTGACTCATTTTAATTTAACTTAGGTGATTTTAATCATTTCATTCCATTTCATCTACTTGGATCACCATGGGGGCGCCCATGGCCCAATTAAATTCACCTCCTACCCATTTACCCTAATGCTCAAACCATCATGACCCATTGGGTCCCAAATGGGTATTTGACCCAATTGACCATCCTTGACCCAATTAACCATCATTGACCCATTTAAATGAAACTAATCCAATCCATGGCCCATTGGACCATACTTGGGCCATTGTCTAAATTTTGATCCATTTACCATTCATTCCATCAAAATTCTAAATTTCAACCATTAAAATAAATAATAGCCAATATATGTATTGATTTAAAAATCCAGCCTATTACATAATTTTATACCAAAATAAGTCAAGTAAGCATTCATATACACATAATCCATGGCTTACAATGAGGTAGGAATCCTACCAAATACCAACGAGTGTTCCTTTGCGTTTCCGTCCAAGAATTCGGTCACCAATCACGCACCACTTGCGAGGTCCCGTTACCTTATTACACATCAACAAATTAAACACACGTTTTAACCATGCCTAAGTCCATTACTCATACCTTAGTCGGGTTTGGCCATACACCATGGCCGAACCTCACCCACTTGATTTCGGATCCCATTTTAATCCTTAGATTATTTTAGTCATATGAGTCTAAACCAGCCACCCTTTGCTTCATTAACCAACACATAAGGTCATCATAAAAGTCCCTAAGTCCATAACCATCCTCCATGGGGTTCGGCCATACACCATGGCCGAACCCATGGTTCTTCATTTTTTGGCCATAATTGCATTTTTGCCACTCCTTCTTCCCATGGTTAATCACCTCTCATTTATGCATGTCCATACCTCTAACTGATCTATAAACATGGATCCATCAAAGCCTCGCTAATCATGATACAAAAATTATATACATCATACATTTTTTTCAACCTAAATCCCATTCATTTAAACACATGCATAGACCCTAACTTAGCCCATAAATGACTCCTAAAATGGGTCATGGGCTTCGGCCATACACCATGGCCGAACCCATGATCTTATTTCCTCATTTTTTTCTTAGATCTTTCACAACATTTAGATCCACAACAAAGTCCCTCCATGAGAGGATTTCAATCATACATTTAGATCATCACTTTTGATCAACATTAACTATATTTAAACCTTTTTAAACTTACCCATACTCTCCATCATCTTCATTGTTCCAAAAATATTTAAATCCACCAAAACTTCTCCATGGGGTTCGGCCATACAACATGGCTGAACCCATGGTCCATGGTTTATCATTATTTACAACCTTTGGGACCTGAAAAACCATCAATATTTCTCCACGGTTTTCATCCTTTAAAAATCACTAATACACCTCCATGGGGTTCGGCCATACACCATGGCCGAACCCTATGGTTCATCATCTTCCTTTAAAAATCCACATCCAATGGTTAGATTCACTTGATGGGGTTCGGCCATATACCATGGCCGAACCTCATCCAATCCATTTTTGTTCTTATGATCCCCATACATAGAAACCTATGGTTTGGCCATGCAAAGGCCAAACCATACATCTTGATCATTCACCATATTTTTGCCATGCATGGGGTCCTCTCCATGTACCCATAACATTTAGGGTTCGGCCATGCCATGGCCGAACCATGATCCTTAAATATAGAACCATGCATGCATGCATATATAAACCTTATATACATAATGTTCTTAATATTCCTTTATTTTTCTTAACCTATCTTACCCATTAGGGTTTGTCCATTTCCCATCCCCTTCCTTGGATGGATTTTAGATCCATGGCCCATGATATTTTGGCTACCATTTAATCCAAAAAAAATGGACTTTCCATGGTCTCCTTTTAACCCTTAAAATTAAAATCTTGTTTGAGGACACTTACCAATCCCACGGCTCTTCCGGTTTCCTTTTGCTCCTCTTGGATCCTTAGTCTTCCTTCTTCCTCTTCTCCTTAATGTTCTGCCAATGGGTGAGCTTGATCCAATGAAATCTCCAAAGGCTGGTTCTGCCAAGATGGAGGTAGGTTTGAGAGAGGGAGAGGAGGACATAATGGAAGATATCCTAAGGTTTTTGGTCTTGAGAGTGTGGTCGGCCAAGCTTGGAACTTCTTGTTTTTCTTCTAAGTCTTTTCTTCTTCTTGGTCTTGGAAGAGCGGGGGGGGGGGGGGGGAGTGGGACGTCTAGGAGAGGGAGGGAGAGAGTGAGATGAGAATGAGATGGAAAAACGATAGTTTTCCCATCTCATTTTTGGTTTGCTTGGGTTAGACTCCTCCACCTCCCCTTTTGCCCAATCATGGTCCATGCATGCCCTTAATCTTAGGCCTATTATCTAGCATACCACTCTTGTACACGGTTTTGGGCTTGGTGGTTTCGTGGTTTGGGTGAGGTGGAACCACCACCTCACAATGGGCCAATGCATGCCGTAGCATGCCCCCATCTTATGGATCTTTGTCTAGCCATGGAGGGTGCATGCCCTCCACATGGCACTCCAAACCCCTCCATGGCCAATGGTTTTGCATGGATTGGATGAGGTGGCACCCCCACCTCATTTTTGGCCAAGGCATGCTCTCCACCTAAGCTTTTGGTCTGGCCAAGGGGGAAGCATGCCCTCCATGTGGCACTCCAAATCAGCCACGATTTTGGTGGGTCTTAACTTGGTGGTTTGGGTGGTTTCTATGAGATGAAACCACCCATTTGACTCACCCATTTCCTAGGTGACTCACCCCCATTGAACTCACCCCATTTATTTCATTAATTTGATTTTTAACTTAGGTCATTTAATTACATAATTTAATTCAACTTATTCATCTTTAATTTCTCCATGAATCCACCCATAGTTGACCAAGTCAACCATGGTGGCCGGCCCCACCAATGCCTTGGCCCACCCACCACTTACTTGATGAGGTGGAGTTGGGCCCCACTAGACCATAACACTTGGATAATTCCAATTTAACTTAGGTGATTTTAATCATTTCAATCCATTCCATCTACTTGGATCCCTATTGGGCCCATGGCCCAATTAAATTCACCTCCTACCCATTTACCTTAGTGCTCAAACCATCTTGACCTATTGGGTCCCAAATGGGTATTTGACCCAATTGACCATCCTTGACCCAATTAACCATCATTGACCCATTTAAATGAAATTAATCCAATCCTTGGTCCATTGCCCAAATTTTGATCCATTTACCGTCCATTCCATCAGAATTCTAAATTTTAACCATTAAAATAAATAATAGCCAACATATGTATTGATTTAAAAATCCGGGCTATTGCAATTTTATCTTAATCAAGATCAATCTCGGCCAAGGATCAAGAAGGAAGGAAGAAGAGGCTAAGGAAAGAAAAGAGCGGAGGAGCAAGAAGGAGTGAAAGAAATTGGAGGAGTCGAGGAATTGGTAAGTACTTGATAAGATTGCATAAATAAGAAAAGATGGTCAAAGACATGGTTCGGCCATGCAATGGCCGAACCCTAATTTTTATTATGGCTAAGGACTCTATGCATGAACCATTTATGAAATGGTGGATGATCAAGGATCATGGTGTGGCCCTTGCATGGCCAAACCCTAAATTGTATGTACAAGAACCATCAAAGGATCAATCATGGAGTAATGATATATTTTAAGGAAAATAATGAACCATAGGGTTCGGCCATGTTGTATGGCTGAACCCCATGGAAAGGTATTAAGGATTTTAAAGGGTTTAAATGGATGTATGTTGGCGAAGAACCTTAGACCATGGGTTCGGCCATGGAGTATGGCCGAACCCCATGAAGAATTATTGAATTATGTACATGTATTTAGATCATGGAAATAAAGGGGAATGTTATTAATTTTTTTAATGGTCTCAAATATTATAATGACGAAGAACCTTGGACCATGGGTTCGGCCATGTTGTATGGCCGAACCCCATGGAGAGATATTGAGGATATAGATGTTTTGGACATGAAGATGATGGGGGAATATTGGTAATTTTAATTGATTTTAAATATGGTTGATGATGATCCAAAAGGATGAACCTAAATGTATAGTTAAACCCCCATGGAGGGACTTAGTTATGAACCTAAGATTGTAAATGATTTAAAGAAGAAGATGGGGATGAGACATCATGGGTTCGGCCATGGTGTATGGCCGAACCCCATGAACCATGGATGGATCATTTGGTAGATCCATGTATGATTTAAATAAATGAATGATTATGTTAGGAGATGGAAGGATTTGATTATGGGTTTTTATGTTGATGGATCATTTGTGGATCCATGCATGAAATGGTTAGTCATGGATCTATGTTTTTTGGACCTAAACATAAGGTGATGGAAATAATGGCAAAGAGGTAAATATGGGTAAAATGAAAGATCATGGGTTCGGCCATGGTGTATGGTTGAACCCCATGGGGAATGTTTTTGTGGACTTAGGTTGTTATTAATGTTAAATGATTAATTTATAAGTGATTAGATTAATGAATCAAGGATGGTATGATCTTGGACTTAATTTAAAAGATCAAAGGACTAAAAAGAAGGGCACAGAACCAAGGGAGTGAAGTTCGGCCATGTTGCATGGCCGAACCCCACTAACGTATATTTTGTGGACTTAGGGTTTTTAAATGATTAACTTAGTTGTGATGGGTTGATAAATCAAAAGAGGGACCAAAAATCAAGTAAGTGAGGTTCGGCCATGTTGTATGGCCGAACCCCACTAAGACATGTTTATGGACTTAAGTACGGTTGGAAGATAAATGGAATGGTGGTTTGACTTATTGATATGTAATAAGGTAACGGGACCTCACAAGCGATGTACGATCGGTGAGCGATTTTCGGATGAAAACGGAAGGACACTTTTGTTGATCATTGGTAGGATTCTTACGTTATTGATACAATGGGATATGTATGATGGTTTTAATTCCTATTTTGATGAGTTATTTTGTATAAATGATATGTTTCAAATATGAGATTTCAATGCTATGAATTGTATTATTACATAACATGTTTCTGTAATAGCCTGGAATTTTTAAATCAATATATATGTGGCTATTATTTATTTTAATGATGGAAATTGGGAATTTTGATGGAATAGATGTTAAGTGGATCAAAATTTGGGCAAAGGCCCAAGTATGGTCCAATGGACCATGGGTTAGATGGAATTTATTTAATTGGTCAATGATGATTAATTGGGCCAAGGATGGTCAAATTGGGTCCAATACCCATGTGGGACCCAATGAGTCAAGATGATTTAAGCTCTAAGATAAATAGGTAGGAAATAAATTTAATTGGGCCATGGGCCCAATGGTGACCCAATTAGTTGGAATGGATTGAATTGGAATTAAATCACCTAAGTTAGTGATGAAATGATCAAGATGGCATAACCAAGTGGGGCCCACCTCCACCTCATCAAGTGAGGTGGCATGTGGACCAAGGCATAGGTGGGGCCGACCATCATGGTCAACCATGGATAAGTAAAAGGGAATTAAAGAGGATCAAAGTGAATTAATGTAATTTAATTAATGTGAATCACCTAAGTTAATTTTGATTAAGCCTAAGTGACATGGCCGAATGGGACCCACCTCCACCTCACCAAGTGAGGTGGCGGGTAGGCTAGGAGTTAGTGGGGCCGGCCACCATGGTTGACTTGGTCAACCATGGGTGGATTTCATAGAGGGAATTTAATGGAATTAAATTAAATGGAAATTAATTAACCTAAGTTAAGGATCCAATGAATTAATTGATTAGGTTAGTCAAATTGGGTCAAATGGATAAGTCAAAGGGATAAGTCAAGGGGTGGTTTCATCTCATTGAAACCACCCAAAGAAACACAAATAAAACCATGGGCTTAGGATGGTGGTCTCATCTCAACCGCCCCGACCCAAAGCATGAGGACCCATACCCCCCATGATGGATGGTCAATGCACTTGATGGAAGACCAAACCACCTAGCTAAGGACACCCAAAACCGTTGGGCTTGGTGGTGGTTTCATCTCAACCACCACCACTAAGACATGTAAGCCCATGCTTGGTTGGTGGAGGAAATGATGGTGGAGTGTAGCTTAGTCAACCAAATGAGATGGGTTTTCATCTCATCCCATTCTCATCTCACTCTCTCCATCTCTCACTCTCCAAAATCGTCCCTCACTCTTACAAGGAGAAAGAAGAAGAAAAACTTAGAAGAAAAGAGAAGAAAAATTCAAGCATTGGCCAACCACCTCAAGACCAAACATTGGGATAGTTTTTCCCATCCTCTCCTCCTTTCCCTCTCTCAAACCCACTCCATCATTGGCCGACCCAAACCTTGATGATCTCATTTTGATCAAGCATATCTTGGCCAAAGATCAAGGAAAAGAAGAAAGGAGAAAGACTAAGGATCCAAAGGGAGAAAAAGAAGTCGGAGGAGCCGTCGGATTGGTAAGTAATTCTTAAACAAGAATTTACATTTTTTTTAGGAGTTAAGAAGAGATCATGGAATCCATTTTCCTTGGATTGAATGGTGGCCAAAAATGTTATGGCCATGGATCTAAGATCCATCCAAGGAAGGGATGAGAAATGGACAAAATGGGTAAGATAAATTAGGTTAAGAAAAATAAAGGATGAATTAACGACGTTATGTAATAAGGTTTATTTAAGCATGGAAGTATGGATTTTTGAAGGGATCGTAGACCATAGGGTTCGGCTATGTAGTATGGCCGAACCCCATGGTAGGTAATTAAGTAATTTTAATGAGGTTTTTAGGACTAAAACCATGGAAGGATGATTTATGATTTTAAGGTTTTAATTATTAAATGTTAGTGATTTTTAAAGGGTTTTAAATGAGGAAATTCATGGAAGATGTAAATGGGTTTTATGGCCTTAGAAGGCATAAAAGAGGATGAACCTTGAACCATGGGTTCGGCCATGGTGTATGGTCGAACCATGGGTTCGGCCATATGATGATGTATAAGAACTTTATTGGGTTTAAAGAATGGAGGCTATGGTAGGTGGTTAATGATTTTAAAGGTTTTAAATGAATGAATGTTAATGATTTTTAAAGAGGTTTTAAATGAGGAAAATCATGGAAGATATTAATGATTTTGATGGCCTCAAAGGTGGTAGAGGAAGATGAACCCATGACCCATTTTACAAGTCATTTGATGGGTTAAGTTGGAATTGTGTATGTGTTTAAATTAATGGGGATTAGGTTAAATTAAAGGGGCTGATTTTAATGATTATATGACATGATTGGTAAGTCATTGAGGGATCTAAGTTGGTGGATCAAAAATGTGGTAAATGATCCAAGAGAAGTAAGGAGATCAACATCATGGGTTCGGCCATGGTGTATGGCCGAACCCATGACCCAATTTATGAACCATTTATGGGCTAAGTATGGGGCTATATATGTGTTTAAATGAATAAGGGTTAGGTTAATTAAATGGCTGATTTTTAATGATCTTATGACATGGTTGATGGATCATTAATGGATCTAAGTGTATGAATCAATTATGGACAAAAAAAAAGTACATGGTTAAGTGAATGATTAACCATGGAAGAGGTAGTGGCAAAACCGTAAATATGAGCCAAAATGAAGAACCATGGGTTCGGCCACGGTGTATGGCCGAACCCCATGGGGGATGATCATTGACTTAAGTGCATTTAAGTTGACCTTAGATGTGGATCATTGAAGCCTAGGGTAGCTGAATTTTAAACTTACATAATTAAAATATTTGATGAATTAAATGGGACCCACAAAACTACATAGTGAGGTTCGGCCATGGTGTATGGCCGAACCCCACTAAGGCTTATGTTAGGGACTTAATCATGGATAAAATATGGGTTGATCGTTAATATGTAATAAGGTATCGGACATCGCAAGCGGTGCGCGTATCGGTGACCGGATTTGTGGACGGAAAATGAACGTTAGTCGGTATTCGGTAGGATTCCAACCTTATTGTAAGCCATGGATTATGTGTGTATGGATGTTTTATTAATTTATTTTAGTAATCATGTGATATGTTTAAGATGGGTTTTTATGGCTATGATTTAAATATTATATGGCATATTGCATTTACAATGATTTAAATACTATATAGCATATTGCAATTACATCTCATGCATGGCATGGGCGGGAAAATAAAGGAACCGGAGTCCATGCTCTGTCGAGGCGACCGAGAAGCAAGCATGGGGATATGTTGATGTGTTTCATCCATCAAGAGGGGTACTATAAGGTACAACCGGAGTCCATGCTCCGTCGGGGTGACCGAGAAGCAAGCATGGGGATTCCTTGATGAGGCTTTTCCATCAAGAGGGACATGGCACAATGATGGTATGGATGATGGGTGGGACTCATGGCATAAGACACCCATGGCATGGCATTCATCTTATGGTTTTCATTATATTATTACCTATGTGCTTGTTATCACTAATCCATGTGTTGGCCCTACTCGGAGTCCTACTGGGCGCGTTGTCTGACGCCCTACTTCCACCTTCGTTGATGACGCAGGGGATGGCGGAAACGAAGGACGAGATGGGAGCCAAGCGTAGGAGCTTGGGAAAGCGGGCTAGATAGTTTACTTTAATTTATTTTGGAAATGTAATTTGAGTAACTTAGCTCGTCGGACTGTATAATTTATATTTCTTGCTATTGTTTGGACTTTACTTTTGGATGCCATAATTTTGAGGTAATTTAGTAATTTAAATGATGTAGCTTCCTTGCTATCTAAAAATTGGTAGGATAGACTCTATTATAATTCCGCAATTAGTTAAATATTCCGCGAGCTTAATTTCTACGTGTGAACCGTTCTCGTGGACTTAGTTTCCACGCACACGTAGGGTTGGCCAGTTAAGGGCCGGGCTTTAGAAGCTCGGACTTAACTCGCGTCATGACGTTCCGCGCCCTTTGTCACTTTTATTTAAAAAAAAAAAAAATAAAGACTCTGATTTCAGTAAAAAGGGGCGGGCGTTACAGTTTCACTTACATCTCATGCATGGCATGGGAGGGATGATTTGTAACCAGAGATCACGCTCCGTCGGGGCGTTCGTAAGGCATTCGTGGGAAGACCTTGATGTGCATTATCCATCAAGAGGTAACCGGAGACTATAATAGCCCGAATTTTCGAATCAATATATTGCTGGTATTTATTGATTTTAATTTGAATTTTGACATGATGGAATACCAAATGGATCAAAAGTTGGGACAAGGGTCCGAGAATGGCCCAATTGGGCCATGGATTGGATGAAATCCATTTAATGGGTCAATGAGGACTAAGCGGGTCAACGATGGTCAAAGTAGGCCCGATAGCCAGGTGGGGCCCAATGGATCAAAAATCGGTTCCAACCCTAAGGTAAATGGGAAAGACAAAATATAATTGGGCCATGGACCCAATGGTGATCCAATTAAGATAAATTAAATAGATTAGATAATTATAAAACTATCTAAGTTAAGATGTATCAAGATTAAGTAATATGGCCAAATGGGGCCCACTTCCACCTCACCCATTGAGGTGGCGTGTGGAACAAGGAAAAAAAGTGGGGCCAACCATCATGATTGACTTGGTAAACCATGGATAACTTTAAGAAGACTAAAGTGGATTAAGGTAAATTAAATTGATTAAAATTATTGTAAAATTATCTAAGTTAAAATCAATGGAATTAAAATAACATGGCCAAGTGGGGCCCACCTCCACCTCATCAAGTGAGGTGGCGGGTGGGGTAGGTATAGGTGGGGGCCGTCCACCATGGTTGACTTGGTCAACCATGGGTGGATTTATTAGATAGATAATTTAATGGAATTAAATTTGATGAAAATTAATTAACCTAAGTGAGGACTTAACTTAACTAATTAGGTTGATTAATTAGGGTCAACATAGACAAGTCAAAGAGGACAAGGGAGCCATGCTTGGTGGTTGGGTCTCAACCACCACCACCAAAGTCAAGCTAGCCCATGTTGGTTGGTGAGCAAAAATTAATGGTGGAGTCTAGGTTACTCCACCCACCTCCATCTCTTTCCAAACTAACCCATTTCACTCTATCTCTCCTTACATTCTCCAAAACCGTCCCCAACATTCACTAAGGAAAAGAGAAGAAAAACTTAGAAGAAAACTTAGAAGAAAAGAAGGAGAGAAGGAAAAGAGCAAGCCTTGGTCCACCCCTTCAAGATCAAAGGCTAAGATCTTGTCTTCCATCACCTTCCCCTCTCCATCTCTCAATCTAACCCCATCTACCATAGCCGATCCAAGCATATTTCACCATTGATCAAGCACATCTAGCTGATCAAACAAGGAGAGGAAGAAGAAAGGAGGCCAAGGAAGTCGATGGGAGAGACAAAGACCGGAGGAGTCGTCGGATCGTAATTATGTTCTAAACAAGAAATTTAATTTTTAGGGTTTTAAGTTTTGGAATCCATTTCCTTGGATTGGACGGTGGCCAAACCATCATAGGCTTTGAATTTAAAAATCCATCCAATGGTAGGATAAGGAATGGATAAAATGGAGGAATGGATTAAGTAATGGATTAGGGATGTTAAGTATTTAAAATAATTATTATGGATTGGTGAGGAAACTTTGGGCCATAGGGTTCGGCCATGTAGCATGGCCGAATCCCATGGTGGCAAATTAAATGATGGATGACGGAAGTATGGAAAAATATGGAGAAAAGGTTAGGTTTCCTAAATGCAAAGTAATTGATGATTTTATTAAGGTTAGAAGGTTTAAAATATTGGAGAATGAGTTATGATAATTAGTTTTCAAGTGATTTAAAATAGGTGATTTTAAATAGGGTTTAGGAGCACAGAATGGAATGAATGGATGACTACATGGCCGAACCCCATGGTAAATAATGGGTAATTTATTAAGATTATAAGGTTTAAAGATAATGGAGACAAATGATAGATTTAAATGGATTTATTAAGTATAGAATGTGATGTTTAAATGGGATGAAAATGGTAATGTAAATAGATGATTTAATTCAAATGGGGGTATGATGTTTTAAAGAAATCATGGACTATAGGGTTCGGCCATACAAGGTGGCCGAACCCCATGGTTAGTGATCTTTGAAGGTTAGGGCTCTTAGATGCTCAATGGTTAATGTTTTCTAAAGTTTGAAAATTATGAGTATGGTAAGTGATTTTAAAATGGATTATTTTTGGGACAAAACATTAGTCTTTGAAAATGGCATCCATAAAGGTGAACCCTAGGGTGGTGATTAGTGGTTTTAATAATTGGAAAATGATGTAGAAGAATGCTAGATTTTAATGGATTTATGAAAATGATATGTGAGGTTTTAAATGGGATGAGAATGGGGACTTAAATGAATAAATTAAATTCATTGATGATGGGATTAAATGAGACAAAATGGACCCAAAAGAAGGGAGATAGGGTACCATGGGTTCGGCCATGGTGTATGGCCGAACCCATGATCTCTTTGTGGGCCACCTTTAGGGTCAAATGTGAAAGGACATATGGGTTTAAATGTTTTTCAAAATTAAATAATAGGTGGCTGATTTTATGATACTAGGTCATGATTAAATGGATCTAAGTATGAATAAATTGTTGGACTTAGAACGTACATAAATGGATGGATGATTGAACCATGGGAGAGGAATGGCAAAACGGTAAATAAGTGCCACCTTGAAAAACAATAGGTTCGGCCATAGTACATGGCCGAACCCTATGTGGATTGAACATGGAATTGGATATATTAGAAGGACATTATGATTGATTAAATGAAACGTATAGATGCTGCGTTTTAGGCTCGCTCAATGTAATATTTGAAATGGCAAAAAAAAATTGGATTTATGCATGTGTTTTAACCAAATGGATAACGGGCTAAGTTAAGGACCGATTTTTGATAAACTTGTAAAGGATCATTGAATGGATCTAGGGCTATGGTCAGATAGGAACTTAATCATGGATAACGTATGGACTAATTCGGTAAATGTAATAAGGTATCGGGACGTCGCAAACGGTACGCGATCGGCGACCGGATTATCGAAAGGAAAACGTAACGGAACACTACACGGTATTCGGTAGGATTCCTACCTTTTTGTAATCGATGGATATGTGATGGTATTTTAGATTATTTTGATTTGACTTATGATGGATTTATGATTATGATTTATCTTATGATGAATTTTAAGTTATAAATCATTTGGATTATATTTTAACATTATGCATTATATGGCTATGTATGGTATATCAAAATTATGGTTTAGCTATATACTACATAGCATAATGCACGTACATCTCATGCATGGCATGGACGGGAAAATAATGAAACCAGAGTCCATGCTCCGTCGGGGCGACCGAGAATCAGACATGGGGATAGCCTAAGGGCTATAACCGGAGTCCATACTCCGTCGGGGCGACCGAGAATCAAACATGGGGATATTTCTATAACCGGAGTCCATGCTCCGTCGGGGAGACCGAGAAGCAAACATGGGGATAATACATTGTATGATTATACGGATGATGGGTGGGACACATGACATAGGCACCCATGGCATAACATTCATTACATGCTTATTTTGTTATATTTTATTTTATCGGTATGCGTGTTATCACTAATCCATGTGCTAGCCCTACTCGGAGTCCTACTGGGCGCGTTGACTAACGCCCTACTTCTACCCTAGCTGATGACGCAGGGGATGGAGGAAGCGGTGGACATGACAGGAGCCAAGCTTAGGAGCTTGGGAAGCGCAGTCTTAGTTTATTTACGTTTACATTTTGGAGATGTAATTTTAAAGTAACTTAGCTTGTCGGGTTGTATAAATTTACATTTCTTGCGATGGTTTGGACGTTACTTATGGACAATTACATTTGGTGATATAAATATGATCATAGGGGCATTTTGGTTATTTAATGTTGTATCTTCCCTTCTATCTAAAAAACTAGTAGGATAGACTCTATTATCATGTTTCGCAATTATTATAATCCGCGAGCTTACTTCCTACATGTGAACCATTCTCGTGGACTTAGTTCCGCGCACGCGTGGGGTTGGCCAGTTAAGGGTCGGGCTTTAGAAGATCGGACTTAACTCGCGTCGTGGCGTCCGCACCCTCTCTCACTCTTCTATTTCAAAAAAGAAAATAGACTCTGATTTTGGTGAAAAAGGGCCGGACGTTACAGAGACTACACTCCGTCGGGGCGTCCGTAAGGAGATTCCATCAAGAGGATGTTTTGTGATTGTGTTATGGCTGATGGGTGGGACTCATTGCATATGAGACCCATGGCATGGCATTGTTTTACATGGTTTTGATATTATGTTATTTATGTGATATCTATACTAACCCATGCGTTGACCCTACTTGGAATACCTACTGGGCGCATTGACAAACGCCTTACTTCTACCCTAGTTGATGGCACAGGAAATGGATGAGACGATGAACGTGATCGGAGCCAAGCTTAGGAGCTTGGATGTTTTAATTTCATTTTACTTACATTATACATGGACAATGTAATTTGAGTAGCTAGCATTCGGACTGTAATAACTTAGATAATTTTCTATGGTTTGGAATGTTTATTTTGGATATGTTAACTTAAGATAATCATTGTTAAGTAATGGATTACCTTACTATCTAAATGGAATAGAATTAGGATTCTATTATAATTCCACATCTATGTTTTATTCTGCATGTTAACTTGAGCACGTGTGAACCGTTGTAGTGGACTTGGTCCACGTACACGTATGGTTGGCCAGTTAAGGGCCGGGTTTTGGAAGCTCCTCGGACTTATCTCACGTCGAGGCGTCTCGCTCTCTCTCACTCTTTTATTTTAAAAAAAATAGCTCTGATTTTATGCGAGTGAAAAGGGCGGGGCGTTACACAGATATGCTATGTAATAATACAATCATAGCATTAAAATCTCACATTTGAAACATATCATTTATACAAAATAACTCATCGAATATGAATTTAAAATCATCATACATAGCCCATGGTTTCAATGAGGTAGGAATCCTACCAATGACCAACTAATGTGTCATTGCGTTTTCGTCCGAAAATCGCTCACGATCGCACACCGCTTGAGAGATCTCGTTACCTTATAACATATCAATAAATGAAAACCCATGTTCCATTTGATTTCCCACCATGTTTAAGTCCATAAACATGCGTTAGTGGGGTTCGACCATACAACATGGCCGAACCTCACTCACTTGGTTTGGGTCCCTCTTTTTATTCCTTAATCAATCATACATGAATTAGTCATTTGCCCTTATTAAAACCTAAGTCCACAAAACTTTCTCCATGGGGTTCGGCCATACACCATGGCCGAACCCATGGTCCATTATTTTAATCATATTTCAATCTTAGCCATCATTCTATCCATAGGTAATCATTTAGCTTATTTACATATGACTTAAGTCCCAAAAATGATCCACACATGATTCCTTAATCATAACATAAAACCCTAATAGATCACTTCATTCCTTGCTTAATCATTCATTTATCTAATCATACATAGATCTCTAAATATCCATAAAATGGTTCATGGGGCTCGGCTATACAACATGGGCGAACCCATGATGTTCATCTTCATCCTCCCCTTTGCATCATTTACAACATTTGGACCCATAATAAAGTCCCTCCATGGGGGGTTTAATCATTCATTTAGATTCATCATTTGAAACCCAAAGATCCATAATAAATCCTTTAAAGTTTCTCCGTGGGGTTCGGCCATACAACATGGTCGAACCCATGGTCCTTGGTTCTTCCTTATTTCCTCATTTCAATCTCATCATTTACAACATGTAAACTTTATTTAAGATCACTAACATATTTGCATAATTTTCATCCTTTTACAACTCATTAACATTTACCAACATCCATCCATCATTCTCATCCTTAAAACCCTTTAAACATCAACAATATACCTCCATGGGGTTCGGCCATACCATGGCCGAACCCATGGTCCATGGTTCTTCACCATTATAACATTTTAGACCATTTAAAATGATTAACAGTTCTCCATTATTTCCCTCCTTTAAAACCCTTTAAAATCATTGACATATAACCATTTTAAAACCTTTAAAAATCCTTAATACCTTTCCATGGGGTTCGGCCATACAACATGGCCGAACCCTATGGTTTATCACTTTCTCTTGGAAAATCATATAACCAAGATTTGATCCTTTGATGGTTCTCATACATAAACTTAGGGTTTGGCCATGCAAGGGCCAAACCATGATTCTTGATCATTCACCATTTCTCACATGGTACATGCATAAGGTCCTTAGCCATGCAAGATTAGGGTTCGGCCATGCAATGGCCGAACCATGTTCCTTGACCGTCTTTTCTTACTTAATAAAATCTCATCAAGTACTTACCGATTCCGCGACTCCTCCGGTTTCTTTCACTCCTTCTTGTTCCTCTGATCTTCTCCCTCCTTAGCCTCTTCTTCTTCCTTGATCTTTGGCCGAGAATGAGCTTGAGAGGTCTTGAGATGAAAACCCAAGGAGAGGGTTCGGCCAAAGAGTGTAGGTTTGAGAGAAGGAGAGGAGCATGAGATAGAAAACTCTAAGTCCTTTCTCCTTTGTCAATGAGACTGGTCAGCCTTGAGTGAGAGGGAGAGAGTAAGATGAAGACTATGGAATTCGGCCAAGAGTGGTGTCTTGGTTGATGCCCCATTGTAACAACCATGGCTCTTCATCTCCCTCATTATCATTTACTTTGGGGGTTTCATCCCATGAGATGAAACTCCCAACCGTATGACCCTTGGGCTTCGATCATGAGATGGAAACCCTCCATCTTCCAACGTGTACCCTTGAACATGTGTTGTGTAACATCAAAACCCTTTACCTCTATCATTTAATGCTTCCTTTGGAGTTTCATCCCATGAGATGAAACTCCCACCTCCCCCAACGTGTGTACATGGTGGTGTTTGGTCTTATGAGATGCAACTCTCCATCTTCACACTCCACTCATTAAAATGAAAGTCCCATTGACTTCCCATTCAACTCACCTCTTTAACTCAACTCATATCTTTAAATCAACTCAAGTTAACTCACTTAAAATCAACTCATTTCCTTGATTCCATTTCCAATTTAATTCAGCCCCAATTTAATTAAGCTTGGCTTCACTTGGTGGTCAACCAAGTCAACCATGACCCATTGGTCCCAATTGGGCATTTGACCCAATTGACAACCTTGACCCAATTTAATAAATCTTACCCATTTATTTCAATTGAACCTTATCAATTATCCGTTAGGTCTTAATTTGGCAATTGACCCAACACCTTACCCATCTAATGTAACGCCCCGCCCTTTTTCACTATGCTTTCCGAAAATCAGAGTCTAATTTTTTATTTTTTTTAATAAGAGTGAGATAAAGAGCGGGACGTCATGAGCGAGCTAAGTCTGAACTTCTAAAGTCCGACCCTTAACTGGCCAACCCTATATGTGCATGGACTAAGTCCATGAAAACGGTTCACACATAATAATATAAACATGCGGATTATATCATAAACTGCAGATTATAATATAACGTAACTCTATCCCATTTTAGATAGCAAAGTATTCCGTCAATTATAAATGATTAACTTAACTTAATTAACCAAAGTAACCATTCACAAACCATACCAAATATCTAAATTATTACATGCCCGAAGTCTATCTACTCAAAATACATGTCCATGAGTAACATAAATAAAAATAATCCAATCACATATCCAAGCTCCTATGCTTGGCTCTGATCCCGTTCATCGTCTCTTTCCTGAGTCATCCACTAGGGCAGAAGTAGGGCGTTAGAACAACGCGCCCAGTAGGTATTCCATTAGGGTCTACACATGGCTAGTACAAATCATAGATAATATCATAATGTCAAAAAACCATATAAACCATGCCATGTCATGATGTCAAATGCAATGAGTCCCACCCATCACAAATACATATAAGTACCCCCACATAGGTCTTTCGGAAGCCCCGATGAAGTGTGGGCCCTCCGGTTTTTTCTTGATGGAAATGCACTTCAAGGTATCCCACATAGGTTTTTCGGACTCCCTGACGGAGTGTGGCCCCTCCGGTTACATATCCTTCACCCCATGCCATGCATGAGATGCTAATGAAACACATGCTATTTTATATTATAAACATAGCATTAAAACTCACATTTGGAACATATCTTTTTCAACATAAAGTCATCAAAATAAGATAAGACCATCATACATAAACCATGTTTCAAAAAGGTAGAATCCTACCAATGACACTAATGTGACCTTGCTTTATAATCCGGCAACTGCTCACGATCGTGCCCCGCTTGTGAGGTATTGTTACCTTATTACACATCAATCAATCAAACCATGTTCTATTTGATTTCTATTAAGTCTAAGTCCATAAACCCAAGCTCGTGGGGTTCGGCCATACAACATGGCTGAACCTCACCCCCCTTGATTTTTGGTCCCTCTTTTGATCCTTTAACTTAAGTCCAAGATCATAATGTTTTTAATTAATTAACCTAACATACATAAACCCTAGGTCCACCAAACATTCCCCATGGGGTTCAGCCATACACCATGGGCGAACCCATGGTCTATTAATTTTACTTATTTTCAATATTGACATGGTTTCCATCATCTTGTGTTTAGGTCCAAAACTGATCCATAACATGGATTCATGATTGATTCATAAATCATAAAATAAAGCGCTAATGATTCCCTTCATTCCTTGGTTTGGTAAACCATTCATTTAAATTATACAAAGACCCACAGATGACCCATAAACAAGTTCATGGGGTTTGGCCATACACCATGGCCGAACCCTTGATGTTTCATTTCTAACTTCTCTTTTATATGGTTCACCATCTTAGGTCCATAACATAAGTCTATGCTTGCCTCCTCCAATTAATCCTCCATTCATTTAAATATACATAGACATAGTATCCATAAAATTGCTTCATCATTTGCTTCCCCAAGTCCAAGAGTGATCCATACATAATTCATTCAACATTTACAACCTTCATGCCAACTTAGATTCAAAAATACTATCCATGGGGTTCGCCCATACACCATGGCCGAACCCATGGTCCTTTAGTTTCATCCCTTTGGCCATCACTTATTTCCTTAGGTAATCACCCATACCACAATTGTTTAACATTGTTAACAACTTAAGTCCATAAAAAGACCTCATGGGGTTCGGCCATACACCATGGCCGAATCCATGATCTTTCATTTTGGCCTATATTTACAACTTTGCCATCATTTCCATGATCTAACTATATGAATACAATTCCATAATTCTTTATGGGGTTCGGCCATACCCCTTGGCCGAACCCATAGTCTAAGGTTCTTCACCAACAACCCTCCATTTAAACCTTTTAACATCTTTATTACCCACCAACATCCTTTCCATTAGAATACCCAAATCAACCCACAATTTTCTTCCATGGGACCAAAATTTATAAAAAAACTTTCCGGTTCCGCGACTCCTCTAGTTTTCCTTCACTCCGACTGTAATAGCCCGGATTTTTAAATCAATACATATATTGGCTATTATTTATTTTAATGGTTGAAAATTAGAATTTTGATGGAATGAATGGTAAATGGATCAAAATTTGGACAATGGCCCAAGTATGGTCCAATGGGCCATGGATTGGATTAATTTTATTTAAATGGGTCAATGATGGTTAATTGGGTCAAGGATGGTCAATTGGGTCAAATACCCATTTGGGACCCAATGGGTCAAGATGGTTTGAGCATTAGGGTAAATGGGTAGGAGGTGAATTTAATTGGGCCATGGGCCCAATGGTAATCCAATTAGATGGAATGGATTGAAGTGATTAAGAATCACATAAGTTAAATTGGAAATTATCCAAGTGTTATGGTCTAGTGGGGCCCACCTCCACCTCATCAAGTGAGGTGGCTTGTGGACCATCACTTGGGTGGGGCCGACCACCATGGTTGACTTGGTCAACCATGGATAAGTCAAAGGTGAATTAAAGTGGATCAAAGTAAATTAAGTTGAACTAACTAATTTAAAATCGCCTAAGTTATTCTTGAATAAACCAAGGTGACATGATCAAGTGGGACCCACCTCCACCTCATCAAGTGAGGTGGTGGGTTGGCTAAGGAATTGGTGGGGCCGGCCACCATGGTTGACTTGGTCAACCATGGGTGGATTCATGAAGGAATTAAAGGGAAATAAATAGAAATTAAATTGTGTAATTAAGTGACCTAAGTTAAGAGTCAAATTAATCAAATGAATTACATTATGTGGGGTGAGTTCAAATGGGGTGAGTTCCATCTCAAACTTAGACCCACCCAAACCACCAAACTTAGACACACCCAAACCACCAAACTTAGACCACAAAAACCGTTGGCCATGGAGGGTGGAGTGGCTAAGACAAAGATCCACAAAATAAGGCTTAGCTTGAGCATGCATTGGCTCATGGTGGGTTGGTGGTTCCATCCCATCCCAACCACCCCCACTAGGGGACAATGGCCCTAAGATAGGGGGCATGCAAGGCCATGCACCCCTTAGCTTGGTCAAGGGACTCATGGGGAAGACTCCACCTTAATGAGGGTGGAGTCTAACCCAAGCAACCCAAGATGAGATAGGGAAAGGTCTAGAATCTCATCTCATTCCCATCTCATTTCCATCTCTCCATCTCTCACTCTCCTAGCCGTCCCCCTCTCGCCCCAAACCAAAAGAAATGAAAACACCAAGGAGAAAGAAGAGAAAGAAGGAAAGACTTAGAAGAAAAAAAAAAAGAAACAAGAGCACCCCAAGCTTGGCCGACCACCACTCTCAAGACCTTAGGATGTCTTCTTTTCTCTCCTCCTCTCCCTCTCTCAATCTACCTTCATCTTGGCCGAACCAACCTTTGGTGATCTCACCATGCACATCAAGGTATCCCCACGTTTATTTATCAGTCGCCCCGACGGAGCGTAAACTCCGGTTACATTTGATCCCTCCCATGCCATGCATGAGATGTAAGTGCAAACATGCCATGTAATAATACAAACCATAGCATTAAAATCCCATCATTAAGACAAATCATTTGATACCAAAATAATTCAAGTAAAACATTCACATATACATAGTCTATGGTTTTCAATAAGGTAGGAATCCTACCAATGACCAACTAATGTGTCCTTGCGTTTTCATCCGTAAACCGCTCACCGATCGTACACCGCTTCTGTGATCCCATTACCTTATTACATATCAACAAGTCAAACCAATGTTCCATTTGATTTCTAATCATGCTTAAGTCCACAAAATACCTTAGTGGGGTTCGGCCATACAACATGGCCGAACCTCACTCCCTTGGTTTTGGGCCCCTCTTTTTGATCCTTGATCATTCTAATCAATGTGGGTCCAAGATCATGCCATCTTTTGATTCATTAATCCAAACAAATATAAGTTAATCATTTAACATAAATAAATCCCTAAGTACACAAAAACCTTCCCCATGGGGTTCGGCCATACACCATGGCCGAACCCATGGTCCTTTCATTTTCACCATATTTACCTCTTAGTTATTATTCTTTCCATAGCTAATCACTCCTTTTATTTATACATAGCTAGGTCCATAACTGATCCATAAACATAGATCCATAAATGATTCATTAATCATGACATGAAACCCTAACAAATCCCTACCAAATGCCTCAATTCCTTAGCTTGATAATCCATTTATTTAAACATGCATAGATCCTTAAATGACACATTAAAATGGTTCATGGGGTTCAGCCATACATTATGGTCGAACCCATGATGTCATTTTTCCTCCTCTTTCTTAAATCATTTACAACATTAGATCCATAACCCAAGTCCCTCCATGGGGTGGAGGCGTTGGTTTAATTATACACTTAGGTCCATCATTTTAAATCATCATCTACCATATTTAAAACCCATTAAAATTACTAACATTCCTCCATCATTATCATGATCTAAATACATGTAATTAATTCAATATTTCTCCATGGGGTTCGACCATACACCATGGCCGAACCCATGGTCCAAGGTTCTCCACCCTTTACAACATTTGAGACCATTTACATTGTTAATATTCTTCCATCATTCTCACCCTTAAAAACCCTTTAAAATCCTTAACATACATCTATGACTTTCATCCTTTAAAACCCATTAAAAATCATTAATATACTTCCATGGGGTTCGGCCATACACCATGGCCGAACCATATGGTTCATCATCTTCTCTTAAAATTATATACCCATGGTTATATCCTTTGATGTGGTTCGGCTATACATCATCGCCGAACCTCATCCAATCCCTTTTTAATTCTCATGATCCATGCATAACAATCTAGGGTTTGGCCATGCAAGGCCAACCCATGATCTTTGATCACAATCTATCCCTTACATTAATCATGCATAAGGTCCTTAGCCATAATAAAATTAGGGTTCGGCCATGCAAGGCCAACCCATGCTCCATGATCATAATCTTTATATTGTTAATGTAAGAGGTCCTTAGTCATATATACATAATGTCCTTAATATTCCATCATTTACATAGCCTATCTTTCCCATTAGGGTTTGTCCATTTTCTATCTCATTTTTTGGATGGATTTTAAATCCATGGTACATAATATTTTGGCCAACTCTCCAATCCAAAAATGGAATTCCATGGTTTCCTTTAACTCCTTCAAATTAATAAAATCTTGTCAAGTGATACTTACCGACTCCGCAACTCCTCCGCTCTTATCTTTCCTTAGTCTTTCTTCTTTCTTCCTTCTTGATCTTCGGCCAAGAGTGAGCTTGATTAAGATAAAATCTCTAAGAGTGGTTCGGGCAAGAGTGTAGGTTTGAGAGAGGGAGAGGAGGAGAGAATGGAAACCCTAAGTCTTTTCTTGTTCAATGAGAGATCGGCCAAACTTGAGATAGGGAGAGTGAGATGAGATCCAAATTTCTCTAA
Source organism: Chimonanthus praecox (assembly GCA_022113865.1). Classification (NCBI taxonomy): domain Eukaryota; kingdom Viridiplantae; phylum Streptophyta; class Magnoliopsida; order Laurales; family Calycanthaceae; genus Chimonanthus; species Chimonanthus praecox. The sequence continues at coordinate 26,664,082 of CM039091.1, forward strand.
GTCTTTCTTTGTCTTGAGAGGGGGATCGGCCTTGAGTGAGAGAGGGAGAGAGTGAGATGAGATGGAAAGCTTCCTTTCCATCTTGTCTAGGGTTTGCTTGGGTTAGACTCCACCCTCATCAATGTGGAGTCTTCCCCATGGGCTCTTTGACCAAACAAGAGGGTGCATGCCCTCCATACCACTCCCATGCCCAACGGTTTTGACTTGGTTTCCTTTGGTGGTTTTGTGGTTTCCTTGGGTGGTTTCCATGAGATGGAACCACCACCTCTCTTTGGACCAATCCATGGTCTTGCATGTCCTCCATTTAAGCTTCTTGTCTTTCATACCACCCCTATGTCCAATGGTTTTGGCTTAGTTTCCTTTGGTGGTTTGGTGGTTTCCATGAGATGAAACCAGCACCTCTCCTTTGGCCAATGTATGGTCTTGCATGTCCTCCATTTGAGCTTCTTGTCTAGCTAAGGGGGGACCATGCCTTCCACATAGCATACCACCCCTTATGCCCAACGGTTTTTGTTTGCTAGTGGTTTCCATGAGATGGAAACCACCCTCCTTGACTCACTCCATTTTCTATGTGACTCACCCCCATTTGACTCACCTTATTTTAATGTAACTCAACTCCCAACTCAAGCATTGATTTTATTTCCATCTAACTTAGGTGATTTAATTAAATAATTTAATTCCACTTATTTCATTTGATTCACTTTAATTCATCTATAAACTCACCCATGGTTGACCAAGTCAACCATGGTGGTTGACATGTGTCTTGGTCCACACGCCACCTCACTTGATGAGGTGCAGTTGGGTCCCACTTGGCCATGCCACTTGGATAATTCCACTCTTACACTTGCCAATGAGATGGACCCCATGCCTTTGATCTTAATTGGGTCCATGACCCGATTAACTCCATTCCTTATCCATTTACCCTAATCATCAATCCATCTTGACCCATTGGGTCCCAATTGGGCATTTGACCCAATTGACCACTTTGACCCAATTAAATAAAATCAAACCTATCCATGGTCCATTGGACCATACTTGGGCCATTGCCCCAACTTTGATCCATCTAACATCCACTTCATCTTCATTTTTCACAATTAAATCAAATAATAGCCAATATATTATTGAATTAAAAATCAGGGCTATTACACTGCATCATCACCAAAATAGAAGAAGTTGTCAAGGCATGTCGACAACATGTGCCCCAACACTCCACAAGTCAGACAGGGTATTACTCCCGGTCCCCCAATATAAGGACAATTAGTCCTCTCCTTCCCGTGCCCATGAAGTCCACAAACAGGGCAAATAACCTCAAGGGGGTAGGGGCAGAAAGTACAGTTGTGCCCCTCCTGGTTGCACAATTCGCACATATAACTGGGCGAGCCTATCTCCCCTACGGATTCTCCTATCATTGGGATATTGTAACACCCTGGAATTTCAAAGATATCAATTTACATGAATTTACCTTTTTAAATTGTGAATTGTTGGTTATGGACCATAGATAAGTAAGGTGTTGGGTCAATGGCTCAATTTCGACCCAACGGTCATGGGTTATGTGTTGGAAATAAAATAAATGGGTAAGGTATGTTCAATTGGGTCAAGAGTGCTAATTGGGTCAAAATGGCCAATTTGGACCCAACGGGTCATAGTTGACTTGGTTGACGACCAAGTGAGTTCAAGCTTAATTAGCTTGGGACTGATGTGAGGTGGAAATGGAATCAAATATTTGAGTTGATTCAAATGAATTAAAGGAATTAAATTAAAAAGGTGAGTTGAGTTAAATATACGAGTTGAGTTGAATATATGAGTTAAATTAAATGAGTTGATGGAAAGTTGGAGAGGTGCACTTCACCAAGATCAGCTCAAGGTGGTCCACACGTTGGACACGGAGTTTCATCTCATGGATGAAACCCCCCAACTTGGAAAATAAATGGGAGGTGGCGGTTATGGGATTTACAAAATGGGTTCACACATTGAGGGAGGATACACCTAGGCTATACGTTGGCATGTGAGTTTCATCTCAAAGATGAAACCCCCACATGGAGAAGTAATGGAGAGGTGAGGAGTGATGGTTCATTTCAAATTCAAAATTCAAAGGACACACATTGGAAAGGGGGGAAAGTTTCATCTTAAAATGAAACCCCCACTTGAAGCTTTAATGAGAGGAGGAAGCTTGGGGGAGAAGGTTACACCAAGGCAGCCCAAGAGCCAAAACCATTGGGAGAGTTTCATCTCAAGGTTGAAACCCTCAAATGGAATAAGTGAAAGAGATGAATGGGGAGGGGAGTTACAAAGGGGTGCCATCGAGGGACACTACCTTCAGTCAACCCTCATACTTGTTTTCCATTCATTCTCTCCCTCACTCTCTCTCCCTTGGCCGTCCCACCTCTCTAGACAAGAACCTTGGCTGGTTGCTTCTCCTCAAACCACTTCTTGGCTGATCACTCCTCAAAGACAAAGTGGACTTAGATCAAAGGAGTTTGCATCTCAAGGTTTTATCATTCATACCCAAGGCTGAAATACTCTCTCTCTTAAATCTATACCTTGGCCGAACCACTCCAAGGACTGCATCAAGATCAGTCTCGGCTAAAGGACAAGAAGGAAGGAAGGAAAGGCTAAGGAAAGAAAGAAAAGGAACAAGCCGAAGCAAAAGAAAACTGGAGGAGTCGTGGAACCGGTGAGTAATTTACTAGTTTTTGTTTATAAGAACCATAGGGTTCGGCCAAGGTTTATGGCCAAACCCCATGGATGAAAATTGGTTGTTGAATCAGTCTTTTCAATGGAAAGAATGGATCATAAGGTTTGGCCATGGTGCATGGCCGAACCCCAAGAAAAGACTTGGTTATTTTTATGGGTTTTTGAGGATAAAAAACCATGGAATGTTTGATATTTTAAAAAGGTTTTTATGATTGGATGGTTGGACCAAAAGAAGACGTGAGGTTCGGCCATGGTGTATGGCCGAACCCCACCAAATAACATTTATGGATTTAGGGTTTTCTTAGAGATTAAATTACGTGGACTGTTTTAATAAGTGTGAAGGATTTCAAAACATGTAACTAGTGGATGCATGTTAAAGATTTGTAAAAGGACTTTTTAAGGGAAGAATATTAATCATGTTACATGATATTAAAATGTTATGTGGTGAAAGAACCATGAACCATGGGTTCGGCCATAGTGTATAGCCGAACACCATGGAAGGTTGCCAAGGACTTTGAAGGGGTTAAAATGGAGTAATGTTTAGTTGACTTAGATTATTAGTTATGTTAAATAATTGGTGCATAAGTAATGAGATTAAGGAATCAAGAGGTCATGATCTTATATCTAAGTTAAAAGAACAAAGGACATGAAAGAGGGAGCAAACCCAAGATGGTGAGGTTCGGCTATGTTGTATGGCCGAACCCCACTAAGGAGTATTTGGTGGGCTATTGATTAACCTAGGCATGTTTTTGAATGGAATGGATAGCCATAGAATGAACAATGACATAAAATGTAAATAGGGGTAAAAATGCAAGATCATGGGTTCGGCCATGATGAATGGCCGAACCCCATGAGGAATGGTTTGTTTATGTATTTTATGGACTGAGTTTTAAATGAGTTACTTGGATGGGCTTGGTTGAATAAAAGAGAGATCAAATCCAAGTGGGTGAGGTTCGGCTATGGTGTATGGCCGAACCCCACAAGGTGGTGTGTTTGGTCTTAGACTTAATTAGAAACCAAATGAGATATGTGTTTGACTTATTGACATGTAACAAGGTAACGGGACTTCTTGAACGGTGCACAATTGTGAAAGGGTGACGGTTTAAGAAGAGCGGACATTTTAAGTGACCTTTGAGTAGGTTTCCTACCTCTTTGTAACCATGGTTTATACTTGTTATTTTAATCTTGATTTTGATGAGATGTGTTAAATTATTATGTTTCAAAGAGGATTTGAATGCTAAGATTTTATTACAAATGGCATGTATTCATTGACATCTCATGCATGGCATGGGGTGATGGTTATGTAACCGGAGGGGCCACACTCCGTCGGGGCGACCGAAAAGCCTATGTGGGTTACCTTAATGATGAGAATCCCATCAAGAGGAAACCGGAGGGTCCATACTCCGTCGGGGCTTCCAAAAGACCTATGTGGTGGTACCTTGATGATGAGAATCCCATCAAGAGGCTATGTATACTTGTGATGGGTGGGACTCATTACATTTGCATACATACATAGCATTGTTTTGTAAGGTTTTGATGATCATGTATTATTATGTTATATGCATGTTTTATACTAACCTTTTGGTAGCCCTAATCGGAATACCAACTGGGCGCGTTGTTCTAACGCCCTACTTCTACCCTAGTGAATGACGCAGGAAACGAAGGAAACGATGAGCATGATCGGAGTCAAGCTTAGAGGCTTGAATGAGTTTACTTTATATTTGTTTTAAGTTATTATTTGGACTTGTAATTTTAGTTAACTTAGAATGTCGGACATGTAATAACTTAGTTATGTTGCTATGGTATGGAATGATTTTATTTTATTATTTCAGTTAAGGTAAACATTGTAAAAGGACGTACTATAACACCCCGCCCTTTTCACTCTAAAATCAGAGTAAATTTTTTTTTTTTAAATAAATAGACAAGTGATAAGGGCGGGACGTCACGACGCGAGTTAAGCCCGGACTTCTAAAGTCCAACCCTTAACTGGTCAAACATATGTGAGCATGGACTAAGTCCATGAGAATGGTTCTCACATAATAAAGTATAACCGTAGCGGAATAACACTTAATCAAACTGCAAATTATAATGGAACTTATGACTACACCATTTTATTAGATAGCATGGTACATTGTCATTTTTCCAGAGTTACCTTAACATAATCATCAATCCAAACCATAACAATTATTTAACTAATTTATTACATGCCCAAAATAATCAAACTATCAAATTACATTGTCCAATAAACTTAAATAAAAGGTCCATATATCAATCCATAATTAAACCCTTCAAAAGCCCAAGCTCCTATGCTTGGGTTCCTTCACGATCCTCGTCCTTCCCCTTTCCTGCATCATCCACTAAGGATAGAGGTAGTGTAACGCCCGCCCCTTTTCACCGAAATCAGAGTCTATTTTTTTTTTTTGAAGTAAAGAGTGGCAAAGGGCGCGGACATCACGACGCGAGTTAAGTCCGAGCTTCTAAAGCCCGGCCCTTAATTGGCCAACCCTACGTGTGCGTGGAACGAAGTCCACGAAGAATAATTCACACGTAGAAAGCAAGCTTACGGATTATTAAAACTAAGTGCGGAATTAACAATATAGACTATCCTACAAATTTGAGATAACAGGGAAGATACATTCATTTAATTACCAAAATACCTCAACAACATAATATCCAAAATAACATCCAAAACATAGCAATTAATCTAAAATATTACATTCCGACGAGCTAAGCTATCAAATACATTTCCAAAGTGAACTTGAATAAACTAAGTAGTCTGTCTCCTCAAGCTCCTAAGCTTGGCTCCCGTCTCATCCTTCTACTCCGCCATCTCTTGCGCCATCAGCTAGGGTAGAAGTAGGGCGTTAGACAACACACCCAGTAGGACTCCGAATAGGGCTAGCACATGGATTAGTAATCACAAAACATATGGATAGTAATAAAGTGAAAACCATAGAATGAATGCAATGCCATGGGTGTCTTATGTCATGTATCCCACCCATTATCCATACCATCATACTGCCATATCCCCCTTGACGGAAAAACCTCGTCAAGATATAAACAATCATAAATCATCCCCCTTGACGGCAAAAACCTCATCAAGATATAAACAGTCACACATCATCCCCCTTGACGGCAAATCCTCGTCAAGGTATAAACAATCACAACTACCCCCCTTGACGGCGAAACCTCGTCAAGAGATAAACAATCACACATCATCCCCCTTGACGGCAAGGCCTCGTCAAGGTGTCCCCATGTTTGATTCTCGGTCGCCCCGACGGAGCATGGACTCCGGTTATATCTCATAATATCCCTCTTGATGGATGAAACACATCAAGATATCCCCATGCTTGTTTCTCGGTCGCCCTGACGGAGCATGGACTCCGGTTTCATTTCATCCTTCCCATACTATATCCCTCCCATGTCATGCATTAGATGTATATGCCACATGCCATGTAATATATATAAATCATAGTGATAAACCCATCTTAAAACAATCACATGATTACCAAAATAGATCAAAGGTAAACCATCACATAATACTTAATCCAAAACCCATCTTGAAATAATTACATGATTACCAAAATAAATCAAAGGTAAACTATCACATAATACTTAATCCAAAACCCATCTTGAAATAATCACATGATTACCAAAATAAATCAAAGGTAAACCATCACATAATACTTAATCTAAAACCCATCTTGAAATAATCACATGATTACCAAAATAAATCAAAGGTAAACCATCACATAATACTTAATCTAAAACCCATCTTAAAACAAACCATATAATTTCCAAAATAATTCAAAGAAACCATCACTCAATCCATGGCTTACAAAAAGGTAGAAATCCTACCGAATGCTGACTAGCGTCCTTTTTCACTTTCGTCCGATAATCCGGCTACCGACACTCGTACTGCTTCCGATATCCAATACCTCATTACATACACATAATCAGTTCATATTTTTAACTATTTCTAAGCCCATTAATCATTTCCAAGTCCATACGAAGTATGATTAAGACGGTTTCACGTCTCACTGACGAATAAGAATCTCAACTGACCGATCTTCCAAAGCCCGACCCTTAACTGGCCAACCATGATTGTGTGTGGACAAGTCCACTAAAACATTTCACACGCAATACTACAACTTGCGGAATACCCATTACGGAAGTAACATCGGATTGCAACATTTACTTAGCAAGGAAGGCAATCAATATAAATTAACTTAATCTAGATTAATCATCATTCGATCCATAGAAAATAGTCTAAGCTATTACATTCCCAAATACTAGCTACTCAAATTACGTTGTCCATGAATAAACTTAAATAAAGTGAAACTAAATTATCCAAGCTCCTAAGCTTGGTTCCGATCGCGTCCTTCGTTCCGTCCATTTCCTGTGTCATCATCTAAGGTAGAAGTAGGGCGTTAGACAACGTGCCCAGTAGGTACTCCGAGTAGGGTCAAACACATGTGTTAGTATAAAAATCCAGATTTATACATCATGTTGTACTTGTAAAACATCGTATCCAAAATAGTGTATGAAAATAGAGATCCAATCATGCAGATAAAAACCAGAAACAGTGCATGATAATAGAGATCATAATCATGTTGATTCAATGCCATGCCATGGGTGTCATATGCCATGAGTCCCACCCATCATCTATATCACAATTACATAGTATCCTCTTGATGGAAAATCCTCATCAAGGTATCCCCACGAATGCCTTGTGGACGCCCCGACGGAGCGTGGATCTCCGGTTACAAATCAATCATACATCCCTCTAGATGGATAATGCACATCGAGGTACCCTCACGAATGCCTTACGAACGGCCCGACGGAGCGTGGGTCTCCGGTTACATTTCATCCCTTCCATGCCATGCATGAGATGCAAGTGCAGACATGCTATGTAATAATACAAATCATAGCATTAAAATCCCATCATTAAGACATATCATTTGATACCAAAATAATTCAAGTAAAACATTCACATAAATCAATAAATCAAACCCATGTTCCATTTGATTTCCAACCATGTTTAAGTCCACAAACATGCCTTAGTGGGGTTTGGCCATACAACATGGCCGAACCTCATTCACTTGATTTTGGGTCCCTCTTTTTAGTCCTTGATCTTTTAAGTAAATGTGGGTCCAAGATCATGCCATCTTTTGATTCTTTAATCCAAACACACATAAGTTAATCATCTAACAGTAATAAAACCCTAAGTCCACAAAACATTCTGCATGGGGTTCGGCCATACACCATGGCCGAACCTATGGTCCATCATTTTAATCATATTTCCATCTTAGCCATCATTCTATCCATAGCTAATCACTTAGCCAATTTACACATGACTTGACTCCCAAAAATGATCCATACATGATTCATTAATCATAACATAAAACCCTAATAGATCCCTCCATTCCTTAGCTTGATCATTCATTCATTTAAACATGCATAGATCCATAAATGACCCATTAAAATGGTTCATGGGGTTCGGCCATACAACATGGTTGAACCCATGGTGTCCCATTTTCATCCTCTCTTTAAATCATTTACCACATTAAGTCCATAAATCAAATCCCTCCATGGGGGTTTAATCATACACTTAGGTCATCATTTTACAACCCAAAGTCCATCAACATGTCCTCCATCATTTTCATGGTCCAAATGCATCTAAGTCCATCAACATCCCTCCATGGGGGGTTTAAGCATACACTTAGGTCATCATTTTACAACCCAAAGTCCATCAACATGTCTTCCATCATTTTCATGGTCCAAATGCATCCAAGTCCATCAACATCCTCCATGGGGTTTGGCCATACAACATGGCCGAACCCATGATCCATGGTTCTTTACCATTTACAACATTTTAGATCATGCTTTGCAATATTTAAAACCTACTTAGAATCACCAATAACTCCCATCATTATCGTCTTTTAAAACCTTTTAAAATGACTAACATACATCTATGATTTTCATCATTTAAACCCACTAAAAATCACTAATATCCTACCATGGGGTTCGGCCATGTTGGTTCATCATTTTCTTTTAAAAATCATACATCCAAGATTTGATCCTTTGATGGGGTTCTTATACATAAAACCTAGGGTTTGGCCATGCAAGGGCCAAACCTTGATCCTTGGTCTTTCACCATTTCTTACATGGGACATGCATAAGGTCCTTAACCATAACAAGATTAGGGTCCGGCCATGTAAGGGCCGAACCATGATTTTTCATGCTTAATCAAATCCATTAATCATATGGGTAATCCTATTCACCCTTCCTTTGTTCAATCCTGTAACACCTTAGATTTTCAAGTTATGAATATATATGAAAATTGTCCATTTAATTTGTGAATTAATGGAGATAGACCTTAGATGGGTAAGGTGTTCAGTCAATTACCCAATTAAGACCCAACGGATTATGGATAAGGTTCAATTGAAATAAATGGGTAAGATTTATTTAATTGGGTCAAGGTTGTCAATTGGGTCAAATGCCCAATTGGGACCCAATGGGTCATGGTTGACTTGGTTGACCACCAAATGAGTTCAAGCTTAATTAAGTGTGGCAGAATTAAATTGGAAATGGAATTAAGTAATTGAGTTGATTCTAAGTGAGTTAAATAAGTTGGATTAAAGATATGAGTTGAGTTAAAGAGATGAGTTGAATGGGAAGTTAATGGGACTTTCATTTTAAGTGAGTGGAGTGGGAAGATGGAGAGTTACATCTCATAAGATCAAACCTAAGGTGTTCACACGTTGGAGGTGGGAGTTTCATCTCATGGGAGGAAACTGTAACACCCCAATTTTTCAATGAAATGGAAAATTATGAAAATGCCCCTCGGTTATTAAATTAATTATTTTGTGATGTCAAAATAGGAAATGGTGGGGCCCATTGCTCAAGTTAAGGTCATATGAGCTCATTATAAATATCAAATTTGATGGGATGGGTAATGAACATCAATTGGGTCGAAAATGGCTAAATGGGGCAAATGGCTCAATTGGACCCAATGGGTCAAAATGGATGATTTGACCATTGTGTAAGCTCAAATTAAATGGGGTCAAGCTGAGCTGATTGGGAATCAGGTATAGCAAAAATGGGTAGGATTGAAACACAAGTGAAAACCAATTAGAAATGGCAAAATCAGCCCATGAATGGGTCATGTTGTCAAAACGGGTCAAGGAGCTAAAGGGGGACGCAACGGGTCGGGTTGACTAGTTTGACCACGGATGACCGTGTGGGTCCTCAATTGAACTCAAGTGTGAGTTAATTCTGCTTGAGTTGGACTGATTTGGAATAAGTTTGATTTAAGAAATGAGTTGACTCAAACTTGGTGCATTAAAGATGATGAGTTAGATGAGTTGGTTTAGAATAAAAATATCATGAGTTAAGTGAGTCAAGAGGAGGTAGAAAGGAGTTGTAATCTCACTCAACACCTGATCAAACTCATCACAACCGTTGAGTATGAAGGGGTGCTTTGGCAAAGCCAAAAGACACCAAGGTTGGGCAGCACCTATTCATGAAGAGTTGCATTGGTTCATTTCCAAAGAGATGCAATGTTTGGCACCAAGGGGTGTCTTGGTTAGCACCCTTTGCCCCATCGTTTTTAACAAAATTAATTGAGGGAATATGAATGGGAGTTGGGGGGTTGAAACTATAAAAGAAAAACCTTACCATACATGGCCGTTTTTCATACAAAGAAATCCAAAAATTCCCATCTCTCTCTCCCTCTCTCCAATTCGTTTTCTTGGCTGAACAGTAGAGGTTTTTGGCACCAGTTAGTCAAGTATAAACTAGCAAGGAATTAAGGAAAGAAAGAAGACATAAAAGGGAGAAACCAAGGATCAAAGGCAAGAAGGAAGTTTGGAAATTTGGTAAGTATCTATGTGTTATTTTGGTTTAATAACATGAAACGAGTGGAGTATGTATTGGGCCATGGTCATGGCCGAATACACCAATGTTTAACCCTGATTAATGGAGGATTTAAAATGGTAAAAATAACCATTGAGTTCGGCCACCAGGGAGGGCCGAACCCCATGTCAAAGAATGGTTGCTTTTCATGTTTTGAAACATGGAAACCATGGAGTTTTGGTGGACTGTTTTGGGTTTTTACTTAAGATTCAAATGCATGTTTTAGAAAGGTTTAAAACATGGATCTGAATGATGAACGGATGAATGTATCATGGGTCTAAGACCTTGGTATCAAATGATGAAAGGGTTCATCAAGATGGCCGAACTCCATGAATTGATGTTGGAATTTTGATGTTTTTTTTATAAGTTAAAACCATGAAAATGTTTTACTGTTTTGGATGATTAGATTAGACATAAGATGACATGTTTAAGAGGTTCAAACCAAAGACCATAGGGTTCAGCCAGTGAACATGGCCGAACCCCATGAGATGGTGTGATAATTTTATGGGTAATGGCGATGGTTTTGAGAGAAAAAAACCATACATTACCATGGGGTTTTTAGGTGATTACATGAAGATTGCTTACTGATTTTGGTTGGCCAATATATGGCTGAACGATGGTAATGTTATGGTTAAATTACTGATTTAAATCAATGGTAAATGATGGACTAGTTGAACCAAGAGAACTCCATGGACTGTTTTTGGATGGCATGTTTGGATTGAATCCTATTGGAAACTATGATTTGTTCCATGCTTTTGATCTAAGAATTACCTAGGTTGAGTTATGGATTTAATACTAAGTTGATCAACCATGATATAAGATGGAAAGTGGAGACAAAAACCAGATTGGTGAGGTTCGGCCATGTGTATGGCTGAACCCCACTAAGGGTCAATGGTGGTCTTAATGTGTAAATAATTATGTGGACAAAGATGTATGTATGTATGATGAAAGGATTGACCAAAGGAATTGATTTGTAGGCCAAAACCCAAGTGGTATGATTCGGCCATGGTGTATGGCCGAACCCTACCAAGATATGTTTCTAATAAGTAATGTCTAATGAGGATTAAATAAAGGAGAGATCAAATTAAAGGTGGGTGATGTTCGGCAATGAGCATGGCCGAACCCCCACAAGATGGTATATGAGACCTAAACTTGATTAGGAGTCAAGTAGATTAAGTATTGATTTACTGTTACATAACAAGGTAACGGAACGTGAACGGTGGGCGAGTCGTGACCAGGTGAAGCTCAAAAAGGAATGGACACTTAAGCAAAGTTTAAGTAGGTTTCCTACCTACTTGTAACCACAGTTTTTACCCTAGTTTTCTTTATGAGACTCTTGTATATTTTTTTTTGTGGTTGCGAATGATATGTTATGCATTTACAAATGCCATACAAAGCATTGGCATCTCATTCATGGACATGGGATGATGATTGAGGTTCTACAGTGTTGCAATTATGGGTTACGTCTTCCTTAGGTGATGAGAGTCCCGCCAGGAAGAGTAACATGAGGATCATAGTCACATTGGTCTCCTTAGGCGATGAGAGTCCCGCCAGGAAGACTAATAGGTGATATGAATCAACTCAATGATGAAGAGATGGAAGTGTATTGTGATTTACCTTGACGGTACGAGGCACGTCAAGTGATGGCTATGAATGTACATGATGGGGGATGCTCATTGCATGTGCATACATCATAGCATTGTTTTACCTGTTTTTGATGATCATGTAATATGATATATATATATATATATATATATATATATATGCATGTTTTATATGCTAACATGTGGTAGCCCTGATTCGGGAACCTACTGGGCGAGTTGATCTAACGCCCTAATTCTATCCTTAGAGGAGAATGCAGGTACAAGTAAAGGGAAAGGAAAGGTCATTGACCAGGAGGGGAGCTAAGCTAAGCCTTAGTGCTTGAATGCTGGAATGAATTTATAATTGTTGTTATTCGACACTTTATTATGGACATGTAATAAAGTAGTGACTTGCTATGGTTTGCTTAGGATATTAACAATGGACGGATGATTTATGTAATTAATGTTTAAGACTGTACTTGCTATCTAGTCTTTCTATTCCGCAGTTAATCTAGGTTTTTCCGCATGTTGATGTTAGTTCCATGTGTGATTCATTATCATGGTCTATTCCATGTACACGTGGGTGGCCAGTTAAGGTTCAAACTTGAGTAGTCTGAACTTAACTCGCGTCGTGACGCCGTCCGCTCTCTTCCGATGTTTCAAATATTTAAAAAAAAAAAATTAGACTCTGATTTCTCGGAAAGGGCGGAGCGTTACAATTGGTATCAGAGCGAAACGGAAAGTTGAATCATTTAAGTAAGATTAAGACGGTTTCATGTCTCACTGACGGATAAGAATCCCAACTGACCGACTCTTCAGAGTCTGCTGCCTGGGGGCCGGATTAATTTACTTCGAGTGACTCAGACTGAACAATCAATCTGAGAACGACAATGAAAGATAGCAAAGTAAAGTACAGTCATCATAATTGGACAAATCAAACGTAGCAAGGTAGGATGAACTCCCCTGAAATCCCCACACTGAGAAACAAACAATAGGAAATAAGAGATTTCCCCAGAAAACAAAAGAACACAAAGAGTGATGATTTGGTAATCTTCCCAAACAAAGTACATGACTTTATGCATGATCAGATTCCCCTAAAAACGAAGGTTGGTTTATTAGAATTGTTGTTAAATATGCTTGTGTTCTATTGATATGATACAGATATGTCGAGTAATGTGGAGTACTCGGAATGGCACAGCGGAACTCCTAGCCATCCCATAGACTTGGTCTCTGCTTCTAACAACACCAACGTCGAAGCTCAAGTAGACCTTCAGGAGGGACCTCCTGAAGAAGATGAGATGGACTTAGCACCTGTTGCAGAGGATTTGATGGATGATATTCCTGGGATGGTGGAACCTCCTGAGGAAGAAGAGGAGGATCTGGGATTTTTCTTTTATGAGGATCCTATGGAAGACTTTCCTATAATATTGGAATCGGCGGGGGAGGTAGATCCCTACGATACCTGTGAGTTGTGTAATCAGGACGATCACAACAGTTTGTATTGTCCTCATCCATTAGGAGTTGTCTGTCCGGTTTGTGGACTGTACGGGCATGGAGAGGCGATGACTAATTGTCCTTGTATAGGAGGACCCGGTTTAATACCCTGCACAACATGTGAAGTATTGGGGCACACGGCGATCATGTATCCTGATAATCGTTTCAAGTTCGCTGATGATGCGGAGTCTCCTACGGAATACTAGGATAGGAATTAATATGAAGGGTATTAAAAAGAGGGTTATTTTTGTAAGGGTGTATATTTTGTTATACATAGGGTTTGTTTCACCCTACCCACCTTTGTACAAAAATGAAGTTTGAATTTATATAAATATGTGATTTCATGTTTTTATGAGGACTCATGGCATGTGATGCACATTGTTAATGGAAACTAAGTCTATGATGTTTCCCATGAATTAGGACTAAATGGCGTCACAGAGAAAGGTGGTAAAAGATCCGAAGGGTAAAGAAAAAGTTTTACAAATCGGATTAGGTGAGGAGGCATCGAAGAGAAGGACCCGTCAGGACGATAAGAAGAAAGATGAGGTGCTCATAGTCACACCACAAGGGAAGGTGGTACCACAACGCCGGAAGGTGGTACAAGAGAAGGTGCCATCGGTACATGATGATGAACGGTCCGTTCATGACGAAGAGAGATCAGTTCATGAACGTTCGCTCGATGAGGAAGAGTCACAACATTCCCGGCGAGAGGAGGGGGATAGTGACCCTACGTATCAACAGGACGACGAGGAGGAATATGTCTCGTCTTATCGACGAGAGGAGGAGGAGAACAGTAACATGACTGTACCCTTTGTGCCTCCTGAACTGCACAGTTTGGTGCAAGCAGTGGTTACGTCTGTCCTCCAACAACATTTGAACGGAGAGGGAAACACGAACGAAAATAATGACCGAAACATGGTCAGAGATTTTCAGCAATAGCGCACACCTTACTTCAAGGGCAGAGAAGGGCCTATCGGAGCCGAAAATTGGTTGGAGAAGATTTCATACATACTGACTCTTTTGAACATTAAGAGTCATGCTCATAAAATACTATTGGCTACGTCACCGCTGGTAGATGACGCTGCCAAATGGTGGAAGGTGGTGAAGAAACAGCAGGCACTTGTGCCAAGAAGAGAAAGAGTTGCTATGACCTGGGAGCAATTCTCAGCGACATTCCTAGAGCGCTACTTTCCAGAGGAAGAAAGAGAACGTCAAATTCAGGCCTTTATGACGTTAGTGCAAGGTTCAATGATGGTGGCTGAGTATCACCAAGAATTCCTCAGCCTGTCCATCTATGCATACTATATTGTGGACACGGAATATCGAAAGGCTCGCAAGTTCAAGCGTGGGTTACGGCGAAACATAAGGGCCAGGGTAACCGTGTTCAAGGCAGCCACACTGGCAGAAGTGGTCAGCTGGGCAACCATTGTGGAACAAGAAATGGCGGAATTTGCAAAAGTGGACAACCGCCGAGCTCCGAGTGTGAGGGGTGCGTACCAACCCAATAGGAGGTTCAGATCGAACTTCGGCAGACCTTTGTCGTCTGTTGGATCAAGTGGGGGCTTTCGCCCCAACCAGCCCACTCAATCTGTAACAGTCACACAAGCTTCTCGAGGAGTGAACACCTGTTTTCACTGTGATCAACCAGGTCATTACAAGAAGGACTGTCCAAAGCTCAACAGGCTGTCATACTCCAGAGGATCATTTCGTCCGCCAGCTAGACCGGGAAACTCTAGAGGAGGCAGAATGCAAAGTCGGGGAGGTCGAAGGTCTGACCCTGCTGGTTCTGGACGATTATTTACTCTAACTTCTCCAGAGGAAGAGGAGCATGCTGTGATACAAGGTATGGCGGTAGTCAGTAGCTCATATGCATATGCACTATTTGATTCTGGAGCATCACACTCCTTTATAGCTGCATCGTTTATTACTGCTACTGGTACATTAGTTCAAAGATTAGCCACAACACTTACTATTGTATCCCCTGTCGGAGATTCGGCATTGGGACTTATATGTACGGTGGTTAACACTGAATTAGCTGGACTCAGATTTGAGTTCAATTATCTAGTACTTGACATGTCTGAGTATGATATAATATTCGGCATGGATTGGTTGGCTAAGTTTCATGCCAACATCGACTGCTATCGCCGAAGAGTGACATTTATGTCACCCGAGGGCAAGCAATATGTAGTCCGCGCAGATAAACAAAGTGGATTGCAGGAAGGGTTAAACCACGTGGTATTGAATAATATCACCATAAACAAAGCTCCAGTTACCAAACTTCCGGCAATTGTACAAGAATTTACGGATGTATTTCCAAAGGAACTCCCTGGTTTACCGCCTAGAAGGGAGATTAACTTCGAGATCAAGCTGTACCCTGGCACAGCATCAGTGTCGTTACCACACTATCGGATGGCACCAGCAAAAATGTCGGAGCTAAAGAAGCAGATTGATGAACTGCTTAGGCTGGGTTGCATCTGGAATAGTACCTCAGCATGGGGAGCACCAGTGCTATTTGTGAAGAAGAAGGACGGTTCACTACGGATGTGCGTGGACTAGCGGAAGCTGAATCAGCTAACAGTCCAGAACAAGTACCCTCTACCCAGGATCGATGATTTATTCGATCAGTTGAGGGGTTCTAGTCATTTTTCAAAGATCGATTTGATGTCTGGTTATCATCAAATCCGAGTTAGAGAGGAAGATATAGAAAAGACAGTTTTTCGTACGCGGTATGGACTGTTCGAGTTCGTAGTCATGCCATTTGGACTCACAAATGCGCCGGCTGTGTTCATGGATTTAATGAACAGAATCTTTCGTCCATATTTGGATCAGTTTGTAATCGTGTTCATTGACGATATTCTGATCTATTCCAAGAGCCAGGAAGAACATACAGAGCACCTACGGATAATTTTCAATACTTTGAGGTAGAATAAACTATATGCTAAGGCCAGTAAGTGTGAGTTCTGGCTAGCTCAAGTGAATTTCTTGGGACATGTTATATCCGAGGAAGGAATAGCCGTGGATCCGGCTAAGGTCACGGTAGTGAAAGACTGGAAAGCGCCAAAGAACGTAACCGAGATCCTCAATTTCTTAGGATTGGCGGGTTATTATCGGAAATTTATTATGGATTTTTTCAAAATAGCGTCTCCATTGACTCGACTCATTCAAAAAGGAGTCAAGTATGAGTGGTTAGATCTGTGCAACCAAAGGTTTGAAGAGCTAAAAGACAGACTTACAACCGCTCCTATTTTGATTTTACCGGAAAAAGGCAAGGGTTATGAAGTAGAATGCGATGCTTCGGGAGAAGGACTGGGGTGTGTCCTCAGTCAAGATCATCGTGTGGTGGCTTATGGGTCAAGACAACTAAAAATACATGAACACCTCTATCCTACGCATGATCTTGAACTAACCGCAGTGGTCTTCGTTCTCAAAAGTTGGAGACATTATCTTTATGGCGAGAAGTTTGAAGTGTATTCTGATGATAAGAGTTTGAAATACTTGTTTGATCAGAAGGAACTCAAATTAAGGCAGCGCAGATGGATGGAGTATCTGGTGGATTATGAATTTGCGCTTCAATATCATCCAGGCAAGGCAAACAAGGTGGCTGATGCTCTTAGCCGCATATCACATGCATTTGTGGCATGTCTGATCAGAACCGAGTGGGAGATGTTGAATACCATCCGAGAGTTCAAACTATACATTACAAACCGTGGAGTTTTGCACAATTTAATCATACGGTCCAATATAGTCACCAAGATTGAACAAGAACAAAGAGCAGATCCGGAAGTGAAGGACTTATGGGCCAAGATGTCCACTGGTGTAGACATACCGGAATGGGAATTACGACCCGGGCAAGGTCTTTTATTCCGGGGAAGAACATATGTACCAAAGAGTTGCAGGAAAGAGCTACTGATTGAGGCACATCAATCCAAGCTCTCTATTCATCCGGGTAGCACAAAAATGTACCATATTTAATGAGGCATTATTGGTGGCATGGACTAAAAAGAGATGTGGCAGAGTTCGTGGCACATTGTTTAACTTGTCAGCAAGTTAAGATTGAACACCAAAAGCCACCCGTGTTACTCAAACCCTTAGCAGTGCCAGAATGGAAATGGGAACACATTTCCATGGACTTTGTATCGGGGTTGCCGAGGTCTTCAAAGGGCAATGGCGCCATATGGGTCGTAGTCGACCGACTGACCAAGTCCGCACATTTCATTCCTATCAAGATGACAGATTCATCTGAAAAGTTGAGTCGGCGGTACATTAAAGAGATCATTCGACTACATGGAATTCCCCGAACGGTAGTATCAGACAAAGATGGTCGTTTTACCGGCAGAGTATGGCAAAGCATGCAGTCAGCCATGGGGACAGATTTATTAACTAGCACAGCTTTCCATTCACAGACTGATGGACAGTCTGAAAGGACAATACAGACCTTGGAAGACATGCTGAGAGCATGTATGTTAGATTTCAAGGGTGGATGGGAGGACCACTTACCACTGGTGGAGTTCTCGTATAATAACAGCTATCAGGCAAGCCTTCAGATGGCTCCATACGAGGCATTATATGGTAGACCGTGTAGGTCACCGGTATGTTGGACAGAGGCTGGAGAGCTTACATTGATAGGACCGGAACTAGTCGCAGAAACTACTGCACAAATTAAGTTGATACGTCAACATCTACTGACTGCACAGAGTCGGCAGAAGAGCTATGCTGATAAAAGGAGACGGTTTCTGGAATTTGAAGTGGGAGACATGGTGTTTCTAAAAGTCTCACCACGGAAGGGACATATGAGGTTTGGCAAGAAAGGAAAACTGTCACCAAGATATGTGGGACCGTTTTCCATCATAAGAAGGATGGGGGATGTAGCTTACCAGTTAGCACTTCCTTCGCAGTTAGCAGCTCTACACGATGTGTTTCACGTGTCGATGCCAAGGAAATACAACCCGGATCCGTCCCATGTCTTGAATGTTCAGGATATTGAAGTACAAAGCGACGTGACGTACGTCGAGAAGCCGGTCCGGATAGTAGAGACAGAACAAAGGGTGTTGCGAAATAGAGCGATTCAGTTCGTAAAAGTGGTATGGGACCGACATGGTGATGAAGAGGCCACATGGGAACTTGAATCGGATATGAGAACAGCTCACCCCAAACTATTTATGTAATTATTTGAGAACCCTACTTCGCTTGATTTTCGGGACGAAAATTTCAAATAGAGGGTTATATTGTAACACTCCAATTTTTCAATGAAATCGAAAATTACGAAAATGCCCCTTGGTTATTAAATTAATTATTTTGTGATGTCAAAATAGGAAATGGTGGGGCCCATTGCTCAAGTTAAGGTCATATGAGCTCATTATAAATATCAAATTTGATGGGATGGGTAATGAACATTAATTGGGTCGAAAATGGCTAAATGGGGCAAATAGCTCAATTGGACCCAATGGGTCAAAATGGATGATTTGACCATTGTGTAAGCTCAAATTAAATGGGGTCAAGCTGAACTGATTGGGAGTCAGGTATAGCAAAATGGGTAAGCTTGAAACACAAGTGAAAACCAATTAGAAATGGCAAAATCAGCCCATGAAGGGGTCATGTTGTCAAAACGGGTCAAGGAGCTAAAAGGGGACCCAACGGGTCGGGTTGACTAGTTTGACCACGGATGACCGTGTGGGCCCTCAATTGAACTCAAGTGTGAGTTAATTCAGCTTGAGTTGGACTGATTTGGAATAAGTTTGATTTAAGAAATGAGTTGACTCAAACTTGGTGCATTAAAGATGATGAGTTGGATGAGTTGGTTTAGAATAAAAATATCATGAGTTAAGTGAGTCAAGAGGAGGTAGAAAGCAGTTGTAATCTCACTCAACACCTGATCAAACTCATCACAGCCGTTGAGTATGAAGGGGTGCTTTGGCAAAGCCAAAAGACACCAAGGTTGGGCGGCACCTATTCATGAAGAGTTGCTTTGGTTCATTTCCAAAGAGGTGCAATGTTTGGCACCAAGGGGTGCAACGTTTGGCACCAAGGGGTGTCTTGGTTAACACCCTTTGCCCCATCGTTTTTAACAAAATTAATTGAGGGAATATGAATGGGAGTTGGGGGGCTGATACTATAAAAGAAAAACCTTACCATACATGGCCGTTTTTCATACAAAGAAATCCAAAAATTCCCATCTCTCTCTCCCTCTCTCCAATTCGTTTTCTTGGCTGAACAACAGAGGTTTTTGGCACCAATTAGTCAAGTATAAACCAACAAGGAATTAAGGAAAGAAAGAAGAAATAAAAGGGAGAAACCAAGGATCAAAGGCAAGAAGGAAGTTTGGAAATTTGGTAAGTATCTATGTGTTATTTTGGTTTAATAACATGAAACGAGTGGAGTATGTATTGGGCCATAGTCATGGCCGAATGCACCAATGTTTAACCCTGATTAATGGAGGATTTAAAATGGTAAAAATAACCATTGGGTTCGGCCACCAGGGAGGGCCGAACCGCATGTAAAAGAATGGTTGTTTTTCATGTTTTGAAACATGGAAACCACGGAGTTTTGGTGGACTGTTTTGGGTTTTTACTTAAGATTCAAATGCATATTTTAGAAAGGTTTAAAACATGGATCTGAATGATGAACGGCTGAATGTATCATGGGTCTAAGACCTTGGTATCAAATGATGAAAGGGTTCATTGGGTTCGGTCATCTTGGATAGCCGAACCCCATGAATTGATGTTGGAATTTTGATGTTTTTATTGTAAGTTAAAACCATGAAAATGTTTTACTGTTTTGGATGATTAGATTAGACATAAGATGACATGTTTAAGAGGTTCAAACCAAAGGCCATAGGGTTCAGCCAATGAGCATGGCCGAACCCCATGAGATGGTATGATAATTTTATGGGTAATGGCGATGGTTTTGAGAGAAAAAAACCATACATTACCATGGGGTTTTTAGGTGATTACATGAAGATTGTTTACTGATTTTGGTTGGCCAATATATGGCTGAACCATGGTAATGTTATGGTTAAATTACTGATTTAAATCAGGGGTAAATCATGGACTAGTTGAACCAAGAGAACCCCATGGACTGTTTTTGGATGGCATGTTTGGGTTGAATCCTATTGGAAACTATGATTTGTTTCATGCTTTTGATCTAAGAATTACCTAGGTTGAGTTATGGATTTAATACTAAGTTGATCAACCATGATATAAGATGGAAAGTGGAGACAAAAACCAGATTGGTGAGGTTCGGCCATGTGTATGGCTGAACCCCACTAAGGGTCAATGGTGGTCTTAATGTGTAAATAATTATGTGGACAAAGATGTATGTATGTATGATGAAAGGATTAACCAAAGGAATTGACTTGTGGGCCAAAACCCAAGTGGTATGGTTCGGCCATGGTGTATGGCCGAACCCTACCAAGATATGTTTGTAATAAGTAATGTCTTATGAGGATTAAATAAAGGAGAGATCAAATTAAAGGTGGGTGATGTTCGGCAATGGGCATGGCCGAACCCCACAAGATGGTATATGAGACCTAAACTTGATTAGGAGTCAAGTAGATTAAGTATTGATTTGCTGTTACATAACAAGGTAACGGAACGTGAACGGCAGGCGAGTCGTGACCAGGTGAAGCTCAAAAAGGAATGGACACTTAAGCAAAGTTTAAGTAGGTTTCCTACCTACTTGTAACCACAGTTTTTACCCTAGTTTTCTTTATGAGACTCTTGTATATTTTTTTGTGGTTTCGAATGATATGTTATGCATTTACAAATGGCATACAAAGCATTAGCATCTCATGCATGGACATGGGATGATGACTGAGGTTCTACAGTGTTGCCATTATGGGTTATGTCTTCCTTAGGCGATGAGAGTCCTGCCAGGAAGAGTAACATTAGGATCATAGTCACATTGGTCTCCTTAGACGATGAGAGTCCCGCTAGGAAGACTAATAGGTGATATGAATCAACTCAATGATGAAGAGATGGAAGTGTATTGTGATTTACCTTGACGGTGCGAGGCACCTCAAGTGATGGCTATGAATGTACATGATGGGGGATGCTCATTGCATGTGCATACATCAGAGCATTGTTTTACCTGTTTTTGATATTCATGTAATATGATATATATATATATATATATATATATATATATGCATGTTTTATATGCTAACATGTGGTAGCCCTGATTCGGGAACCTACTGGGAGCGTTGATCTAACGCCCCAATTCTATCCTTAGAGGAGAATGCAGGTACAAGTAAAGGGAAAGGAAAGGTCATTGACCAGGAGGGGAGCTAAACTAAGCCTAAGTGCTTGAATGCTGGAATGAATTTATAATTGTTGTTATTCGACACTTTATTATGGACATGTAATAAAGTAGTGACTTGCTATGGCTTGCTTAGGATATTAACAATGGACGGATGATTTATGTAATTAATGTTTAAGACTGTACTTGCTATCTAGTCTTTCTATTCCGCAGTTAATCTAGGTTTTTTCGCATGTTGATGTTAGTTCCATGTGTGTGATTCATTATCATGGTCTATTCCATGTACACGTGGGTGGCCAGTTAAGGTTCAGACTTGAGTAGTCTGAACTTAACTCGCGTCGTGACGCCGCCCGCTCTCTTCCGATGTTTCAAATATTTTTTTTTTAAAAAAAGTTAGACTCTGATTTCTCGGAAAGGGCGGGGCGTTATAGAAACTCCAAATGGATCATTATGAGGAAGTTGGAGGGTTTTTGTTGTTACACAAAGTATATACAAGGCATACACGTTGGAAGATGGGGGGGTGTTCCATCTCAAGCGATGTCTTGGCCAAGCCAAGGGAGACTTGGGAAGACACCGTCATTATGAGGAAGTTGGAGGGTTTTGTTGTTAAATAAGTATATACAAGGCATACACGTTGGGGACATGGAGGGCTTCCATCTAATGATGGAAACCCATGAGGCATAAGGTTGGGAGTTTCATCTCATGAGTTGAAACCCCCAAAGTAAGTATCAATGGGGAGGTGAAGAGTCATGGGAGTTACAAAGGGGCATTAACCAGATGACACCACTCTCATTGAACAAGACAAGACCTGGTTTTCATCTCACTCTCTCCCTCTCACTCAAGGCCAACCTCTCTCGAAGACAAAGGAGAAAGGACTTAGAATTTTTCCCACTTGACTCCTCTCCCTCTCTCAAACCTACACTCTTTGGCCGAACCCTCTCTTTGGGTTTTCATCTCAAGACCTCTCAAGCTCACTCTCGGCCAAAGATCAAGGTGGAAGAAGAGGCTAAGGACAGAGAAGATTGGAGGAGCAAGAAAGAGTGAAAGAAACCGGAGGAGTCGCGAAATCGGTAAGTACTTGATGAGATTTTAATAAGTAAGAAAAGAATGGTCAAGGATCATGGTTCGACCTTGCATGGCCGAAACCTAATTGTTATGTATGTATGGAAAAGATCTCATGCATGTCTAAGATAAGGTATTATGACCAAAGATCATGGGTTGGCTTTGCATGGCCAAACCCTAAGGTTGATATGCATAGACCATTAAAGACAAAGGAAGGGTTAGATGAGGTTCGGCCATGATGTATGGCCGAACCCCATCAAAGGATCAATCATGGACGTATTATTTATTTTAATGGAAAGAAATAATGAACCATAGGGTTCGGCCACATTGTATGGCCGAACCCCATGGAAGGGTGTTAGTGATTTAAAGGTTTTAAAGGATGAAAATAATGGAGTAATGTTAATCATTTTAAATGGTCTCAAAGGTTGTAAATGGATAAGAACCATGGACCATGGGTTCGGCCATGTTGTATGGCCGAACCCCATGGAGAGATATTGTTGAACTTGGATGTTTTTGGACCATGAAAATGATGGGGGAATGTTAGAAATTTGATTAGGTTTTAAATGTGGTAAAAGATGATCTAAAATGATGAACCTAAATGAATGATTGAACTCCACCCCCCCATGGAGGGACTTGGTTTATGAACCTAAGATTGTAAATGATTTAAAGGAGAACATGGGAAATAAGACATCATGGGTTCGCCTATGGTGTATGGCCGAACCCCATGAACCATTTTAATAGGTCATTTTGTATTATGTCATGATTTGATGAAGCATTTATGGATTTATGTTTATGGATCAGTTATCGACCTAAGTATGGGTAAATAAATTAGGTGATTGCCTATGGAAGGAAATAATGGCAAAGAGGTAAATATGATGAAAATGAAAGGACCATGGGTTCGGCCATGGTGTATGGCCGAACCCCATGGAAAAGGTTTTATGGACTTAGGGTTTTTATGAATGTTAGATGATTAACTTATGTGTGTCTGGAATAATGAATCAAAGAGGGAATGACCTTGGACCCAAACCAAGTGAGTGAGGTTCGGCCATGTTGTATGGCCAACTCCATTAAGTTATGTTTATGGATTTAAACATAGTTGAAAATTAAATGGAACATTGGTTTGACTTATTGATATGTAATAAGGTAAAGGGTGTAACACCCCAGATTTTCAAGCTATGGATATATATGGAAATTGTCCATTTAATTGGTGAATTAATGGATATGGACCTTAAATGAGTAAGGTGTTGGGCCAATTGCCCAATTAAGACCCAACGGTTTGTGGATATGGTTCAATTGAAGTAAATGGGTAAGACTTATGTAATTGGGTCAAGATTGTCAATTGGGTCAAAAGTCCAATTGGGACCCAATGGATAATATATGAGCTTAAAAATGGTAAGGTTTGATAATTGGGTCTAATAACCAATTAAGATACAAGACATGAGATCCACGTCATCAAGTGAGGTGGCATGTAAATGAAATGGCTAAGTGGGACCCTAAATACTATATGGTTCATAGTCGGCTAAGCCATGGTTGACTTGGTCAACCATGGGTGAGTTAAATAGAGTTGAGTTAATGAATGAGCTCAAGTGGGATAAATAATACTTGAGTTGGAAAGTGAATTCACATGAGTTGAGAATTTATTAATGTGAGCTCAAGTGCTTGAGTTGGAAAATAAGTTCATTTAAGTTGAGTTGAATGGGAAGTCAATGGGACTTTCATTTTAATGAGTGGAGTTGGGAAGATGGAGAGTCCCATCTCAATGGACACCATCATTATGAAGAAGTTGGAGGGTTTTGTGGTGGTTACACAAGCTTATGCAAGGCTACACGTTGGAAAGGATGGGAGTTTCATCTCATGGGATGAAACTCCAAAAGGAATATTAATGAGAAGTTGGAGAGTTTAGTTGTTACACAAGGTAACTAAGGAGCACACGTTGGGAGTGTTTCATCTCATGGATGAAACCTCCAAAAGGATCTTAATGAGGGAGGTGAAAAGACATGGTGGTTACAAAGGGGTATCACCAAAGGACACCACCCTTGGCCGACCCTCATTGAGCAAGATAAGGAAGTTGGAGGGTTTTGATGTTACACAACACATACCATGCATACACGACATGGGTACAGGGGGGCGGGGGGCGGGGGGCGGGCGGGGGTGGGGAGGGGGGGGGGTGTGTTGGTTTCCATCTCGTGATAGAAGCCCAAGGGTCATATGGCGGATGTTTCATCTCATGGGATGAAACCCCCAAAGTAAGTATCAATGGGGAGATGAAAGGTCATGGGAGTTACCAAGGGGTATCAACCAAAGGACACCACCCTTGGCTGATTTACATTGGGTAGCAAGGAGAATTCCTTGTTTTATCTCACTCTCTCACTCTCTCACTCTCTCACTCAAGGCCGAGACTCTCAAAGACAAGGGACTTAGAGTAGTTTTTGATCCCAAGTTTCCCTCTCTCCCTCTCTCAAACCTACACTCTCTTGGCCGAACCCTCTCCTTGAAGTTTCATCTCAAGACCTCTCAAGTTTACACTCGGCCAAGGATCAAGGAGGAAGAGGAGGTTAAGGAGGGAGAAGATTGAAAGAGCAAGAAGGAGTGAAAGCAACCGGAGGAGTCGCGGAATCGGTAAGTACTCCATGAGATTTTAGTATGTAATGGCTCGAAATTTGTAAATCAATATATATATATGGCTATTATTTGTTTTAATGGTGGAAATTGGAAATTTGATGGAATAAATGGTGAATGGATCAAAATATGGACAAAGGCCCAAGTATGGCCCAATGGACCATGGATTGGATTTAAAATCATTTAAATGGTCAATTGGCCAAGGATGGTCAAATTGGGCCCAATACCCATTTGGGACCCAATGGATCGAGATGATGTAAGCTCTAAGGTAAATGGTCGGAGGTGAGTGTGATTGGGCCATGGGCCCAATGGTGATCCAAGTAGATGAAATGGATTTAATTAAATCACCTAAGTTGGAATTTATATAAAACCTAGGTGACATGGCCAAATGGGACCCACCTCCACCTCACCAAATGAGGTGGCATGTGGACCAAGGATTGGTGGGGCCGGCCACCATGGTTGAATTGGTCAATCATGGGTGGATACATGGAGAGAATTAGGTTAAATGGGAATAAATTAACCCAAGTTAATTATCTAATTAATTAAATAATTAAACTATTCAAAAGGTGGTCAAATGGTCAAAGGTGGGAGACCACACCACCTCATCTCAAACAGCCAAAAACGTTGGCTTAGGTGGTGGTTTATCCCAACCACCACCATAAAGCATAAAAAATATCTCAAGTTGGGTGGTTGGAGGAATTAAATGGTGGAGTGTGACTTACTCAACCAAAATGAGATGGGTTCATCTTATCCCTCCATTTTCACTCGCATCTCACTCTCTCCATTCATTCCTCTCCAAAACCGTCCCTCCCTCTTCCAAGACCAAAAGAAAAGAAAACATCAAATGAAAGAAGAAGAAGCTTAGAGGAAAAGAAGGAAAGTTCAAGCTTGGCCAACCATCACCACCTCAAGACCAAGGAAACCTAGACATTTTCTAATCCTCTCCTTCTGTCCCTCTCTCAAACACACCCAAGCATTAGGGATACCATTGATCAAGCTCATCTTGGCCAACCAACCAAGGAGAAGAAGAAGGAGAAAGGCTAAGGAGTTTAAGAGGAGAAAGAAAAGTCGGAGGAGCCGTCGGATTGTAAGTATCTCTAAACAAGATATTGAGTTTTTATGGTTTAAAAAATGGAATCCATTTTCCTTGGATTGAATGATAGCCAAAAATGTCATGGCCATGGATCTAAAATCCATCCAAGGAAAGGATAAGAAATGGACAACTCTAATGGGTAGGGTAGGATGTTAATAAGGACAATATGTATATCTATGGGATTATGTATGCATACATGAAGGAAATGTTGGTAAGTTTAAAGGGTTTTAAGGATCAAGAACATGCAAGGGCATTGACGATTTAAAAGTTTTAAATGGGTTTATGTTAAGGAATATTTAAGGGTTCTAAATGAGGGAAAACCATGGAGGAAATATTGGTGATTTAATGGGATTTTTAGGTTTAAAATCATGGAAGGAATGATTTATGGTTTTTAAGGTTTTAATGATTAAATGTAGTGATTTTTAAAGGAATTTTAAATAAGGAAATCATGGACAAATGTAAATGGTTTGCATGGCCTCAAAAAGCATGAATGAATGATGGACCATGAACCATGGGTTCGACCATGGTGCATGGCCGAACCCTAGGGTGATGAATAAGAATTTTAATGGGATTAATGAATGGAGGCTATGGTAGGTGATTTAATGATTTTAAAGGTTTTAAATGAATGAATATTAATGATTTTTAAAGAGGTGTTGAATGAGGAAAAGCATGGAAGATATTAATGATTTGATGGCCTCAAAAGTGGTAGAGGAAGATGAACCCATGACCCATTTTACAAGTTAATTGATGGGTTAAGTTGGAGTTATGTATGTATTTAAATTAATGGGAATAAAGTCAAATTAAAGGGACTGATTTTAATGATTCTATGACATGGTTCGTGAGTCATTGAGCACTGTAGAGCTTCATTCATTATCCCATGATTATGCATGAGATGCTAATGCATGTATGCCATTTGTTAATGCATAATATATCATTTGAAACACATATATTAAAACAAGAGTATCATAAGAAAAACTGGGTAAAAACCGTGGTTACAAGTAGGTAGGAAACCTACTGAAGAATTACTTCAGCCTCCGTTCTTTCTTAGGCTTTATCCGGTCACGACTCGTTCGTCGTTCAACTCTCATCACCTTGTGATACAATAATCAGTAAATCATATTGTCACTTAATGTCCATTCACATATACCCAAAACATCTTGATCCTTTTTTCAAGTTTCCTTTATTGCCCATATTTACAATTTTTGCCATTGGTTCCAACCAATCTACTTAGTCATCCAATCTTTAATCCACCAAACTTACTCCATGGGGTTCGGCCATACTTTTGGCCGAGCCCAATGGTTCTTTTATCCATTACCATATGGTTCTCCATTAGGATATTTTAAACCTTTTAAATCAACATAGAACCATTACCAACTACTACAAAGTTTAGCCTATTTAACCCATTCATCATGAATTAGCATAAAGTCCATCAACATGGTTATTTACTGATATTAAGTACATAGATACATACATGATTCTTGAGTCAATCATACAACCCAATCAGTAAGCATAACCATATATAAACCAAATAAAAACCATAAAGTAACCCATGGGGTTCGGCCACTCACATGGCCGAACCTCATGGTTCTTTGAATCCAATTCTTCTAATGATCTTTCATCATTTACCATGTATCTTAGGCATAAAAACAGCAAACATAATTCTATTTAAAATCCTATAGAAACCCCATGGTATTGCATGGTTTCTAACTCTTTAATTTCACAACAATCATCAATCTCTTTCATGGGGTTCGGCCATTCAAGTTGGCCGAACCCTATGTCCATGAATTGATCCTTCAAACATGCATTAGGTGTTATTTAAATCATGCAATATCAGTACCCTATTTGCTGCCTTTATACCTCTTAGAAACCCTCTTTAAAACATGTATTTTAAATCTAATAACACATGTAACAACAGTCCCAACGTGCATGGTTTTAAATTTCAAAAACCATACACACTAATCAACTTTTTCCATGGGGTTCGGCCACTTTGGGTGGCCGAACCCCGATGGTCCATTTCCACTCCTTTAATCCACTAATTTAGACCATATAAACTTCAGTCCTTGATGACCTTCAACTCCATGTTTTAACCTTTTTAAAACATACATTTTATGTCCAATAAAACATCTAAAAACAGTCCTATACTTGTATGGTTTTAAATTCCAAAAACAATCCAAATCAACCAATTGTTTCCATGGGGTTCGGCCATCCAAAGTGGCCGAACTCCATTTCTCAAATTTCCATCCTTTAAACCTTATCATCACACTTTAAAACCTTACTTATTTCGGCCACAACATGACCCAAAATCAGACCATAAAACCCATGATGAAAACCATGCAATCTTTTACATGGTTCGGCCCTCCATGGTGGCCGAACCCAATGGTTATTTTCACCATTTAAATCCTCCATAATTAAGGTTAAACATTGGTGTATTCGGCCATGACCATGGCCCAATACATACCCTACTTGTCTTATGTTTTTAAACCAAAATATCATAAAGATACTTACCAAATTTTTCCAAACTTCCTCCTTGTCTTTGATCCTTGTTTTCTCCCTTTTATTTCTTCTTTTCTTTTGCTGTTTTGTGCTTGAATATTTGATGCCAAAACCTCTGCTGTTCCAGCCAAGAAGAACAACGAATTGGAGAGAGGAGAGAGGGAGAGAGAGAAAAGGAAAATCTTAGGCTTTGCAATGATAAATTGGCCAAGTGATGGTGTTCCTTGGTTTTGTATTTCAGCCCCCAAAACCCCTCCACTTCCTCATTAAGTTTAGCACAAAACGATGGGTCTTGGGTGCTATCCAAGGCACCCCTTGGCAGCTACCCATGCAGCCATTCAGTTTACCACTCATCTCATCTCAATCCCATGTATTCCCATTTAATACATCATGAAAATCACCCCAAACAAGTCCCCAACGTGTGGGGTGATTTGCAGTCCCATGGATTTCCATTTTGACTCACCCAACTCAAGATATTTTTATTCCAACCCAACTCATCACATTTAATGCTTTCATTTAATACACATGTGTTGACTCACTACTTGATTTAATTCCAACTCACTTCAGTCCCACTCAACTGATTTGACTCGTGTTTTAGCTCCCTTGAGGGTCCACACGGTCAACAATAGTCAACTTGACCCGTTGGGTCCACTTTTAGCTCCTTGACCCGTTTTTGACTCCATGACCCAATTATGGTATTTTGGTCATTTGCAATTGGTTTTTACATATGGATCAAGCCTACCCATTTTTTTCTTCACTTGATTTCTAATCAAATAGGCTTAACCCCATTTAATTTAAATTCACAAAATGGTCAAATCATCCATTTTGACCCGATGGGTCCCATTTGGGCCCTTTGACCCATTTAGCCATTTTTGACCAAATTGATGTAAATTACCCAACCAATCAAACTTAACATTCATAATGTGCTCATATGATTTTAATTTGAGCAATGGGCCCCACTATTTCCTTACTTAACATCACAAAATAATTAATTTAACACATCAGGGGCATTTTAGTAATGTTTCACTTCATTGAGAAATTGGGGTGTTACAAGATGAGGTTCGGCCATGATGTATGGCCGAACCCCATCAAAGGATTATAATCTTGGATACATGATTTTTAAATGGGAATGATGAATCAACATGGCCGAACCCCATGGAAGAAAATCATTGGTTTAAATGGTTTTAAAGGTGGTTAAACCATGGAAAGGGTTAAGGATATTAAAAGGTTTTAAAATGGAAGTATGTTAGTAATTGTTATGGTTTTTGAAAGATGAAAACTATGGAAGTTGGTTAATGATCTTAATAGGTTTTTAAAAGGATCAATCATGGAGTTATGATGTATTGAACCATAGGGTTCGGCCATGGTGTATGGCGGAACCCCATGGAAGGTTAATAATGATTTTAAAAGGTCTTACATGGAGGTATATTGTTGATGTTTAAAGGGTTTTAAAGATGAGAGTGATGGATGGAAGTTGGTAAATGTTAATGGTGGTAAATGGGTCTAAATGATGTAAAAGGGTGGAGAACCATGGACCATGGGTTCGGTCATGTTGTATGGCCGAACCCCATGGAGAAATATTGAGGTGTTTACATGTATCTAGACCATGAAGATGATGGAGAAATGTGGTCATCTTAATAGGTTTTTAAAATAATGGAAGTCATGTTGATGTACTTTGGGTTGTAAATGATGACCTAAGGGTATGATTAAACCCCATGGAAGGACTTGTGTATGAACTTAAGATGGTAAATTAGGGAGACAAGACATCATGGGTTCAGCCATGGTGTATGGCCGAACCCCATGAATCATTTGATGAACCATTTGATGGACCATCTTAAAGGATCATTTAGAGTTGTTATGCATGGTTAAATGAATGGATTTAATTATATATATATATATATATATATATATATAATATATTATGTGTGTGTGTGTTTCATGGGTTATGTTATTGATTATGGATTTGTATAAATGGCAAAGATGTAAATAGGTGAAAATGATGGACCATGGGTTCGGCCTTGGTGTATGGCGAACCCCATGGGGAATGTTTGGTGGACTTAAATTGTTTATCAATGATAAACAATTATGGTTTAAGTAATTAGATGTATGAATCAAAGATGGCATAATCTTGGATTTAATTTAAAAGATCAAAGGACCACAAAGATGGACCAAAATCAAGTAAGTGAGGTTCGGCCATGTTGTATGGCCAAACCCCACTAAGGAGTATTTTGTGGACTAAGGGTTAAGTGATTAACTAAGTGGTGATTGAGTAATAAATCAAAGGAGGGATTAAAACCAAGGGAATGAGGTTCGGCCATGGTGTATGACCGAACCCCACAAAGATGTGTTTATGGACTTAGCTATGATTGTAAATCAAAATGAACATGGGATTGATTGATTGACATATTATAAAGTAACGGGACCTCACAAGGGGTGTACGATCGTGAGCGGTTGCCAGATTAAAACGCAAGGTCATTTTAGTGGTCATTGGTAGGATTCTTCCTCTTTGAAACCATGGGACATGTGATATGATTTTAATTCATATTTTGGTGAGTTATTTTGTTTATTTTGTATAAGTGATATGTTTTCAAGTATGAGATTTTAAATGCTATGATTTGTATAATTGCATAGCATGTGAACATTTGCATCTCATGCATGGCATGGGAGGGATGATATGTAACCGGAGACCACACTTCGTCGGGATGTCCGTAAGGCAACTGTGAGGGTAACTTGATGTGCATTATCCATCAAGAGGTAACTAGAGACACACGCTCCGTCGGGGCGTCCGTAAGTCGTGAGGGGGTACCTTGATGTGCATTATTCCATCAAGAGATAACCGGAGGCCACACTCCGTCGGGTCGTCCGAAAGACAACTGTGGGGATACCTTGATGATGAGTTTTCCATCAAGAGGATGTTTTGTGATTGTTATGGCTGATGGGTGGGACTCATGGCATATGGTACATATGGTATGGTATTGTGTCAGCATGATTATGATCTCTATTATCATGCATTGTTTCTGGTTTTTATCTGTATGATTAAATCTCTATTATCATATACTGTTTTGGATACGATGCCTTATAAGTATGGTATGATATATTATATCTAGATTTTTTGGTACTAACCCATGTGTTTGACCCTAATTGGAATACCTACTGGGCACGTTGTCTAATGCCCTACTTCTACCCTAGATGGTGACACAGGAAATGGATAAAGCGAAGGATGTGATCGGAGCCAAGCTTAGGAGCTTGGATGATTAAGTTCCATTTTGTTTAAGTTACTCATGGATAATGTATTTGAGTAACTAGTAGTTGGGAATGTAATAACGTAGATATACTTGCTATGGTTTGGATGGTTGATGCTGGATATTTAACTTAAGGCAAATATGATGTTGGACTACTTTATCTAAAATGGAATAAGATTGTTATCCTATTGTAATTCCGTATTTATGATTATTCCGCATGTTAACTTGAGTACGTGTGAACCGTTTTAGTGGACTTGGTCCACGCACACGTATGGTTGGCCAGTTAAGGGTCGGGCTTTGGAAGCTCGGACTTAGCTCGCTTCGTGACGTCCCCCTCTCTCTCACTCTTCTATTCAAAGGAAAAAAAAATAGACTCTGATTTTCGGAAAGCGAGTGAAAAAGGGTGGGACGTTACAAAGGGACCCCACAAGCGGTGTACGATCGGTGAGCGATTTTCGGACGAAAACGCAAGGACACATTAGTTGGTCATTGGTAGGATTCCTACCTCTTTGAAACCATGGGATATGTATGATGATTTTAATTCATATTTTGATGAGTTATTTTGTATCAAATGATTATGTTTCAAATATGGAAATTTAATGCTATGATTTGTATTATTACATAGCATGCTGCACTTGCATCTCATACATGGCATGGGAGGGATGAAAGGTAACCGAAGACCCACGCTCCGTCGGGGCGTCCGTAAGACATTAGTGAGGGGTACCTTGGTGTGCATTATCCATCAAGAGCTAAACGGAGTCCACGCTCCGTCCGGGCGTCCGTAAGGCATTCATGAGGATACCTTGATGTGAAGTTTCCATCAAAAGGAAGACCTTGATGAGTTTTCCTTCAAGAGGATACAATGTGTTTGTGATATGGATGATGGGTGGGACTCATGGCATATGACACCCATGGCATGGCATTGAATCAGCATGATTATGACCTCTATTATCATGCATTGTTTCTGATTTTTATCTTTATGATTGGATCTCTATTATCATACACTGTTTTGGATATGATGCTTTACAAGTACGGTATGATGTATTATATCTGGATTTTTAATACTAACCCATGTGTTTGACCCTACTTGGAATACCTACTGGGCACGTTGTCTGATGCCCTACTTCTACCTTAGTTGATGACACAGGGAATGGATGAAACGAGGAACGAGATCGTAGCCAAGCTTAGGAGCTTGGATGTTTTAGTTTCATTATATTCAAATTATTCATGGACAATGTAATTTGAGTAGCTAGTATTTCGGGACTGTAATAGCATAGATTAATTGTTATTGTTTGGAATGTTAATTTTGGATATGTTAACGTAAGATAATTATTATTAAGTGATGGACATCTTAACTATCTAAAATGGAATAGAATTATTATTCTATTATATTTCCGCATCTATGTTTTATTCCGCATGTTAACTTGAGTACACGTGAACCGTTTTAGTGGTCTTGGTCCACACACATGTTTGGTTGGCCAGTTAAGGGTCGGGCTTTGGAAGCTCGGACTTAGCTCGCGTGGTGACGTCCCCTCTCTCTCTCACTCTTTT
The DNA here is from genome assembly GCA_022113865.1 of Chimonanthus praecox. Classification (NCBI taxonomy): domain Eukaryota; kingdom Viridiplantae; phylum Streptophyta; class Magnoliopsida; order Laurales; family Calycanthaceae; genus Chimonanthus; species Chimonanthus praecox. The sequence continues at coordinate 26,698,083 of CM039091.1, forward strand.
ATTCAAAAATAAAATAAAAAATAGACTCTGATTTTCGGCGGGTGAAAAAGGGCGGGGCCTTACAAATCCATCCCATTTCTTGGATGGATTTTAAATCCATGGCCCATAATATCTTGGGCAACTCTCCAATCCAAAATGGGATGTTCTTTTTAACCTCTTTTCTTACTTAATAAAATCTCATCAAGTACTTACCGATTCCGCGACTTCTCCGGTTTCTTTCGTTCCGACTTGGTCCTCCGCTCTTTTCCTTCCTTAGTCTTTCTTCTTTCTTCCTCCTTGATCTTTATGAGAGGGTCAGCCCTAGGGTTCTTGTGAGAGGGAGAGAAGCTTGAGATGGAAAACTCTAAGTCCTTTCTCCTTTGTCTTTGAGAGAGGATCGACCTTGAGTGAGAGGGAGAGAAGCTTGAGATAGAAATTACTCTAAGTGCTTCTTGTCTTGAGAGGGGGATCGGCCAAGAGAGAGGGAGAGAGTGAGATGAAGAAAAGAACTCTCTTTGTTGTGCAATGGAATTCGGCCAAGGGTGGTGTCTTTTGGGTTATTCCCCTTTGTAACAACTATAACTCTTCACCTCCCTCATTAATACTTCCTTTGGGGGTTTCATCCCATGAGATGAACTGTCAAACCGTGTACCCCTTGGGTTTCCATCATGAGATCGAAACCCTCCATCTCCCCAACGTGTGCTCTTGAATATGCCTTGTGTAACAACAAAACCCTTCACCTTCTCATTAACATTTCCTTTGGAATTTCATCCCATGAGATGAAACTCCCACCTCTCCAACGTGTATGCCTTTTGGGTTTCCTTCTTGAGATGGAAACCCTCCATCTTCCCACTCCACTCACTTAAAATAAAAGTCCCTTTAACTTCCCATTCAACTCACCTTAACTCAAATATTTTAAACTCAAGACTTGTACTCATTCATTAATTCAATTCCTTGTTTCCATTTTGAACTCACTCAATTGAACTTAATCCAATTTAATTCAGCCAAACCTTTAATTAAACTTGGACTCAATTGGTGGTCGACCAAGTCAACCATGACACATGGCACTTGGGGTCCCACTTAGCCATGTCACATACATGCCACCTCACTTGATGAGATGGATCTCATGCCTTGTATCTTAATTGGTTATTAGACCCAATCATCAAACCTTACCCATTTACTTCTAATTAGTTCATCTATGACCCATTGGGCCCCAATTGGGTATTTGACCCAATTGACCACCTTGACCCAATTAAATAAATCTTACCCATTTATTTCAATTAAACCTTATCCATAATCCGTTGGGTCTTAATTGGGCAATTGACCCAACTCCTTACCCATCTAAGGTCCATCTCCATTAATTCACAAATTAAATGTTCAATTTCCATATATATTCACGAATTGAAAATCCGGGGTATTACATTTACATCCTTCTAGTCCAAATTTCTTTACAAGTTCTTTTGTACATTTGGATTGGGAGATAAAAAGTCCATCATGACTTTGCTTGATTTGAAGTCCAATGAAATAGTTTAGTTCTCCTACCATACTCATTTCATACTCAGATTTCATGAGCTTGGAGAAATTCACCACAACCTTTTCACATGTAGACCAAAACACTATGTCATCTACTAAGATTTAGGCGATAAGGATGGACTCCTTAGTCTTTTGGACAAACATAGTTTTGTCTACACTCCCCCTTTGAAAATTGTTAGCAAGTAGGAATTGGGTTAATCTCTCATATCAGGCTCGTGGTGCTTGTTTAAGACCATATATAGCTATCTTAAGTTTGAACAAATGGTTTGGAAATGTTGGATCAATGAATCCTTTGGGTTGTTCTACGAACACTTGCTCATTTAAAAAACCATTCAAGAAGGCACTTTTCACATCTATTTGGTAGAGTTTAAACTTGAGGTGGTATGCAATGGCGGGCTGAATTTTAATGGATTCTAATTTTGCTACGGGGGCAAAGGTTTCATCAAAATGTAATCCTTAAGTTTGAGTGTATCCCTGAGTTACCAGTCTTGCTTTATTTCTCACAATTGTTCCATGTTCATCCAGCTTGTTTTTGAAAATCCATTTTGTTCCAATTATGTGTGTTTCCTTGGGTCTGGGAACCAAATCCCATACATCATTTCTAGTGAATTGTCTTAGTTCCTCTTGCATAGCATTAACCCAATCTTCATCAGCTATGGCTTCTTCTATCATTTTGGGTTCTAGTTGTGAAGTAAAACAAGCATAACTTACCAAGTTCTCAAGTTGTCTTCTTGTTCTTACTCCAGCAGTGGGTTCTCCTATGATTTGTTTGAGAGGGTGTCCCTTTATATTTTTTAGAGGCTTTGGTTCAGGTGGGGGATCTTGTTGTTCATCTTTGTTTTCTAGATTTACTTCTTCTTGAGCTAACCTGATGATTTCCTCTTCTTTTGACTCTTTATCTTGTGTGCTTACTTGATCATCTACTACAACATTCACTGATTCTTGGATGGCACCAGTTCTAATATTCTTGACCCTATAGGCATGACTATTTGTGGAGTATGCTAGGAAGATGCCATCATCATTTTTGGATTCAAATTTTCCTAAATGCTCTCTAACCCGCAATATGTGACACTTGCTTCCAAAAACTTCGAAGTACTTAGAGTTGAGTTTCCTACCAGTCCAAAGTTCATAAGCAATTTTGTTTAGCTCGGCTCTCAAATATACTCGATTAATGATATAGCATGCAATATTAACAACTTCAGCTCACATATTTTTTGGAACATAATTTCTTTCAAGTAGGGTGTTAGCCATTTCTTGAAGGGCCTATTTTTCCTCTCGGCAACTCCATTTTGCTGAGGTGTTTTTGGGGCAGAATATTCATGATGGATGCCTCATTTTTCATAGAATCTATTAAATGACTAATTTTCAAATTCCCTTCCATTGTCAGTCTTTATTCTGTGAATATTTGACTCTTTGGCATTCATAATCCGTTTTGCAATGATCTTGAATTCATGAAGTGCATCAGATTTTTCCGTTAAGAAGGCCACCCAAGTATATCTAGTATAGTCATCAACTATTACCAAGAAATATCTTTTACGACCAGCACTTTCACGTTGAGTGGGTCCAAGTCCATATGAAGAAGTTTTAAGGGTCTGGAAGTTGCAATCAAATTTGTATGTTTATGAGCTGCTCGGATTTGTTTTCTTTTTTGGCAGTCACCACAGATGGTTTTTTTAGATCGTCTAACTTTAGGTAACCCTTTTATATGTTCACTTAGTTTGGACAAGTCATTGAAGTTCACATGACCAAGCCTTTGATGCCAAAGTTCAGCTTCACTGATTTTGGACAAGAGACACTCATGTGAGATAGGAGTTGATGTACAGTCCAAGACGTAGCAATCATCAAAAGTAAGGATGCCATTTAAAACAACTTCTCCTTCAATTGAATAAACATGACAGTTCTTCTTACTAAAGGTGACTTTATTATCATTAGCACACAGTTGAGATATACTAAGAAAATTGTGTTTAAGTCGATCAACAAGGTATACATCTTTGATAACCCTAGAGGATGGAAGATTCAGTAACCCCTTACCAATTATATTTGCCATGTTTTCATCACAAAAAAATGACAGATCTTACTTTAAAATTATCCAAATCAGACATGTAAGAACTGTTTCCAGTCATATGTCGTGAGCATCCACTATCCAAGTGCCACTTGGATTGCCTTTCAACATTTAAGGTTGTATGAATCATGAATCTCTTATTATTTGGAGAACAAATAGATGAAGGGGCACTGGTAGAGTTCAACTCCTTTTGATGTATACTTTGTCTGGATTTGAAATAGGGTTTTCCATCAAAAAATCTGATCCTTGGATTCCCGAATCTATCCAAGATGATTGGTAAATTTTGATTTAGAGCATTACGACTTTTATTTCCCAGTGCACACCTCATCTGAGGATTTTTCTTGAGATAGCAATTAGATTCAGGATGACCCCTTTTTCGACAGTAAGTGCACTTTATGTTAGAGAGTTTGGACATCTGGTTTTTAATGAATATGGAAGTTTGCCTTGGAGTAACTTCCACGTTTTTATCATGCTCTATCCCAGACACATCCTTGTAGTCTTTTCCAGAACTAAGGATTTTTTCCATGTTTTCATTTCCATGAACTACCTTGTCTTGAAATTGAGAAAATCTTTCTAAGTCACACATTAACAAAGTAATCTTGTTTTCAAGACACCTTTTCATTTATGTCAAGTGTTTGTGATCTCTCATGCATAGATGCACTTGGGATTGAAGGTCAGTCTAACTTTTTCTAAACATTAATATCTCATCAATTGATTTTTCAAATTTTGTTGAGAAATCTTCTTTTTCAGTTCTTTCAATTTCAAGGAGTTTGGTCAGGTAGGCATTCTCACTTATAAGTTTGTGAGCTTTATTGGTTAATTCCATAGTCTTAAGATACAGAGCATTGTATGATTCTTGGAGATCATCAAGATCTCTTCATTTTCAGATTCACTAAAATGTTCTTGTTTATCACAAGGAAACGAAGCAACAAGACCACGAAATGTACCTTTGTTTTCTTTCTCCAAGATTGATACAGACTCAGATTTCTTCTTCGTCACTTAATTTTATTTTTATTTTTATTTTATTCGAGTCTTCTTCTTTTTGATGATGAGTTAGCCTTCCAATTACAGAGATCACAATAGCAAGACCTACTACAGAATTGTATGCATGATATTGTGAATGTGGGTCTTCCAGGCATAATTTTTTAATAACCTTGACTCGATATTTAGCCCAGTTATTTTCTTCTCTGGATATCGACATACAGGTATCCATGACTGTTGTTCTAGCAACAAGATCTCACTTGGACGATTAAGTCCAAATATGTAGAGCACTAGGCTCTAATACCAATTGAAATTCCCAGTGTGCTAGAACATGATTGACCCTAGAGGGGGGTGAATAAGTCAATCCCAATTCGTTGGTCCTTTTTGAAATTCCTTGATTGATTAATATTTATGCAGCGGATATTGCAATCAAGTGTGTGAGTGAAAGTAATTGTGATTATCCAATCAACACAAGAAATTGGCTATAACACCAAAGCACAAGGACACAAGATATATAGTGTTTCGGTTAGCCAACCTACATCCACTGTTAGGACTAGCTCAACCTTGAGCTATCCCCAAATACATTAAGTGGGGACTTACACCCTCACAATTAGAGTAGAACTCCACCCCACTCAATTGGCCGGGAAGTCCACCCACCACATGTGCCAGAGACGATGCTCTAAAGTTTTTTGTAGTGGTTTCGGAACCAAGACTCCTTAATCCACTTTCGGGACAAAAGTTTTAAAATTAAAAGCAAGAAACACTTGCCTTGTAGCTTTCTCTTGAAGATGTGTGCTTCTCAAAGATCCACCCAATGTGTACCGACGCTCTGCCTTGTAGCCGTCTTAAAGCAATCAAAATTTTCGGGTGACTAGGAAAAATAGTTCTAATCGTAATTTATATTACCTTATCTACTCTTTTTTTTTTTCTCACAAATTTAATCAAAGATTGGGTATATGATTTTTAGGTACAAGCACAAGAGAGATGATCGTTCCTTAGAGTGTATGAATTTTCTCAGTTCAGGGAAAATAATTAAATGATCACACAACACTCATATTTATAGAGGTGTCTTAACGATTTTTCAAGTTGTCTAGTACTGATAGGTCAGTTTCATATTTGTTACCGTTTAACCACCCCGACCGTTGCACATTAAGTGCATTTCCAACGGTATGACTACTTCTTGGTCGACAGGTCGGTGTCACCAACGGGTTGACATTCATGGCACCGAGAGGTCAGTTCATATGAGAGGCTCTGTCTGGGCCAAAACCATGCTGACAGAGTTTCAAGTCCAAAAACTAGTCATACTTAAACCAACCTGTCACCCTTTACCGAGGGGTTGGTCCTAGTACTCTTGATCGGTCTTGAATCACTGAGATGTTTTTTTTCTCAAGAGCCCACTTGAGTTCAAAGTCCAGTACTCACAAGTTTTTCATCGACGAGTCGTTGACCACGAGGGGTCATTCAGTTAATCACCGAGGGGTCGGTGCGTACGAGACTCTCGATCAGAGAAATACCTAGAATGGCAGTTCTATGATCTAGAACCTTTGTCAATCTAGCCGACCAGTCTGTGACCACGACGGGTTGATCCTATCTCCACCGAGGGGTCGGTGAAAACGACTGGCTGAGCTGACAGTGAAACCGAATACATATTTCCAAGTTGGTTTCCAATTCACTGTTAAGCTACCTCTTTAGGCTTTTTACTTTTTATGATTTTACCTTTTTTTCAACTAACCCTAGGAATAGTCCTCTCTAAAGTGTGGATACCACCTAAAGTCATCTATGATCAAAAACCTGTTTGGTGATTACCATAACTATGAGCTTCAATCCGGTGGAGCATGATCTTTACTCTTGATCAGATTGAGTCCTCATGCTTCTTAGCAAGTGTTTCTTCCTGAGTCATGGAATTGACAAACTTAGAGACTTGGCAAGTTGGGGCACTAAGAAAAACGATCACTACCAACGGGTTAGTCACCTCGATGGGTTGACATGACTTATGTTCGACATGTCGATCTTGTCAATGGGTCGGTCCATATTATGGGAGAGCGGCATTAAAATACAGAGCAGAACCTTAAAATATTGATCGACATGTTTGTCCATCGATGTGTCGGTCCTGGTACTCTCGATGGGTCGATGACCTTGATGTGTCTGTCTGAGAGTACCTCAAAGTTCTATGTCCAGAACTCAGCTCGACCCAGGTCGACATGTCGTGTTCCCCAACAGGTTGATACTGATTATTAGAGCATAGACCGAATTTACAATATGTTTTCTCCGAACTGCCCAAATCCAGTCGACATATAAATGACCATGATGGGTCGGTCCTGTGTCACTGAAGGGTCGGTGTACATGATATGCTCGGACCCTAAGTGACAGTCCTTCTAGTCCAAAACCCTTGGCAATCTGGTCGATGTGTCGATGACCTCGAAGGGTTTGTCTTGTCTTCACCGATGGGTAGGTGGATTCGATGGGTCGACCTAACAGATTACCAGATTTCCAATGTTTATCCCATCTTGTTCTATGACTGTCTCGAGACCACTAAGGCTTGTTTATGATCTTACCAACATGTTCACTAAGCCTAGGCAAGGTCCACTAAGGGTTTGGGTTCCTCCTAAGGACATCTATGGCCAATTACCTTTGAATATTTGCCATACACTTGGTGATGCTTGAATCTCCGACTTGATCTTCAGTGTTCACCACTACTTGAGTGTTTTATTCTTGCTTTAATCTTCCAAGGCAATGCTTCACCTAATTCATGGAATTGACAAATAGGTGAGTCAGCAAGTCGGGGCACTAACAATCTCCCCCTTTGTCAAATTCCATGACAAGATACCTAGATGCTAATGAATACAGACTCGATGACTTAGCCCAACCTAGATACATGATTTGAATACAAAAGATACAACAATTATAAGAACAAATTCAAATGACAAAATCCTAAACTCTATGCTTCAAGATGCGACCTTCACCTTTTTTAGCTTGTCATTTTCCTTGTGATCCTGTATATGTCCATGTACATACAAAAAATGCAAGCAATGGTGGAAGCATAGGTCTCCCCCTCAAATGTTAGTCTATAAAGCACAATGTGCTCCCCCATATCTAATGGACTAAAAATCCCCTTGAGTCAACGATTAAACTCCCCCTTAATCATAGACTATCCTCCTTCTAAGCGTATTCAAAGTTTCAATTTTTTCTCCCCCTTAACTTAAGCTTTCTTTCAAGCTTCCAAAATCTCACCCAAAGCTTACATCAAGTTTCTAACATTTCTCTTCCTTTTTCTCATAAATTGACAAAGGGTAATAATCACAAATATACCACATTTAGTGTGTTTCAACAAGTCCCAATTGTTGGACTAAGAGGAGATGGAGAAGAAGGGGCAATGGCCACATGCATTGTCAAAAATTATATCAATTTTGAAAAGATAAGTTATGCATGCAATGAGGAGGGAACCACTCATACAAGAAATATTCCTTGAAAAGAGCATATGTGTGAAAGCATCATGAACTAAAAAAGTATGCCAATAAAACACATAATTTATGAAAAACAAGGTGATGCATAAAGACATACGTATATGAGAACAAGTGCATCAACCAACCAAGTTCATTCAACAAAACATTAACCAGCTAGGAACATGAATGAACAAACATCCAATCCTTGGAAAATTCATTATGCACATGGAAGATGGAGGCTTATTTCTTCCCATAAAACATTCCAAGGTGTGTTCTCCTTTGCTCAATGATTTGAGAGCATAATGCACGAAGTCCAATAACACTTCGACCACTTAACCATGTTGTCTTTCATTACCAAAACCCATTTGGTTTTAAGATTCACCTTTAGAAGATGAAAACCACAACATAGCTGCATACCAAACATTTTGGAGAAGGAAGATTTTCCTTGTTTGAACATTTCTCCAAAACTCATTTCCAATGTCTAATGATTTTCCAAGATAGTGCATTACTAAGACATGGAAATAGCAATAACACATTCCTACAAGATAGACCAATTTTGAGGGATGAAGAGTGTGTGCTTGTGATGCATGAAAGTTCACAAGACAACAAGTTCTGAAACCAACCTTTGAATGCCAATGTAAGCCAATACATTCACACAATTTCAAACATTTCACTAATAGAGGCACAAAACGTGGATCTTGGATCAATATACCAATTTGAATCCAACTAAAGTTTTGATCCAATCCAATCCAATAACCTTGGGCATTTTTAATTTACCAATTTTATCAACATTGCCCATTTGTGATGTCAAGTGATAAAGAATTCTTAGGTCTAGCAAAACATGATGCTTACGAACCCAAATAATTCTCATAATATTTATCAATAATGAGAATATAGGAATGAAAACCAAGCACACAAAACATACATTCATTCCACAATATATACTCCAATGAGATGCAATTGAATAAAGTACAAAATCAGAACAGGGTTTTTATCCTAAAATCTTCTGTGCACACTCGGACGATGTACCAAAAGAATAGAAAACAAAATTTTACTTTTAAATCCATTTTTTTTTTAAACCTCCCTCTTGATTTTCAAATCCATGTGGTATATGGTAATCATGATTATACCAATATAAGCATGTATGCCACACAAATAACATGCACAAATTCAAACCACAAAACATATACCAATTAAGTACATGGAATGAAAGTAAGATACACACTAAGATTCCAAACATATTTCAAATGTGCTAACCATATTGAAAACATAACACATCTGAGCTACCATTTATAGGACTTCGAATCTAAGTCCACATATTTATGACACTTCAAAAAGATTAATACTATAGCCAGGACAAGTATAATCAAGTGTTTGAAAGAGTCAAATGTGCCATGCCACAACCAATGGTTGTTTGAACTCACTTGAACAAATATTTGAGTTCAACTACACTTGGTCTAGAGATACACAAATTATTCTCAAATCTTAGACCAATGTAGGGTATGAGTAAGGTCCTATCCCTTGGGGATCTGTATGAAATTTTGATCCGGACCTTTTCCTCTCAAATCCTTGGAATTTGGGCAATTTAATTCTTCCAATTTTTACATTTGGCCCAATTCCAGAGGTTAAAGAAAAGACCCTCTTTTGGATATACAAATCCACAAAGCAAGAAGATCTTGATTTTTCCCTATTCTTTACACTTTTGTGATTAACATTTTTCTAATTAAAGTGTAACTTTATTAACTTGCATTCATTCTTAAAATGTCCATTTGTATTACAATAATAGCAAGTTAGAAGATCAATAGGGGCAATGGAAGCAACAAAAGAATGTAGGGTCTTACCATTTTGATGTTCCATGTCTGAATCACTCTCCAATTTAAATGTGACACCATTTCCTTTCACTTCACCTTCTTCATCTGATTCACTTTCAGATTGTCATATGTCCTCATGTTGATGTGAAAATTGTGCAAAGTTTTAAATTTATAATCTCGCAAGCGTATGAACCATTCAATAGTATAGCATATGAGTACGAGGTTGAACCCACAAGAAATCACAAAATATATGTTATAAATTAAATTAATACCTTTTAAGATGATGTGAAAGTTCCCGTTTTCAATGTGTTAGAACAACCTAATTGACCCTAGGGGGGGGGGGGGTAGAATAGGTCAATTCCATTTTTAATGGTGTTTACAAATTTCTTGATTGAAAGTGTTGCGGAATGTTTACCAAGAGATTTGTTTAGTGTGATAATGTCATTAAGCGATCACACTAAGATTATGACCCTTTACATAAACTTTGAATATCGATGCTCATGCGCAATGTGTATAATGAGATAATTAATATGCAAAGTGATGTGTGCTAAGAAGAGTACTTAAATACTAAATGCAAACACACATAGATCAAAACACCACAAGACTATTTTAAAGTGGTTCTGTTAGCCAACCTGCATCCACTGTATAACACCCCGCCCTTTTCACTCTAAAATCAGAGTTTATTTTTTTTTTTATAATAATAAACAAGTGATCGGGGCGGGACGTCACGACGCGAGTTAAGTTCGGACTTCTAATATCCGACCCTTAACTGGCCAAACCCATATGTGCACGGATTAAGTTCATGAGAAATGATTCACATATGGTACCAATTTTAAACTTGCGGAATAACTTAATCTTAATCTAACTGCTGGTTATAATAGATCCTAAGACTACTAAATTAAGTACAAATCATATTCTACAAAATTACTAAAATAACCTTAGACCAACATTCATTCCAAACCATCCAAAATAAACCAAAGCATAGTAACTAGTTAACTACATTATTACATGCCGACATCATCTAACTATCAAATTACATTATCCATATAAAAAGTCCATAAATCAATCCATTAAAAGTCCATTCTAAGCCCAAGCTCCTATGCTTGGTTTCCTTCACGATCCTTGTTCATCCCCTTTCCTGAGTCATCCACTAAGGATAGAGATAGGGCGTTAGATCAACACGCCTAGTAGGTGTGTCCGAATAGGGCTACCAAAAGGTTAGTATAAAAACATGCAAATAATATAATAATATATGTTCATCAAAATCTCATAAAAACAATGCTATGTATGTAATGCACATGCAATGAGTCCCACCCATCACAAATATACATAGCCTCCTCTTGACGGGATTCTCATCGTCAAGGTACCCCACAGTGGTCTTTCGGACACCCCGACGGAGTGTGGCCTCTGGTTTCCTCTGGATGGGAATCTCATCATCAAGGTACCCCACAGTGGTCTTTTGGACGCCCCGACGGAATGTGGCCTCCGGTTTCCATAATCATCACCCCATGCCATGCATGAGATGTCCATGAGTTCATGTCATTCGTAAATACACCGTAACATACAAAACCACTTTGAAATGTAATAACTTAGCACATAATTCATCAAAACTAAGATAAAACATCAAATATAGTGTGGTTACAAAAAGGTAGGAAACCCACTCAAAGTTTACTTAGATTGACCACTCTTTTAAACCGTCACCCGTTTACGACTTGTATTCCGTTCAAGAAGTCCCGTTACCCTATTTATATAACAGCAAGTCAAACATATGTCCATATCATTTCAAACTTAGTCTATGTCCCAAAAACCACTTTGTAGGGTTCGGCCATACCCCATGCCCGAACCTCACCCACGTAAATTTTGGTCTCTTTTTTTATTTAACCAAAACCATACAATTTACTTATATACAAACCCCAATCCACCAAATGCAACATTGTGAGGTTCGGCCATACACCATGGCCGAACCTCACTTAATTTTGTTTTAATCCCTCATTTGAATTCTTAAGCCCAAACACACCTTCAAATAAATTAATCAAACACCTTAACTATAACCATACTTTGGTAGGGTTCTGCCATACAACATGGCCGAACCATACCTCTTTGATTTTGGTTCTTATTTCCTTTGATCATTTCATTCATATTTACCATCTTGCCTTAGCATAACCCTTTGTTTAATTTTTCTTAAAAACCACAGTCCATATCCAAACCACTTTAGTGGGGTTCGGCTATACAACATGGCCGAACCTCACCACTTAATTTGGTCCTTTAAATCCTTCATTAACCCATCTCCAATTACATTATAAATTAGCACTAAGTCTACCAAATAACCATTGGTGGGGTTCGGCCATACTACATGGCCGAACCTCACCCTATGGATTTTTGTCCCATGTTCCATCATCTATAATGGTTGATCAATTTAACACTAAATCCATAACTAAACATAGGTGATTCTTAAATCAAAAACATGTAACAAATCATAATTTCCAACATGATCTTAATCCAATTATCCCATCAAAACAGTCCATGGGGTTCGGCCATGTGGTTCTCTTAATTCAATTATTCCATCATTTAGGCTCAGCACTTTAGCCATCACAACCATATGGTTCAGCCATCCCATGGCTGACCCAAGATATTAAACTTATCTTCATTCAAAACCCTTTTAACACCCTCATTACATAATATGGATTTTATCCCTTAAAAACCATAAAATCACCACATCATTTCATGGGGTTCGGCCATCAAAAGTGGCCGAACCCTATGATCCAATTTCTACCCTTTTTTGACAGCATAAACCATGATCCATACCTTTGATAGATTCGGCCATACGATGGCCGGATCATGTTCCCTTAGTCATTCCTTTTAACAAGTGTTTATTGAGCACTTACCAAAACCGCAACTCTCCGGTTCTTTCACTTCTTCTTGATCCTCTCCTTAGTCCTTCCTTCCTTTTCCTTTAGCTGAGACTGATTTTGCTTGTAGACTCCTTGAAATGGTTTAGCCAAAGTATTGATTTGAGAGAGAGAGAGATAGAACTTTTGGCCTTGGATGATAGTGATAACCTTGATGCCAAACTCCTTTCCTGAATTTTGTCTTGCGGAAATGATCGGCCAAGGACTGATTTTGAGAGAGACAACCAGCTAATGTCCTTGGTCTGAGAGGTGAAACACGTCCAAGAGAGAGAGAGAGAGAGTGAAAATGAATACTCATTTGGCTAATGAAATTCAGCCTAAGGTTGGTATTACATGTAACTCCCATACCCATTAACCAAAATCCTTTATGTTTACTTGGGGGTTTCATCTATGAAATGAAACTCCCCAAAGCATCCAACGTCTCCCATGGATTGCATTGTGTAACCTCCCCCTAACCTCCTCCTCTCATTAACGTCTCAAATGGGGGTTTCATCTTGAGATGAAACTTTTCCCCTCCTCCAACGTGTAGACTAGAATTTTGAATTTGAAATGCCATAACCCCTTATGTAACTCCACCTCCTTTGATTCTCACCAATGCCCCATGTGGGGGTTTCATGCATGGAATAAAGTCTCCATACTATCCAACGTGCATAATACTTTTGATTTTGAAACATAACCTCTCCATTTGGAGTTTCATGCAAGACATAACCCTCCCATGCAATTCCAACGTGTATATGGATTTAAACTTTGAAATACAACTCCCCACATATGTAACTCCCAAAACCGCCACCCCATTCATTTCTTATGTAGGAGTTACATGCATGGAATTGCCTCTCCATGCACCTAACGTGTGGAGTGGTTTTGTTTTGAAACTACAAATCTTCTCCCTCACGTTTACAGTTACTCAACTTAATCATTTAATTCAACTCCATCTAAACTCAATCATTTATTTCCACTCAATCCAAACTCAATCATTTATTCATCTTAACCCAATTAAGCTTTGAGCTCACCTAATGGTCAAGCATGTCAACCACGACCCATTGGGTCCCATTTGGGTCCTTTTACCGAATTAACCACTTTGACCTAAATAAATGTACATTACCCATTTAATTTAATTTAATCCCATAACACCTACATTGAGTTTTATTTGAACAATGGGTCCCACCATTTTCTCATCTACGATCATAACCCTTTAATTCATAACTCCAATGGCATTTTCATAAATATTGATATATTGAAAAATCTAGGGTATTACACATTGTTAGGACTCGCTCAACATTGAGCTATCCCCAAAATCCACTAAGTGGGGACTTACACCCTCACAATTAGAATAGGAATTGCACCTCACTCAATCGGCTGAGAATTTCTGTAACACCCCTGATTTTCCTTATTTATGAATATATTGGAATATTCCATTTGATTTGCAAATTAAATGAATTTAAGATTAAATTGTTGAAATGGATTATGGATGAGCTTGATTTTAAAGAAATTAGGTAAGTCTAAGTAAATGGGTCAATTACCCAATTGGGTCCCAATGTGTAACAACACGGATTTTCGATTCATGAATATATATATATATATATATATATATATATATATATGAAAATTGTCAATTTAATTTGTGAATTAATGGAGATGGACCTTAGATGGGTAAGGAGTTGGGTCAATTGCCCAATTAAGACTGAACGGATTATGGATAAGGTTCAATTGAAATAAATGGGTAAGATTTATTTAATTGGGTCAAGGTGGTCAATTGTGTCAAATGCCCAATTGGGACCCAATGGGTCATAGATGAGCTAATTAGAAGTAAATGGGTAAGGTTTGATAATTGGGTCTAATAACCAATTAAGATACAAGGCATGAGATCCACCTCATCAAGTGAGGTGGCATGTATGTGACATGGCTAAGTGGGACCCTAAGTACCACGGGTCATGGTTGACTTGGTCGACCACCAAATGAGTTCAAGTTTAATTAAGGTGTGGTTGAATTAAATTGGATTAAGTTCAATTGAGTAAGTTCAAAATGGAATCAAGGAATTGAGTTAATGAATGAGTACAAGTCTTGAGTTTAAAAGAATTAAAAATATTTGACTTAAGGTGAGTTGAATGGGAAGCTAATGGGACTTTCATCTTAAGTGAGTTAGGAGGGTAGATGGAGTGTTTCATCTCATTAGACCAAACCCAAGGTGTACACACGTTGGGGAGGTGGGAGTTTCATCTCATGGGATGAAACTCCAAAATAAACATTTATAAGGGAGGTGAAGGGTTTTTGTTGTTACAAAAGGCATATTCAAGAGTACATGTTGGGGAGATGGAGGGTTTCTATCTCATGATGGAAACCCAAGGGGCACACGGTTGGAGAGTTTCATATCTTGGGATGAAACCCCCGAAGGAAATATTAATGAGGGAGGTGAAGAGTTGTAGTTGTTACAAAGGGGCATAACCCAAGAGACACTACCCTTGGCCGAATTCCATTGCACAACAAAGAGAGTTCTTTTCCTCATCTCTCTCTCTCTCTCTCAAGCTTGGCCGATCCCTCACAAGAAAAGGAAAAGACTTAGAGTTTTCTTCCATTGTCTCCTCCTCTCCCTCTCTCACTCAAACCTCTTCCTTGGCCGAACCATATCTTGGGGGTTTTCATACTCTCTCTCAAGCAACACACTTTAGCCGAAGATCAAGGAGGAAGAAAAAATAGACTAAGGAAGGAGAAGATCGGAGGAGCAAGGCGGAACGTGAGAAGATCGGAGGAGTCGCGGAATCGGTAAGTATTACTTGACAAGATTTATAAATTAAAAGGAGGTTAAGGGAACATTCCATATAGATTGGAAATGGTTGGCCAAAATGTTGGAGGCCATGGATTTAAGATCCATTTAATGAAAGGCAAAATGAGGTTCGGCCATGTTGAATGGCCGAACCCCATTATGTGATTTAAATATGGGATGTGACTTCTAAGAGGAAAAGATGAACCATAGGGTTCGGCCATGTTGTATGGCCGAACCCCATGGAAGTATATTATTAATTTTAATGGGGTTTTAAAGAATGAAAAGGATGGATGTATGTTAGTGATTTTAAGGGATTTTAAAAGAGGAAAATTATGGAGGAATATTGATGGATTTACATGTATTTAGACCATGGAAAAATGGAAACAAAGAACCATGGGTTCGGCCATGTTGTATGGCCGAACCCTATGAACTATTTTGAAGGATCACTTGGTAGATATATGCTTGTTTAAAGGATGAATGATCAAACGAAGAAAATGGAGGAATTTATTATGGATCTAGTTTATGTTAATAAATCATTCATGAACCTAAGTTATGTGTAAATAAGTTAGGTGATTAATTATGAAAGTGAATGGTGGCTAAGATGGGAAATGACAAAATAAGGACCATGTATGGCCGAACCCCATGAAGGGCTTTTCATGAACCTAGGTGTATGATGAAGATGACATCTTAATGGACTTAGGTTGTTAAATGAGTAACTTATGTGATTGGATGAATAAATCAAAAGATGGATGGTGTTGGACCCATTTTGCGTAAAATAAAACAAGGGTTAAAAAGGGGGTCAAAACCAAAGAGTGAGGTTCGGCCATGTTGTATGGCCGAACCCCACAAGTGAGTTTTGGTGGACAGTGGACAGTGGACAGTGGGTAGTGGACAGTGGACAGTGGACAGTGGGTAGTGGACAACGGCTAACCTGCTGATTTTATAAATGAAATATTTATATGATTTTCCAAATGGTTAGGTTAAATTGGAAGGATGAAAGGAATGGTTTAAATCAATTGGAATAATTAAATTGTTTATTTTATGGAATTAAATGGACCACCAAATTGATGTATGTATATGTTAAATGTAATAAGGTAACGGGATTTCACAAATGGTGAATGATCGGCTTGACACGATCAGTGATTGGTTTTTGGATGAAAACACAAGGACCCGTTATTTGGACGTTGGTAGGATTCCTACCTTATTGAAAACCATGGAATATGTGTATATGATGATTTTAATTCATGTTTTGATGAGTTATTTTGGTATCAAATGATATGCTTCAGTTATGGAATTTTAAATGCTATGATGTTTATTATTACATAGCATGTTGGCATTTGCATCTCATGCATGGTATGGGAGGGATCAAATAAGGGGAGTCCACGCTTCCATTCGGTTTTCGATAAAATAATCGTGGGGAGGAATCCTCACTGATTCCGGGTTATGATGATTGAGATGTAAACGGAGTCGACGTTTTTTTCGGTGGGACCAAAAAACAATCGTGGGGAGGAATCTACACTGATTCCAAGGGATGTATGATTGAATTGTAACCAGAGTCCTCGCTCCGTTCGGGGCGACCGATAAGGCATTCGTGGGGATACCTTGATGAGGAGTTCCATCAAGAGGATACTATGTGTTTGTGATATGGGTGATGGGTGGGACTCATGGCATATGACACCCATGGCATAGCATTTACTTACATGGTTTTGATATTATGTTATCTATGTGATTTTTATACTAACCCATGTGTTGACCCTACTTGGAATACCTACTAGGCGCGTTGTCTAACACCCTACTTCTACCTTAGTTGATGACACTGGAAATGGACGGATTGAAGGACGTGATCGGAGCAAAGCTTAGGAGCTTGGATGATTTAGTTTCATTTTATTTATATTATTCATGGATAATGTAATTTGAGTAGCTAGCATTTGGGACTATACTAACTTAAATTATTTGCTATGGTTTGGAATGTTAATTTTGGATATTTTAACTTAAGATAATTATTATTAAGTGATGGACTCCCTTGCTATCTAAAATGGAATAGGATAGTTATTCTAATATAATTTTGCATCTACGATTTATTCCACATGTATAACCTTATTGCGTGTGAACCATTCTCGTTGACTCAATCCACCCACACGTAGGGTTGGCCAGTGAAGGGCTGGACTTTGGACGCTCAAATTTACTTCGCGTCGTGACGTTCCCGCTCTCTCTCACTTTTTATAGATAAAAAATAGACGCTAATTTTCAACGAGTGAAAAAGGGCGGGGCGTTACACAATGGGTCATAGATAAGCTGATTTTAAAGTAATTGGGTAAGGTTAAAGTAAATGGGTAAAAGGTAAGTGGGTCAACTACCCAATTAAAATCGGACTTAAGTCATGTCTATATAAGCTAAGTGAGTAGCCATGGAAAGGTTAATGGCAAAGAGGTAAATATGGGCGAAAATGATGGACCATGGGTTCGGCCATGGTGTATGGCCAAACCCCATGGAGAAAGTTTTGTGGACTTAGGTGTTATTAATGATAAAATGACTAACTCATGTATGGTTGATTAAGGAATCAAAAGAGGGACCCAAACCAAGTGAGTGAGGTTCGGCCATATTGTATGGCCGAACCTCACTAAGTTATGTTTATGGACTTAAAACATGGTTGGAAATCAAACGGGTCATTGGTTTTTATTTATTGATATGTTATAAGGTAACGGGATCTCACAAGCGGGTACGATTGGTGAGCGGTTTTCGGACGAAAACGTAAGGACATATTAGTTGATCATTGGTAGGATACCTACCTCATTGATACCATGGGATATGTATGATGGTTTAATTCCTATTTTGATGAGTTATTTTGTATAAATGATATGTTTCAAATATGACATTTAAATGCTATGATTGTATTATTGTTACATAGCATGTGTTCACTTACATCTCATGTATGGCATGGGAGGGATGATATGTAACCGGAGACCACACTCCGTCGGGGCGTCCGTAAGGCATTTGTGGGGGTACCTTGATGTGCATTATCCATCAAGAGGTAACCGGAGACCACACTCCATCGGGGCGTCCGTAAGGCAATTGTTGTAAGGTCTTGGAATTTTGGAATTAATATAAATGTGAATATTATTTATTTTAATGATGGAAATTAGAAAATTGGTGGAGTAAATGGTAAATGGGCCAAAATTGGATAAAGGCCCAAGTGTGGCCCAATAGACTATGGTTTGGATTTATACTTATTTAAATGGGTCAAGAATGGTCAAATGGGGTCAAATACCCATTTGGGACCCAATGGGTCAAGATGGTTATGCTCTAAGGTAAATGGGCTAGATGGAAATGTAATTGGGCCATGGGCCCAATGGTGATCCATTTAGAGTGGGCTTAATGAAATTTAATCACCCTAAGTAATTTGGAATTAAACAATGGTGGTGTGGCCAAGTGGGACCCACCTCCACCTCATCAAGTGAGGTGGCGAGTGGGCCAATGATTGGTGGGGCCGGCCACCATGGTTGACTTGGTCAACCATGGGTGGAGTAATGAACTTAGGCTAAGTATCAATGGATTAGCCTAAGGTAATTATCTAATTAAATTATTTAAATATGGAAGTTAAGAGTGGTCAAGGTGGGGCCATGAGGTGAAGATTCACCTCATCTCAAACTTAAAAAAATTCACACACGTTGGGCTTGGTGGTGGTTTAGATAACCACCACCATAAAGCAAATAAAAGATCTAAAAAATATCTTGAGGTTGGTGGAGGTAGTTAATGTAAAGAAAAAAAAATGGGAATGAGTCTTATCTTTTCCTTTCTCTCTCTTTTCATTCTCATTTCAATTCTCCACTCCTCCATTGCCGTCCCATGTCCAAGTGAAGGAGAAAAAAAAAAAAGAGAAGGAGCTCAAGGAGAGAAGAAAAAAAAAATGGAATTTGGAGGGAGTTCACTCTAAGATTAAGGTCATCATCTTCCTCTCATCATCTTTTCCTCTTTTCATCTCTCAAATTCAAACCTAACATGGCTGATTTTAAGGTTGGGAGTTGCCACCCTTGATCAAAGATTTTGACCTATCAAAGATCAAGAGGAAGGAGAGAGGAGGCTACGGAGATCGACGGGAGCGGCGGAAATCGGAGGAGACGTCGGATAGTGAGTATTTTTTTAAAAACAAGAAATTTTGGATTTTAGGGTTTAAGATTTAGGGCTTATTTTTGTGAAATTTAATGGGGGATGGATAATTTTATGCTATGGATTTTAAATCCATCAAATGGAAGAAATGGAAAGTGGGTAAAACTCTAATGGAGAAAAAAAATTAGGGTTAGGGAAAAGAAATAAATAAATGTAGTATGTGCATTGTATAAATTATGGAATTGAGTATGGAATGGGGTGCTTGGAATAAGAATCATGGGCCATAGGGTTCGGCCATGTAGCATGGCCGAACCCCATGGTGGGTGATTAGGGTTTGATGAAATTGGTTAGGGTTTAAAGGATGGAAGACAATGAAGGTTTTTGATTAATGCATTTAGGGTTTTAATGAATGCATGGGAGTAATGTTTAAAATGGTTTTATGATGAAAATGTAAAAGGATTTTATGGCATTGGAAGACCTAAAAGAGAATAAATTATGAACCATGGGTTCGGCCATGGTGTATGGCCGAACCCTAGGTTGTTGTGTGTGTGAAGTTAATTAGGGTTTTTAAGGTTAAAGTCATGGAAAAATGGGAAGAGTAATGGATTTAATATTTTGGTGAATGGAGATATTTTGGAGTAAGGAGTGATGAATCATGAACCATGGGTTCGGCCATGGTGTATGGCCGAACCCTATGGTGAACAATGGTGGATTTAATGGTTGTGATTTATGGAGAAATAAATGGAAAAATGTTAGTAGTTTTGATGGACCCAAAATATGTAATGATACCTTAAAATGGTGATTTAAATGCATGATGTAAACCTCTCATGGGAGGACTTGTGGTAGATCTAAAATGTACTAAAGGATCCAAGGAAAAATGGAGAACAAGACATCATGGGTTCGGCCATGGTGTGTGGCCGAACCCATGACCCATTTTGTAAGTTATTGTATGGGCTAAGGTTGGGTCCATGCTTGTGTCTAGATGATGGAAAATTTGATTAAATTAAGTGGATGATTTAGGGATGTTAGGTCATGGTCAATGAATCATTAATGAACCTAAGTTAGGGACCTAAGTGGTGGATCAAGTTTGGACTTAATCATACCTAGATAAATGAGTACATAATCATGTGAAGGGGTAGTGGCAAAAATGGTAATTATTGGCTAAATTGAAGAAAACCACTAAGATATGATGTATGGGCTTGGAAATGGTAAAATATGGACTAATGTGGTAATTTAATAAGGTGTCGGATAGCGCAAGCGGTACGCGAGTCGGTAGCTGGATTGTCGAACGAATACGGGAAAAGGACGCGAGTTGGTAATCGGTAGGATTCCTACCTATTTGTAAGCCATGGATGTGTGATGGTATTCTTGTCATATTTTATTGATTTTAGTATTTATCTTATGATGGGTTTTTACAATTATGGATGCTATGTTTAAAATGGATTTTATTTAATGGCTATGAACTATGATTAAGGTTATGCATTATAAATTAAGGCTATGTATGATATCTTAAGGCTATGAGTTATAAATATTACATAGCATAATGCATTACATCTCATGCATGGCATGGGCAGAAAAAAATAAACAAACCGGAGTCCATGCTCCGTCGGGGCGATCGAAAAACAAGCATGGGGATATTTTGATAACAGGAGTCCATGCTCCATACAACATGGCCGAACCTCACTCACTTGGTTTTGGGTCCCTCTCTTTAATCCTTGATCTTTTAAATAAATGTGGGTCCAAGATCATTCCACCTTTTGATTCATCAATCCAAACACACATAAGTCAATCATCTAACATTCATAAAACCCTAAGTCCACAAAACCTTCTCCATGGGGTTCGGCCATACACCATGGCCGAACACATGGTCCTTCAATTTCACCCCATTTACATCTTAGCCATTATTTCCATCACCTTATGCTTAGGTCCAAAACGTAGATCCATAACTAAACATTTCATGCATGGATCCACAAATGATCCATCAACATAGACCCATAATTAAATCCTTCCATCTCCTGGCTTAATGATTCATTTATTTAATCATGCATAGATCTCTAAATGACCCATTAAAATGGTCCATGGGGTTCGGCCATACACCATGGCCGAACCCATGATGTCTCATTTCCCATCTTCTCCTTGAAATCATTTACAATCTTAGGTCCATAAACAAAGTCCCTCCATGGGGGGGGGTTTAATCATACACTTAGATTCATCATTTAAAACCCAAAGATCCATAATAAATCCATTAATATTCCTCCATGGGGTTCGGCCATACAACATGGCCGAACCCATGGTCCTTGGTTCTTCCTTATTTCCTCATTTCAAGTTTATCATCTACAACATTTAAACCTTATTTAAAATCACTAACATACTTGCATGATTTTCATCCTTTACCACTCATTAACATTTACCAATATCCTTCCATGGGGTTCGGCCATACAACATGGCCGAACCCTATGGTTCATCATTTTCTTTTAAAAATCATACCTCCAAGATTTAATCCTTTGATGGGGTTCGGCCATACATCATGGCCGAACCTCATCCACCCCTTTTTGTTGTCCTTGTTGGTTCTTGTACATATAACTTTGGGTTTGACCATGCAAGGGCCAAACCATGATTCTTGATCATTCACCATTTCCAACATGGGACATGCATAAGGTCCTTAGCCATAACAAGATTAGGGTTCGGCCATGCAATGGCCGAACCATGTTCCTTGACCATCTTTTCTTACTTATAAAATCTTATCAAATACTTACCGATTCCGCGACTCCTCCGGTTTCTTTCACTCCTTCTTGCTCCTCCGATCTTTTCCCTTCTTAGCCTCTTCTTCCTCCTTGATCTTTGGCCGAGAGTGAGCTTGAGAGGTCTTGAGATGAAAACCTAAAGAGAGGGTTCGGCCAAAGAGTGTAGGTTTGAGAAAGGGTCAGCCTTGAGTGAGAGGGAGAGGAGCTTTAGATAGAAAATACTCTAAGTGTTTCTTGTCTTGAGAGGGGGATCGACCAAGAGAGAGAGGGAGAGAGTGAAATGAAACTCCAAGTCTTTTCTTGTCTTGTTCAATGAGAGTGGTCGGCCAAGGGTGGTGTCTTTTGGGTGATACCCTTTTTTTGAACGACTATACATCTTCACCTCCCTCATTAATACTTTATTTGGGGGCTTCATCCCATGAAATGAAACTCCAACCGTGTGCCCCTTGGGTTTCCATCGCCTCCATCTGCCCAACGTGTAGCCTTGGATATGGCTTGTGTAACACAACAACAACCCTTCACCTCCCTCATTAATGATCCCTTTGGAGTTTCATCCCATGAGATAAAACTCCCACCTCTCCAACGTGTGTACACCTTGATTTGGTCTTGTGAGATGCAACTCTTCATCTACTCTCCTAACTCACTTAAAATGAAAGTCCTATTAACTTTCCATCCAACTCACCTTAACTCAAATATTTTTAATTCTTTTAAACTCAAGACTTGTACTCATTCATTAACCCAAATCCTTGATTCCATTTCCAATTTAATTTAGCCACACCTTAATTGAGCTTGAACTCATTTGGTGGTGGACCAAGTCAACCATGACCCATTGGGTCCCAATTGGGCATTTGACCCAATTGACAACCTTGACCCAATTAAATAAATCTTACCCATTTAATTCAATTGAACCTTATCCATAATCTGTTGGGTCTTAATTGGGCAATTGACCCAACACCTTACCCATCTAAGGTCTATCTCCATTAATTCACAAATTAAATGGACAATTTTCATATATATTCATGAATTGAAAATCCGGGGTGTTACAAAAAAGATAGTCAAGGCCATGGCCGAACCTTTAATTGTTATGTATAGATGGAAAGGACCTTATGCTTGTCTAAGATAAGGTATATGATCAAAGATCATGGTTTGGCCCTTGCATGGCCAAACCCTAGATTTCTATGTATATAGATCATGAGGACTAAAAAGGGATTGGATGAGGTACGGCCATGGTGTATGGCCGAAACCCATCAAGTGATCTAACCATTGGTGTTTGATGGATAAGAGAAAATAATGAACCATAGGGTTCGGCCATGTTGTATGGGCGAACCCCATGGAAGGGTATTCATGATTTTAAAAGCTTTTAATTGGATGTATGTTGGTGATTTTTAAGGGTTTTAAAGGAGGAAAATAATGGAATAATATTAACAATGTAAATGGTCTCAAATGTTGTTAAGGGTGGAGAACCATGGACCATGGGTTCGGCCATGGTGTATGGCCAAACCCCATGGAGAAATATTGAATTATTTACATGTATTTAGACCATGAAAATGATGGAGGAATGTTGGTAATTTTAATGGGTTTTAAATATGGTAGATGATGATTTAAAATGATGGACCTAAGTGTATGATTAAACCCCCATGGAGGGACTTGGTTTATTGACCTAAGATTGTAAATGATTTAAAAGAGAAGATGGAAATGAGACATCATGGGTTCAGCCATGGTGTATGGCCGAACCCCATGGACCATTTTAATGGGTCATTTGGAGATTTATGCATGTTTAAATAAATGAATGATTAAGCTAGGAAATGGAGGGATTTAATTATGGGTCTATGTTGATGTATCATTTGTGGATCCATGCATGAAATGTTTAGTTATGGATCTATGTTTTGGACCTAAGCATGGGTAAATAAATTAGGTGATGGAAATAATGGCCAAGATGTAAATGGGGTGAAAATGAAGGACCATGGGTTCGGCCATGGTGTATGGTGTATGGCCGAACCCCACTAAGGTATTTTGTGGACTTAAGCATGGTTGGAAATCAAATGGAACATTGGTTTGATTTGTTGATATGTAATGTAACGCCCGCCCCTTTTCACCGAAAATCAGAGCCTATTTTTTTTTTAAAAGTGACAAAGGGCGCGGACGTCACGACGCGAGTTAAGTTCCGAGCTTCTAAAGCCCGGCCCTTAACTGGCCAATCCTACGCGTGCGGGGAACATAAGTCCACGAGTACGGTTCACGCGTAGCAAGTAAGCTCACGGAACATAAAAATAAATGCGAATGATCATAGAACTATCCTACCAGTTTTTCAGATAGCAGGAAAGAAATACCCAATTAATTACGAAAATGCCATTATACTGTATTATCCAAAATAATACCTAAACATAGCAAACTACCTAAATTATTACATTTCCGACAAGCTAACTATACAAATACATCTTTTCCAAAATAAAGTAAAATAAAATAATTAATCCGCCTCCCCAAGCTCCTACGCTTGGCTTCCGTCTCGCCCTTCCGGTCCGCCATCTCCTGCATCGTCAGCTAGGGTAGAAGTAGGGCGTTAGAACAACGCGCCCAGTAGGATTCCGAGTAGGGCTAGCACATGGGTTAGTAATAACCACATACAGATAATAACACAGTGAAAACTATAAACCACCATATACTGAAATATAAGTAAATGATATGCCATGGGTGTCAATGTTATGAATCCCACCCATCATTCCTGCCATATACTGTCATATCCCTCTTGACGGAAAAACCTCGTCAAGATATGTCCAACCGCAAAATATCCCCCTTGACTGCAAACCCTCGTCAAGGTGTCCCCATGCCTGTTCTCGGTCGCCCCGACGGAGCATGGACTCCGGTTTGTTTATTTTTTTTCCGCCCATGCCATGCATGAGATGTAATGCATTATGCTATGTACTATTTATAACTCATAACCTTAAGATATCATACATAGCCTTAATTTATAATGCATAACCTTAATCATAGTTCATAGCCATTAAATAAAATCCATCTTAAACATAGCATCCATAATTGTAAAAACCCATCATAAGATAATTACTAATCAATAAAATATGACAAAAATACCATCACACATCCATGGCTTACAAATAGGTAGGAATCCTACCGATTACCAATTCGCGTCCTTTTCCCATATTCGTCCGACAATCCGGCTACCGACTCGCGTACCGCTCGCGTTATCCGGTACCTTATTAAATTACCAAATCAATCCAAGTTTTAATCATTTCCGAGCCCATAAATCATAACTTAGTGGGTTTCTTCATTTTAGCCAATAATTACCATTTGTGCCACTACCCCTTTACACAACCAATTACTCATTCATTCATGCCTATTTAAGCCCAAAATTGATCCACAACCTAGGTCCTCAACTTAGGTCCATCATTGACTTACCAAAACATTAAAATTTGTCATGTAATTAATCTAACCATTACTCATTTAAACCCATTCAAACCCCATACTTAATCACATATATACCCATTGACCTTAAACCCAAATGGATTTACAATTTGGGGCATGGGTTCGGCCATACACCATGGCCGAACCCATGATGTTCCTTTCTCCATTTTTTCTTAGGTCCATTGTTACATTTTAGATCCACCAATAATCCCTCCTTGAGGGGTTTAAATCATGCAACTAAACCATATTCTTAGCCCCATTTGGATCATCACTTTTGTTCACTTGAAACCCAAAATTCATCAACACATTACTCTTAAACCCTTCATTTAATCACCATTTCATCACCATTCCATTGCATGTTTCATCATACAATCATTTTAAAACATTACTCCCATGTATTCATTAAAACCCTAATTCATAAATCAGGAACCCACATTGCTTTCCATTCTTAAAACCCTAAGCCATTTAAACCAACCACCAATTCACCCACCATGGGGTTTTCTCCATCTTCCACCCTTCCATTTAATGCACCTAAATTCCATAGTATAAAATCACCTATCCACCATTAATTTCACAAAAATAAATTCCATTTCGTAAACCCTAAAATCCAAAATTATTTTATTTAAGAAATACTCACTATCCGACGTCTCCTCCGATTTCCGCCGCTCCCGTCGATCTCCGTAGCCTCCTCTCTCCTTCCTCTTGATCTTTGATAGGTCAAAATCTTTGATCAAGGGTGGCAACTCCCAACCCTAGAATCAGCCATGTTAGGTTTAAATTGAGAGAGGAAAAAAGGAAAGATAATGAGAGGAAGATGATGACCTTAACCTTAGATAAATTTTTGCACCAAGTTTTTACTTCTTTGTTCTCTCCTTGAGCTCCTCTCTTTTCTTCTCCTTCACTTGGACATGTAGAGGACGGCCATGGGAGAATGAAAATGGAGAAAGTAGAATGAAAAGAGAATAAGAAATGGTAAAGAAAAAATGGACTCAACTTAACTTGGTTTAGCTTTAATACTCCACCAACCCTAAGATATTTTCTTAGATATTTTATTTGCTTTATGGTGGTGGTTATCTAAACCACCACCAAGCCCAACGTGTGTGAATTTTTTTTAAGTTTGAGATGAAGTGAATCTTCACCTCATGGCCCCACCTTGACCACTCTTAACTACCATATTTAAATAATTTAATTAGATAATTACCTTAGGCTAATCCATTGATACTTAGCCTAAGTTCATTACTCCACCCATGGTTGACCAAGTCAACCATGGTGGCCGGCCCCACCAATCATTGGCCCACTCGTCACCTCACTTGATGAGGTGGAGGTGGGTCCCGCTTGGCCACACCACCATTGTTTAATTCCAAATTACTTAGGGTGTTTAAATTTCATTAAGCCCACTCTAAATGGATCACCATTGGGCCCATGGCCCAATTACATTTCCCACTAGCCCATTTACCTTAGAGCTTAACCATCTTGACCCATTAGGTCCCAAATGGGTATTTGACCCCATTTGACCATTCTTGACCCATTTAAATAAATATAAATCCAAACCATAGTCTATTGGGCCACACTTGGGCCTTTATCCAATTTTGGCCCATTTACCATTTACTCCACCAATTTTCTAATTTCCATCATTAAAATAAATAATATTCCCATTTATATTAATTCCAAAATTCCAAGACCTTACATGTAATAAGGTAACGGGATCTCACAAGCAATGTACGACCGGTGAGCGATTTTCTGACGAAAATGCAAGGACACATTAGTTGGTCATTGATAGGATTCCTACCTCATTGAAAGTCATGTATTATGTGTATATGAATGTTTTACTTGATTTATTTTGGTATCAAATGGTGTGTCTTAATGATGGGATTTTAATGCTATGATTTGTATTATTACATATCATGTTTGCACTTGCATCTCATGCATGGCATGGGAGGGATCAATTGAAAGGAGTCCACGCTCCAGTCGGATTTCTGGTAAAACAACCGTGGGGTGGAATCCACACTTATTCCAAGGGATATGTGTTTGAAATGAAACCGGAGATCCAAACTCCGTCGGGGCTTCTGTAAAGCATTTGTGGGGGTACCTTGATGTGCATTATCCATCAAGAGGGATGTATGATTGATTTATATCAGAGATCTACACTCCGTCGGGGCGTCCTTAAGGCATTTGTGAGGGTACCTTGATGTGCATTATCCATCAAGAGGGATGTATGATTGACTTATAACCGGAGATCCACACTCCATCGGGGCGTCCATAAGGCATTTGTTGTAACACTCCGGATTTTCAAGTTATAAATATTTACAGAATTTGCCATTTAAATTTTGAACTAACGGATATGGACCTTAGATGGGTAAAGTGTTGTGTCATTGCCCAATTAAGACCCAACGGATTGTGGAAATGGTTTCAATAGAATTAAATGGGGCTGAATTAAAATGGTAATGCAATATCTATAAATAAGGGATATAAATTAAGTGCCATGCGCATAGAGGGAACATGGAAAGATTTTAGGAATGGAATATAGATTACATGGCCCGTGTATGAGATATGCAATCCATGATTATGCGCATGGAGAGAATTAGAGATAGATTGCTTTGTCGTGTAGGGATATGCGCAATCCATGAAGATATGTTAGAGTATCTCTAAAAGGGGTCCTTTCCCTTGTTAAGAGCAACACTAAGGCAATTGCTAAATTACAAAGGGCGCATGGCGCCTTCTAATTATAGATAGGACCGATTGGAAGGTTGATAAAAGAGAGGCAACAAGGGGCGCAATGCACCTTCTAAATATATGACCGAGTGGAAGGTTTTATAAAAGAAAGGAAGCATAAGAAGGGGCGCACGGCATACATAATTAAGGGAGGGTCTTGACGCTGGTGTGCTCTGGCAATAAGATCAGTCTCAGCTAAAGATCAAGAAGAAGAAGGAAAAGGCTAAGGAAGAGAAAAGGATAGGAAGAACAAATCGGAGTGAAGGAAAACCGGAGGAGTCGCGGAACCGGTAAGTATTTTAATATAGTTTGTTTAAAGAAATGAACCATAGGGTTCAGCCATGGTGTATGGCCGAACCCCATGGAAGGAAATTGGATGATCATGGTATTTAATGGAAAGGAGGAAACGTAGGGTTCGGCCATAATGCATGGTCGAACCCCATGAAAGAATATTGGGTAATTTTAAATGGAGTTTGAAGGGTAAAAATCATAAGTTTATATATATGATTTAAAAAAGAATTAATGGACCATAGGGTTCGGCCATGTTATATGGCCGAACCCCATGGGAGTTCGTTGGTAATGGTATATGATTTTTGGAAGGATGAGAACCATGAAGGATATTAGTTATTTTAATGGAATTGAAAGATGAAAATCATAGATGTAGGTTTATGATTTTAAAGGGTTTAAAATGGATAAGAATCATGGATCATGGGTTCGGCCATGGTGTATGGCCGAACCCCATGGAAAAATATAGATAGACTTAATATGGTGATTGATTAAATGGAAGATGGTTATTAATAGAGAAAGGTTTTAATGATGGACTTTTGGATCAAAAAGGAAGGAACCTTAATTTATGGATTTATTATGGTAAATAAATTAAGGAGGATGGAACAATGATATCATGGGTTCGGCCATGATGTATGGCCGAACCCCATGAACCAACTTAATGGGTCATATGAGGTTTTATGTCACGGTTAATGGATCGTTTATGGAGCAATATTATGGATTGGTTATGGATATGTATAATGGCAATGATGGAAATAAGTGTGAAAATGATAGACCATGGGTTCGGCCATGGTGTCTGGCCGAACCCCATGGAGAATGATTTATGGTTTTAATGAATGAAGGGTTAGAATAATGGAATGATAGCCATGGATGGCAATAATGTAAACAAGTAAAATTAATGGACCATGGGTTCCATGGTGTATGGCCAAACCCCATGGGGAAGGTTTGATGAATTTAAGGGTTGATGTATGTTAGATAATTAATTTGTTTATGATTAGAGTAATGAATGAAAGGGGTCTGATCTTGGTTTTAAATTAATGATCAAAGGACTATAAGAAAGGCATCAAAATAAGGAAGTGAAGTTCGGCCATGGTGTATGGCCGAACTCCACGAGGTTTTATTTCATGGACTTAGACATTATTGTAAATAAAATGGGACATGGTTTTAATTGATTTCTATATTATAAGGTAACGAAACCTCACAAGGTGTGTACAATTGTGAGCGGTTACCGGACGAAAGCGCAAGGACACATTAGTGGTCTTTGGTAGGATTCCACCTCTTTGAAACCATGGGTTTATGTACAATGTTTTTATCTTTTTTTGATGAATTATGTTGTAAAAGATATTATTTCAAAATGTGAGTTTTAATACTATGTTTATATGATAAAATAGCATGTGATTCATTAGCATCTCATGCATGGCATGGGGTGAAGGATATGTAACCGGAGGGGCCACACTCCGTTGGGGCGTCTGAAAAACCTATGTGGGATACCTTGATGTGTTTTTCCATCAAGAAAAAATAGGAGGGACCACACTCCGTCAGGGCGTCCGAAAGACCTATGTGGCGGTACTTATATGTACTTGTGATGGGTGAGACTCATTGCATTTGACATCATGACATGGCATGGTTTATATGGTTTTTGACATTATGATATTATATGCATGTTTTGTACTAACCATGTGTTAGCCTTAAATGGAATACATACTGGGCGCGTTGTTCTAACGCCCTACTTCTACGCTAGTAGATGATAAAGGAAACGAGGGGAACGAGGAACACAAAAAGGGCCAAGCATAGGAGCTTGGATGCTTTTAGTTTATATTTTGATCAAGTTACTTATGGAATTGTAATTTGAGTAACTAGACTTCAGGCATGTAATAATTTAGATGATTTGCTATGGTTGGATGTTTATTTGGATAATTATGTTATGTTAATTATGATTAAGGACTTGACGTACTTTGCTATCTAAAATGGAATAGAACTAGGTTCTATTATAATTCCGCAGTTATGATTTTAATTTCGTATGTTTATATTGTTATTTGTGAACCGTTTTCATGGACTTAGTCCATACACACATAGGGTTGGCCAGCTAAGGGTCGGACTTTAGAAGTTCGGACTTATCTCACATCGTGACGTCCCGCTCTTGCTCACTCTGTTATAAAAAAAAATAAAAAATAGACTCTGATTTACGAAAAGTGAAGACTGAAAAAGGGCGGGGCGTTACATTTGTGGGGGTACCTTGATGTGCATTTTCCATCAAGAGGGATATTATGTGATGATGATATGGATGATGGGTTGGACTCATGGCATATGACACCCATGGCATGGTATTGATTTGCATGATTTTGATATTACTTATATCTATGTGTTTTTGCTTATAGTAATCCATGTGTTGACCCTACTTGGAGTACCTACTGGGCACGTTGTCTAACGCCCTACTTCTACCTTAGATGATGACGCAGGAAATGGAGGAAGTGAAGGACGTGATCGGAGCCAAGCTTAGGAGCTTGGAGGAGCTAGTTTTATTTATCTAAGTTTTATTTATGGAAATGTAATTTGAGTAATTAGCTCGTTGGACTGTAATAATTTAGACTAATTGCTATGGTTAGGACTTTACTTTTGGACATTCTAAGTTAAGGTATCTTTTAATTAAGTGATGTACTTCCTTGCTATTTAATAATTGGTAGGATATAACTCTATTATAATTCCGCATTAAGTTTACATTCCGCAAGCTGAACTTATTACGTGTGAACCGTTCTCGTGGACTTAGTTTCACGCACACGTATGGTTGGCCAGTTAAGGACCGGGCTTTGGAAGCTCGGACTTAGCTCACGTCGTGACGTCCCGCTCTCTCTCGCTCTTTTATTTAAAAAAATAATTAATAAAATAGACTCTGATTTTCGGCATAGTGAAAGAGGGCAGGTCGTTACAGTTGGTATCAGAGCGAAACCGGAAGGATGAATCTTTCGAAGTAAGATTAAGACGGTATCATGTCTCGCTAACAGATAAGAATCCCAACTGACCGACTCTTCGGAGTCCGCTGCATGGGCCAGATTAATTTACTTCATTAGACTCAGACTGAAGCATTCAATCTGAGAGCAACATTTGACGAAAAAGAATGATAGCAAGGGAAGGACAATCACAGTCATTATAAATTGGATTTATCAAACGTAGCAAGATAGGGTATACTTCCCCAAATTGAGAAACAGTAATGGATTTATCAAACATAGCAAAATAGGAGACATTTCTTCGATTTCCCCAAATACTAAGGGTGCTTATTTGGCAATTTCCCCCGAACAAGAGACATTATGTGATACATAGAAAAACTTCCCAAAACAAAGAATGCAAGATGATGATTAGGCAATTTCCCTAAGTACGTGAACGTAGATGTTAATGGGAAACTAAGTCGATCAATGTGTCGATGATGACAATTTGTGGGTATATCGATCCCCCGATAGGTACAACGATTCCATGGTAAAAGTGACAGTTCTATGGATAGATTCTATCTTCCCATGGATGAGGGTTTCCATGGTGATTTGGATTGATGCCAGATATTGGCATTATGGTAGACATATTGGTAATGTGAGGGACAGTTTGGTCCCATAAGTTGACATATTAGTCTTATGATAGATATTTTGATTCCACAGTCAACGCATTAGTCGTATGTTAGACCTGTTAGCCCTATGATAGACATATTAGTCCTACGAAGGTAGTAGTTATGACCATGAATGGAGTATACCCATGGAGGGGTTATATTCATGGATCTGATGAACAAAATCTTTCGTCCCTATTTGGACAAGTTGTAATCGTTTTCATTAGCGATACCCTGATTTATTCCAACCATCGGGAGGAGCAAGCAGGACATCTAAGGATAGCCTTGGACACCTTAATGAAAAATCAATGATATGCCAAAGCAAACACGTGCGAGTTCTGGCTATCTGAGGCTAATTTCTTAGGATATGTCGCATCAACGGAAGGAATAGCCGTGGACCTGTAATAACCCGAATTTTTGATAAATATATATATTGGCATTTATTCATTTTAATTTGAAGTTTGATATAATAAAATGCCAAATGGACCAAATTTTGGGCCAATGGCCCAAGGATGGCCCAATTGGGCCATGGATTGGATAAAATCCATTTAATGGGTCAATGAGGACTAATGTAATGGCCCGAAATTTTTAAATCAATAAATATGTGAATATTATTTATTTCAATGATGAAAATTGGAAATTGGTGGAATAAATGGTAAATGGGCCAAAATTGGATGAAGGCCCAAGTGTGGCCCAATAGACTATGGTTTGGATTTAAATTTATTTTAAATGGGTCAAGAATGGTCAAATGGGGTCAAATACCCATTTGGGACCCAATGGGTCAAGATGGTTATGCTCTAAGGTAAATGGGCTAGATGGAAATGTAATTGGGCCATGGGCCCAATGGTGATCCATTTAGAGTGGGGTTAATGAAATTTAATCGCCCTAAGTAATTTGGGATTAAACAATGGTGGTGTGGCCAAGTGGGACCCACCTCCACTTCATCAAGTGAGGTGGCGTGGGGGCCAAGGTTTGATGGGCCCGGCCACCATGGTTGACTTGGTCAACCATGGGTGGATACATAGAGGGAAGTTAAGAAATGGAATTAAATTAGGTGGGAATTAATTAACCTAAGGTAATTAGTTAATTTATTAAATGATTAAAATAATCAAATGAGGGTCAAATGGTCAAAAAGTGGAAAACCAAATGCCATCTTATCTTAAGGCATCAAAAAAACGTTGGCAAGTGTTGTTGGGGTCAAAAAAAAAAAAAAAGCATGGAAAATATCTATGTGGGGTTGTTGGGAGGAATTGATTACTCCACCCAATTGAGATAAACTTTATCTCTTTTAACCATCTTCTTCCATCGATGCTCTTTTCTCTCATTTCATTTTTTTCCCATTTTGCTCTCCACCACCGTCCCACACTCCAAGAAGAGAAGAAAAAAAAATTAAGAAAGGAAGGAAGAGAAGAAAGAAGAGAAGAGGTGCAAGCATGGTCCCATCTCCTCCTTTCCCTCTCTCAAGTAAACCCTACCTTGGCCAATTCTAAGCTTGGAGGTTTCCACCATTGATCAAGCATCTTGACCTACCAAAGATTAAAAGGAAGGAGAAAGGAGGCTAAGGAAGCCGACGGGAGCGGCGGAAGTCGGAGGAGACAACGGATTGTGAGTATTTCTTAAACAAGAGTTTTGAATTTTTTTTTAGGGTTTAAGAATTGGAATTCCTTTTGGTTAAATTTAATGGTGGCTAAATAATTTTGTGCCATGGATTTTGAATCCATCAAAATGGAAGGATGGAAAGTGGAGGAAACTCTAATGGATAGGTTAGGGTTAGGGAAAGAAAAAATAAATGGATTAAGGGTTATATAATTAATGTATGATTTCTTTTAGGGTTTTAAGGAATGGAGGATATGCAAAGTAATTTGGGCATTTTAATGATTTATTAGGGTTTATGAAGAGTGGAAAACCATGGAGGATGGTTTAGGGTTTTAAATTTCTTGATTAAATGTGATTAAGTTTAAAGGGGTTTTATAAGAAAAATCATGGGAAAGAGGGTTTATGATTTTTTAAGGACTTAATGATTGAATGTAGTGATTTGTAAATGGATTTCATGACCTATTTGTGGGTAAACTTATGATTAATTTTGGTGTTATGTATGTGGGAAATGAATGAGAATTAGAATATTTAAATGGCTAAATTCTAGTGTTGTTATATTATGGTTAAGGAGACACCAATGGACCCATTTTGTGTGAACCAATTAAGGACTAAGATGAAGGTGTATGTATATGGATTAGTAAAATGAGGAATATGGCATGATTAAAGGGGACATGCATGGATTCCAAAATGTAGTTTATGATGATCAAAAATGATAAGTCAAATGTGTGATGGAACTAAGTGATGTATGTAGACCGGTTTGGCCTAAGGTTAATGTGTTTGCATATGATTAAATTAATGGAGTTTAGGTTCAATTAAGTGGCTGATGTAATGATTTTGAGATATGGGGGATGGGTCATTAATGGACCTGAATCCATGAATGAATTTTTAGACAAAGAAATGTATATAATTAAGTTAATGTTTAACTATAGGGGAGGTAGTGGCAAAACCGTAAATATTGATCAAAATGAAGCAAACCACTAAGATATGATGTATGGGCTTAGAAATGGTTAAAATATGGACTAATTATGTGTATGTAATAAGGTATTGGATATCGCGAGCGGCACGCGTGTTGGTAGCCGGATTATCGGACGAAGCCGAAAAAGGACGCGAGTCGGTATTCGGTAGGATTCCTACCTATTTGTAAGCCATGGATGTGTGATGGTATTCTTGTCATATTTTATTGATTCTAGTATTTATCTTATGATGGGTTTTTACAATTATGGATGCTATGTTTGAGATGGATTTTATTTAATGGCTATGAATTATGATTAAGGTTATGCATTATAAATTAAGGCTATGTATGATATCTTAAGGTTATGAGTTATAAATATTACATAGCATAATGCATTACATCTCATGCATGGCATGGGCGGAAAAAAATAAACAAACCAGAGTCCATGCTCCGTCGGGGCGACCGAAAAACAAGCATGGGGATACTTTGATAACCGGAGTCCATGCTCCGTCGGGGCGACCGAGAACAGGCATGGGGACAACTTGACGAGGTTTTGTTCCGTCAAGAGGGATATGATATTATATGGTTTGGATGATGGGTGGGATGCATAACATAGACACCCATGGCATGGCATCATGTTATATTTTCATTATATGATGGTTTATCAATTTTCATTGGGTTATTATCGTTGTTGTTGTTACTAATCCATGTGCTAGCCCTACTCAGAATCCTACTGGGCGCGTTGTTCTAACGCCCTACTTCTACCCTAGTGACAATGCAGGAGATGGCGGACCGGAAGGGCGAGACGGAAGCCAAGCTTAGGAGCTTGGAAGGCGGACTAGTTATTTTGCTTAAATTGAATTATTTCATTTTGGGAATGTAAATTGAGTAAACTAGCTTGTCGGAATGTAATAACTTAGATGGCTTGCTATGTGTAGATTCTATCTTTGGACAATACAGTTTAATGGCATTAGTAATTATACGGATGTTTCTTCCCTGCTATCTGAAAATTGGTAGGATAGTTCTATGATCATTCGCAGTTATTTTTATGTTCCGTGAGCCTACTTGCTACGCGTGAACCGTACTCGTGGACTGATGTTCCACGCACGTGTAGGGTTGGCCAGTTAAGGGCCGGGCTTTAGGAGCTCGGAACTTAACTCGCGTCGTGACGTCTGCGCCCTTTATCATTTTTATAAAAAAAAAAAATGTACTCTGATTTTATGGTGAAAAGGGGTGGGCGTTACAACTAATCGGGTCAAGGATGGTCAAATTGGGCCCAATACTCATTTGGGACCCAATGGACCCAATTGAGGTAAGCCTAAGGTAAGGAGGGAATTTAATTGGGCCATGGGCCCAATGTGTACCCAATAAACCATGACTTAGAATTAATACATGTAATTGGTCAATGGTAAGTAATCGGGTCAAAAGATGGTCAATTTGAGTCAAAGAGACATATGGGACCCAATGGGCCAAGGTAGGTAAGCCCTAAGATAAATGGGTAAGACAAGAATATAATTGGGTCATGGACCCAATGGTAATCCAATTAAAATAAATTAAATGGATTAGATAATTATAAAATTATCTAAGTTAAGATGTATTGAGATTAAATGGTATGACCAAATGGGGCCCACCTCCACCTCACCCATGAAGGTGGCGTGTGGACCCAAGGATA
Organism: Chimonanthus praecox; assembly: GCA_022113865.1. Taxonomy (NCBI): domain Eukaryota; kingdom Viridiplantae; phylum Streptophyta; class Magnoliopsida; order Laurales; family Calycanthaceae; genus Chimonanthus; species Chimonanthus praecox. The sequence continues at coordinate 26,734,639 of CM039091.1, forward strand.
GTGGGGCCGACCACCATGGTTGACTTGGTCAACCATGGGTGGATCTTATAGAAGGAATTTAATGGAATTAAATGAAATATGGGGCTTAATTAACTTAACCTAAAAATCAAATTGATCTAAGTTAATTAACCTAATCTAAATTGGTCAAATAGTCAAAACCACTCCAACAAACACAAACCACTCTTAAGAAACACAAAATAAAACCATGGGCTTAAATGGTGGATTGAGCCCAACTACCACCACCAAAGTCAAGCTAGCCCATGCTTGGTTGGTGAAGAAATTAATGTTTGAGTGAAGGCTACTCCAACCACCTCCATCCCATTTCCAAGCTAACCAATTTCACTCTATCTCCCCACACACACAAGAAAAAAAGGCACTCACCTTGCAAAGGAGAAGAGAAGAGAACTTAGAAGAAGAAGAGAAGAAAGAGAAGGAGAGAGCAAGTCTTGGTCCATCCACTCAAGATCAAAGGCTAAGATCTTGTTTTCCACCATCTTCCCCTCTTCCCCTCCCAAACCTAGCTCTACCTTAACCGATCCAAGCATGTCCCACCATTGATCAAGCTCATCTAGCCGATCGAAGACCAAGAAGAATGAGAGAAGAGGCTAAGGAAGTTGACGGGAGCGACAAAGACCAGATGAGCCGTCGGATCCATAAGTATTTCTAAACAAGAGTTTAGATTTTTTTGTTTATGGTTAAAAAGGGAATCCATTTACTAGATAATGGCTAAAAACATCATGGGCCTTGGATCTAAGATCCATCAATGGAAGATCAAGAAATGGATAAACTTAGAGAGAGAAAGATTAAATGAATGGATGACCATAGGGTTCGGCCATGTAGCATGGCCGAACCCCATGGTGAATGATGGGTAATTTAATTGAGATTATATGGTTTAGAATGTTGGAGAATGCTTAATGATTTTTATGAGGAGTTTCAGATTTTAAAATGATTGAAAAGTTGGTAAGTTTTAAAGGTGTTAAATAAGAAAAACTATGAGGTATGTAGATGATTTTAAGTGGCCTCAAAATATTGGAAATATGATATTTTAAAGAAATCATGGACCATAGGGTTCGGCCATACAAGGTGGCCGAACCCCATGGTTAGTGATTATGAGGGTTAGGGTTCTTAAATAATGGTTTTTAAGGTTGGAAAATGATGGAGAATGGTTAGGGTTTCAAGGGTTACATGTAGGCAAATTTTTGGAAAAAGTTTTATGATGAAGTCCATGAATGATGTGTTAGAATTTTTTTATGGAACTATGGTGATGGTTAATTATTTTTATAAGAATAGAAAGATGGAAGTGGTGGAGTAAATAATTTTGAATTATGGAGGTAATGAGGAAATGATGGGTGGTAGAAGTGGATTTAATGTAATTAAAAATCCAAGATAAAAATGAGGGAAAGACATCATGGGTTCGGCCATGGTGTATGGCCGAACCCATGACCCATGTCTTTAGGTCATTCATGGGCTAAGTATGGTTTATATATGTGGTTAAACGAAATGGAAATTAGGTTAAGTTAATGATGAAACTTAAATGGATTTACAAAGTGTATGATATTTTTTTAGGGCCAAAATGAATGAGGATTATTGAGTTTAAAAATGGATGTCTTTTGGACAAAAACATTGGTCTAAGAATGGCATCAATGGATGATGAGCCATGAACCATGGGTTCGGCCATGGTGTATGGCCGAACCCTTGGTAGTAATTAATAACTTTTTTTTTTTTATGATGGGAAAGTATAGAAATTAGTTAAGAAAAATGGATAGATTGTATGGATATTTCAAGTATGATATGTGATGTTGGTGATTTAAATGGATGATTTAATTTTCATTAGAGGTATGTTTAAATGGGTAAATGAAACCAAGAAAAATGGGGAAAGAAACATCATGGGTTCGGCCATGGTGTATGGCCGAACCCATGACCCAAATTTTGACCAATTTTAGACTAAGGTTAATGCATGTATCAATGCCTAGGAGTTGGTTTTAAAGGGCCAAAAAGAATGAAGATTTGTGATTTTAAATTGAATTATTTTGGGACAAAACCTAGTCTTTGAAAATGGTATCCATAAAGGTGAGCCTTAGGGTAGTGATTAGTGGATTTAATAAATGGAAAATAATGTAGAAGAATACTAGATTTTGATGGATTTATAAAAATGATATGTGGGCCACACCTTAGGCCAAAATATGGAATTAGGTGTGGGAGTAAATGTTTTTCAAAAATTAAACATTAGGTGGCTGATTTTATGATGCTAGGTCATGATTGAAGGGACCTAAGTATGAATGAATCTTGGACTTAGAATGCACATAAATGAATGGATGATTAACCATGGAGGAAAGGATGGCAAAACGGTAAATAAGTGCCACATTGAAAAACCATAGATTCGGCCATAGTACATGGCCGAACCCTATGGGAATTAGACATGGAATCGGATACTACGAATGATTTAAATGAAACGGATAGATGCTGTGTTTTAGGCTCGCAAATCGGAATTTTAAATTTGGCCAAAAATCGGATTTATGTATGAGTCTAAAACCAATGGATAATGGGCTAAGTTAGGGACTTAATCATGGATGACGTATGGACTAATTCGGTAAAATGTAATGTATCGTCACAAACGGTACGCGATCGGCGACCAGATTATTGAACGGAAAGCGTAACGGAACGCGACACGGCATTCGGTAGGATTCCTACCTTTTTGTAAGCGATGGATATGTGATGGTGTTTTAAATTATTTTGATTTGGCTTATGATGGATTTATGATTATGATTTATCTTATGATGTATTTTAAGTTATGAATCATAGGGATTATATTTTAATATTATGCATTATATGGCTATGTATGGTATATCAAAATTATGGTTTATCTATATACTACATAGCATAATGCACGTACATCTCATGCATGGCATGGGCGGGAAAATAATGAAACCGGAGTCCATGCTCCATCAGGGCGACCGAGAATCAGACATGGGGATAGCCTGAGGGCTATAACCAGAGTCCATGCTCCGTCGGGACGACCGAGAAACAAACATGGGGATAATCCATTGTATGATCATACGGATGATGGGTGGGACACATGACATAGGCACCCATGGCATAACATTCATCACATGCTTATTTTGTTATATGTTATTTTATTGGTATATGTGTTATCACTAATCCATGTGCTAGCCCTACTCGAAGTCCTACTGGGCGCGTTGACTAACACCCTGCTTCTACCCTAGCTGACGTCGCAGGAGAGGCAGGAAGCGATGGACATACCGGAGGCCAAGCTTAGGAGCTTGGAAAGCGCAGTCTTAGTTTACTTTACGTTTACATTTTGGAGATGTAATTTTAAAGTAACTTAGCTTGTCGGGTTGTATAAATTTGCGATGGTTTGGACGTTACTTATGGACGATTACATTTTGTGGTATAAATATGAACATAGGGGCATTTTGGTAATTCAATGTTGTATCTTCCCTTCTATCTAAAAATCGGTAGGATAAACTTTATTATCATGTTCCGCAATGATTATAATCCGTGAGCTTACTTCCTACGCGTGAACCATTTTCGTGGACTTAGTTCCACGCACGCGTCGGGTTGGCCAGTTAAGGGTCGGGTTTTAGAAGCTCGGACTTAACTCGCGTCGTGGCGTCCGCGCCCTCTCTCACTCTTATATTTCAAAAAAAAAAAAATAGACTCTGACTTTCGGAAAATGGGTGAAAAAGGGCGGGGCGTTACAGGACCCGGATAAGGTGGCGGCAATGAGAGAATGGAAAGCACCGAAGAATGTGACCGAGATCTGTAGCTTTTTGGGATTGGCCGGTTACTATAGGAAGTTTATCATGGACTTCTCCAAGATTGCATCTCCAATTACCCGACTCACTCAGAAAGGAGTCAAATTTGAGGGGTCGGATGTGTGCAATCGGCGATTTGAGGAGCTGAATGAGAGGCTTACAACCGCTCCTATTCTGATTTTGCTGTAAAGGGGCAAGGGCTATGAGGTATTTTGTGATGCTTCAGGAGAGGGACTTGGGTGTTCTCTCACTCAAAGCCAACGCATAGTGGCTTATATTCAGGACAGTTGAAGATTCATGAGTGCCACTATCCCACACATGATCTAGAACTAGCCGCAGTGGTCTTCGTTCTCAAGAGTTGGAGACACTATCTTTATGGCTAGAATTTGAGGTGTTTTCAGATCACAAAAGTCTGAAATATTTGTCTGATCAGAAGGAACTCAACACGAGGCAGCGCAGATGGATGAATATCTGCAAGAATATCTGCAACATGCAACAGTGACCAGTTTGATCAGAAAGGAATGGAGATGTTGAATACCATTCGAGAGTTCAACTTGTATATCAAGAACCATGGGAGTATGTATAATCTGATCATACGATCCAACATGGTCTCCAAGATTGAATAAAAACAATGGACAGATCCAGAGGTGGAGGAGATATGGGCCAAGATGTCTACTGGTGAGGTTATACCGGAATGGGAATTACGCTGGAATAGGGTCTTGTATTCCGAGGTAGGACATATGTACCTAAGAGCTGCAGAAGAGAGTTGTTGATCGAGGCACACCAAACCAAACTCTCTATCCATCCCGGCAGCATTAAGATGTATCATGATCTGAACAGGCACTATTGGTGGCATGGACTCAAGAGAGACGTGGCAGAGTTTGTTGCTCACTACCTAACTTGTCAGCAAGTTAAGACAGAACATCAGAAGCCACCGGGTTTACTCAAACCTTTACCAGTGCCGGAGTGGAAATGGGAACACATCTCCATGGATTTTGTGACAGGGTTGCCAAGGTCATCAAAGGGCAACGATGCAATATGGGTCGTGGTGGACCGATTGACTAAGTCTGCGCACTTCCTTCCCATCAAGATGACGGATTCATCTGAGACCTTGGATCGACGGCACATGAAACACCTCGGATTTTCAATTTATATATATATATATATATATATATATATATATATATGAAAATTGTCCATTTAAATTGTTAATTAATAGAGATAGACCTTAGATGGGTAAGGTGTTGGCGCAATTGCCCAATTAAGACCCAACGGATTATGGATAAAGTTCAATTGAAATAAATGGGTAAGATTTATTTAATTGGGTCACGGTTGTCAATTGGGTCAAATGCCCAATTGGGATCCAATGGGTCGTGGTTGACTTGGTCGAACACCAAATGCGTTCAAATTTAATTAAGGTGTGGCTGAATTAAATTGGAAATGGAATCAAGTAATTGAGTTGATTTTAAGTGAGATAAATGAGTTGAATTAAATATATGAGCTGAGTTAAAAAGATGAATTGAATGGGAAGTTAATGGGACTTTCATTTTAAGTGAGTGGAGTGGGAAGATGGAGAGTTGCATCTCATAAGAGTAACCCAAAGTGTACACACGTTGGGGAGATGGGAGTTTTATCTCATGGGATGAAACTCCAAAGGAAGCATTAAATGAGGGAGGTGAAAGGGTTTTTGGTTGTTACACAAGGCTACACGTTGGGAACATGGAGGGTTTCCATCTCATGATGGAAGCCCAAGGGTCATACGGTTGGAGTTTCATCTCATGGGATGAAACACCCAAATAAAGTATTAATGAGGGAGGTGAAGAGGTATAGTTGTTACAAAAGGGTATCAACCAAAGGATACCATCCTCGGCGGAATTACATTGGACAACAAAGAAAATTCTTTGCTTCATCTCACTCTCTCTCTCTCTCTCTCTCTTGGCCGATTCCTCTCTCAAAGACAAAAGAGAAAGGACTTAGAGTTTTCTATCTCAAGCGCCTCTCCCTCTCTCAAACCTAAACTCTTTGGCCGAACCCTCTCTTTAGGTTTTCATCTCAAGACCTCTCAAGCTCACTCTTGGCCAAAGATCAAGGAGGAAGAAAGAAGAAAGACTATGGAAGGAAAAGAGCGGAGGAGCAAGTCGGAACGAAGGAAACCGGAGGAGTCACAGAATCGGTAACTACTTGATGAGAGTTTAATAAGTAAGAAAAGAATGGTCAAGGATCAGGGTTCGGCCATGGCCTAATTGTTATGTATGTATGGAAAAGATCTCATGCATGTCTAAGATAAGGTATTATGATCAAAGATCATGGGTTGGCCTTGCATGGCCAAACCCTAAGGTTGATATGCATGGATCATTAAAGACAAAAAAGGGTTGGATGAGGTTCGGCCATGATGTATGGCCGAACCCCATCAAAAGATCAATCATGGATGTATGATTTATTTTAAAGAAAATAATGAACCATAGGGTTCTGTAATGGCCCGGAATTTGTAAAGTAATATATATGTGTTATTATTTTTTTTTTTTATGGTGGAAATTGGAAATTGGATGGAATAGATAGTAAATGGATCAAAATGTGGACAAAGGCCCAACTAGGGCCCAATGGATTATGGATTAGATTTAAGTTTACTTAAAGGGTCAATGGTGGTCAATTGGGCCAAGGATGGTCTAATTGGGCCCAATACCCAATTGGGACCCAATGGATCAAGATGATGTAAGCTTTAAGGTAAATGGGTAAGATGAAAATGTAATTCGGCCATGGGCCCAATGGTGATCCAATTGAAATGAATTGAATGGGTTCAAATCACCTAAGTTAATTTAAAGTTGACCAAGGTGATATGGTCCAACGGGACCCACCTCCACCTCACCAAGTGAGGTGGCGTGTGGACCCAAGGTCTGGTGGGGCCGACCACCATGGTTGAATTGTTCAACCATGGGTGGATGTATGAAGGTGATTTAAGTAAATGGAATTAAGTTAAAGTGGGAATTAATTAAATTAACATAATGATCTAATTAATTATTTAATTAAGTTAAGTTAAAGGGGTGGTCAAATGGTCAAATGGGAAGATAAACTCTCCATTGTAAACAAGAAAAAACGTTGGCTAGTGGTTGGGTCAAAAAGCATGAGAAATATCTCATGTGGGGTTGGTGGGAGAAGTTAATGTAAAGTTGTTTTAACCAATCAAAAGGAGATGACTTTATCTCATCTCTCAAGTTCCATCCTCATTTCACTAGTTCCATCTCTTTCACTCTCCCATTGCCGTCCCACACTAGGAGAAGAAAGAAGAAGAGAAACCATGGAGGAAAGAAGAAAAGAAAGCTAAGAAGAGAAGAAAAAAATTCAAGTAAAGGGCCACCACTCCAAGATCAAAGGTTTGGATCTTATTTCTCACCATCTCTTTTTCTCTCTCTCTCTCAAGCAAACCCTACCTTGGCCGATCCTAAGCTTGGAGGTTTTCACGATTGATCAAACATCTTGGCCAAGGAGAAAGGAGGCTAAGGAAACTGACGGGAGCCGAAATAAATCGGAGGAGACGACGGATTGTAAGTATTTTCTAAAATAAGAGATTTGGATTTTTAGGGTTTAAGATTTGGGATTCATTTTTGTTAAAAATTGGTGGTGGCTAAATGATCATAGGCTTTGGATTTTAAATCCATCAAATGGAAGGATGGAAAGTGGACAAAACCCTAATGGAAAATTAGGGTTAAGAAAAAAAAATAAATGGACTAAGGACATTGTGTAATTAAGTTAATTATGCATGAAAATGTATGGATTTTGAGGGGATTAATGGACCATAGGGTTCGGCCATGTAGTATGGCCGAACCCCATGGTAAAAGGGTTGATGAATTTAATTAGGGTATGTAAGAATGGAAGCATGGAGAATGGTTTAGGGTTTTAAGTGTTAAATGATTAAAATGTTGGAAAATTTAAAGGGGTTTAAATGAGGAAAAATCAAGGAGTGTGTGAATGATTCTTGTCGCCCCAATGAGACATAGAAGATGATGAATCATGAACCATGGGTTCGTCCATGGTGTATGGCAGAACCCTATGGTGATCAATGGTGGATTTAATGGTTATGAATAATGGAAAAATAATGGGAAATGTTGGTGGTGTTGATAGACCTAATGTTGATAGTTGTAATGGGAATGTGGCTAAGGTAATGTGGTTTAAGATGGTGGTTGAAAGGTGTAAATTAAATCCCTTCATGGAAGGGCTTATGATGGGTTCAAATGTGGGAATAGGCCAAAGAAAAATGGGATAAAGATATCATGGGTTCGGCCATGGTGTATGGCCGAACCCATGACCCAATTGTGGGTAAAATTATGGATTAAAATTTGGTATTATGTGTGGGAGAATTGAATGAGAGTTAGAGTATTTAAATGCCTAATTTTTCTAGTGTTGTTATGTTATGGGTAATAATACATCAATGGACCCATTTTGTGAACCAATTAAGGCCTAAGATTAATGTGTATTTGTATGTTAGGTTAATGGAGTTTAAGTAAATTAAATAGCTAATTTTAATGGTCATGTGCCATGGTTGAATGGGTCATTAATGGACCTAAGTTAGAGATCCAGGTTTATGATCAATTATGAACTTGGTTAGGCAAGGGTGAATGAGAAATTAACCATGGAGTAGGGGTAGTGGCAAAATTGTAAATAATGGCCAAATGCAAGAACTCCATGAGAAATGATCATGGACTTCAGTGCAATTATGGTAACCTTAAGTATGTGATTAATGGGCTTAAAAGGTTAAAAACATGGACTAAATATTAATTTATAATAAGGTACTGGATATCGCAAACGGTGCACGATCGGCGACCGAGTCTATCGGACGGAAACGAAAGAAGGAACGCTAGTCAGTATTTGGTAGGATTCCTACCTTTTTGTAAGCCTTGGATTATGTGTTATGTATGGGTTTTTCCTGGATTTATTTTAGTAAGCACATGAATGTTTTAAGATGGGTTTTGGGATTAAGTATTATGTGATGTTTTCGTTTAATGTATTTTGGAAATCATGTGAATGTTTTAAGATGGGTTTTGGATTAAATATTATGTGATGGTTTCCCTTTGATTTATTTGGTAATCATGTAATTGTTTTAAGATGGGTTTTATTACTATTGATTTACATATATTACATGGCATATGGCATCTACATCTCATGCATGGCATGGGAGGGATATGATAGGGGAAGGATGAAATGAAGCCGGAGTCCATGCTCCGACGGGGCGACCGATAAACATGCATGGGGATATTTCATAAATGTATTATTATACCTTGATGAGGCTTTGCCATCAAGTGGGACATTTGTAGTTATGATACCTTGATGATGGTTTTCCATCAAGGGGGATGTTGTATTTATTGTTATACCTTGATGATGGTTTTCCATCAAGGGGGATGTTGTATTTATTGTTATACCTTGATGATGGTTTTCCATCAAGGGGGATGTTGTATTTATTGTTATACCTTGATGATGGTTCTTCCATCAAGGGGGATGTTGTATTTGTGGATACACCTTGACGAGGCCTTCCCGTCAAGGGGGATATGGAATCGGGATAGTAAGGATGATGGGTGGGATTCATAACACAGACACCCATGGCATGGCATTCATTCTGTGGCTTTTCGTTATATTATTATCTGTATTGCTTGTTATCACTAATCCATGTGTTATCCCTACTCGAAGTACTAGGTGAGTCAAAGAGGGCGGTGGAGGGTTTCCATCTGATGGAAACCCTAGACACAAAAACCGTTGGGAAGGGGGAGATGGACAAGTGTAAACCATGTGTCCTCTTGGTTAGCCAAGGGACATGGGGAAGACCACACCTTAATGTGGGTGGTTGGGAGATTAGGGTTACACAAGACCAAAGCCTTCCTTGCCCATCCTCACGAGACAAAAAAAGTTAGGGTTTTTTCTATCTCATTCTCTCCCTCTCTCCCTCTCTCTAAACCCTAGGGCTGATTCCCTCTCTTAGATAAAAAAAGTTAGAGATTTTTCATCTCTTCCCCTCTCAAACCTTCACCCATTTGGCTGAACCCTCCCTTAGGGTTTTCATCTCGAACCCTCTCCCTCTTAAGTAACCTCTTTGGCCGAATACCCCGTTAAAGATAAAGAAGGCTCTCAATCTCTCTCTCTCCCATTTTGGCACTAAACTTGGAGAAACTGAAGAATGGAGGAGGAAGAAGAAAGGACTAAGGAAGGAGAAGGATGGAGGAGCAAAATCAGACTTAAAGAAATGGAGGAGTGGCGGAATAGGTATGCATGATTAACAAGGCTTATTGATTAAAAGGAAGCTAAGGAAACCATGGTTTCGGCTATGGAATGGCCGAAACCATGGGGTTCCATATGGGATTGAAAAGGGTTGGCCAAAATGTTATGGGCCATGGAATGTCAAAGGTAAATCCATCCAAGAAGATGGTTAAGTATTTGGAATGAAAATACCCTAACCTTGTTGGTGGGTAAGATATGGTAATACATGATTAAATGGAGGACAACATACATGATTAAATATGAGGAAATGAAGTTCACAGGAGAATGATCAAAGAACATGGTTCGGCCCTTGTATGGCCGAACCCTAATTTTGATATACAAGGATCATTGAGGACTTAAAGCGGATTGGATGAGGTTCGGCCATGTTGTATGGCCGTACCCCATCAAATGACCTAAACTTGTCGTATGTAGTATTTTTAAGAAAACCTATCCTCAAGGTGATAAGAAGATGAAGAGGAGGAACCATGGGTTCGGCCATGTTGTATGGCCGAACCCCATGGAAGAATGTTTATGGATTCAAATATGTTTTAAATAATGAACCATGGGTTCGGCCATGTTGTATGGCCAAACCACATGGAGGAATTTTTATAAATCTAGGTCTATTTAAAAGATTAAATGATTAACTATGGGTTACCTAGTTAAGGAACAAAAGGAAAAGAAATGATGATTAAAATAGAAAGAAGATGAAAAATGATGAACCATGGTTCGGCCACGTTGTATGGCCGAACCCCATGGAGAAACTTTTATGGATCCAAATATGGTTTAAAGGATGGCTAAGATGAGAAGATGATGAAAAAAATGAAGAACCATGGGTTCGGCCATGTTGTACGGCCGAACCCCAGAAATGATATTTTTATGGACCTAGGTTGTTTTATCAAGTTAAATGTTTAACTATGGAATGGAATATTAGATTAAGAAATAAAAGAATTAATGAGGATTGACTCGCATGATTTAAAATAAGCAAGGATTAAAAGAAGGTGGTCAAAACCAAGAGAGTGAGGTTCGGCCATGTTGTATGGCCGAACCCCACTAATGCGTTTTTGTGGACTTAAACATTTTTCAGCCCTAATGGATGGCCGAAACCCCTTGGGGGACTTAACAGGATAAAAGACTATGATTGTAAAGGGAAATGAACATAGGATGATGTAGGGGTTGATGGAAATTAAATGGATCACCAAATTGAAGTATGTATATGTGTTAAATGTAATAAGGTAACGGGATTTCACAAACGGGTGTATGATCGGCTTTGACATGATTGGTGATCGATTTAGACGAAAACGCAAGGATATAATATTTGGACATTGGTAGGATTCCTACCTTGTTGATACACTTGGATTTATGTATATGGATGGTTTTTATTCCTATGTGTTATTATTTATGTTTCGTATCAAAATGCTATGTTTAAAGGAATGGAATTTCAATGCTATATGTTTAATATGAAATGGCATGATGCACTCACATCTCATGCATGGCATGGGAGGGAACTTATGAGACGATTCCACGCTCCATTCGGGTATCTGATAAACAAATGTGGGGAGGGATCCGCACTGATTCCGATTATGATGTTTGAAATGAAAGAGGAGTCCAGGCTCCGTTCGGTGGGAACGATGAGGCATATGTGGGGAGTCATGACAATGAATACCTTGAAATGGATTATGCATCAAGAGGATTATTGTGTGATTGTAATATGGTTGATGGGTGGCAATCATGGCATATGAGACCCATGGCATGGCATTGACTTGCATGATTTTGACATTACATATCTATGTGATTTTTATACTAATCCATGTGTTTAACCCTACTCGGAATACTTACTGGGCGCGTTGACTAACGCCCTACTTCTACCTTAGATGATGACACAGGGAATTGACGGAGCGAAGGACATGAACGGAGCCAAGCTTAGGAGCTTGGATAATTTAGATTTATTTTATTTAAGTTTTATTTCGGATAATGTAATTTGAGTTATTTGCATTTTGGGACTGTAATAACTTAGAACTATCCGGCTATGGTTTGGTTTTAATTTTGGACATTTTGAAAGATTAATTTATGTAATGATCTTCCTTGCTTAAAATGGATAAGAATAGTAACTCTATTATAATTCCGCATTACGATTTATGCCGCAAGTATAGCCTTATTGCGTGTGAACCGTTTTAGTGGACTTAGTCCACGCACACGTATGGTTGGCCAGTTAAGGGTCGGGCTTTGGAAGCTCAGACTTAGCTCGCATTATGGCATCCCGCTCTCTCTCACTCTTTATTTCGAAAAAAAAAAATAGACTCTGATTTTCGGGGAGTGATAAAGGGCGGGGCATTACAGTTATGGCAATCACAAAATAGACCATAGACGACTTTAGGTGGTTCCCACACCTTTGGAGGACCATTCTTAGGCTTAGTTGAACAAATAGTCAAATCATAAAAAATCCAAGAGAGGAAACTTGGAAATATGAATTAAGTTCACTGTCAGCTCGACCAGTCATTCTCACTGACCCCTTGGTGGAGAAAGGATCGACCGATTGTGGTCAAAGACTGGTCGGCTAGATTGACAAAGGTTTTGGAACATTGAACTGTCATTCTGACTGGTATGCCTCTGATCGAGAGTCTCGTATGCACCGACCCCTCGTGGTCAACGACTCGTCGATGATAACTTATGAGTTCTGGAACTTAAAACTCAAGTGGACTCTTGAGAAAACAGCCATATCGATAATTCAAGACTGAGAGTACTAGGACTGATCCCTCGGTAAAGGGCGACATGTCATTCTGAGCAGGAAAAGTTTCGAGACATGAAACTCTTTCTGCAAGGTGTTGCCCCAGGTCAAGACCCTCATATGGACCGACCTCTCGGTGCCATGACTGTCGACCCATCTGTGACACTGACCTGTCGACCAGGATGTAATTATACTGTTGGCAGTGCACTTAATGTGCAACGGTCGGGTGGTTGAACGGTAATAATATGAACGCCGACCCATCGGTACTCCGGACCTGTCAGTACTGGAGAATTTGAAAAACTTTGTTGAGTCCTCTATAAATGTAACGTCCCACCCTTTTTCACTCGCCACAAATCAGAGTATTTTTTTTTTTTATAAACGAGTGAAAGAGAGCGGGTTTGTCACGACGTGAGTCAAGTCCAAGTTTCCAAAACCCGACCTTAATTGGCCACCTTTACGTGTGCGTGGATTAAATCCACTAAAACATTCACACGCTTTACTAAATATTTGCAAAATTATCATATGAATAAAATACCACTAATATACATGTCATCATTAAGCAAGGAAGCCAATCACCATATAATTAACTGAAACTTATCAAACCATAGCAAAATATTTCTTAGCTATTACAATCCAGAATATCTGTCCTCCCAATACATCTTTCAAAATAAACATAAATAAAATAAGCATAAATCTATCCAATCTCCTATGCTTGACTCCCTTCATGTCCTATGTCCTTGTCATTCCCTATTCCATCATCTATAGGGTAGAAGTAGGGTATCAATCAACATGCCCAGTAGGAATTCCGAGTAGGGTTATGGCACACATAGAATCAATATAAAATCAAAACAGCAACATCTTATCATATTTGTAAAACATTTCATAAGCAATAAATACAATGCATGATATCCATATCATAATCATGCTTACTTATACATCATGTCATGGGTGTGAATGCCAAATGACCACTCACCCAATTCCATATCCAATCACATCATATATAGATAGTTTCCTTGATAAATCACTATATCAAGGTGTTCCCTTAATTACATCCGCAGTGCTTTGTGACGGCACCACCAAGTCATTATTATACCTCCCCACATATATTAATCGGAATTACCAATGGAGTGTGGACTCCTCCCTCTGCACAGGGTTACGAGACTATATACCCAGGAGCTCTTTGGCCCAAATTACGCCGTACCCATTCCTAGCAATCCCGAACAAGGCCAACATATAAATAGTTCACATAGCTTCTGTAACATCCCGGATTTTCAATGCAATTATTATATTGGATATTAACTATTTTAATTGTTAAATTTAAGATTTATAGATGGAATGAATGTTATGTAATAGCCCGGACTTTTTAAATCAGTATAAATGTGGTTATTATTTATTTTAATGGTGAAAATTGGAAATTTGATGGAATAAATGGTGAATGGATCAAAATATGGACAAAGGCCCAAGTATGGCCCAATGGACCATGGATTGGATTTAAATTCATTTAAATGGTCAATGATGGTCAATTGGGCCAAGGATGATCAAATTGGGCCCAATACCCATTTGGGACCCAATGGGTCAAGATAATTTAAGCTCTAAGGTAAATGGGTAAGGGTGAATGTAATAGGGTCATGGGCCCAATGGTGATCCAATTAGTTGGAATTGATTTAATTAAAATTAAATCACCTAAGTTGGTGATGAATTGACCAAGGTGACATGGCCGATTGGGACCCACCTCCTCACCAAATGAGGTGGCGTGTGGACCAAGGATTGGTGGGGCCGGCCACCATGGTTGAATTGGTCAACCATGGGTGGAATAAAGAAATTAGGTTAAGTAGGAATTAATTAACTCAAGTTAATTATCTAATTAATTAAATAATTAAACTATTCAAAAGTGGGTCAAATGGTCAAATGGAAGACCCAAACAATCTTATCTCCAAAGCTCAAAAACATTGGGCTTGGTGGTGGTTTATTCCAACCACCACCATTAAAGCATAAAAAATCCCATGTTGGTTGGTGGAAGACTTAATGGTGGAGTGTAAGTCACTCAACCAATGAGATAAATCTTATCCCTTTTCTCCATCTTTTTCCATCTAACTCTTTCACTCTCTCCCTCTCTTGCTCTCCACCACCGTCCCACACCAAGGAGGAAAGAAGAAAAGGAAACTAAGAAGAGAAGAAGAGAAGAAAAGAGAGGAGAAGTGCAAGCTTTGGCCCATCACTCCAAAACCAAGACCTTGGGTTAGTTCTTCCCATCTTCTCCTCCTTTTACTCTCCCAAACACACTCCATCTTAGCCGACCCAAGCTTTCATGTTTTTCATTTGATCAAGCTCATCTTTGCCGACCAATCAAAGAGAAAAAGAAGAGAAAGGGCTAAGGAAATCAAGAGGAGAAAGAAAAGCCGGAGGAGTCGTCGGATTGTAAGTAATTCTTAAACAAGAATTTTACATTTAAATGGTTAAGAGGTAATTATGGAACCCACTTCTTGGATTGGTTGGTGGCCAAATTGTTAAGGGCCTTGGATCTCAAATCCATCCAATGAAAGGAGGAAGAATGGGCAAACCCTAAATGGGTAAATTAGGTTAAGAAGAATAAAGGAGGTACTAAGGACATTATGTAATAAAATTTATTTAAGCATGAAATGTGTGTGATTTTTGCAAGGAATCATGGTGAGTAGTTAAGTAAGCTTAAATGGGGTTTTTAAGATCAAAACCATGGAAGGGGGATTTATGATTTTAAAGTGTTAATGAATAAATGTTAGTGAAGTTAAAGATTTTTAATGAGGAAAATTATGGAGGGTATTAATGATTTTTTTTAATGGCCTCAAGAGTGGTGGAAAAGAATGACCCATGAACCATGGGTTCGGCCATGGTGTATGGCCGAACCCTATGGTGATGTAGTAGGAATTTAATGGGGTTCTTAATGAATGGAAACCAAGGAATATGATTTATGATTTTTAAGATTCTAATGATTAATTGTTAGTGATTTTAAAGGAGTGGAAATAATGTTTTAAAATGTAAAACCATGGAGAAATTTTGGTGAACCTAGGTGTTTTGGAATCATGGAAAAATATTGGGGAGTGATGGTGGGTGGTTAAGGATTTAATATGGGTTTTAAAAGAATGGAAGCCATGGAAGGTGGTTAATGATTTTAGGGTTTTAAATGAATGAAATGTGTGTGATTTTATGGAGGGAATGCTTTTGAACCTATGGTGATGTATGTGTAATGATGATGGGTGTAAAATTATGGAAATTGATGGAGAGTGATTGGTGAACTTAGAGGTAATTGGACCATAGTGATGATGAGGGAATGTTGGCAACCTTAATGGATTTTAAATGTAGTTAGTGATGATAAAAAATAATGATTTAAATGCATGATGTAAACTCCTTCATGGAGGGACTTATTTTGAGTCTAAATGTGGTAAATAGGCCTAAGAAAATTTGGGAAAAGACATCATGGGTTCAACCATGGTGTATGGCCGAACCCATGACCCCTTTTGTAAGTCATTTGTGAGTAAATTTGGGATTATGTATGTGGTTAGATGGATGGAAAATTAGGTTAAATTAAAGGGACTGATGTTAATGATTCCATGACCCATCTTATGAACCAATTGATGGGCTAAGTATGGGGTTATGTATGTATTTGATTGAATAAGGATTAGGTTAATTAAATGGTTGATTTTAATGATGTTATGGCATGATTAAATGGGTCACTAATGGATTTCAGTTAATGATCAATTATGGACTTAATTATGCATGGATAAATGAAGTGATTAGTCATGGAAAGGAGTAGTGGCAAAATCGTAAATAATGGCCAAATTCAAGAATCCCATGGATATTAATCATGGACTTAGGTGTTTTAAAGATAACTTTATGTATGACTAAATAAAGCCTAGGGTTGCTGGTTTTTAGACTCATGTAATTAAAATAATTAATATATTAAATGGGACCAACACACCAAGTTAGTGAGGTTCGGCCATGGTGTATAGTCGAACCCCGCTAAGGTATGATTAATGGATTTAAATGGTTAAAACATGGGCTGATTATTCATATGTAATAAGGTATTGGACATCGCAAGCGGTGCGCGTTTGGGTAACCGGATTCGTGAACGAGAACGTAAAGGGATGCTAGTCGGTATTCGGTAGGATTCCTACCCTTTTGTAAACCATGGATTATGTGTTTTGTATGATTTTTGCTTGATTTATTTTGGTAAGCATATGATTGTTTTAAGATGGGTTTTAAGGCTATGATGTGTATATTGATGCTTTGCTTGATCTATTTTTGATAATCAAATTATATGTTTTATTGATGATATTTTAAATGTCATGGTTTGTGCTATCATACATATTACATGGCATATGGCATCTACATCTCATGCATGACATGGGAGGGATATGGTATGGGAATGATGAAAATAAAGAAACCGGAGTCCATGCACCGTCGGAGCGAACGAGAAGCAAACATGGGGACACCTTGACGAGACCTTGCCGTCAAGGGGGATGATTTGTGATTGTTTATATCTTGACGAGGTTTTACCGTCAAGGGGGATGATTTGTGATTGTTTATATCTTGACGAGGTTTTGCCGTAAAGGGGGATGATGTGTGATTGTTTATATCTTGACGAGGTCTTGCTGTCAAGGGGGATGATTTGTCATTGTTTATATCTTGACGAAGTTTTGCCGTCAAGGGGGATGATGTGTGATTGTTTATATCTTGACGAGGTTTTTCCGTCAAGGGGGATGATTTGTGATTTTTTATATCTTGACGAGGTTTTGCCGTCAAGGGGGATGGTTTGTGATTGTTTATATCTTGACGAGGTTTTGCCATCAAGGGGGATGATGTGTGATTGTTTATATCTTGATGAGGTTTTGCCGTCAAGGGGAATGATTTGTGATTGTTTATATCTTGACGAGGTTTTGCCGTCAAGCGATGATTGTGATTGTTATATATGAGGTTTTGCCATCAAGGGGGATGATGTGTGACTGTTTATATCTTGACGAGGTTTTGCCGTCAAGGGGGATGATTTGTGATTGTTTATATCTTGACGAGATTTTGCCGTCAAGGGGGAGGATTTGTGATTGTTTATGTCTTGACGAGGTTTTTCCGTCAAGGGGGATATGGCAGCATGATGGTATGGATGATGGGTGGAACTCATGACATAGGACACCCATGGCATGGCATTCATTGTTATGGTTTTGATTATATTATTACCTATTGTACCTGTTAGCGCTAATCCATGTGTTAGCCCTACTCGGAGTCTTACTGGGTACGTTGTCTAACGCCCTACTTCTACCCTAGCTGATGACGCAGGAGATGGCGGAATCGAAGGACGAGACGGGAGCCAGGCGTAGGAGCTTGGGAAAGCAAGCTACTTAGTTTATTTAAGATTTATTGTGGAAATGTAATTTGAGTAGCTTAGCTCGTCGGAATGCAATAATTTAGATTACTTGCTATGTTTTGGATTTTATTTTGGATACTGTGATTTTGAGGTATTTTAGTAATTAAATGAATATATCTTCCCCGCTATCTAAACATTTGTAGGACAGTCTCTATTATAATTCCGCAAGTTATTTCTACGTGTGAACCGTTCTTTGTGGACTTAGTTCCACGCACACGTAGGGTTGGCCAGTTAAGGGCCGGGCTTTAGAAGCTCGGACTTAACTCGAGTCGTGACATCCCGCGCCCTTTTGTCACTCTTATTTTAAAAAAAGAAAAAATAGACTCTGATTTCGGTGAAAAAGGGACGGGCGTTACATGTTAGGTGGATAACAATTGGGGCAATGGCCCAATTATGATCCAACGGATCATGGATAGAGTTGATTCTAATTAATTGGGCAAATGTAGTTAATTGGGTCAAATACCCAATTGGGACCCAATGGGTCAAGATGAATTGATGTTTAAGGTAAATGGATAAGGAATTGATTAAATCGGGTCATGTACCCAATTAAGATCTAAGGCATATGATCCACCTCATCAAGTGAGGTGGCAAGTGTATGAGGTGACATGGAGGTGGCATAGCCAAGAGGGACCCCGATCCACCTCATCAAGTGAGGTGGCGAGTGATCTGAGTTCATGGATGAGTTCAAGAGGGTTGAGTGAGGTGAGTTAAATTAAGGAACTATTTAATTAAGAAATAAATTTAAGTCTTGAGTTGCATGGATGAGTTCAAGTGTTTGAGTTAGGGGAATGAGTTTCATTTAAAGTGAGTTGAGTTGAAAGGGATGTAAAGAGACTCTCATTTGAAATGAGTCAAAGGGAGGTGGAGGGTTTCCATCTCATGGGAGAGGAAACCCTAGACAAAACCGTTGGGAGTGGGGAGGAAGGCTCCAAGTATAAGCCATGTGTCTCCTTGGTTAACCAAGGGACACATGGGGAAGACCAAGAAGTGATGATGGTGGTTGGGAGATTAGGGCTTACACAAGACTCTCACCAAAACACCTTTGGCCGATCCTCCCTTATAAGAGTTAGAGATTGTTTCATCTCATCCCCTCTCTCCCTCTCTCTACATCCTTGGCCGATCCTCTCTTTGAGACAAAGAAAAGATAGAGTTTCATCTCATCCTCTCTCTCTCTCCCCCTCTCAGGCCACACCTCTTTGGCCGAACCCTCCATTGGGAATTTTCACCTCAATCCCTCTCTTTCTCTCATCATACTTGGCCGAATTCTCAAGGTGGAACAAGAGGTTGCATTGCCTCTTCTCATCTCTCTCTCTCACACATTTTCAGCTCTAGACTTAGAGAAACCAAAGAACGAAGGAGGATGAAGAAAGCACTAAGGAAGGAGCAAAATCAAACCTAAAGAAATGGAGGAGACGCGGAATAGGTATGTATTGCTTGACGAGGGTTTATTGATTAAAAAGTGTAATAGCCCGAATTTTCAATTCAATAAATATATTGGCTATTATTTATTTTAATTGTTGAAAATTAAGATTTATTGATGAGATGGATGTTAGATGGATCAAAGTTGGGGCAATGGCCCAAGTATGGTCCAAGTGATCATGGATATGATTAATTCTATTTAAGTGGGTCAAAGTGGTCAATTATGTCAAATGCCCAATTGGGACCCAATGGGTCAAGATGGGTTGATGATTAGGGTACATGGGTAAGGAATGGATTTAACCGGGTCATGGACCCAATTAAGATCAAAGGCATGGGGTCCACCCCATCAAGTAAGGTGGCAAAGGTATGAGGTAATATCCAAGTGGCATAACCAAGTTGGGTCCCACTCCACCTCCTCAAGCGAGGTGGCGTGTGGGCTAAGGCACAAGTGGGGCCAGCCACCATGGTTGAGTTGGTCAACCATGGGTGAGTCAAAGGTGAATTAAGGAGGATTAAGTGTAGTGAGTGGAATTAAACTATTTAATTAAATCACCTAAGTTAAATGGAAATAAAATCAATGCTTGAGTTAGGAGTTGAGTTTCATTTAAATAGAGTGAGTCAAATGGGGGTGAGTCGCATGAAAGATAAAAAGATGGAGTGAGTCAAAGGAGAGGTGGGTGCTTTCCATCTCATGGAAACCATCAAGCCCGAAACCGTTGGATGAGGGTGGTGTGTGCCATGTGGAGGCATGCAAGATCATGGTTGGTCAAAGGAGAAGTGGTGGTTACATCTCATGCAAACCACTAGCCACCAAAAAGAAACCACAAGCCCAAAACCGTTGGAAGGGTGGTGTGTGCTATGTGGAGGCATGCAAGATCATGGTTGGTCAAAGGAGAGGTGGTGGTTCCATCTCATGCAAACCACTAGCCACACAAAGGAAACCACAAGCCCAAAACCGTTGGATGAGGGTGGTGTGTGCCATGTGGAGGGCATGTACCCCCTTGGCTAGACAAAGGGCTTAGGTGGAGGACATGCAAGATCATTGTTTGATCAAAGGAGAGGTGGGGGCTCCATCTCATGAAAATACTAGACACCAAAAGGAAACCACAAGCCAAAATTGTTGGAAGGGTGGTGTCTGCCATGTGGAGGGCATGCATTCCCTTGTTTGGTCAAAGGAGTCATGGGGAAGACTCCACATTGATGAGGGTGGAGTCTAACCCAAAGGAACCCTAAGACAAGATGGAAAGAAGGTTTTTCATCTCATTCACTCTGTCACTCTGTCCCTTTCACTCTTAGCCGACCCTCTCTCATTGAACAAGGAAAAACACTTAGAGTCTTCTATCTCACTCTCTCCCTCTCTCAAGCTTGACCGACCTCTCTCACTAAGACAAGAAAAGACTTGGAGTTTTCATCTCACTCTCCTCCTCTCCCTCTCTCAAACCTACCAAGGCCGAACCATCTATTTGGGTTTTTCATCTTGAACCCTCTCCCTCTCAAGCAACACACACTTTGGCCGAAGATCAAGGAGAAAGAAATAAAAGACTTGTAACGCCCAGCATTTTTTCACTCGCTATGCTTTCCGAAAATCAGAGTCTATTTTTTTTTATAAACAAAGAGTGATAGAGAGCGGGGCGTCACGACGAGAGCTAAGTCCGAACTTTTAAAGTCCGACTCTTAACTGGCCAACCCTATGTGTGCATGGACTAAGTCCACGAAAACGGTTCACAGATAACAATATAAACATGCAGAATTAAAATCATAACAGCGGAATTATAATAGAATCTAATTCTATTCCATTTTAGATAGCAAAGTACGTCAAGTCTTTAATCATTATTAACATACCATAATTATCCGAATAAACATCCAACCATAGCAAATCATCTAAATTATTACATGCCCGAAGTCCAGTTACTCAAATTATAAGTCCATAAGTAACTTAATCAAAATATAAACTAAAAGCATCCAAACTCCTATGCTTGGCCCTTTTCGAGTATCGTTCTCCTTGTTTCCTGTATCATCCACTAGGGTAGAAGTAGGGCCTTAGAACAACGCGCCCAGTAGGTATTCCATTTAGGGCTAACACATGGTTAGTACAAACATATATAATAATATCATAATGTCAAAAACCATAAAAACCATGCCATGTCATGATGTCAAATGCAATGAGTCACACCCATCACAAGTACATATAAGTACCCCCACATAGGTCTTTTGGACGCCCCGACGGAGTGTGGCCCCTCCAATTTCTTCTTGATGGAAATGCACAACAAGGTATCCCACATAGGTTTTTCGGACGCCCCAACTGAGTGTGGCCCCTCCGGTTACATATCCTTCACCCCATGCCATGCATGAGATGCTAATGAAATACATGCTATTTTATATTGTAAACATAGCATTAAAACTTCACAATTGAAACATATCTTTCACAACGTAAATTCATCAAAATAAGTTAAAAACATTGTACATAAACCCATGGTTTCAAAGAGATGGAATCCTACCAAAGACAACTAACGTGTCCTTACGCTTTCGTCCGGTAACCGCTCACGATCGTACACACCTTGTGAGGTCCCGTTACCTTATAATATATCAATCAATTAAAACCATGTCCCATTTGATTTACAATAATGTCTAAGTCCATAAAATAAAACCTTGTGGGGTTCGGCCATACAACATGGCCGAACCTCACTTCCTTATTTTGGTGCCTTTCTTATAGTCCTTTGATCATTACTTTAAAACCAAGATCATACTACCCTTGATTCATACATCTAATCAATTATACCATAATTATTTAGCATTGATAAAAATCTAAGTCCACCAAACCTTCCCCATGGGGTTCGGCCATACACCATGGCCGAACCCATGGTCCATGATTTTTACCTATTTACAATATTGCCATAACTCTTTTTATCATGGCTAATTACTTATCTTACTCCTCCATTCCTTTAATCATATTAGGTCCATACATGACCCATAAAAATTGGTTCATGGGGTTCGGCCATACACCATGGTTGAACCCTATGATATCTAAATTCCATTTTCTCCATCATTTCCATGATCTAATTGCATGAACATCACCCCATAATTCTTTATGGGGTTCGGCCATACACCATGGCCGAACCCTAAGGTCTTTGGTTCTCCATCAAAAACATCTATTTAGCCCCCTTTAAAAATCCTTAACATACATCTATAATTTTCATGCTTTGAAACCCAATAAAATTATTAACCAACTCCCATAGTTTTCATCATTCAAAATCCATTAACAATACCAATACACCTCCATGGGGTTCGGCCATACACCATGGCCGAACCCTATGGTTCTTTAATTTCTTTAGAAATCATACAACCATCATTTGATAGTTCCCATTCATCCATTAATTTTTCTTCCATGGAAATCATTATTTCCCTTAAACTAAATGATACATCCTTTTAAACCCTTTTAATCTCATACATCTATAATTTTCCATCCATTATAATTCAGTTTTCCTTTCCATGGGGTTCGGCCATACAACATGGCCGAACCTTATGGTTCATTACTTCTTCTTAAAAATCCTTAAAACCCATATAAATTCTTTAATCACTTTCCATGGGGTTCGGCCATACAACATGGCCGAACCCTATGGTTCATCAATGGGTCTTTAACCAATATAAAATTAGGGTTCGGCCATGCAATGGCTGAACTTATTCTTGACCGTCTTTTCTTGATTATGTAAACTTAATCATTTACTTACCGATTCCGCGACTCCTCTGGTTTTCCTTTACTTGTTCTTGCTCTTCCAATCTTCTCCTTCTTTAGCCTCCTTGATCTTTAGCCGAGACTGATCTTGATGAAACCCCTTGAAGTGATTCAGCCAAGAGATATAGTTTTTGAGAGAGAAGAGATGCTTGGGATAGAAAATACTCCGAGCCCTTGTCTTGAGGGTGGTCGGCCTTGTATGTGTATGCGTGCGCCCCACGTCTTTCTTTTAGAAAACTCCCGATTGGTCCTATATTTACATGATGTCATGCGCCCCTTGCAATTTAGCAATTGCCTAGTGCTGTTTTTAACAAGGAAAGGACCCCTTTTAGCGCAACATCATAGATATGGATATCCAATATTCGGCCAGGAAACCTATATCTAATATTTAGACATCTTCTTTATTTGGATTATAACAATCGGATGTCTTCTCATCTCACTCTCTCCCTCTCTCTCTCTCAAGGCCGACCTCTCCCATTGAGCAAGACAAGGAACACTTAGAAGTTTTCTATCTTCACTCCTCTCCCTCTCATAAGAACCCTTGGGCCGACCCTCTCATTGAACAAGGAGAGACAGGGTTTCCATTCTCTCCTCCTCTCCCTCTCTCAAACCTACACTCTTTGGCCAAACCCTCTCTTTGGGTTTTCATCTCAAGACCTCAACACACTCTTGGCTGAAGATCAAGGAGGAAGAAAGAAGAAAGACTAAGGAGAAGATTGGAGGAGCAAGAAGGAGTGAAAGAAACAGGAGGAGTCGCAGAATCGGTAAGCATCACTTGACAAGATTTTATTAATTTGAAGAGGTTAAAGGAAACCATGGAATTCCATTTTTGGATTGGAGAGTTGGCCAAAATATTATGGGCCTTGGATTTAAAATCCATCCAAGAAATGAGATAGAAAATGGACAAACCCTAATGGGTAAGATAGGCTATGTAAATGATGGAATATTAAGTACATTATGTATATATGGCTAAGGACCTCTTGCATGAACAATATAAGGATTATGATCATGGATCATAGGTTGGCCTTACATGGCAAAACCCTAAATGTTATGGATATATGGAAAGGACCTCATGCATGTCTAAGATAAGGTATATGATCAAAGACCATGGTTTGGCCCTTGCATGGCCAAACCCTAGATTTCTATGTATATGGATCTTGAGAACTAGAAAGGGATTGGATGAGGTTCGGCCATGATGTATGGCCGAACCCCATCAAAGGATATAATCATGGTTATATGATTTTTAAGAGAAGGTGATGAATCAACATGGCCGAACCCCATGGAGGGAGATTATTGATGTTTAAAGGGTTTTTAAGGGTGAGAATGATGGAAGAATATTAACAATGTAAATGGTCTCAAATGTTGTAAAGGGTGGAGAACCATGGACCATGGGTTTGGCCATGGTGTATGGCCGAACCCCATGGAGGAATATTGAATTATTTATATGTATTTAAACCATGATAATGATGGAGGAATGTTGGTAATTCTAACGGGTTTTAAATATGGTAGATGATGATTTAAAATGATGGACCTAAGTGTATGATTAAACCCCCCCATGGAGGGACTTTGTTTATGGACCTAAGATTGTAAATAATTTAAAGGAGAAGATGGAGATGAGACATCATGGGTTCTATCATGGTGCATGGCCGAACCCCATGGACCATTTTAATGGGTCATTTAGAGATTTATGCATGTTTAAATAAATGAATGATTAAACTAGGAAATGAGGGATTTAATTATGGGTCTATGTTGGTGGATCATTTGTGGATCCATGCATAAAATGTTTAGTTATGGATCTATGTTATGGACCTAAGTATGGGTAAGTAAATTAGGTGATTACCTATGGAAGGAAAGAATGGCCAAAGGGTGAAATTAAAGGACCATGGGTTCGGCCATGGTGCATGGCCGAACCACACGGATCATGTTTTTGGATCTAGGTATGTGTAAGTGTATGATTGAATTATGGAAAATGTCTTATGGATTTAGGGCCTTCATTAATGTAAATGATTAACTAATGGAATGATCTGTAACACCCCAATTTCCCAATGAAGTGGAAAATTACGAAATTGCCCCTGAGTTATTAAATTAATTATTTTGTGATGTCAAAATAGGAAATGGTGGGGCCTATTGCTCAAGTTAAGGTCATATGAGCTCATTATAAATATCAAGTTTGATGGGATGGGTAATGAACATCAATTGGGTCGAAAATGGCTAAATGGGGCAAATGGCTCAATTGGACCCAATGGGTCAAAATGGATGATTTCACCATTGTGTAAGCTCAAATTAAATGGGGTCAAGCTGAACTGATCGGGAATCAGGTATAGCAAAAATGGGTAGGCTTGAAACACAAGTGAAAACCAATTAGAAATGGCAAAATCAGCCCATGAATGGGTCATGTTGTCAAAACGGGTCAAGGAGCTAAAAGGGGACCCAACAGGTCGGGTTGACTAGTTTGACCACGGATGACCGTGTGGGCCCTCAATTGAACTCAAGTGTGAGTTAATTCAGCTTCAGTTGGACTGATTTGGAATAAGTTTGATTTAAGAAATGAGTTGACTCAAACTTGGTGCATTAAAGATGATGAGTTGGATGAGTTGGTTTAGAATAAAAATATCATGAGTTAAGTGAGTCAAGAGGAGGTAGAAAGGAGTTGTAAACTCACTCAACACATGACCAAACTCATCACAGCCGTTGAGTGTGAAGGGGTGCTTTGGGAAAGCCAAAAGACACCAAGGTTGGGAGGCACCTATTCATGAAGAGTTGCATTGGTTCATTTCCAAAGAGATGCAATGTTTGGCACCGAGGGGTGCAACGTTTGGCACCAAGGGGTGTCTTGGTTAACACTCTTTGCCCCATCTTTTTTAACAAAATTAATTGAGGGAATATGAATGGGAGTTGGGGGGCTGAAACTATAAAAGAAAAACCTTACCATACATGGCCGTTTTTCATACAAAGAAATCCAAAAAAATTCCCATCTTTCTCTCCCTCTCTCCAATTCGTTTTCCTGGCTGAACAGCAGAGGTTTTTGGCACCAGTTAGTCAAGTATAAACCAGAAAGGAATTAAGGAAAGAAAGAAGAAATTAAAGGGAGAAAAGAAGGACAAAGACAAGGAGGAAGTTTGGAAAATTTGGTAAGTATCTATATGTTATTTTGGTTTAATAACATGAAACAAGTAGGGTATGTATTGGGCCATGGTCATGGCCGAATACATCAATGTTTAACTTTGATTATGGAGGATTTAAAATGGTAAAAAAATAACCATTGGGTTCGGCCACCATGGAGGGCCGAACCCCATGTAAAAGATTGGTGGTATTCATGTTTTGAAACATGGAAACCATGGAATTTTATGGACTGTTTTTAGATGATTAAAGGTGTATGTTTTAAAGAGGTTAAAACACACATAAGGAGTTTGATTTAGACCTAGTTGAATGATAAAGAAATGCAAAACCAAATGTCATAGGGTTCGGCCACCATGGAGGGCCGAACCCCATGCAAATGATGGTTGGTTTTAAGATGTTTGAAACATGGAAAGCATAGAGCTTTGGTGGACTGTTTTGGGTTTTACTTAAAGATTCAAGTGCATGTTTTAGAAAGGGTTAAAAACATGGATTTGAATGACACAAGGACTGAAGTTAATATGGGTTTAAACAACAGATTTAAATTGATATTGTGGACCATTTGGATCGGCCATTTTGGATGGCCGAATCCCATGAAATATTATGGTCTTTTGGGACAAGTAGATGAATTTATTCGGATGGTTTCTAAGTGGTATAAATGCAGCAAGATGATATTGATTTTGTATGTTTAAATAACATCTAAAGCATGCTTGAAAGACCAAAACATGGACATAGGGTTCGGCCACTTTGGATGGCCGAACCCCATGTGTGTAATTGATGTGGTTTGGTGAAATTGAATTTACTGTTTCGGTGGATGGTTATGTGGCTGAACCATGTGTAATTCATGTTGGGTTAACATGGTTAAATCATGAATAATCATGGGAAGTTGAGGGATTAATCAGATCAAGAGAACCATTGGGTTCGGCCATGTGCATGGCCGAACCCCATGGGTCTAGTTTTGGGATGAATGGACCAAGATTTATGGGTTTTCTTATGTATGTTAAATGAAATAAGCTTGCTGTTTGGGTTGGCCATGGGACGGCTGAACCTTGTAGTTAACATGGCTAAATGGTAGAGCCTAACTTGTAAACAAATGATGGGATCATTGAGTAGGAGAATCATAGGGTTCGGCCATATGAGTGGCCGAACCCCATAGATTGTTTTATTGGAGATTATGAATTGGTTATATGAGTTGGATTAAGTAAATGAATGGAGCTATCTTTGGACTTAGTGATAAGTAAATAACCAGCCACTAAGGTAGATTACTTTTATGATTTTTGCTTATGAGCAAGATTAGACATTGGGTAGACCAATGGCAAATCTGTGAATACAAGTCAAATGAAGGGATTGATCAAAGGACTTAAAAGATGTTTTGGGTCTTAGATATGAATGAACAAGTAAGTGATAGTATGATTTATTGATTGTTACATGGACAAGGTACCGGAAGTTGAACAACGTGCGAGTCGTGACCGGGTGACGAGAAAGAAAGATCAGTTACTAAAGTGAATCTTCAGTTAGGTTTCCTACCTACTTGTAACCACAGTTTTACTCTAGTTTTTCTTATGATACTCTTGTTGATTTTATGTGGTTTCAAATGATATATTATGCATTAACAAATGGCATACAGGCATTGGCATCTCATGCATGGTCATGAGATGATGAATAAGGTTCTACAGTGTTACAATTATGGGTTACGTCCTCCTTAGGCGATGAGAGTCCCGCCAGGAAGAGTAACATGATGATCATAGTCACAATGGTCTCCTTAGGCGATGAGAGTCCCGCCAGGAGGACTCATACGTGATATGAATCAGTCAGTGATGAAGAGATGAAAGTGTGTTGTAATTTACCTTGTCGGTGCAAGGCACGTCAAGTGATGGCTATGAATGTACATGATGGGGGATGCTCATTGCATGTGCATACATCATAGCATTGTTGTACCTGTTTTGATGATCATGTATTATGGTATGTATATGCATGTGTTATATGCTAACATGTGGTAGCCCTGATTCGGAAACCTACTGGGCGCGTTGATCTAACGCCCTAATTCTATCCTCAGAGGAGATTGCAGGTACAAGTAAAGGGAAAAAGAAGGTCAATGACCGGGAGGGGAGCCAAGCCTAAACGCTTGAATGATGAATTGAATTACCTTATATTACTGTCATTTGAATACTTTTGTTGGACATGTAATAATTCATTACTTGTTATGGTTTGATTAGGTTAATAACCTTTGGATTGTTGATTTTTCTTAATTAATGGTTGACACTATTACTTGTTATCTAGTCTTTTTATTCCTCATATTGTTGCTAGTTCCATTTGTGATTCATTATCATGGTCTAGTCCATATACACATCTGTGGCCAGTTACGGTTCAGACTTGGGTAGTCTGAACTTAACTCGCGTCGTGACGCCGCCCGCTCTCTTTCGATGTTTATTATTATTTAAAAAAAATTAGACTCTGAAATTCTCGGAAAGGGCAGGGCGTTACATGATCTTGGACCCACATTTAATTGAAAGACCAAGGACCAAAAAGAGGGACCCAAAAACCAAGTGAGTGAGGTTCGGCCATGTTGTATGGCTGAACCCCACTAAGGTAGCTTTGTGGACTTACATATGGTTGGAAATCAATGGAACATGGGTTTTGATTTGTTGATATGTAATAAGTAACGAAATCTCGCAAGCGGTATACGATCGGTGAGCGGTTTTCGGATAAAAATGCAAGGACACATTAGTTGGTCATTGGTAGGATTCCTACCTCATTGAAAACCATGGAATATAGATATGTTTTACTTGAATTATTTTGATATCAAATGATATGTCTTAATGATGGGATTTTAATGCTATGATTGTATTATTACATAGCATGTTTACACTTGCATCTCATGCCTGGCATGGGAGGGATCAATTGAAAGGAGTCCACGCTCCATTCGGATTTTCGATAAAGCAACCATGGGGTGGAATCCACAATGATTCCAAGGGATGTATGTTTGAAATGAAACCGGAGATCTACACTCCGTTGGGGCGTCTGTAAGGCATTCGTGGGGGTACCTTGATGTGCATTATCCATCAAGAGGGATGTATGATTGATTTATAACCAGAGATCCACACTTCGTCGGGGCATCCGTAAGGCATTTGTGGGGGTACCTTGATGTGCATTTTCCATCAAGAGGGATATTATATGATGATGATATGGTGGGGTTGCTGCACCTCTTCATCCAAATGAAGGGTTTTGTCGGGTTCTTTTTCTCGGAGGCATTTTCATAAGGCATTGAAAACATCGTTGACTTAGCTTCTTCGTAAAGTTTGTGTCTTCACATTTTGGGGAAATTGCCAAATAAGCACCCTTATTTTTTTGGGGAAACTTCCTAAGTATCAAGTGTTGTTTCTCAATTTGGGGAAATCAGAGAAATGTCTCTTATTTTGCTTTGTTTGATAAATCCAATTTATAGTGACTGTCCTATAACACCCGCCCCTTTTTCACCGAAATCAGAGTCTAATTTTTTTTTTTTTTAATAAGAGTGACAAAAGGGTGCGGGACGTCACGACGCGAGTTAAGTCCAAGCTTCTAAAGCCCGACCCTTAACTGGCCAACCCTACGTGTGCTTGGAACTAAGTCCACGAAGAATGGTTCACACGTAGAAGTAAGCTTGCGGAATTATAATAGAGACTGTCCTACAAATGTTTAGATAGCAGGGAAGATATATTCATTTAATTACTAAAATTTCTCAAAATCACAGTGTCCAAAATAAAATCCAAAACATAGCAAGTAATCTAAATTATTATATTCCGACGAGCTAAGCTACTCAAATTACATTTCCAAAATAAATCTTAAATAAATTAAGTAGCTTGTTTTCCCAAGCTCTTACGCCTAGCTCCCGTCTCGTCCTTCGACTCTGCCATCTCCTGCGTCATCAGCTAGGGTAGGAGTAGGGCGTTAGACAACGCGCCCAGTAGGACTCCGAGTAGGGCTCACACATGGATTAGTGATAACAAGCACAATAGCTAATAGTATAATCAAAACCATAACAATGAATGCCATGCCATGGGTGTCCTATGTCATGAGTTCCACCCATCATCCATACCATCATGCTGCCATATCCCCCTTGACGGAAAAACGTCGTCAAGATATAAACAATCACAAATCATCCCCCTGACGGCAAAACCTCGTCAAGATATAAACAATCACAAATCATCCCCTTTGACGAAAAAACCTCGTCAAGATATAAACACTCACACATCATCCCCCTTGACGGCAAAACCTCGTCAAGATATAAACACTCACACATCTTCCCCCTTGACGGCAAAACCTCGTCAAGATATAAACAATCACACATCATCCCCCTTGACGGCAAAACTTCGTCAAGATATAAACAATCACAAATCATCTCCCTTGACGGCAAAACCTCGTTAAGATATAAACAATCACAAATCATCCCCTTTGACGGCAAGGCCTCGTCAAGGTGTCTGCATGTTTGCTTCTCGGTAACCCCGACGGAGCATGGACTCCGGTTTCTTTATTTTCATCCTTCCCATGCCATATCCCTCCCATGTCATGCATGAGATGTAGATGCCATATTCCATGTAATATATATGATAGCACAAACCATGGCATTTAAAATCTCATCAATAAAACATATAATTTGATTATCAAAAATAGATCTAGCAAAGCATCAATATACACATCATAGCCTTAAAACCCATCTTAAAACAATCATATGCTTACCAAAATAAATCAAGGAAAAACCCATACAAAACACATAATCCATGACTTACAAAAAGGTAGAAATCCTACCAAATACCGACTAGCGTCCCTTTACGTTCTCGTTCATGAATTCGGTTACCCAAACGCCCACCACTTGCGATCTCCAATACCTTATTACATATGAATAATCAGCCCATGTTTTAACCATTAAGTCCATTAATCATACCTTATCGGGGTTCGACCATACACCATGGCCGAACCTCACTAACTACGTTTGTGGGTCCCATTTAATCTATTAATTATTTTAATTACATGAGTCTAAAAACCAGCCACCCTAGGCTTTATTTAGTCATACATAAAGTTATCTTTAAAACACCTAAGTCCATGATTAATCTCCATGGGATTCTTGAATTTGGCCATTATTTACGGTTTTGCCACTACTCATTTCCATGACTAATCACTTCATTTATCCATGCATAATTAAGTCCATAATTGATCATTAACTCAAATCCATTAGTGACCCATTTAATGATGCCATAACATCATTAAAATCAACCATTTAATTAACCTAATCCTTATTCATTCAAATACATACATAACCCCATACTTAGCCCATCAATTGGTTCATAAGATGGGTCATGGAATCATTAACATCAACCCCTTTAATTTAACCTAATTTTCCATCCATCTAACCACATACATAATCCCAAATTTATTCACAAATGACTTACAAAAGGGGTCATGGGTTCGGCCATACACCATGGCTGAACCCATGATGTCTTTTCCCCAATTTTCTTAGGCCTATTTACCACATTTAGACTCAAAATAAGTCCCTCCATGAAGGGGTTTACATCATGCATTTAAATCATTAATTTTGATCATCACTAACTACATTTAAAATCCATTAAGGTTGCCAACATTCCCTCATCATCACTATGGTCCAATTACCTCTAAGTTCACCAATCACTCTCCATCAATTTCCATAATTTTACACCCATCATCATTACACATACATCACCATAGGATTCAAAAGCATTCCCTCCATAAAATCACACACATTTCATTCATTTAAAACCCTAAAATCATTAACCACCCTCCATGGCTTCCATTCTTTTAAAACCCATATTAAATCCTTAACCACCTACCATCACTCCCCAATATTTTTTCCATGATTCCAAAACACCTAGGTTCACCAAAATTTCTCCATGGTTTTACATTTTAAAACATTATTTCCACTCCTTTAAAATCACTAATAATTAATCATTAGAATCTTAAAAGTCATAAATCATATTCCTTGGTTTCCATTCATTAAGAACCCCATTAAATTCCTACTATATCACCATAGGGTTCGGCCATACACCATGGCCGAACCCATTGTTCATGGGTCATTCTTTTCCACCACTCTTGAGGCCATTAAAAAAAATCATTAATACCCTCCATAATTTTCCTCATTAAAACTCTTTAACTTCACTAACATTTATTCATTAACATCTTAAAATCATAAATCCCCCTTCCATGGTTTTGATCTTAAAAACCCCCTTTAAGCTTACTTAACTACTCACCATGATTCCTTTCAAAAATCACACACATTTCATGCTTAAATAAATTTTATTACATAATGTCCTTAGTACCTCCTTTATTCTTCTTAACCTAATTTACCCATTTAGGGTTTGCCCATTCTTCCTCCTTTCATTGGATTAGATTTGAGATCCAAGGCCCATAACAATTTGGCCACCAACCAATCCGAGAAATGGGTTCCATAATTACCTCTTAACCCTTAAAATGTAAAATTCTTGTTTAAGAATTACTTACAATCTGACGACTCCTCCGGCTTTTCTTTCTCCTCTCAATTTCCTTAGCCCTTTCTCTTCTTCTTCTCTTTGATTGGTCGGCCAAGATGAGCTTGATCAAATGAAAAACATCAAAGCTTGGGTCGGCTTTCCTCCTTGGTGTGGGACGGTGGTGGAGAGCAAGAGAGGGAGAGAGTGAAAGAGTTAGATGGAAAAAGATGGAGAAAAGGGATAAGATTTATCTCATTGGTTGAGTGACTTACACTCCACCATTAAGTCTTCCACCAACCAACATAGGATTTTTTATGCTTTAATGGTGGTGGTTGGAATAAACCACCACCAAGCCCAACGTTTTTGAGCTTTGGAGATAAGATTGTTTGGGTCTTCCATTTGACCATTTGACCCACTTTTTGAATAGTTTAATTATTTAATTAATTAGATAATTAACTTGAGTTAATTAATTCCTACTTAACCTAATTTCTTTATTCAACCCATGGTTGACCAATTCTGTAACGCCCCGCCCTTTTTCACCCGTTTTCCGAAAATCATAGTCTATTTTTTTTTTTTGAAATAGAAGAGTGAGAGAGGGCGCGGACGCCACGACGCGAGTTAAGTCCGAGCTTCTAAAGCCCGACCCTTAACTGGCCAACCCCACGCGTGCGCGGAGCTAAGTCCACGAGAACGGTTCACGCGTAGGAAGTAAGCTCATGGATTATAATTATTGCGGAACATGATAATAGAGTCTATCCTACCGGTTTTTAGATAGAAGGGAAGATACAACATTGAATTACCAAAATGCCCATATGTTCATATTTATATCACAAAATATAATCGTCCATAAGTAACGTCCAAACCATCGCAAGAAATGTAAACTTATACAACCCGACAAGCTAAGTTACTTTAAAATTACATCTCCAAAATGTAAACGTAAATAAACTAAGACTGCGCTGCCCAAGCTCCTAAGCTTGGCCTCCGGTATGTCCACCGCTTCCTGCCTCTCCTGCGTCATCAGCTAAGGTAGAAGTAGGGCGTT
Organism: Chimonanthus praecox; assembly: GCA_022113865.1. Lineage (NCBI taxonomy): Eukaryota > Viridiplantae > Streptophyta > Magnoliopsida > Laurales > Calycanthaceae > Chimonanthus > Chimonanthus praecox. The sequence continues at coordinate 26,768,568 of CM039091.1, forward strand.
AGTCAACGCGCCCAGTAGGACTCCGAGTAGGGCTAGCACATGGATTAGTGATAACACATATACCGATAAAATAACATATAACAAAATAGGCACGTGATGAATGCTATGCCATGAGTGCCTATGTCATGTGTCCCACCCATCATCCATATGATCATACAATGTATCGTCCCCATGTTTGCTTCTCGGTCGCCTCGACGGAGCATGGACTCCGGTTATAGCCCTCAGACTATCCCCAAGTCTGATTCTCGGTCGCCCCGACGGAGCATGGACTCCGGTTTCATTATTTTCCCGCCCATGCCATGCATGAGATGTACGTGCATTATGCTATGTAGTATATAGATAAACCATAATTTTGATATACCATACATAGCCACATAATGCATAATATTAAAATATAATCCATATGATTCATAACTTAAAAACACATCATAAGATAAATCATAATTATAAATCCATCATAAGCCAAATCAAAATAATTTAAAACACCATCACATATCCATCACTTACAAAAAGGTAGGAATCCTATCGAATACCGTGTCACGTTCCGTTACGCTTCCCGTTCGATAATCCGGTCGCCGATCGCGTACCGTTTGCGACGTCCGATACCTTATTACATTTACCGAATTAGTCCCTACGTTATCCATGATTAAGTTCATAATTGATCCATCTACTTAGACTCATTAATGGTCATTAAATTATGTTACAAATTTATCGAAAATCAGCCCTTTAACTTAGCCTCATTTTTCGTGGTTTAAAACACATACATAAACCCGATTTTGGCCAATTTGCGGCCTAAAACGCAGCAACTAATCGCTTCACTTAACCATTCACAAAATATCCGATTTTTATGTCTAATCCCTATACATGGCCGAACCCATGGTTCTTCAATGTGGCCACTTATTACGGTTTTGCCACTCTTCTTCCATGGTAAATCATCCATTCATTTATGTGCATTCTAAGTCCAAGATTCATTCATACTTAGGTCCATTCAATCATGACCTAGCATCATAAAATCAGCCACCTAATATTTAATTTTGAAAAACATTTACTCCCACACCTAATTCCACATTTTGGCCTAAGGTGTGGCCCACATATCATGACCCCCAAATGGGTCATGGGTTCGGCCATACACCATGGCCGAACCCATGGTGCCTACTTTCCATTCCCTTGGGTCCATTTTACTCCCTTTAATCCAATCTCCAATGAATTTAATTTATCCATTCAAGTCCCCATTTTCATTCCATTTAAAACCTCACATATCATTTTTTTATAAATCCATTTAAATCTAGCATTCTTCTACATCATTTTCCATTTATTAAAAATCCACTAATCACTACCCTAAGGTTCACCATTTTAAAAGACTAGGTTTTGTCCCAAAATAATCCAGTTTTAAAATCACAAATTTCATTCTTTTTGGCCCTTTAAAACAAACTCCTAGGCATTGATACATGCATTAACCTTAGCCTAAAATTGATCAAAATTTGGGTCATGGGTTCGGCCATACACCATGGCCGAACCCATGATGTTTCTTTCCCCATTTTTCTTGGTTTCATTTACCCAATTAAACATACCTCTAATGAAAATTAAATGATCCATTTAAATCACCAACATCACATATCATACTTGAAACATCCATACAATCTATCCATTTTTCTTAACCAATTTCTATACTTTCCCATCATAAAAAAAAAAAATTATTAAATACCACCAAGGGTTCGGCCATACACCATGGCCGAACCCATGGTTCATGGCTCATCATCCATTGATGCCATTCTTAGACCAATGTTTTTGTCCAAAAGACATCCATTTTTTTTTTTTTTAAATCAATAATCCTCATTCATTTTGGCCCTCTAAAAAATATCATACACTTTGTAAATCCATCTAAATTTCATCATTAACTTAACCTAATTTCCATTTCGTTTAACCACATATATAAACCATACTTAGCCCATGAATGACCTAAAAACATGGGTCATGGGTTCGGCCATACACCATGGCCGAACCCATGTTATCTTTCCTCATTTTTTTTTTTGATTTTTAATTACATTTAAAATCCACTTCTACCACCAATCATTTCCTCATTACCTCCATAATTCAAACTTATTTACTCCACCACTTTAAACCTTCAAACCTTAATTAAATTACCCATCATTCACCATGGGGTTCGGCCATGCTACATGGCTGAACCCTATGGTCATCCATTCATTTAATCTATCTCTCTCTAAGTTTATCCATTTATTAATCTTCCATTGATGGATCTTAGATCCAAGGCCCATGATGTTTTTGGCCATTATCTAATAAATGGATTCCCTTTTTAACCATAAACAAAAATCTAAACTCTTGTTTAGAAATACTCATGGATCCGACGGCTCCTCCGGTCTTTGTCACTCCCGTCAACTTCCTTGGCCTCCCTTCTCCCTCTTCTTGATCTTTGATCGGCTAGATGTGCTTGATCAATGGTGGGACATGCTTGGATCGGCTAAGGTAAATAAGGTTAGGTTAAGAGAGGAAGAGAGTATGGAGATGAGGGAGAGATCTTCAAGGTCTTGGTGGCCCAAAGCTTACCTTCTCTTCTCTTTTCTTCTCTTTTCCTTCTAAGTTTTTCTTCTAATTTTTTCTCCTCTCTTGCAAGGTGAGTGCCATTTTTTCTTGGTGTATGAGGAATGCTAGACTGAAATGGGTTGGTTTGAAATGGGATGGAGGTGGTTGGAGTGGCCTTTACTCAACATTTAATTCCCCCACCAACCAAGCATGGGCTAGCTTGACTTTGGTGGTGGTGGTTGAGCCCAATCCACCATTTAAGCCCATGGTTTTATTTTGTGTTTCTTAAGAGTGGTTTGTGTTTGTTGGAGTGGTTTTGACCATTTGACCAATTTAGATTAGGTTAATTAACTTAGATCAATTTGATTTTTAGGTTAAGTTAATTAAGCCCCATATTTCATTTAATTCTATTAAATTCCTTCTATAAGATCCACCCATGGTTGACCCAGTCAACCATGGTGGTCGGCCCCACTATCCTTGGGTCCACACGCCACCTCCATGGGTGAGGTGGAGGTGGGCCCCATTGGCCATGTCACCTTGGTCCATTTATCACCTAACTTAGGTGATTTAAATTTTTATTAAATGTATCCCTCTTATTGGATCACCATTGGGCCCATGGCCCAATTATATTCTTGTCTTATCCATTTACCTTAGGGCTTAATTACCTTGGTCCATTGGGTCCCATATGGCCCTTTGACCCAATTTGACTAATCTTGACCCAATTACTTACCGTTGCCCAATCAAATGAACTAATTCTAATTCAAGGTCTATTGGGTAACCACTGGCCCCATGGCCCAATTAGATTCCCTCCTTTTCCACTTACCTTAGGGTTTGAACCGATTTTGATCCATTGGGCCCCACATGGCTATCGGGCCCACTTTGACCATCGTTGACCCAATTAGTCCTCATTGACCCATTAAATGGATTTTATCCAATCCATGGCCCAATTGGGCCATCCTTGGGCCATTGTCCCAAAATTTGGTCCACTTGGCATTTTATTATATCAAGCTTCAAATTAACATGAATAAATGCCAATATATATATTTATAAAAAATTCGGGTTATTACAAATTCAACCATGGTGGCCGGCCCCACCAATCCTTGGTCCACACGCACCTCATTTGGTGAGGTGGAGGTGGGTCCCAATCGGCCATGTCACCTTGGTCAATTCATCACCAACTTAGGTGATTTAATTTTAATTAAATCCATTCCAACTAATTGGATCACCATTGGGCCCATGACCCAATTACATTCACCCTTACCCATTTACCTTAGAGTTTACATTATCTTGACCCATTGGGTCCCAAATGGGTATTGGGCCCAATTTGAACATCCTTGGCCCAATTGACCATCATTGACCATTTAAATGAATTTAAATCCAATCCATGGTCCATTGGGCCATACTTGGGCCTTTGTCCATATTTTGATCCATTCACCATTTATTCCATCAAATTTCCAATTTCCACCATTAAAATAAATAATATCCACATTTATACTGATTTAAAAAGTCCGGGCTATTACATGTCCTTCCCTTGCTATCATTCCTTTTTCGTCAAGTGTTGCTCTCAGATTGAATGCTTCAGTCTGATTCTAACGAAGTAAATTAATCAGCCCCCTGTGCAGCGGACTCCGAAGAGTCGGTCAGTTGGGATTCTTATCTTTTCAGTGAGACGTGATACCGTCTTAATCTTAATTCAAAAGATTCATCCTTCCGGTTTCTCTCTGATACCAACTGTAACGCCCTACCCTTTTTCACTCGCCGAAAATTAGAGTATTTTTTTTTTGAAATAAAGAGTGAGAGAGAGCGGGAACATCGCGACGCGAGCTAAGTCCGAGCTTCCAAAGCCTGGCCCTTAACTGGCCAACCAAGCGTGTGTGTGGACTAAGTCCACGAGAACTATTCACACGCGATAAGGTTAAGCTTGCGGAATTAAACATAATGCGGAATTATAATAGAGATCTATCCTATCCAATTTTAATTAGCAAGGAAATCCATCATTTAATGATAATTACCTTAAGTTATAATGTTCCAAAATAAAAATCTAAACCATAGCAAATAGTCTAAGTTATTACACTCCCAAATACTAGCTAGTCAAATTACATTGTCCATGAATAAACTTAAATAAAATGGAACTAGATTATCCAAGCTCCTAAGCTTGGCTCCGATTGCGTCCTTCGTTCCGTCCATTTCCCGTGTCATTATCTAAGGTAGAAGTAGGGTGTTAAACAACACGCCCAGTAGGTACTCCGAGTAGGGTCAAACACATGGGTTAGTATAAAAATCACATAGATAAATATAATATCAAAACCATGCAAGTCAATGTCATGCCATGGGTGTCATATGCCATGAATCCTACCCATCATCCATATCACAATCACATAATATTCCTCTTGATGGATAATCCACATCAAGGTATTGTCATGACTCTCCATGAATGCCTTATCGGTTGGCCCGAACGGAGCGTGAACTCCGATTACAATTCAATCATACATCCCTTGGAATCAATGTGGATTCCTCCCCACGATTGTTTTATCGGAAATCCGAATGGAGCGTGGACTCCCCTTATTTGATCTCTCCCATGCCATGCCTGAGATGCAAGTGTCAACATGCTATGTAATAATAAACATCAAAGCATTAAAATCCTATGGTTGAAACATATCATTTGATACCAAAATAAGTCATCAAAACATGAAGTAAAATCATCACATATACATATTCCATGGTTTTCAATAAGGTACGAATCCTACCAACGTCCAAATATCGGGTCCTTGTGTTTCCATCCGAAAACCTATCACCGATCGCATCAAGCCGATCGTACACCGTTTGTGAAATCCCGTTACCTTATTACATTTAACACATATATATATATACATCAATTTGGTGATCCATTTAATTCCATCAACCCCTACATCTGTAATACCTCAGTTTTTCAGTTTATCAATATTTACGAAAATTGCCATTTAAAGGGTGAAATAATGGTTATGAACCTTAGATGGGTAAGGTGTTGGCAATGGCCCAATTAAGACCCAATGGATATGTTATAAGGATCAATTTAAATAATTGGGTAATGTGCATTTAATTGGGTCAAGGTGGTTATTTGGGTCAAAAGGCCCAATTGGGACCCAATGGGTTGTAGTTGCCTTGGTTGACCATTAGGTGAGCTCAAGCCTAATTAGGTTAAGGCTGAATTAAATGGGATTGCAAACAAGTGTTTGAGTTGAATTAAATGGTTGAGTTGGATTAAATGGTTGAGTTAGATTAAATGGTTGAGTTGGATTAAATGGTTGAGTTGAATCAAATGTTTGAGTTGGATTAAATGGTTGAGTTAGATTAAATGGTTGAGTTGGATTAAAGGGTTGAGTTGAGTAAAGTGAGTGAAGTGTGAAGGTGAAGGTTTGTTGTTCCAAACCCCAAATCAAGGGTGCACGTTGGCAAGGGAGTTTCATCTCAAAAGATGAAACCCCCACATGGAGAAGTAATGGAGAGGTGAGTAGTGGTAGTTATTTCAAATTCAAATTATAGAACACGTTGGTTGCATGGGAAGTTTCTTTCATGCATGAAACTTCCAAATGGGAATTAAATGGAGAGGAGGTGTTTTGTGGAGGTAACACCAAGGTAAGCACACGTTGGATGCATGGGGAGTTTTTATCTCATGCATGAAACCCCCATGTGAATCATTAATGGAGAGGTGAGGGGTTATGTCTAATTCAAATTTAAACAAGGGGTTCACACGTGGAGGAGGGAGTTTCATCTTATGGATGAAACCCCCAAAATGGTCACCAATGAGAGAGGACGGTTTTGTGGTCCAAGCCAAGCAAGACCATTGGCTACGTGGGAGTTTCACTCTATGGATGAAACCCCCAAAAGGTGAAGTAAATGAAAGACGGGTTTGTAAGCCAAGACACCCCATTGCAGCCGTTGGAGACTCGGGAGTTTCATCTCAAGTATGAAACCCCCAAGGGAAGCATTAAGGAGAAAGGTTAAGGAGATGGGAGTTACACAAGGGTTCAACCAAAAACCATCACCTTGGCCGGCCATCACATTTGGGAACAAAAGACTTGGATCTTCATCTCATACTCTCTCTCTCTCTCTCTTGGATGTCTCTCTCCCTCAAGCACTCTTTTGGTCGATCACTTCTCAAGGTATAGACTTAGAAAAGAGTTGTGATCTCAAACCATCACACAAAGCCAACCACTCTCAAGACAAGGATTTGAAGCATTGTTCTAAGCTTCTCCCTCAATCCGTATCACTTGGCCGAATTATTCCAAGGGATTTGCAGCAAGATCAGTCTCGGCTAAAGGACAAAAAGGAAGGAAGGAAAGGAACAAGCCGGAGCAAAAGAATAACCGGAGGAGTCACGGAACCGGTAGGTTTTTCTTGATGGATTGTATTTAAAATAAAAACCCCATGGAGGAAAATTAAGGAATGTATGATTATTTTTAAAAAAAGTGGATGAACCATAGGTTTCGGCCATATGTATGGCCGAACCCCATGAAAAGACTTGGTTATTTTTATGGGTTTTTGAGAGATAAAAACCATACAATGTTATGAAGGTTTTAAAGGTGTTTTAAATGGCGATAAGGTTAAGGTTGTGGGTCGGCCATTGTATGGCCGAACCTATCAAGGGTTAAAATCAAGGCTAATGATGTTTAAAAAGGGAAGAACATGGATCATAGGGTTCGGCCACTTTGAATGGCCGAACCCCATGAAAAGATATTGGTTTAATTTTAATTGGATTTGAAGAAAGGAAATCATAAGGGTATGTGTTTGGTTTTGTAAAAGTTTTAAAAGGATGGAAGTATGAGAATCAATCATAGATGTATAATAAGTTTTAATGGAATTAAAGAACCATAGGGTTCGGCTATGCATATGGCTGAACACCATGGAGAGACAATGATGGATAGTATGTTTTATGTTTAATTGATGGAAGATGGTTGGTACTTTAGAAAGGTTTTAATCGTTTGCATTAAAAGAAGAGATGAGGTTCGGCCATGGTGCATGGCCGAACCCCACCAAATAACATGTATGGATTTATGATTGCTTGGTTATTGAATTTTATGGACATATGAATGAAATGGAAACTAAGAATTGGATCAATGGCAATATTGTAAATATGGAATGAAAAGATCAAAGGACTTGAAAAAAAGGGGCCAAAACCAAAATGGTGAGGTTCGGCCATTTTGTATGACCGAACCCTACCAAGGTGTATTTGGTGGATTGAGGTCTTTAAATGAGTTATTTGGATGGTATTGGTTAAATAAAAAGAGAGATCAAATCCAAGTGGGTGAGGTTCAGCCATGATGTATGGCCGAACCCCTCAAGGTGGTGTGTTTGGTCTTAGACTTAATTAGAAACCAAATGAGATATGTGTTTGAATTATTGACATGTAACAAGGTGATGGAACTTCTTAAACGGTGCACAATCGTGAGCGGGTGACGGTTTAAGAAGAGCGGACTTTTTAAGTGACCTTTAGTAGGATTCTACCTTATTGAAAATATCTTATTTGATGGTTTATGTTGTAATTATATTATGTTTCAAATGTGAAGTTTTTAAATGCTATGGTTAATTATATTGCATAGCATATGAGTATGTACATCTCATGCATGGCATGGGAGGGGAATTTGTAACGGGAGGCCACGCTCCATCGGGGCGTCCGTAAGGCAATCATGGGAAGACCTTGATGTGGATTATGCCATCAAGAAGAATCTGGAGGCCACACTCCGTCGGGCCGTCCGAAAGACCACTGTGGGAATACCTTGATGAGGAGAATTCCATCAAGAGGTTACATGTATGTGATGGGTGGGACTCATTGCATAAGACATATGGCATGGCATAATTTTATATGGTTTTGATGATATAATATTATACATGTTTTTGTGATACTAACCCATGTGATAGCCCTACCTAGAATTCCTACTGGGCGCGTTGTTCTAACGACCTACTTCTACCCTAGTGAATGACACAGGAAAGGAAGGGGTCGAGGTTCGTGAAAGAAGCCAAGCATAGGAGCTTGGATATTTGAATGGATTTTATTATTGATATTTTGATAAGTTTACATGGACATGTAATTTGAGTAGTTAGATATTGGCATGTAATAACTTAGTTAATATTTGCTATGGTTTGGAATGGTTTGATTGAAGGATTAAGTTAAGTTAATTTTGGATAAATGACTGTGTACTTTGCTATCTAAAATGGAGTAGACTTAGGTTCTATTATAATCCGCAGTTAGATTAAGTAATATTCAGCAAGAATTATAAAGTACTATGTGTGAACAGTTTTCATGGACTTAGTCCATGCACACATAGGTTTGGCCAGTTAAGTGTCGGACTTTAGAAGTTCGGACTTCACTCGCGTCGTGACACTCCGCTCTTATCACTTGTTTATTTACTTTTTTTAAAAAAGAATACTCTGATTTCGAGTGAAAAGGTCGGGGTGTTATAACATCAACCTAGGTTCATCTCCCTTTACCATCATAGTCTTTTATCCAGTTAAGTCCCCTAAGAGGTTTCCATCATACCTTGGGGCTGAACCATGTTTAAGCCCAAAACATGTCTTAGTGGGGTTCGGCCATACAACATGGCCGAACTTCACTCTCTTGGTTTTGGTCCCTTTTTAATCTTTTAATTACTATGGGTCAAGCATCATTCCATCCTTTGATTTATTAATCCAATCACATGAGAACACCTAAGTCCATAAAATATTATCCATGGGGTTCGTAACCCATGGTTCTTTCATCCATCTTCTTTCCATTTTAACCCTCATTCCTTAGCTTGATATTTCAGTCACTTAAACATGCATAGATCCACCACATGACCTTTCAAATGATTCATGGGGTTCGGCCATACAACATGGCCGAACCCATGATGTCTCACTTTCACTCTTCCTTTCTTAAATCACTTACAAAAATTAGACCCATAAACAAAGTCCCTCCATGGGGGTTTAATCATACACTTAGGTCCATCATTTTAAAACCCAAAATCCATCAACATTTCTTCCATGGGGTTCGGCCATACAACATGGCCGAGCCCATGGTCCATGGTTCTTCATCATCTCCTCATTTTTAAATAATGATTTACAACATTTAAAACCCATTTAAAATCATTAACATTCTTCCATCATTTCATCCTTTAAAACCCATTAAAACTAATAATATTCTTCCATGGGGTTTGGCCATACAACATGGTCGAACCCTATTGTTCATCATTTCCTTTCAAATCTACATATCTATGATTATATCATTTGATGGAGTTCGGCCATACATCATGGCCGAACCTCATCCAATCCCTTTTTAGTTCTCAATGGTCCTTATACATAAAAATCTAGGGTTTGGCCATGCAAGGGCCAAATCATGATCCTTGATCATTCTCCATCCCTTATATGGAACATGCATGAGGTCCTTATGCATGACAAGATTAGGGTTCGGCCATGCAAGGGCCGAACCATGTTCTTTGACCATTCCTCATGTTTAACCATGCATGTAGTCATAGGCCATATATACATATTGTCCTTAATCATATCCATCAATCATATAGATAACCCTAGTTACCATTCATTTGTTCAACCCATCTCATAGGTATTTTACATCCTTCATGATTATCACTTGATGGGGTTCGGCCATACAACATGGCTGAACCTCATTTTGTCTTTCTTTGAATGGATCTTAAATCCATGGCCTCTAACATTTTGGCCAACCATTTTCAATCTATATGGAATGTTCTCTTAACCTCCCTTTAATTAATAAACGATATATACTGAATCTCAGGATTCAGTCGACTGAAAGTGTGTTGGCCGAGCACACAAGGGATATCTGGATGTTTCAGCCGACTAAATCATAAGATTCAGTCGACTGAAAGTGTGTTGGCCGAGCATGTAACGCCCTGCCTTTTTTAATTCGCCACAAATCAGAGTATATTTTTTTTTAATGAGTGAGAGAGAGCGGGAACGTCACGACGCGAGTTAAATCGGAGTTTCTAAAAACCCGACCCTTAACTGGCCACCTTTACATGTGCGTGGACTAAAACCACTTAAACATTTTCACAAGCTTTTCTGAATATATTGCGGAATTATTTATATGAATAATATACTATTCATATATATGACATTATAAGGCAAGGAAAGCTATACTTAACTTGAAGCTTAAATATCATCAAACCATAGCAAAATAATTCTAAGTTATTACAGGCCAAAATATCAGTCCTCCCAATACATCATAAATATCAAAACTAAATGGATTAACTTCATTCATCCCAAGCTCCTACGCTTGGTTCCCTTCATGTCTCATGTCTGTTTCCTTGTCACTCCATGTTCCATCATCTATAGGGTAGAAGTAGGGCATCAGTCAACATGCCCAGTAGGAATTCCAAGTAGAGTTATGGTACTCATAGGATCAATATAAAATCAAGATATAAACATCATACCATATTTGTAAAACATCTCATAAGTAGTAAAAACAATGCATGATATCCATATCATAATCATGCTTACTTATGCATCATGTCATGAGTGTCAATGCCAAATGATCACTCACCCAATTCCATATCCAATCACATCATATATAAATAGTTTCCTTGATAAATCACCATATCAAGGTGTTTCCTTGGCCAATTACGTCCGCAGTGTTTTGTGACGGCACCACCAGGTCACTGTTATACCTCCCCACATATGTTAATCGGAATTTACCGATGGAGTGTGGACTCCTCCCTCTGCGCAAGGTTTCGGGACTGTTTACCCAGGAGCTCATTGGCCCAAATTAAGCCGTACCTCTTTCCAAGCAATCCCGGACAAGGCCAACATATCAATAGTTCACATAGCTTCATACAAGCTAGTTTCAAGCCCAAATTATTCCATCCCATGCCATGCATGAGATAATTTATGTGTTCGGCCAGTATACATTCAGTCGACTAAATCTATAACGCCCCGCCCTTTTTCACTCGGTGAAAATCAGAGTCTATTTTTTTTTTTAATAGAAGAGTGAGAGAGAGCGGGACGCCACGACGTGGCTAAGTTCGACGTTCTAAAGCCCGACCCTTAACTGGCCAACCATACATGTGCATGGACCAAGTCCACTAAAACGGCTCACACGTACTCAAGTTAGCATGCGGAATAAATCATAGATGCAGAATTATATTAAAATCATAATTCTATTCGAATTTAGATAACAAGGTAATCCATTACTTAACAATGATTATCTTAAGTAAACATAACCAAAATAAACATTCCAAACCATAGCAAATAATCTAAGTTATTACAGTCCTAATGCTAGCTACTCAAATTACATTGTCCATGTATAATTTAAATAAAATGAAACTAAAACATCCAAGCTTCTAAGCTTGGCTCCGATCATGTTCATCGTCTCGTCCATTTCCTGTGCCATCAACTAGGGTAGAAGTAGGGCATTAGACAACGCGCCCAGTAGGTACCCCAAATAGGGTCAAATACATGGGTTAGTATAAAAATCCAGATATAATACATCATATTGTACTTGTAAAGCATCGTATCCAAAACAGTGTATCATAATAGAGATCCAATCATACAGATAAAAACCAGAAACATTGCATGATAATAGATATCATAATCATGCTGATTCAATGCCATGCCATGTTACGGGTGTCTTATGCCATGAGTCCCACCCATCATGCATATCACAATCACAAAACATCCTCTTGATGGAATCTCCTCATCAAGGTATCCCCCACGGTTGCCTTACGGACGCCCTGACAGAGCGTGGTCTCTGGTTACCTCTTGATAGGATAATGCACATTAAGGTCTTCCTCTTGATGGAAAACTCCTCATCAAGGTATCCCCACAGTTGCCTTACGGACGCCCAAACGGAGTGTGGTCTCCGGTTACATTTCATCCCTCCCATGCCATGCATGAGATGCAAATGCCAACATGTTATGTAATAATACAAACCATAGCATTAAAATCTCACATTTGAAACTTATCATTTATACAAAATAATTCATCAAAATATGAATTTAAATCATCATACATATCCCATGGTTTCAATGAGGTAAGAATCCTACCAATAACCACTAGTGTGTCCTTGCTTTTTTGTCCGAAAACCGATCACGGATCGTACACCGCTTGTGAGGTCCCGTTACCTTATTACAAATCAATCAATGAAACCCATGTTCCATTTGATTTCTAAACATGTCTAAGTCCATAAACACCTTAGTGGGGTTCAGCCATACCACATGGCCGAACCTCACTTCCTTGGTTTTGTGCCCTTCTTTTTTTTAATCCTTTGATCTTTTAAATTAAGTCCAAGATCATGCCATCTTTGTTTCATTAATCTAATCACTTATAGATTAATCATTTAACATTAATAACCACCCAAGTCCACAAAAACATTCCTCATGTGGGTCGGCCATACACCATGGCCGAACCCATGATCTTTCATTTTACTCATATTTACTCCTTTGCCATTATTTCCATCCCTTTTGTTTAGGTCCAAAAACATAGATCCATGACTAAACATTTCATGCATGGATCCACAAAATGATCCATCAATATAAAATCCCATAATCAAACCTTCCATCTCCTAGCATAATCATTCATTTATTTAATCATAAATAGATCTCTAAATGATCTTTTAACATAGTTCATGGGGTTCGGCCATACACCATGGCTGAACCCATGATGTCTTATCTTCATCATCCCTTTGCATCATTTACAACATTTAGATCCATAACCCAAGGGGGTGGTTTAATCATACACTTAGGTTTCTCATTTTAAAATATCATCTTCCATATTTAAAAACCTATTAAAATGACCACATTTCTCCATCATCTTCATGGTCTAGATACATGTAAATAACTCAATAATTCATTATGGGGTTCGGTCATACTCCATGGCCTAACCCATGGTCTAAGGTTCTTCACCAACATACATCCATTTAAACCCTTTAAAATCCTTGATAAACATTAATATCCTTTCCATGGGGTTCGGCCATGTTGGTTCATCATTTCCATTAAACTAAATGATACATTCATGATTGATCTTTTGATGGGGTTCGGCTATACACCATGGCCGAACTTCATCCAACCCTTCCTTTGTCATTAATGGTTTTTATACATGCAAGGGCCAAACCATGATCCTTGATCATCTTTTCTTAATTAATAAAAATCTATCAAGTACTTACCGATTCCGCGACTCCTCTGGTTTCTTTCACTCCTTGCTCTTCCGATCTTTTCCTTCCTTAGCCTCTTCTTCCTTTCTTCTTGATCCTTGGCCGAGATTGATCTTAATAAAATCTCTAGGAGTGGTTCGGCCAAGAGGTGTAGATTTCAGAGTGGGAGAAAGAGAGAAGATTTGAGATAAAACTCTAAGTGTTCTCCCTTTGTCAATGAGAGTGATCGGCCTTGGGTCAGAGGGAGAGAGTGAGATAAAAATACTCAAGTGTTCTTGTCTTGAGGAGTGGTTCGGCCAAGAGAGAGAGGGAGAGAGTGAAATGAAATCCAAGTCCTTTCTTCATCAATAAGGGTCGGCCAAGGGTGGTGTCCTTCGGTGATACCCCTTTTGAAACTCCTATGCCTCTTCACCTCCTCATTAACATTTACTTTGGGGGTTTCATCCCATGAGATGAAGCTCCCAACCATATGCCCTTTGGGCTTCCCTGTTCCAACGTGTATGCATGGGTATACCTTGTGTAACAACCAAAATCCCTTCAACTTCCTCATAATGATGGTGTCTTCCCAAGTGTCCCTTGGTTTGGTCAAGACACCACTTGAGATAGAACACCCATCCATCTTCCAACGTGTATGCCTTTGGATATGGCTTGTGTAACAACAAAACCATTCAACTTCCTCATAATAATCCCTTTGGAGTTTCACCCCATGAGATGAAACTCCCACCTCTCCAACGTGTGTACAAGATGGGTTTGGTCTTATGAGATGTAACTCTCCATCTTCCTACTCCATTCACTTAAAATGAAAGTCCCATTAACTTCCCATTCAACTCATCTCTTTAACTCAACTCATATCTTTAATTCAACACTGTTTAACTCTCTTAAAATCAACTCAATTATTTGATTCCATTTCCAATATAATTCTGCCCTAATTTAATTAATCTTGAACTCATTTGGTAGTCAACCAAGTCGACCATGACCCATTGGGTCCCAATTGAATAAATCTCACCCATTGACAATCTTGACCCAATTAAATAAATCTCACCCATTTATTTCAATTGAACCATATCCACAATCTGTTGGTCTTAATTGGGTAATTGACCCAACACTTACCCATCTAAGGTCCATATCCATTAATTCACAAATTAAATGGGCAATTTCCATAAATATTTATAACTTGAAAATCCGAGGTGTTACAATACAACCCTCTTTTTAAAATTTTCGCCCCGAAATCGAGAGAAGTAGGGTTTCAAACAAATTACATAAATAGCTCAGGGTGAGCTGTTCTTATTTTCGATTCAAGTTCCCAAGTGGCTTCCTCATTAAAAATTTGTTAGTGAGGTAGTCTGCCAATGCGAGCCTATGCTCAAGGCTTTCGCTGATTCCATTTTAACTAGGTTTCTAGCTGTACCCTCCTGGAACTCCATCGGTTAACTACAGAGTCAGCTGGCTAGTCTAACTCGGCAGTCGTGCATAACTTCCCATTCGAGTTTCACTAGACTCTTCTCTTTTCGACTAAGTACATCTCCAAAATTTAAGCACATCTTCATTTGCACATAAGTCACTATAACACCCTTTTGTTCAAAACTTCTACGATACCGAGTATCTCTCAACACTAACTTTCCTGTGATACAAGTCTTAATACGACTAACACCTTTTTCTAATAACGTGGGATGAAGATTGAAACATGTCCCAATCATTAGAACAATACGTCATCTATGGGACCAACAAGTCCATCACACTACCAACGTGCGTACCATGGTACCGATACCTGGCATCAATCCAAACCACCATGGGAACCATCATCCACGGTTATACACATCCATCATTGGTATCACTTTATCAGTAAGTATCATCTATCCATGGCTAATAACCATCCATGAATATAACCTTCCTATGGGTATAATCCATTCATGGGCATAATCCATCCTTGGGCATAATTAATCCAGGGCACATCATATACTATGAGATATTCTATCCGTAGGAACAACACTTGAATGAATCACTACGTGACTGTGGCAACAATATCAAATCATAAATATACCCCGACCCCTAGCAAGACTTAGGGCCCATGACTTACTAAGCGGAAGACCAACGTCCAATGTGATCAAGTCTACGTCACCCTGCATCCCTTCACCCAAAGGGTGATTCAGTCAAGCTCTAAGGCGGTCGAACCGCATCTAACAAAGCTAGCACCACCCCCATGGAGTAAAATAGTATTTAGCTCTGCGCATCAACGTACATCAAGTTTACAAAAATAGCCGTGAGAGTGCCCTCCAGAGCGTAACATGTGACGGACCCACTCCTCAATGGTAACCCTACATAACCAAGTCTCCGTATGTTCATATCGAGGCTCCCACGGTCTCATTCATCAATATTAAGTGAGGGACGCACCCATAACACGTCTCAATATAATCAAGTGACCTCGTTACCTTCATCTCAGTGGCAAATTCCTCATAAACTCTTAAGTTTGCATACTTTATTAAAAATCATTCCAACTTCCATCGCAATACAAGGGCTGGTATGGTTTGGAAAAACCCTTCAAAGAACCAAAACGTACCCACAACCCTTACAAAATCTCCCCTTTCCTCGACATTTTCTTACAATTTCTTAGCCTAACCTTCCATAGAAGACCCTGCAAACATGACAACTGTGAAGGAAGTGCCAATTGATAAGCTACCTCCCCCACCCTCTTTAGGATTGGAAACGGTGCCACATATCTAGGCGATAGTTTCCCCTTCATTCCAAATCTCATGTGTCCCTTTCGTGGCGAGACTTTCAAGAACAGTAAGTCGTCCACTTCAAATTCAAGGAATCTCCTCCTCTTGTCAGCGTAGCTCTTCTAACGACTTTGTGCAGCAAGTGGGTACTGTCGTATCAACTATATGTGCGTTGTATTCTCTGTAACTAACTCGGGTCCAATCAGTGTAGGTTCACCGGCCTCTGTCCAGCATACGGGTGATCTACATGGTCTACCATATAAAGCCTCGAATGGACCATCAGGAGGATTGCCTGGTAACTATTGTTGTATGAGAACTCTACCAGCTGCAAGTGATCCTCCCATCTATCCTTAAAGTCTAGCATACATGTTCTCAGCATATCCTCCAATGTTTGTATCGTCCACTCCGACTGTCCGTCAATCTGTGGATGGAATGCTGTGCTAGTCAGCAGATCTGTCCCCATGGCCGACTGCATGCTCTGCCGCACTCTGCCAGTGAATCGACCATCTCTGTCGGACACAATAGTCTAGGGAATACCATGTAGTCTAATGATATCCCTGATATACCGTCGACCCAAGGTCTCAGATGGAAAGAAAGTGTGCAGACTTGGTCAATCGGTTTACCACGACCCATATCGCATCATTGCCCTTTGATGACCTTGGCAACCCTGTCACAAAATCCATGGAAATGTGTTCCCATTGACTTTCCGGCACTGGTAAGGGTTTGAGTAACCCTGGTGGCTTCTGATGTTCCGTCTTAACTTGCTGACAAGTTAACCAATGGGTAACAAATTCTGCCACATCCCTCTTGAGTCCATGCCACCAATAATGTCTATTGAGGTCGTGATACATCTTGGTACTGCCCAGATGAATAGAGAGTTTGGTTTGATGTGCATCGATCAGTAACTCTTTTTTGCAGCTCTTAGGCACATATGTCCTACCTCGGAATATAATACCCTGTCCTGGTCGTAACTCCCATTTCGGTAGGACCTCACCAGTAGACATCTTAGCCCATATCTCCTCCATTTCTGGGTCTGTCCGCTGTTCCTGTTCAATCTTGGACACCATGTTGGACCGTACGATCAGATTATGCATACTCCCATGGTTGTTGATATACAGATTGAACTCTCGAATGGTATTCAGCATCTCCCATTCCGTCCTGATCAAACTTGCCACTAATGCATGTGATATACGGCTGAGGGCATCCGCCACTTTGTTCGCCTTGCCAGAATGATATCGAAGCGCGAACTCATAATCTTGCAGTTATTCCAACCATCTACGCGGCCTCATGTTGAGCTCTTTCTGATCAAACAAGTATTTCAAGCTCTTATGATCTGAAAACACTTCAAACTTCTCACCATAGAGATAGTGTCTCCAGCCTTTGAGAGCGAAGACCATTGCGGGTAGTTCCAGATCATGCGTGGGATAGAGGCGTTCATGTATTTTCAACTGTCTTGAACCATAAGCCACCACACGCTGACTTTGACTGAGAGAACACCCAAGTCCCTCTCCTGAAGCATCGTATTGTACCTCATAGCCGTTGCCCCTTTCTGGCAAAATCAGGATAGGAGCAGTTGTAAGTCTCTCCTTCAATTCCTCAAATCTCCGATTGCACACATCTGACCACTCAAATTTGACTCCTTTCTGAGTGAGTCGGGTAAGTGGAGATACAATCTTGGAGAAGTCCATGATAAACTTCCTATAGTAACCAGCCAAATCCAGGAAGCTATTGTAATACCCCGCCCTTTTCACATTAAATCAGAGTCTATTTTTTTTTTTAAATATATAAACAAGTGATAAGAGGGGAGTGTCACGACGCGAGTTAAGTCCGGACTTCTAAAGTCCGACCCTTAACTGACCAAACCGATGTGAGCATGGACTAAGTCCATGAGAATGGTTCTCACATAGTAAAGTATAATCTTTGCGGAATATTACTTAAACTAACTGCGGATCATAATGGAACCTAAATCTACTCCATTTTATTAGATAGCAAAGTACATAGTCGATTATCCAAAATTACCTTAAACTAAACATTCATTCAAACCATACCAAACCATAGCAAATATTACTAAGTTATTACATGCCCATATCTAACTAACGAATTACATGTCCTTGTAAACTGAAACAAAATGTCCATAAATAAACCATTCAAATGCCCAAGCTCCTATGCTTGGTTTCCTTCGCAATCCTCGACCTTTCCCTTTCCTGTGTCATCCACTAAGGATAGAAATAGGGCGTTAGATCAACGCGCCCAGTAGGTCTTCCGATTAGGGCTACCACAAGGTTAGTATAAAAACATGCATATAACATAATAATACATGATCATCAAAATCTTATAAAAACAATGCTATGTATGTATGCAAATGTAATGAGTCCCACCCATCACAAGTATACATAACCTCATCTTGATGGGATTCTCATCATCAAGGTACCTCCACATACGTTGTTCGGACGCCCCGACGGAGTGTGGACCCTTTGGTTTCCTCTTGACGGGATCCTCATCATCAAGGTACCATTACATAGGTTGTTCGGACACCCCGACGGAATGTAGTCCCTCCGGTTACTTAACCATCACAGAGTGAAAAAAGGGCGGGGTGTTACAGCTACGAATTTTAGTCACATTTTTCGGTGCTTTCCATTCTCTCACTGCCGCCACCTTAGCTTGGTCCACGGCTATACCTTCTGCTAATATAACATGCCCCAAAAAGTTGACTTCAGATAGCCAAAATTCACACTTACTTGCTTTGGCATATAGTTGGTTCTTCCTCAAGGTATCCAGGACTATCCGCAGGTGCTCAGCATGTTCCTCCTGACTTTTGGAATAGATCAGGATGTCATCAATAAATACAATCACAAACTGATCCAAGTAAGGACGGAAAATCCTGTTCATTAAATCCATGAACACAGCCGGAGCATTGGTGAGTCCAAACGGCATGCCTACAAACTCATATAGTCCATACCGTGTCTTGAAGGTTGTCTTCTCTATATCCTCATCCTTAACCCGAATTTGATGGTAGCTGGACATCAGATCAATCTTCGAGAAGTGGCTGGAACCCCTAAGTTGATTAAATAGATCATCGATCCAGGGTAGAGGATACTTGTTCCTGACAGTTAGCTGGATCAGTTTTTGATAATCCACACACATCCGGAGTGTACCGTCCTTCTTCTTCACAAATAATACAGGAGCTCCCCAAGACGATGTGCTGTTTCCGGATGCATCCCAGTCTGAGCAGTTCATCAATCTGCTTCTTTAGCTCGAACATCTCAGCTGGTGCCATCTGGTAATGTGGCAATGACACTAGAGCAGTGCCAGGTTACAGCTTGATCTCAAAATTAATCTCCCTCATGGGTGGCAAGCCAGGGAGTTTTGTCGGGAAAACATCCGCGTAGTCTTTCACTATCACCAGAAGTTCAGCCACTGGTGCCTTGTTTAATCTGATATTGTTCAATACCAGGTGATTCAACCCTTCATGCAGTCTTCTTCTTTATAGGGATGTTGTGTTTGTCAGCATGTACCACATACTGCTTCCCCTCGGGTGACCAAAATTTCATCCTGCGAAGATGGTAATCGATGTTGGCCTGAACGTTAGTCAACTAGTCCATGCCAAAGATAATGTCGTACTCAGTCATATCGAGTACCCCATAGTTGAACTCAAATCTGTATCCAGCGAGTTCAGTATTCACTGTTGTGCATATAAGTCCCAATGACGTGTCTCCGATGGGGGATACAATAGTGAGTGATGTGGACAGTTTTTGTACTAATGTGATAGTAGCGGATATGAATGCAGCAGACATGAAGGAATGTGATGGACCAGAATCAAATAATGCAAATGCGTAGGAACTGCTGACTATTGCCACACCTTGAATCACGGAGTGATCCACTGCTGCTGGAGGAGCTAAAGTAAACAACCGTCCAGATCTTGTAGGGTTAGGCACTCGTCCCGCCTGGTTATATGCCCTGCCTCCTCGTGAATGAGTTGTTCTAGCTGGTGGGCGAAATGAACCCCTGGAATGAGAGGGTCTGATAAGCTGTGGGTATTCCCTCTTGAAATGGCCCCACTGGTCACAATGGAAACAGTTGTTCACCCCTCGGGGAACCTGAGAGACTGACTCTGATGGGGAGGGCTGGTTGGGACGAAAGCCTCCTGTTGACCCAGTGGAATGTGAGGGTCTCCCAATGTTAGGTCGAAACCTCTTGTTGGGACGAAATGTACCTCCCCCACTCTGACCTCGACGGCTGTCAAACCGCACTGTCTCGGCCATCTCTTGCTCCACTATGGTGGCCCTGCTGACCACCTCTGCCAGTGTAGCTGCCTTGAAGATGGTTACCTTGGCCCTAATGCTCGGTCGAAGGCCCCGCTCAAACTTACGAGCCCTTCGGTACTCCGTATCCACCATATATAGGGCATAACAGGACAGACTGAGGAACTCCTGATGGTACTCCACCACCGTCATGGTGCCTTGTACCAAAGATAAGAACGCTTGGGTGTGGCACTCCTTCTCCTTCTCGGGAAAGTAATGGTCCAAAAACGTAGCTGAGAACTGCTACCATGTCATTGCAGTCATTTCCCTTTCTGGAATGAGTGCTCGTTGTTTTTCTATCACCTCCCACCATTTACCGGTATATCAATCAGTTGTGATGTCTCCAGCAGTATCTTGTCTTCATGACTCAAGATCTTTCGTAGGGTCAGGATCTGAGTAATTTTCTTCAACCAGTTTTCTTCTACGACAGGCCCTTCTTTCCCTTTGAAGTAAGGGGAGCGTTGTTGCTGGAAAACCCTGACCATGCTCCGGTCATTGGCATCACTGGTGTTTGCATTTCCGTTCATGTGCAGTTGAATAACAGATGTGACCACTGCTTGGACCAAGTTTTGTAGTTCGAGAGGTACCACGGGTATGTTCACGTTGTTTTGTTCCTCTGATGGATGAGGTTGTTGCAGCTCATCTTCATCCCCATGTGGATGTTGTCGGGTTCTTCTTCTTATTGGAGGCATTTTTCCGAAGTCATTGAAAACATCATTGACTTAGTTTCTTCGTAAAGTTTGTGTTTTCACACTTTTGGGGAAATTACCAAATAAGCACTCTTGGTTTTTCTTTGTTTTTGGGGAAATTTCCTAGGTATCACATGTTTGTTTCTCAATTTGGGGATATTGGGGAAATATCTCCAAATTTGCTATGTTTAATAAATCCAATTTATTATGAATGTCTTTCCTTTGCTATCATTTCTTGTTGTTCTCAAATTGAATGTTTCAGTCTCAGTCTAATGAAGTAAATTAATTCGGCCCCCGTGCAGCGGACTCCGAAGAGTCGGTCAATTGGGATTCTTATCTGTCAGTGAGACATGATACCGTCTTAATCTTACTTCGAAAGATTCAACCTTCCCGTTTCGCTTTGATACCAACTGTAACACCCCACCCTTTTTCACTAGCCGAAAATCATAGTCTAGTTTTTTTTTTTTATAATAAAGAGTGAGAGAACGAGACGCCACGACGCGAGATAAGTTCGAGCTTCTAAAGCCCGACCCTTAACTAGCCAAACATACGTGTACGTGGACCAAGTCGACTAAAACGGTTCACACGTACTCAAGTTAACATGCGTAACAAACATAACTGCGGAATTATAATAGAATCCTAATTCTATTCCATTTTAGATAGCAAGGTAATCCATTCCTTAACAATGATTGTCTTAAGTTAACATGTCCAAAGTAAACATTCCAAACCATAGCAAATATCTAAGTTATTACAGTCTGAATACTAGCTACTCAAATTACATCGTCCATGAGTAACTTAAACAAAATTAAACTAAAAATGTCCAAGCACCTAAGCTTGGCCTCGATCACGTTCATCGTTCGGTTCAATTCCTTTGTCATCAATTAGGGTAGAAGTAGGGTGTTAGACAATGCGCCCAGTAGGTACTCCAAATAGGGTTAACACATGGTTAGTACAAAATCGTATAGATAACATAATATTAAAACCAAGTAAAACAATGCCATGCCATGGTATCTTATGCAATGAGTCCCACCCATCGCCCATATCACAAAACATCCTCTTGATGGAATCTCTTCATCAAGGTATCCCCCAAGGTTGCCTTACGGACGTCCCGACGGAGCATGGAATCCAGTTACTTCTTGATGGATAATGCACATCAAGGTCTTCCACGAATGCCTTACTGATGCCCAGACGGAGCGTGGCCTCCGGTTACAAATCATCCCTCCCATGCCATGCATGAGATGTAAGTGAACACATGCTATATAATAATACAAATCATAGCATTAAAAACCCATATTTGAAACATAACATTTGATACAAAATAACTCATCAAACTATGAATTAAAATCATCATACATATCCCATGGTTTCAAAGAGGTAAGAATCCTACCAATGATCAACTAATATGTCCTTGCATTTTCATTCGGAAACCGCTCACGACCGTACACCACTTGTGGGGTCCCATTACCTTATTACATAACAATAATCAAACCTATGTTCCATTTGATTTCCAACCATGTTTAAGTCCATAAACATACCCTAGTGGGGTTCGGCCATACAACATGGCCGAACCTCACTCACATGGTTTTGGTCCCTTTTTTTGATCCTTGATCATTTAACCAATGTGGGTCCAAGATCATGCCATCTTTGATTCATTAAACCAAACACATATAAGTTAATCATTTAACCTTAATAACACCATAAGTCCAAAAATACATTCCCCACGGGGTTTGGCCATACACCATGGCCGAACCCATGGTCCATCATTTTCACCCATATTTACCTCTTTGCCATTAATCTTTCCATGGCTACTCACTTAGCTTATATACATGACATAAGTCCCAAAATCATTCCATTAGTTTTACATTAATGGAAGCCCTAAATTCATAAAACATTTTCTATGATTTAATCATTCACTTAGGTCCTTTATGTATTCTAGCTCCAAAAACATGATCCATGGGGTTCAGCCATACACCATGACCGAACCCATGGTCCTTTAATTTCACCTTTTGACCTTTCTTTCCTTCCATGGTAATCACATATTTAAGTTACCCATACTTAGGTCCATATCTGATCCATAAATCTAGTTCCATAAATGATTCATCAAGTCATGACATAATACAAAATGACCCATTAAAATGGTTCATGGGGTTCGGCCATACTACATGGCCGAACCCATGGTGTCCCATTTTCATCCTCTCTTTAAATCCTTTACCACATTAAGTCCATAAATCAAGTCCCTCCATGGGGAAGTTTAATCATACCCTTAGTTCATTATTTACAACCCAAGGTCCAACAACATGACTTCCATTATTTACATGATCCAATTGCATCTAAGTCTATCAACAATACGTCCATTTAAAACCTTTTAAAATCATTAGTAACCTTCCATGGGGTTCGGCCATACAACATGGCCGAACCCTATGGTTCATCACTTTCTCTTATAAATCAAATAACCATGATCATAATCTTTGATGGGGTTCGGCCATACATCATGGCCGAACCCATGGTCCATGGTTCTCCACCCTTTACATCATTTAGACCCATTTAAAATCCTTAATACCTTTCCATGGGGTTCGACCATACAACATGGTCGAACCCTATGGTTCATTATTTTCCTTAACATATATCATTCATCCATGATTGATCTTTTGATGGGGTTCAGCCATACAACATGGCCGAACCTCATCCAACCCCTTTTTGGTCGTTGATGGTTCTTGTATATACAATTTAGGCATGTTCCTTGACCATCTTTTCTTACTTAATAACATCTTATCAAGTACTTACCGATTCTGCGACTCCTCCGGTTTCTTTCACTCTTTCTTGTTCCTCCGATCTTTTCCTTCCTTAGCCTCTTCTTCCTTCCTTCTTGATCCTTGGCCGAGATTGATCTTGAGAGGTCTTGAGATGAGATACCCCAAGAGAGTGTTTGGCCAAAGAGGGTAGGTTTGAGAGAGGGAGAAAACTTGAGATATAAATTACTCTAAGTCCTTTGTCTTGAGAGGGGAATTGGCCTTAAGAGAAAGGGAGAGAGTGAGATGAAAATACTCTAAGTGTTCCTTGTCTTGAGAGGGGGATCGGCCAAGGGAGGGAGGGAGAGAGTGAAATGAAACTCCACTTCCTTTCTTGATTAATGAGGGTCGGCCAAGGGTGGTGTACTTTGGTGCTACCCTTTTGTAACTCCCATGCCCCTTCTCCTCCCTCCTTAATGTTCCATTTGGAGATTTCATCCCATGAGATGAAACACTCCCACCGTTTGACCCTTGGGTTTCCATCTTGAGATGGAAACAAGATGGAAACCCTCCACCTCTCCAACGCGTATGTCTTGTGTAACCTCCAAAAACCTTTCACCTCCTCATTAATGATCTATTTGGAGTTTCATCCCATGAGATGAAACTCCCATGTTTCCAACGGTAGCCTTGAGTTGATCTTTGTGAGATGCATCTCTCCACTTTCCAACTCCACTCACTTAAGATCAAGGTCCGATTAACTTCCACTCAACTCCTCTCTTTAACTCAACTCACTTAACTCACTTAAAAACAACTCAATTATTTGATTCCATTTCCAACTTAATTCAGCCCCAATTTGATTAAGCTTGAACTCACTTGGTGGTCAACCAAGTCAACCATGACCCATTGGGTCCCAATTGGGCATTTGACCCAATTAACAATCTTGACCCAATTAAATAAATCTTACCCATTTATTTCAATTAAACCATATCCACAATCCGTTGGGTCTTAATTGGGTAATTGACCCAACACCTTACCCATCTAAGGTCCACATCCATTAATTCACAAATTAAATTGGTAATTTTCATATAGATTTATAACTTGAAAATCCGGGGTGTTACAATCTAATCATTAGTATCTAAGCTTTAAAAGGAAAAGATGAACCATAGGGTTCGGCCATGTTGTATGGCCGAACCCCATGGAAGTGTGTTAGTGGTTGCAAAAGGTTTTAAAATGGAAGTATGTTAGTAATTTTTATGGGTTTTAAAGGATGAAAATGATGAAAGGATGTTAATGATTTTAAATGGTTTTAAATGTGGTAAATGAAGAGGAGATGATGAAGAACCATGGACCTTGGGTTCGGCCATGTTGTATGGCCGAACCCCATGGAGAGATATTAATGGACTTAGATGTATTTGGATCATGAAAATGATGGCAGACATGTTAATGGATTTTGGGTTGCAAAATGATGGACCTAAGTATATGATTAAACCCCTCATGGAGGGACTTTCTTTATGGATCTAATGTTTGTAATGATTTAAAGGGAGTATGAAAATGGGACACCATGGGTTCAGCCATGCTGTATGGCCGAACCCCATGATCCATTTTATGGACATTGTGGATCCATGCATGTTGAAGAAATTAAATGTTTAAGAGATGGAATGATCAAGCTAGGAAATGGAGGGATTTAATTATAGATCTATGTTTATGAATGATTTATGGACCTAAGTCATGTGTAAATAAGCTAAGTGATTAGCTATGGAAAGAATAATGGCTAAGAGAAATATGGCGAAAAAAAAGGACCATGGGTTCGGCCATGTTGTATGGCTGAACCCCATGGAGAATGTTTTGTGGACTTAGGATTTTATTAATGTTAAATGATTAACTTATGTGTGTTTGGATTAATGAATCAAAAGATGGCATGATCTTGGACCCACTACGGTATTTTGTGGACTTAAACATAGTTGGAAATCAAATGGATGATTGGGTTGATTTATTTATATGTAACAAGGTAATGGGATTTCACAAGAGGTGTGCGATCGGCTTGACGCGATCGGTGATCGATTTTTGGACGAAAACACAAGGACTCAGTATTTGGTCGTTGGTAGGATTCCTAACTTATTGAAAACCGTGGAATATGTATATGTGAATGATTTTACTTCTATGTTAATTTTGGTATCAAAGTACTATGTTTCAATGATGGGTTTTTAATGCTATGATGTTTATTATTACATAGCATGTTTGCACTTGCATCTTTTGCATGGCATGAGAGGGATCAAATGAGAGGAGTCCACGCTCTATTTGGATTTCCGATAAAGCAACTGTGGGGAGGAATCCACATTGATTCCCAAGGTATGTATGTTTGAATTGTAACCAAAGTCCATGCTCCGTCGGGGTGTCCAATAAGGCATTCATTGGGATACTTTGATGTGCATCACCCATCAAGAGGGATACTATGTTTGAAATGAATCCAAAGTCTGCGCTCCGTTCAGGGCGACCGATAAGGTATTCGCAGGGAGTCATGACAATACTTTGATGAGGATTTTTCCATCAAGAGGGATACTATGTGATTGTGATATGGATGATGGGTGGGACTCATGACATATGACACCCATGGCATGGCATTGACTTGCATGGTTTTGATATTATTTATATCTATGTGGTTTTGTTTATACTAATCCATGTATTGACCCTACTCGGAGTACCTACTGGCCGCGTTGTCTAACGCCCTACTTCTACCTTAGACGATGACACAGGAAATGGTTGAAGCCAAAGACGTGATCGTAGCCAAGCTTAGGGCCTTGGATGAGCTAGTTTTATTTATTTAAGTTTTATTTAGGGAAATGTAATTTGAGTAATTAGCTCGTTGGGACTGTAATAACTTATAGTATTTGCTATGGTTTGGACTTTTATTTTGGACATTTTAATTTAAGGTAATTATCATTAAGTGATGTACTTCCTTGCTATTTAATAATTGGTAGGATAGAACTCTATTATAATTCCGTATTAAGTTTATTTCCGCAAGCTTAACTTATTACGTGTGAACCGTTCTCGTGGACTTATTCCATGCACACATATGGTTGGCCAGTTAAGGGCCGGGCTTTAGAAGCTCGTACTTAGCTTGCGTCTTGACGTCCCGTTCTCTATCACTCTATATTTCAAAAAAAAATATATATATATATACTCTGATTTTCGGTGAGCGAAAAAGGGCGAGGCGTTACAGTTGGTATCAGAGCGAAACTGGAAGAATGAATCTTTCGAAGTAAGATTAAGATGGTATCATGTCTCACTGACAGATAAGAATCCCAACTGACTGACTCTTCGTAGTCCGCTGCACGGGGGCCAGATTAATTTAGTTCGTTGGACTCAGACTAAAGCATTCAATGTGAGAGCAACGTTTGACGAAAATGAATGACAACAAGGGAAGGACAGTCACTATAAGTTGGATTTATCAAACGTAGCAAGATAGGACAAATTTCCCCGAAAATGAGAACCATCAATGATTTTCCCCCAAACTAAGGAACTGTAATGCCCGCCCCTTTTCACCAAAATCAGAGTCTATTATTTTATTTTATTTTGAAATAAAGAGTGACAAAGGCGCGGGACGTCACGACTCGAGTTAAGTCCGAGCTTCTAAAGCCCGGCCCTTAACTGGCCAACCCTACGTGTGCGTGGAACTAAGTCCACGAAGAACGATTCAAACGTAGAAGTAAGCTCGAGGAATATTAAACTAAGTGCGGAATTATAATAGAGACTATCCTACCAATTTTCAGATAGCAGGGAATATACATTTATTTAATTACTAAAATACTTCAAACTCATAATGTCCAAAATAAAGTCCAAGCCATAGTAAGTAAATCTAAATATTACAATCCAACAAGTTAAGCTGCTCAATTACATATTCCAAAATAAATTTAAATAAACTAAGTAGCCTGCTTCCCCAAGCTCCTACGCTTGGCTCCCGTCGCGCCCCTCCGCTGCGCCATCTCCTGCGTCATCAGCTAGGGTACGCGCCCAGTAGGACTCCGAGTAGGGCTAACACATGGATTAGTGGTAACAGGCACATAGATAGTAATAAAACGAAAACCATAAAATGAATGCAATGCCATGAGTGTCTCATGTCATGTGTCCCACCCATCATCCATACCATCATGATGTCATATCCCCCTTGATGGCAAGGCCTCGTCAAGGTATCCCCATGTTTGCTTCCCGGTCGCCCCGACGGAGCATGGACTCCTGTTATAGCATATCAAGCTATCCCCATGTCTGTTTCTCGGTCGCCCCGACGGAGCATGGACTCCGGTTATAGCATATCAAGTTATCCCCATGTTTGCTTCTCGGTCGCCCCGACGGAGCATGGACTCCGGTTCCTTTATTTTCCCGCCCATGCCATGCATGAGATGTAGGTACATTATGCTATGTAATATATATAATTTGTAGCCTTCATATATAATTCATAGCCTAATCATATAAATCATAGCCTGGTAATATGCCATATAATATATATAAATCATAATCTTAAAACCCATCATAAAACAAATCATATAAATTACCAAAATAAATCACGGGAACCATCATATAACACGTAAATCCATGGTTTACAAAAAGGTATGAATCCTACTGAATACAGACTAGCGCCCCTTTACGTTTCCGTTCACGAATCCGGTTGCTGATCGTGCACTGATTGCGATGTCCGATACCTTATTACATATGAATAATCAGTCCATGTTTTTAACCATTTCTAAGCCCATAAATCATACCTTAGTGGGGTCCGGCCATACCCCATGGCCGAACCTCACTATCTAGGTTTTGTGGGTCCCATTTAGTCCATCAACTATTTTAATCACATGAGTCTAAAAATTAGCCACCCTAGGATTTATTTAGCCATACATAAGTTTGTTACTTAGAGCCCCTAAGTCCATGATCATCTCCCATGGGGTTCTTGAATTTGGCCATTATTTACGATTTTACCACTACCTCTCCCATGGTTACACATTCACTTAACCATGTACATTTCTTTGTCCATAATTGATTCACAAATTTAGATCCATTAATGATTCATCAATCATGACATGAACACATTAAAAATCAGTCCTTAAATTCACTTAATCCCCATTAATTTTAAACACATGCATAATACCAATTTTTGCCCATAAGATGACCTATAATTGGATCATGGGTTCGGCCATGCACCATGGCCGAACCCATGATGTCTTTTTCCTATTTTTACTTGGACCCATTTTCATCATTTAGGTCTACCATAAGCTCCACCATGAAGAGGTATACATCATGCATTTTAAATCACCAATTTTGATCATCATTTGGTACATTTTAAGTCTATCAAAGCTACCAATACTTCCCAATATTTTTCCATGGTTCCAAGACACCTTAGTTCACCAAAATCTCTCCATGGTTTTATTTTTTTAAAACATTATTTCCACCCTTTTAAAACCTTATTTATAATACCTAAAATCCACTTAGAAACAATGCACCTTCTCCATCACTTTTCCATCTTTTCATATCCATTAAAATTATGAATACATTACCATAGGGTTCAAAACATTCCATCCATAAAATCTCTTCATGGTTTTCCTTATTTAATACTCCCTTTAAAAATCACTAATATTCATTCATTTAAAACTTTTTAAAAATCATTAACCACTTACCATAACCTCCATTCTTAAACCCATTAAAATTCCAGTACATCACCATAGGTTTCATCATTCATTGGTGACATTTAAGACCATAGAAACATTAACCTTCATCCATGGATTCCCTCATTTAAAATCACTACATTAAATCATTAAAACCCTAAAAATCACAAATCATCCTTCCATGATTTTAAACCTTAAAAACCCCATTCCAATTTACTTAATTACTCACCATGATTCCTTCCAAAAATTCTATACATCCATTGCTTAAATAATTTAATTACATAATGTCCTTAATCCATTTATTTTTCTTAACCCTAATTTACCGATTAGAGTTTTGTCCATTTTTTTCATCCTTCCATGGGATGGATTTGAGATCCAAGGCCCGTAATGTTTTGGCCACCACTAAATCTAAGAAATGGACCCCAAATCTTAAACCCTAAAAAAAAAATCCAATCTCTTGTTAGAAATACTTATAATCCGTCGGCTCCTCCGACTTTCTTTGCTCCCTTCGGACTCCTTGGCCTCCTCTCTTCTTATTCTCCTTTGTTGGTCGGCTAGGATACTTGATCAAGATGAAAAACCTCCAAGCTTGGGTTCGGCCATCATGGGGTGTGTTTGAGAGAGGGAGAAGAGAGGATGGTGAGGAAGAAGATACTATGGCTTGATCTTGGAGTGATAGCCAAGCTTGGCTTCTTTCTTCTCTTCTTCTCTTTTTCTTCCAAGCTTTTCTCCTTCTTTCTCTTGGTGTGGGACGGTAATGTGGGAGAGCAAGAGAGGGAGAGAATGAAAATAAAAACCCATCTTATCCCAAGGTTGCTTAAGTTATACTCAACCATTAACTTTCCCACCAACCACATGGGATATTTTTCATGCTTTATGGTGGTGGTTGGGATAAACCACCACCAAGCCAACGTTTTTCGGTGTTAAAGATAAGATGGCTTTTGGTCTTCCATTTGACCATTTGACCACCTCATTTGATTAGCTTAATTAATTAATTAATTAAATCATTATGTTAATTAATTCCCATTTAACTCAATTCCATTTGCTTAAATTCCCTTCATGTATACACCCATGGTTGACCTATTCAACCATGGTGGCTGGCCCCACCAATCCTTGGTCCACACGCCACCTCACTTGGTGAGGTGGAGGTGGGTCCCATTCGGCCATGTCACCTTGATCGTTCTATTACTAACTTAGGTGATTTAAATCTAATTAAATCCATTTCAATTACTTGGATCACCATTAGGCCCATGGCCCAATTAAATTCTTTCCCACCCATTTACTTTAGAGTTTGAATCCTTTTGACCCGTTTGGTCCCAAATGTGCATTGGGCCCAATTTGACCATCCTTGGCCCAATTGACCATTTAAATGAACTTAGATCCAATCCATAGTCCATTGGGCCATACTTGGGCCCTTCTCCAAACTTTGATCTATTTACCATCTATTCCATCAAATTTTCCAATTTCCATCATTAAAATAATATCCACATTTATACTAATTTAAAAAGTCCGGGCTATTACAGGAACAACACTTGATAGGTAGGAAAATTTCCCCGAAAATGAGAAACATCCGGATTTTTCCCAAATTCAGAAAAAGTGATGGATTTATCAAACATAGCAAAATAGGAGACATTTCCCCGATTTTTCCCCCAATTTGAGAAACAACACTTGATATTTAGGAAGTTTTCCCAAAAAAATAAGTGTGCTTATTTGACAATTTTCCCCCAAAATACGTAAACACGAAACTTTACAAAGAAGTAAGTCAATGATGTTTTCAATGACTTAGGAAAATGCGTCCGAGAAGAAGAATCCGACAAAACCCGCGTGTAGATGAAAAGGTGTGTAATACCCTAGATTTTCCAATATATCAATTCACATGATTTTATCCATATTTACGGAATTGCCATTGTGATTTATTTGATATGGATTTAAATGGGTAAGGTGTTGGGCCAATGTCCAATCAAGACCCATGGTAGGTAGTTATTTTACAAGACAAATAAATGGATGAGATGTACTCAAACGGGTCAAGATTTGTAATTGGCTCAAATTTTGATAAATGTGTCAAAATGGCCAAATTGGGACCCAATGGGTCGTTATGGACATAATTGGCCATTGGGTGAGTTCAAGTTTAAATGGGTTAAGGTGAATTAAATGAGAAGGTAAACAAATGTTTAAGTTAACTCAAAATAAATAATGGAGTTTACTTGAGTTGAATTAAATATAAAGTTGCATTAAAAGGTTGAGTTGAGTAAAGTGGTGAGTTAAATTAAGTGTGAGTGAAGTGTGTATATGAAAGATGAGTGTGTTGATTTCAAATTTCAAAACAATGAAAAACGGTGGCTGCATGGAGAGGCTTTACATGCATGTAAGTCCTAAGATAGAGATGAATGTTAATGGCGTTTCATGGAGTTACATATGGGAGAGGTGGCGGTTACTTAAGCCAAACAATGGCCACACGTTGGAATACATGGGAGTGTTATTTCATGCATGTAACTCCAAAGATGGAGAGTCAATGGAGTTGCTGTTATGTGGAGTTTCAAAAGGGGTTTTGACATTTCAAATTCAAAAATGCAAGACTACACGTTGGAGGAGGGGGAAAGGATTCATCCCAATATGAAACCCCCATGTGAGACGTTGATGAGAGGAGGAGGAAAGGGGGAGGTTACACCAATACAAACCATGGGAGACGTTGGATGCTTAGGGAGTTTCATTTCATAGATAAAACTCCCAATTAAGCATAAAGGGCTTTGGTTAATTTGGGAGTTACATGTGAGGTCAACTTGAGGCTGAATTGCATTAGCCAAAGAAGTTTCATTTTACTCTCTCCCTCTCTCTCCCTTGGTCGGTTTTTCATCTCACAAGACAAAAATTGTTGGCCGATTGTATCTCATACCAATCAGTCCTTGGGTGATCCTTTCATCAAGACAAAAATCAGCAAAGGAGTTTGGCACCAAGGTTTAAGACCAAATTTCTATCTCTCTCTCTCCCTCTCAAATCTATACCTTGACTGAAGTTTTCGAAGGAGGTTACAGCAAGGTTAATCTCAGTTAGGAGAACAAGAAGAAAGAAGGAGAGGCTAGGGAAGTAAAGGACCAAGGAAGGAGTCAAAAGACCGAAGGAGTCGCGGTATTGGTAAGTGCACTTAGAACCCTTATTAAATAAGTTGGTTAAGGAAATGTGATCAGGCCATTGTATGGCCAGATCCATCAACGGTTTTGATCAAGTATTATGCTGTTTTAAAATAATAAAACATGGATCATAGGGTTCGGCCACTTTGGATGGCCGAACCCCATCAAAGAATGTTTTAATTGTTATGGTTTTTGAGGGATAAAAACCATACTAGGTTTTGAAGGTTTAAACGGTTTTTAAAGGGAGATAAGGTCACTGTTTTTTACCAGTTATTACATGGCTGAATCATGTGGTTATTATGCTAAGTTCTGATAAAAAACCATAGACAAATATTGGAGGGTTTACATCAAGGAAACTATAGGGTTCGGCTAGGTATAGGGCCAAACCCCATGGACTGTTTTGATGGTATGTTTGGATTAAATCATGTTGGAAAACTATGATTTGTTTTATGCTTTTGATTTAATAATTACCTAGGCTTACTTATGGATTTAATATTAAGTTGATCAACCATGATATAAGATGGAAAGTGGGGACAAAAATCAGATTGGTGAGGTTCGGCCATGTAGTATGGCCGAACCCCACTAATGGTTATTGGTGACCCTAGTGTGTAGCTACTAATGGTGATGGATGGACTTAGTGGTTAATTTATATGTATGTAAGAATGATTGAAAGACCAAATCAAGTGGTGAGGTTCGGCCATACAAGGTGGATTAGTTATAACTATTGGTGTTTAAGGTAAATTAAACAAAAGGATAGTCTAAATGGCATAATGGTAATTATGGATGAAATGATCAAAGATGAAATGATCATAAAATTGGATATATGGGCCAAAACCAAAGTGGTAAGGTTCGGCCATGTTGTATGGCCGAACCCTACCAAGGTTCATTTGGGAGTTTGGGTTAATTAGATGGTTTTAGATAAATAAAGAGTGACCAAATTTTAAATGGGTGAGGTTCGGCCAAGGGGTATGGCCGAACCCCACAAAGTGGATTTTTGGGACTTAAACGAAGTTGGAATCACATGGATGTATTGGGATTGCTAGAACGGTGTACAAGCCGTGAACGGGAGACAGTTCAAAGGAAGGGTCAAACTAAGTAATATTGTGTAGGTTTCCTACCTTTTTTAACCACACTCATACTTGATGTTTTATCGTAATTTTGATAAGTTATGTGCTAAGTTATTATATTTCACAGTGGTTTTATATGTTAAGTTATGTTTACAAATGGCATGAAATCATGGACATCTCATGCATGGCATGGGGTGATGGTGTTGTATCCAGAGGCCACACTCTGTCGGGGCGTTCGAAAAACCACTGTGGGGTACCTTGATGATGAGAATCCCATCAAGAGGAATCCGGAGGCCACACTCCGTCGGTGCGTCCAAAAGACCACTATGGGGTACCTTGGCTATGATAATCCTGTCAAGAGGAAGCTATGTATATATGTGATGGGTGGGACTCATTACATGTGCATTTCATACATAGCATTGTTTTGTGTGATTTTGATGAACATGTATTATTCTATTATTTGCATGTTTTGTTACTAACCTTGTGGTAGCCCTAATCGGAAACACTACTGGGCGCGTTGATCTAACACCCTATCTCTATCCTTAGTGGATGACACAGGAAAGGGGAAGAACGAGGATCGAGAAGAAAACCAAGCATAGGAGCTTGGGTATTTTGAATGGACTTTGAATGGACTGCTTATGGACTTTTTATTTCAGTTATTTGGACAATGTAATTTGATAATTAGTGGTGTTGGCATGTAATAATGTAGTTAAGTAGTCACTATGGTTTGGTTTATTTGGATGATTTGGAATGAATGGTAGACTAAGGTTATTTAGTAATATTGGAGAATATGATCATGTACTTTGCTATCTTAAGTTACAAATGGAGTAGTATTAGGATCTATTATAACCTCAGTTAGATTAAGACTAAGTATATTCTGCAAGTCGTATTTGTACCATGTGTGGAACTGTTGTTATGGACTTAGTTCATAGCACATGGGCTTGGCCAGTTAAGGGTCAGACTTTAGAATTTCGAACTTAACTCGCGTCGTGACACTCCGCCCCGATCACTTGTTTATTATTATTTAAAAAAAATAAAACTCTGATTATTAGAGTGAAAAGGGTGGGGTGTTACAGTTGGTAGCAGAGCGAAACGGGAAGTTGAATCTTCCGAAGTAATATTAAGACGGTTTCATGTCTTACTGACAGATAAGAATCCCAACTGACCGACTCTTCGGAGTCCGCTGACTGGGGGCCGGATTAATTTACTTCGTGGACTCAGACTGAACAATCAATCTGAGAACAACAGTGAAAGATAACAAAAGTACAGTATTATAATTGATCTATCAAACGTACTAAAATAGGATATACTTCCCCCAATATTCCCCAAATTGAGAAAGATAACAAACAATAGGTATTTAGAAATTCCCCCCAAAAACAAAGCCAAGAGTGCTTATTTGGCAAATTCCCCAAAATTGTGAAAATACAAACTATACGAAGAATCTAAGTCATTGATGTTTTCTTGGCTTAGGGAAAAATGGCTCCAAAGAAAAGGATCCCTCAGAACCAGAAAGGGAAGGAGAAAGTGTTACTAATCACTCAACATGGGAAAGTGGTATCCCAACATGAAAAATCTGTACCTGAGAAAGAGCCACCTATACATGAGAAGGAGGTAACCCAACCTGAGGAGGAGTGATCTGTCCATGAAAAGTTGCGCAATGATGAAGAATCACAGCACTCTCGGCTGGAAGAGAAGGGGAGTGAAAATTCATCTCGAAGGGACGAAGAAGGGAAAAGTGGTGTACATATACCACATGTGCCGCCTGAACTATAGAGTTTAGTTCAAGCGGTGGTGAATTCAGTACTCCAGCAGCATATGAATGGAAGTGAAAGTTCCAAGGATGCCAATGACTAGAGTATGGTCTGAGAATTCCAGCAACAGCGCCCTCCCTACTTCAAAGGGAAGGAAGGGGTTGTCGGAGCCGAGCATTGGTTGAAGAAGATCACTCAGTTCTTAACTGTACTCAAGATCTCGAGTCATGCCGACAGGATTCTACTGCCTACTTCACAACTTATTGAAGATGCCGGTAAATGGTGGGAGGTAGTGGAGAAACAGCGGGCACTCGTACCAGTAAGAGAGAGGACGTCCATGACCTGGGATGAGTTTTCAGCGATCTTTTTGGAACACTACTTTCCAGAGGATGAGAAAGAGCGTCAAACTCAAGCTTTTCTGTCCTTGGTATAGGGCACTATGACAGTGGTAGAGTATCACCGGGAATTTCTCAGTCTATCCATCTATGCATTTTATATGGTGGACACAGAGCATCGCATAGCAAGGAAGTTTGAGAGGGGTCTACGGCCAAACATCAGGGCCAAAGTGACCATATTCAAGTGCACCACACTAGCTGAGGTGGTCAGCAAGGCCACTATAGGAGAACAAGAGTTGAATGCAATGATGCGGTTTGACAACCGCCGAGCTCCAAGTGGGAGGAGTGGGTTCCAGCCCAACAAGAGGTTCCGTCCGAACTTCAGTAGACCCTCACCATCTGCTGGGTCCACTGGGGGTTTTCATCCCAACCACCCCTCTCCATCTGCATCAGTTACTCAGTCATTCAGAGGGGTGAACAAATGTTTTCACTGTGATTAGCCGGGGCACTTCAAGAGAGACTGCCCAAAGCTCAACAAGCTCTCATATTCTAGAGGATCTTTCCGTCCACCAGCTAGGCCAGCTAATTCCTGAGGAGGCAGGACATATAATCAGGTGGGACGGGCACTTAATCCTACTGGATCTGGACGACTATTTCCTTTAGCACCTCCTGAGGATGTGGATCATTCTGTGATTCAAGGTATGACTGTTGTCAGTAGTTCTTATGCCTATGCATTGTTTGATTCAGGAGCATCACACTCCTTTATATCTGCATCATTTATAACTGCTACTAGTACTCTAGTTCAAAAACTATCCACAACACTCACAGTTATATCCCCTGTAGGATACACGTCCTTGGGACTCATACGTACTGCTGTGAATACTGAACTCGTTGGACTTAGATTTGAGTTCAATTATCTGGTACTCGACATGACTGAGTACGATATTATCTTCGGAATGGATTGGTTGGCTAGTTTTCAAGCCAACATTGACTGTTATCGCCGCAGAGTGACATTTTGGTCACCCGAAGGGGAGCAGTATGTGGTTCGTACAGACAAGCAGAGCAGACTGCAGGAAGGGTTGAACCATTTGATGTTGAACAATATTATCATCAACAAAGCATCAGTCACTAAACTTCCGGCAATTGTGCAAGAATTTGAGGATGTGTTCCCAAAAGAACTCCTTGGCTTGCCACCCATGAGGGAGCTCAATTTCGAGATCAAAATATATCCTAGTACTTCACCAGTGTCTTTACCACATTATTGGTTGGCACCAGCGGAGATGTCTGAGCTAAAGAAGCAGATTGATGAACTGCTTAGACTGGGTTGCATCCGAAACAGCACGTTGTCTTGGGGAGCACCATTGTTGTTTGTGGATAAGAAGGACGGTTCACTCCGAATGTGTGTGGACTACCGGAAATTGAATCAGCTAACTGTCCGGAACAAGTACCCTTTACCCAGGATTGATGATCTATTCGATCAATTGAGGGGTTCCAGTTACTTTTCGAAGTTCGATCTGATGTCTGGTTATCATCAAATCCTAGTTAGGGAGGAAGATATAGAGAAGACAGCCTTCCGGACGCAGTATGAACTATATGAGTTCGTAGTCATACCGTTTGGACTCACCAATGCACCGGCTGTGTTCATGGATCTAATGAACAAGATCTTCCGACCGTACCTGGACCAGTTTGTGATTGTGTTTATTGATGATATATTGATCTTTTCCAAAAGTAAGGAAGAACATGCTGAGCATCTACGAATAGTTTTAGACACCTTGAGGACAAACCAGTTGTATGCCAAAGCAAGTAAATGTGAATTTTGCCTATCTGAGGTCAAATTCTTGGGGCATGTCATAACAGAAAATGGTATAGCCGTGGATCCGGCTAAGGTGGCGGCAGTAAGTGAATGGAAAGCGCCAAAGAATGTGACCGAGATCCGCAGTTTCTTTGGATCGGCAGGTTATTACAGGAAGTTCATCATGGACTTCTCCAAAATTGCATCCCCATTGACTCGACTCACGCAGAAAGGAGTCAAATATCAGTGGACAGATCTGTGCAACCGGAGGTTTGAGGAACTGAAAAGTAGACTTACGACTACTCCTATCTTAGTTTTGCCGGAAAGAGGCAAAGGTTATGAAGTACAATGCGATGCATCAGGAGAGGGACTGGGATGTTCACTCATGCAACGTTATCGTGTGGTGGCATATGGTTCAAGACAACTAAAGATACATGAAAGCCTTTACCCCAAACATGATCTGGAATTAGCTGCGGTGGTTTTCGCACTTAAAAGTTGGAGACACTATCTATATGGCGAGAAGTTTGAAGTCTTCTCAGATCACAAGAGCTTGAAGTACTTATTTGATAAGAAAGAGCTCAACTTTAGGCAACGCAAATGGATGGAATATCTGGCGGATTATGAGTTCGCGCTCCGATATCATCCGGGGAAGGCAAACAAGGTGGCGGATGCTCTCAGCCGTATATCACATGTATCAGTGGCATGTTTGATCAAAATCGAATGGGAGATGTTGAATACCATTCGAGAGTTCAATCTATATATCAACAACCATGGGAGTATGTACAATTTAATCATACGGTCCAACATGGTTACCAAGATTGAACAAGAGCAGCGAACAAATCCGGAAGTGTAAGAGATATGGACCAAGATGTCTACTGGTATAGACGTACCAGAATGGGAGTTGCGACCGGGACAAGGTCTTGTCTTCCGGGGAAGAAGAAATGTGCCAAAGAGCTGCAGAAAAGAGTTGTTGATTGAGGCACATCAGACTAAGCTCTCCATACATCCGGGCAGCACCAAGATGTATCATGACCTAAAGAGGTATTATTGGTGGCACGGACTCAAAAAAGATGTGGCGAAATTTGTGGCACACTGCTTAACTTGTCAGCAGGTTAAGACGGAACATCAAAAGCCACCAGGGTTACTCAAACCCTTAGCAGTGCCGGAATGGAAATGGGAGCACATTTCCATGGATTTTGTAACAGGGTTGCCTAAGTCATCAAAGGGCAACGATGCAACATGGGTTGTGGTTGACCGATTGACCAAGTCGGTGCACTTTCTACCCATCAGGATGACAGATTCGTCGGAGGCATTGGGACGACGGTATATCCGGGATATTGTCAGATTGCATGGTATTCCTCGGACTATAGTGTCTGATAGAGATGGCCGATTCACCAGAAGGGTGTGGCAGAGCATGCAGTCGGCCATGGGGACAAAGCTACTTACTAGCACAGCATTCCATCCACAGATTGATGGACAGTCGGAAAGAACAATACAAACACTTGAGGACATGTTGAGGGCGTGCATGCTAGACTTCAAGGGTGGATGGGAGGACCATTTTCCACTGGTAGAGTTTTCATATAACAATAGCTACCAAGCAAGCCTTCAGATGGCACCATTCGAGGCTTTGTATGGAAGACCATGTAGGTCACCAGTGTGTTGGACCGAGGCCGGCGAGCCTGCACTGATTGGACCTGAGCTAGTCGCAGAGACTACAACACAAATTCAGTTGATACGTCAGCACTTATTGACTGCACAGAATCGGCAAAAGAGTTATGCTGACAAAAGGAGGAGGTTTCTCGAACTTGAAATGGGGGACATGGTATTCCTGAAGGTCTCTCGACAAAAGGGGCACATGAGATTTGGGAAGAAGGGAAAACTGTCACCAAGATATATGGGACCGTTTTCAATTATAAGAACAATGGGGGATGTAGCTTATCAGTTAGCACTTCCTTCACAATTGGCATCCCTACACGATGTGTTTCATGTGTCGATGCTGAGGAAGTACAATCCCGATCCGTCTCATGTTTTGAATGTGCAAGGCATAGATGTGCAAAGCGACGTCACTTACATCGAGAAGCCTGTCAGAATAATAGAGACAGAGCAAAGGGTGTTGCGTAACCTAGCGATTCAGTTCGTCAAGGTGGTATGGGATCGAAATGGTGTTGAGGAAGCCACTTGGGAACTAGAATCGGAGATGAGAACATCTCACCCTGAATTGTTTGTATGATTTATTTTGGAATCCTACTTCGTTCGATTTTTGGGACGAAAATTTTAAAAAGAGGATTGTATTGTAATACCCTAGATTTTTCAATACATCAATTCACATGAATTTTCCATATTTACGGAATTGCCATTGTGATTTATTTGATATGGATTTAAATGGGTAAGGTGTTGGGCCAATGGTCCAATCAAGACCCAATGGTAGGTAGTTATGTTTACAAGACAAATAAATGGATGAGATGTACTCAAACGGGTCAAGATTTGTAATTGGGTCAAATTTTGATAATTGGGTCAAAATGGCCAAATTGGGACCTAATGGGTCGTTGTGGACATAATTGGCCATTGGGTGAGTTCAAGTTTAAATGGGTTAAGGTGAATTAAATGAGAAGGTAAACAAATGTTTAAGTTAACTCAAAATAAATAATGGAGTTTACTTGAGTTGAATTAAATGTAGAGTTGCATTAAAAGGTTGAGTTGAGTAAAGTGGTGAGTTAAATTAAGTGTGAGTGAAGTGTGTATATGAAAGGTGAGTGTGTTGATTTCAAATTTCAAAACAATGAAAAACGGTGGCTGCATGGAGAGGCTTTACATGCATGTAACTCCTAAGATCGAGATGAATGTTAATGGCGTTTCATGGAGTTGCATATGGGAGAGGTGGCGGTTACTTAGGCCAAACAATGGGCACACGTTGGAATACATGGGAGTGTTATTTCATGCATGTAACTCCAAAGATGGAGAACGAATGGAGTTGCTGTTATGTGGAGTTTCAAAAGGGGTTTTGACATTTCAAATTCAAAAATGCAAGACTACACGTTGGAGGAGGGGGAAAGGTTTCATCCCAATATGAAACCCCCATGTGAGACGTTGATGAGAGGAGGAGGAAAGGGGGAGGTTACACCAATACAAACCATGGGAGACGTTGGATGCTTAGGGAGTTTCATTTCATAGATGAAACTCCCAAGTAAGCATAAAGGGCTTTGATTAATATGGGAGTTACATGTGACGTCAACTTGAGGCTGAATTGCATTAGCCAAAGAAGCTTCATTTTACTCTCTCCCTCTCTCTCCCTTGGGCAGTTTTTCATCTCACAAGACAAAGATTGTTGGCTGATTGTATCTCATACCAATCAGTCCTTGGGTGATCCTTTCATCAAGACAAAAACCAGCAAAGGAGTTTGGCACCAAGGTTTAAGACTAAATTACTGTCTCTCTCTCTCCCTCTCAAATCTATACCTTGGCTGAAGTATTCCAAGGAGGTTGCAGCAAGGTTAATCTCAGTTAGGAGAACAAGAAGAAAGAAAGAGAGGCTAGGGAAGTAAAGGACCAAGGAAGGAGTCAAAAGACCGAAGGAGTCGCGGTATTGGTAAGTGCACTTAGAACCCTTATTAAATATTGGTTAAGGGAATGTGATCAGGCCATTGTATGGCCAGATCCATCAACGGTTTAGATCAAGTATTATGCTGTTTTAAAATAAAAAAAAACATGGATCATAGGGTTCGACGACTTTGGATGGCCGAACCCCATGAAAGAATGTGGTAATTGTTATGGTTTTTGAAGGATAAAAACCATACTAGGTTTTGAAGGTTTAAAGGGTTTTTAAAGAGAGATAAGGTCACTGTTTTTGACCAGTTATTACATGGCTGAATCATGTGGTTATTATGCTAAGTGCTGATAAAAAACCATAGACAAATATTGGAGGGTTTACATCAAGGAAACCATGGGGTTCGGCTAGGTATAGGGCCGAACCCCATGGACTGTTTTGATGGTATGTTCGGATTAAATCATATTGGAAAACTATGATTTGTTTTATGCTTTTGATTTATTAATTACCTAGGCTTACTTATGGATTTAATATTAAGTTGATCAACCATGATATAAGATGGAAAGTGGGGACAAAAATCAGATTGGTGAGGTTCGGCCATGTAGTATGGCCGAACCCCACTAATGGTTATTGGTGACCCTAGTGTGTAGCTACTAATGGTGATGGATGGACTTAGTGGTTAATTTATATGTATGTAAGAATGATTTAAAGACCAAATCAAGTGGTGAGGTTCGGGCATGTTGTATGGCCGAACCCCACCAAAGTGGATTAGTTATAACTATTGGTGTTTAAGGTAAATTAAACAAAAGGATAGTCTAAATGGCATAATGGTAATTATGGATGAAATGATCAAAGATGAAATGATCATAGAATTGGATATATGGGCCAAAACCAAAGTGGTAAGGTTCGGCCATGTTGTATGGCCGAACCCTACCAAGGTTCATTTGGGAGTTTGGGTTAATTAGATGGTTTTAGATAAATAAAGAGTGACCAAAGTTTAAATGGGTGAGGTTCGGCCATGGGGTATGTCCGAACCCCACAAAGTGGATTTTTGGGACTTAGACTAAGTTGGAATCACATGGATGAATGTTTAACATGCTGTTATGTAAATAAGGTATTGGGATTGCTAGAACGGTGTACAAGCCGTGAACGGGAGATGGTTCAAAGGAAGGGTCAAACTAAGTAATATTGTGTAGGTTTCCTACCTTTTTTAACCACACTCATACTTGATGTTTTATCGTAATTTTGATAAGTTATGTGCTAAGTTATTATGTTTCAAAGTGGTTTTATATGTTAAGTTATGTTCACAAATAGCATGAAATCATGGACATCTCATGCATGGCATGGGGTGATGGTGTTGTATCCGGAGGCCACACTCCGTCGGGGCGTCCGAAAGACCACTGTGGGGTACCTTGATGATGAGAATCCCATCAAGAGGAATCCGGAGGCCACACTCCGTCGGGGCGTCCGAAAGACCAATGTGGGGTACCTTGACGATGAGAATCCGTCAAGAGGAAGCTATGTATATATGTGATGGGTGGGACTCATTACATGTGCATTTCATACATAGCATTGTTTTATGTGATTTTGATGAACATGTATTATTCTATTATTTGTATGTTTTGTTACTAACCATGTGGTAGCCCTAATCGGA
The DNA here is from genome assembly GCA_022113865.1 of Chimonanthus praecox. Lineage (NCBI taxonomy): Eukaryota > Viridiplantae > Streptophyta > Magnoliopsida > Laurales > Calycanthaceae > Chimonanthus > Chimonanthus praecox. The sequence goes on from CM039091.1 coordinate 26,811,597, forward strand.
AACACTACTGGGCGCGTTGATCTAACGTCCTATCTCTATCCTTAGTGGATGACATAGGAAAGGGGAAGAACGAGGATCGAGAAGAAAACCAACCATAGGAGCTTGGGCATTTTGAATGGACTTTGACTCGACTGTTTATGGACTTTTTATTTAAGTTATTTGGACAATGTAATTTGATAATTAGTGGTGTTAGCATGCAATAATGTAGTTAAGTAGTTACTATGGTTTGGTTAATTTGGATGATTTGGAATGAATGGTAGACTAAGGTTATTTAGTAATATTGGAGAATATGATCATGTATTTTGCTATCTTAAGTTATAAATGGAGTAGTATTAGGATCTATTATAACCTCAGTTAAATTAAGACTAAGTATATTCCGCAAGTCGTATTTGTACCATGTGTGGAACTGTTCTTATGGACTTAGTTCATACGCACATGGGCTTGGCCAGTTAAGAGTCGGACTTTAGAAGTCCGAACTTAACTCGCGTCATGACACTCCGCCCCGATCACTTGTTTATTATTATTTAAAAAAAAAATAAACTCATATTATTAGAGTGAAAAGGGTGGGGTGTTACAAGGTGCAGCAACCCCAACAAGAGGAGGTGCAACCACCTCATCAAGAGGAGGGACAAAATAGTGTGAACATTCCCGTGGTGCCTCCCAAGCTACAAAACATGAGTCTAAGCGGTGGTCACTTCCGTCCTTCAACAACATATGAACGGAAATTGTAACTCCCGTATTTTCAAGCTAGGGATATGGAAATTGTCCATTTAATTGGTGAATTCATGGATATGGACCTTAGATGGGTAAGGTGTGGGGGTCAATTGTCCAATTAAGACCCAATTTACATGTTATAAGGTTCAATTTAAAGTAAATGGGTAAGGTGTACTTAATTGGGTCAAGATTGTTAATTGGGTCAAAATTTGTTAATTGGGTCAAAATGCCCAATTGGGACCCAATGGGTCATGGTTGACTTGGTTGACCACGAAGTGAGTCCAAGCGTAACTTGGTTGGGGCTGATTTGAGTTGGAAATGGAATTAAATGGTTGAGTGAATTAAATGGATGAGTTGAGTTAAGTAAGTTAAATAAATTTGAATTAAATGAAAAGTGAGTTGATTTAAAAGGTTGAGTTGAATGGAAGCTAATGGGACTTAAATCTCAAATGTGTGGAGTGGGAAGGTGGAGAGATACATCTCATGAGACCCAAGTTAGGTGTTACACGTTGGAAGTGGGGGATTTTTATCTCATGAGATGAAACTCCAATGGTGCATTAATGAAGAAGTTGAAGGGCTGTGATGTTACACAAGCTTGCACAAGCATACACATTGGAAGCATGGGGGGTTTCCATCTCAAGATGGAAACCCAAGAGCCACACGTTGGGAGTGTTTCATCTCAAGGATGAAACCTCCAAATGAAACTTAAAGGAGGGAGGTGAAAAGACATGGGAGTTACCAAGGGGTGTCCCAAAGGACACCACCTTTGGAAACCCTCATTAACCAAGGAAAGAGTTTCATTTCAAGTCACTCTCTCCCTCTTTCCCTTGGCCATTCCCACCTCTCAAAGACAAGAAACACTTGGTGATTTTCCCCATATCACTCTCTCCCTCTCTCACACAAAGCCGACCACTCATCAAGACAAAAGGACTTAGAAAAGTGTTTGATCTCAAACTATATGCAAGGCTGAATTCTATATCCCTCAATCCATATCACTTGGCCGAATTATTCCAAGGGGTTTGCAGCAAGATCAGTCTCGCCTAAAGGACAAGAAGGAAGGAAGGAAAGGCTAAGGAAAGGAAAGGAACAAGCCAGAGCAAAAGAATAACTGGAGGAGTCGCGGAATCGGTAGGTTTTTTTCTTGAGGGATTGTATTTAAAATAAGAACCCCATGGAGGAAAATTAAGGAGTGTATGATTATTTTAAAAGGAGTAGATGAACCATAGGGTTCGGTCGTATGTATGGCCGAACCCCATGAAGAGACTTGGTTATTTTTATGGGTTTTTGAGAGATAAAAACCTTACAATGTTATGAAGTTTGTAAAGGTGTTTTAAATGGAGATAAGGTTAAGGTTGTGTGTCGGCCATTGCATGGCTGAACCAGAATGTTATTATGGCTAGGGTGCTAAGCATAAACCATATATAAATATTGGAATGTTTGAAACAAGAAAACCATAGGGTTCGGCCATGTGTATGGCCGAACCCCATGAACCATTTTTATGGGTTAATTGGAGTTAAGAACAAGGTTGAAAATTATTAATGGTTCTATGCTTTTGATTAAGGAATCACATATGATTATTTTGGGACTTAGTATTAAGTAAGTAATCAGCCATGAAAGATGATGAAAAAAAGGGACAAAAATCAATATGGTGAGGTTCGGCCATGTGGTATGGCCGAACCCCACTAATGGTTATTTGGTGGACTTAGTTTTTTTGAAGTGGTCAACTTGTAATATAATTGGTCAAATCAAAATGGAGACTCATGAATGATGGATTAAAGTAAATGAAAGGTTAAACAAGGGTTAGGTTAATGGCAATACTGTAAATATGGAATGAAAAGAACAAAGGACATGAAAGAGGGACCAAACCCAAGATGGTGAGGTTCGGCCATGTTGTATGGCCGAACCCCACTAAGGTGGATTTGGTGGATTAAGGGTTTAAAAATTAGTTAAGTGGTGTTTAAGTGATAAATAAAAGGAAGGATGGAAATTAAGGTAAGTGAGGTTCGGCCATGGTGTATAGTCGAACCCCACAAGTGTTTTTTTAGGACTTAGGTTATTATGTGGGTGAGATGATTAATGTATAAATGGATAGATCAATGGAATTGTATGATTGGGCTTAAAAACCCAAAGGAGGGAGTAAAACAAAATTAGTGAGGTTCGGCCATGGTGCATGGCCGAACCCCACAAAGTTATATTTGGTGGACTTGGACTTAATGTTAAAACCAAAAAGGACCCAATTTAAGTGGGTGAGGTTCTGCCATGGTGTATGGCCAAACCCCACAAGGTGGTGTGTTTGATCTTAGACTTAATTAGAAACCAAATGTGATATGTGTTTTGACTTATTGACATGTAACAAGGTGACGGAACTTCTTAAACGGTGCGCGGTCGTGAACGGTTTTCAGACAAGAACGCGTGGTCAAACTAGTTGTCATTGGTAGAATTCCTACATCATTGAAACCATGGATATGTATTATGTACTTATGATGATTTTATTTCATGTTTGATAAGATATTTTGGTATTAAACAATATGTTGAAATTATGGGATTTTCATGCTATGTTTTGTAATATTCTATGGCATGTTGGCATTTACATCTCATGCATGGCTTGGGAGGGATGACAGGTAACTGGGGACCCACACTCCGTCGGGGCATCCGTAAAACCCTAGTGGGGGATACCTTGATGATGAGAGTCCCATCAAGAGGATACTATGTATGATACCTTGATGATGAGAATCCCATCAAGAGGATACCATGTGGTAGCCCTAATTGGAATACCTACTGGGCGCGTTGTCTAACGCCCTATTTTTACCCTAGTTGATGACACATGAAAGGAACGGAACGAGGACCTAATTGGAGCCAAGCTCAGTGTAACGCCCCGCCCTTTCCGAGACAATTTCAGAGTCTAAATTTTTTTTTTTAATAAACCCGGACAAGGGCGGAGGGACGTCACGACGCGAGTTAAGTTCAGACTACTCAAGTTTGAACCTTAACTGGCCACCCATGTGTACATGGACTAGACCATGATAACATACCACACATGGAACTATACAATTTCTTGCGGAATAAACTAAACTAACTGCGGAATTAGGTTGAAAAGATAGCAAGTACAAGTCTTTATTAATGAATAACTTAAACTAACCATTCATTAACAATATCATAAACAAACCATAGCAATGTATTAACTTATTACATATCCATCAAATATAACTCAAACGACAATAAATAAGAAGTCCTGATCAACAATCAAGCGCTTAGACTTGGCTCCCCACCCGGTCATCAACCTTCTCTTTCCCTTTCCTTGTACCTGCATTATCCTCTAAGGATAGAATTAGGGCGTTAGATCAACGCGCCCAGTAGGTTCCCGATCAGGGCTACCACATGGTTAGCATATAAAACATGCATATATACCAAGTACATGATTATAAAAAAAATATAAAACCATGCTATGTATGTATGCAAATGTAATGAGCCCCACCCATCACACATACATAGCCATCACTTGACGGGACTCTCCCCGTCAAGGTAAATCACAATACACTTTCATTTGCGACTCACACGATAAGGTAATCCACACTAATCCTCGTTACCTGTGGAAAGACACTTCATCATTGAGTTGTTCCACAGTATTCTTTCATTGGGACTCACATGATAAGGTAATCCACAGTAATCCTCGTTACCTGTGGAAAAACACTTCATCATTGAGTTGTTTCACAGTATTCTTTCATTGGGACTCACATGATAAGGTAATCCACAGTAATCCTCGTTACCTGTGGAAAGACACTTCATCATTGAGTTGTTTCACAGTATTCTTTCATTGGGACTCTCAAGTCAAGGTAACCCATAATCATCACCCCATGCCATGCATGAGATATCAATGTACATATATGTCATTTGTAAATACATATCTCATCATTCAAAACCATATTTGAAACATAATATCAAATACAACATATCTCATAAAAACATGATAAAACCAAATCAAAATTGTGGTTACAAGTAGGTAGGAAACCTACTGAAGATTCACTTCAGTGTTCGATCTTTCTTAAACGTCACCCGTTCACGACTCGTACGCCGTATACGCAAGTCTAGATACCCTATTTTCATAGCAGCAAATGAAATATTCATCATGTAATTCCAACTTGGTCAAAGTCCCACAAATGCACTATGTGGGGTTCGGCCATACCCATGGCCGAACCTCACCTATTTATCCTTTGGTCTCTCATTCGTTTAATCCCTATTAAGCATCAAATTCTACAAAAACACCTTGGTAGGGTTCGGCCATAGAGCATGGCCGAACCATACCCTTTTGTTTTGGGTCCATAAAACCATACCTATGATCAGTCCACCTTTGATCAATAAATCATTATTTCCCATATTTTAATCACAAAAACGGCTACACAATAAGGCCACCAAAGACCCTTAGTGGGGTTCGGCCATACCTCATGGCCGAACCTCACCAAATCTGATTTTTCTCCCCACTTTTCATCTTATTCATGATTAATCAGCTTACTATTAAATCCATACCTAAACCTAGGTAACTCTTAAGTCTAAAGTATAAAACACATCATAGTTTCCAATGGAATTCAATCCAATCCTTTCACCCAAAAACAACCCATGGGGTTCGGCCATGTGGTTCTCTTGATTTAATTATATAATCAACAGTCCCTGATTTAAATCAATAACTTAACCACAATATTATCAGGGTTCAGCCGTACATTGGCCGACCAAATACTAATATGTAACTTCATTTAAATTTCATAGAAACCCCATAATTTACATGGTTTCTAACTCTCCAAAGCCATACTATTCATCAAATTCTTTCATGGGGTTCGGCCCTCCAAGGTGGCCGAACCTTATGTCCATGACTTGATCCTTATAAACATATTTTTATGTTTCAATAATCATGTAATAAACAGTATAATATTACCGAGTTTTACCATTAAAATATCATCCAATAACCAACCCAATTTCATGGGGTTCGGCCATGCTCATTGGCCGAACTCTATGACCTTTGGTTTTGAACCTCATAATCATTCATCTAGGTCTAAATAAAACTTCCATATCCATGTTTTTAACCTTTTTAAAACATGTATTTTAAGTCTAATAAAAACATCTAAAAACAGTCCCACACTTGCATGGTTTTAAATTCCAAAAACCATCCAAATCAACCAATTATTTCCATGGGGTTCGGCCACTTTGGATGGCCGAACCCTATGGTCCATTTCCATCCCTTTTTGACACCATCTTCTATGATTTAGACCTTTGACAAATTCAGCCATACTTGACCAAATTATGTCATCCAAATTCATAACTTAAAACTCTTTATTTAACATAGATCTACAAAAATACTCACCAAATTTCCCAAGCTTCTCCTCTTGCCTTTGCTCTTTACTTCCTATCCTTCTTTGCCTTCCTTCCTTTGCTGGTTCATGCTTGATCAATTGGTGCAACCACCTCTGCTGGTTCAGCCAAGAAGATAGTTTGGAGAGAGGGAGAGGTAGATAAGAATTCCTTGGATTTTCAATGTGAAAATCGGCCAACAATGGTGGTCTTTCCCTTTTGTACTTCAGCCCCAATTTCCATTCATTTCCCTCATTAAACCTTGGCAAAAACGATGGGATATTGGGTGCCATCCAAGACACCCCTTCACCCAAACGTTGCATCCTTTCATGTTTAACACATGCATCTCATGAGATGAGATGATGTCGCCCAACCTTGGTGTCCCTTGGCTTTGCCAAGGCACCCTTTCACTCTCAACGGCTAGGATTGGTTTGATTAAGAGTTGGGTGAGATTAGAACTCCTTTCCACTTCCTCTTGACTCACTTGGCTCATGATCTTTTTATTCCAACTCAACTCATCCAACTCAACACATTTAATGCACCATATTTGAGTCAACTCTATTCTTAATTAAAACTCACTCCAAATCAGTCCAACTCAAGCTGAAATAACTCACACTTGAGTTCAATCTAGGGTCCACATGGTCATCCGTGGTCAACATAGTCAACCCGACCCATTGGGTCCCCAATTAATTCTTTGACCCGTTTTGACAACATGACCCATTAATGGGCTGATTTTGCCACTTTTAAATGGTTTCCACTTGTGCGTCAAGCCTACCCATTTTTGTTCTACTTGATTTCCAATCAGTTCAGCTTGACCCCATTTAATTTGAGCTTACACAATGGTCAAATCATCCATTATAACCCATTGGGTCAAATTAAGCCCTTTGACCCATTTAGACATTTTCGACCCAATTGATATAGATTACCCATCCAACCAAATTTGATATTTATAATGTGTTCATGTGATCTTAATTTGAGCAATGGGCCCCACCATTTCCTTATTTGACATCACAAAATAATTAATTTTACAAACCAGGGGCATTTTCGTAATTATCCACTTCATGGAGAACTTGGGGTGTTACACATAGGAGCTTGGATGATTAAGCTTTATATTGTTCATGTTATTGGGAATTGTAATAACGTTGATTTATTTGCTATGGTTTGGATGGTTAATGTTTGGATATTTAAGTTATGATAAGTATGGTTAAGTGTTGGACTACTTTGCTATCTAAATTGGAATAGGATTGTTATTTCGCATATATGATTTATTCCGCAAGTTAACTTGAGTACGTGTGAATCATTTTAGTGGACTTGGTCCATGCACACATATGGTTGGCCAGTTAAGGGTCAGGCTTTAGAAGCTCGGACTTAACTCGCGTCGTGACATTCCGCTCTTTATCACCTTTGTTTATTTTAAAAAAAATAGACTCTGATTTTCGACTAAAAAGGGCGGGGTGTTACAGAAATAGAAACGCGACCACCAGCGAGACAAATGATCGGAGGATTTTTAAGGATTTCCAACAGCAGCGTCCCCCTTACTTCAAAGGGAAAGAAGGGCCTGCTGGAGCAGAGAACTGGCTAAGAAAAATTACTTAGATCTTGACACTACTAAAGATCTCAAGTAATGATGATCTGATATTGCTGCCTACCTCACAATTAATTGATGATGCCGGCAAATGGTGGGAGGTGGTAAAGTGACAGCGAGCGCTGATTCCGGAGGGGGAAAGGACTGCGATGACATGGGAGCGGTTCTTAGCTATGTTTTTGGACCACTAATTTCCAGAGGAAGAGAAGGTGTGTCACACCCAAGTGTTCCTATCTTTGGTGCAAGGCACCATGACTATGGAAGAGTACCACCAGGAGTTCCTCCGTCTATCTTGTTATGCCTTATACATGGTAAACATGGAGTACAGAAGGGCTCGTAAATTTGAGCGGGACCTTCGACCGAGCATCAGGGCCAAGGTGACCATCTTCAAGGCACCTACATTGGCGGAGGTGGTCAGCAAAGCCACAAAAGCAGAGCAGGAGATGGCCGAGATAGTGCGGTTTGTGGACAACTGCCGAGGCCAGAGCGGGGGAAGTACATTTCATTCCAACAAGTATAATAGCCCGGATTTTTAATTCAATAATATATTGGCTATTATTTGATTTAATTGTGAAAAATTAAGAATTATAGATGAAATGGATGTTAGATGGATCACAGTTGGGGCAATGGCCTAAGTATGGTCCAGTGGACCATGAATTGGATTATTTCCAATTAATTGGGTCAATGATGGTCAATTGGGTCAAACGTCCAATTGGGACCCAATGGGTCAAGATAGATTGAGCATTAGGGTAAATGGGTAAGAAATGGATTTAATTGGGTCATGGACCCAATTGTGATCAAAGGCATGGGGTCCACCTCATTAAGTGCGGTGGCAAGTGTTGGAGTGGAAATCCAAGTGGCATAGCCAAGTGAGACCCAACTCCACCTCATCAAGTGAGGTGGCGTGTGGGCTAAGGTACAAGTGGGCTGGCCACCTTGGTCAACCATGGGTGAGTCAAAGATAAATTAAAGAAGATTAAATGTAGTAAGTGGAATTAAATTATTTAATTGTAATGACCTAAGTTAGATATAAATTCAAATGATTGAGTTGGGAAATGAGTTGCATTTAAATGGAGTGAGTCAAGTGGGGAGTGAGTCACATAAAAGACCAACAGATGGAGTGAGTCAAGAGGGTGGTTTCATCTCATGGAAACCACTCCATCAAAACCGTTGGGGGGTGGTGTGCCATGTGGAGGGCATGCACCCCCTTGGCTACACAAGGATACTCAGGTGGAGGGCATACATTGGCCAAAGGAGAGGTGGTGGTTCCATCTCATGAAAACCACCAAACCACGCAATAAAACAAGCAAACCAAAACCGTTGGGATGATGGGTGGTATGCCATGTGGAGGGCATGCAAACCCCTTGGCTAGACAAGGAGCTTAAATGAAGGGCATGCTAGACCATGCATTGGTCAAAAGAGAGGTGGTGACAACAATACTAGAGGGAGCTGTCGCTCACCGCATCGTCCCTTGACCTAGGCGAGCACCTCCTGAGCTTACTCGGTCATCCGGGGATCACAACAACACCAGCGGGAGCTGTCCCTCACCGCATCGTCCCTAGGCCTAGGCGAGCACCTCCTCAGCCTACTCGGTCATCCGGGGATCACAACAATGCCAGCGGGAGCTGTCCCTCACCGCATCGTCCCTAGACCTAGGCGAGCACCTCCTCAGCCTACTCGGTCATTCGGGGATCACAACAATACTAGCGGGAGCTGTCCCTCACCGCATCGTCCCTCGACCTAGGCGAGCACCTCCTCAGCCTACTCGGTCATCCGGGGATCACAACAATACCAGCGGGAGCTGTCCCTCACCGCATCGTCCCTCGACCTAGGCGAGCACCTCATCAGCCTACTCGGTCGAAAGGAGCTCAATCTGTTGAAAAAGAGCAAGGGAATAAGCAATCGGGCAAAAAGGGTCAAACAAAACCTGGAGTGGAAACGGGCCCGAAAACTAGGAAACTGGGCCGGGCCGAACAAAACTGGGCCGGACCTGGTGCGGGCTGGACCGGAGGCAGGATCTGGCGGGCTGGCCCAAATCTGGATAGCCGGGCTGGATCTGGCGAACAGGGCCAGATCTGGCGAGCTCGACCCGGCTGAGTCAACTCGCGGCTCTGAGTGACTCAGCCGAAGGGGGAAGGGGAAAAAGGGAAAGAGGAGAAGAAGAAAGAGAAGGAAAAAAAATCGGGGAAGATGAAGGAAAGAAAAGGGAAAAACGGGAAAACTAGGTGGGATAGGAAGAGATCGAAAGGGGGGAAGAAGAATTGGAAAGAAGAAGAGAAGATGTGATGGAACCAGAAATACCTGGGCTAAGCCGGAAGCAGAGGCGACGGCCAGCAGCCAGAGAGAGCGACAGCAGCGCCGGCGTGCGCGACAGAGAGGGAAGCCTCGCCGAAGCAGGGAGGACAGCAGCGCCGGCGTACGCGACCGAGAGGGAAGAAGGAGCTGAGGAACCGCATCGAGTGGGGGGGCGGCTACTCCTTTAGGGTTAGGGTTTGGGGCAGAAGAAGAGAAGAGAAGGGAAAGAGAAGGGAACCGGAAGAACGAGAGAGGGGGAGTAGCCGGGGCGGCGGCACTGTAGCGCATAGCTACAGTGCTGCCGAAGAGAGGTTATAAGGGGTTAGGTTTAGGGTTTTGATATTTTATTTTTATTTATTATTATTTTTTTAAAAAAAATATAAAAGCCTCCAATTTTTAAAATGCTTAAAAAAAAATAAACCCGAAGAAATCAAATGACAAACGTCGGGGGAAAAAATGTGTGATTTTCAAACTTTTTACATGATAAAATAATTAATGATTCAAAATTACGAAAGTGCCCTTCGAGTGTTTGAACTCAAAATCGGGCAAACCAGGGCCCGACACGGGGCCCACACTTTCCCCACTGCTACCAAGACCCCAAAACTCCGAAATATCAGGTCGGGTCATTACAAAGTGAGTAGCCAGGGAAAGATTAATGGCAAAGAGGTAACTATCGGTGAAAATGATGGACCATGGGTTCGGCCATGGTGTATGGCCGAACCCTGTGGGGAATGTGTTTGTGGACTTATGGTGTTATTAAGGTTAAATGATTAACTTATATGTGTTTTGTTTAATGAATCAAAGATGGCATGATCTTGGACCCACATTGGTTAGAATGATCAAGGATCAAAAAGAGGGACCAAAACCATGTGAGTGAGGTTCAACATGGCCAAACCTCACTAGGGTATGTTTATGGACATAAACATGGTTGGAAATCAAATGGAACATAGGTTTGATTATTGTTATGTAATAAGATAATGGGACCCCACAAGCGGTGTACAATCGTGAGCGGTTTCCGGACGTAAACGCAAGGACATATTAGTTGATCATTGGTAGGATTCTTACCTCTTTGAAAGCATGGGATATGAATGATGATTTTAATTCATAGTTTGATGAGTTATTTTGTATCAAATGTTATGTTTCAAATATGGGTTTTTAATGCTATGATTTGCATTATTACATAGCATGTGTTCACTTACATCTCATGCATGGCATGGGAGGATGATTTGTAACCGGATGCCACGCTCCATTGGGGCGTCTGTAAGGCATTCATGGGAACACCTTGATGTGCATTATCTATCAAGAAGTAACCGGAGTCCACGCTCCGTCGGGGCGTACGTAAGGCAACCGTGGGGGATACCTTGATGAGGAGATTCCATCAAGAGGATGTTTTGTGATATCGACCATGGGTGGGACTCATTGCATAAGATACCATGGCATGGCATTTTTTACATGGTTTTAGTATTATGTTATCTATACGATTTTGTACTAACCATGTGTTAACCCTATTTGGAGTACCTACTGGGCGCATTGTCTAACGCCCTACTTCTACCCTAGTTGATGACACAGGAATTGAACGGAATGATGAACGTGATCGGGGCCAAGCTTAGGAGCTTGGATATTTTTAGTTTAATTTTGTTTAAGTTACTCATGGACAATGTAATTTAAGTAGCTAGCATTCGAACTGTAATAACTTCGATATTTGCTATGGTTTGAAATGTTTATTTTGGATATGTTAACTTAAGATAATCATTGTTAAGGAATGGATTACCTTGCTATCTACAATGGAATAGAATTATGATTCTATTATAATTCCGCAGTTATGTTTATTTCGCATGTTAACTTGAGTACGTGTGAACCGTTTTAGTGGACTTGGTCCACGCACACGTATGTTTGGCCAGTTAAGGGTCAGACTTTAGAAGCTCGGACTTAGTTTGCGTTGTTACAGTCCCAGATTCAGTCGATTGAATTAGAAAATTTGTATGATGGATTATTTTCCAGATACCCCTGTGTATTTGTAGGGTGTAAGGGGTGATGAAATTAAAATGGAAAGTCAAATTAATATATTTGATTGAATTTGATAAGGTAAAGAGATTCGCAAAGGAGTTGTGATTCATTTCATGCAATCGTTAACATTATCATCACAAGACAGCGAGGAAAGTGTACTGGACATTGGTCGGATTCCTACCTTATTGAGAACACTATGGAATATGATATGATGCTGATTTTATTCCAAATATGATGCTTACTTTGGTTAAACAAATTGTACATGTTTATGAACTTATTTTCAATGATATTATGTATTTTGAAATGAAATAGCATTCTTGCATACATTACCTCATGCATGGCATGGGGGGGAAAACATATGACCAGCAAGCCAAGTTCTGAGCAGTCCGGACATGACTTGGGCTTGAGACTAGCTGTAACGCCCTGCCCTTTTTCACTCGCTTTCTGAAAATCAGAGACTTTTTTTTTTTTTAAAGAGTGAGCGAGAGCGGGACGTCACGACGCGAGTTAAGTCCGAACTTCTATAGCTCGGCCCTTAACTGGCCAACCCTATGTGTGTGCGGTCTAAGTCCACCAAGATTGTTCACACACATAAGTTAACATGCGGATTATAATGGAACCTAACTCTAATCCAATTTATTAGATAGCAAAGATGTACGTCCTTTTACAATGTTTATCTTAACTGAAATAATCAAATAAAATCATTCCAAACCATAGCAATATAACTAAGTTATTACATGTCCAACATTCTAAGTTATCTCAAATTACAAGTCCAAATAATAACTTTAAACAACTATAAAGTAAACTCATTCAAGCTTCTAAGCTTGACTCCGTTCACGCTCATCGATCCCTTCGTTTCCTGCGTCATTCACTAGGGTAGAAGTAGGGTGTTAGAACAACACGCCCAGTAGGAATTCTAAGTAAGGCTAACACATGTGTTAGTAACAAAAGCATATATAATATCATATCATTAAAAACATATAAAAACATGCCATGCCATATGTCTTATGCAATGAGTCCCACCCATCACAATACAAGTAACCTCTTGATGGAATTCTCCTCATCAAGGTATCCCCACAGTGGTTTTTTGGATGCCCCAATGGAGTGTGGCCTCCGGATTCTTCTTGATGGGATTATACACATCAAGGTCTTCCCACGATTGCCTCACGGACGCCCCGACGGAGCGTGGCCTCCGGGTTACAAACTTCCCTCCCATGCCATGCATGGAATGTACATGCCCATATGCTATGTAATTTAAATAACCATAGCATAAAAACTCCACTTTTGAAACATAATATATAAACAACATAAACCAGCAAAGTAAGGATAAAACATAATACATAACCATGTTCCAATGAGGTAGAATCCTACCAATGACAATTAGTTTGACCACTCGTTCTTGTCCGAAAATCGTTCACGATCGTATACTGTTTATGAGGTCCCGTTACCTTGTTACATAACAACAAGTCAAACTAAATTCCCATTTGATTTAATGTCCAAAATCATATACACACCTTGTGGGGTTCGGCCATACACCATGGCCGAACCTCACTTATTTTGCTTTAGTCCCTCCTTTGGGTTCTTAAGCCCAATCACACAATTCCACTGATTTAATCCATTTATACATTAATCATCTAACCCACATAATAATCTGAGTCCAAAAACAACAACTTGTGGGGTTCGGCTATACACTATGGCCGAACCTCACCTATTTGATTTTATTCTTTCCTTTGATTCATTACTTCCTAATTTCTTAGTTAATCACTTAACAATAAATCATCCACCGTTAGTAACCATCTATTCCATAAAACCTTGGTCCATGCAAATCCATCTTAGTGGGGTTCGGCCATACAACATGGCCAAACCTCACCATCGTAAATTTTGGTCCTTTAATCCTTTTTAATTAAGTCCAATTGCCAATCCATTCATCTAAGCGTTCACATATTAATCATCAATAATTGTTTCTCACACCTTCATCCATTTAAATTCTTCTAGACCCTTTAAAAATAAAATACCATACATAGCACTTGGTGGGGTTCGGCCACAAACCATGGCCGAACCTCATCCATTGGTTTTGGTGCTCCTCTTTTCCATTCTTTTTGATAATGAAAATGCATCCAAGTCCATCACTTTACATTCATTTTAAAACCTTTAAAAACATCAATAACCTTTCATGGGGTTCGGCCATACAACATGGTCGAACCCTATGGTTCCTTATTTCTTCTTTAAAATCCCATAACCATGATCTTAACCTTTGATGGGTTCGGCCATACATCATGGCCAAACCTAATTAATCTCTTTTTCATATTCAATGGTTCTTGTATATCCCTTTTAGGGTTTGGCCATGTAATGGCCGGATCATGTTTCCTTGACCACCTTTAAAATCCACTAACATATTTACCCCATGTCCTTCCATGGTTATCATCTTTCACAAATTTATTAATCACTAATGTTCCTTCATGGGGTTTGGCCATGTACTATGGCCGAACCCTATGGTTCCTTCTTTCAATTAAAATACCAAGATCATGCTCTTATTTTTCCATAATAGAAATTAGGGTTCGGCCATGGAATGGCCGAACCATATCCTTGACCTTTGATCCTCTTTTCTAATATAAAATTTGTTGAGGACTTACCGTTTCCGCGATTCCTCCAATTTGTCCTTTGCTCCGGTTTGTTCCTTTTCTTTCTTTCCTTAGCCTTTCTTTCCTTCCTTCTTGTCCTTTAGCCTAGATTGATCTTGATGCAGTCCTTGGAGTGGTTCGGCCAAGGTATAGATTTAAAGAGAGAGAGTATTTCAGCCTTGTGTGTGAATGATAAAACCTTGAGATGCAAACTCCTTTGTTCTAAGTCCACTTTGTCTTTGAGGAGTGATCAGCCAATAAATGGTTTGAGGAGAAGCAACCAGCCAAGGTTCTTGTCTAGAGAGGTGGGACGGCCAAGGGAGAGAGAGTGAGGGAGCGAATGAATGGAAAACAAGTATGAGGGTTGACCAAAGGTGGTGTCCCTTGATGGCACCCCTTTGTAACTCCCCTCCCCATTCATCTCCTTCACTTATTCCATTTGGGGGTTTCATCCTTGAGATGAAACTCTCCCAACAGTTTTGGCTCTTGGGCTGCCTTGGTGCAACCTTCTGCCCCAAGCTTCCTCCTCTCATTAAAGCTTCAAGTGGGGGTTTCATCTTAAGATGAAACTTTCCCCCCTTTCCAATGTGTGTCCTTTGAATTTTGAATTTGAAATGAACCATCACTCCTCACCTCTCCATTACTTCTCCATGTGGGGGTTTCATCTTTGAGATGAAACTCCCATGCCAACGTGTAGCCTAGGTGTATCCTCCCTCAATGTGTGAACCCATTTTGTAACTCCCATAACCGCCACCTCCCATTTATTTTCCAAGTTGGGGGGTTTCATCCATGAGATGAAACTCCATGTACAACGTGTGGACCACCTTGAGCTGATCTTGGTGAAGTGCACCTCTCTAACTTTCCACATCAACTCATTTAATTTTCCTCATATATTCAACTCAACTCACCTTTTTAATTTAATTCCTTTAATTCATTTGAATCAACTCAAATATTTGATTCCATTTCCACCTCACATCAGTCCCAAGCTAATTAAGCTTGAACTCACTTGGTGGTCAACCAAGTCAACCATGACCCATTGAGTCCAAATTGGCCATTTTGACCCAATTAACAAACTTTGACCCAATTAGTACTCTTGACCCAATTGAACATACCTTACCCATTTATTTTATTTCCAACACATAACCCATAACCGTTGGGTCTAAATTGAGCCATTGACCCAACATCATACTTATCTAAGGTCCATAACCAACAATTCACAATTTAAAAAGGTAAATTCATGTAAATTGATATCTTTGAAATTCTGGAGTGTTACACTAGCTTGTATGAAGCTATGTGAACTGTTGAGATTTGGCCTTGTCCGGGTTGATGGAAATAGGTACGGCGTAATTTGGGCCAAAGTGCTCCCTGGAAGGTCATGAAACCCTGTGCAGAGGGAGTCCACACTCCACTGATAGTCTCGGTTGTTAATTTGTGGATGGGTATACAGTAACCTGGTGGTTGCCACCACAAAACACTACAAACGTAATTGGCCAAGTAAACCTTGATATGACGATTTATCAAGGAAACCATTGATATTGATTTATGATGTGATTGTATATGGGAATTGGGTGAGAGATCATTTGGCATTGACACCCATGACATGACACATAAGTAAGCATGATTATGATATGGACATCATGCATTGTTTTTACTACTTTTGAGATGTTTTTCAAATATGATATGATGTACCTACCTTGATTTATAATACTCCTATGTGTACCATATCCCTACTTGGAATACCTACTGAGCATGTTGAATAATGCCCTACTTCTACCCTATAGATGATGGAACAGGGAATGGTAATGAAAAGAATGATGGACCGGAAGGGAGCCAAGCGTTGGAGCTTGGAAAGATTATGTTTAAATTACTCAGTTTTAATTTCAATAATTTATTGGGAGAACTTCATTTTGGATTGTAATAACTTAGACTTATTTGCTATGGTTTGATTATATTTAAGTTCATTTTAAGTATATGGTGATTGGTTTTCCTTGCCTAATAATGACAAGTATATGAATAGTATCTTATTCATATAAATAATTCTGCAATGTTTTCAGAAAAGTGTGTGAAATGTCTTAGAGGATTTAGTGCACGCATAAGTAATGGTGGCCAGTTAGGGGTCGGGTTTTTGAAACTCGGATTTAACTCGCGTCGTGGCGTCCCGCTCTCTCTCACTCATTTATAAAAAAAAATAATATAATCTCATTTTGTGAATGTGAGAAAGGGCGGGGCGTTACAGTTGGTATCAGAAACCGGAAGTGTTGTAACTCGCAAAGTAAGATTAATACGGTATCATGTCTCACTGACGGATAAGAATCCCAACTGACCGACTCTTCGGATTCTGCTGCATGGGGGCTGGATTAATTTTCTTTGATGAAAATCAGACTGTACGCATTCAATCTGAGAACAACATTGGATGAGAAAAACAAAAGCAAGGGAAAGACAATCACTATAAATTGTAGATTTATCAAACATAGCGAAATAGGCAGTTCCTCCCCCAAACAAGAAACATCATGTGATACTTAAAAAATCTCCCCAAAACAAGAAATACAAGATGTCACTTAGGCAATTTCCCCAAGAAAGGAACATAAATGATATATAGGAGAACTAAGCAGAATTTTTCCCTCCCTATGATTATTTGAACAATTATAACATCAAAGTATGTGAACACAAGTTCTTATTAGCAAACTAGGTCAACTAATGTTTCAATGACTTAGGAAAATGCCTCCAAGAAGAAGAAATACCCGATAGAACCCACATCAAGAAGAGGGATAGGACAGTGTAAATATTCCTGAGGTACCTCCCGAGCTACAGACTTAGTACAGGCAGTGGTCACCTCCGTTCTACAACAAAACCAGAACGGCAATGGAGGTGTAACGTCCCACCCCTTTTTCACCCGCTTAGCTGAAAATCAGAGTCTAATTTTTATTTTTATTTTTGAAATAAAGAGTGACAAAGAGCGCGGGACGTCACGACGCGAGTTAAGTCCGACCTTCCAAAGTCCGACCTTTAACTGGCCAACCCTTCATGTGCGTGGAACTAAGTCCATGAGAATGGTTCACACATAGAAAGTAAGCTTGCGGAATTATAACTTAATGCGGAATTATAATAGAATCTATCCTACCAATTTTAGATAGCAAGGAATTACATCACTTAAATTACTAAAATACCTCAAAATTAGAATGTCCAAATAAAAGTCCAAACGATAGCAATAGTCTAAATTATTACAGTCCAACGAGCTAAGTTACTCAAATTACATTTTCAAAATAAAACTTAAGTAAATAAACCAGCTCGCTCCTCCAAGCTCCTACGCTTGACTTCCATCACGTCCTTCATTTCCTCCATTTCCTACGTCATCATCTAAGGTGGAAGTAAGGCGTTAGACAACGCGCCCAGTAGGTACTCCGAGTAGGGTCAGCACATGGATTAGTGATAACAAAACGCATAGGTAATAGTATAGCAAAACCATGCAATCAATGCCATGCCATGGGTGTCCTATATCATGTGTCCCACCCATCATCCATATCATCATTATACCATGTCCCTCTTGATGGAAAAAGCCTTATCAAGATATCCCCATGTTTGTTTATCGGTCGCCCCGACGGAGCATGGACTCCGGTTACATTTCATCCCTCCCATGCCATGCATGAAATGCAAGTGTTGACATGCTATATAATATTACAAAACAATGGCATTAAAAATCCCATCATTAATACATATAATTTTATACCAAAATAAGTCAAGCAAAGCATTCATATACACATAATCCATGGCTTACAATAAGGTAGGAATCCTATCAAATACCAACTAGTGTTCCTTTGCGTTTCCGTCCAAGAATTCGGTCACCAATCGCGCACCGCTTGCGAGGTCCCGTTACCTTATTACATATCAACAAATTAAACCCACGTTTTAACCATGCCTAAGTCCATTACTCATACCTTAGTGGGGTTCGGCCATACACCATGGCCGAACCTCACCCACTTGATTTCGGGTCCCATTTTAATCCTTAGATTATTTTAGTCATATGAGTCTAAACCAGCCACCCTTTGCTTCATTAATCAACACATAAGGTCATCATAAAAAGTCCCTAAGTCCATAACCATCCTCCATGGGGTTCGGCCATACACCATGGCCGAACCCATGGTTCCTCATTTTTTGCCATAATTACATTTTTGTCACTCCTTCTTCCCATGGTTAATCACCTCTCATTTATGCATGTCCATACCTCTAACTGATCCATAAACATGGATCTATCAATCCCTTATTAATCATGATACAAAAATTATATACATCATACATTTTCTCAACCTAAATCACATTCATTTAAACACATGCATAGACCCTAACTTAGCCCATAAATGACTCCTAAAATGGGTCATGGGGTTCGGCCATGGTATGGCCGAATCCATGATGTCTTTTCCTCATTTTTTTCTTAGATCTTTCACAACATTTAGATCCACAACAAAGTCCCTTCTTGAGGGGGTTTCAAACATACATTTATGTCATTATCATTTACCACTTTTAAACCAACATTCCCCATCATCTACATGGTTCCAAAAACATTTAAATCCACCAGCATCTCTCCATGGGGTTCGGCCATACAACATGGGCGAACCCATGGTCCATGGTTCATCTTTATTTGTAACATTTAAAACCATAAATAATCATCAATTTTTCTCCATGGTTTCCCGCACTTAATCCCTTTCAAATTTACTAACACTTAACCATTCAAAACCTTAAAATTATTAACCAACATCCCATGGTTTACATCCTTTAAAAATCACTAATACATCTCCATAGGGTTCGGCCATACACTATGGCTGAACCCTATGGTTCATCATCTTCCTCTAAAAATCCACATTCAACGGTTAGATTCACTTGATGGGGTTCGGCCATATACCATGGTCGAACCTCATCTAATCCATTGTTGTTCTTATGATTCACATACATAGAAAGCTAGGGTTTGGCCATGCAAAGGCCAAACCATACATCTTGATCATTCACCATATTTTTGCCATGCATGGGGTCCTCTCCATGTACCCATAACATTTAAGGTTCGGCCATGCCATGGCCGAACCATGATCCTTAAATATAGAACCATGCATGCATACATAAACCTTATATACATAATGTTCTTAATATTCCTTTATTTTTCTTAACTTATCATACCCATTAGGGTTTGTCCATTTCCCATCCCTTCCTTGGATGGATTTTAGATCCATGGCCCATGATATTTTGGCCACCATTTAATCTAAGAAAAATGGACTTTCCATGGTCTCCTTTTAACCCTTAAAATTAAAATCTTCTTTGAGGACACTTACCAATCCCGCGGCTCTTCCGGTTTCCTTTTGCTCTTCTTGGATCCTTGGCCTTCCTTCTTCCTCTTCTCCTTGATGTTCGGCCAATGGGTGAGCTTGATCCAATGAAATCTCCAAGGGCTGGTTCGGCCAAGATGGAGATAGGTTTGAGAGAGGGAAAGGAGGAGAGAATGGAAGATATCCTAGGGTTTTTGGTCTTGACAGTGGCCGGCCAACCTTGGAGTCTCCTCTTTTCTTCTAAGTCATTTTCTTTGTCTTTTTCCTTTTGCAAGGGTCGACCAAGAGAGGGAGGGAGAGAGGGAAAGAGTGAGATGAGAATGTGATGGAGAAACCCTAGTTTTCCTATCTCATTTTTGGTTGCTTGGGTTAGACTCCTCCACCTCCCCTTTTGCCCAATCATAGTCCATGCATGCCCTTAATCTTAGGCCTCTTGTCTAGCATACCACTCTTGTACACAGTTTTGGGCTTGGTTGTTTGGTGGTTTGGGTGAGGTGGAACCACCACCTCACAATGGGCCAATGCATGCCCTAGCATGCCGGTCCAGCCATATCACTCTTGTACATAGTTTTGGGCTTGGTTGTTTGGTGGTTTGGGTGAGGTGGAACCACCACCTCACAATGGGCCAATGCATGCCCTAGCATGCCCCCAATTTATGGATCTTTGTCTAGCCATACCACTCTTGTACATGGTTTTGGGCTTAGTGGTTTAGTGGTTTGGGTGAGGTGGCACCCCCACCTCTTTCTTGACCAAGGCATGCTCACCACCTATGCTTTTGGTCTAGCCAAGGGGGAAGCATGCCCTCCATGTGGCACTCCACATCAGCCAACGTTTTTATTTAATTAATTTGATTTTTAACTTAGGTCATTTAATTACATAATTTAATTCCACTTATTCATCTTTAATTTCTCCATGAATCCACCCATGGTTGACCAAGTCAACCATGGTGGCCGGCCCCACCAATGCCTTGGCCCACCCACCACCTCACTTGATGAGGTGGAGTTGGGCCCCACTAGACCATAACACTTGGATAATTCCAATTTAACTTATGTGATTTTAATCACTTCAATCCATTCCATCTACTTGGATCCCTATTGGGCCCATGGCCCAATTAAATTCACCTCCTACCCATTTACCCTAATGCTCAAACCATCTTGACCCATTGGGTCCCAAATAGGTATTTGACCCAATTGACCATCCTTGACCCAATTAAGCATCATTAACCCAATTAATTGGAAATAATACAATCCATGGTCCATTGGACCATACTTGGGCCATTGCCCCAATTTTTTATCCATTTAACATCCATTCCATCAAAATTCTTAATTTCAACCATTAAAATAAATAATAGCCAACATATGTAATGATTTAAAAATCCGGGCTATTACAATATAATCCCCTTTTGAAATTTTCGACCCGAAAATTCGAGCGAAGTAGGGGTTCAAACAACTTATACAAAAAGCTTCAGATGAGTGGCTCTCATTTCTTATTCAAGTTCCCAGGTGGCTTCCTCATTGCCATGTGTTCCCATACCACCTTGACGAACGAAATGGAGCGGTTCTGTAGCACCATTTGTTCTCTCCCGATCACTCTTACCGGCCTCTCCACATACGTCACTTCGCTTTGCACATCGACGTCTTGTACGTTCAACACATGTGAAGGATCGGGGTTGTACTTCCTCAACATGGACACATGGAACACATTATGCAAAGATGATAACTGTGGAGGAAGCACCAACTGATAAGCTACCTCCCCCACCCTCTTCAGGATTGGAAACGGCCCCACAAATCTAGGCGACAACTTCCCTTTCTTTCCAAATCTCATGTGTCCCTTCCGTGGTGAGACTTTCAAGAACACTAAGTCTCCCTCCTCAAACTCATGGAACATTTTCCTCTTGTCAGCATAGCACTTCTGACGACTCTGCGCAGTGAGTAGGTGTTGTCGTATCAGCTTAATCTGTGTCGTGGTCTTCGCAACCAACTCGGGTCGAATCAGTGCAGGCTCTGTCCAGCACACTGGTGATCTGCATGGCCTACCATACAAGGCCTCAAAGGGAGCCATTTGGAGGCTTGCCTAGTAACTGTTGTTGTAAGAGAACTCCACCAGTGGCAAGTGGTCCTCCCATCCACCCCTGAAGTCTAGCATACATGCTCTCAACATATCCTCCAACGTCCGTATCGTCCTTTCCGACTGCCCATCAGTCTTTGGGTGGAATGCTGTGCTAGTAAATATGTCGGTCCCCATAACTGACTGCATGCTCTGCCATACTCTGCCAGTGAATCGGCCATCTCTGTCTGACACAATAGTCCGGGGAATACCATGTAGTCTGATGATATCCCGGATGTACCATTGACCCAAGGCCTCAGATGAATCTGTCATCTTGACGGGAAGGAAATGCCCAGACTTGGTCAATCGGTCCACCACGACCCATATCGCATCGTTGCCATTTGATGACCTTGGCAACCCTGTCACAAAATCCATGGAGATGTGCTCCCATTTCCACTCTGGTACTGGTAAGGGTTTGAGTAAACCCGGTGGCTTCTGATGTTCCACCTTTACCTGCTGACAAGTTAGGCAGTGAGCAACAAACTCTGCCACATCCCTCTTGAGTCCATGCCACCAATAGTGCCTCTTAAGATCATGATACATCTTGGTGCTGCCCGGATGAATAGAGAGTTTGGTCTGGTGTGCCTCGATCAATAACTCTCTTCTGCAGCTCTTAGACACATATGTCCTGCCTCGGAATACAAGACCCTGTCCTGGTCGTAATTCCCATTCCGGTACAACCTCATCAGTAGACATCTTGGCCCATATCTCCTCTACCTCTTGATTTGTCCGTTGTTCTTGTTCAATCTTGGTGACCATGTTGGACTGTATGATCAGATTATACATACTCCCATGGTTCCTGATGTACAAGTTGAACTCTCGGATGGTGTTCAACATATCCCATTCCGTCCGATCAGACTGGCTACTGTCGCATGTGACATGCGGCTGAGGGCATCCGCCACTTTGTTTGCCTTGCCAGGATGATATCGAAGTGTAAAGTCATAGTCTTGTAGATATTCCATCCACCTGCGCTGTCTCATGTTGAGTTTTTTTTTTATCAAATAAGTACTTCAGGCTCTTGTGATCTGAGAACACCTCAAACTTCTCACCATAAAGGTATCTCCAGCTTTTGAGAGTGAAGACTACTGCGGCTAGCTCCAGATCATGTGTGGGATAGTGGCATTCATGAATCTTCAACTATCATGAACCATAAGCCACTATACGCTGACTTTGAGTGAGAGAACACCCAAGCCCCTCTCTTGAAGCATCACAGTACACCTCATAGCCCTTGCCCCTTTCCGGCAAGATCAGAATAGGAACAGTTGTAAGCCTCTCCTTTAGCTCCTCAAATCTACGATTGCACAGATCCGACCACTCAAATTTGACTCCTTTCTGAGTGAGTCGGGTAAATGGAGATGCAATCTTGGAGAAGTCCATGATGAATTTCCTGTAGTAACCGGCCAATCCCAGGAAGCTGCTGATCTCGGTCACATTTGTCGGTGTTTTCCATTCCCTCACCGCCGTCACCTTAGCCAGGTCCAAGGTTATACCTTCTGCTGATACAATATGCCCCAAGAAGTTGACCTCAGATAGCCAGAACTCACACTTGCTGGCTTTGGCATACAACTGGTTCTTGTTCAAGGTGTCCAAGACTATCCCCAGGTGCTCAGCATGTTCCTCCTGACTTTTGGAATAGACCAGGATATCATTAATAAATACAATCACAAACTGATCCAAGTAAGGACGGAAGATCAGGTTTATCAGATCCATGAACACAGCCGGTGCATTTGTAAGTCCAAATGGCATGACCACATACTCATATAAACCATACCGTGTCCTAAAGGCTGTCTTCTCTATGTCCTCCTCTCTAATGGTATCCGGACATCAGATCAATCTTAGAGAAGTGAGTGGAACCCCTAAGTTGATCAAACACATCATCTATCCTAGGTAGAGGGTACTTGTTCCTGATAGTCAGCTGGTTCAACTTTCTATCGTCCACATACATCCGAAGGGTGCCATCCTTCTTCTTCACAAACAATACTGGGGCTCCCCACGATGATGTGCTGTTTCGGATGAACCCCAGTCTGAGCAGATCATCAATCTGTTTCTTCAACTCGGACATCTCAGCTGGTGCCATCCGATAATGTGGTAATGATACTGAGCAGTGCCAGGATATATCTTGATCTCAAAGTCGATCTCCCTCTTGGGTGGCAAGCTGGGAGCTCGGTTGGGAACACCTCCGCGTAGTCTGTCACTACCGCCGGAAGTTCAGCCACTGGTGCCTTGTCTAATCTGATGTTGTTCAAGACAAGGTGGTTCAGCTCTTTATACAGTCTTCGGGTCATAGGGATGTTCGGCTTATCAGCATGCACCACATACCGCTTTCCCTCGGGTGACCAAAATATCACCATACGAAGATGGCAATCAATGTTGGCCTGAAAACTAGCCAACCAGTCCATGCCGAAAATAACATCGTACTCAGTCATATCGAGTACCAGATAGTTGAACTCGAATCTGAATCCAGCGAGTTCAGTGTTCACTGCCGTGCATATGAGTCCCAAAGATGTGTCTCCAACGGGGGATACGATAGTGAGTGATATGGACAGTTTCTGTACTAATGTGCCCGTAGCAGATATGAATGCAGCAGATACAAATGAATGGGAAGCTCCAAAATCAAATAATGCAAAGGGATAGGAACTACCAACTATGGCCATACCTGTAACACCCCGCCCTTGACTGGCCAAACCCATATGTGCATGGACTAAGTCCATGAGAAACGATTCACATACGGTACCAATTTAAACTTGCGGAATAAACCTAATTTAACTGAGGGTTCTCATCATCAAGGTACCCCACAATGGTCATTCGGACGCCCAGACGGAGTGTGGCCTCCAGTTTCCATAATCATCACCCCATGCCATGCATGAGATCTCCACGAGTTCATGCCATTTGTAAATACATCGTAACATACAAAACTACTTTGAAACATAATAACTTAGCACATATTTCATCAAAATTAAGATAAAACATCAAACATAAGTGTGGTCACAAAAAGGTAGGAAACCTACATAAAGTTCACTTAGATTGACCGTGTAACGCCCCGCCCTTTTCGATAATTTCAGAGTCTAATTTTTTTTTTTAAAAGTAATAATAAAACATCAAAAGAGAGCGGGCGGCGTCACGACGCGAGTTAAGTTCAGACTACCCAAGTCTGAACCTTAACTGGCCACCCATGTATACATGGAATAGACCATGATAGTGAATCACACATGGAACTAACATCAACATGCAGAATAATCTAGATAAACTGCGGAAAAGAAAGACGAGATAGCAAGTAACAGTCTTAAACATTAATTAACATAGATCAACCATCCAAAGGTTATTATCCTAGTCAAACCATAGCAAGTAATGAATTATTACATGTCCAACAAAAGTATTCATATGACAGTAATAAAACGTAATCCCATCCATCATTCAAGCACTTAGGCTCAGCTCCCCTCCCGGTCAATGACCTTTCCTTTCCCTTTGCTTGTACCTGCAATCTCCTCTGAGGATAGAATTAGGGCGTTAGATCAACGCGCCCAGTAGGTTCCCGAATCAGGGCTACCACATGTTAGCATATAAAACATGCATATACATATCATAATACATGATCATCAAAACAGGTAAAACAATGCTATGGTATGCACATGCAATGAGCATTCCCCCATCATGTACATTCATAGCCATCACTTGACGTGCCTTGCACCGACAAGGTAAATTACAACACACTTTCATCTCTTCTATAAGCGATGTACATGTAATAAGCAACCCCCATCATGTACCATCGTAGCCATCACTTGACGTGCCTTGCACCGACAAGGTAAATTACAACAACATTCATCTCTTCTATACAATATGTACATGCAATGAGCAACCCCCATCATGTACATTCGTAGCCATCACTGTAGAACTTCATTCATTATCCCATGACTATGCATGAGATGCCAATGCCTGTATGCCATTTGTTAATGCATAGTATATCATTTGAAACACATATGTTAAAACAAGAGTATCATAAGAAAACTAGGTAAAAACCGTGGTTACAAGTAGGTAGGAAACCTACTCAAACTTTGCTTAAGTGTCCGTTCCTTTTTGAGCTTCACCTAGTCACGACTCGCTCGTCGTTCAACTTCCGGTACCTTATCCATATATCAATTAATAAGTCATAACATCATTTACTTATTTAATCACATCATAGACCCATCCACATCATGTGGGGTTCGTGTCCGTACATCCAACCCTATGATCATTTCCATCATTGATCATTCGACTAGTATTTACAGTTTTTGCCATTGACCTTAAACCATATTGAAACCAACATTCATAACCATTCCACCATAGTGGGGTTCGGCCATACTACTTGGCCGAACCACCCAAATCCCATTTGGATCTCTTTAATATACCGAAATTACTCCATGGGGTTCGGCCATACCTTTGGCCAAACCCAATGGTTCTATTATCCATTACCATATGGTCTCCATTAGGATATTTTAAACCTTTTAATTCAACAATGAACCATTAACAATTACGACTCATAAGCTTAGCCTATTTAACCCATGCCATGGTCCATAATTATCATGAATGATCCCGTAATTAAAAACAACCATAAGCTCCCATTTAAAACAGCCCATTAATTATCAAAACAGCCCCATGGGGTTCGGCCATACTCATAGCCGAACCCTAGGGTTCACTTGATCCAATCATCACCATGATCACTCATGGTTTAATCATGCTAATTCAACCATAATCAATACATGGTTCAGCCATCCAAAGGCTGACCCAAATCAGTAACCATAACCCTAAGTAAACCAAATAAAAACCATAAAGCAACCCATGGGGTTCGGCCATTCACATGGCCGAACCTCATGGCTCTTTGGGATTCAATTCTTCTAATAATCTTTCATCATTTATCCTATATCTTAGGCATAAAAACAGCAAACCTAATTCTATTTAAACTCCTATAGAAACCCCATGGTATTGCATGGTTTCTAACTCTTTGATTTCACAACAATCATCAATCTCTTTCATGGGGTTCGGCCATTCAAGTTGGCCGAACCCTATGTCCATGAATTGATCCTTCAAACATGCATTAGGTGTTATTTAAATCATGCAATATCAGTACCCTTTTGCTGCCCTTATACCTCTTAGAAACCCTCTAATTAAATTCATCCAAACAGTCCATAAAAGTCCATGGTTTCCATGTTTCCCAACATGAAAACCAAGATTCTTTTACATGGGGTTCGGCCCTCCATGGTGGCCGAACCCAATGGTTATGTTTACTGTTTTTAAACCTCAGATAATCATGTAATAACAGTAAATAAAAATCAGGTTTTACCTTTAAAACAAACATCCAAAATCAACACAACTCCATGGGATTCGGCCATCCAAGATGGCCGATCCCCATGGTCCATTTTTTCCAATTTTAATCCACTGATTTAGACCACATAACTTCCACCTTTTCTGATATCCAAACCCATGTTTTAACCCTCTTTAAAACATGTATTTTAAATCTATTACAAACATCTAACATCAGTCCCAACTTATATGGTTTTAACTTCTAAAAACCATCAAAACTAGCCACTTGTTTTCATGGGGTTCGGCCATGCTAAGTGGCCGAACCCAATGGTCCATTTCCATCTTTTAATCCACTGATTTTAGACCATATAAACTTCAGTCCCTATGTCAATCAGATCCATGTTTTTTAACCATTCTAAAACATGTATTTAAATCTTAAATCAAAACCCAAAAACAGTCCACAAAATCCATGGTTTTCATGTTTCAAAACATGAAAACCAAGCGATCTCTTACATGGGGTTCGGCCCTTCATGGTGGCCGCACCCAATGATTATTTTTACCATTTTAAATCCTCCACTAATCAAGGTTAAAACCTTGGTGTATTCGGCCATAACCATGGCCCAATACACACCCCATTTGCTCCATGTTATTATACCAAATAACATATAAATACTTACCAAACTTCCAATCTTTCTCTTTGCCTTTGGTCCTTGGTTTCTCCCTTTTATTTCTTCCTTTATTTTGCTGATTTGTGCTTGATCTACTGGTGCAAACACCTCTGCTATTCCAGTTAGGAAAAACGAATTTGAGAGAGGGAGAGAGAGAGAGATGGAAATTCTTGGATTTCCAATGTGAAAAATGGCCAACCTTGGTGTTTATTTCCTTTAGTACTTCAGCCCCCAAAACTCCTCCACTCCCTCATAACTTCTTGCACAAACCAATGGGTATTGGGTGCCATCCAAGGCACCCCTTGGCAGCTACCTATGCAGCTTTTCAACTCCCCAAGCATCTCATCCAATTTCCATGTATTCTCATTTAAAGCCCATCATGAAAATCACCAAAACAAGTCCCCAACGTGTGGGACTTGTTTTGGTTGGTTTAAGACCAGCCAACCTCTTCAAATTCCCTCTCAACTCACTGATTTTACAGCCCCTTGAATTTCCATTTTGACTCACCCAACTCAAGGTATTTTATTCCAACCCAACTCATCACATTTAATGCATTTCATTTAATGCACATGAGTTAACTCATTTTTTGATTTAATTCCAACTCACCTCAGTCCCACTCAACTGATTTGACTCGTGTTTGAGCTCCCTTGAGGGTTCACACGGTCAACAATAGTCAACTCGACCCGTTGGGTCCACTTTTAGCTCCTTGACCCGTTTTGACAACATGACCCATTTATGGTATTTTGGTCATTTCTAATTGGTTTTTACATATGGATCAAGCCTACCCATTTTTCCTCCACTTGATTTCCAATCAAATAGGCTTAACCCCATTTAATTTAAAATCACAAAACGGTCAAATAACCCAGCAAGACCCGCTGGGCCCCATTTGGGCCCTTTGACCCATTTAGCCATTTTTGACCCAAATGATGAAATTACCCAACCAATCAAACTTAACATTCATAATGTGC
This sequence comes from Chimonanthus praecox, assembly GCA_022113865.1. Taxonomy (NCBI): domain Eukaryota; kingdom Viridiplantae; phylum Streptophyta; class Magnoliopsida; order Laurales; family Calycanthaceae; genus Chimonanthus; species Chimonanthus praecox. Next base: position 26,840,490 of record CM039091.1, read on the forward strand.
TCATATGATTTTATTTTGAGCAATGGCCCCCACTATTTCCTTACTTAACATCACAAAATAATTAATTTAACAACTCAGGGGCATTTTGGTAATTTTCCACTTCATTGAGAAATTGGGGTGTTACAGACCGCTCTTTAAAACCGCCACCCATTCACGACTTGTATACCGTTCAAGAAGTCTCGTTACCCTATTTATATAGCAGCAAGTCAAACATATGTCCATATAATTTCCAACTTAGTCTAAGTCCCAAAAACCACTTTATGGGGTTCGGCCATACCCCATGGCCGAACCTCACCCACTTCAATTTTTGGTCTCTCTTTTATTTAACTAAAACCATGCCAATAACTTATATACAAACCCCAAATCCACCAAATGCAACCTTGTGGGGTTCGGCCATACACCATGGCCGAACCTCACTTAATTTGTTTTAATCCCTTCTTTGTATTCTTAAGCCCAAACACCTTATTCAAGTAACTTAATCTTCCAAATGAACCTTGGTAGGGTTCGGCCATACAACATGGCCGAATCTTACCATTTTGGTTTTGGCCCATCTTTCTTTTGAACATTTCATTCATTATTACAATCTTGCCACTAGCATAATCCTTTGTTCTTTAAAACCAAAATCCATAACCAATCCACCTTAGTGGGGTTCGGCCATACAACAAGGCCGAACCTACCATCTTAATTTGGTCCTTTAAATCTTTCATACATACATACATCTCCATTTGATTTTGCCAAAATACATTATATGTTAACCATTAAGTCCACCAATTACCATTAGTGGGGTTCAGCCATACTACATGGCCGAACCTCACCATACTGATTTTTGTCCATCTTGCCATCATCTATGGTGGCTAATTATTTACCTATACTAAGTCCATAAACATGAGTGATTCTTAAATCAAAAGCATATCATCATCCATAATTTCCAACCATGTTATTACTCTAAGTAACCCATAAAAACAGTCCATGGGGTTCGGCCATACACTTAGACGAACCCTATGGTTTTCCTTGATGCAAACCCTCCAATATTTGTCCATGGTTTTGATCAGCAACTTAGCCATAACATCAACATGATTCAGCCATGCCATAGACGCTCAAAAACAGTAAACTTATCTCCATTTAAAAACCCTTTAAACCTTCAAAGGTATGGTTTTTATCTCTCAAAAACCATAAAAATTACCAAGTCTTTTCATGGGGTTCGGCCATCTAAAGTGGCCGAACCCTATGATCCATGTGTTACCCTTTTTAAACAGCATAAACCATGATCCAAACCTTTGACAGGTTCGGCCATACAATGGCCGGATCATGTTCCCTTAGTCATTCCTTTTAACAAGTGCTTATTGAGCACTTACCAAAATCGCGACTCCTCCAGTTCTTTCACTTCTTCTTGATCCTCTCCTTAGTCCTTCCTTCCTTCTCCTTTAGCTGAGACTGATCTTGCTATAAACTCCTTGAAATAATTCGGCTAAGGTGTAGATTTGAGAGAGAAAATAAGAGAGAAACTTGGGATGAAAATACCCAAGTCTTTGTCTTGGAAGGATCGGCTAAGGATTGATTGGAGATAGGCAACCAGCTAATGCTCTTGGTCTTGAGAGGTGAAACACGTCCAAGAGAGGGAGAGAGAGAGAGTGAAAAATGAAACTTCTTTGGCTAATGAAATTCAGCCTAAGGTTGGCACCACTTGTAACTCCCCTACCATTCATTTCCATCACTTATTTCATTTGGGGGTTTCATCTTTGAGATGAAACCCTCCAACAGTTTTTAGCTTTTGATTTTCCATCTAAGATGATAATCTCCATGTTTCCATCGTGTGAGGTAATTTGAATTTGAGAACTTAGTGTAACCTCGACTCCTTAATACCTCCCTTGGGGGTTTCATCTTTGAGATGAAACTCTCATGGTACCCAACGGATTCCCAAAGGTCACCTAACTGTATGTATTCCTCCCATCATCCATCTCCCATTGCCGTTGCATGTGAGAGTTTCATTTTGAAATGAAACTCCCATAGGCTCCAACCGCTAGCCATTGATATCTTGATGTAACCGCCACTCCACCTTATGTAACTCCACCAAAATGGCAACTCCATTCATTCTCCATCTTTGGAGTTTCATGCATGAGATAAACCCCAACCCCCCCGCCCCCCCCCCCCCCCCCCCCCCCCATGCAACCAACGTGTAGTGTTGTTTTGAATTTGAAACCACCCAAACACCTTTCATCTACACACTTCACTCACTTAAAATAAATATTCCATCCAACTCATTTATTTAACTCACCCAACTCAACTCATTCATTTAGCTCAACTTAACCAATAAATTCAACTCATTCAAAGCCAAACATTTAATTTATCTCAATCCAAACTCAAACATTTAATTAAACTTAACACAATTAAGCTTTGAGCTCACCTAATGGTCAAACATGTCCTTTGACCCAATTAACCACTTTGACCCAAATAAATATACATTGCCCTTTAATTTCATTTGAACCTTATACCAAGTACATTGGTATTATTTGAACAATGGGTCCCACTATTTTCTCAACTACGATCATAACCCTTTATTTCATAAATCCAATGGCATTTTCGTAAATATTGATATATTGAAAAACTGGGGTATTACAATACAATCCTCTTTTTAAAATTTTCGTCCCGCAAATCGAACGAAGTAGGATTCCAAAATAAATTACATGAATAACTGAGGGTGAGCTGTTCTCATCTCCGATTCGAGTTCCCAAGTGGCTTCCTCAATACCATGTCGATCCCATACCACTTTGACGAACTGAATTGCTCTGTTTCGTAACACCCTTTGCTCAGTCTATATTATTCTGACAGGCTTTTCAATGTAAGTGGCGTCGCTTTGCACATCTATGTCTTACACATTCAAAACATGAGACGGATCAGGATTGTACTTCCTCAGCATCGACACATGAAACACATCGTGTAGAGATGCCAATTGTGAAGGAAGTGCCAACTGATAAGCTACATCTCCCATCCTTCTTATAATGGAAAACGGTCCCACAAATCTTGGCAACAGTTTCCCCTTCTTTCCAAACCGCATGTGTCCCTTTCGTGGCGAGACTTTTAAGAACACCATGTCCCCCACTTCAAACTCAAGGAACCTCCTCCTCTTGTCAGTGTAGCTCTTCTGACAATTCTGTGCAGTTAATAGATGCTGCCATATTAACTGTATCTGTGTTGTGGTCTCTGTAACCAACTCGGGTCCAATCAGCGCAGGCTCACCGGCCTCGGTCCAGCACACTGGTGACCATACAAAGCCTCGAATGGAGCCATCTGAAGGCTTGCTTGGTAGCTACTGTTATATGGGTAGCTACTGTTATATGAGAACTCTACCAGTGGCAGGTGATCCTCCCATCCACCCTTGAAGTCTAGCGTACACGCTCTCAACATGTCATCCAGTGTTTGTATTGTCCTTTCCGACTGTCCATCAGTCTGTAGATGGAATGTTGTGCTAGTAAGTAGATCGGTCCCCATGGCCGACTGCATACTCTGCCACACTCTGCCGGTGAATCGGCCATCTCGGTCAGATACTAGAGTTCGTGTGATGCAGGCTAGGTAGGATTAAGAATACCCAACCTCGAATTATAGCGGAAGCTTGAATAATATCTTTAATAATTGATCTCAACCCATCAAAACAGGGTGTAATAGGGCCAACTTTCCCAGGCCAGTTGCAACTCCCAAACGTGATTGTTTATACAGTCAAACGTGGCTTGGACTGACGCTATTGGCCCAAGGGTGTAATGGCCCGGAATTTGTAAAGTAATATATATGTGTTATTATTTATTTATTTTTATGGTGGAAATTGGAAATTGGATGGAATAGATAGTAAATGGATCAAAATGTGGACAAAGGCCCAACTAGGGACCAATGGATTATGGATTGGATTTAAGTTTACTTAAAGGGTCAATGGTGGTCAGTTGGGCCCAATACCCAATTGGGACCCAATGGATCATGATGATGTAAGCTTTAAGGTAAATGGGTAAGATGAAAATGTAATTGGGCATGGGCCCAATGGTGATCCAATTGGAATGAATTGAATGGGTTCAAATCACCTAAGTTAATTTGAAGTTGACCAAGGTGATATGGTCCAATGGGACCCACCTCCACCTCACCAAGTGAGGTGGCGTGTGGACCCAAGGTTTGGTGGGGCCGACCACCATGGTTGAATTGGTCAACCATGGATGGATGTATGAAGGTGATTTAAGTAAATGGAATTAAGTTAAAGTGGGAATTAATTAAATTAACCTAATGATCTAATTAATTAGTTAATTAAGTTAAGTTAAAAGGGGTGGTCAAATGGTCAAATGGGAAGATAAACTCTCCATTGTAAACAAGAAAAAAACGTTGGCTAGTGGTTGGGTCAAAAAGCATGAGAAATATCTCATGTGGGGTTGGTGGGAGAAGTTAATGTAAAGTTGTTTTAACCAATCAAAAGGGAGATGACTTTATCTCATCTCTCAAGTTCCATCCTCATTTCACTAGTTCCATCTCTTTCACTCTCCCATTTCCGTCCCACACTAGGAGAAGAAAGAAGAAGAGAAACCATGGAGGAAAGAAGAAAAGACAGCTAAGAAGAGAAGAAAAAATTCAAGTAAAGGCCCACCACTCCAGGATCAAAGGTTGGGATCTTATTTCTCACCATCTCATTTTCTCTCTCTCTCTCAAGTAAACCCTACCTTGGCCGATCCTATGCTTGGAGGTTTTCACCATTGATCAAACATCTTGGCGACCAAAGATCAAGAGGAAGGAGAAAGGAGGCTAAGGAAACCGACGGGAGCGAAGAAAATCGGAGGAGACGACGGATTGTAAGTATTTTCTAAAACAAGAGATTTGGATTTTTAGGGTTTAAGATTTGAGATTCATTTTTATTAAAAATTGGTGGTGGCTAAATGATCATAGGCTTTGGATTTTAAATCCATCAAATGGAAGGATGGAAACTGGACAAAACCCTAATGGAAAATTAGGGTTAAGAAAAAAAAATTGGACTAAGCACATTGTGTAATTAAGTTAATTATGCATGAAAATGTATGGATTTTGAGGGGATTAATGGACCATAGGGTTCGGCCATGTAGTATGACCGAACCCCATGGTAAAAGGATTGATGAATTTAATTAGGGTATGTAAGAATGGAAGCATGGAGAATGGTTTAGGGTTTTAAGTGCTAAATGATTAAAATTTGGAAAATTTAAAGGGATTTAAATGAGGAAAAATCAAGGAGTGTGTGAATGATTTTTGTGGCCCCAATGAGACATAGAAGATGATGGATCATGAACCATGGGTTCGGCCATGGTGTATGGCCGAACCCTATGGTGATCAATGTTGGATTTAATGGTTATGAATAATGGAAAAATAATGGGAAATGTTGGTGGTGTTGATGGACCTAATGGGAATGTGGCTAAGTTAATGTGGTTTAAGATGGTGGTTGAAAGGTGTAAATTAAATCCCTTCATGGAAGGGCTTATGATGGGTTCAAATGTGGGAATAGGCCAAAGAAAAATGGGATAAAGACATCATGGGTTCGGCCATGGTGTATGGCCGAACCCATGACCCAATTGTGGGTAAAATTATGGATTAAAATTTGGTACTATGTGTGGGAGAATTGAATGAGAGTTAAGTATTTAAATGCCTAATTTTTCTAGTGTTGTTATGTTATGGTAATAATACATCAATGGACCCATTTTGTGAACCAATTAAGGCCTAACATTAATGTGTATTTGTATGTTAGGTTAATGGAGTTTAAGTAAATTAAATGGCTAATTTTAATGGTCATGTGCCATGGTTGAATGGGTCATTAATGGACCTAAGTTAGAGATCCAGGTTTATGATCAATTATGAACTTGGTTAGGCAAGGGTGAATGAGAAATTAACTATGGAGAAGGGGTAGTCGCAAAATTGTAAATAATGGCCAAATTCAAGAACTCCATGAGAAATGATCATGTACTTAAGTGCAATTATGGTAACCTTAAGTATGTGATTAATGGGCTTAAAATGTTAAAAACATGGACTAATTATTAATGTATAATAAGGTACTGGACATCATAAATGGTGCGCGATCGGCGACCGGGTCTATCGGACAGAAACGAAAGAAGGAACGCTAGTTGGTATTCGGTAGGATTCCTACCTTTTTATAAGCCTTGGATTATGTGTTATGTATGGGTTTTTCCTGGATTTATTTTAGTAAGCACATGAATGTTTTAAGATGGGTTTTGGGATTAAGTATTATGTGATGTTTTCTTTTAATGCATTTTGGAAATCATGTGAATGTTTTAAGATGGTTTTTGGATTAAATATTATGTGATGGTTTCCCTTTGATTTATTTGGTAATCATATAATTGTTTTAAGATGGGTTTTATTACTATTGATTTACATATATTACATGGCATATGGCATCTACATCTCATGCATGGCATGGGAGGGATATGACAGGGGAAGGATGAAATGAAGCCGCAGTCCATGCTCCGTCGGGGCGACCGATAAACTAGCATGGGGATATTTCATAAATGTATTATTATACCTTGATGAGGCTTTCCCATCAAGTGGGACATTTGTAGTTATGATACCTTGATGATGGTTTTCCATCAAGGGGGATGTTGTATTTATTGTTATACCTTGATGATGGTTCTTCCATCAAGGGGGATGTTGTATTTGTGGATACACCTTGACGAGGCCTTGCCGTCAAGGGGGATATGGCATCGGGATAGTAAGGATGATGGGTGGGATTCATAACATAGACACCCATGGCATGGCATTCATTCTGTGGCTTTTCGTTATATTATTATCTATATTGTTTGTTATCATTAATCCATGTGTTAGCCCTACTCGGAGTCCTAATGGGCGCGTTGTCTAACAACCTACTTCTACCCTAACTGATGACGCAGGAGATGTCGGAAGCGAAGGACGAGACGGGAGCCAAGCTGAGGAGCTTGGAAAGGCGGGCTAGATAGTTTACTAATGTTTATTTTGGATAATGTAATTTGAAGTAGCTTAACTTGTCGGAAATGTAATAATTTAGATTACATGCTATGTTTTGGAAATTACTTTGGATATTATGATTTTGAGGATGTTTGGTGATTGAATGAATGTAACTTCCCTGCTATCTAAGAATTTGTAGGTTAGACTCTTTTTATAATTTTCCACACTTGGTTTAAATGTTCCCCGATGCTTACTTCGACGTGAACCGTTCCCCGTGGACTTCCTTCCACTCACACGTAGGGTTGGCCAGTTAAGGGCCGGGCTTTAGAAGCTCGGACTTAACTCGCGTCGTGACATCCGCGCCCTTTGTCACTCTTCATCAAAAAAAAAAAAAAAATAGACTCTGATTTTCGGGTGAAAAGGGGCTGGCGTTACAAAGGGTGCTTGCTTGAAAACGTCCCACAAGGTTGGGACTGGTTATGAAGTATCAAGGTGCTCACATGTGGTCTGAACCAGTTCAGCACTTGGCTGAACACAACGATCTTGTAAGAGCTTGGTCGTGTACCCAAGCCCAAGGATTGAGTTACAGATTGCTAACAACTACTATTCTTGAGAACAGATCACCGAAACTGAGCCTGACTAGAAGAACTTCTTGCAGCAACAAAGACACGAACAACTGGCTGCCAAATAGATGGTGCTAATCAGCGCCAACACCTGTAACTGGGCTAGATTTCTCAGCCAAAACTCTACAACTTGCAGCAAACAATAATCTGCACTTACTGCAGATGGAATTCTGCAAAGAATTGCAATATGCAATCTCACAAACAGTCCATCGTTTGTCAAGAAAAAAGTATCAAATTTTATTCATAAAAAATAACTCTCCTTAAATCTGGCTGTAATACATCCTTAAATAATAAAATCACTTTCTAGAGCCGACCCTCCTTTCCTAATCTATTTAAAACAAGCAATTACTAAATACAAAAATAACAAGTTCTAAATATAATCAAACATATAGTTTCAAATCAAATAAACTAACTAATCTTAATTATACTAAAACTAAGCCACGTGGTAACATACCCAAGTCCTGCTCCTACCTTCCCATGCAACTAAATTTAGGACTACCACCATTGTTAGGACTTTATTAAAAGAAGAACCGATCATGCTGACTAACATATAATGCTTGGACTTTACACAAGTGGGCCCTAATTGAATTATTGGGCGTGACGATCTGGGTTGATTTGAATTGAAGCTCACGATCCATCTTCATGTTTCCACTCGAATACCTGTCTGGATCGAAGACACAATTTTCATCTTTCAATTCGGGGCTCGAACTTGTTAATTTAATAATGTACCCGCCCGGGTCAAAATTAAAATTTTGATTATGTCCACATATGCCCGCATCACCGTGGGATACCATGTAATCTGATGATGTCTTTGATATACCGCCGACCCAATGTCTCCGATGAATCCGTCATCCGGATGGGCAGAAAATGAGCCGACTTGGTCAATCGGTCTACCACAACCCATATTGCATCATTGCCCTTTGATGACTTAGGCAACCCTGTTACAAAATCCATGGAAATGTGCTCCCATTTCCATTCCGGCACTGCTAAGGGTTTGAGTAATCCTGGTGGCTTTTGATGTTCCGTCTTAACCTGCTGACAAGTTAAGCAGTGTGCCACAAATTCCGTCACCTCTCTTTTGAGTTCGTGCCACCAGTAATGCCTCTTCAGGTCATGATACATCTTGGTGCTGCCCGGATGTATGGAGAGCTTGGTCTGATGTGCTTCAATCAACAACTCTTTTCTGCAGCTTTTTGGCACATATATTATTCCCCGGAATACAAGACCCTGTCATGGTCGCAACTCCCATTCCGGTATGACTATGCCAGTAGACATCTTGGCCCATATCTATTCCACTTCCAGATCAGTTCGTTGCTCTTGTTCAATCTTTGTAACCATATTGGACCATATGATTAAATTGTACATACTCCCACGGTTGTTGATATACAGATTGAACTCTCGAATGGTATTCAACATCTCCCATTCCGTCCTGATCAAACATGCCACTGATGCATGTGATATGCGGCTGAGAGCATCAACCACCTTGTTCGCCTTTCCCGGATGATATCAGAGCGCGAACTCATAATCCATCAGATATTCCATCCATGAGCGTTGCCTTAGATTGAGCTCTTTCTAATCAAATAAATACTTCAAGCTTTTGTGATCTGAAAAGACCTCAAACTTCTCACCGTATAAATAGTGTTTCCACCTTTTAAGAGCGAAGACCACTGCAGTTAATTCCAGATCATGTGTGGGATAGAGGCGTTCATGAATTTTTAATTGTCTTTGTAATAGCCCAGACTTTTTAAATTAGTATAAATGTGGATATTATTTATTTTAATGATGGAAATTGGGAAATTTAATGGGATAGATGGTAAATGGATCAAAATTTGGACAAAGGCCCAAGTATGGCCCAATGGACTATGGATTGGATTTAAATTCATTTAAATGGTCAATGATGGTCAATTGGGCTAAGGATGGTCAAATTGGGCCCAATACCGATTTGGGATCCAATGGGTCAAGATAATGTAAGCTCTAAGGTAAATGGGTAAGGGCGAATTTAATTGGGCCATGGGCCCAATGGTGATCCAATAAGAGGAATGGATTTAATTAAATTTAAATCACCTAAGTTAGTAATGAGTTGACCAAGGTGATATGGCCAATTGGGACCCACCTCCACCTCACCAAGTGAGGTGGCGTGCGGACCAAGGATTGGTGGGGCCGGCCACCATGGTTGAATTGGTCAACCATGGGTGTATGCATGAAGGGAATTTAAGCAAATGGAATTGAGTTAAATGGGAATTAATTAACCTAATGATCTAATTAATTAATTAATTAATTAAGCTAATCAAATGAGGTGGTCAAATGGTCAAATGGAAGACCAAAAGCCATCTTATCTTTAACATCCAAAAACGTTGGCTTGGTGGTGGTTTATCCCATCCACCACCATAAAGCATGAAAAATATCCCATGTGGTTGGTGGGAAAGTTAATGGTTGAGTATAACTTAAGCAACCTTGGGATAAGATGGGTTTTTATTTTCATTCTCTCCCATTTCACTCTCTCCCTCTCTTTCTCTCCCACATTGCCGTCCCACACCAAGAGAAATAAGAAGAAAAGCTTGGAAGAAAAGGAGAAGAAGAGAAGAAAGAAGCCAAGCTTGGCCATCACTCCAAGATCAAGCCATAGTATTTTCTTCCTCACCATCCTCTCCTCTCCCTCTCTCAAACACACCCCATGATGGCCAAACCCAAGCTTGGAGGTTTTCGTCTTGATCAAGCATCCTAGTCGACCAACAAAGGAGAAGAAGAAAAGAGGAGCCAAGGAGTCCGAAAGGAGCAAAGAAAGTTGGAGGAGCCGAAGGATTGTAAGTATTTCTAAACAAGAGATTGGATTTTTTTTAGGGTTTAAGATTTGGGGTCTATTTCTTAGATTTAGTGGTGGACAAAGCATTATGGGCCTTGGATCTCAAATCCATCCCATGGAAGGATGAAAAAAATGGACAAAACCCTAATGGGTAAATTAGGGTTAAGAAAAATAAATAGATTAAAGACATTATGTAATTAAATTATTTAAGCAATGGATGTATGGAATTTTTGGAAGGAATCATGGTGAGTAATTAAGTAAATTGGAATGGGGTTTTTAAGGTTTAAAATCATGGAAGGATGATTTGTGATTTTTAGGGTTTTAATGATTTAATGTAGTGATTTTAAATGAGGGAATCCATGGATGAAGGTTAGTGTTTCTATGGACTTAAATGTCACCAATGAATGATGAAACCTATGGTGATGTATTGGAATTTTAATGGGTTTAAGAATGGAGGTTATGGTAAGTGGTTAATGATTTTTAAAAAGTTTTAAATGAATGAATGTTAGTGATTTTTAAAGGGAGTATTAAATAAGGAAAACCATAAAGAGATTTTATGGATGGAATGTTTTGAACCCTATGGTAATGTATTCATAATTTTAATGGATATGAAAAGATGGAAAAATGATGGAGAAGGTGCATTGTTTCTAAGTGGATTTTAGGTGTTATAAATAAGGTTTTAAAAGGGTGGAAAAAGAATGTTTTAAAAAAATAAACCATGGAGAGATTTTGGTGAACTTAGGTGTCTTGGAACAATGGAAAAATATTGGGAAGTATTGGTAGCTTTGATGGACTTAAAATGTACCAAATGATGATCAAAATTGGTAATTTAAAATGCATGATGTATACCTCTTCATGGTGGAGCTTATGGTAGACCTAAATGATGAAAATGGGTCCAAGTAAAAATAGGAAAAAGACATCATGGGTTCGGCCATGGTGCATGGCCGAACCCATGACCCAATTATAGGTCATCTTATGGGCAAAAATTGGTATTATGCATGTGTTTAAAATTAATGGGGATTAAGTGAACTTAAGGACTGATTTTTAATGTGTTCATGTCATGATTGATGAATCATTAATGGATCTAAATTTGTGAATCAATTATGGACAAAGAAATGCACATGGTTAAGTGAATGTGTAACTATGGGAGAGGTAGTGGCAAAACCGTAAATAATGGCCAAATTCAAGAACCCCATGGGAGATGATCATGGACTTAGGGGCTCTAAGTAACAAACTTATGTATGGTTAAATAAAGCCTAGGGTGGCTGATTTTTAGACTCATGTGATTAAAATAGTTGATGGACTAAATGGGACCCACAAAACCTAGATAGTGAGGTTCGGCCATGGGGTATGGCCGGACCCCACTAAGGTATGATTTATGGGCTTAGAAATGGTTAAAAACATGGAATGATTATTCATATGTAATAAGGTATCGGACGTCGCAATCGGTGCGCGATCAGCGACCGGATTCGTGAACGGAAACGTAAAGGGGCACTAGTCGGTATTCGGTAAGATTCCTACCTTTTTGTTAGCCGTGGATTACGTGTTATATGATGGTTTCCTTGATTTATTTTTGGATAATTATATGATTTATTTTATGATGGATTTTAAGGCTATGAATTATGTGTTATGGCTATGATTTAAACATTATATGGCATATTACATTTACAATGATTTAAATACTATATAGCATATCGCAATTACATCTCATGCATGGCATGGGCGGGAAAATAAAGGAACCGGAGTCCATGCTCCGTCTGGGCGACCGAGAAATAGACATGGGGATAGCTTTATATGTTATAACCGGAGTCCATGCTCCGTCGGGGCGACCGAGAAACAGACATGGGCATAGCTTGATATGCTATAACCGGAGTCTATGCTCCGTCGGGGCGACCGAGAAACAGACATGGGGATAGCTTGATATGCTATAACCAGAGTCCATGCTCCGTAGGGGCGACCGAGAAGGAAACTTGGGGATACCTTGACAAGGCCTTGCCGTCAAGGGGGATATGACATCATGATGGTATGGATGATGGGTGGGACACATGACATGAGACACCCATGGCATTGCATTCATTTTATGGTTTTCGTTTTATTACTATCTATGTGCTTGTTACCACTAATCCATGTGTTAGCCCTACTTGGAGTCTAGTGGGCGCGTTGTCTAACGCCCTACTTCTACCCTAGCTGATGACGCAGGAGATGGCGCAGCGGAGGGGCGTAACGGGAACCAAGTGTAGGAGCTTGGGGAAACGGGCTACTTAGTTTATTTAAATTTATTTTGGAATATGTAATTGAGTAGCTTAGCTCGTCAGATTGTAATATTTAGATTTACTTACTATGGCTTGGACTTTATTTTGGACATTATGACTTTGAAGTATTTTAGTAATTAAATGAATGTATCTTCCCTGCTATTTGAAAATTGGTAGGATAGTCTCTATTATAATTCCGCACTTAGTTTAATATTCCTTGAGCTTACTTCTACATGTGAACCCTTCTTCGTGGACTTAGTTCCACGTGCACGTAGGGTTGGCCAGTTAAGGGCCGGGCTTTAGAAGCTCGGACTTAACTCGCGTCGTGACGTCCCGCGCCTTAGTCACTCTTTATTTAAAAAAAAATAATAATACACTCTGATTTTGGTGAAAAGGGGCGGGCGTTACAGTTGGTATCAGAGCGAAATCGGAAGAATGAATCTCTCGAAGTATGATTAAGACGGTTTCACGTCTCACTGACGGATAAGAATCCCAACTGACCGACTCTTCGGAGTCTGCTGCACGGGGGCCTGGTTAATTTACTTCGATTGACTCGGACTGAAGCATTCAATCTGAGAACAACATTTGACGAAAAGGAATGATAGGAAGGGAAGAACAATCACTCTAAGTTAGATCTATCAAATGTAGCAAAATAGGAAAATCTCCCCGACTTCCCTGAATTAAAAAGGAACATTTGATACTTGGGAAGTTTTCCCTCAAACCAAGTATGCTTATTTGGCAATTTACATTTACAATGATTTAAATACTATATAGCATATCGCAATTACATCTCATGCATGGCATGGGCGGGAAAATAAAGGAACCGGAGTCCATGCTCCGTCTGGGCGACCGAGAAATAGACATGGGGATAGCTTTATATGTTATAACCGGAGTCCATGCTCCGTCGGGGCGACCGAGAAACAGACATGGGCATAGCTTGATATGCTATAACCGGAGTCTATGCTCCGTCGGGGCGACCGAGAAACAGACATGGGGATAGCTTGATATGCTATAACCAGAGTCCATGCTCCGTAGGGGCGACCGAGAAGCAAACTTGGGGATACCTTGACAAGGCCTTGCCGTCAAGGGGGATATGACATCATGATGGTATGGATGATGGGTGGGACACATGACATGAGACACCCATGGCATTGCATTCATTTTATGGTTTTCGTTTTATTACTATCTATGTGCTTGTTACCACTAATCCATGTGTTAGCCCTACTTGGAGTCTACTGGGCGCGTTGTCTAACGCCCTACTTCTACCCTAGCTGATGACGCAAGAGATGGCGCAGCGGAGGGGCGCAACGGGAACCAAGTGTAGGAGCTTGGGGAAACGGGCTGCTTAGTTTATTTAAATTTATTTTGGAATATGTAATTGAGTAGCTTAGCTCGTCGGATTGTAATATTTAGATTTACTTACTATGGCTTGGACTTTATTTTGGACATTATGACTTTGAAGTATTTTAGTAATTAAATGAATGTATCTTCCCTGCTATTTGAAAATTGGTAGGATAGTCTCTATTATAATTCCGCACTTAGTTTAATATTCCTTGAGCTTACTTCTACATGTGAGCCGTTCTTCGTGGACTTAGTTCCACGTGCACGTAGGGTTGGCCAGTTAAGGGCCGGGCTTTAGAAGCTCGGACTTAACTCGCGTCGTGACGTCCCGCGCCTTTGTCACTCTTTATTTAAAAAAAAATAATAATACACTCTCATTTTGGTGAAAAGGGGAGGGCGTTACAGTTGGTATCAGAGCGAAATCGGAAGAATGAATCTCTCGAAGTATGATTAAGACGGTTTCATGTCTCACTGACGGATAAGAATCCCAACTGACCGACTCTTCGGAGTCTGCTGCACGGGGGCCGGGTTAATTTACTTCGATTGACTCGGACTGAAGCATTCAATCTGAGAACAACATTTGACGAAAAGGAATGATAGGAAGGGAAGAACAATCACTCTAAGTTAGATCTATCAAACGTAGCAAAATAGGAAAATCTCCCCGATTTCCCTGAATTAAAAAGGAACATTTGATACTTGGGAAGTTTTCCCTCAAACCAAGTATGCTTATTTGGCAATTTACATTTACAATGATTTAAATACTATATAGCATATCGCAATTACATCTCATGCATGGCATGGGCGGGAAAATAAAGGAACCGGAGTCCATGCTCCGTCTGGGCGACCGAGAAATAGACATGGGGATAGCTTTATATGTTATAACCGGAGTCCATGCTCCGTCGGGGCGACCGAGAAACAGACATGGGCATAGCTTGATATGCTATAACCGGAGTCTATGCTCCGTCGGGGCGACCGAGAAACAGAAATGGGGATATCTTGATATGCTATAACCAGAGTCCATGCTCCGTAGGGGCCACCGAGAAGCAAACTTGGGGATACCTTTACAAGGCCTTGCCGTCAAGGGGGATATGACATCATGATGGTATGGATGATGGGTGGGACACATGACATGAGACACCCATGGCATTGCATTCATTTTATGGTTTTCGTTTTATTACTATCTATGTGCTTGTTACCACTAATCCATGTGTTAGCCCTACTTAGAGTCTACTGGGCGCGTTGTCTAACGCCCTACTTCTACCCTAGCTGATGACGCAGGAGATGGCGCAGCGGAGGGGCGCAACGGGAACCAAGTGTAGGAGCTTGGGGAAACGGGCTACTTAGTTTATTTAAATTTATTTTGGAATATGTGATTGAGTAGCTTAGCTCGTCAGATTGTAATATTTAGATTTACTTACTATGGCTTGGACTTTATTTTGGACATTATGACTTTGAAGTATTTTAGTAATTAAATGAATGTATCTTCCCTGCTATTTGAAAATTGGTAGGATAGTCTCTATTATAATTCCGCACTTAGTTTAATATTCCTTGAGCTTACTTCTACATGTGAACCGTTCTTCGTGGACTTAGTTCCACGTGCACGTAGGGTTGGCCAGTTAAGGGCCGGGCTTTAGAAGCTCGGACTTAACTCGCGTCGTGACGTCCCGCGCCTTTGTCACTCTTTATTTAAAAAAAAATAATAATACACTCTGATTTTGGTGAAAAGGGGCGGGCGTTACAGTTGGTATCAGAGCGAAATCGGAAGAATGAATCTCTCGAAGTATGATTAAGACGGTTTCATGTCTCACTGACGGATAAGAATCCCAACTGACCGACTCTTCGGAGTCTGCTGCACGGGGGCCGGGTTAATTTACTTCGATTGACTCGGACTGAAGCATTCAATCTGAGAACAACATTTGACGAAAAGGAATGATAGGAAGGGAAGAACAATCACTCTAAGTTAGATCTATCAAACGTAGCAAAATAGGAAAATCTCCCCAATTTCCCTGAATTAAAAAGGAACATTTGATACTTGGGAAGTTTTCCCTCAAACCAAGTATGCTTATTTGGCAATTTACATTTACAATGATTTAAATACTATATAGCATATCGCAATTACATCTCATGCATGGCATGGGCGGGAAAATAAAGGAACCGGAGTCCATGCTCCGTCTGGGCGACCGAGAAATAGACATGGGGATAGCTTTATATGTTATAACCGGAGTCCATGCTCCGTCGTGGCCGCCGAGAACCAGACATGGGCATAGCTTGATATGCTATAACCGGAGTCTATGCTCCGTCGGGGCGACTGAGAAATAGACATGGGGATAGCTTCATATGCTATAGCCAGAGTCCATGCTCCGTAGGGGCGACCGAGAAGCAAACATGGGGATACCTTGACAAGGCATTGCCGTCAAGGGGGATATGACATCATGATGGTATGGATGATGGGTGGGACACATGACATGAGACACCCATGGCATTGCATTCATTTTATGGTTTTCGTTTTATTACTATCTATGTGCTTGTTACCAATAATCCATGTCTTAGCCCTACTTGGAGTCTACTGGGCGCGTTGTCTAACGCCCTACTTCTACCCTAGCTGATGACGCAGGAGATGGCGCAGCGGAGGGGCACAACGGGAACCAAGTGTAGGAGCTTGGGGAAACGGGCTACTTAGTTTATTTAAATTTATTTTGGAATATGTAATTGAGTAGCTTAGCACGTCGGATTGTAATATTTAGATTTACTTACTATGGCTTGGACTTTATTTTGGACATTATGACTTTGAAGTATTTTAGTAATTAAATGAATGTATCTTCCCTGCTATCTGAAAATTGGTAAGATAGTCTCTATTATAATTCCGCACTTAGTTTAATATTCATTGCGCTTACTTCTACATGTAAACCGTTCTTCATGGACTTAGTTCCACGTACACGTAGCGTTGGCCAGTTAAGGGCCAGGCTTTAGAAGCTCGAACTTAACTCGCGTCGTGACGTCCCGCGCCTTTGTCACTCTTTATTTAAAAAAAAAAAATAATAGACTCAGATTTTGGTGAAAAGGGGCGGGCGTTACAGTTGGTATCAGAGCGAAATCGGAAGAATGAATCTCTCGAAGTATGATTAAGACGGTTTCACATCTCACTGACGGATAAGAATCCCAACTGACCGACTCTTCGAAGTCCGCTGCATGGGGGCCGGGTTAATTTACTTCGATTGACTCGGACTGAAGCATTCAATCTGAGAACAACGTTTGACGAAAAGGAATGATAGGAAGGGAAGAACAATCACTCTAAGTTAGATCTATCAAATGTAGCAAAATAGGAAAATCTCCCCTATTTCCCCGAATTAAAAAGGAACATTTGATACTTGGGAAGTTTTCCCTCAAACCAAGTATGCTTATTTGGCAATTTGCCCCCCCCCCCCCCCCCCCCCCGAATTGAAGGAAAAATACTTGATACTTAGGAAATTTTCCCCAAATTGAAAAGAAATACATGATACTTAGAAACTTTTCCCCAAAACAAAGTATGCATATTTGGTAATTTTCCCCCAAAAAATGAGAATACGTATTTGATACTTACGAAATTATCCTCCCAAAACTAAGTATGTTTAATTGGCAAAATTCCCCAAAATATGAAACACGCCAAGTTTACGAAGGAACTAAGTCAATGTTTTTTTTGATGACTTAGGAAATGCCGCCAAAAAGAAGAACTCGCAAAAACCCATTGGTAGAGAAAGAGGTGCCACCACCTCGTCAGGAAGAGGAAGTACAGCCACCACATCAAGAGGAGGGACAGAATAGTGTGAACATACCTGTTGTGCCTCCCAAGTTGAAAGAATTGGTTCAAGCAGTGGTCACCTCTGTCCTTCAACAACACTTGAATGGGGATGCGACCACCAGCGGCTCCAACAAACGGAATATGGTTAGAGATTTCCAGCAACAGTGCCCTCCCTACTTCAGGGGAAAAGAAGGGGCTATCGGAGCAGAGCATTGGTTGAAAAAGATCACTCAGATCTTGAATCTGCTTTAGATTTCCAGTCCTACTGATAGGATCTTACTGGCTACATCTCAACTGATCGAGGATGCCGGTAATTGGTGGGAAGTTGTAGAAAAGCAGCAAACACTGGTGCCGGAAGGGGAAAGGATTACCATGACATGGGAATGGTTCTCAGCCACCTTTTTAGAGCAGTATTTTCCAGAGGAGGAAAGAGAGAGCCAGACTCAAGCCTTCCTATCATTGGTACAAGGCAATATAACGGTGGCAGAATATCACAGAGAATTCCTTAGGTTATCCGTCTATGCATTTTATATGGTGGATACCGAGCACCGGAGGGCCTGTAAGTTTGAGCGGGGCCTTCGGCCGAGCATCAGGACTAGGGTGACCATCTTCAAGGAACCTACACTGGCAGGGGTGGTCAGCAGGGCCACTATAGCGGAGCGAGAGTTGAATGAGATAGTGCGGTTTGACAACCGTCGAGGGCAAAGTGGGCGGGGTGCATTTCAACCCAACAAGAAGTTCCACCCGAACTTTAGTAGACCCTCACCCTCCACTGGATCTACAGGGGGCTTTCGCCCCAATCAGCCCTCCCCATCATCATCATTCACTCCGGTCCCACGGGATGGGAACACATGCTATCAGTGTGGCCAACAGGGCCACTTCAAGAGGGAGTGTTCACAGATTAGCAGACCCTCTTACTCTAGGGGTTCTTTCCGCCCTCTAGCTAGACCAGTTCAGTCGCGAGGAGGTGGAACATACAACCAGGCGGGGCGGGATTGTAACACCCCAATTTCTCAATGAGGTGGATAATTATGAAAATGCCCCTGGTTTGTTAAATTAATTATTTTGTGATGTCAAATAAGGAAATGGTGGGGGCCTATTTCTCAAATTAAGATCGTATGAGCACATTATAAATGTCTAGTTTAATTGGATGGGTAATGTACATCAATTGGGTCGAAAATGGCTAAATGGGTCAAAGGGCCCAACTGGACCCAATGGGTCATAATGGATGATTTGACCATTGTATAAGCTCAAATTAAATGGGGTCAAGCTGAACTGATTGAAAATCAAGTAGAACAAAAATGGGTAGGCTTGATGTACAAGTGAAAACCATTTAGAAATGGCAAAATCAGCCCATTAATGGGTCATGTGGTCAAAACGGGTCAAAGGGCTGATTGGGGACCCAATGGGTCGGGTTGACTATGTTGACCATGGATGACCGTGTGGGCCCTCAATTGAACTCAAGTATGAGTTAGTCCAGCTTGAGTTGGACTGATTTGGAGTGAGTTGGAATTAAGAAAAGAGTTGACTCAAATATAGTGCATTAAATGTGTTGAGTTGGATGAGTTGAGTTAGAATAAAAATAAGATGAATCAAGTGAGTCAAGAGGATATGGAAAGGTGTCTTAATCTCACACAACACTTGGGAAAACAAATCTCAGCCGTTGGAATGAAGAGGTGCCTTGGCAAAGCCAAGGGACACCAAGGTTGGGCGGCATCATGCATCTCATGAGATGCATGTGTGAAAACATAAAGGGATGCAACGTTTGGGTGAAGGGGTGTCTTGGATGATACCCAATATCCCATCGTTTTTGACAAGGATTAATGAGGGAAAATGAATGGAAGATGAGGCTGAAACTACAAAAAGGAAAGACCACCATTGTTGGCTGATTTTCACATTGAAAATCCAAGGAATTCTCATCTCTCTCTCCCTCTCTTCAAACTCATTTCTTGGCTGAACCAGCTGCTGGTGTTTCACCATTTGATCCAACACCATTTCGGAAAGGGATTAAGGAAGAAGGAAAGAAAGGAAACAAGGGGAAAGAAGCAAGGAAATTGGTAAGTTTTTAAGTGTTTAAGTGTTTAGTTTAATAAAGAGCTTGAAGTTATAAATTTGGATGACATAATTTGGTCATGTATGGCCGAATTTGTCATAGGTCTAAACCTTGGATTAGATGGCTTAAAAGGATAAGAAAATAAGCCGTTGGGTTCGGCCATCTTGGTTGGCCAAACCCCATGAAAAAGTGTGGTTTTGTTTGATGTTCTTAAAGGTCAAAAACCATGTCAAGCCATGCTGATTTTTACACATGTTAATTGAGTCATTTTGTGGCCGAATTAAGTAAGGATGTAAAGTGTGTTGATAAGGTCTAAAGGATGGAAATTTAGAACATGGAGTTCGGCCACTTTGGATGGCCGAACCCCATGGAAATAATTGGTTGATTTGGTTGGTTTTTGGAATTTAAAACCATGCAAGTATGGGACTGTTTTTATATGTTTTATTAGACTTAAAGTGCATGTTTTAAAAAGGCTAAAACATGGACTTGAAGGTCATGAAGGACTGAAGGAACCATGAATATAAATTGACCATTGGGCTACCCCATGAAGTGTTATGGTCATTTGGATTGAGTTTTCATAAAGTGAAAACCATGCAAAGTAATGGACTGATTTGGAGGGTTTTTGAGAGGTAAAAACCCGGT
This sequence comes from Chimonanthus praecox, assembly GCA_022113865.1. Taxonomy (NCBI): domain Eukaryota; kingdom Viridiplantae; phylum Streptophyta; class Magnoliopsida; order Laurales; family Calycanthaceae; genus Chimonanthus; species Chimonanthus praecox. Next base: position 26,860,909 of record CM039091.1, read on the forward strand.
TATGTTTTACTGATTGTTACATGTTTAAATGAGACTTAAAACATGTTTATGAGGACCAAGACATGGACATAGGGTTCGGCCACTTTGGATGGCCGAACCCCATGAAAGTATTTGATGATTTTGGTGAGATAAAAACCATATAAGATTGTGGTGTTTTATGTGATTTGATGAAGATTAATTTGTTGTTATTGGTTGGCCAATAGATGGCTGAACCATGTCAATGTTAGGGTTAAGTTACTGATTTAAATCATGGATAGATGATGGACCAATTAAATCAAGAGAACCATTGGGTTCGGCCATGTGTATGGCCGAATCCCATGGGCTGTTTAAGGGTCATTGGTGGCCTTAATGTGTAGTCAATTAGGTGATTTAAAGGAGCAAATAAAGGTGTGAGGTTCGGCCATGGGTATGGCCAAACCCCACCAAGGTGGTTTGGTCATAGTCAATGATGTTTAAGGAAAAGGTTGGTCTCAATGGCATAATGGTAGTTATGGGAGAAATGATCAAAGGTAGAATGATCATAGGTATGGTTGTATGGACCCAAAACAAAGGGGTATGGTTCGGCCATGCTGTATGGCCGAACCCTACCAAGGTGTATTTTGTAGAAATTGATGCTTAATAGGGATTAAACGAATGAGAGATCAAAGGATAAATAGGTGAGGTTCAGCCATGGTATGGCCGAACCTCACATAGTGCATTTTTGGGACTTAGACCAAGTTGGAATTACATAATGAGTGTTTAATTTGCTGCTATGAAAATAAGGTATCGAGACTTGCGAGAACGGCGTACGAGTCGTGAACGGCTGACGATTAAGAAAGATCGAACACTGAAGAGAATCTTCAGTAGGTTTCCTACCTACTTGTAACTACATTTACACTTGTTTTCATGATGGTTTTTATGAGATATTGTCATACTTATTTATCATATTTTGAATGATGAGTTATGTATTTACAAATGACATACAATGCATTGGCATCTCATGCATGAACATGGGATGATGATTGAGGATATGTTGCATTGCAATTATGAGTTACCGTCCTCCTTAGGCGATGAGAGTCCCGCCAGGAGGAGTAACATGATGATAAGAGTCACATTGGTCTCCTTAGGCGATGAGAGTCCCGCCAGGAGGACTAATATGTGATATGGAACAACTCAATGATGAAGTGTCTTTCCACAGGTAACGAGGATTACTGTGGATTACCTTATCGCGTGAGTCCCAAATGAAAGTGTATTATGATCTACCTTGACGGTGAGAGTCCCGTCAAGTGATGGCTATGTATGTGTGATGGGGTGGGGCTCATTACATTTGCATATATACATAGCATGGTTTTATATGTTTTTGATAGTCATGTACTATGATACATATGCATGTTTTATATGCTAACCATGTGGTAGACTGGGCGCGTTGATTTAACGCCCTAATTCTATCCTTAGAGGATAATGCAGGAACAAGGAAAGGGAAAGAGAAGGTCGATGACCGGGAGGGGAGCCAAGCCTAAGTGCTTGATTGATGAACATGACTTCTTATTTATTGTCTTTTGAGTTATATTTGATGGACATGTAATAAGTTAATACTTTGCTATTGTTTGATTAGGTTATTAACTATGGATGGTTATTTTATGTTAATTAATAATTGAGACTGTTACTTGCTATCTATTCATTCTATTTCCGTAGTTAGTCTAGTTTATTCCGCAAGTTATTGTTTAGTTCCATGTGTGGATTATTTATCATGGTCTAGTCCATGTATACATGGGTGGCCAGTTAAGGTTCAAACTTGAGTAGTCTGAACTTAACTCTCTTCGTGACATCCATCCGCCCTTGTCCGGTGTTTAAGTTTTAAAAAAAATAAAAAATAAACTCTGAAAATTTGTATCGGAGAGGGCGGGGCGTTACAGGGCGCCAAACCCTACAGGATCTGGACGGCTTTTTACCATACCTTCTCCAGAAGCAGTGGATCGCTCGGTGATTCAAGGTATGGCTGTAGTTGGTAGTTCCTATGTTGTTGCATTATTTGATTCTGGAGCTTCCCATTAATTTATATCTGCTGCATTCATATCTGCTACGAGTACATTAGTACAAAACCTGTCCACATCACTTACCATTGTATCCCCCGTTGGAGACACATCTTTGGGACTCATATGCACTGCATTAAACACTAAACTCGCTGGATTTCGATTAGAGTTCAACTATTTGGTACCCGATATGACCGAGTACGATGTTATATTTGGCATGGACTGGTTGGCTACATTTCAAGCCTATATTGATTGCCATCTTCGTAGTGTGATATTTTGGTCACCCGAGGGGAAGCGGTATATAGTGCAAGCTGACAGACAGGGTATCCCTAGAAGGCTGCAGGAAGAATTGAACCACCTTGTCTTGAACAACATTAGATTAGACAGGGCACCAGGGGCTGAACTTCCAGCGGTAGTGGCAGATTATGCCGAGTTATTCCCAACAGAGCTCCCTGGGTTGCCACCCAAAAGGGAGATAGACTTTGAAATCAAGTTATATCCCGATGCTGCTCTAGTATCATTGCCCCATTACAGGATGGTACCAGCTAAGATGTCCAAGTTGAAGAAGCAAATTGATGAACTGCTCAGACTGGGTTTTATTAGGAACAACACATCCGCATGGGGAGCCCCAGTATTATTTGTGAAGAAGAAAGACGGTACCCTTCGGATGTGTGTGGACTACAGGAAATTGAACCAACTGACTGTCAGGAACAAATATCCCCTACCCAGGATTGATGGATCTGTTTGATCAACTTAGGGGTTCCTCTTACTTCTCCAAGATTAATCTGATGTCCGGATACCATCAAATCCGGGTTAGAGAGGAGGACATAGAGAAAACAACCTTCAGGACACGGTATGGCTTATATGAGTATGTGGTCATGCCATTTGGACTTACAAACGCACCGGCTGTGTTCATGGACCTGATGAATATGATATTCTGTCCTTACCTGGATCAGTTTGTGATTGTATTTATTGATGATATTCTGATCTATTCCAAGAGTCAGGAGAAACATGCCGAGCACCTGCGGATAGTCTTAGACACCTTGAGGAAGAACCAGTTGTATGCCAAAGCCAGCAAGTGTGAATTCTGGCTATCTGAGGTCAACTTCTTGGGGCACATTATATCGGAGGAAGGTATAGCCGTGGACCCGGCTAAAGTAGCGGCAGTGAAGGAGTGGAAAGCGCCGACGAATGTGACAGAGATCCGCAGTTTTCTGGGATTGGCCGGTTACTACAGGAAATTCATCATGGACTTCTCCAAGATTGCAGCTCCACTTACCCAACTCACTCAGAAAGGAGTTAAATTTGAGTGGTCGGATATGTGCAACCGGAGATTCGAGGAACTAAAAGAGAGGCTTACAACCGCTCCTATTCTGATCTTGCCGGAAAGAGGCAGAAATTATGAGGTGTACTGTGATGTAACGCCCCGCCCTTTTTCACCGTTTTCCGAAAATCAGAGTCTATTTTATTTTTTTTTTTAAATAGAAGAGTGAGAGATGGCGCGGACGCCACGACGCCAGTTAAGTCCGAGCTTCTAAAGCCCGACCCTTAACTGGCCAACCCCACGGGTGAGCGGAGCTAAGTCCACGAGAACGGTTCACGCGTAGGAGGTGAGCTCGTGGATTACGATTATTGCGGAACATGATAATAGAGTCTATCCTACCGGTTTTTAGATAGAAGGGAAGATACAACATTAATTTACCAAAATGCCCCTATGTTCATACTTATATCACAAAATATCATCGTCCATAAGTAAATTCCAAACCATCGCAAGAAATACAAAATTATACAGTCCGACGCGCTAAGTTACTCAAAATTACATTTCCAAAATATAAACTTAAATAACTAGGAATGCGTTTCCAAAGCTCCTAAGCTTGGCCTCCGGTATGTCCACCGCTTCCTGCCTCTCCTGCGTCATCAGCTAGGGTAGAAGTAGGGCGTTAGTCAACGCGCCCAGTAGGACTCCGAGTAGGGCTAGCACATGGATTAGTGATACACACATACCGATAACATAAAATACAACAAAATAAGTATGTGATGAATGCTATGTCATGGGTGCTTATGTCATGTGTCCCACCCATTATCCGTATGATCATACAATGTATTATCCCCATGTTTGCTTCTCGGTCGCCCCGACGGAGCATGGACTCCGGTTATAGCCCTCAGGCTATCCCCATGTCTGATTCTCGGTCGCCCCGACGGAGCATGGACTCCGGTTATGACCCCTCAACTATCCCCATGTTTGCTTCTCGGCGCCCGACGGAGCATGGACTCCGGTTTGTTTATTTTTTTCTGCCCATGCCATGCATGAGATGTAGTGCATTATGCTATGTAATATATATGTAACCCATATACTTGACATATCATACATAGCCATAGAATGCATAATATTAAAATATAAACCATATGCTTCATAAACTTATAACTCATCATAAGATAAATCATAATCATAGATCTATCATAGGCCAAATCAAAATAATTTAAAATACCATTACATATCCATCGCTTACAAAAAGGTAGGAATCCTACCGAATACAGTGTCGCGTTCCGTTACGCTTACCGTTAGATAATCCGGTCGCCGATCGCGTACCGTTTGCGACGCCCGATACCTTATTACATTTACCAAATTAGTCCATACATCATCCATGATTAAGTCCCTAGCTTAGCCCATTATCCATTGGTTTTAGACTCATACATAAATCCAATTTTGGCCAAATTTAAAATTCCGATTTGCGAGCCTAAAACGCAGCAACTATCCGCTTCATTTATTCATTCATAATATATCCATTTTCATGTCCAACCCACATAGGGTTCAGCCATGTACCATGGTCGAACCCATGGTTCTTCAATGTGGCCACAAATTACGGTTTTGCCACTCCTCTTCCATGGTTAAGTTACCCCTTTTTCCCATGCATATTTAAGTCCATATTTGACCCATAAACTTGGGCCCATTTATAATTTCTTAATCATTACATAACATCATAAAATCAGCCATCTAGTTTAATTAAATTTGTAAATATTTAATCCCATACATAATTCCATACCTAGCCCATAATATGGCTCACAAAGGGGTCATGGGTTTGCTTTTATTGGTGCCATTTTCAAACTCATATTTTGTCCCAAAAATAATCCATTTCAAAAATCACAAATCTTCATTCATTTTGGCCCTTTAAAACAACGTCCTAGGCATTGATACATGCATTAACCTTAGCCTAAAATTTATCAAAATTTGGGTCATGGGTTCGGCCATACATCATGGCCGAACCCATGATGTTTCTTTCCCCATCCTTTTTGGTTTCAATTACCCATTTAAACATACCTCCAATGAAACTTAAATCATCCATTTCAATCAATATCTTTATTCCATTTAAACATCACATATCATACTTGTAACATCCATTTAAATTTCATCATTAACTTAACTTAATTTCCATTTCGTTTAAGCACATATATAAACCATACTTAGCCAATGAATGACCTAAAACATGGGTCATGGGTTCGGCCATACACCATGGCCGAACCCATGATGCCTTTCCCTCAATTTTAACTTGGGTCCTTTAATCACATTTAAAGTCCATTAAAAACTACCAACATTTCCTCATGCTTTCTCATTTTAACAATCCTTTAAAACACCCATTTTTAATCATTTGAAAACTAATTTTCATTAACCATTCTCCATACTTCTAATCTAATAAAAATTCTAAAATATCATCCATGGATTCCATCATAAAACTTTTTTCCAAAACTTGCCTACATTTAACCCTTTAAATCCTTGGAACCCTAACCCATTCTCCAACTTTTTATTTCTTATAAAACCCCTAATTAAAATGCATTAAAATATAATCCAAATTAAAATCATCCTCATTTACCATGGGGTTCGGCCATGCTACATGGCCGAACCTTATGGTTCATCCATTCATTAAAAATTCTATATTCTCCATGCTTTAATACAACCTTAGAATTCCAAAAATTTGAAATCATAAATCACTAATGTTTACTCATTTAAAAACCTAAAGCTCATTAGCCATTCTCCAAAATTTTAAACCTTAACATCTTAATAAATTCATCCCACATTGGCCATGGGGTTCGGCCATGCTACATTGCGCGAACCCTAAGGTCCATTCAATCCATTAAAACTTCCATCTTTTCCATACTTAATCCATTCATTTCATTTTTTTCTTAGACCATCTCTTCCATTTCTTTGCCTTCCATTTAATGGATTTTAGATCCATTCCATAGCCTAAAATAATTTGGCCACCATCATATGGCAAGGATGGATTTTAAAATTAAAAAACGCTAAATAATAAATTTCTTGTTTAGAACATACTTACTATCCGACGACTCCTCCGGTCTTTGTCGCTCCCGTCAACTTCCTTGGCCTCTTTTCTCCTTCTTCTTGATCTTTGATCGGCTAGATGCTTGATCAATGGTGGGACATGTTTGGATAGGCTAATATTGAGTGAGTTTGTTTGAGAGGGATGGAGAGGGGAAGGTGATGGAAAACAAGATATTAGCCTTTGATCTTGAAGGGGTGGTGAACTAATGCTTCACTTCTTTTCTTCTCTTCTTCTTCTCTTCTAAATTTTTTTTTTCTTTTCTTGTTTTCTCTTGGTGTAGGACGGTGGAGAGGTTGTGAGAATGAGAGAGTGAAATGAGAGGGATGAGATGGAAAACCCATCTCTTTCTTTGGTCTTACTTGGACCATGCTCCTCCATGATAGCCTCACCAACCAAAGTATGGGCTACCTTGACTTTGGTGGTGGTGGTTGAGACCCAACCACCAAGCATGGCTCCCATGTCCTTTTTGACTTGCCTATGTTGACCCTTAATTAATTAACCTAATTAATTAAGTTAAGTCCTCACTTAGGTTAATTAATTTCTATCCAATTTAATTCCATCAATTATCTATCTAATAAATCCACCCATGGTTGACCAATCAACCATGGTGGACGGCCCCCACATGTACCTACCCCACCCGCCACCTCACTTGATGAGGTGGAGGTGGGCCCCACTTGGCCATGTTATATTAATTCCATTAATTTTAACTTAGGTAATTTTACAATAATTTTAATCAATTTAACTTACCTTAATCTACCTTAGTCATTCTTTAATTTATCCATGGTTGACCAAGTCAACCATGATGGTTGGTCCCACTTTTTCCTTGGTCCACACGCCACCTCAATTGGTGAGGTGGAGGTGGGCCCCATTTGGCCATATCACTTAATCTTGATACATCTTAACTTAGATAATTTTATAATTATCTAATCCATTTAATTTATCTTAATTGGATCATCATTGGGTCCATGACCCAATTATATTCTTGTCTTACCCATTTATCTTAGGGCTTACCTACCTTGGCCCATTGGGTCCCCTATGGCCCTTTGACCCAAATTGACTATCTTGACCCAATTACTTACCATTGACCAATTAAATGAATTAATTCTAATTCATGGTCTATTGGGTAATCATTGGGCCCATGGCCCAATTAGATTCCCTCTTTGCCCACTTACTTTAGGGTTGGAATCGATTATTTTGATCCATTGGGCCCCACATGGCTATCGGGCCCCCTTTGACCATCATTGACCCGCTTGGTCTTCATTGACTCATTAAATGGATTTCATCCAATCCATGGCCCAATTGGGCCATCCTTGGGCCACTGTCCCAAAATTTGGTCCATTTGGCATTTTATTACATTAAACTTCAATTTAAAATGAATAAATGCCAATATATATATATTTATCAAAAATTCGGGTTATTACATGTGATACCTTAGGTGAGGGGCTGGGGTGTACACTCAGTCAAGGGAATCGTGCGGTGGCGTATGGATCAAGACAGTTGAAAATTCATGAACGCCATTACCCCACACATGATTTGGGGCTAGCAGCAGTGGTCTTCGCTCTTAAAAGCTGGAGACAATACCTTTATGGTGAGAAGTTTGAGGTGTTCTCCGATCACAAGAGCCTGAAGTACTAATTTGATCAGAAGGAACTCAACATGAGACAACGCAGATGGATGGAATACCTGGCGGATTATGAGTTCGCACTTCGGTATCATCTGGGCAAGGCGAACAAGGTGGAGGATGCCCTCAGCCGCATGTCACATGCGACAGTAGCCAGTTTGATCAGGACGGAATGGGAAATGTTGAGTACCATCAGGGAGTTCAAACTCTACCTCAATAATCATGGGACCATATATAATCTGATCATACGATCCAACATGGTCTCCGAGATTGAACGGAAGCAACGGACAGATCCATAGGTGGAGGAGATATGGGCTAAGATGTCTACCGGTGAGGTTGTACCGGAGTGGGAATTACGACCAGGACAGGGTCTTGTATTCTGAGGCAGGACATATGCGCCTAAGAGCTGCAGAAGAAAGTTGTTGATTGAAGCACACCAAACCAAGCTCTCTATCCATCTGGGCAGCACCAAGATGTATCATGATCTTAAGAGGCACTATTGGTAGCGTGGACTCAAGAGAGATGTGTAATAGCCCGAATTTTCGAATCAATATATATTGGGCATTTAATTATTTTAATTTGGAATTTGATGTGATGAAATGCCAAATGGATCAACTTTGGGACAAGGGTCCAAGAATGGCCCAATTGGGCCATAGATTGGATGAGATCCATTTGATGGGTCAATGAGAAGTAATTGAGTCAAAGATAGTCAATTTGGGTCAAAGGGCCATATGGGACCCAATGCGCCAAGGTAGCTAAGCCCTAAGGTAAATGGGTAAGACAAAAATCTAATTGGACCATGGGCCCAATGGTGATCCAATTAAGATAAATTAAATAGATTAGATAATTATAAAACTATCTAAGTTAAGATGTATCAAGATTAAGTAATATGGCCAAATGGGGCCCACCTCCACCTCACCCATTGAGGTGGCGTGTGGACCAAGGAAAAAGTGGGGCCAACCATCATGGTTGACTTGGTCAACCATGGATAAATTTAAGAAGACTAAGGTGGATTAAGGTAAATTAAATTGATTAAAATTATTGTAAAATTATCTAAGTTAAAAACCATGGACTAACATTGAGGAAATAATGGCCTCATATGGCTCCAATGAAGGGAACCATGAACCATGGGTTCGGCCATGGTGTATGGCCGAACCCTATGGTGATATTTTAGGACTTTTATGAATAGAAAATGATGGACAAGAATGATTAAATTTAAATGGACATATGGGACTATGTAATGTTTAAAATGGAATGAAAAACAAGGTTTTAAATGAATGATTTAAATTTCATTGGAGATTGGATTAAAGGGAGTAAAATGGACCCAAGAAAATGGAGATAGGGTACCATGGGTTCGGCCATGGTGTATGGCCGAACCCATGGTCCCTTTGTGGGCCACCTTTAGGGCCAAATGTGAAAGGACATATGGGGATTAAATGTTTTTCAAAATTAAACAATAGGTGGCTGATTTTGGATATGTTATGGAATTATAAATGGTTCTAAGTTATGGATCAAATTTAGACTTAAAATAGACATAAGTGGGTGAATGATTAATCATAGAGGAGAGAGTGGCAAAATGGTAATTATTAGTCACTTTGAAGAACCATGGGTTCGGCCATGGTACATGGCCGAAGCCTATGTGGATGAGACATGAAATCAAATGCATTATGAATGATTAATTGGAACGGATAGTTGCTGCGTTTAGGTTCGCAAATTAGAGTATTTAAATGGCCAAAGAAATTAGATTTATGTATGTGTTCTAACCAATGGATAATTTGCTAAGTTAAGGACCGATTTTTGATAAACTTGTAATATACTTAAGGATCATTGAATGGATCTAGGGTTATGATCAGTTAGGAACTTAATCATGGATAACGTATGGACTAATTCGGTAAATGTAATAAGGTATCGGGACGTCGCAAACGGTACGCGATCGGCCACCGGACTATCAAACGGAAAGCGTAACGGAACGTTACGTGGTATTCGGTAGGATTCCTACCTTTTTGTAAGCGATGGATATGTGATGGTATTTTAGATTATTTTGATTTGACTTATGATGGATTTATGATTATGATTTATCTTATGATGAGTTTTAAGTTATGAATCATATGGATTATATTTTAACATTATGCATTATATGGCTATGTATGGTATATCAAAATTATGGTTTATCTATATACTACATAGCATAATGCACGTACATCTCATGCATGGCATGGGCGGGAAAATAATGAAACCGGAGTCCATGCTCCGTCGGGGCAACCGAGAATCAGACATGGGGATAGCCTGAGGGCTATAACCGGAATCCATGCTCCGTCGGGGAGACCGAGAATCAAACACGGGGATAGTTCTATAACCGGAGTCCATGCTCCGTCGGGGCGACCGAGAAGCAAATATGGGGATAATACATTGTATGATCATACGGATGATGGGTGGGACACATGACATAGGCACCCATGGCATAGCATTCACTACATGCTTATTTTGTTATATTTTATTGTATCGGTATGCATGTTATCACTAATCCATGTGCTAGCCCTACTCGGAGTCCTACTGGGTGCGTTGACTAACGCCCTACTTCTATCCTAGCTGATGACGCAGGGGATGGCGGAAACAGTGGACGTGACGGGAGTCAAGCTTAAGAGCTTGGGATAGCGGCTACCTTGTTTATTAAAGTTTATTTTGGAAAAGATGTAATTCAAGTAGCTTAGTTTTGTTGGATTGTAATAATTTTGGATTTCTTGCTATGGTATGGATCTCATATTTGAACTTTATGAATATAGGGGTATTTTGGTAAATTAATGTTGTATCTTCCCTTCTATCTAAAAACAGGTAGGATAAACTCAATTATCATGTTCCGCATTCAGTTAGTTTCCGCGAGCTTACTTTCTACGCGTGAACCGTTCTCGTGGACTTTGTTCTGCGCACGCGTAGGGTTGGCCAGTTAAGGGCCGGGCTTTAGAAGCTCGGACTTAACTCGCGTCGCGACGTCAGCGCCCTCTCTCACTCTTCTATTTCAAAAAAAAAAATAGACTCTGATTTCGGTGAAAAAGGGTCGGGCGTTACAAGATGTGGCGGAGTTTGTTTCTCGTTGCCTAACGTGCCAGCAGGTTAAGGAGGAACATCAGAAACCATCGGGTTTACTCGCACCTTTACCAGTACCGGAGTGGAAATGGGAGCACATATCTATGGATTTCGTAACAGGGTTGCCAAGGTCATCAAAGGGCAACGATGCGATATGGGTCGTAATGGACCGGTTGACTAAGTCTGCGCATTTCCTTCCCATCAAGATGACAGATTCATCGGAGACATTGGGTCGACGGTACATCCGGGATATCATCAGACTACATGGTATTCCCCGGACTATTGTGTCCGACAGAGATGGCCGATTCACCGGCAGAGTATGGCAGGGCATGCAGTCGGCTATGGGGACCGACATATTGACTAGCACAGCATTTCGTCCACAGACTGATGGACAGTCGGAGAGGACAATACAGACATTGGAGGATATACTGAGAGCATGTATGCTAGACTTCAGGGGTGGATGGGGGGATCATTTACCACTGGTGGAATTCTCCTACAATAACAGTTACCAGGCAAGCCTCTAGATGGCTCTGTTTGAGGCCTTATATGGTAGGCTGTGTAGATCGCCAGTGTGTTGGCCAGAGGTCGGGGAGCCTGCGCTGATTGGACCGGAGTTGGTTGCGGAGACTACAGTGCAGATCAAGTTAATACGGCAACATCTATTCACCGCTCAGAGCCGTCAGAAGAGTTACGCCGACAAGAGGAGAAGGTTCCTCGAGTTTGAGGTGGGAGACTTGGTGTTTTTGAAAGTCTCACCATGGAAGGGACACATCAGATTCGGGAAGAAGGGGAAGCTGTCACCTAGGTTTGTTGGGCCTTTTCCAATCCTGAAGAGGGTGGGGGGTAGCTTATCAGTTGGCGTTCCCTCCATAGTTATCATCTTCACATGATGTATTCCATGTGTCCATGTTGAGAAAATACAATCCTGATCCTTCATATGTCCTGAGCGTGCAAGACGTCGATGTGCAAAGCGAAGTGATGTATGTGGAGAAACCGATCAGAGTGATCGGGAGAGAACAAAGAGTGTTGCGGAACCGCACTATTCAGTTGGTCAAGGTGGTATGGAAACGACATGGCAATGAAGAAACCACCTGGGAACTTGAGTCAGTGATGAGAGCCGCTCATCCAGAGCTCTTTGTATGAGTTGTTTTGAACCTCTACTTCGCTCGAATTTTCCCGACGAAAATTTCAAAAGAGGATTGTATTGTAATAGCCCGGACTTTTTAAATTAGTATAAATGTGGATATTATTTATTTTAATGATGGAAATTGGGAAATTTAATGGGATAGATGGTAAATGGATCAAAATTTGGACAAAGGCCCAAGTATGGCCCAATGGACTATGGATTCGATTTAAATTCATTTAAATGGTCAATGATGGTCAATTCGGCCAAGGATGGTCAAATTGGGCCCAATACCGATTTGGGACCCAATGGGTCAAGATAATGTAAGCTCTAAGGTAAATGGGTAAGGGCGAATTTAATTGGGTCATGGGCCCAATGGTGATCCAATAAGAGGAATGGATTTAATTAAATTTAAATCACCAAAGTTAGTGATGAGTTGACCAAGGTGATATGGCCGATTGGGACCCACCTCCACCTCACCAAGTGAGGTGGCGTGTGGACCAAGGATTGGTGGGGCCGGCCACCATGGTTGAATTGGTCAACCATGAGTGTATGCATGAAGGGAATTTAAGCAAATGGAATTGAGTTAAATGGGAATTAATTAACCCAATGATCTAATTAATTAATTAATTAATTAAGCTAATCAAATGAGGTGGTCAAATGGTCAAATGGAAAACCAAAAGCCATCTTATCTTTAACACCCAAAAACGTCGGCTTGGTGGTGGTTTATCCCAACCACCACCATAAAGCATGAAAAATATCCCATGTGGTTGGTGGGAAAGTTAATGGTTGAGTATAACTTAAGCAACCTTGGGATAAGATGGGTTTTTATTTTCATTCTCTCCCATTTCACTCTCTCCCTCTCTTGCTCTCCCACATTGCCGTCCCACACCAAGAGAAAGAAGAAGAAAAGCTTGGAAGAAAAAGAGAAGAAAGAAGCCAAGCTTTGAGGTTTTTCATCTTGATCAAGCATCCTAGCCGACCAACAAAGGAGAAGAAGAAAAGAGGAGGCCAAGGAGTCCGAAGGGAGCAAAGAAAGTCGGAGGAGCCAACGGATTGTAAGTATTTCTAAACAAAAGATTGGATTTTTCTTAGGGTTTAAGATTTAGGGTCCATTTCTTAGATTTAGTGGTGGCCAAAACATTATGGGCCTTAGATCTCAAATCCATCCCATGGAAGGATGAAAAAAATGGACAAAACCCTAATGGGTAAATTAGGGTTAAGAAAAATAAATGGATTAAAGACATTATGTAATTAAATTATTTAAGCAATGGATGTATGGAATTTTTGGAAGGAATCATGGTGAGTAATTAAGTAAATTGGAATGGGGTTTTTAAGGTTTAAAATCATGGAAGGATGATTTGTGATTTTTAGGGTTTTAATGATTTAATGTAGTGATTTTAAATGAGGGAATCCATGGATGAAGGTTAATGTTTCTATGGTCTTAAATGTCACCAATGAATGATGAAACCTATGGTGATGTATTGGAATTTTAATGGGTTTAAGAATGGAGGTTATGGTAAGTGGTTAATGATTTTTAAAAAGTTTTAAATGAATGAATGTTAGTGATTTTTAAAGGGAGTATTAAATAAGGAAAACTATGAAGAGATTTTATGGATGGAATGTTTTGAACCCTATGGTAATGTATTCATAATTTTAATGGATATGAAAAGATGGAAAAATGATGGAGAAGGTGCGTTGTTTCTAAGTGGATTTTAGGTATTATAAATAAGGTTTTAAAAGGGTGGAAATAATGTTTTAAAAAAATAAAACCATGGAGAGATTTTGGTGAACTTAGGTGTCTTGGAACCATGGAAAAATATTGGGAAGTATTGGTAGCTTTGATGGACTTAAAATGTACCAAATGATGATCAAAATTGGTGATTTAAAATGCATGATGTATACCTCTTCATGGTGGAGCTTATGGTAGACCTAAATGATGAAATGGGTCCAAGTAAAAATAGGAAAAAGACATCATGGGTTCGGCCATGCATGACCAAATTATAGGTCATCTTATGGACAAAAATTGGTATTATGCATGTGTTTAAAATTAATGGGGATTAAGTGAACTTAAGGACTGATTTTTAATGTGTTCATGTCATGATTGATGAATCATTAATGGATCTAAATTTGTGAATCAATTATGGACAAAGAAATGTACATGGTTAAGTGAATGTGTAACCATGGGAGAGGTAGTGGCAAAACCGTAAATAATGGCCAAATTCAAGAACCCCATGGGAGATGATCATGGACTTAGGGGCTCTAAGTAACAAACTTATGTATGGTTAAATAAAGCCTAGGGTGGCTGATTTTTAGACTCATGTGATTAAAATAGTTGATGGACTAAATGGGACCCACAAAACCTAGATAGTGAGGTTTGGCCATGGGGTATGGCCGGACCCCACTATGGTATGATTTATGGGCATAGAAATGGTTAAAAACATGGAATGATTATTCATATGTAATAAGGTATCGGACGTCGCAATCGGTGCGCGATTGGCGACCGGATTCGTGAACGGAAATGTAAAGGGGCGCTAGTCGGTATTCGGTAGGATTCCTACCTTTTTGTAAGCCGTGGATTACGTGTTATATGATGGTTTCCTTGATTTATTTTTGGATAATTATATGACATATTTTATGATGGATTTTAAGTCTATGAATTATGTGTTATGGCTATGATTTAAACATTATATGGCATATTACATTTACAATGATTTAAATACTATATAGCATATCGTAATTACATCTCATGCATGGCATGGGCGGGAAAATAAAGGAACCGGAGTCCATGCTCCGTCGGGGCGACCGAGAAACAGACATGGGGATAGCTTTATATGCTATAACATGAGTCCATGCTCCGTCGGGGCGACCGAGAAACAGACATGGGGATAGCTTGATATGCTATAACCGGAGTTCATGCTCCGCCGGGGCGATTGAGAAGCAAGCATGGGGATACCTTGACGAGGCCTTGCCGTCAAGGGGGATATGAAATCATGATGGTATGGATGATGGGTGGGACACATGACATGAGACACCCATGGCATTGCATTCATTTTATGGCTTTCGTTTTATTACTATCTATGTGCTTGTTACCACTAATCCACCTGTTAGCCCTACTTCGAGTCCTACTGGGCGCGTTGTCTAACGCCCTACTTCTACCCTAGCTGATGACACAGGAGATGGCGCAGCGGAGGGGCGCAACGGGAACCAAGTGTAGGAGCTTGGGGAAACGGGCTACTTAGTTTATTTAAATTTATTTTGGAATATGTAATTGAGTAGCTTAGCTCGTCGGATTGTAATATTTAGATTTACTTACTATGGCTTGGACTTTATTTTGGACATTATGACTTTGAAGTATTTTAGTAATTAAATGAATGTATCTTCCCTGCTATCTGAAAATTGGTAGGATAGTCTCTATTATAATTCCGTACTTAGTTTAATATTCCTCGAGCTTACTTCTACGTGTGAACCGTTCTTCGTGGACTTAGTTCCACGCACACGTAGGGTTGGCCATTTAAGGGCCGGGCTTTAGAAGCTCGGACTTAACTCACGTCGTGACGTCCCGTGCGTTTGTCACTCTTTATTTTAAAAAAAAAAAATTAATAGACTCTGATTTCGGTGAAAAGGGGCGGGCATTACAGTCTTGAACCATATGCCACCACACAATGACGTTGCATGAGTGAACACCCCAGTCCCTCTCCTGATGCATCGCATTGTACTTCATAACCTTTGCCTCTTTCCGGCAAAACTAAGATAGGAGCAGTTGTAAGTCTACTTTTCAGCTCCTCAAACCTCCGGTTGCACAGATCTGTCGACTCATATTTGACTCCTTTCTGTGTGAGTCGAGTAAATGGGGATGCAATTTTGGAGAAATCCATGATGAATTTCCTATAATAACCAGCCAATCCCAAGAAGCTGCAGATCTCAGTTACGTTCTTTGGCGCTTTCCATTCACTCACAGCCGCCACCTTAGCCGGATCCACGGCTATACCGTCTGTTGTTATGACATGCTCCAAGAACTTGACCTCAGGTAGCCAAAATTCACATTTGCTAGCTTTGGCATACAACTTGTTCTTCCTCAAGGTGTCTAGAACTATTCGTAGATGCTCAGCATGTTCTTCCTTACTTTTGGAAAAGATCAGGATATCATCAATAAACACAATCACAAACTGGTCCAGGTAGGGTCGGAAGATCCTGTTCATTAGATCCATGAACACAGTCGGTGCATTGGTGAGTCCAAACGACATGACTACAAACTCATATAGCCCATACCGCGTCCTGAAAGTTGTTTTCTCTATATCTTCTCTATACAACTTGTTCTTCTTCACAAATAACACTAGAGCTCCCCATGACGATGTGCTGTTCTGGATACAACCCAGTCTAAGCAGTTCATCAATCTGCTTCTTTAGCTCGGACATTTCTGTCAATGCCATCTGATAATGAGGTAATGACACTCGTGAAGTACAAGGATATAGCTTGATCTCAAAATTGAGCTCCCTCATGGGTGGTAAGCCAGGGAGTTCTTTTGGGAACACATCCGTAAATTCTTGCACAATTGCCAAAAGTTCAGAGACTGGTGCTTTGTTTATGATGATATTGTTCAATATCAAATGGTTCAACCCTTCCTGCAGTCTGCTCTGCTTGTCTATACAAACCACATAGTGCTTCCCTTTGGGTGACCAAAATGTCACTCTGCGGCGAGAGCAATCAATGTTGGCTTGAAAACTAGCCAACCAATCCATGCCGAAGATAATATCGTACTCAGTCATATCGAGTACCAGATATGTCGAAAAGCCTGTCAGAATGCTGGAGACAGAACAAAGGGTGTTACGGAACCGAGCAATTCAGTTCGTCAAGGTGGTATAAGATCGACATGGTAATGAGGAAGCCACTTGGGAACTTGAATAGGAAATGAGAACAGCTCACCCTGAGCTATTTATGTAATTTGTTTGAAACCCTACGTCGCTCGATTTTCGGGACGAAATTTTTAAAAAAGAGGGTTGTATTGTGACAACCCGGATTTTCAAGTTATAAATATTTATGGAAATTGCCCACTTAATTTGTGAATTAATGGATATGGACCTTAGATGGGTAAGTGTTGGGTCAATTGCCCAATTAGGACCCAACGGATTGTGGATATAGTTCAATTGAAATAAGTGGGTGAGATTTATTTAATTGGGTCAAGATTGTCAATTGGGTCAAATGCCCAATTGGGACCCAATGGGTCATGGTTGACTTGGTTGACCACCAAGTGAGTTCAAGCTTAATTAAATTAGGGCCGAATTAAGTTGGAAATGGAATCAAGTAATTGAGTTGATTTTAAGTGAGTTAAATGAGTTGAATTAAAGAGGTGAGTTGAGTTAAAGAGATGAGTTGGATGGAAGTTAATGGGACTTTGATCTTAAGTGAGTGGAGTGGGAAGGTGGAGAGATGCATCTCACAAGACCAAATCAAGGCTACACGTTGGAGACATGGGTGTTTCATCTCATGGGATGAAACTCCAAGTGGATCATTAATGAGGAGGTGAAAGGTTTTTGGATGTTACACAAGGCATACACATTGGAGAGATGGAGGGTTTCCATCAAGGGTCATACAGTTGGAGTGTTTCATCTCATGGGATGAAACCTCCAAATGGAACATTAAAGAGGGAGGTGAAGGGTCATGGGAGTTACAAAAGGGTATCACCAAAGGACACCACCCTTGGCTGACCCTCATTGATCAAGAAAGGACTTAGAGTTTCATTTCACTCTCTCCCTCTCTCTCTTGGACGAACCACTCATAGAAATTTTTGTAACGCCCCGCCCCTTTTTCACTCGCTTAGCAGAAAATCAGAATCTATTTTTTTATTTTTTTGAAATAAAGAGTGACAAAGAGCGCGGGACGTCACGACGCGAGTTAAGTCCGAACTTCCAAAGCCCGGCCATTAACTGGCCAACCCTACGTGTGCGTGGAACTAAGTCCACGAGAACGGTTCACACGTAGAAAGTAAGCTTGCGGAATTATAACTTAATGCGGAATTATAATAGAATCTATCCTACCAATTTTAGATAGCAAGGAATTACATCACTTAAATTACTAAAATACCTCAAAATTAGAATGTCCAAATAAAAGTCCAAACCATAGCAATAGTCTAAATTATTACAGTCCAACGAGCTAAGTTACTCAAATTACATTTCCAAAATTAAAAGTTAAGTAAATAAACTATCTCGCTTCTCCAAGCTCCTACGCTTGGCTCCCATCACGTCCTTCATTTCCTCCATTTCTTGCGTCATCATCTAAGGTGGAAGTAGGGCGTTAGACAACGCGCCCAGTAGGTACTCCGAATAGGGTCAACACATGGATTAGTGATAACAAAACACATAGGTAATAGTATAGCAAAACCATGCAATCAATACCATGCCATGAGTGTCCTATATCATGAGTCCCACCCATCATCCATATCATCATTATGCAATGTCCCTCTTGATGGAAAAACCCTCATCAAGATATCCCCATGTTTGTTTATCGGTCGCCCCGACGGAGCATGGACTCCGGTTTCATTTCATCCCTCCCATGCCATGCATGAGATGCAAGTGTTAACATGCTATATAATATTACAAACCATGGCATTAAAAATCCTATCATTAATACATATAATTTTATACCAAAATAAGTCAAGTAAAGCATTCATATACACATAATCCATGGCTTACAATGATGTAGGAATCCTACCAAATAACAACTAGTGTTCCTTTGCGTTTCCGTCCAAGAATTCGGTCACCAATCGCGTACCGCTTGCGAGGTCCCATTACCTTATTACATATCAACAAATTAAACCCACGTTTTAACCATGCCTAAGTCCATTACTCATATCTTAGTAGGGTTCGGCCATACACCATGGCCGAACCTCACCCACTTGATTTCGGGTCCCATTTTAATCCTTAGATTATTTTAGTCATATGAGTCTAAACCAGCCACCCTTTGCTTCATTAACCAACACATAAGGTCATCATAAAAGTCCCTAAATCCATAACCATCCACCATGGGGTTCGGCCGCCGAACCCCATGGTTCTTCATTTTTGGCCATAATTACATTTTTGCCACTCTTTTTTCCCATGGTTAATCACCTCTCATTTATGCATGTCCATACCTCTAACTGATCCATAAACATGGATCCATCAAAGCCTCATTAATCATGATACAAAAATTATATACATCATACATTTTTTTCAACCTAAATCCCATGATGTTATTTCCTCATTTTTTTCTTGGATCTTTCACAACATTTAGATGCACAACAAAGTCCCTCCATGAGGGGATTTCAATCATACATTTATGTCATCACTTTTGATCAACATTAACTATATTTAAACCTTTTTAAACTTACCCATACTCTCCATCATCTTCATGATTCCAAAAATATTTAAATCCACCAAAACTTCTCCATGGGGTTCGGCCATACAACATGGCCGAACCCATGGTCCATGGTTTATCATTATTTACAACTTTGGGACCATAAAAATCAACAATATTTCTCCACGGTTTTCCCTCATTTAACCCCTAAAAAATTTGTTAACTTTTAACCATTCAAGACCTTAAGATCATTAACCAACATCCCACGGTTTTTATCCTTTAAAAATCACTAATACACCTCTATGGGGTTCGGCCATACACCATGGCCGAACCCTAAGGTTCATCATCTTCCTGTAAAAATCCACATCCAATGGTTAGATTCACTTGATGGGGTTCGGCCATATACCATGGCCGAACCTCATCCAATCCATTTTTGTTCTTATGATCCCCATACATAGAAACCTAGGGTTTGGCCATACAAAGGCCAAACCATACATCTTGATCATTCACCATATTTTTGCCATGCATGGGGTCCTCTCCATGTACCCATAACATTTAGGGTTCGGCCATGGCATGATCCTTAAATATAGAACCATGCATGCATACATAAACCTTATATACATAATGTTCTTAATATTCCTTTATTTTTCTTAACCTATCTTACCCATTAGGGTTTGTCCATTTCCCATCCCCTTCCTTGGATGGATTTTAGATCCATGGCCCATGATATTTTGGCCACCATTTAATCCAAGAAAAATGGACTTTCCATGGTCTCCCTTTAACCCTTAAAATTAAAATCTTGTTTGAGGACACTTACCAATCCCACGGCTCTTCCGGTTTCCTTTTGCTCCTCTTGGATCCTTAGCCTTCCTTCTTTCGGCCAATGGGTGAGCTTGATTCAATGAAATCTCCAAGGGCTGGTTCGGCCAAGATGGAGGTAGGTTTGAGAGAGGGAGAGGAGGAGAGAATGGAAGATATCCTAAGGTTTTTGGTCTTGAGAGTGTGGTCGGCCAAGCTTGGAACTTCTTGTTTTTCTTCTAAGTCTTTTCTTCTTCTTGGTCTTGGAAGAGAGAGAGAGAGGGGGGGGGACGGCTAGGAGAGGGAGGGAGAGAGGGAGAGAGTGAGATGAGAATGAGATGGAATGTAATAGCCTGGATTTTTAAATCAATACATATATTGGCTATTATTTATTTTAATGGTTGAAATTTAGAATTTTGATGGAATGAATGGTAAATGGATCAAAATTTGGACAATGGCCCAAGTATGGTCCAATGGGCCATGGATTGGATTAATTTCATTTAAATGGGTCAATGATGGTTAATTGGGTCAAGGATGGTCAATTGGGTCAAATACCTATTTGGGACCCAATGGGTCAACATGGTTTGAACATTAGGGTAAATGGGTAGGAAGTAGATTTAATTGGGCCATAGGCCCAATGGTAATTAAAGTAAATGGAATGGAATTAATTAATTTGAACCACCTAAGTTAGTTGTGAATAAATCAAGATAGCATAGCAGAGTAGGGCCCACCTCCACCTCATCAAGTGAGGTGGAGTGTGGACCAAGACATTGGTGGGGCCGGCCACCATGGTTGACTTGGTCAACCATGGGTGGATTCATGGAGAAAGTAAAGACAAATAAATGGAATTAAACTATGTGATTAAATGACCTAAGTTAAATATCAAATTAATCAAATGAGTTACATTATATGGGATGAGTCACTTAGATAATGAGTGAGTCAAGTGGGTGGTTTCATTTCATGGAAACCACCCAAACCATCAAACTTAGACCCACCAAAACCGTTGGCATGGGTGGTGGTGTCACCTCATCCAACAAGATCCATAAAATGGGGCCTAGCTTTGTAACGCCCACCCCTTTTTCACTCGCCTTCCGAAATCAGAGTCTATTTTTTTTTAAAAATGAAAAGTGAGAGAGGGCATGGACGACACGACGCGAGTTAAGTCCGAACTTCTAAAGCCCGACCCTTAACTGGCCAACCCCACGCGTGAGCGGAACTAAGTCCACGAGAACGGTTCACGTGTAAGAAGTAAGCTCGCGGATTATAATTATTGCGGAACATGATAATAGAGTCTATCCTACCGGTTTTTAGATAGAAGGGAAGATACAACATTGAATTACCAAAATGCCCTACGTTCATATTTATATCATAAAATATAATCGTCCATAAGTAAAGTCCAAACCATCGCAAGAAGTGCAAATTATACAGTCCGACGAGCTAAATTACTCAAAATTACATTTCCAAAATATAAACTTAAATAAACTAAGAATGCGCTTCCCAAGCTCCTAAGCTTGGCTCTTGTCATGTCCACCGTTTCCTCCATCTTCTGTGTCATCAGCTAGGGTAGAAGTAGGGCGTTAGTCAACGCGCCCAGTAGGACTCTGAGTAGGGTAGCACATGGATTAGTGATAACACGCATACCGATACAATAAAATATAACAAAATAAGCATGTAGTGAATGCTATGCCATGGGTGCCTATGTCATGTGTCCCACCCATCATCCGTATGATCATACAATGTATTGTCCCCATGTTTGCTTCTCGGTCGCCCCGACGGAGCATGGACTCCGGTTATAGCCCCCAGGCTATCCCCATGTCTGATTCTCGGTCGCCCCGACGGAGCATGGACTCCGGTTATAGCCCTCAGGCTATCCCCATGTCTGATTCTCGGTCGCCCCGACGGAGCATGGACTCCGGTTTCATTATTTTCCCGCCCATGCCATGCATGAGATGTACGTGCATTATGCTATGTAGTATATAGATAAACCATAAATTTAATATACCATACATAGCCATATAATGCATAATGTTAAAATATAATCCATAACACCATCATATAATTCATAAATTAAAAATCATCATAATACAAGTCCCATAATCATCAAAATAGATTAAAATAAGCATCACATATCCACGGCTTACAAAGAGGTAGGAATCCTACTGAATACCGCGTAGCGTTCCGTTACGTTTTCGTTCGATAATCCGGTCGCCGATCGTGTACCGTTTCGACGTCCCGATACCTTATTTACACACTCACCGGATTAGTCCATACTTTATCCATGATTAAGTTCCTAACTGATCATAACCCTAGATCCATTTAATGATCCGTAAATACATTATAAGTTTATCGAAAATCAGCCCTTAACTTAGCCCATTATCCATTGGTTTAAACACATACATAAATCCGATTTTGGCCATTTCGAATATTCCAATGAGCGAGCCTAAAACGCAGCATCTATACGTTTCTTTTCATCATTCACATTGCATCGAATTTTACTTCTAACCCACATAGGGTTCGGCCATGTACTATGGCCGAACACATGGTTTTTCAATGTGGCTAATATTTGCCGTTTTGCCACTCCTTCCTCCATGTTTAATCATTCACCCACTCATGTCTACTTTAAGTCTAAAATTCATCCATAACTTAGACCCATTTATGATTCCATAACATATCTAAAATCAGCCACCTATTATTTAATTTTGAAAAAAAACATTTAATCCCATATGTCATTTCCTATTTGGCCCTAACGGCGGCCCACAAAGAGATCATGGGTTCGGTCATACACCATGGCCGAACCCATGATGTCTATATTTTCCAATTTCTTGGGTTCATTCTACCCTCTTTAATCCAATCTCCAATGAAATTTAAATCATTCATTTAAAGCCTCATTTTTCATCCCATTTTAAACATTACATAGTCCCATATATCCATTTAAATTTTATCATTCTTCTCCATCATTTTCTATTCATAAAAGTCTTAAAATATCACCATAGGGTTCGGCCATACACCATGGCCGAACCCATGGTTCATGGTTCACCTTTATTGGAGCCATATGAGGCCATTATTTCCTCAATGTTAGTCCATCGTTTTCTTTGCTAAAATTCCATTTAAAAATCAATAATTTTCATTCATTTGGTCCCTTTAAAACTTTATATCATACACTTTCAAATCCATTGAAATTATCACTTCCTCCATCGTCTTCCATCTTTCCATTTTTATAAAAATAATTAACCATCACCATAGTTCCATTCTTATAAAAGAATTCTAAAATATAATCCATGGATTCCATCATAAAACTTTTTTCCAAAAAATTGCCTACATTTAACCCTTGAAACCCTAACCATTCTCCATCATTTTCAAACCTTAAAAACCATTAATCAATGAGCATTTAAGAACCCTAACCCTCATAAATCACTAACCATGGGGTTCGGCCACCTTGTATGGCCGAACCCTATAGTCCATGATTTCTTTAAAATATCATATTTCCATTATTTTGAGGCCACTTGAAATCATCTACATACCTCATTATTTTTCTTATTTAACACCTTTAAAACTTACCAACTTTTTAATCATTTTAAAAATCTTGAAATCCTCATAAAACCATTAATCATTCTCCAACATTTTAAACCTTAAACCTTAATTAAATGTCATCCATTATTTACCATGGGGTTCGGCCATGCTACATGGGCGAATCCTATGGCCCATTACACCATGAAAAATTAACCTCTTGTTCTTAGAGGTACTTACAATCCGACGACTCCTCCGGTCTTTCTTTCTCCTCTTGATTTCCTTAGCCTCTTCTCTTCTTCTTCTCCTTGTTTAATCGGCTAGATATGATTGATCAATGGTGGAACATGCTTGGATCGGCTAAGGTAGATGGGTTTTAGGTTGAGAGAGAAGGATTATGGAGATGAGGGAGAGTTCTTCAATGATCTTGGTAGCCCAAAGTTTTCCTTCTCCTTCTCTTTTCTTCTCTTTTCTTCTAAGTTCTTCTCCCTTCCTTAGTGCATGGGACGGTTTTTGTGTGTGTGAGGAGGGATGGAAAGAGAGGGAAAATGGAAATGGAGACAATGAGATGAAGTCTCATCTTTTGATTACTTCACATTAACTCCTTACCAACCAATATGCATTAATGGTGGTGGTTGGGATAAAACCACCACCTTTAATCCATGGTTTCAATTTGTGTTTTCTCAAGTGGTTTGTCTTTGTTGGGATAGTTTTGACCACTTGACCAATTTAGATTAAGTTAATTAACTTAGATCACTTGATCCCTAGGTTAATTTAATTAATCACTTTCCACTTAATTTAATCTCATTAAATTCCCTCTAAGATCCACCCATGGTTGATCAAGTCAACCATGGTGGTCGGCCCCACTACTCTTGGGTCCACACGCCACCTCAATGGGTGAGGTGGAGGTGGGCCCCATTGGCCATGTTACCTTGGTCCATTTATCACCTAAGTTAGGTGATTTAAATTTTATTAAATGTATCCCTCTTATTGGATCACCATTGGGCCCATGGCCCAATTAAATTTTTGTCTTACCCATTTACCTTTGGGCTTAGCTACCTTGGCCCATTGGGTCCCATATGGCCCTTTGACCCAAATTGACCATCTTTGACCCAATTACTTTTCATTGACCCATCAAATGGATTTCATCCAATCTATGGCCCAATTGGGCCATTCTTGGATCCTTGTCCCAAAGTTGATCCATTTGGCATTTCATCACATCAAATTCCAAATTAAAATAATTAAATGCCAAATATATTGATTCGAAAATTTGGGCTATTACAAGCTTGGGCATGCATTGGCCCATTGTGGGGTGGTGGTTCCACCTCATCCCAACCACCACCACTAAGGGAGAAGGGGCCTAGGATTAAAGGCATGCAAGGCCATGCACCCATTTGGTTTGGTCAATGGGCTCATGGGGAAGACTCCACCTTAATGAGGGTGGAGTCTAACCCAAGCAGCCCAAGATGAGATGGAAAAATCTAGGGTTCCCATCCCATTTCCCATCTCATTTCCATCTCTCACTCCCTCTCCTAGCCGTCTCCCCCCCCCCCCCCCCTCCCCCCTCTCTCTCTCTTCTAAGACCAAGAAGAAGAAAAGACTTAGAAGAAAAACAAGAAGTTCCAAGCTTGGCCGACCACACTCCAAAGACCCAAGACTTGAGACATTTTTCCCATTCTTTCCTCCTCTCCCTCTCTCAAACCTACTCCATCTTGGCCGAACCAGCCTTTGGAGATTTCTTTGGATCAATCTCACCCATTGGCCGAACATCAAGGAGAAAGAAGGAAGGAGAAAGGCTAAGGATCAAGAGGAACAAGAGGAAACCGGAGGAGCCGCAGGATCGGTAAGTTGCACTCAACAAGATGTTATTTTTTTAGGAATTAAAGGAAGTCATGAAGGTCCATTTTCTTGGGTTGAAAAGTGGCCAAAACATTATGGGCCATGGATTTAAAATCCATCCAAGAAAAAGGGGATAGGAAGTGGACAAACCCTAATGGGTAAGGTAGGCTATGAATAATGGAACAAATAAGGACGCTATGTAAGTATATGGATTATGCATGCATGCATGGCAAAGATGGGTAAAAGACCATGGTTCGACCATTGCATGGCCGAACCCTAAATCTTATAGATACATGGAGGGGATCCCATGCATGCCTAAAGTAAGATGTATGGTCTAAGATTATGGTTTGGCTTTTGCATGGCCAAACCCTAGGCTTCTATGTATGTGGATCATAAGGACAAAAATGGATTGGATGAGGTTCGGCCATGGTGTATGGCCGAACCCCATCAAGTGATCTAACCATTAGATTTGGACTTTTTAAGGAAGATGATGAACCACAGGGTTCGGCCATGGTATATGGCCGAACCCCATGGAAATGTATTAATGATTTTGAGGTTTGGAATGGTTAAAGGTTAGTAAAATTTTAAGGGGTTAAATGAGGAAAAACCATGGAGAAATATGGATGATTTTTATGGTCCCAAACATTGTAAACAATGATAAATCATGGACCATGGGTTCGGCCATGTTGTATGGCCGAACCCCATGGAGAGATTTTGGTGAACTTGGATATTTTGGAACCATGAAGAGGATTAAGTTAATGGACTCAAAATGTAGTTAAGGTTGATAAAAAACGATGATCTAAATATATGATTGAAACCCCCTCAAGAAGGGACTTTTTGCGGATCAAAAATGTTGTAATAGATCCGAGAAAGATGAGGAAAAAGACACCATGGGTTCGCCATGGTGTATGGCCGAACCCCATGACCCATTTGTGATCCATTTTATGGGCTAAGTTAAGGTCTATGCATGTATTTAAATAAATGGGAATTAGGTTAAGTAAATGGCTGATTTTTAATGATTTTATGTCATGGTTGATGAGTCATCAATGGATCCATGCTTATGGATAAGTTATGGACATAAATGTACATGGATGGAAGAAGTGTTTAACCATGGAAGAAGGAGTGGCAAAAATGTAAATATGGCCGAACCCCATGGAGGATGGTTGTAGACTTAAGGACCTCTATGATAACCGTATGTGTTAGTTAATGAAGCATAGGGTTGTTGGTTTTTAGACTCATATGACTAAAATAATCTAAGGATTAAAATGGGACCCGAAATCAAGTGAGTGAGGTTCGGCCATGGTGTATGGCCGAACCCCACTAAGGTATGAGTAATGGACTTAGGCATGGTTGAAACATGGGTTTAATTGGTTGATGTGTAATAAGGTATCGGGATCTCGCAAGCGGTGCTCGATCGGTGACCGAATTCGTGGACGGAAACACAAAGGAACACTAGTTGGTATTTGGTAGGATTCCTACCTCATTGTAAGCCATGGATTATGTGTGTATGAATGTTTTACTTGATTTATTTTGGTAATCAAATGACATGTTTTAAGATGGGATTTACATGCTATGGTTTGAAATATTATTACATGACATATTGCACTTACATCTCATGCATAGCATGGGAGGGATGAAATGGAACTGGAGTCCATGCTCCATTGGGGCGACCGATAAACATACATGGGGATATTATGTGCTTATGATATCTTAATGAGGGTTTTTCCATCAAGAGGGACATTGTATAATGATGATATGGATGATGGGTGGGACTCATGACATATGACACCCATGGCATGACATTGATTGCATGGTTTTGCTATATTATTACCTATGTGTTTTTGTTATCATTAATCCATGTGTTAACCCTACTCGAAGTACCTATTGGGCGCGTTGTCTAACGCCCTACTTCCACCTTAGATGATGACGCAGGAAATGGAGGAAACGAAGGACGTGATGGGAGCCAAACGTAGGAGCTTGGAGGAGCGAGCTACTTTATTTACTTAAGTCTTATTTTGGAAATGTAATTTGAGTAACTTAGCTCGTTGGACTGTAATAATTTAGACTATTGTTATGGTTTGGACTTTTATTTGGACATTATAATTTTGAGGTATTATTATTAATTAAGTGATGTAACTTCCTTGCTATCTAAAATTGGTAGGATAGATTCTATTATAATTCCGCATTAAGTTATATTCCTCAAGCTTACCTTCTGCGTGTTGTATGGCCGAACCCCACTAAGACATATTTATGGACTTAAGTACGGTTGGAAGATAAATGGAACAGTAGTTTGACTTATTGATATGTAATCAGGTAATAGGATCTCACAAGCGGTGTACGATCGGTGAGCGGTTTTCGGATGAAAACGCAAGGACACTTTAGTTGGTCATTGGTAGGATTCTTACCTCATTGATACCATGGGATATGTATGATGGTTTCAATTCCTATTTTGATGAGTTATTTTGTATAAATGATATGTTTCAAATATGAGATTTCAATGCTATGATTTGTATTATTACATAGCATGTTTCACTTACATCTCATGCATGGCATGGGAGGGATGATTTGTAATCAGAGACCACGCTCCGTCGGGGCGTCCGTAAGGCATTCGTGGGAAGACCTTGATGTGCATTATCGATCAAGAGGTAACTGGAGACTACACTCCGTCGGGGTGTCCGTAAGGCAATTGTGGGGATACCTTGATGAGGAGATTCCATCAAGAGGATGTTTTGTGATTGTGTTATGGCTGATGGGTGGGACTCATTGCATATGAGACCCATCATGGCATTGTTTTTCATGGTTTAGATATTATGTTATTTATGTGATATCTATACTAACCCATGCGTTGACCCTACTTGGAATACCTACTGGGCGCGTTGTCTAACGCCCTACTTCTAATCTAGTTGATGGCACAGGAAATGGATGAGACGATGAATGTGATCGGAGCCAAGCTTAGGAGCTTGGATGTTTTAGTTTCATTTTACTTAAATTATACATGGACAATGTAATTTGAGTAGCTAGCATTCAGACTGTAATAACTTAGATAATTTTCTATGGTTTGGAATGTTTATTTTGGATATGTTAACATAGGATAATCATTGTTAAGTAATGGATTACCTTGCTATCTAAAATGGAATAGAATTAGGATTCTATTATAATTCCACATCTATGTTTTATTCCGCATGTTAACTTGAGTACGTGTGAACCGTTTTAGTGGACTTGGTCCACGCACACGTATGGTTGGCCAGTTAAGGGTCAGGCTTTGGAAGCTCCTCAGACTTAGCTCGCATCGAGTCGTCTCGCTCTCTCTCACTCTTTTATTTAAAAAAACAATAGACTCTAATTTTATGCTAGTGAAAAAGGGTGGGGCGTTACACAGATATGCTATGTAATAATACAATCATAGCATTAAAATCTCACATTTGAAACATACATTTATACAAAATAACTCATCGAATATGAATTTAAAATCATCATACATATCCCATGGTTTCAATGAGGTAGGAATTCTACCAATGACCAACTAATGTGTCATTGCGTTTTCGTCCGAAAATCGCTCACGATCGCACACCGCTTGAGAGGTCTCGTTACCTTATGACATATCAATAAATCAAAACCCATGTTCCATTTGATTTCCCACCATGTTTAAGTTCATAAACATGCGTTAGTGGGGTTTGGCCATACAACATGGCCGAACCTCACTCACTTGGTTTGGGTCCCTCTTTTTATTCCTTAATCAATCATACATGAATTAGTCATTTAGTCTTATTAAAACCTAAGTCCACAAAACTTTCTCCATGGGGTTCGGCCATACACCATGGCCGAACCCATGGTCCATTATTTTAATCATATTTCCATCTTAGCCATCATTCTATCCATAGCTAATTATTTAGCTTATTTACATATGACTTAAGTCCCAAAAATGATCCACACATGATTCCTTAATCATAACATAAAACCCTAATAGATCACTTCATTCCTTGCTTAATCATTCATTTATCTAATCATACATAGATCTCTAAATGTCCATAAAATGGTTCATGGGGTTCGGCATGATGTTCATCTTCATCCTCCCCTTTGCATCATTTACAACATTTAGACTCGTAATAAAGTCCCTCCATGGGGGGTTTAATCATTCATTTAGATTCATCATTTAAAACCCAAAGATCCATAATAAATCCCTTAAAGTTTCTCCATGGGGTTCGGCCATACAACATGCCCGAACCCATGGTCCTTGGTTTTTCCTTATTTCCTCATTTCAATCTTATCATTTACAACGTGTAAACTTTATTTAAGATCACTAACATATTTGCATAATTTTCATCCTTTACCACTCATTAACATTTACCAACATCCATCCATCATTCTCATCCTTTAAACTTCTTCACCATTATAACATTTTAGACCATTTAAAATGATTAACAATTCTCCATTATTTCCCTCCTTTAAAATCCTTTAAAATCATTGACATATAACCATTTTAAAACCTTTTAAAATCCTTAATACCTTTCCATGGGGTTCGGCCATACAACATGGCCGAACCCTGTGGTTCATCCCTTTCTCTTAGAAAATCATATAACCAAGATTTGATCCTTTGATAGTTCTCATACATAAACTTAGGGTTTGGCTATGCAAGGGCCAAACCATGATTCTTGATCATTCACCATTTCTCACATGGTACATGCATAAGGTCCTTATCCATGCAAGATTAGGGTTCAGCCATGCAATGGCCGAACCATGTTCCTTGACCGTCTTTTCTTACTTAATAAAATCTCATCAAGTACTTACCGATTCCGCGACTCCTCCGGTTTCTTTCACTCCTTCTTGTTCCTCCGATCTTCTCCCTCCTTAGCCTCTTCTTCTTCCTTGATCTTTGGCCGAGAGTGAGCTTGAGAGATCTTGAGATGAAAACCCAAGGAGAGGGTTCGGCCAAAGAGTGTAGGTTTGAGAGAAGGAGAGGAGCTTGAGATAGAAAACTCTAAGTCCTTTCTCCTTTGTCAATGAGAGTGGTCGGCCTTGAGTGAGAGGGAGAGAGTGAGATGAAGACTATGGAATTCGGCCAAGAGTGGTGTCTTTTGGTTGATGCCCCACTGTAACAACCATGGCTCTTCATCTCCCTCATTATCATTTACTTTGGGGGTTTCATCCCATGAGATGAAACTCCCAACCGTATGACCCTTGGGCTTCGATCATGAGATGAAAACCCTCCATCTTCCAACGTGTACCCTTGAACATGTGTTGTGTAACATCAAAACCCTTCACCTTTCTCATTTAATGCTTCCTTTGGAGTTTCATCCCATGAGATGAAACTCCCACCTCCCCCAACGTGTGTACATGGTGGTGTTTGGTCTTATGAGATGCAACTCTCCATCTTCACACTCCACTCATTAAAATGAAAGTCCCATTGACTTCCCATTCAACTCACCTCTTTAACTCAACTCATATCTTTAAATCAACTCAAGTTAACTCACTTAAAATCAATTCATTTCCTTGATTCCATTTCTAATTTAATTCAGCCCCAATTTAATTAAGCTTGACCTCACTTGGTGGTCAACCAAGTCAACCATGACCCATTGGTCCCAATTGGGCATTTGACCCAATTGACAACCTTGACACAATTTAATAAATCTTACCCATTTATTTCAATTGAACCTTATCAGTTATCCGTTGGGTCTTAATTGGGCAATTGACCCAACACCTTACCCATCTAATGTAACGCCCCGCCCTTTTTCACTATGCTTTCCGAAAATTAGAGTCTAATTTTATTTTTTTCAATAAGAGTGAGATAAAGAGCGGGACGTCACGAGCGAGCTAAGTCTGAACTTCTAAAGTCCGACCCTTAACTGGCCAACCCTATGTGTGCATGGACTAAGTCCATGAAAATGGTTCACACATAATAATATAAACATGCGGATTATATCATAAACTGCGGATTATAATTGAACCTAACTCTATTCCATTTTAGATAGTAAAGTACTCAATCAATTATAAATAATTAACTTAACTTAGTTAACCAAAGTAACCATTCACAAACCATAGCAAATATCTAAATTATTACATGCCCAAAGTTTATCTACTCAAAATACATGTCCATGAGTAACATAAATAAAAATAATTCAATCACATATCCAAGCTCATATGCTTGGCTCCGATCGCATTCATCGTTCCTTTCCTGAGTCATCCACTAGGGTACAAGTAGGGCGTTAGAACAACGCGCCCAGTAGGTATTTCATTAGGGTTACACATGGTTAGTACAAATCATAGATAATATCATAATGTCAAAAAACCATATAAACCATGCCATGTCATGATGTCAAATGCAATGAGTCCCACCCATGACAAGTACATATAAGTACCCCCACATAGGTCTTTCGAAAGCCCCGACGGAGTGTGGTCCCTTTGGTTTCTTCTTGATGGAAATGCACATCAAGGTATCCCACATAGGTTTTTCGAACTCCCTGACAGAGTGTGGCCCCTCCGGTTACATATCCCTCACCCCATGCCATGCATGAGATGCTAATGAAACACGTGCTATTTTATATTATAAACATAGCATTAAAACTCACATTTGGAACATATCTTTTTCAACATAAAGTCATCAAAATAAGATAAAACCATCATACATAAACCATGTTTCAAAAAGGTGGAATCCTACCAATGACACTAATGTGACCTTGCTTTATAATCCGGCAACTGCTCACGATCGTGCCCCGCTTGTGAGGTCCCGTTACCTTATTACACATCAATCAATCAAACCATGTTCTATTTGATTTCGATTAAGTCTACGTCCATAAACCCAACTTCGTGGGGTTTGGCCATGCAACATGGCCGAACCTCACCTCCCTTGATTTTTGGTCCCTCTTTTAATCCTTTAACTTAAGTCCAAGATCATAATGTTTTTAATTCATTAACCTAACATACATAAACCCTTGGTCCACCAAACATTCCCCATGGGGTTCGGCCATACACCATGGCCGAAACCATGGTCCATTAATTTTACTTATTTACAATATTGCCATGGTTTCTATCACCTTATGTTTAGGTCCAAAACTGATCCATAACATGGATTCATGATTGATTCATAAATCATAAAATGAAGCCCTAATGATTCCCTTCATTCCTTGGTTTGGTAAACCATTCATTTAAATTATACAAAGACCCACAGATGACCCATAAACAAGTTCATGGGGTTCGGCCATACACTATGGCCGAACCCTTGATGTTTCTTTTCTAACTTCTCCTTTATATGGTTCACCATCTTAGGTCCATAACATAAGTCTATGCTTGCCTCCTCCAATTAATCCTCCATTCATTTAAAATATACATAGACATAGTATCTATAAAATTGCATCATCATTTACTACCCCAAATCCAAGAGTGATCCATACATAATTCATTCACCATTTACAACCTTCATGCCAACTTAGATTCAAAAATACTATCCATGGGGTTCGGCCATACACCATGGCCGAACCCATGGTCCTTTAGTTTCATCCCTTTGGTCATCACTTGTTTCCTTAGGTAATCACCCATACCACAATTGTTTAACATTGTTAACAACTTAAGTCCATAAAAAGACCTCATGGGGTTCGGCCATACACCATGGCCGAACCCATGATCTTTCATTTTGGCCTATATTTACAACTTTGCCATCATTTCCATGATCTAACTATATGAATATAATTCCATAATTCTTTATGGGGTTCGGCCATACCCCTTGGCCGAACCCATGGTCTAATGTTCTTCACCAACAACCTTCCATTTAAACCCTTTAACATCTTTATTATCCACCAACATCCTTTCCATTAGAATACCCAAATCAACCCCCAATTTTCTTCCATGGGGTTCGACCATCCACCATGGCCTAACCCTATGGTTCCTTTCTTTAAACAAAATTTATAAAAATACGTACCGGTTCCGTGACTCCTCCAGTTTTCCTTCGCTCCGACTTGTTCTTTCAATCCTTTCTTTCCTTAGCCTTTTCCTCCTTCTTCTTGATCCTTTGACCGAGTGTGAGAGCTTGAGAGAGAGATAGAGTTCGGCCAAATTATGTGGGTTTGAGAGAGGATCGACTTTGAGTGAGAGGAAGAGGTGTTTGGGATGTAAACTCTAAGTTCTTTTCTCTTTTGTCTTTGTGAGTGGTCGGCTAAGAGAGGGTGTGAGAGAGAGAAACAGCTAAGAGGGAGAGGGAGAGTTCGGCCTTGTTTGAATTTGAAAATTAAAACAAAACTCCCCACTATCTCTCCAACGTGTAGCCTTGTTTGAATTTGAAAATTAAACCAAAACTCCCCATTATCTTTCCAACGTGTATGCCATTATTTGAATTTTAAATGTAAAACCGTCCATCCCATTATCTCTCCATGTGAGAGTTTCATCCATGAGATGAAACTCCTTGGCTCCAACATGTGCCTTTGAATTTGAATTTGAAATGTAAAACCATCCCCTTTGTTTGAATTTGAATTGTACAATCATCTCCATTATCTCTCCATGTGTATCCTTGTTTAAATTTGAAATGAACCAAACCTCCCTACCTCTCCAATGTGTAACTCTGATTTGAATTTTGAAATAAACCAAACCTCCCTACCTCTCCAACGTGTAACTTTTATTTGAATTTTGAAATAAACCAAACCTCCCTACCTCTCCAACGTGTAACTCTTATTTGAATTTTGAAATAAACCAAACGTCCCTACCTCTCCAACGTGTAGCCTTGTTTTGAATTTTAAATGTATCATCATCCACCCCATTATCTCTCCATGTGTAACCATTGTTTGAATTTGAAATAACCATAACCCCTCCATCTCTCCAACGTGTAACCATTGTTTGAATTTGAAATGTGTATCCTTGCTTGAATTTGAATTGTATAACCGTCCACATCCAACTCATTCAACTCACCACTTCAATTTAATTCAATTCAACTCAACTCACTCGGTGGTCAACCAAGTCAAACACGACCCATTGGGTCCCAATTGGACATTTTGACCCAATTAACAATTTTGACCCAATTACCAATCTTGACCCAATTGAATACATCTTACCCAATTATTCCAATTGCAACCATATCCACAATCCGTTGGGTCTTAATTGAGCAATTGACCCAACCCTTTACCCATCGAAGGTCCATATCCAATAATTCACAAATTAAATGGCCAAATTTCATAAATATTGATAACATGAAATTCCGAAGTGTTAAAATACAACCCTCTTTTTAAATTTTTCGTCCCAAAAATCGAGCGAAGTAGGGTTTCAAACATTTACATAAATAATTCAGATGAGCTGTTCTCATTTCCGGCTCCAGTTCCCATGTGGCTTCCTCATTACCGTGTAGATCCCATACCACCTTAACAAACTAGATCGCTCGGTTTCGTAATACCCTTTGTTCTGTGTCCACCACTTGGACAGGCTTTTTGACGTATGTCACGTCGCTTTGGACATCTATGTCTTGTATGTTCAGTACATCAGAGGGATCGGGATTGTACTTCCTCAATATCGATGTATGGAACACATCGTGCAAAGATGCCAACTGTGAAGGGAGTGCCAATTGATAAGCCACATCCCCCATCCTTCTTATGATTGCAAATGGTCCCACATATCTTGGCTACAGTTTCCCCTTCTTTCCAAATCTCATGTGTCCCTTTCGTAGCGAGACTTTCAAAAACACCATGTCCCCCACTTCAAATTCAAGGAACCTCCTCCTCTTGTCAACATAGCTTTTCTGACGACTTTGCGTAGCCAATAGATGTTGCCGTATCAACTGTATCTGCACTGTAGTCTCTGTAACCAACTCAGGTCTAATCAGTGCAGGCTCACCGGCCTCTGTCCAGCACACAAGTGATCTACATGGTCTACCATATAATGCCTCAAATGGAACCATCTGGAGGCTTGCCTGGTAACTGTTGTTGCATAAGAATTCTACCAACGGAAGTGATCCTCCCATCCACCCTTGAAATCTAGCATGCATGCTCTCAGCATATCCTCCAATGTTTGTATTGTCCTCTCAGACTGTCCATCAGTCTGTGGATGGAATGCTGTACTAGTCAGTAGATCTGTTCCCATAGCTGACTGCATACTCTGCCATACTCTGCCAGTGAATCGACCATCTCTGTCGGACACTATAGTCCGGGGAATACCATGTAATCGGATGATATCCTTGATATACCGCCGACCCAAAGTCTCAGATGAGTCTGTCATCTTAATGGGAAGAAAATGTGCAGACTTGGTCAGTCGGTCTACCACGACCCATATTGCATCATTGCCCTTTGAAGACCTTGGCAACCCTGTCACAAAATCCATGGAGATGTGCTCCCATTTCCATTCTGGCACTGGTAAAGGTTTGAGTAACCCTGGTGGCTTCTAATGTTCCATCTTAACCTGCTGACAAGTTAAGCAATGAGCCACATATTCTGCCACATCCCTCTTGAGTCCGTGCCACCAGTAATGTCTCTTCAGGTCGTGATACATCTTGGTGTTGCTCGGATGAATAAAGAGTTTGGTCTGATGTGCCTCAATCATTAATTCTCTTCTGCAGTTCTTAGGCACATATATCCTTCCTCGGAATACAAGACCCTATCCTGATCGTAACTCCCATTCCTATAGGACCTCGCCTGTTGACATCTTAGCCCATATCTCCTCCATCTCCGGATCTATCCGTTGTTTCTATTCAATCTTGTCAAGTATCACTTTATTACATCAAAATAACTCATATCAACCTTTGAGTTTCATTCTCACAAAATTTACTCTGTCTCTTGTTATCTCTTTTTCTCGTGAACCCACTTGCGATCTTATGTAGATCATTGTACTCTGTTTCACTTTACCTGCTACCAGGATATTTTCCATACATACTCGCTCAAAACGTTCATTCGTCTACTCTCTATGTGAGGTAGCCTACCAATACGAGCCTATGCTCAAGACTTTCACTGATTCCATTTTAACTAGGTTTCTAGCTACACTCTCCTGGAACACCATCGGCTAACTACAGAGTCAGCTAGCTAGACTAACTCGGCAGTCACCCATAGCTTCCCATTATAGTTTCACTAGACTCTTATGTTTTCCATTAAATACATCTCAAAAATTTAGCACATCTTCATTTGCACATAAGTCACTATGTGACTAACACCTTTTTTTCAAATCTTTTACGATACCGATACATGGCATCAATCCAAACCACCATGGGAATCATCATCCACGGTTATACACATCCATCCCTGGTATCTCTCTATCAGTGAATATCATCTATCCCTGGTTAATAACCATCCATGAATATAACCCTCCCATGGATATAATCTATTCTTGGGCATAACTAATCCAGGGTACATCATCTACCATGAGCTATTCTATCCGTAGAGACAACACTCGAATGAGTCACTACGTGACTTTATCAAAAATATCAAATCATAATATACCCCGACCCCTAGCAAGACTTAGCGCCCATGACTTACTAAGCGGAAGGCCCACGTCCAACGTGATCAAGTCTACCCCGCCCTGCATGTAACACCCTGCCCTTTTTCACTCTTTTAATCCAAAAATTAGGGTCTATTTTTTCTTTTTTTAAAAGTGATAGTGAGCGGGACGTCACGACCCGAGTAAGTCCGAGCTTCAAAAGCCTGACCCTTAATTGGCCAACCATACGTGTGCGTGGACCAAGTCCACTAAAATGGTTCACACGTACTCAAGTTAACTTGTAAAATAAATCATATATCCAGAATAACAATATGATAACAATCCTATTCCATTTTAGATAGCAAAGTAGTCCAACACTTAATAATAATTATCATAACTTAAATATCCAAACATTAACCATCCAATCCATAGCAAATAAATCTACGTTATTATAATTCCGAATAACATAACCAACATATGGCTTAATCATCCAAGCTCCTAAGCTTGGCTCCAATCACGTCCTCGTTCCGTTCCCTTCCTATGTCATCAACTAGGGTAGAAGTAGGGCGTTAGACAACGCGCCCAGTAGGTATTCCAATTAGGTCTAACACATGGGTCAGTGTATAAAATCCAGATATAATATACCATATCATACTTGTAAAACATCATATCCAAAACAGTGTTTGATAATAGAGATCCAATCATACACATAAAAACTAGAAACCTTGCATGATAATAAAGATCATAATTATGCCGATTCCATGCCATGCCATGCTACCATATGCAATGAGTCCCACCCATCACAAACACATGTATCATCTTGATGGAATTCTCCTCATCAAGGTATCCCCCACGATTGTTTTACGGACGCCTCGACGGAGTGTGGACCTACGGTTACAATACCCCTCACTTTACGGACGCCCTGACGGAGTGTGGATCTTCGGTTAAAATACCCCTTACGACTTACGGATGCCCCTTACTTAGCCTATATTTACATGACTTAAGTCCCAACATCATTCCATTAATTTTACATTAATGGAAGCCCTAAATCCATAAAACATCTTATATGATTCAATCATTCACTTAGGCTATTTATGCATGTCCAAAACCAAACCATGATCCATGGCGTTTAGCCATACACCTTGGCCGAACCCATGGTCCTTTAATTTCCCTTTTTGGCCATTCTTTCCTTACATGGTAATCACATATTTAAGTTACCCATACTTGGGTCCATATCTGATCCATACACCTAGTTACAAAAATGATTCATCAAATCAAGATATAATGCCAATTGACCCATTTAAAAATGGTTCACGGGGTTCGGCCATACACCATGGCCGAACCCATGATGTCTCATTTTCCCATCTTCTCCTTTAATTATTTACAATGTTTAATACATAACACAAGTCCCTACATGGGAAATATAATCATAACCTTATGTCATCCTTTTCAACCCAAGAATCCATAATTCATCCATTACATTTCTTCATGGGGTTCGGCCTCATACTGTGGCCGAATCCATGGTACATGGTTCTTTACCATTTACTACCTTTGAGACCCCTTTAAAATGATTAATATTATTCCATTGTTTCCCTCCTTTAGAACCCTTTAAAGTCACAAACATAAATCCATATACAACCTTTTAAAATTATCAATAGCCTTCCATGGGGTTCGGCTATACAATATGGCCGAACCCTATGGTTCATCACCTTCTTTCATAGCTTAAATTAGCATGATCACCTTCTTTGATGGGGTTTGGCCATACATCATGGCCGAACCTCATCCACCCCTTTTATCTTTGAGGGTTCTTATACTTAGAACTTAGGGTTTGGCCATGCAAAGGCCAAACCATGATCCTTGATCATAATACTTAATAAAATCTCATGGAGTACTTACCAATCCGCGACTCCTCCGGTTGCTTTCACTCTTTCTTTCTCTTCCAATCTTCTCCCTCCTTAGCCTCCTTTTCCTCCTTGATCCTTAGCCGAAGTTGATCTTGATGAAGTCCCTTGAAGCGGTTCGGCCAAAAGATATATGTTTCAAAGAGATAGAGTAGCTTGGGATAGAAAGATACTCCAAGTCCTTGTCTTGAGGGTGATCGGCCTTGTGTGAGAGAGAGAACCTTGAGATGAAGCTCTAAGTCTTGAGGAGTGGTTGGCCAAGAGAGTGTTTGAAGGAGAGAAAATAGCCAAGAGGGAGAGGGAGAAAATGAAATGAACACAAATCTTCTTTTGTTCCAATGGGGTGGTCAGCCAAAGATAATGCCTTTTGGTTAAACCCTTGTGTAATTCCTATCTCCTTAACCTCCCTCCTTAATGCTTCCCTTGGGGGTTTCATCCATGAGATGAAACTCCCAAGGCTCCAACGGTGTTCTCTTGCTTGAATTGGGTCACCACTCCAAAACCGTCCTCCTCTCATTTAATTCCCATATGGGGGTTTCATCCATGGGGTGAAACTCCCATGTGTTCAATGGTGTGCCTTCACTTGGCTTGTGTAACCGTCCACCTCCCATTGGTGTTCCATCTTGGGGGTTTCATCCATAAGATGAAACTCCAAGGTCCCCAATGGTGCTGCCTTGTTTAAATGGTGTAACCTCCACCAACCTTTCTCCTCCCATTAATGGTTAATTTGGAGGTTTCATGCATGAGATGAAACACTCCCACCATTGACCCTTGGGTTTCCATCTTGAGATGAAAACCCTCCATACTTCCAACCTGTGCCATGGTTGAATTGTGTAATAACCACAAAAACAGTCCACCTCCCATTAGTGATACAATTTGGAGTTTCATTCTATGAAATGAAACTCCCATCTTTCCAACATGTGCTAAGGTTAAGCCTTGTGTAACCTCCAAAACCCTTTCATCTCCCCATTAATGATTCATTTGGAGTTTCATGCATGAGATGAAAACTCCCATGCATCCAACATGTAACCATTAGGTTTGACCTCATGAGATGTAACTTTCCATTTTATCACCTAACTCACTTTATATGAAAGTCCCATTATCTTCCATCCAACTCATCTTCTTAACTCCACTCACCACTTTACATTAACTCATTCAACTCACTTAAAATCAACTCATTTCCTTAATTCTATTTCCAATTTAATTCAACCCCACATAATTTAAACTTGAACTTACTTGGTGGTCAACCAAGTCAACCACGACCCATTGGGTCCCAATTGGCCATTTTGACCCATTTAACAACTTTTGACCCAATTAACAATCTTGCCCCAATTGCATACATCTTACCCATTTAATTTCAATTGAACTTTATCCAATATCCCTTGGGTCTTAAATTAGGCAATTGACCCAACATCTTACCCATCTAAGGTCCATATACATTAATTAATAAATTAAATGGATAATTTTCATATATATCCCTAGCTTGAAAATACAGGGTGTTACACTACATCCCTTCACCCCAAGGGTGATTCAGTCAAGCTCTAAGGTCGTCAAATCTCATCTGACGAAGCTAGCACCACCCCCACGGGGTAAAATAGTACCTAGCTCTGCGCATCCACACACATCAAGTGTGCAAAATAGCCGTGAGAGCGCCCTCCAGCGCGCAGCATGCAAGGGACCCACTCCTCAACGGTAACCCTACGGAACCAAGTCTCCGTAATTCATATCGAGATTCCCACGGTCTTACAGCTACTCTAGGCCATACTCATGGGATTTATACTCTTATCTTATCAATATCATGTGAGGGACGCACCCATACCACGTCTCAACATAATCAAGTGACCTTGTCATCTACATCTCAGTGCCAAAGACTTTATAAAATCTTAAGTTTCCATACTTCATTGAAAATTATTCAAACTTCCATCACAATATAAGGGTTGGTAGGGTTAGAACAAACCCTTCAAAACGTACCCACAACCCTTACAAAATCTCCCATCTTCCCCGACATTCTCTAACTACTCCTTAGTCTAATCTTTCGTAGAAGACCCTGCATCATCACCAAAATCAAAAAAGTTGTCAGGGCATGTCGTCGACGTGTACCCCAACACTCCACAAGTCAAACAGGGTATTATTCCTGGTCCCGTAATATAAGGACAGTTAGTCCTCTCCTTTTCGTGCCCGTGAAGTCCACAAATAGGGCAAATAACCTCGATAGGGTGGGGACAATAAGTACAGTTGTGCCCCTCCTGATTGCATAATTCACACATATAATCTGTCAACTCATCCGAAGTTGGGGTAGCCGGAGTATACTCGGGCAGCCTATCTCCCCTACGGATTCTTCTAAGTTTGGGACATCTTCCTCATCCTCTTCAGGTACAAGGGCTGGAGCAACCCCAACATTGTACTCGGGCGATTCTACTTCCATGTCCTGACTGGTTACAACTTCATTGATGAAGTTTGGCATGCTGGAATCGTCGGAAGAAGAAACCAGATCTATCGGACAGCTAGGGGTGCCTTTGTCCCACAACTCTGTATACTCTTTGTTGCTCGACATATCTGTATCACAACAACCGAAGTATGTCAATGCCAACAGCAGTTCTAATCAAACTAATCTTTGTTTTGGGGAATTTCTATCTTATAATGTCTCTTGTTTGGGGAAAATTCCTAAATATCATGTATTATTTCTCAATTTGGAGAAATCTTGATGTTCTGCTGTTCTCAAGGAAAACCTCCCTAAGTATTATGTATCACTTCTCAGTTTGGGGATATTACCAAATCATCACTCTTTGTTTTGCTTTGCTTCTGGAGAAATCTCTAATTTCCTGTTGTTTTGTTGTTCAATATTGGAATATCATGGAAGTGCATCCTACTTTGCTATGTTTGATATGTCCAGTTATGATGACTGTACTTTACTTTGCTATCTTTCATTGTCGTACTCAGATTGATTGTTCAGTCTGAGTCACTCGAAGTAAATTAATCCGGCCCCCAGTTAGCGGACTCCGAAGAGTCGGTCAGTTGGGATTTTTATCTGTCAGTGAGACATGAAACCGTCTTAATCTTACTTCGACGATTCAACTTCCCGTTTCGCTCTGATACCAACTGTAACGTTGGTATCAGTTATGTTATGAGCTCATTTCGCTCTGATACCAACTGTAACATCCCGCCCTTTCCACCCTTCCGAAAATCAGAGTCTGAAAATTTCTTTTGAAAGAAACATAGAGTGAACAAGAGCAGGAGGCGCCACGACGCGAGCTAAGTCCGGACTACCCAAAGTCCGACCCTTAACTGGCCACCCATGTGTACATGGACTAGACCACGATAGATAATACACACATGGGACTAAACAATGACTTGCGGAATAAACTAGACTAACTGCGGAATTAGGTTGAATAGATAGCAAGTACCAGTCTCAATTAGTAAATAACATAAACCAACCATCCATCGTTAATATCCTAAACAAACCATAGCAAGTAACTACAATATTACATGTCCATAATACAGTATTCAAATAGCAGCAATTATAAATCCATTCCATCATTCAAGCATTTACGCTTGGCTCCCCTCCTTATCATCAACCTTCTTTTTCCCTTTCCTTGTACCTGCATTCTCCTCTGAGGATAGAAATAGGGCGTTAGATCAACGCGCCCAGTAGGTTCCCGATCAGGGCTACCACATGGTTAGCATATAAAACATGCATATATAACATAGTACATGATTATCAAAAACATATAAAACCATGTTATGTATGTATGCAAATGTAATGAGCCCCACCCCATCACACATACATAGCCATCACTTGACGGGACTCTCACCGTCAAGGTAAATCACAATACACTTTCATTTGGGACTCACACGATAAGGTAATCCACAGTAATCCTCGTTACCTGTGGAAAGACACTTCATCATTGAGTTGTTTCACAGTATTTTTTCATTGGGTCTCACATGATAAAGTAATCCACAGTAATCCTCGTTACCTATGGAAAGACACTTCATCATTGAGTTGTTTCACAATATTCTTTCATTGGGTCTCACATGATAAAGTAATCCACAGTAATCCTCGTTACCTGTGGAAAGACACTTCATCATTGAGTTGTTTCACAGTATTCTTTCATTGGGACTCTCAAGTCAAGGTAACCCATAATCATCACCCCATGCCATGCATGAGATGTCAATGTACATGTATGTCATTTGTAAATACATATCTCATCATTCAAAACCATATTCGAAACATAATATCAAATAACAGCATAACTTATAAAAACCATGATAAAACCAATATAACAGTGGTTACAAG
Organism: Chimonanthus praecox; assembly: GCA_022113865.1. Taxonomy (NCBI): domain Eukaryota; kingdom Viridiplantae; phylum Streptophyta; class Magnoliopsida; order Laurales; family Calycanthaceae; genus Chimonanthus; species Chimonanthus praecox. The sequence goes on from CM039091.1 coordinate 26,904,133, forward strand.
TAGGTAGGAAACCTACCGAAGATTAGCTTCAGTGTTTGTTCTTTCTTTAAGCGTCACTTGCTCACGACTTGCACGTCGTTCAACTTCCGTCACCTTGTAATGTAACAGTAAGTAAATCATACTATCAATTAAATGTCCATTCACTTCTAAGACCCAAAAGTCATCTTGTGAGGTTTGGCCGTGCCCATGGCCGAACATCACCAACTTAGGATTTAACCTCCCTCTTCATTTGATCTCTCTTTTATTTAATCCTTATTAAACGTCATATACTACAAAACTACCTTGGTAGGGTTCGGCCATACAACATGGCCGAACCATACCACTTTGGTTCGAGTCCATACATCCAACCCTATGATCATTCCATCATTGATCATTCCATCAATAATTACTTTTATGCCATTTAGGCTAACCTTTAGTTTAATTTTTCCATAAATACCACTAACCATATCTAAACCAACTGAGTGGGGTTCGGCCATACAACTTGGCCGAACCTCACCTTTTTAATTTGGGTTCTTCATTCATCACCTTTAATCCCATTTATTACTTAACCCAATTCTATCAAATAATCATTGATGGGGTTCGGCCATGCCACATGGCCGAACCACATCCTATAGATTTTCATCCCATAATCCATCATCATCAATGGTCGATTATTTTCTTACACATAGTCCATAACTTATCATGTATGATTCCTTAATTTAAATCATTAAAACAACCATAACCTCCCATCCAAAACAGTCCATGGGGTTCGGCCATACACATGGCCGAACCCTTATGGTTCTTTGGCTCAATGACTACCTTATTTGCATATCAATTGGGCTCTACCCTTTAGCCATGTTAACCACATGGTTCAGCCATCCAATGGCCAACCCAAAGCAGTAAACTTATATTCATTTAATTCCCATAAAGACACCATAATCTTGTATAGTTTTTATCTCTCAAAACCATCAAAATCACCATACAATAATCATATGATTTCATGGGGTTCGGCCATACTCATTGGCCGAACCCTATGGCCTTTAATTTGAACCTCTTTAAACACTTACCCCTAGGTCTAATTTAATCACAAAACGGTCCATCATTTGCATGGTTTTAATTTTACAAAACCCATCAAAATACCAACATCACTTCATGGGGTTCGGCCATCCAAAGTGGCCGAACCCAATGATCCATTTCATCATTTTTAAACAACCATTACCCAAGGTTAAACCTTTGATGAATTCGGTCATACATGACCAAATCATGATCTTTAAATCCCTGATTCAAAATCCTTTATCTTGCCTCTTAAACACATATAATTCTCCATCATTTTTGCATGGTTTTAGCCTCCAACAACAACCAAAATACCCACATAAATCTCATGGGATTCGGCCATCCAAAGTGGCCGAACCCAATGATATCTTTTACCAATTTAAACAATCTTTAACCAAGGTTTAGGTCCTTGATAAATTCGGCCATTCCATGGCCAATTCATGTTCCACTTAATCTAATTTATCAAACAAAATTGTATGGAATTCTTACCAATTTCTTTTGCCTTTCCTCTTGCCTTTTGTTCCTTACCTTCTATCTTTCTTAACCTCCCTTCCTTTGCTGGTTTATGCTTGATCAATTGGTGCAAACATCACTGCTGGTTCAGCCAAGAGAAAGAGTTTGGAGAGAGGGAGAGAGATGAGGATTTCTTAAGATTTCCCTGGGTGAAAATCAGCCCAAATGGATGGTCTACCCTTTTTATTCTTCAACCACAAAATCCATTTATTCCTTCATAACTTCTTGACAAAAACGATGGGACATTGGGTGCCATCCAAGGCACCCCTTGGTACCAACTGTCACCACTCTTAGCCTCAACCGTTGCAACCTTTGGCAGCCCCATATAATCTCATCACCTTCACATCATTTCCATTTAACGTTTTGCATGGAAATCACCATAACAAGTCCCCAACATGTGGGACTTGTTTTGGTTTGTTTGAGATCAAAACACCTCCTCATATTCCACTTAACTCACTGAATTTACAGCCCATTTGATTTCCATTTTGACTCACTCAACTCAATGGCGTAACTCACCATATTAAACATCATACATTAATTACATTTGAGTCAACCCAACCATTTAATTTAAATGCAACTCATTCCAATCCAACTCAACCTGATTTGACTCAATATTGAGCTCACTTGAGGGTCCACACGGTCAACCATGGTCCACATGGTCAACACGACCCATTGGGTCCCCATTTAGCTTACTGACCCGTTTTGGCTCCATGACCCATTTATGGGTTGTTTTGGCCATTTGTATGTGGTTTTCTCATGTACATCAAGCCTACCCATTTTTGCTCCACTTGATTTCCAATCAATTCAGCTTAACCCCATTAAATTTGGGCTCACCCAATGGTCTAATATGTCCATTATGACCCATTGGGTCCAATTGGGTCCTTTGACCCAATTAACCATATTGACCCAAATTGATGTTCATTACCTATTCATGATAATTTGACACTTATAATATGTTCATAGGGTCCTAATTTGAACAATGGGCCCCACTATTTCCTTATTCAACATCACAACTATTAAATTACCAATCCAGGGGCATTTTCATAATTATCCACATCATTGAGAAATCGGGGTGTTACACTAACATACATAAACCCTTGGCCCACCAAACATTCCCCATGGGGTTCGGCCATACACCATGGCCGAACCTATGGTCCATTAATTTTACTTATTTACAATATTGCCATGGTTTCCATCACCTTCTGTTTAGGTCCAAAATTGATCCATAACATGGATTCATGATTGATTCATAAATCATAAAATAAATCCCTAATGATTCCCTTCATCCCTTGGTTTCGTAAACCATTCATTTAAATTATACAAAGTCCCACAGATGACCCATTAACAAGTTCATGGGGTTCGGCCATACACCTTGGCCGAACCCTTGATATTTCATTTCTAACTTCTCCTTTATATGGTTCACCATCTTAGGTCGATAACATAAGTCTATACTTGCCTCCTCCAATTAATCCTCCATTCATTTAAAATATACATAGACATAGTATCCATAAAATTGCTTCATCATTTACTACCTGTAACGCCCCGTCCCTTTTCACTATGCTTAAGTTTAATTATCCGAAAATCAGATTCTATTTTTTTTTTTTTGAAATATAGAGTGAGAAAAGAGCGGGACGTCACGACGCGAGTTAAGTCCGAGCTTCTAAAGCCCGGCCCTTAACTGGCCAACCCTACGTGTGCATGGAACGAAGTCCACGAGAATGGTCCACACGTAGACAGTAAGCTCACAGAAAATAACTAATCGCGGAATTATAATAGAGTCTATCCTACTGGTTTTAGATAGCAAGGAAGCTACATTACTAATTAAGAATAATTACTTCCAAAATTAGCATGTCCAAAATAAAATCCAAACCATAGCAAGTAATCTAAATTATTACAGTCCGACGAGTTAAGTTACTCAAATTACATTCCAAAATAAATTTAAGTAAATTAACTAGCCCGCTTCCCCAAGCTCCTACGCTTGGCTCTCGTTGCGTCCTTTCTTTCCGCCATCCCCTGCGTCATCAGCTAAGGTGGAAGTAGGGCGTTAGACAATGCGCCCAGTAGGACTCCGAGTAGGGCTAACACATGGATTAGTGATAACAAAACATATAGATAATATTATATCAAAACCATGCAATTTGGTGCAATGTCATGCAATGGGTGTCCTATGTCATGAATCCCACCCATCAAGCTCATCATCATTGTACAATGTCCCTTTTCAAACCATACATAATGTCCCCCTTGATGGCAAAGCCTCCTCAAGGTATAATAACAAATACGAATATCCCCCTTGATGGAAAAACCATCATCAAGGTAAAATAATCAATACAAACATCCCCCTTGATGGAAAAACCATCATCAAGGTATAATAATAAATAAGAACCTCCCCCTTGACGGAAAAACCATCATCAAGGTATAATAAACACATAATAACATTCTTGTTTGAATAACCTTATCAACATATCATAGAACCCATAGTAACCTTCCTGATGGATCAAGCACATCAAAATATCCCCATGTTTGTTTATCGGTCGCCCCGACGGAGCATGGACTCCGGTTTCATTTCATCCTTCCCATGCCATATCCCTCCCATGTCATGCATGAGATGTAAATGCCATATGCAATGTAATACATATAAATCATAGTCTTGAAACCCATCATAAAACAAGTCATATGATTACCAAAATAAATCAAAGAAACATTCACATAATACACATAATCCATGGCTTTACGTTTTCCATCCACAAATCCGATACCTTATTACATATCAATAATCAACCCATGTTTTATCCATGATTAAGTCCCTAACACATGCCTTAGTGGTGTTCGGCCATACTCCATGGCCGAACCTCACTATCTAGGTTTGTGGGCCCCATTTAATCCATTAATTCTTTTAATTTTGTGAGTTTAAAATCCAGCAACCCTAGGCTTCATAGAATCACACATAAAGTCATCTTAAATACCCTAAGTCCATGATCATCCCTCATGGGGTTCTGTAACGCCCCGCCCTTTTCGAGAATTTCAGAGTCTAATTTTTTTTTAATAGTAATAATAAAACATCGAAAGAGAGCGGACGGTGTCACGACGCGAGTTAAGTTCAGACTGCCCAAGTCTGAACCTTAACTGGCCACCCATGTGTACAAAGAATAGACCATGATAGTCAATCACACATGGAACTAACATCAACATGCGGAATAATCTAGATTAATTGCGGAATAGATAGACTAGATAGCAAGTAACAGTCTTAAACATTAATTAACATAATACAACCATCCAAAGTATTTATCCTAATCAAACCATAGCAAGTAACTACTTTATTACATGTCCATAATAAAGTATCAAATAACAGTAATCATAAATTCATTCTAGCATTCAAGCACTCAGGCTTGGCTTAGCTCCCCTCCCGGTCAACGACCTTTTCTTCTCCTTTACTTGTACCTGCATTCTCCTCTGAGGATGGAATTAGGCATTAGGTCAACGCGCCCAGTAGGTTCCCGAATCAGGGCTACCACATGTTAGCATATAAAACATGCATATACATATCATAATATATGATCATCAAAAACAGGTAAAACAATGTTATGATGTATGCACATGCAATGAGCATCCCCCATCATGTACATTCATAGCCTCACTTGACGTGCCTTGCACCGACAAGGTAAATTACAACACATCTTTATCTCTTCATCATTGACTGATTCATATCACGTATTAGTCCTCCTGGCAGGACTCTCATCGCCTAAGGAGACCATTGTGACTATGATCATCATGTTACTCCTCCTGGCGTGACTTGCACCACCGAGGCAGGATGTAACTCATAACTTGAAACACTGTAGAACCTCATTCATAATCCCATGTCTATGCAGGAGATGCCAATGCTTGTATGCCATTTGTTAATGCATAATATATCATTTGATACACATATAATAAAACAAGAATCTCATAAGAAAATTGGGTAAATCTGTGGTTACAAGTAGGTAGGAAACCTACTGAAGAATCACTTCAGCGTCCATTCTTTCTTAGGCTTTATCCGGTCACGACTCGTTCGTCGTTCAACTCTCGTCACCTTGTGATACAATAATCAGTAAATCATATTGTCACTTAAATATCCATTCACATATAAGACCCAAAACATCTTGATTTGGTCCTTCTTTCAAGTCCTTCCCTTATTGCTCATATTTACAATTTTTGCCATTGGCTCATCTTTTATAACAATTTATGACCATAGAAATATTACCCGAAACATATGTTTATAGGTGGGGTTCGGCCATACACCTTGGCCGAACCACACTTATTTCACTTAGGTCCAACTTTCATCTCATGATTGTGACCCTTATTTACAAACATGCCATTGGTTCCAATAACTTTAACCTAGGTATTTAACTTAGGCTATACCTTTTTTCCAAGGTTATTACATGGTTCAGCCATCCATAGACTGAGCCAAATCAGTAAGCTTATCACATTTGAATCTCATAAGAAACCCATAAACTTTAGTCCATTTATCCCAAAAACAGCCCCATTATTTAAATACCAATTGGCTCTACCCCTTAGCTATGTTAAACACATAGTTTAGCCATCCTATGGCCAACCCAAAATCAGTACCCTTATCACATAAAAATCTCCACCATTGGCATGGTTTTATCTCTCCAAAAACCATACCAAAAACAGTCCACAAAGGTCCATGGTTTCCATGTTTCCCAACATGAAAACCAACCTTCTTTTACATGGGGTTCGGCTCTCCATGTTGGCCGAACCCAATGGTTATTCTTACTATTTTTAAACCTCCAATAATCATGTATAAACAGTATATTAATATCAGGTTTTGACTTTCAAAGAAACCATCCAAAACAGTCCATAACAGTCTATGGTTTCCATGTTTCACAACATGAAAACCAACATCCTTTTACATGGGGTTTGGCCCTCTATGGTGGCCGAACCCAATGGTTATTCTTACTGTTTTTAAACCTCCAATCATCATGTAATTAACAGCGTATTAACATCAGGTTTTAACTTTAAAAGAAACCATCCAAAAACCAACATCATATCATGGGATTCGGCCATCCAAGATGGCCAATCCTCATGGTCCATTTTTTCCAATTTTAATCTACTGATTTAGACCACATAACTTCAGCCTTTTTTGATATCCAAACCCATGTTCTAACTCTCTTTAAAACATGTATTTTAAACCTAGTAAAGCATGTAAAACAGTCCAAACTTGCATAGTTTTAAATTTCAAAAGCCATAACCATTAACCAACTTTTTTCCATGGGATTCGGCCACCCAAAGTGGCCGAACCCAATGGTCCATTTCCACTCCTCTTTGACACTATCTTCCATGGTTTAGAGCCTTGTCAAATTCGGCCATAGCATAGTCAAATTATGACATCTAAATCCATGCTTTCAATCTTTCCAAAGTATGCATCTTAAACCTCCAAAATCAGTCTTATACTTGCATGGTTTAAATCTTACAAAACCATCAACATTAACCATAATACTTCATGGGGTTCGGCCATCCAAAGTGGCCGAACCCTATGTCCATGTTTTCCATCTAATTGGGCATAAAAGAATCATACTTTAACCCTTTGATAGATTTGACCATCACATGGCCGAATCATGTCTTATTTTTCCCATTTTATTAAACATAAATCAATGGAAAAACTTACCACTTTCCTTTGCCTTTTGCTCTTGACTTTTAATCCTTGCTTCCTTAATTCCTTGCTGGTTGTATGCTTGATCCAATGGTGAGAAACACCAAGTCCAATTCAGCCAAGAGAGTGTTCTTGAGAGAGGGAGAGAAAGATGGAAAATCTAAGACTTTTGGCATGTAAATTCGGCCAAGCATGGTGTTGTTTGCTTTTGTATTTTCAGCCACTATGACCTCTCAACTTCCTCATCGATCCATGCACAAAATGATGTGCCTTGGGTGCCCTCCAAGGTACCCCTTGGCAGCTACCCATGCAGCCATTCAGATTCCCAAGCAACTCATCCCAAAACCCATGTTTTTCCATTAATCATACACCATTGAACTCACCAAAACAAGTCCCCAACGTGTGGGACTCGTTTTGGTTGGATTGAGACCAGCCAACCTCTTCAAATTACCATTAAACTCACTGATTTACAGTCCCTTGGATTTCCATTTTGACTCACCCAACTCAAGATATTTTTATTCCAACCCAACTCATCACATTTAATGCATTTCATTTAATGCACATGAGTTGACTCATAACTTGATTTAATTCCAACTCACTTCAGTCCCACTCACTGATTTGACTCGTGTTTTATCTCCCTTGAGGGTCCACACGGTCAACCATAGTCAACTCGACCCGTTGGGTCCACTTTTAGCTGCTTGACCCGTTTTTGACTCCATGACCCAATTATGGTATTTTGGTCATTTGCAATTGGTTTTTACATATGGATCAAGCCTATCCATTTCTTCTCCACTTTATTTCCAATCAAATAGGCTTAACCCCTTTAATTTAAATTCACAAAATGGTCAAATCATCCATTTTGACCCGATGGGTCCCATTTGGGCCCTTTGACCCATTTAGCCATTTTTTGACCCAAATGATGAAAATTACCCAACCAATCAAACTTAACATTCATAATGTACTCATATGATTTTAATTTGAGCAATGGGCCCCACTATTTCCTTACTTAACATCACAAAATAATTAATTTAACAACTCAGGGGCATTTTGGTAATTTTCCACTTCATTGAGAAATTGGGGTGTTACAGGGGTTCTTCATTTTGGCCTTTATTTACCATTTTACCATTCTTCTTTCCATGATTAATCACTCATTTATTCATGCACACTTAAGTCCAAAACTGATCCATAACTTAGATCCATTAGTGACCCATCAACCATAACATGAATACATTAAAAATCAGTCCTTAATCTAACCCAAACCCCATTAATTTTAAAGACATGCATATACCTTAATCTTAGCCCAAAAATGATTCACGAATGAGTCATGGGTTCGGCCATACATCATGGCCGAACCCATGATGGCTCTTTTCTTATTTTTTTCCTTGGACCCATTTACATCATTTAGCTCCACCATAAGTCCCTCCATGAGGGCGTTTAAATCATACCTTTAAATCATCAACTTTGATCATCATTTCGTACATTTTTTAGTCCATTAATTACTCATTTAATCATGCCATATTCCCCATTCTTTTCATGGTTTCCAAAATACCTAAACCATCAAAATCTCCCCATGGGGTTCGGCCATACACCATGGCCGACCCCATGGTCCATGGTTTTATTTTTAAAACATCATTTCCACCCCTTTAAAACCTTATTTATAATACTTAAACTCCACTTAAAAATAATGAACCTTCTCCATCATTTTCCATCTTTTCATTTCCATTAAAATTATTAAACATCACCATAGGGTTCGGCCATACACCATGGCCGAACCCATGGTTCATGGCTCACCTTCATCCACCACTTTTGAGGCCATTAAAAATCATTTACATCTCCCATGATTTTCTCATTTAAAACCCTTAAACTTTTGCTAACATTTAATCACTAAAACCTTAAAATCATAAATCATTCTTCCATGGTTTTAAATCCTTTAAAAAAAAAACCCATTAAAATTCTTATTCACCTTCCATGGGGTTCAGCCATACTACATGGCCGAACCCTATGACCTATGCTTCCTTAAAAAATAAAACCATACTTCCATGCTTGAATAAATCTTAATACATAATGTCCTTTATACATCCTTTATTTTTCTTAACCTAATTTATCTTTCCCATTTTGTCCATTTCTCATTCCTTCCTTAGATGGATTTAGATCCATGGCCCATAACACTTTTGGCCACCATTTAATCTAAGAAATGGACTCCATTTTTAAACTTTAAGAATCTAACATCTTGCTTAAAGATACTTACAAATCCGACGGCTCCTCCGACTTCTTTTTCTCCCTTTGATTTCCTTAGCCTTCTTTCTTCTTCTTTTCCTTGTTGTTCTGCCAATGGAAGAGCTTGATCAAATGATATCTCCAATGTTTGGGTTCGGTCAATGATGGAGTGGTTTTGAGAGAGGGAAAGGAGGAAAGAATGGAAAATCTTCTAAGTCTTGATCTTAGGGTGGTGACCAAGCTTGGAGTCCCCTTTTTTCTAAGTCTTTTCTTCTTTTTCTTCTAAGTCTTGGTGTTTTCCTTGGGAGAGGGAGAGGAGGACGGTTTTGGAGGGTGAGGGAGAGAGTGAGATGAGAGTGGGCTTGAGAGATGAGATGAAAACCATCTCATCCCCATTGGTTTGCTTGGGCCACACACTTCCATCATTCCTCCCCACCAACCAAGCATGGCTTACATGTCCTTGGGTGGTGGTGGTTGAGATAAAACCATCATTAGCCAACGGTTTTGTGTGTTTGAAATGGGTGGTTTGGTCTTCCCATTTTGACCATTTGACCACATCATGGAGAGGTATGGGTCAACATGCTTTAGGTGGTGGTGGTTGAGATGAAACCACCACCCTACATCCATCGTTTTATTTGTGTTTCTTTGGAGTGGTTTGGGTGAGATAAAACCACCCTTGACTTATTCCTTTTGACTCCCCATTGACCCATTTGACTAACTTAATTAATTAATTAATTGAATCCTTAACTTAGGTTAATTAATTCCCATTAAATTTAATTCCATTAAATTTCCTCCATGAAATCCACCCATGGCCGAACCCATGGTCCTTTGGTTTCATCCCTTTGGCCATCACTTCTTTCCTTAGGTAATCACCCATACCACAATTGTTTAACATTGTTAACAACTTAAGTCCATAAAAAGACCTCATGGGGTTCGGCCATACACCATGGCCAAACCCATGATCTTTCACTTTAGCCTATATTTACAACTTTGCCATCTTTTCAATGATCTAACTACATGAATATAATTCCATCATTCTTTATGGGGTTCGGCCATACCCCTTGGCCGAACCCATGGTCTAAGGTTCTTCACCAACAACCTTCCATTTAAACCCTTTAACATCTTTATTACCCACCAACATCCTTTCCATTAGAATACCCAAATCAACCCCCAATTTTCTTCCATGGAGTTCGGCCATCCACCATGGACGAACCCTATGGTTCCTTTCTTTAAATAAAATTTATAAAAATACTTACCGGTTCCGCGACTCCTCCGGTTTTCCTTCGCTCCGACTTGTTCTTTCAATCATTTATTTCATTAGCCTTTTCCTCCTTCTTCTTGATCTTTTGGCCGAGTGTGAGAGCTTCAGAGAGAGATAGAGTTCTGTAACGCCCGCCCCTTTTCACCGAAAATCAGTGTCTATTTTTTTTTTTTTTTAAGAAGTGACAAAGGGCGCGGACGTCACGACGCGAGTTAAGTCTGAGCTTCTAAAGCCCGGCCCTTAACTGGCCAACCCTACGGGTGCGTGGAACGGAGTCCACGGAGAATGGTTCACCCGTAGAAATAAGCCCGAAGAATATTACATTAAATGTGGAATGATAATAGATACTATCCTACCAATTTTCTAGGTAGCAGGGAAGATTTCATCATTTAATTACTAAAATGCCAAAACATAGCAATAAATCTAAAATATTACATTTCTGACAAACTAAACTATTTCAAATTACATTATCCAAAAGAAACATTAGTAAACTATCTAGCACGCCTTTCCAAGCTCCTATGCTTGGCTCCCGTCTCGTCCTTCTACTCCGGCATTTCCTGCGTCATCAGTTAGGGTAGAAGTAGGGCGTTAGACCACGCGCCCAGTAGGACTCCGAGTAGGGCTAGCACATGGATTAGTGATAACAAGCATACAGATAATAATATAGTGAAAACTGGTAGACAATCATATAATGAAACTATAAAGTGAATGTCATGCCTGTTCTCGGTCGCCCCGACGGAGCATGGACTCTATTTCCTTTATTTTCCCGCCCATGCCATGCATGAGATGTAATGCATTATGCTATGTAATAATATATTGACCATAGCCTTTACATGTAACTCATATCATTAACATATAATTCATGGTCTAGCCATATACCATAAAATACATATAAATCATAATGTCATAAACCAAATCCCCAAAAATAAACCAAGAAACCATTCACATAGTACCTAATCCATAGCTTACAAAAAGGTAGGAATCCTACCGAATACCAACTCGCGTTCTTTTATGTTTTCGTCCAATAATCCGGCTACCGACACGCGTACCGCTTGCGATATCTAATACGTTATTACATACACATAATCAGTCCATATTTTTAACTATTTCTAAGCCCATTAGTCATTTCCAAGTCCATATGAATAATCGGTCACTATTTAGGTTTTGTGGGTCCCATTTAATCCATTAGATATTTTAATTTGTAAGTTTAAAATCTAGCCACCCTAGGTTTCATAGAACACACCTAAGGTCATCATAAAAAAAAATGTCTAAGTCCAAGTTCATCCCCCATGGGGTTCGGCCATGTACCATGGCTGAACCCATGGTCCTTCATTTTTGGCCCATAATTACGGTTTTGCCACTACTCTTCCATGGCTTAATACTCCCTCCATCCATGTACATTTTTTTTTCTATAACTGACCCAAAAATTTGGATCCCAACATGTCCTATCAACCATGACATAACTACATTGGAGTTTAGCCACTTACTTAACTTAACTCCATTAATTAATCCATATGCATACACATTAATCTTAGTCCTTAATTGGTTCACTAGATGGGTCCATTGATGTCTCATTAACCATAACATAACAACACTAGCAAATCAGCCATTAAATACTCTAACCCTCATTCATTTCTCACATACACAATACCAAATTTAATCCATAAGTTTACCCACCAATGGGTCATGGATTCGGCCATACACCATGGCCGAACCCATGATGTCTTTATCCCATTTTTTTCTTTGGCCTATTTACACATTTGAACCCATCATAAGTCCCTCCACTGAGAGAACCTAAACCACACATTTAATTCATCATTCCTTAATCACATTTAAGTCCATTAACTTAGCCACATTAAGTGGTTCATATAATTGGGTCATGGGTTCGGCCATACACCATGGCCGAACCCATGATGTTGATTTCCTTATTCCTCTTGGATCTTTTCCCACATTTTTGATCCACATGTTAGATCCCTTAATGCCTTACCACTTCATGTTATAGGATCATTAAAATCAGCCCATTTTAATCAACATTAGGCTCACTTTCTTGAGTCCAACCAAACTACCAACATTTCCCATTATTTTTCCATACTTACATATCCATTAATATTATGAATGCATTACCATAGGGTTCATAGTCCAATCTTCATTCATTCTTACCTTTTAAGGCCACAAAATTATTCATATCTCCCATCAATTCCTCATTTACAATCCCTTTAAAAATTACCCCATTCAACCATTAAAACCCTATTAATCACAATTCACCCTCCATAGCTTCTACTCTTTACAACCCTAATTAATTAATCAATCCTCTACCATGGGGTTCGGCCATACTACATGGCCGAACTCTATGGTCCATCAATCCATTCAAAAACCCTTACTTCCATGCTTAATCCATTTAATTACATAACATCCTTAATCCTTTTATTTATTTTCCTTAACCCTAATTTTTTCTCCATTTGGGTTTTGTCCATCTTTCCTCCCTTCATTTGATGGATTTGAGATTCAAGGCCATGATTTGGCCACCTCTAAATCCAAGAAATGGATTTCATAGCCTCTTAAACCCTAAGAAAATCCAAATCTCTTGTTTTAGAAAATACTTACAATCTGCCGTCTCCTCCGTCTTTCTTTGCTCCCGTCAAACTCCTCCTCCTTTCTTCTTCCTCTCCTTTGTTGATCGGCTAGGATGCTTGATCCATGGTGAAAACCTCAAGCCTTGGGTTCGGCCAAGGTAAGGTTAGATTGAGAGTGAGAAGGGAAGAATGGAGATGAGAAAGGTGTCTCAAGGTTTTTACCTTGAGGTGGTGGGCCAACTCTTGTGCTTTTCTTCCTCTCCCTAAGCTCTTCTTCTTCTTCTCCCTTCCTAGTGTGGGACTGCCATGAGAGAGTGAAAGAGATGGAGAGAATGAGATGAGGGTGAAATGAAGAGAATAAGATACAAACTTATCTTATCTCTTTGGTTACTTAAACTACACTTTAACATTAAATCTCCCAACCACCCATAAGATATTTTATATGCTTTATGGTGGTGGTTGGGACAAACCACCACCATGCCCAACGTTTTTTCATGGTGTTAGAGATAAGGTGGCTTGGTCTCCCCTCTTTGACCACCTTTTTTTTCATTAGCTTAATTAATTACCTAATTGGGTCATTAGGTTAAGTTAACTAATTCCCCCTTGAACTTAATTCCATTGGCTTAAATTGCCCTTATACATACACCCATGGTTGACCAATTCAACCATGGTGGCCAGCCCCACCAATCCCTGGGTCCACACGCCACCTCACTTGGTGAGGTGGAGGTGGGTCCCATTTGGTCATGTTTCTTAGGTCTAATTAATACTAACTTAGGTGATTAAAAATTAATTCAATCCACTTCCCTTATTGGATCACCATTGGGCCCATGGCCCAATTAAGTTCTCTCCTATCCATTTACCTTAGAGTTTGAATTATTTTGACCCATTGAGTCCCAAATGGGTATTGGGCCCAATTTGACTATCGTTGGCCCAATTTGACCATCATTGACCATTAAGATAAATTAAATCCAATCCATGGTCCATTGGGCCATACTTGGGCCTTTGTCCAAACTTTGATCCATTTACCATCTATTCCATCAATTTTCCCAATTTCCATCATTAAAATAAATAATATCCACATTTATATTGATTTAAAAATTCTGGGCTATTACAAGTTCGGCCAAATTATGTGGGTTTGAGAGAGGATCGGCTTTGAGTGAGAGGGAGAGGAGTTTGGGATGTAAACTCTAAGTTCTTTTCCCTTTTGTTCTTGTGAGTGGTCGGCTAAGTGAGGGTGTGAAGGACAGAAACAGCTAAGAGGGAGAGGGAGAGTTCAGCCTTGTTTGAATTTGAAAATTAAAACAAAACTCCCCACTATCTCTCCAACGTGTAGCCTTGTTTGAATTTGAAAATTAAACCAAAACTCCCCATTATCTCTCCAACGTGTATGCCATTATTTGAATTTTAAATGTAAAACCGTCCATCCCATTATCTCTCCATGTGGGAGTTTCATCCATGAGATGAAACTCCATGGCTCCAACATGTGCCTTTGAATTTGAATTTGAAATGTAAAACCGTCCCCTTTGTTTGAATTTGAATTGTACAACCATCTCCATTCTCTCTCCATGTGTATCCTTGTTTAAATTTGAAATAAACCAAACCTCCCTACCTCTCCAATGTGTAACTCTTATTTGAATTTTGAAATAAACCAAACCTCCCTACCTCTCCAACGTGTAACTCTTATTTTAATTTTGAAATAAACCAAACCTCCCTACCTCTCCAATGAGTAGCCTTGTTTTGAATTTTAAATGTATCATCATCCACCCCATTATCTCTCCATGTGTAACCATTGTTTGAATTTGAAATAACCATAACCCCTCCATCTCTCCAACGTGTAACCATTGTTTGAATTTGAAATGTGTATCCTTGTTTGAATTTGAATTGTATAACCGTCCACATCCAACTCATTCAACTCACCACTTTAATTTAATTCAAATCAACTCAACTCACTCGGTGGTCAACCAAGTCAAACACGACCCATTGGGTCCCAATTGGACATTTTGACCCAATTAACAATTTTGACCCAATTACCAATCTTGACCCAATTGAATACATCTTACCCAATTATTCCAATTGCAACCATATCCACAATCCGTTGGGTCTTAATTGGGCAATTAACCCACCCCTTTACCCATCTAAGGTCCATATCCAATAATTCACAAATTAAATGGCCAAATTTCATAAATATTGATAACATGAAATGTAATAGCCTGGATTTTTAAATCAATACAAATATTGGCAATTATTTATTTTAAGGGTTGAAATTTATAATTTTGATGGAATGAATGGTGAATGGATCAAAATTCAAAGAATGGCCCAAGTATGGTCCAATGGGCCATGGATTGGATTAATTTCATTCAAATGGGTCAATGATGGTTAATTGGGTCAATGATGGTCAATTGGGTCAAATACCCATTTGGGACCCAATGAGTCAAGATAGTTTGAGCATTAGGGTAAATGGGTAGGAGGTGAATTTAATTGGGCCATGGGCCCAATGGTGATCCAATTAGATGGAATGGATTGAAGTGATTAAGAATCACCTAAGTTAAATTGGAAATTATCCAAGTGTTATGGTCTAGTGGGGCCCACCTCCACCTCATCAAGTGAGGTGGCGTGTGGACCAAGACATTGGTGGGGCCGGCCACCATGGTTGACTTGGACAACCATGGGTGGATCCATGGAGAAAGTAAAGACAAATAAATGAAATTAAACTCTGTAATTAAGTGACCTAAGTTAGATATCAAATTAATTAAATGAGTTACATTATATGGGGTGAGTTAAATGGGGTGAGTCACTTAGATAATGAGTGAGTCAAATGGGTGATTTCCATCTCAGTAGACTCACCCAAACCACCTAGACAAGACCCACTAAAACCGTTGGCCATGGAAGAGTGGTATGGCTAAGACAAGATCCACAAAATGGGGCCTAGCTTGGGCATGCATTGGCCTATGGTGGGGTGGTGGTTCCACCTCATCCCAACCACCACCACTAAGGGACAAGGGGCCTAGGATTAAGGGCATGCAAGGCCATGCACCCATTTGGTTTGGTCAATGGGCTCATGGGGAAGACTCCACTTTAATGAAGGTGGAGTCTAACACAAGTTACCCAAGGCAAGATGGGAAAGGTCAAGGGTTCCATCCCAATTCTCATCTCATTTCCATCTCTCCATGTCTCACTCCCTCTCCTAGCCGTCCTCCCCGCTATTCCAAGACCAAGAAGAAGAAAAGACTTAGAAGAAAACCAAGAACATTCCAAGTTTGGCCGACCACCACCCTAAGATCAAGACTTAGAAGATTTTCCATTCTTTCCTCCTCTCCCTTTCTCAAACCTACCTCAATCATTGGCCGAACCAAACCTTGGTGATCTCATCTTGATCAAGCACATATAGTGGCCGAACAGCAAGGAGAAAGAAGGAAGGAGAAAGGCTAAGGATCAAGAGGAACAAGAGGAAACCGGAGTAGCCGCGGGATAGGTAAGTTGCACTCAACAAGATGTTATTTTTTAGAAATTAAAAAGGAGATCATGGAGTCCATTTTCTTGGATTAAATGGTGGCCAAAACATTATGGACCATGGATTTAAAATCCATCCAAGAAAGGGGATAGGAAGTGGACAAACCGTAAGGGGTAGGGTAGGCTATGAATAATGGAACAAATAAGGACACTATCTATGTAAATGGATTATGCATGCATGCATGGTAAAAAGGGTTCAAGGATCGCAATGGCCGAACCCTAACTGTTATGGAAATGTAGCGAGAACCCCATGCATGTCAAGAATATGATGAGTGAACAAGATATATGGTTTGGCCTTTGCATGGCCAAACCCTAGGGCTTCTTATATGAAAACTATCAAATATAAGTCATGGAAAATATGATTTTTGGAAGATATAATGTACCATAGGGTTCAGCCATGGTGTATGGCCGAACCCCATGGAATGATATTAAGTTTCCTCCATGGGTTTAAAGGATAGAAAACGCGGAATGGTGGTTAATGATTTTAGGGTATTGAATGGTTAAATATTTGTAAATTTTAAAGGAGTTTTTAATGAGGAAAGTCATGGAAGATGTTGATGATATTTATGGTCTTAAACCTTGCAAATGAAGATGAACCATGAACCATGGGTTCGGCCATGGTGTATGGCCGAACCCTATGGAGGTGTATTAGTGACTTTAAAGAGTGAAAAATATGGAAAATGATGGGGGAATGTTGGTAGCTTCAATGGACTCAAAATGTACTTAAGGTTGATCAAAAAGTGATGATCTAAATGTATGATGGAATCCCCTCATGGAGGGACTTGTTGTGGATCTAAAATGTGATAAAAGATCCAAGAAAAAAATGAGGAGAAGACATCATGGGTTCAGCCATGGTGTATGGCCGAACCCATGACCCATTTTAGGAGTCATTTTATGGGCTAAGTTTGGAGTTATGCATGTATTTAAATGAATGGGAATTAGGTTAAGTAAATGGCTGATTTTCAATGATTTTATGTCATGGTTAATGAATCAATCATGGATCCATGTTTATGGATCAGTTATGGCCAAAATGAAGAATCATGGGTTCGGCCATGGTGTATGGCCGAACCCCATGGGAGATGTTTGTGGACTTTCGGAGATTCAAATAATGATTTTATTTGCTGGATAAATGAAGCAAAGGGTTGCTGGTTTTTAGACTCACAAAATTAAAATGATCAATGGATTA
Source organism: Chimonanthus praecox (assembly GCA_022113865.1). Classification (NCBI taxonomy): domain Eukaryota; kingdom Viridiplantae; phylum Streptophyta; class Magnoliopsida; order Laurales; family Calycanthaceae; genus Chimonanthus; species Chimonanthus praecox. The sequence continues at coordinate 26,922,072 of CM039091.1, forward strand.
AAATGGGACCCGAAATCAAGTGAGTGAGGTTCGGCCATGGTGTATGGCTGAACCCCACTAAGGTATGAGTAACGGACTTAGGCATGGTTGAAACATGGGATTAATTGGTTGATGTGTAATAAGGTGTCGGCATCTCGCAATCGGTGCGCGATCGGTGACCAAATTCGTGGACAGAAACGCAAAGGAACACTAGTTGGTATTTTGTAGGATTCCTACCTTATTGTAAGCCATGGATTATGTGTATATGGATGTTTTCCTTGAGTTATTTTGGTAATCAAATGACATGTTTTAAGATAGGTTTTAAATGCTATGATTTGCATTTTATATGGCATATTGCATTTGTAATGGCCCAAAAATTTTAAATCAATATAAATGTGGATATTATTTATTTTAATGATGGAAATTGGAAATTTTATGGAATAAATGGTGAATGGATCAAAATATGGACAAAGGCCCAAGTATGGCCGAATGGACTATGGATTGGGTTTAAGTTTACTTAAAGGGTCAAAGATGGTCAATTGGGCCAAGAATGGTCAAATTGGGCCCAATACCCATTTGGGACCCAATGGATCAAGATGATGTAAGCTTTAAGGTAAATGGGTAAGTTGAAAATGTAATTGGGCCATGGGCCCAATGGTGATCCAATTGGAATGAATTGAATGGGTTCAATTCACCTAAGTCAATTTGAAGTTGACCAAGGTGATGTGGTCAAGTGGGACCCACCTCCACCTCACCAAGTGAGGTGGCGTGTGGACCCAAGGTTTGGTGGGGCCGACCACCATGGTTGAATTGGTCAACCATGGGTGTATGCATAAAGGCAATTTAAGCAAGTGGGATTAAGTTCAAGTGGGAATTAATTAACTTAATCAAATAATCCAATTAATTAGTTAATTAAACTAAGCTAAAGTGGTGGTCAAAGAGGGGAGACCAAAACACCTCATTCCAAGCTTAAGAGAAGAAAAAATGTTGGTTAGGGTGTTGGGGTCAAAAAGCATATAAAATATTTATGGGTTGGTGGGAGAAGTAATGGGAAGCTTTATCTTAACAAATCAAGAGGAGATAAGTTTTATCCTATTTTCTTATCTTTTCCATCTAACTCTCATTTCACTCTCTCCCCATTTTGCTCTCTCATGGCCGTCTCACCCTAGCAAGAGAAAGAAGAAGAAAAATTTGGAAAAAAAAGGAGAAGAGCTTAGGGAGAGGAAGAAGAGGTTGGCCCACCACCTCAAGGTAAAGACTTTGAGACACTTTCCCCATCTCCATCCTCTTCCCTTTCTCAATTCAAACCCTATTATGGCCGATCCTAAGATTGGAGGTTGTCACCATTGATCAAGCATCCTAGCCGATCAAACAAGGAGAGGAAGGAGAAAGGAGGCTAAGGAAGCCGACGGGAGTGGCAAAAGTCGGAGGAGGCGTCGGATTGTAAGTATTTTCTTAAACAAGAAATTTTGGATTTTTAGGGTTTAAAATTTGGGATTCATTTTGTAAATTTAATGGTAGCCAAATGATTTTATGCCATGGATTTTAAATCCATCAATTTGAAGGATGGAAAGTGGACAAAACCCTAATGGGTAAATTAGGGTTAGGTTAAGGAAAAATAAATGGATTGAGTGCATTGTGTAATTAGGTATTAATCAAGCATGGAAGTGGGGGTTTTAAATGGATTAATGGACCATAGGGTTTGGCCATGTAGGATGGCCGAACCCCATGGTAAAAAGGGTTGATGAATCTAATTAGGGTTATGTAATTAATGTGTAAATTTTTTAGGGTTTTAAGGAATGGAGGACATTATGTAATGTAGTTAAATTGATTAAGCAATAGATATAAGTAAATATTTTTGGAAGTGAGGATTGGTGAAGGAATCAAAGGCCATAGGGTTCGGCCATGTAGTATGGCCAAACCCCATGGTAAATAATTGAGGAAATTTTAATGGGGTGTTAGGGTTAAAATTTTGAAGGATGAATTATGGTTTTAGGGTTTAATGATTAAATGTTGGTAAATTGTTTTAAAGGGATGGTAAATGAAGAAATGCATGGGAGAAGTGCATGATGTTGATGGCCTTAACAATGGTAGATGATGGAGTATTTTAATTAGGTTTTGTAAAAATGGAAGCATGGAGAATGTTTTAGGGTTTTGATATGGTTAATGATTTAATGTAGGTAATGTTTGAGGAGGTATATTATGATGGAATCTATGAATAAATGTGAGTGTTTTTATGGTCAAAAAGGGCACCAATGGAATAGTGGACCATGAACCATGGGTTCGGCTATGGTGTATGGACGAACCCTATGGTGGTGAAGTGATGAAATTAATGGATATAGAGATATGGAAATTAATGGAGGAAATTGATGGACAAAGTGAACCTAATGTTGATTGTTGGGATGGAAAGGTGATTAAGGAATGATGAATCAAATGTAGGGTTTAGGTTCTCTCAATGGAGGGACTAATGATGAATCTAATGTGTAATCAAAGACCAAGGAAAATGGGGATTTGGTTAAGTTAAAAGGGGTTGATTGTTAATGAACCAATGGTAGATCATTTTGGCCTAAGACTAATGTGTAGGTATATGTTTAAATAAATGGACTTTAGGTTAAAATTAAATGGCTGATGTAAGTGATCTTGTGATATGGGTGATGGGTCAATTATGGACCCAAGAATGTGCCTAAGAATGATGATTTAATTATAAGTCGTTTTTAAGGACAAAGGTTAAAGTGTATGCATGTGGATTTATTAATGGGGATTAGATTATGAACTTAGTTGGGCAAGGGTGAATGAGTCATTAACCATGGAGAAGAGGTAATGGCAAAACCGTAATTAATGGCCAAATTCAAGAACTCCATGGGAGATGACCAAGGGCTTAGGGGCTCTAAGTATCAAGTCTATGTATGGTTAAATAAAACCTAGGATGGCTAATTTGTTTTAAATTCACAAATTAAAGGGGTTTAATGGATTAAATGGGACCCACAAAAACCTAAATGGTGACCGATTATTCATGTGGACTTGGAAATGATTAATGGGCTTGGAAATAGTTAGAAACATGGACTAATTATTAATGTGTAATAAGGTACTGGACATCGTAAGCGGTGCATGATCGGCGACTAGGTCTGTCGGACGGAAACGAAAGAAAGAACGCTAGTCGGTATTTGATAGGATTCCTACCTTTTTGTAAGCCATGGATTGAGTGATGGTTTCTTTGAATTATTTTGGAGATTATATGGTTTGTTTTTAAGATTGGCTTTGGGATTAAGTATTATGTGATGGTTTACCTTTGTTTTATTTTGGTAATTATGTGATTTTTTTTTTTAAGATGGATTTTGGATTAAGTATTATGTAGTGGTTTCCTTTGGATTATTTTAAGATGGGATTTGGATTAAGTATATTGTGATGGCTTCCTTTGAATAATTTTGGTAATCATGTGATTGTCTTAAGATGGGTTTTGTGACTATGATTTATGTATATTACATGGCATATGGCATTTACATCTCATGCATGACATGGGAGGGATATGGCATAGGAAGGATGAAACAAAATCGGAGTCCATGCTCCGTCGGGGCGACCGATAAACAAGCATGGGGATGTTTCATATTGGTTATTATACCTTGATGAGGCTTTGCCATCTAGGGGGATATTGGTAATTATTATACCTTGATGATGGTTTTTCCATCAAGGGGGATGTTTCATATTTGTTTATATCTTGATGAGGTTTGCCGTCAAGGGGGAGCATTTGTGATTGTTTATAACTTGACGAGGTTTTGCCGTCAAGGGGGATCATTGGTGATTGTTTATAACTTGACGAGGTTTTGCCGTCAAGGGGGATAATTTGTGATTGTTTATAACTTGACGAGGTTTTTCCGTCAAGGGGGATATGGCAACATAATGGTATGGATAATGGGTGGGACACAGGACATGAGACACCCATGGCATAGCATCCATTTATGGTTTTCACTTTATTACTATCTATGTTTTGTTATCACTAATCCATGCGTTAGCCCTACTCGGAGTCCTAATGGGCGCGTGGTCTAACGCCCTACTTCTACCCTAGCTGATGACGCAGGAAATGCTGGAACAGAAGGACGAGACGGGAGCCAAGCTTAGGAGCTTGGAAAGGCGGACTAATTATTTTGTTTAAGTTTATTTTGGAAAATGTGTATTTGTATAGTTTAGCTTGTCGGAGATGTAATATTTTAGACTTATTGCTATGATTTGGATTTTATTGTAGACATATGATGTTATGGCATTTTGGTAATTAAGTGATGAAATCTTCCCTGCTATCTAAAAATTGTAGGTTAGCCTCTATTGTAATTTCCGCACTTAGGGTAGTATTCCTCGAGCTTATTTCAGTGTGTAAATCATTTTTCGTGGACTTCGTTCCACGCACACGAAGGGTTGGCCAGTTAAGGGCCGGGCTTTAGAAGCTCGGACTTAAGTCGCGTCGTGACATCCGAGCCCATTATCACTTAAAAAAAAAATAGACTCTGATTTTCGATGAAAAGGGGCGGGCGTTACAGCATTTACATCTAATGCATGGCATGGAAGGGATGAAATGAAACCGGAGTCCATGCTCCGTCAGGGCGACCGATAAACACACATGGGGATACCTTGATGTGCTTCTGTAATGGCCCGGAATTTGTAAATCAATGAATATGTGAATATTATTTATTTTAATGATGAAAATTGGGAAAATTCGTGGAATAAAGGTTAAATGGACAAAAATTTGGACAAAAGCCCAAGTATGGCCCAATAGACTATGGATTGGATTTAAATTCATTTAAGGGGTCAATAATGGTCAATTGGGCCAAGGATGGTCAAATTGGGCCCAATACCCATTTGGGACCCAATGGGTCAAGATAATGTAAACTCTAAGATAAATGGGTAAGGATGAATGTAATTGGGCCATGGGCCCAATGGTGGTCCAATTAGTTGGAATGAGTTGAATTAAATTTAAATCACCTAAGTTGATGTGAATTAAGCCAAGGTGATGTGGCCAATTGGGACCCACCTCCCCCTCATCAAGTGAGGTGGCGTGTGGACCAAAGAATTGGTGGGGCCAGCCACCATTGTTGACTTGGTCAACCATGGGTGGATTTCATAGAGGAAATTTGATGGAATTAAATTAAGTGGGAATTAATTAACTTAACCCAATGATCCAATTAATAAATTAATGAAGATAATTAAAAAGATGGTCAAAGGTGGGAGACCCAAACCATCTCATCTTTAAGGCATCAAAAAATAAAAAACGTTGGGTGGTGGTTTATCTCAACCACCACCATAAGTCTTAAAGCATAAAGCAAAAGCCAATAAAGCATGAGAAATATCTCATGTGGGGTGGTTGGGAGAATTAATGTAAAGTATAACTACAGCAACCCAAAGAGATAAGATAAGTTTTTATCTTATTCTCTCCATTTCACCCTCATCTCACTCTCTCCATCTCTTCCACTCTTTCATGGCCGTCCCTCATCTCTAAGAAAAAAAAAAAAGAAGAAAAATTTGGAAGAGAAGAAAAGAAGAAGAGAAGAAGAAAAGAAAGGGTTAAACTTGGGCCCTCCACCTCAAGGCCAAGGAAGCTAGACATCTCTTTATCCTCTCCTCCCTTCTCTCTCTCAAATCTAACCCTACCTAAGCCGACCCTAAGCTTGGAGGTTTTCACCGTTGATCAAGCATCTTGGCCGACCAAAGATCAAGAGGAAGGAGAAAGGAGGCTAAGGAAGCCGACGGGAGTGGCGAAAGTCGGAGGAGACGACGGATTGTATGTGCTTCCTAAACAAGAGATTTGGATTTTTAGGGTTTAAGATTTGGGATTCATTTTCTTAAAATTGATGGTGGCCAAATGATCATAGGCTTTGGATTTTAAATCCATCAAATGGAAGGATGGAAAGTGGACAAAACCCTAATGGGTAAATTAGGGTTAGGGAAAGGAAAAATAAATGGATTAAGGATATAATGGATTTAAATTATTTAAGCATGGGATTATGTAAATTGGAAGAAAATAATGGGCCATAGGGTTCGGCCATGTAGTATGACCGAACCCCATGGTGGGTGGTTAGGTAATGTGTGTTTTTGTTAGGGTTTTGTAAAAATGGAAGCATGGAGAATGTTTATGATTTTTTTAGGGTTGTAAATGATTGATTGTGGTAAGTTTTGTAAAGAGGTTTTAAATGAGAGAATCATAGGAGATGGAAAATGATTTTAATGGCCTCAAAAAAAAAATGGTAGAGGGGGATGAACCCCCATGGTAGATGATTGAATTAATTTCGTAGGGTTTGTAAGAATGGAAGCATGGAGAATGGTTTAGGGTTTTAAGTGCTTAATGATTAAATGTAGGTAATGTTTGAGGAGGTTTATTATGATGGAATCCATGAATAAAAGTAAGTGTCTTTATGGTCTAAAAGGGCACCAATGGAATGATGGATCATGAACCATGGGTTCGGCCATGGTGTATGGCCGAACCCTATGGTGGTGTAGTGATGTATTTAATGGGTGTGGAATTATGGAATTATGATGGTTTCAAATGTGTAATTAGACCAAAGAAAAAATGGGATAAAGACATCATGGATTCGGCCATGGTGTATGGCCGAACCCATGACCCATTTGTGGGTAAACTTATGGATAAATTTTGGTATGATGTATGTGAGAAATGAATGAGGATTAGAGTGTAAATGGCTAATTTCTAGTGTTGTTATGTTATGCTTAATGAGACATCAATAGACCCATTTTGTAAACCAATTAAGGACTAAGACTAATGTGTATGTATATATTGAAATGAATGGAGTTTAGGTTAAATTAAATGGTTGATGTAAATGATCTTGTGATATGGGTGATGGGTCAATTATGGACCCAAGATATGGCTAAGAATGATGATTCAATAATAAGTCATTTTCATGGGCTAAGAAAGGGTTTATGTATGTGGCTAATTAATGTAGGTTAAGTTAAGAAAAAGGGTTGTTTTAGTGATATTATGGCATGATTAAAGGGGTCACTAATGGACTTAAGTGTATAGATCAATTATGAACTTAGTTAGGCAAGGGTGAATGATTGATTAACCATGGAGAAGAGGTAGTGGCAAAACCGTAATTAATGGCCAAATTCAAGAACTCCATGGGAGAGGACCATGGACTTAGGGGCATTAAATAATAAGTTTATGTATGGTTAAATAAAGCCTAGGAGGCTGATTTTTAGGCTCATGAAATTAAAATATGTAATGGATTAAATGGGACCCACAAAACCTAAATAGTGACCTATTTTTCATATGGACTTGGAAATGATTAATGGGCTTAGAAATAGTAAAATGTGGACTGATTATGTGTATGTAATAAGGTATTTGATATCGCAAGCGGTGCGTAAGCGGCGACCAGATTATTGGACGGAAGCGAGAAAGGACGTTAGTCGGTATTAGGTAGGATTCCTAACTTTTTGTAAGCCACGGATTGAGTGATGGTTTCTTTGAATTAGTTTGGAAATTATATGGTTTGTTTTAAGATGGTTTGGATTTAGTATCATGTGATATTTTCCTCTAATTTGTTTTGGTAATCATGTGGTTGTTTTTAATATGGGTTTTGGATTTTGGTATTATGTGATGGGTTTCCTTTGATTTATTTTGATAATGATGGCATTGTTTTTAAGATGGGTTTTATGACTATGAGTTACATATATTGCATGGCATATGGCATCTACATCTCATGCATGGCATGGGAGGGATATGACTGGGGAAGGATGAAATGAAACCGGAATCCATGCTCCGTCGGGGCGACCGAAAAGCAGCCATGGGGATTGCCTGATAGGCTATAACTGGAGACCATGCTCCATCGGGGCGACCGAGAACCAAACATGGGGATATCTTGATGTGATTCATCCATCAAGGGATTACCATAAGGTACAACCAGAATTCATGCTCCGTCAGGGCGACCGAGAAATAAGCATGGGAACACCTTGACGAGGCCTTGCCGTCAAGGGGGATACAGTGTGATTGGTTATATCTTGACGAGGTTTTTCCGTCAAGGGGGATATGACATCATGATAGTAAGGATGATGGGTGGGATATATGACATAAGACACCCATGGCATGGCATTCACTTTCTAGTTTTCATTATATGATTATCTGTATGCTTGTTATCACTAATCCATGTGTTAGCCCTACTCGGAGTCCTACTGGGCGTGTTGTCTAACGCCCTACTTCTACCCTAGCTGATGATGTAGGAGATGGCAGAGCGGAAGAACGAGACGGGAGCCAAGTTGAGGAGCTTGGGAAGGCGGTCTAGCTAGTTTTCTAATGTTTATTTTGGATAATGTAATTTGAAGTAGCTTAACTTGTTGGAAATGTAATAATTTTAGATTACTTGTTATGTTTTGGAATTTTCGTTGGACATTATGAATTTTGAAGTACTTTAGTAATTTAATGAATGTCATCTTCCCTACTATCTATAACTGGTAGGATAGTCTATATTATTGTTCCGTATTTAATTTCACTTTCCGCAGCTTACTTCTACGTGTGAACCATTCTCCGTGGACTTCGTTCCACGCACCCGTAGGGTTGGCCAGTTAAGGGCCGGGCTTTAGAAGCTCGGACTTAACTCGCGTCGTGACGTCTGCGCCCTTTGTCACTTTTATTAAAAAAAAAAAAATAGACTCTGATTTTGGTGAAAAGGGGCGGGCGTTACAGTTGGTATCAGAGCGAAATCGGAAGAATGAATCTCTCGAAGTAAGATTTAAGACGGTTGCATGTCTCACTGATAGCTAAGAATCCCAACTGACCGACTCGTCGGAGTCCGCTGCACGAGGGCTGGGTTAATTTACTTCGATTGACTCAAACGGAAGCATTCAATCTGAGAACGACATTTGACAGAAAGGAATGATAGCAAGGGAAGAACAATCAATCTAAGTTGGAATTATCAAACATAGCAAGATAGGGTTTACTTCCAAGAAATGAGAAAACATCTAGGTTTTCCCCCCAAATTGATGAAATAGTACTAGATTGATCAGACATAGCAAAGTAGGATGTACTTCCCCGGTATCCCCAATTTGAACAACAGACAATAGGAATTTGGCATGGACTTTCAGGAGGGACCTTCTAAGAAAGATGAAGAGGATTTAGCATCTCTTCCTGAAGAGGATGTGGAAGACTTTCCGATGATAAGAGAGTCGGTAGGTGAAAATAGAACTCGATTATATGCGCGAGTTGTACAACCAAGTTGGGCACAACTGTACATACTGCCCCTACCCTCTTGAAGTGGTATACCCGGTTTGTGGATTACCTGGACACGGGAAAGAAAGGACTAACTGTCCTTATATTGGAGGATAATTAATGATTTTAGGGTTTTAAATGAATGAAATAGGTGTGATATTAAATTGCACAAGCATACTTGTATTGTGAGTGCATGTGAATATACATGTATTGAATTCTTATTATTGAGTGTATGGGGTGATGAAATGAGGAAAGACTAATAGTTATGATCATAATAATTAAGTGAGGAAAGAGTATGTAAAAATGTACAATGATGAGCTACATGCATCAAATGATGATAAGAGGCATGAACTTTTGATGTGGGTTATATGTTGTATATGTTTTTGAGTGAGATAAATCTGAATAAAAAGGGTGGGGAGTAATTGATAATGTGATATATGGGTATACTTGGGGGATGGTACAATGGTTTTTTAGAAATGGCTTTTATATTGGTGATGACCCATGGCTTGATAATTTGTCATGACCCAAGTGAAGAGATTTATGTTATGACATATAATGGGTGATGATGTAAACATTTTGTGAGGGGGTATAAGAGGTTCTCATATGAACAAAGTGTCATTTGAGAGATGTTAGATAAACAATGTACTTGAAAGAGATCGGAATGCATGGGTTAACTTGCCACATGAAACTCGTGAGAGGATGACACTGTGAGGAGAATGTGAAGGGTCTAGCTTGCAAAGACTAATATGTTATATGAAAACCTTGTATGTATAATGCAATTGCATTCTCCCAATGTGTAGTGTAGATTATGAATGAGTGATGATAGGCCTTGAAATGGGTGTATGGCCTTAAAAGGCATGAATGAATGATGGACCATGAATTTATGAAAATATTTTATTTAGTGATTGCATGATGATTCCCTATAATGTTACTAAATTGTGAATTATCAATCATTGCAATGAGTTTATATGATATTGCTTTGATAATTGATTCTATGCAATGAATAGTCATTGAGGAACAAGGATGTGTTATAGATTATGTATATGATGATGAGTTGATAAAGTGCTGTGAGTTGTGAATATGTAGTATGCATGAAGAGGCTGTGATCTGCCAATGCGTTTGGTTGGAAACCTAAGTGGGGCTGATGAATAATTCTAAAGATTAGGAATTTGTAGATAGTCATGGATTGATGCCGGACATTAGCATTATGATAGACATTTGATTTCGTAGTCGACACATCGGTCGTATGTTAGACCTGGTAGCCCTATGATAGACAGAATAGTCCTACGAAGGTATTAGTTATGCCCATGAATGGATTATACCCATAGAAGGGTTATATTCATGGATGGTTACTAACCATGGATGTGTATAACCATGGATGAGGGTTCCCATGGTGGTTTGGATTGATGTCGGGTATTGGTATTATAGGAGTTATGAACAAAAAGGTTAGTCACATAGTGACTTATGTGCAAATGAAGAGGTGCTATGTTTTGGAGAGGTAGTTAATGGGAAAGATAGGAGTCTAGTGAAACTCGAATTGGAAACTATGGGCGACTGTCGAGTTAGTCTAGCTAGCTGACTCTGTAGTTAGCCGATGGAGTTCCAGGAGAGTGCAGCTAGAAACCTAGTTGAAATGGAATCAACAAAGGACTTGAGCGTAGACTTGTACTGGCAGGCTACCTCACACAGAGAATAAACGAAAGAACGTTTTGAATGAGTACGTATGGGAAATGTCTTGGTAGCAGGTAAAGTGGAATAGAATACATTAGTCTACATAAGATCGCAAATGGGTTCATGAGGAAAAGAGGTAACATGAGACAGAATAAATTCTGCAAAAATGAAAGTCATAGGTTGATATGAGTGATGTTGATGTAATTAAGAGGTACTTGACACGATTGAGCGGGAACAGTGAATAGACCCAAAAATGGAGGAGATATGGACCAAGATATCTACAGGCGAGGTGGTACCGGAATGGGAATTAAGACCGGGACAAGGTTTTTTTTTATTCCGAGGTAGGACATATGTGCCTGAGAGCTGTAGAAGGGAGTATTGGTTGAGGCACACCAAGCGAAGCTCTCTACCCATCCGGACAGCGCCAAGATGTACCATGATCTTAAGAGGCCCTATTGGTGGCAGAGTATGTGCTTGCTGCACTAACTTGTCGGCAGGTTAAGGCGGAACATCGGAAGCCACCGGGTTTACTCAAACCCTTACCAGTGCCGGAGTGGAAATGGGAGCATGTAGCCATGGACTTTGTAACAGGGCTACTAAGGTCATCAAGGGGCAACGACGCATATGGGTCGACGGTACATCCGAAATATTATCAAACTACATGGTGTACCCCGGACTGTTGTGTCCGACAGAGATGGCCGATTCACTAGCAGAGTATGGCAGAGCGTGCAGTCGGCCATGGGGACCGACGTGTTGACCAACACAGCATTTCACCCACAGATTGATGGACAGTCGGAGAGGACAATACATATATTGGAGGATATGCTGAGAGCAGGTATGCTGGACTTCAAGGGTGGATGGGAGGATCGCTTGCCATTGGCGGAGTTCTCCTACAATAACAGTTACCAGGCAAGCCTCCAGATGGCTCCATTTGAGGCCTTATATGGTAGGCCGTGTAGATTGCCAGTGTATTGGACAGAGGACGGTGAGCCTGCGCTAATTGGACCGGAGTTGGTTACAGAGACCACAGCGCAGATCAAATTGATACGGCAACATCTACTCACTGCACCGAGTCGTTAGAAGAATTACGCCGACAAGAGGAGAAGGTTCCTCGAATTTGAGGTGGGAGACTTGGTGTTTTTGAAAGTCTCACCACAGAAGGGACACATGAGATTTGGAAAAAAGGGGAAGCTGTCGCCTAGATTTGTGGGGTCGTTTCCAATCTTGAAAAGGGTGGGGGAAGTAGCTTATCAGTTGGTGCTTTCTCCACAGTTATCCTCTTTGCATGATGTATTCCATGTTTCCATGTCGAGGAAGTACAACCCTGATCCTTCCCATGTGTTGGATGTTCAAGAGGTCGATGTATAAAGCGACGTGACGTATGTGGAGAAGCCGATCAGGGTGATCGGGAGAGAACAAAGAGTGCTGCGAAACCGCGCTATTCAGCTGGTCAAGGTGGTATGGGAACGTCATGACAATGAGGAAGCCACCTGGGAACTTGAGTCAGACATGAGAGCCTCTCATCCAGAGCTCTTTGTATGAGATGTTTTGAACCTCTACTTCGCTCGAATTTTCGGGACGAAAATTTCAAAAGAGGATTGTATTGTAATAGCCTGAAATTTGTAAATCAATGAATATGTGAATATTATTTATTTTAATGATGAAAATTGGGAAAATTCGTGGAATAAAGGGTAAATGGACCAAAATTTGGACAAAAGCCCAAGTATGGCCCAATAGACTATGGATTGGATTTAAATTCATTTAAGGGGTCAATAACGGTCAATTGGGCCAAGGATGGTCAAATTGGGCCCAATACCCATTTGGGACCCAATGGGTCAAGATAATGTAAACTCTAAGATAAATGGGTAAGGATGAATGTAATTGGGCCACGGGCCCAATGGTGGTCCAATTAGTTGGAATGGGTTGAATTAAATTTAAATCACCTAAGTTAATGTGAATTAAGCAAAGGTGATGTGGCCAATCGGGACCCACCTCCACCTCATCAAGTGAGGTGGCGTGTGGACCAAAGAATTGGTGTGGCCGGTCACCATGGTTGACTTGGGTGGATTTCATAGAGGAAATTTGATGGAATTAAATTAAGTGGGAATTAATTAACTTAACCCAATGATCCAATTAATTAATTAATTAAGATAATTAAAAAGATAGTCAAAGGTGGGAGACCCAAACCATCTCATCATTAAGGCATCAAAAAAAAAAAAACGTTGGGTGGTGGTTTATCTCAACCACCACCATAAGTCTTAAAGCATAAAGCAAAAACCAATAAAGCATGAGAAATATCTCATGTGGGGTGGTTGGGAGAATTAATGTAAAGTATAACTAAAGCAACCCAAAGAGATAAGATAAGTGTTTATCTTATTCTCTCCATTTCACCCTCATCTCTCTCTCTCCATCTCTTCCACTCTCTCATGGCCGTCCCTCATCTCTAAGAAAAAAAAAAAAATTTGGAAGAGAAGAAAAGAAGAAGAGAAGAACGGGTTAAACTTGGGCCCTCCACCTCAAGGCCAAGGAAGTTAGACATCTCTTTATCCTCTCCTCCCTTCTCTCTCTCAAATCTAACCCTACCTTAGCCGACCCTAAGCTTGGAGGTTTTCACCGTTGATCAAGCATCTTGGCCGACCAAAGATCAAGAGGAAGGAGAAAGGACGCTAAGGAAGCCGACAGGGGTGGCGAAAGTCGGAGGAGACGACGGATTGTAAGTGTTTCCTAAACAAGAGATTTGGATTTTTAGGGTTTAAGATTTGGGATTCATTTTTCTTAAAATTGATGGTGGCCAAATGATCATAGGCTTTGGATTTTAAATCCATCAAATGGAAGGATGGAAAGTGGACAAAACCCTAATGGGTAAATTAGGGTTAGGGAAAGGAAAAATAAATGGATTAAGGATATAATGGATTTAAATTATTTAAGCATGGGATTATGTAAATTGGAAGAAAATTATGGGCCATGGGGTTCGGCCATGTAGTATGGCCGAACCCCATGGTGGGTGGTTAGGTAATGTCTGTTTTTGTTAGGGTTTTGTAAAAATGGAAGCATGGAGAATGTTTATGATTTTTTTAGGGTTGTAAATGATTGATTGTGGTAAGTTTTGTAAAGAGGTTTTAAATGAGAGAATCATAGGAGACGGAAAATGATTTTAATGACCTCAAAAAAAAAAAAAAAATGGTAGAGGGGGATGAACCCCATGGTAGATGATTGAATTAATTTCGTAGGGTTTGTAAGAATGGAAGCATGGAGAATGGTTTAGGGTTTTAAGTGCTTAATGATTAAATGTAGGTAATGTTTGAGGAGGTTTATTATGATGGAATCCATGAATAAAAGTAAGTGTCTTTATGGTCTAAAAGGGCACCAATGGAATGATGGATCATGAACCATGGGTTCGGCCATGGTGTATGGCCGAACCCTATGGTGGTGTAGTGATGTATTTAATGGGTGTGGAATTATGGAATTATGATGGTTTCAAATGTGTAATTAGACCAAAGAAAAAATGGGATAAAGACATCATGGGTTCGGCCATGGTGTATGGCCGAACCCATGACCCATTTGTGGGTAAACTTATGGATAAATTTTGGTATGATGTATGTGAGAAATGAATGAGGATTAGAGTGTAAATGGCTAATTTCTAGTGTTGTTATGTTACGCTTAATGAGACATCAATGGACCCATTTTGTAAACCAATTAAGGACTAAGACTAATGTGTATGTATATATTGAAATGAATGGAGTTTAGGTTAAATTAAATGGTTGATGTAAATGATCTTGTGATATGGGTGATGGGTCAATTATGGACCCAAGATATGGCTAAGAATGATGATTCAATAATAAGTCATTTTCATGGGCTAAGAAAGGGTTTATGTATGTGGCTAATTAATGTAGGTTAAGTTAAGAAAAAAGGGTTGTTTTAATGATATTATGGCATGATTAAAGGGGTCACTAATGGACTTAAGTGTATGGATCAATTATGAACTTAGTTAGGCAAGGGTGAATGATTGATTAACAATGGAGAAAAGGCAGTGCAATACCGTAATTAATGGCCAAATTCAAGAACTCCATGGGAGAGGACCATGGACTTAGGGGCATTAAATAGTAAGTTTATGTATGGTTAAATAAAGCCTAGGAGGCTGATTTTTAGACTCATGAAGTTAAAATATGTAATGGATTAAATGGGACCCACAAAACCTAAGTAGTGACCTATTTTTCATATGGACTTGGAAATGATTAATGGGCTTAGAAATAGTAAAATGTAGACTGATTATGTGTATGTAATAAGGTATTGGATATCGCAAGCGGTGTGTGATCGGCGACCGGATTATCGGACGGAAGCGAGAAAGGACGCTAATCGGCATTCGGTAGGATTCCTACCTTTTTGTAAGCAACGGATTGAGTGATGGTTTCTTTGAATTAGTTTGGAAATTATATGGATTGTTTTAAGATGGGTTTGGATTTAGTATCATGTGATATTTTCCTCTAATTTGTTTTGGTAACCATGTGGTTGTTTTTAAGATGGGTTTTGGATTTTGGTATTATGTGATGGGTTTCCTTTGATTTATTTTGATAATCATGGCATTGTTTTTAAGATGGGTTTTATGACTATGAGTTACATATATTACATGGCATATGGCATCTACATCTCATGCATGGCATGGGAGGGATACGACAGGGGAAGGATGAAATGAAACCGGAGTCCATGCTCCGTCGGGGCGACCGAGAAGCAACCATGGGGATAGCCTGATAGGCTATAACCGGAGACCATGCTCCGTCGGGGTGACCGAAAACCAAACATGGGGATATCTTGATGTGATTCATCCATCAAGGGGGTACCATAAGGTACAACCGGAATTCATGCTCCGTCGGGGCGACCGAGAAATAAGTATGGGAACACCTTGATGAGGCCTTGCCGTCAAGGGGGATACAGTGTGATTGTAATGGCCCGGAATTTGTAAAGTAATATATATGTGTTATAATTTATTTTTTTTACGGTGAAAAGGCGCGGGCGTTACAGTGATTGGTTATATCTTGACGAGGTTTTTCCGTCAAGGGGGATATGGCATCATGATAGTAAGGATGATGGGTGGGATACATGACATAAGACACCCATGGCATGGCATTCACTTTCTAGTTTTCATTATATGATTATTTGTATGCATGTTATCACTAATCCATGTGTTAGCCCTACTCGGAGTCCTACTGGGTGCGTTGTCTAACGCCCTACTTCTACCCTAGCTGATGACGCAGGAGATGGCGGAGCGGAAGAACGAGACGGGAGCCAAGCTGAGGAGCTTGGGAAGGCGGTCTATCTAGTTTTCTAATGTTTATTTTGGATAATTTAATTTGAAGTAACTTAACTTGTTGGAAATGTAATAAGTTTAGATTACTTGTTATGTTTTGGAATTTACGTTGGACATTATGAATTTTGAAGTACTTTAGTTATTTAATAAATGTCATCTTCCCTACTATCTATAATTGGTAGGATAGTCTATATTATTGTTCCACATTTAATTTCACTTTCCGCAAGCTTAGTTTTACGTGTGAACCATTCTCCGTGGACTTCGTTCCACGCACCCGTAGGGTTGGCCAGTTAAGGGCCGGACTTTAGAAGCTCGGACTTAACTCGCGTCGTGACGTCCGCACCCTTTGTCACTTTTATTAAAAAAAAAAAAATAGACTCTAATTTTGGTGAAAAGGGGCGGGCGTTACAGCTTCATCCATCAAGGGGGTACTATGAGAATTGTAATACCTTGATGAGGGTTTTCCATCAAGGGGGACATTATGTATGATTGATGATGGACATTGTATAATGATGATGTGCATGATGGGTGGGACTCATGACATATGACACCCATGGCATGGCATTGATTTCATGGTTTTGCTATACTATTATCTATGTGTTTTGTTATTACTAATCGATGTGTTGGCCCTACTCGGAGTACCTATTGGGCTCGTTATCTAACGTCCTACTTCCACCTTAGATGATGACGCAGGAAATGAAGGACGCGACCGGAGCCAAGCATAGGAGCTTGGAGGAGCGAGCTAGTTTATTTACTTAAGTTTATTTTGGAAATGTAATTTGAGTAACTTAGCTCGTTGGATTGTAATAACTTAGACTATTGCTATGGTTTGGACTTTTATTTAGATATTATAATTTTGAGGTATTTTATTAATTAAGTGATGTAACTTCCTTGCTATTTAAAATTGGTAGGATAGATTCTATTATAACTCCGCTTTAAGTTTATATTCCGCAAGCTTACTTTGTTCGTGTGAACAGTTCCCGTGGACTTAGTTCCACGCACACGTAGGGTTGGCCAATTAAGAGCTGGGCTTTGGAAGCTCGAACTTAACTCGCGTCGTGGCGCCCGGCACTCTTTGTCACTCTTATTTCAAAAAAAAAACATAGACTCTAATTTTCGGCTAATAGTATAGTGAAAAGGGGCGGGCGTCCACGGTTGGTATCAGAGCGAAATCGAAAGAATGAATCTTTCGAAGTAAGATTAAGACGGTTTCATGTTTCACTGACAGATAAGAATCCCAACTGACCGACTCTTCGGAGTCCGCTGCACGGGGACCGGATTAATTTACTTGATTAGACTCAGACTGAAGCATTCAATCTGAGAACAACATTTGACAAAAAAGAATGATTGCAAGGGAAGGACAATCACTATAAGATGGATTTATCAAACATAGCAAGGTAGGGCTTACTTACCCAAAAATGAGAAAACATCTAGATTTTTTTCCCTCAAATTGAGAAACAATGATGGTTTTATCAAACGTAGCAAAATAGGAAAATTTCCCCAATTTGCCTGAATTGAACAAAACATTTGATACTTAGAAAGTTTTCCCCAAAACTAAGTATGATTATTTGGCAATTTTCCCCAAATTGAAAGGAACACTTGATACTTAGGAAGTTTTCCCCCGAAACTAAGTATGCTGATTTGGCAATTTTTCCCCCAAATTAAAAAGGAATATTTGATACTTAGGAAGTTTTTCCCCAAAACTAAGTGTGCTTATTTGGCAATTTTCCCCAAAATATGAAAAAACACCAATTTTATGAAGAAACTAAGTCAATAGTATTTTTTTGATGACTTAGGAAATGCCTCCAAAGAGAAGGACTCGTAAAAACCCACGGGTAGAGGAAGAGGTACAACCTCCTCATCAGGAAGAAGAGGTACAATGACCTCATCAAGAAGAGGTGCCACCACCTCATCAAGAGGAAGAAGTGCAACCACCTCATCAGGGGGAAGAGGAAAACAGTGCCAACATCCCCGTAGTGCCTATTGAGTTGCAAGACTTAGTTCAAGCGGTGGTCGCTTCTGTTCTTCAACAACACATGAGCGGAAATGCGACCACCAGCGACTCAAATGACCGGAGGATGGTCAAGGATTTCCAGCAGCAACGCCCCCCTTACTTCAACGGGAAAGGAGGGTCTGTCGTAGCGAAAAACTGGTTGAGGAAAGTTACTCAGATCTTGGCCCTACTAAAGATCTCGAGTCATGAAGACAAGATCTTGCTGGCTTCCTCACAACTGATAAACGATGCCGGCAAGTGGTGGGAGGTAGTTGAGCGACAGCGGGCGCTCATTCCGGAAGGAGAGAGGATTGCAATGACATGGGAGCAGTTCTCTGCCATGTTTTTAGACCACTACTTCCCCGAAGAGGAGAAGGAGCGCCACGTCCAGGCATTTATATCTCTGGTGCAAGGCACCATGACCGTGGCAGAGTACTACCAGGAGTTCCTTCGTTTGTCCTGCTATGCCCTATTTATGGTGGACACAGAGTACCGGAGGGCCCTTAAGTTTGAACGGGGCCTTCGGCTGAGCATTAGAGCCAGGGTGACCATCTTCAAGGCACCTACACTGGCAGATGTGGTCAGCGGGCCACTCTAGAGGAGCAGGAGATGGCCGAGATAGTGCAGTTTGACAACCGCTGAAGTCAGAGTGGGAGGGGTACATTTTAGCAGACCCTCACCTTCCACTAGGTCCACGGGGGGCTTTCGCCCAATCAGTCCTCCCCATCAGCATCAGTCACTCAGGTTCCCCGGGGTGGGAACACATGCTACCAGTGTGGCCAACAGGGCCACTTCAAGAGGGAATGTCCGCAGAGTAGCAGACCCTCGCACTCCAGGGGTTCCTTCTAGCCTCCAGCTAGACCAGCACAGTCATGAGGAGCCAGGGCCTACAACCAGGCGGGGCCAGCGCCAAACCCTACGGGATCTGGACGGCTTTATACCTTAGCTCCTCCAGGTGCGGTGGATCACTCCGTGATTCAAGGTATGGCCGTAGTTGGCAGTTCCTATGCCTTTGCATTATTTGATTCTGGAGCTTCCCATTCATTTGTATCTGCTGCATTCATATCTGCTACGGGCACATTAGTACAGAAACTGTCCACCTCACTCACTATTGTATCCCTCGTTGGAGACACATCTTTGGGAATCATATGCACAGCAGTGAACACTGAACTCGCTGGATTCAGATTCGAGTTCAACTATCTGGTACTCGATATGACTGAGTACGATGTTATTTTCGGCATGGACTGGTTAGCTAGTTTTCAGGCCAACATTGATTGCCATCTTCGTAGGGTGATATTTTGGTCACCCGAAGGAAAGCGGTATGTGGTACATGCTAACAGACAGGGCATCCCTAGAAGGCTGCAGGAAGAATTGAACCACCTTGTCTTGAACAACATCAGATTAGACAAGGCACCAGTGGCTGAACTTCCGGCAGTAGTGATGGACTACGCAGAGGTATTCCCAACAGAGCTCCCTGGTTTGCCACCCAAGAGGGAGATAGATTGTAACACCCCAATTTCTCAATGAAGTGGAAAATTACCAAAATGCCGCTGAGTTATTAAATTAATTATTTTGTTATGTTAAGTAAGGAAATAGTGGGGCCCATTGCTCAAATTAAAATCATATGAGCACATTATGAATGTTAAGTTTGATTGGTTGGGTAATTTTCATCATTTGGGTCAAAAATGGCTAAATGGGTCAAAGGGCCCAAATGGGACCCATCGGGTCAAAATGGATGATTTGACCATTTTGTGAATTTAAATTAAAGGGGGTTAAGCCTATTTGATTGGAAATCAAGTGGAGAAGAAATGGGTAGGCTTGATCCATATGTGAAAACCATTTACAAATGACCAAAATGCCATAATTGCGTCATGGAGTCAAAAACAGGTCAAGGAGCTAAAAGTGGACCCAACGGGTCGAGTTGACTATTGTTGACCATGTGGACTCTCAAGGGAGCTAAAACACGAGTCAAATCAGTTGAGTGGGACTGAAGTGAGTTGGAATTAAATCAAGTAGTGAGTCAACACATGTGTATTAAATGAAAGCATTAAATGTGATGAGTTGGGTTGGAATAAAAATATCTTGAGTTGGGTGAGTCAAAATGGAAATCGATGGGACTGTAAATCAATGAGTCTAATGGGAATTTGAAGAGGTTGGCTCAGCTTTAACCACCAAAACAAGTCCCACACGTTCGGGACTTGTTTGGGGTAATTTCCATGATGTATTAAATGGGAATACATCGGATTGAGATGAGATGAGTGGTAAACTGAATGGCTGCATGGGTAGCTGCCAAGGGGTGCCTTGAATAGCACCCAAGACCCATCGTTGTGCTAAACTTAATGAGGAAGTGGAGGGGTTTTGGGGGCTGAAAATACAAAAGCAATGAACACCAAGGTTAGCCGACTTTTGTCATTGCAAACCCAAGTGTTCCCATCTCTTTCTCCCTGTCTCCAATCGGTGTTCTTGGCTGGAACAGCAGAGGCTTTTGGTACCAAATATTCAAGCTTAAACCAGCAAGGAATTGAGGAAGAAAGGAAGAAATAAAAGATAGGAAACAAGGATCAAAAGTCAAGAAGAAAGGCTTGGGAAAATTGGTAAGTATTTCATTGAGTTTTGTTGAAAAACATGGAACAAATAGGGTGTGGATTGGGCCATGATCATGGCCGATTACACCAATGATTAACCTTGATTAATGGAGGTTTAGAAATGATTAAGATGACCATTGGGTCCGGCCACCATAGAGGGCCGAACCCCATGTAAAGAGATGGCTTGGTTTTCATGTTTGGAACATGAAAACCATGGATTTTGTGGACTGTTTTGGGTTTTGATTTAAGATTTAAATACATGTTTTAGAATGGTTAAAAAACATGGATCTGAATGACATAGGGACTGAAGTTTATATGGTCTAAAATCAGTGGATTAAAAGATGGAAATGGACCATTGGGTTCGGCCACTTAGCATGGCCGAACCCCATGGAAACAAATGGTTGTTTTTGATAGTTTTTAGAAATTAAAAACCATATGATTTGGGACTGAGATTAGATGTTATTGTTGGATTCAGGATGCATGTTTCAAGGAGGTTAAAACATGGATTTGGATGTGGGTTTCAGACCCAAGATAAAGGGTTAAATGTTCAAAACCAAAGGTCATGGTGTTCGGCCAATGAGCATGGCCGAACCCTATGAAATTGGGCTAATTTTTGGATGTTTGTTTGAAAGGTAAAACCTGATTTTAATATACTGTTATAACATGATTATCTTTGGTTTAAAAACAGTAAACATAACCATTGGGTTCGGCCACCATAGAGGGCCAAACCCCATGTAAAAGGATGTTGGTTTTCATGTTGTGAAACATGGAAACCATGGACTTTATGGACTGTTTTGAATGAATTTAATTAGATGGTTTCTAAGAGGTTTAAAGGCAGCAATATAATACTGATGTTGCATGTTTAAATAACGCCTAAAGCATGGTTAAAAGACCAAACCATGGAAATTGGGTTCGGCCACCTTGGATGGCCGAACCCCATGTAAGTAAGTGATGTGTTTTGGTGAAGTTAAATTACTGTTTTAGTGGCTGGTTATGTGGCTAAACCATGTGTAATTCATGGTTGTGTTAACATGATTAAATCATGTATAATCATGAGAAGTTGAGGGATCAACCAGATCAAGTGAACCCCATGGGTTACTTTAAGGCTTTTACACCAATTTAAATGGGGTAGTGTTGGTGGATGAAAATGAGGATTGGAACCAAGTGATTTGAATGGTTGTGAAGGGATTAAGAAGTACAAATTGGATTGGTAGGGTTCGGCCAAGTAGTATGGCCGAACCCCACTAAGGTAGTTTATTTTGATGAACTTTGATTTTGAGCAAGATTAGACATTGGTTAGATCAATGGCAAATTTGTGAATACAAGCCAAATGAGGAGATTGATCAAAGGACTTATAAGATGTTTTAGGTCTTATATATGAAAAGAACATGTAAATAAAAGTATGATTTACTTATTGTTGCATAATAAGGTACCGAAAGTTGAACGACTGCGAGCGGTGACCGGATAAAGCCTAAGAAAGAACAGACACTGAAGTGATTCTTCAGTAGGTTTCCTACCTACTTGTACCACGGATTTTACCCAGTTTTTCTTATGATACTCTTGTTTTAATATATGTGTTTCAAATGATATATTATGCATTAACAAATGGCATACAGGCATTAGCATCTCATGCATAGTCATGGGATAATGAATGAAGTTCTACAATGATGGCTACAAATGTACATGATGGGGGTTGCTCATTGCATGTACATATTTTATAGAAGAGATGAAAGTGTGTTGTAATTTACCTTGTCGGTGCAAGGCACGTCAAGTGATGGCTACGAATGTACATGATGGGGGTTGCTCATTGCATGTACATATTTTATAGAAGAGATGAAAGTGTGTTGTAATTTACCTTGTCGGTGCAAGGCACGTCAAGTGACGGCTATGAAAGTACATGATGGGGGATGCTCATTGCATGTGCATATTTCATAGCATTGTTTTACCTGTTTTTAATGATCATGTAATATGATATATATGCATGTTTTATATGCTAACATGTGGTAGCCCTGATTCGGGAACCTACTGGCGCATTGATCTAACGCCCTAATTCTATCCTCAGAGGAGATTGCAGGTACAAGCAAAGGGAAAGGAAAGGTCGTTGACCGGGAGGGGAGCCAAGCCTAAGTGCTTGAATGAAGGACTGAACTACTTTATATTACTGTCTTTTGAATACTTTTGTGGGACATGTAATAATTCACTACTTGCTATGGTTTGATTAGGTTGATAACATTTGGATGGTTGATCTATGATAAATAATGTTTAAGACTGTTACTTGCTATCTCGTCTTTCTATTCTGCAATTAATCTAGATTATTCCGCATGTTGATGTTAGTTCCGTGTGTGATTCACTATCATGGTCTATTCCATGTACACATGGGTGGCCAGTTAAGGTTCAGACTTGGGTAGTCTGAACTTAACTCGCGTCGTGATGCCGCTCGCTCTCTTTCGATGTTTTATTATTACTTTAAAAAAAAAATTAGACTCTGAATTTCTCGAAAAGGGTGGGGCGTTACATAGACTTTGAGATCAAGTTATATCCTGGCACTGCCCCAGTATCATTGCCACATTACAGGATGGCACCAGCTGAGATGTCCGAGTTGAAGAAGCATATTGACGAACTACTCAGACTGGGTTTTATTCGGAACAACACATCAGCATGGGGAGCCCCAGTATTATTTGTGAAGAAGAAAGACGGTACCCTTCGGATGTGTATGGACTATAGAAAGTTGAACCAGCTGACTGTCAGGAACAAGTACCCTCTACCCAGGATAGATGATTTGTTTGATCAACTTAGGGGTTCCACTCACTTCTCTAGGATTGATCTGATGTCTAGATACCATCAAATCCGAGTTAGGGAGGAGGACATAGAGAAGACGGCTTTCAGGACATGGTATGGTCTATATAAGTATGTGGTCATGCCATTTGGACTTACAAATGCACCGGCTGTGTTCATGGATCTGATGAACAGGATCTTCCATCTTTACTTGGATCAGTTTGTGATTGTATTTATTGATGATATCCTGGTCTATTCCAAAAGTCAGGAGGAACATGCTGAGCACCTGCGGATAGTCTTGGACACTTTGAGGAAGAACCAGTTGTATGCCAAAGCCAGCAAGTGTGAGTTCTGGCTCTCCGAGGTCAACTTCTTGGGGCATATTATATCAACAGAAGGTATAGCCTTAGACCCAGCTAAGGTGGCGGCAGTTAGGGAATGGAAAGCACCGATGAATGTGACCGAGATCCGCAGCTTCCTGGGATTGGCTGGTTACTATCGGAAATTCATCATGGATTTCTCCAAGATTGCATCTCCACTCACCCGACTCACTCAGAAAGGAGTCAAATTTGAGTGGTCAAATTTGTGCAACCGGAGATTTGAAACGCTGAAAGAGAGACTCACAAGGGCTCCTATCTTGATTTTGCTGGAAAAAAACAAGGGTTATGCAGTGGACTGCGATGCTTCAGGAGAGGGACTTGGGTGTGTTCTCACTCAAGAGCATCGTGTGGCGGCTTATGGTTCAAGACAGGTGAAGATTCATGAACGCCACTATCCCACACATGATCTGGAACTAGCCGCAGTAGTCTTCGCTCTCAAAAGCTGGAGACACTACCTTTATTGTAAGAAGTTTGAGGTGTTCTCAGATCACAAGAGCCTGAAATACTTATTTGATCAGAAGGAGCTCAACATGAGACAGTGCAGGTGGATGGAATATCTACAAGACTATGACTTTGCACTCCGATATCATCCTTGCAAGGCGAACAAAGTGGCAGATGCCCTCAGCCGCTTATCACATGCATCAGTGGCCAGTTTGATCAGGACGGAATGGGATATGCTAAACACCATCCGAGAGTCCAACTTGTACATCAGGAACCATGGGAGTATGTACAACCTGATCATACGGTCCAACATGGTCACCAAGATTGAACAAGAGCAACGGACAGATCCAGAAATAGAGGAGATATGGGCCAAGATGTCTACCGATGAGGTTGTACCGGAGTGGAAATTACGACCGGGACAAGGTCTTTTATTCCGAGGTAGGACATATGTGCCTGAGAGCTGCAGAAGAGAGTTGTTGGTTGAGGCACATCAGACCAAACTCTCTATTCATCCGGGTAGCACCAAGATGTATCATGATCTTAAAAAGCACTATTGGTGGCATGGACTCAAGAGAGATGCGGCAGAGTTTGTTGCTCACTGCCTAACTGGTTAGCGGGTTAAGGCGGAACATCAGAAGCCACCGGGTTTACTCCAACCCTTACCAGTGCCGGAGTGGAAATGGGAGCACATCTCCATGGATTTTGTGATAGGGTTGCCAAGGTCATCAAAGGGCAACGATGCGATATGGGTCGTGGTGGACCGATTGACCAAGTCTGCGCATTTCCTTCCCTTCAAGACGATAGATTCATCTGAGACCTTGGGTTAACGGTACATCCGGGATATCATCAGACTACATGGTATCCCTCGGACTATTGTATTCGACAGAGATGGCCGATTCACTAGTAGAGTATGGCAGAGCATGCAATAGGCTATGGGGACCGACGTATTGACTAGCACAGCATTCCACCCACAGACTGATGGACAGTCAGAGAGGACGATACAAATATTGGAGGACATGTTGAGAGCATGTATGCTAGACTTCAAAGGTGGATGGGAGGATCACTTGCCACTGGTGGAGTTCTCTTACAACAACAGCTATCAAGCCTTCAGATGGTTCCGTTTGAGGCCTTGTATGGTAGGCCATGTAGATCACCAGTGTGCTGGACAGAGGCCGGTGAGCCTGCACTGATTGGACCCAGTTGGTTGTGGAGACCACGGCGCAGATCAAGTTGATACGGTAACACCTACTCACTGAGCAGAGTCGTCAGAAGAGCTACGCTGACAAGAGGAGAAGGTTCCTTGAGTTTGAGGAGGGAGACTTAGTGTTCTTAAAAGTCTCACCATGGAAGGGACACATGAGATTTGGAAAGAAAGGGAAGTTGTCGCCTAGATTTGTGGGGCCATTTCCAATCCTGAAAAGGGTGGGGGAGGTAGCTTATTAGTTGGTGCTTCCTCCACAGTTATCATCTTTACTGGCCAACCCCACGCGTTC
Organism: Chimonanthus praecox; assembly: GCA_022113865.1. NCBI lineage: Eukaryota > Viridiplantae > Streptophyta > Magnoliopsida > Laurales > Calycanthaceae > Chimonanthus > Chimonanthus praecox. The sequence continues at coordinate 26,947,893 of CM039091.1, forward strand.
GTGGAACTAAGTCCACGGGAACGGTTCACGCATAGGAAGTAAACTCGCGGAATATAATTACTTGTGGAACGTTATATAGAGACTATCCTACCGGTTTTAGATAGAAGGGAAGATACAACATTAAATTACCAAAATACCCATATGTTCACATTTATGCCTCAAAACGATATTGTCCATAATGCAGTCCAAACCATAGCAAGAAATATAAATTATACAGTCCGACGAGCTAAGCTACTTTAAATTACATCTCCAAAATGAAACTGAAATAAAACTAGATATCCGCTTCCCAAGTTCCTAAGCTTGACTCCCGGCTTGTCCACCGTTTCCGCCATCTCCTGCGTCATCAGCTAGGGTATAAGTAGGGCGTTAGTCAACGCGCCCAGTAGGACTCCGAGTAGGGCTAGCACATGGGTTAGTGATAACATGCATACCGACAATAATATAATAAACATATGATGAATGCCAAGCCATGGGTGCCTATGTCATGTGTCCCACCCATCCATCGTATCATCATAAAATGTCGTGTCCCCCTTGACGGCAAAACCTCGTCAAGGTGTCCCCATGTTTGCTTCTCGGTCGCCCCGACGGAGCATGGACTCCGGTTATAGCATAAGAGCTATCCCCATGTCTAATTCTCGGTCGCCCCGACAGAGCATAGACTCGGGTTATAGCCCCTCAGGCTATCCCCATGTTTGCTTCTCGGTCGCCCCGACGGAGCATGGACTCCGGTTTCATTATTTTCCTACCCATGCCATGCATGAGATGTAAGTGCATTATGTTATGTAATATACATATATATCTCATAAACTTAATATATCATATATAGCCATATAATGCATAACATTAAAAATATAAACCATAGTATGAATATATGATTCATAAATCAAAAACCCATCATAATACAAATCACATAATTATCAAAATATATTAAAATAACCATCACATATCCACGGCTTACAAAGAGGTAGGAATCCTACCGAATACCGCTTAGCGTCCCGTTACATTCCCGTTCGATAATCCGGTCGCCGATCGCGTACTGTTTGCGACGTCCCGGTACCTTATTACATATTTACCGAATTAGTCCATATGTTATCCATGATTAAGTCCTTAACTGATTACAACCTTAGATTCCTAATTACGTCACACGTTTATCACAATCAGCCCCTAACTTAGCCTCATTTCCCATTGGTATAACCATATGCATAATTCCCATTTTGCCCATTTTAAATATTCCGATTTGCGAGCCTAAAACGCAGCAACTATCCGTTTCATTTATTCATTCATAATGTGTCCATTTTCATGTCCAACACACATAGGGTTCGGCCATGTACCATGGTCGAACCCATGGTTCTTCAAGGTGGCTACACATTACGGTCTTGCCACTCCTCTTCCATGCACATTTTAAATTCATATTTAACCCATAAGCTTGGACCCATTGTGATTCCCTAACCATGACATCAAGTACCTAAAATCAGCCACCTATTTAATTAATTTTGAAAAACATTTAATCCCATATATCATTTCATATTTGGCCCAAAATGTGGCCCACAAAAAGGGGTCATGGGTTCGGCCATACACCATGGCCGAACCCATGATGTCTATTTCCCATGTTCTTAGGTCCATCTTACCTTATTTAATCTTTCCTCAAATGAATTTAGATCATCCATTTAAATCCCCATTTTTCATCCCATTTAAAACATTACATACCATACCCATAAATCCATTTAAATTTATCATCTCTCTCCATAATTTTCCATTCATTTTACCTTCATCAAAATCACTAAGTCACACCATAGGGTTCGGCCATTCACCATGGCCGAACCCATGGTTCATGGCTCATCTTCATGGGTGCCATTTTAAGACCAATGTTTTGTCCAAAAACAATCCATTTTTAAAATCAATAACCTTCATTCATTTTGGCCCTTTAAAAACTTCCAAAATATTAACATATTAATCCATCATTTCCATCCTTTAAACCCATTTAAGAAAATCACTTTTCAATACCATAGGGTTCGGCCATACACCATGGCCGAACCCATGGCTCATGGTCCATCTTATCCATGCCATTTTTAAAACCAAAGTACCTATTTATATTCCTCATGATTTTCTCCTTAAAACTCCTTAAAAATCATCACCAACTTTTTAATCACTTAAAAGCCTCAACATCATTAATCCTTCTCCATAATTTTAGACCTCAAACCCTAATTAAAAATCATCCATCATTTACCATGGGGTTCGGCCATGCTACATGGCCGAACCCTATGGCCCATCAATCCATTAAAATTTCTATTTTTCCACGCTTAATCCATTCATTTTATTTTTCCTTAAACCATCTCTTCCATCTCATCCATTTCTTATCCTACCGTTGGATGGATCTTAGATCCATGGCCCACAACATTTTTGGCCATATTTAGTCTAAGAAATGGATTCCATATCTTATCTTAAAAAAATATATAAACTCTTGTTTTAAGAATTCTTACCACCCGACGACTCCTCCGGTCCTTCTTTGCTTCTCCTTTTGCTCTCCTTAGCCTTCTCTTCTCTTCTTCTCCTTGATGTACGGTCAAGATGAGCTTGATCAAATGGTGAGGCCCTCTAAGCTTAGGGTCGGCCAAGATTGAGTGGGTTTGCTTGAGAGAGAGAGAGAGAGAGAGAGAGAGAGAGAGAGGAGGGGATAGAAAATGTCTAGCTTCCTTGGTCTTGAAGTGATAATGGTTTGGCCAAGCTTAATCTTTCTTTCCTTCTCTTCTTCTTCTCTTCTATTTTTTTTTTTCTTTTCTTATTTTCTCTTGGTGTAGGACGGTGGAGAGGTGGTGAGAATGAGAGAGTGAAATGAGAGGGATGAGATGGAAAATCCATCTCATTTCTTTGGTCTTACTTGGACCATGCTCCTCCATGATGGCCTCACCAACCAAAGTATGGGCTACCTTGACTTTGGTGGTGGTGGTTGAGACAAAACCACCACTAGCCAATGGTTTTGAGTGTTTGAATTTGGTGGTTTGGTCTTCCCATGTTGACCCCTTGACCAACCTAATTAATTAAATTAAATCCTCACTTAGGTTAATTAATTTCCATCCAATTTAATTTCATAAAATTTATCTATCTAAGAAATCCACCCATGGTTGACCAAGTCAACCATGGTGGACGGCCCCCACCTATACCTACCCCACTCGCCACCTCACTTGATGAGGTGGAGGTGGGCCCCACTTGGCCATGTCAGTTTAATTCCATTAATTTTATATTAGATAATTTTACAATAATTTTAATCAATTTAATTCTCCTTAACCCACCTTTGCCTTGGTCCACACGCCACCTCACTTGGTGAGGTGGCGGTGGGCCCCACTTGGTCATGCCATTTCATTTCATTACTAACTTAGAGGGTTTAATTCCAATTCACCCTTTTTAAATTAATTGGCCTACCATTGGGTCCACGGCCCAACCAAATTATTTTCTACCCCTTTACCTTAGTGTTTGGACCAATTTTGATCCATTGGGTCCCACATGGTGATCGGGCCCACTTTGACCATCGTTGACCCTTCCGACGAATTCCATTCACTCGATGGTCCATTGGGTCCTTCTTGGGCCTTTGTCCCAAAATTTGATCCATTTGGCATTCCATCACATCAAAATTCAAATTAAAGTAAATAAATGCCAAATATATATTGATTTAAAATTTTGGGCTATTACAGAACTAAGTCCACGAGAACGGTTCACACGTAATAAGTTAAGCTTGCGGAATGTAAACTTAGTGCGGAATTATAATTGAGTTCTATCCTACCAATTATTGAATAGCAAGGAAGTACATCACTTAACAATAATTACCTTAAATTAAACTGTCCAAAATAAAAGTCCAAACCATAGCAAGTAGTATAAATTATTACAGTCCTATGAGCTAATTACTCAAATTACACTTCCATAATTAAAATTTAAATAAATAAAACTAGCTCATCCAAGCTCCTAAGCTTGGCTCCGATCACGTCCTTCACTTCCTCCATTTCCTGCGTCATCATCTAAGGTAGAAGTAGGGCGTTAAACAACGCGCCCAGTAGGTACTCCGTGTAGCAACACATGGATTAGTATAACAAAAACTCATAGTTATAAATAATATCAAAACCATGCAAGTCAATGCCATGCCATGGGTGTCATATGCCATGAGTCCCACCCATCATCCATATCACCATCACATATTATCCTCTTGATGGAAAAAACACATCAAGGTATCCCCACGTTTGTTTATCGGTCGCCCCAACGGATTGTGGACTTCGGTTACAACCACAATCACATAATGTCCCTCTTCATGGAAAACCCTCATCAAGGAATCACAATCACACAATATCCCTCTTGATGGATAATGCACATCAATGTATCCCCACGTTTGTTTATCCGTCGCCCCGACGGAGCGTGGACTCCGGTTACATCTGCAATCATAGTACCCCTCTTGATGGATCATGCACATCAAGGTATCCCCACGTTTGTTTATCAGTCGCCCCGACGGAGCGTGGACTCCGGTTACATTTGATCTCTCCCATGTCATGCATGAGATGCAAGTGCAAACATGCCATGTAATAATACAAACCATAGCATTAAAATCCAATCATTAAGACAAATCATTTGATACCAAAATAATTCAAGTAAAACATTCACATATACATAGTCCATGGTTTTCAATGAGGTAGGAATCCTACCAATGACCAACTAATGTGTCCTTGCGTTTTCGTCCAAAAACCGCTCACCGATCGTACACCGCTTGTGAGATCCCATTACGTTATTACATATCAACAAGTCAAACCAATGTTCCATTTGACTTCTAATCATGCTTAAGTCCACAAAATACCTTAGTGGGGTTCGGCCATACAACATGGCCGAACCTCACTCCCTTGGTTTTGGGCCCCTCTTTTTTATCCTTGATCATTCTAATCAATGTGGGTCCAAGATCATGCCATCTTTTGATTCATTAATCCAAACACATATAAGTTAATCATTTAACATAAATAAAACCCTAAGTCCACAAAAACCTTCCCCATGGGGTTCGGCCATACACCATGGGCGAACCCATGGTCCTTTAATTTTCACCATATTTACCTCTTAGCCATTATTCTTTCCATAGCTAATCACTCCTTTTATTTATACATACCTAGGTCCATAACTGATCCATAAACATAGATCCATAAATGATTCATTAATCATGACATGAAGCCTTAACAAATCCCTACCAAATGCCTCCATTCCTTAGCTTGATAATCCATTTATTTAAACATGCATAGATCCTTAAATGACACAATAAAATGGTTCATGGGGTTCAGCCATACATCATGGCCGAACCCATGATGTCATTTTTCTTCCTCTTTCTTAAATCATTTACAACATTAGATCCATAACCCAAGTCCCTCCATGGGGGGGGGGGGGGGGGGGGGGGGGGTGGGTTTAATCATACACTTAGGTCCATCATTTTAAATCATCATCTACCATATTTAAAACCCATTAAAATTACTAACATTCCTCCATCATTATCATGATCTAAATACATGTAATTAATTCAATATCTCCATGGGGTTCGGCCATACACCATGGCCGAACCCATGGCCCAAGGTTCTCCAACCTTTACAACATTTGAGACCATTTACATTGTTAATATTCTTCCATCATTCTCACCCTTAAAAACGCTTTAAAATCCTTAACATACATCTATGACTTTCATCCTTTAAAACCCATTAAAAATCATTAATATACTTCCATGGGATTCGGCCAACACCATGGCCGAACCCTATGGTTCATCATCTTCTCTTAAAATTACATACCCATGGTTATATCCTTTGATGGGGTTCGGCTATACATCATGGCCGAATCTCATCCAATCCCTTTTTAATTCTCATGATCCATGCATGTAACACCCCAGTTTCTCAATGAAGTGGAAAATTACGAAAATGCCCCTGAGTTGTTAAATTAATTATTTTGTGATTTTAAGTAGGGAAATAGTGGGGCCTATTGCTCAAGTTAAAATCATATGAACACATTATGAATGTTAAGTTTGATTGGATGGGTAATTTTCATCATTTGGGTCAAAAATGGCTAAATGGGTCAAAGGGCCCAAATGGGACCCATCGGGTCAAAATGGATGATTTGACCTTTTTATGAACTTAAATTAAATGGGGTTAAGCCTATTTGATTATAAATCAAGTGAAGAAAAAATGGGTAGGCTTGATCCGTATGTAAAAACCAATTGCAAATGACCAAAATACTATAATTAGGTTATGGAGTAAAAAACGGGTTAAGGAGCTAAAAGTGGACCCAACGGGTCGAGTTGACTATAGTTGACCGTGTGGACGCTCAGGGGAGCTAAAACACTAGTTAAATCAGTTGAGTGGGACTGAAGTGAGTTGGAATTAAATCAAGTAGTGAGTCAACACATGTGCATTAAATGAAATGCATTAAGTATGTGAGTTGGGTGAGTTGAGATGGAAATCTAAATAGCCTTGAGTTCAAGTGAGTCAAAAGGGAAATTGAAGGGGCTGTAAACTCAGTGAGCTAAGTGGGAATTGGAAGAGGTTGGCTCAGCTTTAACTACCAAAACAAGTCCCACACGTTGGGGACTTGTTTGGGGTGAGTTCCATGATGAATGGTAAATGAAATGCATGGGTTTGAGATGAGTTGCTTGGGAAACTGAATGGCTGCATGGGTAGCTGCCAAGGGGTGCCTTGGATTGCACCCAAGACCCATCGTTTTGTGCTAAATTTATTTGATTTATGTTTAGTAAAATGGGTTAAATAAGACATGATTCGGCCATGTGATGGCCAAATCTATCAAAGGGTTAAAGTATGATTTTATTATGTCCAATTAGATGGAAAACATGGACATAGGGTTCGGCCACTTTGGAGGGCTGAACCCCATGAAATACTATGGTTAATGATGATGGTTTTGTAAGATTTAAACCATGCAAGTATAAGACTGATTTTGGATGTTTAAGATGCATGCTTTGGAAAGATTGAAAGCATGGATTTGGATGTCATAATTTGGCCATGCTATGGCCGAATTTGACAAGGGTCTAAACCATGGAAGATGGTATCAAAAGTAGTGGAAATGGACCATTGGGTTCGGCCACTTTGCATGGCCGAACCCCATGGAAACAAGTGGTTGTTTTTTATAGTTTTTGAAAATTAAAACCATATAATTTGGGACTGATATTAGATGTTATTGTTGGATTTAAAATGCATGTTTTAAGGAGGTTAAAACATGGATTTGGATGTTGGTTTCAGACCCAAGATAAAGGGTTAAATGTTCAAAACCAAAGGTCATGGTGTTCGGCCAATGAACATGGCCGAACCCTATGAAATTGGGCTAATTTTTGGATGTTTGTTTGAAAGGTAAAACCTGATTTTAATATACTGTTTATTACATATTTATTGGAGGTTTAAAAATAGTAAACATAATTATTGGGTTCGGCCACCATGGAGGGCCGAACCCCATGTAAAAGAGGGTTGGTTTTCATGTTGGGAAACATATAAACCATAGACTTTTTATGGACTGTTTTTGTATGGTTTTTGAAGGGTAAAATCCGATAATATTATGCTGATTCTTACATGATTTAATGGACATGAAATGTAAGTGAAACAGGGTCCAAAACATGGGCATAGGGTTCGGCCACATTGGATGGCCGAACCCCATAAAATTGGTTGATAAGTTGGTATGGTTTTGGAGAGATAAAACCATACCAAATGGTGGAGATTTTTGTGTGTTATGGTTACTGATTTTGGGTTAGCCACAGGATGGCTAAACTATGGGTTTAACATGGCTAAGGGGTAGAGCCAATTAATATTTAAATGAAGGACATTATTGAGCAAAGAATCATAAGGGTTCGGCCATGAGTATGGCCGAACCCCATGGATTGTTTTCATGGGTCATTTTATGGATATGTATGTGATTAAAGATGGAATTATGTTTGCTGTTTTGGTTGTCCAAAACATGATTGAACCACGTTAAGGTTGCGGTTAAGGTTGTAGAGTTTAATCAAGGTATTGGTAGCAATGGCATGTTTGTAAATAAGGGTCATAACTATGAGTTGGTATTTGTGGACTTAGACTCAAAAAAAATGGGAATCAAATAAAGTAAGGGATTAAAGTTGATCCATGATTTATTTGAATAAGGTGACGGATCTTTGTGACGGTGCACGACTGCGAGCGGTGACCGGATAAAGCCTAAGAAAGAACGGACGCTGAAGTGATTCTTAAGTAGGTTTCCTACCTACTTGTAATCACAAATTTACCCCAGTTTTCTTATGATATTCTTGTTTTATTTTATGTGTTTCAAATGATATATTATGCATTAACAAATGGCATACAGGCATTGGCATCTCATGCATTGACATGGGATTATGAATGAGGTTCTACAGTGTTGCAATTTATGGGTTACGTCCTGCCTCGGTGGTGCAAGTCACGCCAGGAGGAGTAACATGAGATCATAGTCACATTGGTCTCCTTAGGCGATGAGAGTCCCGCCAGGAGGATTAATACGTGATATGAATCAGTCAATGATGAAGAGATAAAGGTGTGTTGTAATTTACCTTGTCGGTGCAAGGCACATCAAGTGATGGCTATGAATGTACATGATGGGGGATGCTCATTGCATGTGCATACATCATAGCATTGTTTTACTTGTTTTTGATGATCATGTAATATGATATATATATATATATATGCATGTTTTATATGCTAACATGTGGTAGCCCTGATTCGAGAACCTACTGGGCGCGTTGATCTAACGCCCTAATTCCATCCTCAGAGGAGAATGCAGGTACAAGTAAAGGAAAAGAAAAGATTGTTGACCGGGATGGGAGCTAAGCTAAGCCTAAGCGCTTGAATGCTGGACTGAATTTATAATTGCTGTTATTTGATACTTTATTATGGACATGTAATAAAGTAGTTACTTGCTATGGTTTGATTAGGATAAATACTTTGGATGGTTGTATTATGTTAATTAATGTTGAGACTGTTACCTGCTATCTAGTCTTTCTATTCCGCAGTTAATCTAGGTTTTTCCGTAAGTTGATGTTAGTTCCATGTGTGTTCATTATCATGGTCTAGTCCATGTACACATGGGTGGCCAGTTAAGGTTCAGACTTGGGTAGTCTGAACTTAACTCGCGTCGTGACGCCGTCCGCTCTCTTCCGATGTTTACTTTTTAAAAAAAAAAAATAGACTCTGAAATTCTCGGAAAGGGCGGGGCGTTACAATGCATAACAATCTAGGGTTTGGCCATGCAAGGCCAACCCATGATCTTTGATCACAATCTATCCCTTACATTAATCATGCATAAGGTCCTTAGCCATAATAAAATTAGGGTTCGGCCATGCAAGGCCAACCCATGATCCATGATCATAATCCTTATATTGTTCATGTAATAGGTCCTTAGTCATATATACATAATATCCTTAATATTCCATCATTTACATAACCTATCTTACCCATTAGGGTTTGTCCATTTTCTATCTCATTTCTTAGATGGATTTTAAATCCATGGCCCATAATATTTTGGCCAACTCTCCAATCCAAAAATGGAATTCCATGGTTTCCTTTAACTCCTTCCAATTAATAAAATCTTGTCAAGTGATACTTACCGACTCCGCGACTCCTCCGTTTTCTTTTGCTCCTCCGCTCTTTTCTTTCCTAAGTCTTTCTTCTTTCTTCCTTCGTGATCTTCGGCCAAGAGTGATCTTGATTAAGATAAAATCTCTAAGAGTGGTTCGGCCAAGAGTGTAGGTTTGAGAGAGGGAGAGGAGAGAATGGAAACCCTAAGTCTTTTCTTGTTCAATGAGAGATCGGCCAAACTTGAGAGAGGGAGAGTGAGATGAGATCCAAATTTCTCTAAGTCTTTCTTTGTCTTGAGAGGAGGATCGGCTTTGAGTGAGAGAGGGAGAGAGTGAGATGAGATGGAAAGCTTCCTTTCCATCTTGTCTAGGGTTTGCTTGGGTTAGACTCCACCCTCATCAATGTGGAGTCTTCCCCATGGGCTCTTTGACCAAACAAGAGGGTGCATGCCCTCCACATGGCACATACCACTCCCATGCCCAACGGTTTTGACTTGGTTTCCTTTGGTGGTTTTATGGTTTCCTTGGGTGGTTTGGTGGTTTCCATGAGATGGAACCACCACCTCTCTTTGGACCAATCCATGGTCTTGCATGTCCTCCATTTAAGCTTCTTGTCTTGTATACCACCCCTATGTCCGACGGTTTTGGCTTGGTTTCCTTTGGTGGTTTGGTGGTTTCCATGAGATGAAACCAGCACCTCTCCTTTGGCCAGTGTATGGTCTTGCATGTCCTCCATTTGAGCTTCTTGTCTAGCTAAGGGGGGACCATGCCTTCCACATAGCATACCACCCCTTATACCCAACGATTTTGGTTTGCTAGTGGTTTCCATGAGATGGAAACCACCCTCCTTGACTCACTCCATTTTCTATGTGACTCACCCCCATTTGACTCACCTTATTTTAATGTAACTCAACTCCCAACTCAAGCATTGATTTTATTTCCATCTAACTTAGGTGATTTAATTAAATAATTTAATTCCACTTATTTCATTTGATTCACTTTAATTCATCTATAAACTCACCCATGGTTGACCAAGTCAACCATGGTGGTCGACATGTGTCTTGGTCCACACGCCACCTCACTTGATGAGGTGCAGTTGGGTCCCACTTGGCCATGCCACTTGGATAATTCCACTCTTACACTTGCCAATGAGATGGACCCCATGCCTTTGATCTTAATTGGGTCCATGACCCGATTAACTCCATTCCTTATCCATTTACCCTAATCATCAATCCATCTTGACCCATTGGGTCCCAATTGGGCATTTGACCCAATTGACCACTTTGACCCAATTAAATAAAATCAAACCTATCCATGGTCCATTGGACCATACTTGGGCCATTGCCCCAACTTTGATCCATCTAACATCCACTTCATCTTCATTTTTCACAATTAAATCAAATAATAGCCAATATATTATTGAATTAAAAATCAGGGCTATTACACTGCATCATCACCAAAATAGAAGAAGTTGTCAAGGCATGTCGACAACATGTGCCCCAACACTCCACAAGTCAGACAGGGTATTACTCCCGGTCCCCCAATATAAGGACAATTAGTCCTCTCCTTCCCGTGCCCATGAAGTCCACAAACAGGGCAAATAACCTCAAGGGGGTAGGGGCAGAAAGTACAGTTGTGCCCCTCCTTGTTGCACAATTCGCACATATAACCTGGCAAGCCTATCTCCCCTACGGATTCTCCTATCATTGGGATATTGTAACACTCCGGAATTTCAAAGATATCAATTTACATGAATTTACCTTTTTAAATTGTGAATTGTTGGTTATGGACCTTAGATAAGTAAGGTGTTGGGTCAATGGCTCAATTTAGACCCAACGGTCATGGGTTATGTGTTGGAAATAAAATAAATGGGTAAGGTATGTTCAATTGGGTCAAGAGTACGAATTGGGTCAAAGTTTGTTAATTGGGTCAAAATGGCCACTTTGGACCCAATGGGTCATAGTTGACTTGGTTGACCACCAAGTGAGTTCAAGCGTAATTAGCTTGGGACTGATGTGAGGTGGAAATCGAATCAAATATTTGAGTTGATTCAAATGAATTAAAGGAATTAAATTAATTAGGTGAGTTGAGTTAAATATACAAGTTGAGTTGAATATATGAGGTAAATTAAATGAGTTGATGGAAAGTTGGAGAGATGCACTTCACCAAGATTAGCTCAAGGTGGTCCACACGTTGGACATGGAGTTTCATCTCATGGATGAAACCCCCGAACTTGGAAAATAAAAGGGAGGTGGCGGTTATGGGAGTTACAAAATATGTCCACACATTGAGGGAGGATACACCTAGGCTACACGTTGGCATGGGAGTTTCATCTTTAAGATGAAACCCCCACATGGAGAAGTAATGGAGAGGTAAGGAGTGATGGTTCATTTCAAATTCAAAATTCAAAGGACACACATTGGAAAGGGGGGAAAGTTTCATCTTAAGATGAAACCCCCACTTGAAGCTTTAATGAGAGGAGGAAGCTTGGGGAAGAAGGTTGCACCAAGGCAGCCCAAGAGCCAAAACCGTTGGAAGAGTTTCATCTCAAGGATGAAACACCCAAATGGAATAAGTGAAGGAGATGAATGGGGAGGGGAGTTACAAAGGGGTGCCATCAAGGGACACCACCTTTGGTCAACCCTCGTACTTGTTTTCCATTCATTCTCTCCCTCACTCTCTCTCCCTTGGCCGTCCCACCTCTCTAGACAAGAACCATGGCTGGTTGCTTCTCCTCAAACCACTTCTTGGCTGATCACTCCTCAAAGACAAAGTGGACTTAGAACAAAGGAGTTTGCATCTCAAGGTTTTATCATTCACACCCAAGGCTGAAATACTCTCTCTCTTAAATCTATACCTTGGCAGAACCACTCCAAGGACTGCATCAAGATCAGTCTCGGCTAAAGGACAAGAAGGAAGGAAGGAAAGGCTAAGGAAAGAAAGAAAAGGAACAAGCCGGAGCAAAAGAAAACTTGAAGAGTCCCGGAACCGGTGAGTAATTTACTAGTTTTTTATTTATAAGAACCATAGGGTTCGGCCAAGGTTTATGGTCGAACCCCATGGATGAAAATTGGTTGTTGAATCAGTCTTTTCAATGAAAAGAATTGATCATAAGGTTCGGCCATGGTGCATGGCCGAACCCCAAGAAAAGACTTGGTTATTTTTATGGGTTTTTGAGGATGAAAAACCATGGAATGTTTGATGTTTAAAAAAGGATTTTATGATTGGATGGTTGGACCAAAAGAAGAGGTGAGGTTCGGCCATGGTGTATGGTCGAACCCCACCAAATAACATTTATAGATTTAGGGTTTTCTTAGAGATTAAATTACGTGGACTGTTTTAATAAGTTTGAAGGATTTCAAAACATGGAACTAGTGGATGCATGTTAAAGATTTGTAAAAGGACTTTTTAAGGGAGGAATATTAATCATGTTACATGACATTAAAATGTTATGTGGTGAAAGAACCATGAACCATGGGTTTGGCCATAGTGTATGGCCGAACACCATGGAAGGTTGCCAAGGACTTTGAAGGGGTTAAAATGGAATAATGTTTAGTGGACTTAGATTATTAGTTATGTTAAACAATTGGTGCTGTAACGCCCCGCCCTCTCCGAGAATTTCAGAGTCTAATTTTTTTTTTAAAAAAAGTAATAATAAAACATCGAAAGAGAGGGGGCGGCGTTACGACGCGAGTTAAGTTCAGACTACCCAAGTCTGAACCTTAACTGGCCACCCATGTGTACATGGACTAAACCATGATAATAAACACACATGGAACTAACATCAACATGCGGAATAATAAGACTAGATAGCAAGTAACAGTCTTAAACTTTATTTATCATAGATCAACCATCCAAATGTTATCAACCTAATCAATCCATAGCAAGTAGCGAATTATTACATGTCCCACAAAATATTCAAAAGACAGTAATATAAAGTAGTTCAGCCCTTCATTCAAGCACTTAGGCTTGGCTCCCGTCCCCGTCAACGACCTTTCCTTTCCCTTTGCTTGTACCTGCAATCTCCTCTGAGGATAGAATTAGGGCGTTAGATCAACGCGCCCAGTAGGTTCCCAAATCAGGGCTACCACATGATTAGCACATAAAACATGCATATATAAATCATAGTACATGATCAATAAAAATAGGTAAAACAATGCTATGAAGTATGCACATGCAATGAGCCTCCCCCATCATATACATCCATAGCCATCACTTGTCGTGCCATGCACCGACAAGGTAAATCACAATACAACTTCTATCTCTTCATCACTGACTGATTCATATCACGTATTAGTCCTCCTGGCGGGACTCTCTTCGCCTAAGGAGACCATTGTGACTATGATCATCATGTTACTCTTCCTGGCGGGACTCTCATTGCCTAAAGAGGACGTAACCCATAATTGTAACACTGTAGAACCTCATTCATCATCCCATGACCATGCATGAGATACCAATGCCTGTATGCCATTTGTTAATGCATAATATATCATTTGAAACACATATATTAAAACAAGAGTATCATAAGAAAACTGGGTAAAAATCGTGGTTACAAGTAGGTAGGAAACCTACTGAAGGATCACTTCAGTGTCTGTTCTTTCTTGGGCTTTATCAGGTCACCGCTCGCAGTCGTGCACCGTCACAGATATCCGTCACCTTATTCACATAAATCATGGACCAACTTTTAATCCCTTACTTTATTTGATTCCCATTTTTTAGTCTAAGTCCACAAATACCAACTCATGGTTGTGACGTTTATTTACAAACATGCCCTTGCTACCCATACCTTGATTAGACTTTACAACTTACCCACAACCTTGACATGGTTCAGCCATGTTTTGGCCAACCAAATCAGCAAACATAATTCCATTTTTAATCACACCCACATCCATAAAATGGCCCATGAAAACAGCCCATGGGGTTCGGCCATACTCATGGCCGAACCCTTATGGTTCCTTTGCTCAATAATGTCCTTTAAATATTAACTGGTTTTACCCCCTTAGCCATGTTAAACCCATGGTTTAGCCAACCCATGGCCAACCCAAAATCAGTAACCTTATTACATAAAAAAAAAACCTCCCAAAACAGTCCACAAAGGTCTATGGTTTCTATGTTTTCCAACATGAAAACCAACCCTCTTTTACATGGGGTTCGGCCCTCCATGTTGGCCAAACCCAATGGTCATTCTTACTATATTTAAACCTCCAATAATCATGTATAAACAGTATATTAAAATCATATTTTTACTTTCAAAGACACCATCCAAAAATCAACATCATATCATGGGATTCGGCCATCAAAGATGGCCGATCCCCATCCATCTTTTCCAATTTTAATCTACTGATTTAGACCACATAACTTCAGTCTTCTGATATCCAAACCCATGTTTTAACTCTCTTTAAACATGCATTTTAAATCTATTACAACCATCTAACATCAGTCCTAACTTATATGATTTTAACTTCTAAAAGCCATCAAAACTAACCACTTGTTTCCATGGGGTTCGGCCATGCTAAGTGGCCGAACCCAATGGTCCATTTCCATATTTTAATCCACTGATTTTAAACCATATGACTTTCAGTCCCTATGTCATTCAGATCCATAGTTTTTAACCATTCTAAAACATGTATTTAAATCTTAATTCAAAACCCAAAACAGTCCACAAAATCCATGGTTTTCATGTTTCAAAACATGAAAACCAACACATCTCTTTACATGGGGTTCGGCCCTCTATGGTGGCCGAACCGAATGGTCATCTTAATCATTTCTAAACCTCCATTTAATCAAGGTTAATCATTGGTGTAATCGGCCATGATCATGGCCCAATCCACACCCTACTTGTTCCATGTTTTTTCAACAAAACTCAATGAAAAACTTACCAATTTTCCCAAGCCTTTCTTCTTGACTTTTGATCCTTGTTTCCTATCTTTTATTTCTTCTTTTCTTCCTCAATTCCTTGCTGGTTGTATGCTTGAATATTTGATACCAAAATCCTCTGCTGTTCCAGCCAAGAACACCAATTGGAGAGAGGGAGAAAGAGATGGGAACACTTGGGTTTCCTTTGACAAAAACGGCCAAGAAAGGCAACCTTTGCCTTTTGTAGATTCAGCCCCCAACTCCCATTTATTTCCTTCTTTACTTCTTACTAAAAAAACGAGTGGATGTTGGGTGTCAACGAAGACATCTCTTGGTGCCAAACGTTGCACCCCTTGGTGCCAAACATTGTATCTTTTGGGAATGAATCATTGCAACCCTTCATGAAGAGGTGCCGCCAACCTTGGTGTCTTTTGGCTTTGCCAAAGCACCCCTTCACATTCAACGGCTGTGATAAGTTTGATCAGGTGTCGAGTGAGATTACAACTCGTTTCTACCTCCTCTTGACTCACTTAACTCATGATATTTTTATTCTAAACCAACTCATCCAACTTATCATCTTTAATGCACCAAGTTTGAGTCAACTCATTTCTTAAATCTAACTCATTTCAAATCACCCTAACTCAAGCTGAATTAACTCAAACTTGAGTTCAATTGAGGGCCCACACGGTCATCCGTGGTCAAACCGGTCAACCCGACCCATTGGGTCCCCCTTTAGCTCCTTGACCCGTTTTTGACTCCATGACCCGATTATGGTATTTTGGTCATTTGTAAATGGTTTTCTCATATGGATCAAGCCTACCCATTTCTTCTCTACTTGATTTCCAATCAAATAGGCTTAACCCTATTTTAATTTAAGCTTACACAATGGTCAAATCATCCATTTTGACCCATTGGGTCCAATTGGGCCTTTTGACCCATTTAGCCATTTCCAACCCAATTGATGTACATAACCCATCCAAATCAACTTGATATATATATAATGTGCTCATATGACCTTATTTTGAGTAATGGGCCCCAACATTTCTTATTTTGACATCACAAAATAATTAATTTAATAACTCAGGGGCATTTTCGTAATTTTCCATTTTATTGAAAAATTGGGGTGTTACAGGTGCATAAGTAATGAAATTAAGGAATCAAGAGGTCATGATCTTATATCTAAGTTAAAAGAACAAAGGACATGAAAGAGGGAGCAAACCCAAGATGGTGAGGTTCGGCCATGTTGTATGGCCGAACCCCACTAAGGAGTATTTGGTGGGTTATTGATTAACCTAGGCATGTTTTTGAATGGAATGGATAGCCATAGAATGAACAATGGCATAAAATGTAAATAGGGGTAAAAATGCAAGATCATGGATTCGGCCATGATGAATGGCCGAACCCCATGAGGAATGGTTTGTTTATGTATTTTATGGACTGAGTTTTAAATGAGTTACTTGGATGGGCTTGGTTGAATAAAAGAGAGATTAAATCCAAGTGGGTGAGGCTCGGCCATGGTGTATGGCCGAACCCCACAAGGTGGTGTGTTTGGCCTTAGACTTAATTAGAAACCAAATGAGATATGTGTTTGACTTATTGACATGTAACAAGGTAACGGGACTTCTTGAACGGTGCGCAATCGTGAACGGGTGACGGTTTAAGAAGAGCGGACATTTTAAGTGAGCTTTGAGTAGGTTTCCTACCTCTTTGCAACCATGGTTTATACTTGCTGTTTTAATCTTGATTTTGATAAGATATGTGTTAAATTATTATGTTTCAAAGAGGATTTGAATGCTAAGATTTTATTACAAACGGCATGTATTCATTGACATCTCATGTATGGCATGGGGTGATGGTTATATAACCGGAGGTCCCACACTCCGTCGGGGTGACCGAAAAACCTATGTGGGTTACCTTAATGATGAGAATCCCATCAAGAGGAAACCGGAGGGTCCACACTCCGTCGGGGTGTCCGAAAGACATATGTAGTGGTACCTTGATGATGATAATCCCATCAAGCGGCTATGTATACTCGTGATGGGTGGGACTCATTACATTTACATACATACATAGCATTGTTTTGTAAGGTTTTGATGATCATGTATTATTATGTTATATGCATGTTTTATACTAACCTTGTGGTAGCCCTAATCGGAATACCAACTGGGCGCGTTATTTTAACGCCATACTTCTACCCTAGTGAATGACGCAGGAAACGAAGGGAACGATGAGCATGATCGGAGTCAAGCTTAGAGGCTTGAATGAGTTTACTTTATATTTGTTTTAAGTTATTATTTGGACTTGTAATTTGAGTTAACTTAGAATGTCGGACATGTAATAACTTAGTTATGTTGCGATGGTTTGGAATGATTTTATTTGATTATTTCAGTTAAGATAAACATTGTAAAAGGACGTACATCTTTGCTATCTAATAAATCGGAATAGAGTTAGGTTCTATTATAATACGCAATTTATGATTTAATCCGCAAGGTTTAACTTGAATACGTGTGGACCATTTTAGTGGACTCGGCCCACACACACGTATGGTTGGCCAGTTAAGGGTCGGGCTTTGGAAGCTCGGACTTATCTCCCGTTGTGACGTCCCGCACTCTATCACTTTTAAAAAAAAAATAGACTCTGATTTTCGGAAAGTATGTAATAGCCCGGAGTTTTAAAACAATACATATGTTGGCTATTATTTATTTTAATGAGTGAAATTAAGAAATTTGATGGAATGGATTTTAAATTGATCAAAATTGGGCCAATGGCCCAAGTAGGGTCCAATGGACCTAGGATTGGATTAATTTCATTTAATTGGGTCAAGGATGGTCAATTGGGTCAAATACCCATTTGGGACCCAATGGGTCAAGATGGGTTAAGCATTAGGGTAAATGGGTAGGAAGGGGAATTTAATTGGGCCATGGGCCCAATGGTGATCCAATTAGATGGAATGGATTGAAGTGATTAAAATCACCTAAGTTAAATTGGAATTATCCAAGTGTTATGGTCTAGTGAGGCCCACCTCCACCTCATCAAGTGAGGTGGCATGTGGACCAAGACATAGGTGGGGCTGACCACCATGGTTGACTTGGTCAATCATGGGTTTTCAATGGTGAACACCCTAAGACTAAAACCTTAGGGTATTTTTCTATCCTCTCCTCCTTCACCTCTCTCAAACCTATCTCTATCTTGGTCGAACCAGCCCTTGGAGATTTCATTGGATCAAGCTCACAATTGGCCGAACATCAAGGAGAAGAAGGAAGGAGAAAGGCTAAGGATCAAGAGGAGCAAGAGGAAACCGAAAGAGCCACGGGATTGGTAAATATCTTCAAACAAGATTTTATGTTTTTAAGGATTAAAAGGAGACCATGGAGTCCATTTTTCTTGGATTAAATGGTGGCCAAAATGTCATGGGCCATGGATCTAAAATCCATCCAAGGAGGCAATGAGAAATGGACAAACCCTAAAGGGTAAGATAAGTTAAGAAAAATAAATGCTAAGGACACTATGTAGGTATTTGGAGTACGTAAGCATGCATGACATGATGGGTCAAGGATCGCAATGGCCGAACCCTAAACATTATGGATTCATGGAGAGGACCTCATGCATGTGAAAATATGGTGGATGATCAAGATAGTTGGTTTGGCCCTTTCATGGCCAAACCCTGGGGTTTTTGTAACGCCCCGCCCTTTTTGAGAATTTCAGAGTCTAATTTTTTTTTTAAAGAATAATAGAACATCGGAAGAGAGCGGGCGGCGTCACGACGCGAGTTAAGTTCAGACTACCCAAGTCTAAACCTTAACTGGCCACCCATGTATACATGGAATAGACCATGATTAGTGAATCACACATGGAACTAACATCAACATGCGGAATACTCTAGATTAATTGCAGAATAGAAAGACGAGATAGCAAGTAACAGTCTTAAACATTATTTAACATATATTAACCATCCAAATATTATCAACCTAATCAAACCATAGCAAGTAGTGAATTATTACATGTCCCACTAAAGTATTCAAAAGACAGTAATATAAAGTAGTTCAGCCCTTCATTCAAGCACTTAGGCTTGGCTCCCCTCCCGGTCAACAACCTTTCATTTCCCTTTGCTTGTACCTGCAATCTCCTCTGAGGATAGAATTGGGGCGTTAGATCAACGCGCCCAGTAGGTTCCCGAATCAGGGCTACCACATGTTAGCATATAAAACATGCATATACATATCATAATATATGATCATCAAAACAGGTAAAACAATGCTATGATGTATGCACATGCAATGAGCCTCCCCCATCATATACATCCATAGCCATCACTTGTCGTGCCATGCACCGAGAAGATAAATCACAATATAACTTCCATCTCTTCATCACTGACTGATTCATATCACGTATTAGTCCTCCTGGCGGGACTCTCTTCGCCTAAGGAGACCATTGTGACTATGATCATCATGTTACTCTTCATTGCGGAACTCTCATCGCCTAAGGAGGACGTAACCCATAATTGTAACACTGTAGAACCTCATTCATCATCCCATGACCATGCATGAGATGCCAATGCCTGTATACCATTTGTTAATGCATAATATATCATTTGAAACACATATATTAAAACAAGAGTATCATAAGAAAACTGGGTAAAAACCGTGGTCACAAGTAGGTAGGAAACCTACTGAAGAATCTGTCACGCCCCGAACCCAGATGTGGGCCCGGAATGCGACTAATTTTTTTTTTTTAAAACAATAAACTCTAATCATCCAACGTCATAACTGGGCTGGATCTTCAAGTTTACCAAAACCCGATCCTAGAAAATGTCACACGTGTTTTTCACACATGAACTCAAACATATACCATATGTCCCCATATACAACCCATATCACACCACGAATATTTTCATTTGTCTCATTAGCGTTACGCACGAAAACATAGTGGATATAATGTATACGACATTAAAACTTACAGACATAAGTTTCTTATGCCACATGAGGCATATTTATTACAAATACTCAAACATATTTAAGCAAACAAATGGTTTCTACGTGCGGAAAACCTTAGGAACCTCTAAGTTCCAACTTTCAACGAGGCACCACTGGTCCCTCCAATCCTTCCTCTGGTTCAGATCCTGCATTGTAAGGGACGTGAGCAACAGCCCAGTGGGGAGAACTCACCACAAAATCCAATGATTTTAATGCAACAGTGCATAAGCAATGCATGTCATAGAAAGGCATGTTATTAGCATATCCCATTTTCACCATAGGATCGCCTTCTAAGGTTTTTATTTAGATTGTATTGTTAACACCGGGGTCGGTCCCCAGCCATGTTACAACACCGGGGTCAGCCCCCATTTAGAGTTCCAACCAGAACTAATATTAATTCCTCCACGGAATAATATAGCAACTTGCAAGTGCATAAGGTCTCCACGACCCGGGTTACTAGCCCATCCAACACCAATGGCTGATGGCGGTCGACCACAGCCTACTAACACGTCCAACCCAACGGTTCGCAAACGGTGTTCGGATAATCTCAGCAATTATAGCCCAACGGCAAATATCAAACTTTACAAAGTTATTATCTTCCACAGATTTAACTTATGAACATAATTATCACATGCAAATGTCAAATGAATGATAATGCATGATTTCCAGTGCCCTCCTTATACAGGGACTTATTCTGAGAGAACCACCATATTTCAGCCTTACCATTTGGTGTATCAAATACCAGTAAAAGAAATCAATAAAATAATCAATATCACACAACATATAAAACTGGATTTAATAACACGAATTCCTTCACCCAGTTTTTACCCGACAATTCCCAGACACTCCATGGGTCCATACTGCGTTAGAGACTACAAGTCCTCGACTCCCCGACACCATTTTAATGCTTACGTTTTTAAAAAGTTAAAACATTTACATCCCTTACATGTAGGCAGTGTCAGGTCTCGTATTCTAGACCTATATAGCCTTTTCCATCTTTAATTGACCATGTGTCCCATTTCAGTCTGGTGTTAGTGGGTTTAACATATAACACAATACAAGTGTTGGTTCGAGTCTCATCACCTTCTTCGGTTGAGTTTTTCACAGAAAATCTGTAAGATAGAGTAAAATATATAATTTTTTTATTTGTCAGTATATACACATAATAATTTTCCAAACCCCGTGCTATTTTTCTAAAAAACATGATATGTGTAGTGAGTCACCTAGGCTCTTTCTACTCCTTTAACTTATGTCAGAAAGTTAGTTGTCAGCCATCCAAAACATTACAATAAAATGAAAAATGTAAAGTACTCAGTCCCTTCTCTCGTATTGTCTTCTGGAGAAAGGATCATGGAGACGTATTGAGAATGTAGCCCAGAGGGTACAGTACAGGAATTTAAACATAAAAGGCGGAAAAATAAACACACAATAGTCAGCTGGGGTTAATCTTTTCCCCGATTTTACTTAGGGTCAAAATTATATTTTGAACGTAAAATAATACGAATCTTGAGGGTAAAATTTAAATTTTAAAAGGAAATCTATTTTTCCTTTATTTAAAAATATCATTTCTTTGAACCCCAATACTAAGCTATTTTACTCCTAATTTGCTATGGAGTTAATAAAAATAAAAGATAGAATTATTTCGATACCTTGGGTGCAAAATTCTGTGTAAGATTGACTAAATTTGAAAACCTTTAAAAGAATGCGGGAAACTCGAACGTTCAGCTGCTGCTGGTATAGCTAAGCAAGAGAAAGAAGAGGAAAATAGGAGAGAGGGTGCTTGCTGTTTTTGAATGAGGGAGAGGGAGCAAAACGGCAGAGGAGCTTCTTTTTTTTTCTTTACTTTCTAGTTTCCTCGCCGATTACACCTATTTATAGGCAACCGTATGGATTTTTTTTAATCATATAGGTTGCTGAAGCTATTCATAGGTTTATAAGTTTTCAATAACTTGCATTTATTATTATATATTTTAATATTATTATTACAACTACCGCACAGTGACATAGGCAATTGGCGGTGTTGTATTCTTCCAGCACAACTAAAAGCTACATCCGTAGCTTTGAAACCTATCTTTCGTTTGATTTCTGATATTATTTTATAATATAATATTAGTTTATTCTTTTTACTATTTACATCTATGTCCTTTCTTTTATCGGGGTATTTCAGGGTCTCACTAAATTGATACAATTGGTTCAGTAGGTTAGGTATTAAAAACTAAGCATGGTATTAAAATTTAGAGTGAAATCTATCTCAAAAACCCAGTGTTTTTGCTAAAAATCATCGTTTTAACAAAATTTCTTAATGTTCAAGATTCTTTTTGAAAGTATCCAACCTTACAGTTTGATAGAGTAAATTTGTCTGATAAAAACATTCTAAAGTTTCAAAGGGTTTTGAAGTAAAAAAACCACATTTTATAAGTGAAAGAATATTCAACGGCCCATATTTCATGGCTTAAAATAAATATCAAAAACTAATTATTTTAGAGTGTAAAGAAATAAATAGCTTAGTTATATTACAGATTGAGTACTGACTCTCTCTATATATTTTTAGGACTTCCTCTACCCTGTCAAATTGGGGTTTTACCACTTCAAAACTTAGGGGTAAAATAAATTAGCGAAATTATAACGACATTGGCATGTCATTAGGTCCAGAATTTAAAAATAATGCATAATCTAAAATTTGAAGTTCAAACTAAGTCAAATGACTGGGTTTATACAGCAGCTAAGGTTTAAGCCTAAAATAATATTATTATTATATTCGTAACTCACCTATATATCTTTGAAACTTAATTAAAAGAGTTACCGGATTCGGATCAAGTCAAACTTAGATCCGTTGAAAAACTTATTTGATACACTTTACGATTAGAGGAAAATATTTCATAATTAACGGATAAAAATTATTTAATTAATCATGATTAATCATAATTAATTCCTAAATTGGGCTGGGGTATTATATCACACCCCCCTTAAAGAAATTTCGTCCCGAAATTTAAATAGAAAAAAAAAATCGTACCTTTTATTAGCGAAGAGACTCGGGTATACTTTCCTCATAGTCGATTCTGGTTCCCAAGTGACGTGCTGAGTCCCTTGGTGTTGCCATAACACCTGCACTAGTGGTATAGTTTTTCATCGAAGCACCTGAGTCCTGGTATCTTGGATCTCAAGGGGTATTTCTTCAAAAGTTAGATCTTCAGCGATTTCAATGTCTTCCACGTTCAACACGTGAGATGGATCTGGTTCGTATTTTCTGAGCATAGACACATGAAATGTATTGTGTACCTTTTCTAGGCTTGGAGGTAGTGCTATCTGGTAAGCAACTTCTCCGATTCTCTTCAAAACTTCGAAAGGTCCAACGTATCGTGGTGACAACTTTCCTCTACGTCCAAATCTCTGTATTCCATGATGTGGAGCTACACGTAGGAACACAAAGTGTCCGACTTCAAATTCTAATGGTCTCCGTCTTTTATCAGCGTAAGTTTTTTGTCGGCTTTGAGTGGTTTTGAGACGTTGCTTTATGACTTCCACTTGTTCTGTCGTTTCACGTACCATATCTGGTCCTAACAAAGCTTTGTCTCCTACTTTTGTCCAACACAGAGGTGATCTATAGGGTCTACCGTATAAAGCCTCGTACGGTGCCATTTGTATACTTGACTGATAGCTGTTGTTGTATACAAATTCAATTAAAGCTAGATGATCTTCCCAACTTCCTTGCATGTTCATGACACATGCTCTCAACATGTCCTCTAATGTTTGGATAGTCCTCTAAGACTGACCATCTGTCTGAGGATGAAATGCTGTACTAAAACATTACCTGGTGCCTAACTGCGTCTGTAATCCCTGCCAGAATCGAGAGACAAATCGGGTATCTCTATCTGACACGATGGAGATTGGCACTCCATGTAGTCGGACTATCTCATTGATATACAACTTACTCAGAGTGGTGAAAGTGTCTTTCTTCCGGATAGGTAGAAAATGGGCTGACTTAGTCAGTCGGTCCACAATTACCCATATGGAGTCATTCTTCCTTGTTGATTTTGGAAATCCTGTTACAAAATCCATGGTAATATGTTCCCACTTCCATTTGGCTACTGGAAGAGGTTGCATTTTTCCACCAGGTTGTTGATGTTCAGCTTTGACTTGTTGGCAGGTTAAACATTTAGAAACAAAGTCGGCCACTTCCCTCTTCATTCCTTTCCACCAGAATTGTCGGCATAAATCGCGATACATCTTGGTACTACCAGGATGAACGGCAAACTTAGAGTGGTGGAAATGTCTAAGCACTTCCTTTCTGCATCCTTCTGACTCTGGGACGAATAATCGTCCTTTGAAAGTTAAACCTCCGTCGGTTCTAACCTTCCAATCTTCTAACCCTACTCCACTCGATAGTTGAGCTATCACTTTTTGTGCCTCAACATCGCTTTGCTGTCGTTCCAGTACTATTCAGACTATTTCGGGTTGCAACACTAGATTTTGAATCCATGCCGATTCCCTACTTTCAACCAATTCTAAATCATAGTCAGATAAAATTTCTAATAATTTCCATTGTAATGACGCTACCTTTGCAACATCACTACGAGACTTCCTACTTAGGGCATCTGCTACCACATTAGCTTTTCCAGGATGGTAGGAGAGTTCAAAGTCATAATCTCCTAAATACTCCATCCATATCCGTTGCCTCATATTTAAATCTTTCTGAGTGAATAAATACTTGAGACTATGGTGATCAGAAAAGACATTGAATCGTTCACCATATAAGTAATGTCTCTAAAGTTTCAGGGCAAACACCACTGCTGCTAGTTCTAAGTCATGAGTGGGGTAGTTTTGCTCGTGTCCTTTCAACTGTCTGGACCCATAAGCAACTACTTTTCCCTCTTGCATTAAAACACATCCTAATCCCAGTTTGGAAGCATCACAATAGACCTCATAACCACGTCCTTGTTCAGGTATGATTAACACAGGAGAGGTGGTTAGTTTATCCTGTAGGTCCTGAAATGCTTTCTCACAATCTTCTGTCCACTCAAATTTGACATCTTTTCGTGTCAAACGAATCATTGGTACTGCAATTTGAGAGAATTTTGGGATAAATTTTCGGTAATATCCCGCTAAACCCAGAAAACTTCGAATTTCTGTGACATTTTTAGGCTTTTCCCAATTCATAACTGTCTTCACTTTTGCCGGATCCACCGAAATTCCATCTGCCGACACCACATGTCCGAGAAATTGGACTTGTGTCAGCCAAAATTCACATTTACTAAGTTTAGCATACAATTGGTGATCCCGTAAAGTCTGTAAGATGACACGTAGATGCTGTTCATGTTCCTCTTCAGTCGACGAATATATTAAAATATCATCGATGAAGACAATTACGAATTCTCTTAAATATGGTTGGAAAATCCGATTCATCAAATCCATGAAAGTAGCTGGTGCATTTGTTACTCCAAAAGGCATGACCAGAAACTCATATAAGCCATATTGGGTACGAAAAGCAGTTTTGGGAATATCTTCCTCCCTGACTCGAAGTTGATGATACTCAGATCTCAAGTCAATTTTTGAGAAACATCTTGCTCCTCTCAACAAGTCAAATATATCATCTATTCTAGGCAATGGGTACTTGTTTTTTATGGTTACTTGGTTCAATGGCCGGTAATCTATACACATTCTCAGTAACCCATCTTTCTTTTTCACAAAGAGAGTTGGTGCACCCCAAGGTGAAGTACTCAAACGAATGAAACCAAGTTGGAGAAGCTCATCTATTTGCTTTGCTAACTCTTTTTGTTCGGCCGGTGCCATCCTATATGGTGCCATAGATATAGGAGATGTTCCAGGCTGTAGGTCAATTAAAAAGTCTATTTCTCGGCGTGGAGGTAAACCACTGAGTTTATCTGGAAATACATCTGAAAACTCACAAACCACTCGAGGCAAACTGGCTTCTATACTTTGTACATCCTCCCATCCCATGCTAGCTACAATTCTACCAGGATATCCCTTCAAACCAGAGAACTGAACTCTGATGTTCTCATATGGTACTAATTTCTCTACAAATCGGACTCTGGTCGGTGATATCCCATAAATCTTTCTTTGTAGGCAATCTATCAAAACCTGGTGTGCAGTTAACCAATCCATTCCTAGAATGATGTCAAAATCTGTCATTTCTATTGAAAAGAAATCATATACTATATCTAGATCATTCATTCTAAGAACACAGGATTCGCATATCTGATCAACCCGTACTTTCTTTCCTAATGGTGACACTACCATCAAAGGTTTGGTGGCAACTACTGACGATAAATTCAATTTATCCCGACATGATTTAGAGATGAATGAATGTGAAGCGCCGGTATCTACTAATACTTGTGCCATGAAACTAAAGAGAGGTATGGTACATTCCATTACAGCGTTCTCTGTCGGCTCCTCCTCCTGGGTTCCCATCGTGTAGACTCTTCCTCGAGTCATCTGAGAGCGTCCTTGATTTCTAGCTTCTCCAGTCCTTCGTGGCGCATTTCCAGATACCACTGAACCTCTGGAGGGTGGTGGAGTAGACTGCATTTGAGATTGCATCGGTTTAACATTCTGGGAAGGTCCTGCCATGTTGCTTCGGGTGTCAGGATAAGGACAATCTTTAATGAAATGTCCCATTTGTTTGCATCTGAAGCATACTCGGCTGTCAGCTGCTGGAACGTTGTTCTGTGGACATTGCTTTACTGTGTGACCCGGCTGATTACACGTGTAGCATACCACTTGCCTGGGCCCAGTGTAACTGGTTTGTCCCACAAATGTTTGTCCCTTCCTAGTGAATGAACTTTTACTAAATTTCCTCTTTTTGTTAGGTAGAGGAGGTTTCGGTGCATCTCCTTGCCGAGACCGATACACATTTTTGTTAGTGGTGTCAACTGATTCCACCATAGAAGCTCGACTAATCACCTCTTCTAAAGTGGCAAATTGAATTCCTACCACTTGCCGCTGAAGGAAAGGACGAAGTCCCTCAACATAATGCTGGATTTTCTCCTCCTCATTGTCAAAGATGCGGGGAGCATATTGACAAAGATTTAGAAACTTTACGGTGTACTGGGCTACCGTATCCCTTGCCACCTTTGGATAATAGCGAGAAAGGAAAGCTGTAGAGAATTCCTCCCAAGTCATGGGTTCACGGTTTCTCGCATTATATCTGACTTCCCACCATTTATAGGCGTCTCCCTCCAATTGATAGGTGGCGAGAGTCACCTTTAGGTCCTCAGCTGTGGCTAGAGTGTCGAAGATTCGACTAATCTGGTTAATCCAGTTTTCAGCTTCAGTTGGTTCCGCATTTCCCGAGAAAGTCGGTGGGTTTAATTGTTTGAAATTTTTCAGAGCTGAAGTAGCTCTCCCCTCGGGAGTTCTCTCCCGTGATTGGCGGAGATCATCTACAACCCTTTGGAAAGCCTTCACAGTGACACGGACTGCGTCTAAGAGTTCAGGTTGATTCCCTGGGGGTGGTACTGCATTCTCCCCCTGGTTTTCAGAATCTCCTCGGGATTCTGACATCCTGAGGATCATAGGTATCGATAACGGAGTTTAAAGTAAAAATTTCATCACAACACACAGTAGTACACACACACAATTATATTATCTTGTACCGATCCTCTTCCTAGGTTCTCTCCCAAGCCTAATCGATGTCAGAGCCTCTCAGTACTCCAAACATCTTTTAATTCCAATCCATAAGATACCGTCACATTCAAATATTGGGTTTAAAGCATCAACTTGAAACTAAAATCACACCACTTATCAAAATAAGGGGGATCTGATCTCATTCCAACTCAAGGTTCCATCTACCCAACTTTAAAAACTAAGGGGATGAACCTAAACTCAAACAATCATTCTACTAATTCCCATACACACAGTCCGAGAGCTTGAACCATGCTCTGATACCACCCTATCACGCCCCGAACCCAGATGTGGGCCCGGAATGCGACTAATTTTTTTTTTTTTTAACGATAAACTCTAATCATCCAACGTCATAACTGGGCTGGATCTTCAAGTTTACCAAAACCCGATCCTAGAAAATGTCATACGTGCTTTTCACACATGAACTCAAACATATACCATATGTCCCCATATACAACCCATATCACACCACGAATATTTTCATTTGTCTCATCAGCGTTACGCACGAAAATATAGTGGATATAATGTATACGACATTAAAACTTACAGACATAAGTTTCTTATGCCATATGAGGCATATTTATTACAAATACTCAAATATATTTAAGCAAACAAATGGTTTCTACGTGCGGAAAACCTTAGGAACCTCGAAGTTCCAACTTTCAACGAGGCACCACTGGTCCCTCCAATCCTTCCTCTGGTTCAGATCCTGCATTGTAAGGGACGTGAGCAACAGCCCAGTGGGGAGAACTCACCACAAAATCCAATGATTTTAATGCAACAGTGCATAAGCAATGCATGTCATAGAAAGGCATGTTATTAGCATATCCCATTTTCACCCTAGGATCGCCTTCTAAGGTTTTTATTTAGATTGTATTGTTAACACCGGGGTCGGTCCCCAGCCATATTACAACACCGGGGTCAGCCCCCATTTAGAGTTCCAACCAGAACTAATATTAATTCCTCCATGGAATAATATAGCAACTTGCAAGTGCATAAGGTCTCCACGACCCGGTCTACTAGCCCATCCAACACCAACGGCTGATGGCGGTCGACCACAGCCTACTAAAACGTCCAACCCAACGGTTCGCAAATGGTGTTCGGCTAATCTCAGCAATTATAGCCCAACGGCAAATATCAAACTTTACAAAGTTATTATCTTCCACAGATTTAACTTATGAACATAATTATCACATGCAAATGTTAAATGCATGATAATGCATGATTTCCAGTACCCTCCTTATACAGGGACTTATTCTGAGAGAACCACCATATTTCAGCCTTACCATTTGGTGTATCAAATACCAGTAAAAGAAATCAATAAAATAATCAATATCACACAACATATAAAACTGGATTTAATAACACGAATGCCTTCACTCAGTTTTTACCCGACAATTCCCAGACACTCCATGGGTCCATACTGCGTTAGAGACTACAAGTCCTCGACTCCCCGACCATTTTAACGCCTACGTTCTAAAAAGTTAAACATTTACATCCCTTACATGTAGGCAGTGTCAGGTCTCGTATTCTGGACCTATATAGCGTTTTCCATCTTTAATTGACCATGGGTCCCATTTCAGTCTGGTGTTAGTGGGTTTAACATATAACACAATACAAGTGTTGGTTCGAGTCTCCTCACCTTCTCCGGTTGAGTTTTCCACAGAAAATCTGTAAGATAGAGTAAATTGTATAAATTTTCTATTTGTCAGTATATACACATAATAATTTTCCAAACCCCGTGCTATTTTTCCAGAAAACATGATATGTGTAGTGAGTCACCTAGGCTCTTTCTACTCCTTTAACTTATGTCAGAAAGTTAGTTGTCAGCCATCCAAAACATTACAATAAAATGAAAAATATAAAGTACTCAGTGCCTTCTCTCGTATTGTCTTCTGGAGAAAGGACCATGGAGACGTATTGAGAATGTAGCCCAGAGGGTACAGTACAGGAATTTAAACATAAAAGGCGGAAAAATAAACACACAATAGTCAGCTGGGGTTAATCTTTTCCCCGATTTTACTTAGGGTCAAAATTATATTTTGAACGTAAAATAATACGAATCTTGAGGGTAAAATTTAAATTTTAAGAGGAAATCTATTTTTCCTCCATTTAAAAATATCATTTCTTTGAACCCTAATACTAAGCTATTTTACTCATAATTTGCTATGGAATTAATAAAAATAAAAGATAGAATTATTTCGATACCTTGGGTGCAAAATTCTGTGTAAGATTGACTAAATTTGAAAACCTTTAAAAGAATGCGGGAAACTCGAACGTTCGGCTGCTGCTAGTATGGCTAAGCAAGAGAAAGAAGAGGAAAATAAGAGAGAGGGTGCTTGCTGTTTTTGAAAGAGGGAGAGGGAGCAAAACGGCAGAGGAGCTTCTTTTTTTTTCTTTACTTTCTAGTTTCCTCGCCGATTACACCTATTTATAGGCAACCGTATGGATTTTTTTTAATCATATAGGTTGCTGAAGCTATTCATAGGTTTATAAGTTTTCAATAACTTGCATTTATTATTATATATTTTAATATTATTATTACAACTACCGCACAGTGACATAGGCAATTGGCGGTGTTGTATTCTTCCAGCACAACTAAAAGCTACATCCGTAGCTTTGAAACCTATCTTTCATTTGGTTTCTGATATTATTTTATAATATAATATTAGTTTATTCTTTTTATTATTTACATCTATGTCCTTTCTTTTATCGGGGTATTTTAGGGTCTCACTAAATTGATACAATTGGTTCAGTAGGTATTAAAAACTGAGCATGGTATTAAAATTTGGAGTGAAATCTATATAAAAAACCTAGTGTTTTTGCTAAAAATTATCGTTTTAACAAAATCTCTTAATGTTTAAGATTCTTTTTGAAAGTATCCAACTTTATAGTTTGATAAAGTAAATTTGTCTGATAAAAACATTCTAAAGTTTTAAAGGGTTTTGAAGTCAAAAAACCACATTTTCTAAGTGAAAGAATATTCAACGGCCCAACGAACACCATGGAAGGTTGCCAAGGACTTTGAAGGGGTTAAAATGGAATAATGTTTAGTGGACTTAGATTATTAGTTATGTTAAACAATTGGTGCATAAGCAATGAGATTAAGGAATCAAGAGGTCATGATCTTATTGTAACACCCCAATTTCTCAATGAAGTGGAAAATTACCAAAATGCCCCTGACTTGTTAAATTAATTATTTTGTGATGTTAAGTAAGGAAATAGTGGGGCCCATTGCTCAAATTAAAATCATATGAGCACATTATGAATGTTAAGTTTGATTGGTTGGGTAATTTACATCAATTTGGTCAAAAATGGCTAGATGGGTCAAAGGGCCCAAATGGGACCCATCGGGTCAAAATGGATGATTTGACCATTTTGTGAATTCAAATTAAATGGGGTTAAGCCTATTTGATAAGAAATCAAGTGAAGAAAAAATGAGTAGGCTTGATCCATATGTAAAAACCAATTGCAAATGACCAAAATACCATAATTGGGTCATGGAGTCAAAAACGGGTCAAGGAGCTAAAAGTGGACCCAACGGGTCGAGTTGACTATTGTTGACCGTGTGGACCCTCAAGGGAGCTAAAACACGAGTCAAATCAGTTGAGTGGGACTGAAGTGAGTTAGAATTAAATCAAGTGGTGAGTCAACTCATGTGCATTAAATGAAATGCATTAAGTATGGTGAGTTTGGTGAGTTGAAATGGAATAAAAATATCTTGAGTTGGGTGAGTCAAAATGGAAATCCAAGGGACTGTAAATCAGTGAGTCTAATGGGAATTTGAAGAGGTTGGTTGGTCTCAAACCAACCAAAACAAGTCCCACACGTTGGGGACTTGTTTTGGTGAGTTCCATGTTGAATGGTAAATGAGAACACTTGGGATTGAGGTGAGTTGCTTGGGAAGCTGTATGGTTGCATGGGTAGCTACCAAGGGGTGCCTTGGATAGCACCCAAGACCCATCGTTGTGTGTATGAATTGATGAGGGAGTGGAGGGGTTTTGGGGGCTGAAATACAAAACCAATGAACACCATCACTTGGCCAATTTATCATTGCAAAACCTAAGATTTTCCTTATCTCTCTCTCCCTCTCTCCTCTCTCCAATTCGTTGTTCTTCTTGGCTGGAACAACAGAGGTTTTGGCATCAAATATTTAAGCACAAAATAGCAAAAGAAAAGAAGAAATAAAAGGGAGAAAACAAGGATCAAAGACAAGGAGGAAGTTTGGAAAATTTGGTAAGTATCTTTATGATATTTTGGTTTAAAAACATAAGACAACTAGGGTATGTATTGGCCATAGTCATGGCCGAATACACCAATGTTTAACCTTGATTATGGAGGATTTAAAATGGTGAAAATAACCATTGGGTTCGGCCACCATGGAGGGCCGAACCCCATGTAAAAGATTGCATAGTTTTCATGTTTTGGAAACATGAAAACCATGGGTTTTATGGACTGATTTTTTTGGGTCATTTTGTGGCCGAAATAAGTAAGGTTTTAAAGTGTGATGATAAGGTTTAAAGGATGGAAATTGAGAACATGGAGTTCGTCCACTTTGGATGGCCGAACCCCATGGAAACAATTGGTTGATTTGGATGGTTTTTGGAATTTAAAACCATACAAGTATAGGACTATTTTTAGATGTTTTATTGGACATAAAATGTATGTTTTAAAAATGTTAAAACATGGACTTGAAGGTCATCAAGGACTGAAGTTTATATGGTCTAAATCAGTGGATTAAAGGAGTGGAAATGGACCATTGGGTTCGGCCACTTTGGGGCCGAACCCCATGGAAAAAGTTGATTAGTGTGTATGGTTTTTGAAATTTAAAACCATGCACGTTGGGACTGTTTTTACATGTGTTATTAGATTTAAAATACATGTTTTAAAGAGGGTTTCTAAGAGGTATAAAGGCAGCAAATAGGGTACTGATATTGCATGATTTAAATAACACCTAATGCATGTTTGAAGGATCAATTCATGGACATAGGGTTCGGCCAACTTGAATGGCCGAACCCCATGAAAGAGATTGATGATTGTTGTGAAATTAAAGAGTTAGAAACCATGCAATACCATGGGGTTCCTATAGGATTTTAAATAGAATTATGTTTGCTATTTTTATGCCTAAGATACATGGTAAATGATGAAAGATCATTAGAAGAATTGGATTTGAAGAACCATGAGGTTCGGCCATGTGAGTGGCCGAACCCCATGGGTTACTTTATGGTTTTTATTTGGTTTATATATGGTTATGCTTACTGATTGGGTTGTATGATTTTGACTCAAGAATCATGTATGTATCTATGTACTTAATATCAGTAAATAACCAAGCATGTTGATGGACTTTATGCTAATTCCTGGTGAATGGGTTAAATAGGCTAAACTTATAAGTAGTAGTTGGTAATGGTTTCATGTTGATTTAAAATGTTTAAAATATCCTAATGGAGAACCATGTGGTAATGGATAAAAGAACCATTGGGTTCGGCCAAAAGTATGGCCGAACCCCATGGAGTAATTTTGGTGGATTAAGGATTGGATGACTAAGTAGATTGGTTGGAACCAATGGCAAAAATTGTGAATATGGGCAATAATGGAAGGACTTGAAAGAAGGACCAAATCAAGATGTTTTGGGCCTTATATGTGAATGGACATTTAAGTGACAATATGATTTACTGATTATTGTATCACAAGGTGACGAGAGTTGAACGACGAACGAGTTGTGACCGGATAAAGCCTAAGAAAGAACGGACGCTGAAGTGATTCTTCAGTAGGTTTCCTACCTACTTGTAACCACAGTTTTACCTAATTTTTCTTATGAGACTCTTGTTTTATTTTATGTGTTTCAAATGATATATTATGCATTAACAAATGGCATACAGGCATTGGCATCTTATGCATAGACATGGGATTATGAATGAGGTTCTATAGTGTTGCAATTTATGGGTTACGTCCTGCCTCGGTGGTGCAAGTCACGGTAGGAGGAGTAACATGATGATCATAGTCACATTGGTCTCCTTAGGTAATGAGAGTCCCGTGAGGAGGATTAATATGTGATATGAATCAGTCAATGATGAAGAGATAAAGGTGTGTTGTAATTTACCTTGTCGGTGTAAGGCACATCAAGTGATGGCTACGAATGTACATGATGGGGGTTGCTCATTGCATGTACATATTTTATAGAAGAGATGAAAGTGTGTTGTAATTTACCTTGTCGGTGCAAGGCACGTCAAGTGATGGCTATGAATGTACATGATGGGGGATGCTCATTGCATGTACATACATCATAACATTATTTTACCTGTTTTGATGATCATGTATTATGATATGTATATGCATGTTTTATATGCTAACATGTGGTAGCCCTGATTAGGGAACCTACTGGGCGCGTTGATCTAACGCCCTAATTCTATCCTCAGAGGAGATTGTAGGGACAAGCAAAGGGAAAGGAAAGGTCGTTGACCGGGAGGGGAGCCAAGCCTAAGCGCTTGAATGAAGGACGGAACTACTTTATATTACTGTCTTTTGAATACTTTTGTGGGACATGTAATAATTCATTACTTGCTATGGTTTGATTAGGTTAATAACCTTTGGATGGTTGATTTACGTTAATTAATGTTTAAGACTGTTACTTGCTATCTCGTCTTTCTATTCCGCAATTAATCTAGATTATTCCGCATGTTGATGTTAGTTCCATGTGTGTTTCATAATCATGGTCTATTCCATGTACATATGGGTGGCCAGTTAAGGTTCAGACTTGGGTCGTCTGAACTTAACTCGCGTCGTGACGCCGTCCGCTCTTTTCCGATGTTTACTTTTAAAAAAAAAAAAATTAGACTCTGAAATTATCGAAAAGGGCAGGGCGTTACACTTATATCTAAGTTAAAAGAATAAAGGACATGAAAGAGGGAGCAAACCCAAGATGGTGAGGTTCGGCCATGTTGTATGGCCGAACCCCACTAAGGAGTATTTGGTGGGTTATTGATTAACCTAGGCATGTTTTTGAATGGAATGGATAGCCATAGAATGAACAATGGCATAAAATGTAAATAGGGGTAAAAATGCAAGATCATGGATTCGGCCATGATGAATGGCTGAACCCCATGAGGAATGGTTTGTTTATGTATTTTATGGACTGAGTTTTAAATGAGTTACTTGGATGGGCTTGGTTGAATAAAAGAGAGATCAAATCCAAGTGGGTGAGGCTCGGCCATGGTGTATGGCCGAACCTCACAAGGTGGTGTGTTTGGTCTTAGACTTAATTAGAAACCAAATGAGATATGTGTTTGACTTATTGACATCTAACAAGGTAACGAGACTTCTTGAACGGTGCGCAATCGTGAACGGGTGACGGTTTAAGAAGAGCGGACATTTTAAGTGAGCTTTGAGTAGGTTTCCTACCTCTTTGTAACCATGGTTTATACTTGCTATTTTAATCTTGATTTTGATGAGATATGTGTTAAATTATTATGTTTCAAAGAGGATTTGAATGCTAAGATTTTATTACAAATGGCATGTATTCATTGACATCTCATGTATGGCATGGGGTGATGGTTATGTAACTGGAGGGGCCACACTCAGTCGGGGCGACCAAAAAACCGATGTGGATTACCTTAATGATGAGAATCCCATCAAGAGGAAACCGGAGGGTCCACACTCCGTCGGGGCGTCCGAAATACCTATGTGGTGGTACCTTGATGATGATAATCCCATCAAGCGGCTATGTATACTTGTGATGGGTGGGACTCATTACATTTGCATACATACATAGCATTGTTTTGTAAGGTTTTGATGATCATGTATTATTATGTTATAGGCATGTTTTATACTAACCTTGTGGTAGCCCTAATCGGAATACCAACTGGGCGCGTTGTTCTAACGCCCTACTTCTACCCTAGTGAATGATGCAGGAAACGAAGGGAACGATGAGCATGATCGGAGTCAAGCTTAGAGGCTTGAATGAGTTTACTTTATATTTGTTTGAAGTTATTATTTGGACTTGTAATTTGAGTTAACTTAGTATGTCGGACATGTAATAACTTAGTTATGTTGCTATGGTTTGGAATGATTTTATTTGATTATTTCAGTTAAGATAAACATTGTAAAAGGAGGACGTACATCTTTGCTATCTAATAAATCGGAATAGAGTTAGGTTCCATTATAATCCGCAATTTATGATTTAATCCGCAAGGTTTAACTTGAATACGTGTGAACCATTTTAGTGGACTCGGTCCACACACACGTATGGTTGGCCAGTTAATGGTCGGGCTTTGGAAGCTCGGACTTAGCTCGAGTCGTGACGTCCCGCACTCTATCACTTTTTTTTTAAAAAAAAGATAGACTCTGATTTTCGGAAAGTAAGTGAAAAAAGGTGGGGCGTTACAGATATCCCCCATATTCTCTTCTGGAAAAGGGGTTGGAATCACTTCGACATCCTCGGGTGATCCTACTTGGATGTCTACGTTAACTCCCACAGTGCGGTCTGGCCTACTGGAGTTGTTGGAAGAAGAAACTGGATTTATAGGACAGTTAGGGGTTCCTCTGTCCCACAGCTCTGTATACTTTATGTTGATTAACATATCTGTATCACAACAACAGAAGCATATCAATGACAACCGCAGTTTTAATCAAACTAATCTTTGTTTTGGGGAATTTCCCTATGTATCACATAATTTAGTTTATTTTGGGGAAAATTTTGATGTTCCTTGTTTTGGGAAATTGCCAAATCAGCATCTTGTATTTCTCATTTTTGGGGAAACTCCCTAAGTATCAAGTGTTGTTTCTCAATTTGGGAAAAAATCTGGATGTTTCTCATTTTATGGGAAATATGTCCTATTTTGCTATGTTTGATAAATCCATATTTATAGTGATTCTCCTTCCCATGTTGTTATTCCTTTTTCATCAATTGTTGTTCTCAGATTGAATGCTTTAGTCTGAATCTAATCAAAGTAAATTAATCCGGCCCCCATGCAGTGGACTCCGAAAGAGTCGATCAGTTGGGATTCTTATCTTGTCAGTGAGACATGATACTGTCTTAATCTTACTTTGAAAGATTCTTCCTTCCCATTTCGCTCCGATACCAGCTGTAACGCCTCGCCCTTTTTCACTCGCCGAAAATCAGAGTCTATTTTTATTTTTAAATAGAGAGTGAGAGAGAGTGGGAACGTCACGACGCGAGCTAAGTCCGATCTTCCAAAGCCCGACCCT
The DNA here is from genome assembly GCA_022113865.1 of Chimonanthus praecox. Classification (NCBI taxonomy): domain Eukaryota; kingdom Viridiplantae; phylum Streptophyta; class Magnoliopsida; order Laurales; family Calycanthaceae; genus Chimonanthus; species Chimonanthus praecox. The sequence continues at coordinate 26,985,147 of CM039091.1, forward strand.
TAACTGGCCAACCATGATTGTACGTGGACAAGTCCACTAAAACATTTCACACGCTATACTACGACTTGTGGAATACCCATTGCGTAAATAACATCGGATTACAACATTTACTTAGCAAGGAAGACAATCAATATAAATTAACTTAATCCAGATTAATCATCATTTGATCCATAGCAAATAGTCTAAGCTATTACATTCCCAAATACTAGCTACTCAAATTACATTGTCCATGAATAAACTTAAATAAACTGAAACTAAATTATCCAAGCTCCTAAGCTTGGTTCCGATCGCGTCCTTCGTTCCGTCCATTTCCTGTGTCATCATCTAAGGTAGAAGTAGGGTGTTAGACAACGTGCCCAGTAGGTACTTCGAGTAAGGTCAAACACATGGGTTAGTATAAAAATACAGATTTATACATCATGTCGTTCTTGTAAAACATCGTATCCAAAATAGTGTTTGATAATAGAGATCCAATCATACAGATAAAAACCAGAAACAGTGCATGATAATAGAGATCATATCATGTTGATTCAATGCCATGCCATGGCTGTCATATGCCATGAGTCCCACCCATCATCTATATCACAATTACATAGTATCCTCTTGATGGAAAATCCGCATCATGGTATCCCCACGAATGCCTTATGGACGCCTTGACGGAGCGTGGATCTCCGGTTACAAATCAATCATACATCCCTCTCGATGGATAATGCGCATCGAGGTACCCTCACGAACGCCTTACGAACGGCCCGACGGAGCGTGGGTCTCTGGTTACATTTCATCCCTTCCATGCCATGCATGAGATGCAAGTGCAGACATGCTATGTAATAATACAAATCATAGCATTAAAATGCCATCATTAAGACATATCATTTGATACCAAAATAATTCAAGTAAAACATTCACATATACATAATCCATGCTTTTCAATAAGGTAAGAATCCTACTAATGACCAACTAATGTGTCCTTGCATTTTTGTCTGAAAATTGCTCACCAATCTCGTGAAGTCGATCGTACACCACTTGTGAGATCCCGTTACCTTATTACATATCAATAAATCAAACCCATATTCCATTTGATTTCCAACCATGTTTAAGTCCACAAACATGCCTTAGTGGGGTTCGGCCATACAACATGGCCGAACCTCACTCACTTGGTTTTGTGTCCCGCTTTTTAGTCCTTGATCTTTTAAATAAATGTGTGTCCAAGATCATGCCATCTTTTGATTCTTTAATCCAAACACACATAAGTTAATCATCTAACAGTAATAAAACCCTAAGTCCACAAAATATTCTGCATGGGGTTCGGCCATACACCATGGCCGAACCTATGGTCCATCATTTTAATCATATTTCCATCTTAGCCATCATTCTATCTATAGCCAATCACTTAGCTTATTTACACATGACTTGAGTCCAAAAAATGATCCATACATGATTCATTAATCATAACATAAAACCCTAATAGATCCCTCCATTCCTTGTCTTGATCATTCATTCATTTAAACAGGCATAGATCCATAAATGACCCATTAAAATGGTTCATGGGGTTCGGCCATACAACATGGCTGAACCCATGGTGTCCCATTTTCATCCTCTCTTTAAATCATTTACCACATTAAGTCCATAAATCAAATCCCTCCATGGGGGGTTTAATCAGACACTTAGGTCATCATTTTTCAACCCAAAGTCCATCATCATGTCTTCCATCATTTTCATGGTCCAAATGCATCTAAGTCCATCAACATCCCTCCATGGGGGGTTTAATCATACACTTAGGTCATCATTTTACAACCCAAAGTCCATCAACATGTCTTCCATCATTTTCATGGTCCAAATGCATCTAAGTCCATCAACATCCCTCCATGGAGTTTGGCCATACAACATGGCCGAACCCATGATCCATGGTTCTTTACCATTTACAACATTTTAGATCATGCTTTGCAATATTTAAGACTTAATTAGAATCACCAATAATCTCCCATCATTATCGTCCTTTAAAACCTTTTAAAATGACTTACATCTATGATTTTCATCATTTAAACCCACTAAAAATCACTAATATCCTTCCATGGGGTTCGGCCATACAACATGGCCGAACCCTATGGTTCATCATTTTCTTTTAAAAATCATACATCCAAATTTGATCCTTTGATGGGGTTCTTATACATAAAACCTAGGGTTTGGCCATGCAAGGGCCAAACCATGATCCTTGGTCTTTCACCATTTCTTACATGGGACACGTATAAGGTCCTTAGCTATAAAAGATTAGGGTTCAGCCATGCAAGGGCCGAACCATGATTTTTCATGCTTAATCATATCCATTAATCATATGGGTAATCCTAATCACCCTTCCTTTGTTCAATCCTGTAACACCTTAGATTTTCAAGTTATGAATATATATGAAAATTGTCCATTTAATTTGTGAGTTAATGGAGATAGACCTTAGATGGGTAAGGTGTTCGTTTCAATTAAGACCCAATGGATTATGGATAAGGATCAATTGAAATAAATGGGTAAGATTTATTTAATTGGGTCAAGGTTGTCAATTGGGTCAAATGCCTAATTGGGACCAAATGGGTCATGGTTGACTTGGTTGACCGCCAAATGAGTTCAAGCTTAATTAAGTGTGGCAGAATTAAATTGGAAATGGAATCAAGTAATTGAGTTGATTCTAAGTGAGTTAAATGAGTTGGATTAAAGATATGAGTTGAGTTAAAGAGATAAGTTGAATGAGAAGTTAATGGGACTTTCATTTTAAGTGAGTGGAGTGGCAAGATGGAGAGTTACATCTCTTTAGATCAAACCTAAGGTGTTCACACGTTGGAGGTGGGAGTTTCATCTCATGGGAGGAAACTCCAAATGGATCATTATGAGGAAGTTGGAGGGTTTTTGTTGTTACACAAAGTATATACAAGGCATACATGTTGGAAGATGGAGGGGTGTTCCATCTCAAGTGGTGTCTTGGCCAAGCCAAGGGAGACTTGGGAAGACACCATCATTATGAGGAAGTTGGAGGGTTTTGTGTTACACAAAGTATATACAAGGCATACACGTTGGGGACATGGAGGGCTTCCATCTGATGATGGAAACCCAAGAGGCATAAGGTTGGGAGTTTCATCTCATGGGTTGAAACCTCCAAAGTAGGTATCAATGGCGAGGTGAAGAGTCATGGAAGTTACAAAAGGGCATTAACCAGAAGACACCACTCTCATTGAACAATACAAGACTTGGTTTTCATCTCACTCTCTCCCTCTCACTCAAGGCCAACTTCTCTCAAAGACAAAGGAGAAAGGACTTAGAATTTTTCCACCTTGACTCATCTCCATCTCTCAAACCTACACTCTTTGGCCGAACCCTCTCTTTGGGTTTTCATCTCAAGACCTCTCAAGCTCACTCTCGGCCAAAGATCAAGGAGGAAGAAGAGGCTAAGGAGGGAGAAGATTGGAGGAGCAAGAAGGAGTGAAAGAAATTTGTAAGTACTTGATGAGATTTTAATAAGTAAGAAAAGAATGGTCAAGGATCATGGTTTGACCTTGCATGGCCGAACCCTAATTGTTATGTATGTATGGAAAAGGTCTCATGCATGTCTAAGATAAGGTATTATGACCAAAGATCATGGGTTGGCTTTGCATGGCCAAACCCTAAGGTTGATATGCATAGGCCATTAAAGACAAAGGAAGGGTTAGATGAGGTTCGGCCATGATGTGTGGCTGAACCCCATCAAAGGATCAATCATGGACGTATGATTTATTTTAATGGAAATAATGAACCATAGGGTTCGGCCACGTTGTATGGCCGAACCCCATGGAAGGGTGTTAGTGATTTAAAGGTTTTAAAGGATGAAAATAATGGAGTAATGTTAATCATTTTAAATGGTCTCAAAGGTTGTAAATGGATAAGAACCATGGACCATGGGTTCGGCCATGTTGTATGGCCGAACCCCATGGAGTGTAACGCCCGCCCTTTTTCACCGAAAATCAGAGTCTATTTTTTTTTTTTAAAAAAAATGAAAGTGATAAGGGCGCAGACGTCACGATGCGAGTTAAGTCCGAGCCTCGAAAGCCCGGCCCTTAACTGGCCAACCCTACGGGTGCGTGGAACGGAGTCCACGGAGAATGGTTCACCCGTAAAAGTAAGCTCGAGGAATAATACATTAAATGCGGAATGATAATAGATACTATCCTACCAATTTTTCTTGATAGCAGGGAAGATTTCATCATTTAATTACTAAAATGTCATAACATCATATGTCTACAATAAAATCCAAAACATAACAATAAGTCTAAAATATACAGTCGGACAAGTTAACTATTCAAATATTCATTTTCCAAAATAAAGCTTAAACAAAGTAAATAGTCCGTCTCCCCAAGCTCCTAAGCTTGGCTCCCGTCTCTTCCTTCTGCTCTGGCATTTCCTGCGTCATCAGCTAGGGTAGAAGTAGGGCGTTAGACCACGCGCCCAGTAGGACTCCGGGTAGGGCTAGCACATGGATTAGTGATAACAAGCATACCGATAATAGTATAATGAAACTAATAGACAATCATGTAATGAAATTATACAATGAATGCTATGCCATGGGTGTCTATGTTATGAATCCCACCCATCATCCTTAGCACCATGACGTCATATCCCCCTTGACGGCAAGGCTTCGTCAAGGTATCCCCATGCCTGTTCTCGGTCGCCCCGACGGAGCATGGACTCCGGTTGTAGCCTATCAGGCTAACTCCATGCCTGTTCTCGGTCGCCCCAACGGAGCATGGACTCCGGTTATAATCTATCAGTCTATCCCCATGTTTGTTGTCGGTCGCCTCGACGGAGCATGGACTTCGGTTTGTTTATTTTTTTCCGCCTATGCCATGCATGAGATGTAATGCATTATGCTATGTAATATATTTGGGTCATAGCCTTTACATATAACTCATATCATTAACATATAACTCATAGTCTAGCCATATGCCTAAAATACATATAAATCATAATTTCATAGACCATCCTATAACCAATCATATAATTACTAAAAATAAACCAGTAAACCATTTACATAGCATCTAATCCATGGCTTACAAATAGGTAGGAATCCTACCGAATACCGACTCGCGTCCTTTTTCGTTTTCGTCCGATAATCCGGCTACCGACACGCTTACCGCTCGCGATATCCAATACCTTATTACATACCCATAATCAGTCCATATTTTAACCTTTTAAGCCCATTAATCACACCTTAGCGGGGTTCGGTCATATACCATGGCCGAACCTCACTAACTAGGTTTTGTGGGTCCCATTTAATCTATCAACCACTTTAATCACATAAGTCTAAATATCAGCCCCCTAGGCTTTATTTAGCCATACATAAATTTGTTACTTAGAACCCCTAAGTCCATAGTCATCTCCCATGGAGTTCTTCATTTTAGCCAGTAATTACGATTTTGCCACTACCCTTTTTTTTTCCATGGCTAATCACTCATTCATCCATGCATGATTAAGTCCATAAACGATCATAGACTTGGATCCCTAACTTAGGTCCGTTAATGACCCATTTAATTATGTCCTATGACCATTAAAATTAGCCATTTAACTTACTTAGACTCCATTAATTTAACATACACATATACACTAATCTTAGGCCAAAAAAATGATCTACAATTGGGTTTACTAATGTCTCATTAACCATAACATAACAACACTAGAAAATCAGCCATTTAAGCACTCTAATCCTCATTCATTTCTCACACACATACTACCAAAATTTATCCATAAGTTTACCCACAAATGGGTCATGGGTTCGGCCATACAGCATGGCCGAACCCATGATGTTTTTATCCCATTTTTTCTTTGGCCCATTTACACACTTGGACCCATCATCCTTAATCACATCCAAGCCCATAAACTTAGCCACATTCCCATTCCAACTATCAACATTAGGTTCACATTGGTCCATCAACACCACCAACATTCCCCATTTATTTTTCCATAATTCATAACCATTAAATCCACCATTGATCACCATAGGGTTCGGCCATACACCATGGCCGAATCCATGGTTCATGATCCACCATTTTCCTATGCCTCTTGAGGCCACAACATCATTCACACACTCCATGATTTTTCCTCATTTAAACCCCTTTAAATTTTTCAACATTTAATCATTTTACAACCCCAAAAATCATAATCATTCTCCATGGCTTTAAACCTTAAAACCCTAATTAAAATCCTCAACCATTTACCATTGGGTTCGGCCATACTACATGGCTGAACCCTATGGTCCATCAATTCATTCAAAACCCACACTTCCATGCTTAATTAATTAATTACATATCATCCTTAATCCTTTTATTATTTTCCTTAAACCTAATTTTTTTCTCCATTAGGGTTTTGTCCATCTTTCCCCCCTTCATTTGATGGATTTGAGATTCAAGGCCATGATTTGGCCACCTCCAAATCCAAGAAATGGATTTCATAGCCTCTTAAACCCTAAGAAAATCCAAATCTCTTGTTTTAGAAAATACTTACAATCCATCGTCTCCTCCGACTTTCTTCGCTCCCGTCGGACTCCTTGGCCTCCTTTCTCCTTCCTCTTGATCTTTGGTCGGCCAAAATGCTTGATCAATGGTGAAAACCTCCAAGCTTGGGGTCGGCTAAGGTAGGGTTTGCTTGAGAGAGGGAGAGGAGGAGATGGTGAGAAATATAGATCCCAACTTTTGATCTTGGAGTGGTGGGCCTTTGCTTACACCTTTTTCCTCTCTTTTCATCTCTTCTTCCTCCAAGTTTTTCTTCTTCTTTTTCCTTAGAGATGAGGGACGGTGGTGTGGGAGAGCAAGAGAGAAAGAGAATGAAATGAGAGTGAAGTGGAGAGAATGAGATGAAGACAACTTCTTTTGGCATCTCATGCATGGACATGGGATGATGATTGAGGATATGCTGTGTTGCAATTATGAGTTACCATCCTCCTTAGGAGATGAGAGTCCCGCCAGGAGGAGTAACATGATGATAAGAGTCACATTGGTCTCCTTAGGCGATGAGAGTCCCACCAGGAGGACTAATATGTGATATGAGACAAGTCTCAAGTGATGGCTATATGTATGTGTGATGAGGTGGGGCTCATTTCATTTGCATACATACTTAGCATGTTTTATATGTTTTTGATAATCAGATATTTGATATATGCATGATTTATAAGCTAACCTTGTGGTAGCCCTGATCGGGAACCTACTGGGTGCGTTGATCTAAAGCCCTAATTCTATCCTTAGAGGATAATGCAGGAACAAGAAAAGGGAAAGAGAAGGTCGAAGACCGGGAGGGGAGCCAAGCCTAAGTGCTTGATTGTTGAATAGGACTTCTTTATTACTGTCGTTTGAGTTATATTTTGTGGACATGTAATAAGTTGATACATTGTTATGGTTTGATTAGGTTATTAACTATGGATGGTTGATTTATGTTAATTATTAATTGAGTCTGGTACTTGCTATCTGTTCAATCTATTTCCGCAGTTAGTTTAGTTTATTTTGCAAATCATTGTTTAGTTCCATGTGTGATTTGTTATCATGGTCTAGTCCATGTACACATGGGTGGCCAGTTAAGGTTTAAACTTGAGTAGTCTTAACTTAACTCGCGTCATGACATCTCTCCGCCCTTGTTCGGTGTACTTTAAGAAAAAAGTAGACTCTGATTTTGTCTCAGAAAGGGCGGGGCGTTACAGTTGGTATCAGAGCGAAATGGGAAGTTGAATCATCGAAGTAAGATTAAAACGATTTCATGTCTCGCTGACGGATAAGAATCCCAACTGACCGACTCTTTGGAGTCCATTGACTGGGGGCCGGATTAATTTACTTCAAGTGACTCAGACGGAGCAATCAATCTGAAAACGACAATGAAATATAGTAATGTAAAGTACAGTCATCATAATTGGATATATTAAACATAGCAAAGTAGGATGCACTCCCCTGAAATCCCCACACTGAGAAACAAACAACAGGAATTTAGAGATTTCCCCAGAAACAAAAGAACACAAAGAGTGATGATTTGGTAATCTTCCCGAACGAAGTACATGACATTGTGCATGATCAGATTCCCCTGAAAACCAAGAGTGGTTTACTTAGAATTGTTGTTAAATATTCTTGTGTTCTATTGATATGATACAGATATGTCGAGAAACGTGGAGTATTCGGAGTGGTACAGCGGAACCCCTAGCAATCCCATAGATTTGGTGTCTGCTTCCAACAACCCCAACGTGGAAGCTAACGTGGACTTTCAAGAGGGGTCTCCCAAGGAGGAGGAATGGAACCTAGCACCATTGGAGGAATGGAACCTAGCACCATTGGAGGAATGGAACCTAGCACCATTGGAGGAATTGAATGTAGCACCATTACAGGAGTTGAACCTAGCACCATTACCGGAGTGTCTTCTGGAAGATATTCCTTGGATAATGGAACCTTTCGAGGAAATTGAGGAGGAGTTAGCATTTCTTCTGGAGGATCCTATGGAAGATGTTCCTATAATATTGGAATCGGTTGGGGAGGTAGATCCCTACGATACATGTGAGTTGTGCAACCAGGACGAGCACAACTGTAGGTATTGTCCTCATCCTCTAGGCGTTGTCTGCCCGGTTTGTGGACTACATGGGCATGGAGAGGCGAGGACTAATTGTCCTTATATTGGTGGACCTGGATTAATACTCTGCATAACATGTGAAGTATTGGGGCACACAGCGATGACATGTCTTGATAACTGTTTCAAGTTCGCTGATGATGCAGGATCTTCTACGGAAGACTAGGCTAGGAAGTAGTATGAAGGGATATTAAAAGAGGGTTATTTTGTAAGGGTACATTTTGTTCTTTATAGGGTTTTGCTTAACCCTACCCACCCTTGTACAAAGATGAATTATGAATTTATACAAAGTATGCGATTTTATGATTTTATGAGGATTTATGGCATTTAATGTATATTGTGATGGAAACTAAGTCTATGATGTTTCCATGAATTAGGATGAAATGGCGCCACAGAAAAAGATTATAAAGAATCCGAAGGGAAAGGAAAAAGTACTGAAAATCGGATTAGACGAAGGAGCTTCAAAAGGGAAGACCCGACAAGACGGTAAGAAGAAGGATGAGGTGTTCATAATCACACAACAAGGGAAAGTGGTACCTCAACGTGAGAAGATTGTACATAAGAAGGTGCAATCGGTACATGATCGGGAGCAGTCAGTTCATGATGAGGAGAGATCAGTTCATGAAAGATCACGTAATGAGGAAGAATCACATCATTCTCGGCGAGAAGAGGAGGATAGTGACCCTACATATCGACGGGACGAAGAGGAGGATAATGACTCATCACATCGACGAGAAGAAAAAGAGAACAACAACGTGTCTGTACCCTACGTACCTCCTGAACTACACAGTTTGGTACAAGCTGTAGTTACCTCTGTCCTCCAACAATATATGAATGGAAGTGGAAGCACGAGTGAAACTAATGACCGTAACATGGTCAGAGATTTTCAACAACAGTGCCCACCTTACTTCAAGGGCAGAGAAGGGTCTGTCGGAGCTGAGAACTGGTTGGAAAGGATCTCTCACATACTGATTCTTTTGAATATCAAGAGTCATGCTCACAAAATTCTATTGGCCACGTCATAGCTGATAGTTGACGCCGCTAAATGGTGGAAAATAGTGGAAAAACAGCAGGCACTTGTGCCTGAAGGATAAAGAATTGCTATGACCTGGGAGCAATTCTCAGTGACATACTTAGAGCACTACTTCCCGGAGGATGAGAAGGAACGTCAGATTCAGGCCTTTATGAAATTAGTGCAAGGCTCGATGACGGTAGCTGAGTATCACCAAGAATTTCTCAGCCTGTCAATTTATGCATTTTATATTGTGGACACCGAATATCAGAGGGCTCGCAAGTTCGAGCGTGGGTTACGGCCAAACATTAGGGCCAGAGTAACCATGTTCAAAGCAGCTACGCTGGCGGAGGTGGTCAACAAAGCTACCATTGTGGAGCAGGAACTGGCAGAGTTTGTACGAGTTGACAACCGTCGGGTACCGAGAGGGAGGGGTACTTATCAACCCAATAAGAAGTTCCGACCGAACTTCAGCAGACCCTCGCCATTTGTTGGATCTACTGGGGGCTTTCGCCCCAACCAGCCTTCTCAATCTATAGCAGTCTCTCAGGCATCTAGAGGGATGGGCAATTGTTTCCACTGTGATCAACTAGGTCATTTCAAAAAGGACTGCCCAAAACTCAACAGGCTGTCATACTCCAGAGGATCATTCCGTCCGCCAGCCAGACCGGTAAACTCTAGAGGAGGCAGAATGCAAAGTCGGGGAGGTCGAGGGCCTAACCCTTCTGGAGCTGGACGAGTGTTTTCTTTAGTACCTCCAGAGGATGAGAATCACTCAGTAATACAAGGTATGGCAGTAGTGAGTAGTTCTTATGCATATGCACTATTTGATTCAGGAGCTTCACATTCCTTTATAGCTGCATCATTTATAACTGCTACTGGTACTCTAGTTCAAAGATTAGCCAAAACACTCACAATTGTGTCCCCTGTCGGAGACTCGGATGGGACTTATATGCACGGCGGTTAACACTGAATTAGCTGGACTCAGATTTGAGTTCAGCTATATAGTGCTTGACATGTCTGAGTATGATATAATATTCGGCATGGATTGGTTGGCTAAGTTTCATGCCAACATTGACTGTTATCGCCGAAGAGTGACACTTTGGTCACCCGAGGGCAAACAATAAGTAGTTCGTGCAGACAGACAGAGTGGATTGTAGGAAGGGTTGAACCACGTGGTATTGAATAATATCACCATAAATAAAGCTCCTGTTACTGAACTTCCGGCAATTGTACAAGAATTTGCGGATGTGTTTCCAAAGGAACTCCCTGGTTTACCGCCTATGAGGGAGATTAACTTTGAAATCAAGTTGTACCCTGGCACATCACCAGTGTCGTTACCACACTATCGGATGGCACCAGCAGAGATGTCGGAGCTAAAGAAGCAGATTGATGAACTGCTTAAGCTGGGTTGCATCCGGAACAACACATCGTCATGGGGAGCACCAGTATTGTTTGTGAAGAAGAAGGACGGATCACTTCGGATGTGTGTTGATTATCGGAAGCTGAATTAGCTAACAGTCCGGAACAAGTACCCTCTACCCAGGATCGATGATTTATTCGATCAACTGAGGGGTTCTAGCCATTTTTCAAAGATTGATTTGATGTTTGGTTATCATCAAATATGGGTTAGGGAGGAAGATATAGAGAAGACAGCCTTTCGGACGCGGTATGGACTGTTCGAGTTTGTAGTCATGCCATTTGGACTCAAATGCGCCGGCTGTGTTCATGGACTTAATGAACAGGATCTTCCGTCCATATTTGGATCAGTTTGTAATTGTGTTCATTGACGATATTCTAATTTATTCCAAGAGTTAAGAAGATCATGCAGAGCATCTACGGATAGTTTTGAATACTTTGAGGCAAAATAAACTGTGTGCCAAGGCCAGCAAGTGTGAGTTCTGGATATCTCAAGTAAATTTCTTGGGACATGTTATATCTGAGGAAGGAATAGCCATGGATCCATCTAAGGTGGCGGCAGTAAAAGACTGGAAAGCGCCAAAGAATGTAACCGAAATCCGAAGTTTCTTGGGATTGGCGGGTTATTATCGGAAATTTATCATGGTTTTTTCCAAAATAAACTCTCCGTTGACTCGACTCACTCAGAAAGGAGTCAAGTATGAGTGGACAGATCAGTGTAACAGGAGATTTGAAACGTTAAAAGAGAAACTTACAAGAGCTCCTGTTTTAATTTTGTCGGAAAGGGGCAAAGGTTATGAAGTACAATGCGATGCTTCAGGAGAAGGACTAGGGTGTTCACTCATGCAAGATCACCGTGTGGTGGCGTATGGGTCAAGACAATTAAAAATACAGGAACATCTTTATCCTACACATGATCTGGAGCTAGCTGCAGTGGTCTTCGCTCTCAAAAGTTGGAGACACTACCTATACGGCAAAAAATTTGAGGTATTTTCTGATCATAAGAGTTTGAAATATTTATTTGATCAAAAAGAGCTCAATCTGAGGCAGCGTAGATAGATGGAGGATCTGGCGGATTACGAATTTGAGCTTCGATACCATCCAGGCAAGGCCAACAAGGTGGCGGATGCCCTCAGCCGCCTATCACATGCATCGGTAGCATGCTTGATTAGAACAGAATGGGAGATGTTGCACACCATTCGAGAGTTCAATCTTTATATCAACAACCGTGGGAGTATGTATAATTTGATCATACAGTCCAATATAGTCACCAAGATTGAACAAGAACAAAGAGCAGATCAGGAAATGGAGGAGATATGGGCCAACGTGTCCACTGGCGTAGACATACCGGAATGGGAATTACGACCAGGACAAGGTCTTTTATTCCAGGGAAGAGTATATGTGCCAAAGAGTTGTAGGAAAGAGCTACTGGTTGAGGCACATCAATCCAAGCTCTCCATTCATCCGGACAGCACCAAAATGTATCATGATCTGAAAAGGCATTATTGGTGGCACGGACTAAAAAGGGATGTGGAAGAATTCATGGCACATTGTCTTACTTGTCAGCAAGTTAAGACTGAACATCAAAAGCCACCAGGGTTACTCAAACCCTTATCAGTGCCAGAATGGAAATGAGAGCACATTTCCATGGACTTTGTGACCGGATTGCCGAGATCTTCAAAGGGCAATGATGCCATATGGGTTGTGGTAGACCGATTAACCAAGTCCGCACATTTCATTCCGATCAAGATGATAGATTCATCTGAGACGTTGGGTCGGCGATACATCAAGGAAATTATTCGGCTTCATGGCATTCCCCGAACTATAGTATCTGACAGAGATGGCCGGTTTACCGGCAGAGTGTGGCAAAGCATGCAGTCAGCCATGGGGACAGATTTATTGATTAGCACCGCTTTCCATCCACAGACTGATGGACAGTCAGAAAGGACGATACAAACCTTGGAAGACATGCTGAGAGCATGCATGTTAGATTTCAAGGGTGGATGGGAGGACCACTTGCCACTGGTGGAGTTCTCGTATAACAACAGCTATCAGGCAAGCCTTCAGATGGCTCCATACGAGGCCTTATATGGTAGGCCTTGTAGATCACCAGTGTGCTGGACAGAGGCTGGTGAGCCTGCATTGATTGGACTGGAATTAGTCGCAGAGACTACCGCACTAATTAAGTTGATACGTCAACACTTATTGACTGTACAGAGTCGGCAGAAGAGCTACGCTGACAAAAGAAGAAGATTTCTGGAATTTGAAGTGGGAGACATGGTATTTTTTAAAGGTTTCGCCACGGAAGGGACATATGAGGTTTCGGAAAGAAAGGAAAGCTGTCACGAAGGTTTGTGGGACCATTTTCCATCATGAGAAGAGTGGGGGATGTGGCTTATCAGATAGCACTCCCTTCACAGTTAGTAGCTTTACACGATGTGTTTCACGTGTCGATGTTAAGGAAGTAAAATCTGGATCCGTCCCATGTTTTGAATGTTCAGGATATTGAAGTGCAAAGCGACGTGACGTACGACGAGAAGCCAGTCAGGATAGTGGAGACCGAACAAAGGGTGTCGCAAAATAGAGAGATTCAATTCGTAAAAGTGGTATGGGACCGACATGCTGATGAAGAGGCCACATGGGAACTTGGATCGGAGATGAGAACAGCTCACCCCGAATTATTTATGTAATTTACTTTGACAACCCTACTTCGCTAGACTTTCGGGACGAAAAATTTTAAAAAGAGGGTAATATTGTAACACCCCAATATCTCAATGAAGTGGATAATTATGAAAATGCCCCTGGTTTGTTAAATTAATTATTTTGTGACGTCAAATAAGGAAATGGTGGGGCCCATTGTTCAAATTAAGATCATATGAGCACATTATAAATGTCAAGTTTGATTGGATGGGTAACGTACATCAATTGGGTCGAAAATGGCTAAATGGGTCAAAGGGCCCAATTGGACCCAATGGGTCATAATGGATGATTTGACCATTGTGTAAGCTCAAATTAAATGGGATTAAGCTGAAATGATTGGAAATCAAGTATAGCAAAAATGGGTAGGCTTGATGCACAAGTGAAAACCTTTTAAAAGTGGCAAACTCAGCCCATTAATGGGTCATGTTGTCAAAACGGGTCAAGGGGCTGATTGGGGACCCAATGGGTCGGGTTGACTATGTTGACCATGGATGACCGTGTGGGCCCTCAATTGAACTCAAGTATGAGTTAGTTCAGCTTGAGTTGGACTGATTTGGAGTGAGTTTGAATTAAGAAAAGAGTTGGCTCAAATATGGTGCATTAAATGTGTTGAGTTGGATGAGTTGAGTTGGAATGAAAAGATCATGAGTCAAGTGAGTCAAGAGGAAGTGGAAAGGAGTTCTAATCTCACCCAACTCTTAATCAAACCAATCCTAGCCGTTGGAATGATGAGGTGCCTTGGCAAAGGCAAGGGACACCAAGGTTGGGCGGCATCATGCATCTCATGAGATGCATGTGTTAAACATGAAAGGATGCAACGTTTGGGTGAAGGGGTGTCTTTGATAGCACCCAATACCCCATCGTTTTTGCCAAGGATTAATGAGGATTAAAGAGGGAGGCTTGGCTGATTTAACAAAAGGATAAACAACCACCAATTGGCCGAATTTACCTTAAAGAAAAAAACTTAGAAATTCATCCCTCTTCCCCTCTCAAGAACACCATCTCTTGGCCGAACCAGTTGATGTGCTTCACCATAAGATCAAGAACCATTTCGGCAAGGGATTAAGGAAGAAGGAAATAAAGGAAGCAAGAGGGAAGGAGCAAAGGAAATTGGTAAGATTTTCTTAAGTGTTCAAGTTAAACAAGTTGTAAGAAAATGGTATGATTTGGGCTGTTATTTGGCCGAATGCATCAAGGATTAGACCTTAGATGGAAGTTCAAAAATAAGATGGAAATTTGATCATTAGGTTCGGCCATTGGGGATGGCCGAACACCATGAAAAGAATGGGTTAAATTGGATGGTTTTTGTAGGACAAAACCATGGACTGTTTTTGATACTAAGCTAGATTATTTACATGTTTTGAAAAGTTCTAAATCATGGTTTTGAGTGTCATATGTTGGGCTATGGATTGACTGATTACATCAGGGAATTTAGCCTAGGATTAGATGGCTTAAAAGGATAAAAAGTATGTCATTGGGTTCGGCCATCTTGGTTGGCCGAACCCCATGAAAAAGTGTGGATTTGTTTGATGTTCTTAAAGGTCAAAAACCATGTCAAGCCATGCTGATTTTTACACATGTTAATTGGGTCATTTTGTGGCCGAATTAAGTAAGGATGTAAAGTGTGTTGATAAGGTCTAAAGGATGGAAATTTAGAACATGGAGTTCGGCCACTTTGGATGGCCAAACCCCATGGAAATAATTGGTTGATTTTAATGGTTTTTGGAATTTAAAACCATGCAAGTGTGGGACTGTTTTTAGATGTTTTCATTAGAACTAAAATGCATGTTTTAAAAAGGTTAAAACATGGATATAAGAGTCTTATTTAGATCTAGATGAATGATTAAGAGGTTCAAAACCAAAGGTCATAAAGTTCGGCCAATGAGCATGGCCGAACCCCATGAAATTGGGTTGGTTATTGGATGATTTTTAAATGGTAAAACTCGGTAATATTATGTTGTTTGTCACATGGTTATTGAAACATAAAAGTATGTTTATGAGGATCAAGTCATGGACATAGAGTTCGGCCACCTTGGAGGGCCGAACCCCATGAAAGTATTTGATGGTTTTGTGAGATAAAAACCATATAAGATTATGGTGTTTTTAGGGAATTAAATGAACATATGTTTACTGTTTTTGGTTGGTCAATATATGGCTGAACCATGTATTGTTCATGGTTGAAATAGCATGTTAAAACCATGAGTAATCATGGTGAATATTGAACCAAGTGAACCATAGAGTTCGGCCATGGGTATGACCGAACCCCATGGACTATGGTATGGGTTAAATGGACTAAGGTTATGGTTAGTATTTGTTATTTCTTCCATGATTGTATAAAGGGTTTAAAATATCCCAATGGAGAACCATTTGGTGATGGATAAGAGGGATTATAAGGTTCGGCCATGTAAAGGGCCGAACCCCATAAAATGATCAAAAGTGGAATGATCATAGGTATGGTTGTATGGACTCAAAAAAAATGGTTATGGTTCGGCCATGCTGTCTGGTCGAACCCTACCAAGGTGTTTTTGTAGAATTTGATGCTTAATAGGGATTAAACGAATGAGAGACCAAAGGATAAATAGGTGAGGTTCGGCCATGGGTATGGCCGAACCCCACATAGTGCGTTTTTGGGACTTAGACCAAGTTGGAATTACATAATGAAATGTTTAATTTGCTGCTATGAAAATAAGGTATCGAGACTTGCGAGAACGGCGTACGAGTTGTGAACGGCTGACGATTAAGAAATATCAAATACTGAAGTGAATCTTCAGTAGGTTTCCTACCTACTTGTAACCACATTTACACATGTTTTCATGATGGTTTTTATGAGATATTGTCATACTATTATTTATTATATTTTGAAAGATGAGTTATGTATTTACAAATGACATACAATGCATTGGCATCTCATGCATGGACATGGGATGATGATTGAGGATATGCTGTGTTGCAATTATGAGTTACCGTCTTCCTTAGGCAATGAGAGTCCCGCCAGGAGGAATAACATGATGATAAGAGTTACATTGGTCTCCTTAGGAGATGAGAGTCCCGCCAGGAGGACTAATATGTTATATGAGACAAGTCTCAAGTGATGGCTATATGTATGTGTGATGGGGTGGGCTCATTTCATTTGCATACATACTTAGCATGTTTTATATGTTTTTGATAATCAGATATTTGATATATGCATGATTTATAAGCTAACCTTGTGGTAGCCCTAATCAGGAACCTTCTAGACGCGTTGATCTAACGCCCTAATTCTATCCTTAGAGGATAATGCAGGAACAAGGAAAGGGAAAGAGAAGGTCGATGACCGGGAGGGGAACCAAACCTAAGTGCTTGATTGTTGAACAGGACTTCTTTATTACTGTCGTTTGAGTTATATTTGTGGACATGTAATAAGTTGATACATTGCTATGGTTTGATTAGGTTATTAACTATGGATGGTTGATTTATGTTAATTATTAATTGAGACTGATACTTGTTATCTGTTCAATCTATTTCCGCAATTAGTTTAGTTTATTCTGCAAGTCATTGTTTAGTTCCATGTGTGATTTGTTATCATGGTCTAGTCCATGTACACATGGGTGGCCAGTTAAGGTTCAGACTTGAGTAGTCTGAATTTAACTCTCGTCGTGACGTCTCTCCGCCCTTGTCCGGTGTACTTTAAAAAAAAAATAGAGTCTGATTTTGTCTCGGAAAGGGCGGGGCGTTACAATTCATTTCATCGTTTTCATATATTATTATTTGTATGCTTGTTATCACTAATCCATGTGTTAGCCCTACTTGGAGTCCTACTAGGCGCGTTGTCTAACGCCCTATTTCTACCCTAGCTGATGACGCAGGAGATGGCGGGAACGAAGGTCGAGACGGGAGCCAAGCGTAGGAGCTTGGGAAAACTGGCTACTTAGTTTATTTAAATTTATTTTGGAATATGTAATTGAGTAGCTTAGCTCGTCGGACTGTATAATTTATATTTCTTACTATGGTTTGGTCTTTACTTTGCACATTATCACTTTGAGATATAATTATGAATTTAGGGGTATTTTAGTAATTTAAGCGTCGTACTTCCTTGCTATCTAAAACTGGTAGGATAGTCTCTATTGTAATGTTCCGCATTAAGTAATATTCTGCAAGCTTACTTCTACGTGTGAACCGTTCTTCGTGGACTTAGTTCCACGTACACGTAGGGTTGGCCAGTTAAGGGCTGGGTTTTAGAAGCTCGGACTTAACTCGCGTCGTGACGTCCGCGCCCTTTGTCACTCTTTATTTCAAAAAAAAAAAATAGACTCTGATTTCGATGAAAAATGGCAGGCGTTACAGAAGAGAGGTGGTGGTTTTATCTCATGGAAACCACCAAACCACCCAAGGAAACCAAGCCAAAACTGTTGGGGAGGAGAGTGATGTGTGCCATGTGGAGGGCATGCACCCTTTTGTTTGGTCAAAGAGCCCATGGGGAAGACTCCACATTGATGAGGGTGGAGTCTAACCCAAGTAAACCCTAGACAAGATGGAATGGAGACTTTGATCTCATTCATCTCATCTCATTCTCTCCCTCTCTCTCAAGGCCGCCCCCTCTCAAGACAAAGAAAGACTTAGAGAAATTTGGATCTCATTTCACTCTCCCTCTCTCAAGCTTGGCCGGCCCTCTCATTGAACAAGAAAAGACTAAGGGTTTCCATTCTCTCCTCCTCTCCCTCTCTCAAACCTACACTCTTTGGCCGAACCCTCTCTTTGGGTTTTTCATCTCAAGACCTCTCAAGCTACACTTTGGCCGAAGATCAAGGAGGAAGGAGGAACAAGAGGCTAAGGAAGGAGAAGATCGGAGGAGCAAGAAGGAGTGAAAGAAACCGAAGGAGTCGCGAAATCGGTAAGTATCACTTGACAAGATTTTATTAATTTGAAGGAGTTAAAGGAAACCATGGAATCCCATTTTTGGATTGGAGAGTTGGCCAAAATATTATGGGCCATGGATTTAAAATCCATCCAAGGAATGGATGGATTGAACAAAGGAAGGGTGATTAGGGTTACCCATATGATTAATGGATATGATTAAGGACACTATATATATATATGGTTCATGTATGCATGCATGGCTTAAGCATGGAAAAGATGGTCAAGGAACATGGTTCTGCCATTGCATGGCCGAACCCTAATTGTTATATATAGATGGAAAGGACCTCATGCATGTCTAAGATAAGCTATATGATCAAAGATCATGGTTTGGCCCTTGCATGGCCAAACCCTAGATTTCTATGTATATGGATCATGAGGACTAAAAAGGGATTGGATGAGGTTCAGCCATGGTGTATGGCAGAACCCCATCAAGTGATCTAACCATTGGTATTTGATGGATAAGAGAAAATAATGAACCATAGGGTTCGGCCATGTTGTATGGGAGAACCCCATGGAAGGGTATTCATGATTTTAAAAGGTTTTAAATGGATGTATGTTGGTGATTTTAAAGGGTTTTAAAGGAGGGAAATAATGGAAGAATATTAACAATGTAAATGGTCTCAAATGTTGTAAAGGGTGGAGAACCATATACCATGGGTTCGGCCATGGTGTATGCCCAAACCCCATGGAGAAATATTGAATTATTTACATGTATTTAGACCATGAAAATGATGGAGGAATGTTGGTAATTTTAATGGGTTTTAAATATGGTAGATGATGATTTAAAATGATGGACCTAAGTGTATGATTAAACCCCCCATGGAGGGACTTGGTTTATGGACCTAAGATTGTAAATGATTTAAAGGAGAAGATGGAAATGAGACATCATGTGTTCGGCCATGGTGTATGGCCGAACCCCATGGACCATTTTAATGGGTCATTTGGAGATTTATGCATGTTTAAATAAATGAATGATTAAGCTAAGAAATGGAGGGATTTAATTATGAGTCTATGTTTGTAACGCCCGCCCCTATTTCACCGAAATCAGAGTCTATTTTTTTTTTTTTTAAATAAGAGTGACAAAAGAGCGCGGGACGTTACGATGCCAGTTAAGTCTGAGCTTCTAAAGCCTGGCCCTTAACTGGCCAACCCTACGTGTGCGAGGAACTAAGTCCACGAAGAACGGTTCACACGTAGAAGTAAGCATGCAGAATTATAATAGAGATTGTCCTACAAATGTTTAGATAGCAGGGAAGATATATTCATTTAATTACTAAAATACCTCAAAATCATAGTGTCCAAAATAAAATCCAAAACATAGCAAGTAATCTAAATCATTACATTCCGACGAGCTAAGCTACTCAAATTACATTTCCAAAATAAATCTTAAATAAACTAAGTAGCTTGCTTTCCCAAGCTCCTACGCCTGGCTCACGTCTCGTCCTTCGATTCCACCATCTCCTGCGTCATTAGCTAGGGTAGAAGTAGGGCGTTAGACAACGTGCCCAGTAGGACTCGAGTAGGGCTAACACATGGATTAGTGATAACAGGCACAATACGTAATAATATAATCAAAACCATAACAATGAATGACATGCCATGGGTGTCCTATGTCATGAGTTCCACCCATCATCCATACCATCATGCTGCCATATCCCCCTTGACGGAAAAACCTCGTCAAAATATAAACAATCACAAATCATCCCCCTTGACGGCAAAACCTCTCCAAGATATAAACAGTCACACATCATCCCCCTTCACGGCCTCGTCAAGATATAAACAATCACAAATCATCCCCCTTGACGGCAAAACCTCGTCAAGATATAAACAATCACAAATCATCCCCCTTGACGGCAAAACCTCGTCAAGATATAAACAATCACAAATCATCCCCCTTGACGGCAAGACCTCCTCAAGATATAAGCAATCACAAATCATCCCCCTTGATGGCAAAACCTTGTCAAGATATAAACAATCACAAATCATCCCTTTTGATGGCAAAACCTCGTCAAGATATAAACAATCACAATTCATCCCCCTTTTCACCGAAATCAGAGTCTTTTTTTTTTTTTGAAATAAAAGTGACAAAGGGCGCGGATGTCACGACGCGAGTTAAGTCCAAGCTTCTAAAGCCCGGCCCTTAACTAGCCAACCCTACGTGTGTGTGGGATTAAGTCCACGAAGAACGGTTCACACGTAAAAGTAAGCTTGCGGAGAATTAAACTAAAATGCGGGGTTGTAATAGAATCTATCCACCAGTTTTAGATAGAAGGGAAGATAAATCATTAAATTACTAAAATATCTCATAATCATAATGTCCAAAATAAAATCCAAACCATAGCAAGAAATCTAAAATTATTACATGCCGAAAAGCTAAGCTACTTAAATTACAACTTCCAAAATAAAACTTAAATAAACTAAGTAGCCGTTTTCCCAAGCTCCTAAGCTTGGCTCCCGTCGCGTCCGCCGTTTCCGCCGTCTCCTGCGTCATCAGCTAGGGTACAAGTAGGGCGTTAGACAACGCGCCCAGTAGGACTCCGAGTAGGGCTAGCACATGGATTAGTGATAACAAGTATACAGATAACAATATAATAAAACCCATAAAATGAATGCCATGCCATGGGTGCCTATGTCATGTGTCCCACCCATCATCCATGCCATCATACAATGTCATATCCCCCTTGACGGTAAGGCCTCGTCAAGGTGTCCCCATGTTTACTTCTCGGTCGCCCCGACGGAGCATGGACTCCGGTTATAGCATATCAAGCAATCCTCATGTTTGCTTCTCGGTCGCCCCGACGGAGCATGGACTCCGGTTCTTTTATTTTCCCGCCCATCCCATGCATGAGATGTAAGTGCATTATGCTATGTAATATATATAATTCATATTCTTAATTCATAATTCATAGCATTAAAATATAATCCATAGTATTAAAATATAATCCATAGCATTAAAACCCATCTTAAAATAAATCTTATAATTATCGAAATAAATCAAGGAAGCCATCACATACACATAATCCACGGCTTACGAAAAGGTAGGAATTCTACCGAATACCGACTAGCGTCCTTTTTCGCTTCCGCCGGATAAATCCGGTCGCCGATCGCGTACCGTTTACGATGTCCCCATACCTTATTATACATTTACCAAAACTAGTCCATATTTTATCCATGATTAAGTCCCTAACTGATCACAAACTTAGATCCATTAATGATCCCTAACTTAGATCCGTTAATGCCCCATTAACCATGTCATATGATCATTAAAATTAGCCATTTAATTAACCTAATCCTTATTCACTTAAACACATACAAAACCCCGTACTTAGCCCATAATTGATCCATAATCTTGGATCCATTAACGTTCCATCAACCATGATATATTCATTAACAAATTAGTCCTTAACTTGCCTAATTTTCCGTTCATTTAATCACATACATAATTCAAATTTTAGCGCATAAGATGCCCTACAAGTGGGCCAATATTAACCATACTTAAGGTCCATTAATTCCATTTAATTACCATTAACCTTCTCCATTAATTTCCATATTTTCATACCCATTTAAATAAATCATACATCACCATAGGGTTTTCAAAAAAAAAAAAACATTTTTTTCATAAAACCTCTCCATGATTTTTCCTCATTTAAAACCCCTTTAAAATAAATCATTAGAATCTTAAAATCATAAATCATATTCCATGGTTTCGATTCACTAAAAAAAATCCCATTAAAAATTATTTAATCACCTACCATGCTTTTCTTCACTAAGATCCCTTTAAATTTATAAACATTTGATCCTTTTAAGTCTCCAATTTAATAACACCTACTCCATATATTTTTTTCATCCTTTTAAACCCATTTACAACCATCATTACACCACCATAGGGTTCGGCCATACACCATGGCCGAACCCATGGTTCATGTTCCATTCCCATCTTCCATGAATTTCTTCATTTACAAACCCTTTACAAATCACTACATTTCATTCATTTAAACAGAAAACCCTAAAATCATTAATCACCCTACATTTCGGATGGATTAGAAATCCAAGGCCTACGATGTTTTGGCCACCACCAAATCCAAGAAATGGATTCTGTAATCTCTGCTTAACCTTAAAAAAAAATGTAGAATTCTTGTTTAAGAATTACTTACAATCCGACGACTCTTCCGGCTTTTCTTTCTCCTCTTGATCTCCTTAGCCTTCTCTTCTCTTCTTCGCCTTAATTGATCGGCCAAGATGAGCTTGATCAAGATGAAATCCTCAAAGCTTGAATTCGACCAAGGTAGGGTTAGATTTGAGAGAGGGAGAGGGGAGAAGAGAATGGAAAAATCATCTCAAGCTTGGGTCTAGAGGTGGTCGGCCAACCCTTGGTTTCTTCTTCCACTTCTCTAAGTTTTTCTCCTTCTTTTCCTCCTTAGTTTTCTTCTTCTTCTTTCCTTAAGTGTGGGACGATATTGAGATGGAGCAAAAGAGAGATAACGTGAGATGGAAGGGTGGGGGTTGGAGAATGAGATGAGAGTTATCTCATTTTGGTTAATTAATTCTAACATTAATTACTCCCACCTACCACACATAGTTTAATGTGTTTAATGGTGGTGGTTGGGATAAAACCACCACCTTTAAGCACATGGTTTATTTTGTGTTTGTTTGGGTGGTTTGTATTTCTTTGGGTGGTTTTGATCTTCCAACTTTGACCTTTTGACCATCACTTGATTAGCTTAATTAACTTAATTAATTTGATCATTAGATTAAGTTAATTAATTCCCACTTAATTTAATTCCATTAAATTCCCTCCATGAAATCCACCCATGGTTGACCAAGTCAACCATGGTGGCCGGCCCCACCAATTCTTGGTCCACACGGCACCTCACTTGGTGAGGTGGAGGTGGGTCCCAATCGGCCATGTCACTTTGGTCAATTCATCACCAACTTAGGTGATTTAAATTTAATTAAATCCATTCCTCTTATTGGATCACCATTGGGCCCATGGCCCAATTAAATTCACCCTTACCCATTTACCTTAGAGCTTACATAATCTTGACCCATTGGGTCCCAAATGGGTATTTGACCAAATTTGATCATCCTTGGCCCAATTGACCATCATTGACCATTTAAATGAATTTAAATCCAATCCCTGGTCCATTGGGCCATACTTGGGCCTTTGTACATATTTTGATCCATTCACCATTTACTCCATCAATTTTCCAATTTCTACTATTAAAATAATTAATATTCACCTATATATTGATTTACAAATTCCGGGCCATTACAAGGCCTCGTCAAGGTGTCCCCATGTTTGCTTCTCGGTCACCCCGACGGAGCATGGACTCCGGTTTCTTTATTTTCATCCTTCCCATGCCATATCCCTCCCATGTCATGCATGAGATGTAGATGCCATATGTCATGTAATATATATGATAGCACAAACCATGGCATTTAAAATCTCATCAATAAAACATATAATTTGATTATCAAAAATAGATCAAGCAAAGCATCAATATACACATCATAGCCTTGAAACCCATCTTAAAACAATCATATGCTTCCCAAAATAAATCAAGGAAAAACCCATACAAAATACATAATCCATGGCTTACAAAAAGGTAGGAATCCTACTGAATACCGACTAGCGTCCCTTTACGTTCTCGTTCACGAATCCGGTTACCCAAACGCGCACCACTTGCGATGTCCATACCTTATTACATATGAATAATCAGCCCATGTTTTAACCATTTAAGTCCATTAATCATACCTTATCCGGGTTCGACCATACACCATGGCCGAACCTCACTAACTAGGTTTGTGGGTCCCATTTAATCTATTAATTATTTTAATTACATGAGTCTAAAAACCAACCACCCTAGGCTTTATCTAGTCATACATAAAGTTATCTTTAAAACACCTAAGTCCATGATTAATCTCCATGGGATTCTTGAATTTGGCCATTATTTGCGGTTTTGCCACTACTCCTTTCCATGACTAATCACTTCATTTATCCATGCATAATTAAGTCCATAATTGATCATTAACTCAAATCCATCAGTGACCCATTTAATCATGCCATAACATCATCAAAATCAACCATTTAATTAACCTAATCCTTATTCATTCAAATACATACATAACCCCATACTTAGCCCATCAATTGGTTCATAAGATGGGTCATGGAATCATTAACATCAGCCCCTTTAATTTAACCTAATTTTCCATCCATCTAACCACATACATAATCCCAAATTTATTCACAAATGACTTACAAAAGGGGTCATGGGTTCGGCCATACACCATGGCTGAACCCATGATGTCTTTTCCCCAATTTTCTTAGGCCTATTTACCACATTTAGACTCAAAATAAGTCCCTCCATGAAGGGGTTTACATCATGCATTTAAATCATTAATTTTGATCATCACTAACTACATTTAAAATCCATTAAGGTTGCCAACATTCCCTCATCATCACTATGGTCCAATTACCTCTAAGTTCACCAATCACTCTCCATCAATTTCTATAATTTTACACCCATCATCATTACACATACATCACCATAGGATTCAAAAGCATTCCCTCCATAAAATCACACACATTTCATTCATTTAAAAGCCTAAAATCTTTAACCACCCTCCATGGCTTCCATTCTTTTAAAACCCATATTAAATCCTTAACCACCTACCATCACTCCCCAATATTTTTCCATGATTCCAAAACACCTAGGTTCACCAAAATTTCTCCATGGTTTTACATTTTAAAACATTATTTCCACTCCTTTAAAATCACTAACAATTAATCATTAGAATCTTAAAAATCATAAATCATATTCCTTGGTTTCCATTCATTAAGAACCCCATTAAATTCCTACTATATCACCATAGGGTTCGGCCATACACCATGGCTGAACCCATGGTTCATGGGTCATTCTTTTCCACCACTCTCGAGGCCATTAAAAAAAATCATTAATACCCTCCATAATTTTCCTCATTAAAACTCTTTAACTTCACTAACATTTATTCATTAACATCTTAAAATCATAAATCCCCCTTCCATGGTTTTGATCTTAAAAACCCCATTTAAGCTTACTTAACTACTCACCATGATTCCTTCCAAAAATCACACACATTTCATGCTTAAATAAATTTTATTACATAATGTCCTTAGTACCTCCTTTATTCTTCTTAACCTAATTTACCCATTTAGGGTTTGCTCATTCTTCCTCCTTTCATTGGATGGATTTTAGATCCAAGGCCCATAACAATTTGGCCACCAACCAATCCAAGAAATGGGTTCCATAATTACCTCTTAACCCTTAAAATGTAAAATTCTTGTTTAAGAATTACTTACAATCCGACGACTCCTCCGGCTTTTCTTTCTCCTCTTGATTTCCTTAGCACTTTCTCTTCTTCTTCTCTTTGATTGGTCGGCCAAGATGAGCTTGATCAAACGAAAAACATCAAAGCTTGGGTCGGCTATGATGGAGTGCATTTGGGAGAGTAAAAGGAGGAGAAGATGGGAAGAACTAACCCAAGGTCTTGGTTTTGGAGTGGTGGGCCAAAGCTTGCACTTCTCCTCTCTTTTCTTCTCTTCTTCTCTTCTTAGTTTTCTTTTCTTCTTTCCTCCTTGGTGTGGGATGGTGGTGGAGAGAAAGAGAGGGAGAGAGTGAAAGAGTTACATGGAAAAAGATGGAGAAAAGGGATAAGATTTATCTCATTGGTTGAGTGACTTACACTCCACCATTAAGTCTTCCACCAACCAACATGGGATTTTTTATGCTTTAATGGTGGTGGTTGGAATAAACCACCACCAAGCCCAACGTTTTTGAGCTTTGGAGATAAGATTGTTTGGGTCTTCCATTTGACCATTTGACCCACTTTTTGAATAGTTTAATTATTTAATTAATTAGATAATTAACTTGAGTTAATTAATTCCTACTTAACCTAATTTCTTTATTCCACCTATGGTTGACCAATTCAACCATGGTGGCCGGCCCCACCAATCCTTGGTCCACACGCCACCTCATTTGGTGATGTGGAGGTGGGTCCCAATCGGCCATGCCACCTTGGTCAATTCATCACCAACTTAGATGATTTAATTTTAATTAAATCCATTCCAACTAATTGGATCACCATTGGGCCCATGGCCCAATTACATTCACCCTTACCCATTTACCTTAGAGCTTACATTATCTTGACCCATTGGGTCCCAAATGGGTATTGGGCCCAATTGGACCATCCTTGGCCCAATTGACCATCATTGACCATTTAAATGAATTTAAATCCAATCCATGGTCCATTGGGCCATACTTGGACCTTTGTCCATATTTTGATCCATTCACCATTTATTCCATCAAATTTCCAATTTCCACCATTAAAATAAATAATATCCACATTTATACTGATTTAAAAAGTCCGGGCTATTACAATGTTGATGGATCATTTGTGGATCCATGCATGAAATGTTTAGTTATGGATCTATGTTTTGGACCTAAGCATGGGTAAATAAATTAGTGATGGAAATAATGGCCAAGATGTAAATGGGGTGAAAATGAAGGACCATGGGTTTGGCCATGGTGTATGGCCGAACCCCATGGAGAATGCTTTTTTTTTTTTGTGTGTACTTAGGGTTTATTGATACTAAATGATTAACTCATGTGTGATTGGTTAATAAATCCAAAGATGGAGTGATCTTGGACCCACATTGATTAGAATGATCAACGATCACAAAGAGGGGCCCAAAACCAAGGGAGTGAGGTTCGGCCATGTTGTATGGCCGAACCCCACTAAGGTATTTTGTGGACTTAAGCATGGTTTGAAATCAAATGGAACATTGGTTTGATTTGTTGATATGTGATAAGGTAACGGGATCTCACAAGCGATGTATGATCGGTGAGCGATTTTCGGATGAAAACGTAAGGACACATTAGTTGGTCATTGGTAGGATTCCTATCTCATTGAAAGCCATGGATTATGTGTATATGAATGTTTTACTTGAATTATTTTGGTATCAAATGGTATGTCTTAATGATGGGATTTTAATGCTATGATTTGTATTATTACATAGCAAGTTTGCACTTGCATCTCATGCATGACATTGGAGGGATCAATTGAAAAGAGTCCACACTCTATTCGGATTTTCGATAAAACAACCATGGGGTGGAATCCACACTGATTCCAAGGGATATATGTTTGAAATGAATTCGGTGATCCACACTCCGTCGGGGCGTCCGTAAGGCATTTGTGGGGGTACCTTGATGTGCATTATCCATCAAGAGAGATGTATGATTGATTTGTAACAGGAGATCCACACTCCGTCGGGGCGTCCGTAAGGCATTTGTGGGGGTACCTTGATGTGCATTTTCCATCAAGAGGGATATTATGTGATGATGATATGGATGATGGGTGGGACTCATGGCATATGACGCCCATGGCATGGCATTGACTTGCATGGTTTTGATATTCCTTATATCTATGTGTTTTTGTTTATACTAATCCATGTGTTGACCCTACTCGGAGTACCTACTGGGCGCGTTGTCTAACGCCCTACTTCTACCTTAGATGATGACGCAGGAAATGGAGGAAATGAAGGACGTGATCGGAGCCAAGCTTAGGAGCTTGGAGGAGCTAGTTTTATTTATCTAAGTTTTATTTATGGAAATGTAATTTGAGTAATTAGCCCGTTGGACTGTAATAATTTAGACTAATTGCTATGGTTAGGATTTTACTTTTGGACATTCTAAGTTAAGGTATCTTTTAATTAAGTGACGTACTTCCTTGCTATTTAATAATTGGTAGGATAGAACTCTATTATAATTCCGCATTAAGTTTACATTCCGCAAGCTTAACTTATTACTTGTGAACCGTTCTCGTGGACTTATTTTCATGCACACGTATGGTTGGCCAGTTAAGGGTCGGGCTTTGGAAGCTCGGACTTACCTCGTATCGTGACGTCCCGCTCTCTCTCACTCTTTTATTTGAAAATAAATAAATAAATAAATAAAATAGACTCTGATTTTTTGGCATAGTGAAAGAGGGCGGGGCGTTACACAAAAAGAGTTAGGGTTTTTTCCATCTCATTCTCTCCCTCTCTCTAAACCCTAGGGCTGATCCCCTCTCTTAAACAAAAAGAGTTAGAGATTTTTCATCTGTTCCCCTCTCAAACCATCACCCATTTGGCCGAACCCTCCCTTAGGGATTTCATCTCAAACCCTCTCCCTCTCAAGCAACCTCTTTGGTCGAATACACCATTAAAGATCAAGGAGGCTCTTAATATCTCTCTCTCCAAATTCGGTGCTAAACTTGGAGAAACCGAAGAACGGAGGAGGAAGAAGAAAGGACTAAGGAAGGAGAAGGATGGAGGAGCAAAAATCAGACTTAAAGAAGCGGAGGAGTCGAGGAATAGGTATCTATGATTAACAAGGCTTATTGATTAAAAGAAATCTAAGGAAACCATGGTTTCGGCTATGGAATGGCTGAAACCATGGGGTTCCATATGGGATTGAAAAGGGTTGGCCAAAATGTTATGGGCCATGGAATGTCAAAGGAAAATCCATCCAAGAAGACTGTTAAGTATTTGGAATGAAAATACACTAACCTTGTTGGCGGGTAAGATATGGTAATACATGATTAAATGGAGGACAACATACATGATTAAATATTAGGAAATGAAGTTCATAGGAGAATGATCAAAGAACATGGTTCGGCCCTTTACCCATGTATGGCCGAAACCAAGAGAGTGAGGTTCGGCCATGTTGTATGGCCGAACCCCACTAATGCATTTTTGTGGACTTTGAGCATTTTTCAGCCCTAATGTATGGCCGAAACCCCTTGGGGGACTTAACCAGATAAAAGACTATGATTATAAAGGGAAATGAACATAGGATGATGGAGGGGTTGATGGAAATTAAATGGATCACCAAATTGATGTATGTATATATGTTAAATGTAATAAGGTAAAGGGATTTCACAAACGGGTGTACGATCGGCTTTGACGCCGCGATCGGTGATCGGTTTAGACGAAAACGCAAGGATACAATATTTGGACGTTGGTAGGATTCCTACCTTGTTGATACACTTGGATTTATGTATATGGATGGTTTTTATTCCTATGTGTTATGATTTATTTTTCGTATCAAAATGCTATGTTTAAAGGAATGGAATTTCAATGTTATATGTTTAATATGAAATGGCATGATGCACTCACATCTCATGCATGGCATGGGAGGGAACTTATGAGAGGAGTCCACGCTCCATTCGGGCATCCAATAAACAAACGTGGGGAGGGATCCGCACTGATTCCGATTATGATGTTTGAAATGAAAGACGAGTCCACGCTGTAACGCCCTGCCCTTTTTCACTCTTCGCTTTCTGAAAATCAGAGTCTATATTTTTTTTTTATTAAAAAAAGTGATAGAGAGTTGGATGTCACGACGCGAGCTAAGTCCGAACTTCTAAAGTCCGACCCTTAACTGGCAAACCCTATGTGTGCATGGACTAAGTCCATGAAAATGGTTCACAAATAACAATATAAACATGCGGAATAAAATCATAACTATGGAAATATAATAGAACTTAATTCTATTCCATTTTAGATAGCAAAGTATGTCATGTCCTTAATCATAATCAATATAACATGATTATCCAAATAAGCATCCAACCATAGCAAATTATCTAAGTTATTAGATGTCCGAAGTCTAGTTACTCAAATTACAAGTCCATAACTTTATCAAAATAAAACTAAAATCATCCAAGCTCCTATGCTTGGCCGTTTTCGCGTTCATCGTTCCCCTTGTTTCCTGTATCATCCACTCGGGTAGAAGTAGGGCATTACAACAACGCACCCAGTAGGTATTCCAATTAGGGTTAACACATGGTTAGTACAAAACATATATAATAATATCATAATGTCAAAAACCATATAAACCATGCCATGTCATGATGTCAAATGCAATGAGTCCCACCCATCGCAAGTACATATATGTACCCCCACATAGGTCTTTCGGACGCCCCGAAGGAGTGTGGCCCCTCCGGTTTCATCTTGATGGAAAAGCACATCAAGGTATCCCACATAGGTTTTTCGGTCGCCCCGAAGGAGTGTGGCCCTGACGGTTATATATCTTTCACCCCATGCCATGCATGAGATACTAATGAATCACATGTTATTTTATCATATAAACATAGCATTAAAACTCACATTTTGAAACAATATTTTTTACAATATAATTCATCAAAATAAGATAAAAACATTGTACATAAACCCATGGTTTCAAAGAGGTGGAATCCTACCAAAGACCACTAACGTGTCCTTGCGCTTTCGTCCGATAACCGCTCATGATCGTACAAACCTTGTGAGGTTCCGTTACCTTATAATATATATGAATTAATTAAAACCATGTCCCATTTGATTTAACATTAGATCTAAGTCCATAAACACAACCTTGTTAACAACAAAGTCCACAAAATCATCCCCATGGGGTTTGGCCATACACCATGGCCGAACCCATGGTCCATTAATTCTACTTAATTACCATATTGCCATCCATGTCTAACATTCCATTATTCTAACCCTTCATACATTAAAACCATATATCATTCCCCATGGGGTTCGGCCGCACACCATGGCCGAACCCATGGTCTATCATTTTCACACTTATTTACATCCTTGCCATTGTTTCCATCACCTCATGTTTAGGTCCCAAAATTGATCCATTACATAAATTCATGATTGATTCATAATTCATAAAATAAAACACTAATCATTCCCTTCATCCTTTGGTTTGGTAAACCATTCATTTAAATTATACAAAGACCTAAAAAAGGCCCATTAACAAGTTCATGGGGTTCGGCCATACACCATGGCCGAACCCATGATCTTTCATTTTTAGCCGATATTACAAAGTTGCCATTACCTCCATCAACTTATGTTTGGGTTCCAAAACATAGGTCCATTCATTTATTTACTACCCCAAGTCCTAGAGTGATCCATACATAATTCATTCACCATTTACATGACTTATAATCTTATGTCCATAAACATAGGTCCATAAATTTAGACATTACATACATGGATCCACCAATGATCCACAACCATAGAACCATAAATAAAACCCTCCATTCCTTTAATCATATTAGGTCCATACATGACCCATAAAAATTGGTTCATGGGGTTCCCCTACGATGTCTTACTTTCCAATTTTATCATCCTTGAATCCATAAATCAAGGTTCCTTCCTTTTTTATCCAAAAATCCATCATTAGAACCTTTCTAAATTAATAACCATCTTCCATGGGGTTCGGCCATACACCATGGCCGAACCCTATGGTTCATAATCTTCTCTTTGACGATTATTAATCCTTGATCTTTCATTTAATCATTCACCATATTAAATCCATCTATATATTTTTCCATTGGGTTCGGCCATACACCATGGCCGAACCCATGATCCATGATTCTTATCCATTTTAAATTATCAAAATCATCTCCCAATTTTCTTCCATGGTTTCCAACCCATAAAAATAACCAATGACCTTCAATGGGGTTCGGCCATGCACTATGGTCGAACCCTATGGTTCATTCTTTCCATTAAAATTACCATAATCGTTCCCTCAATTTTTCTTCATGGCCGAACCCTATGGTTCCTTTCTTTAAACAAAATTATCGAAATTACTTACCAGTTCCGCGACTCCTCCAGTTTTCCTTCGCTTGTTCCTGCTCTTCCAATCCTTTCCTTCCTTAGCCTTTTTCCTCCTTCTTCTTGATCTTTCTCGAAGCTGAGAACACCTTCTTGTCAGAGCACACCAGCGTCAAGACCCTCCCTTAATTGTGTAATGTCGTACGCCCCTTATGTCTGCCTCTCTTTTTTAAACTTCCAATTGGTCCTATATTTAGAAGGTTGCCCCCCTTCTTCCTTATGCGTCTCCCTTCTATAAAACTTCCACTCGGCCTCTATTAGAAGGTGCCATGCACCCTTTGCAATTTAGCAATTGCCTTTGAGCCATCTGGAGGCTTGCCTGGTAACTGTTGCTGTATAAGAATTCTATCAACAGCAAGTGATCTGCCCATCCACCCTTGAAATCTAGCATGCATGCTCTCAGCATATCCTCAAATGTTTGTATTGTCCTCTCAGACTGCCAATCAGTCTGTGGATGGAATGTTGTGCTAGTCAGTAGGTCTGTTCCCATGGCCGACTGCATACTCTGCCATACTCTACTGGTGAATCGACCATCTCTGTCGGACACAATTGCCACGCCCCGACCCGAAGGGTGGGCCCGGAACACGAATGATTTTTCTTTTTTTTAGACTAAGCTAACACAAGCATTCTAACTGGGCTAGATCAACAGTTGGGCCTAGAGGTCACACATGATCCCAACATGTGGACTCAAACATATACCATAAGTCCCTCCCAAGAGACACAAGCAACAACAATAATACACATGAATCCAAAGCACCGATTTATCATTTAAACATGGTCATCAGAGTAACTACAGAAGCATAGTAGTTTTCAATACATCACGTTCATACAAACTAAATACAACACCCATTACTTTACAAAGGAAAATGGTTCTAAGAACTATAAAGCAAAGATAAGGTTATTCCCTTCAGTGGGAATCCCAAAACAACGCCGCAGTTTATCCACCCTAAGCTTGAAATAGAGGGTTCTCCTCCTCAGGTTCATTTCCTGAAAGGTGAGTGGGGTGAGCTAACTAGCCTAGTGAAGGAAATATAACAGTGCAGTCTTAAGTAAACAATAGGTTAGCAAAATATTCAATAGTTGCAATAATATCTCATGTTTGACAACAAATAAGCATAATATCATCATCATTCCCATAATTCATCATTTCTTTTCCAATACTGCTGTCATCCAACGTAACCCCCCAAATACTATACTGACACCAATAGTATTAAGTCCGGTCACGGTCAAAATACCTCCTTACAAGTACATCTCCGGTATACACCTCAAAACCAATACTGACACACCTTATCAGTCATTGTCGATCCACCTGGTCCAGTAGACGTAATCGACACCTTCGGCGATGGTTTAATAGTAAAAGGTACGTGGAAGCAGTATTTCACAATTCATATGATCAACATCATAGCATTCACCATTATGATAAGCACTTCTTACAACAGTGTGTCATGTCTAGGCACATGAATGGATTCATCAAATCTGAAACCACTCATTACTCAAGATCCATCTTAAATAACAAAACCTGTTTATATCTTAGTGCAAAGTTAAGTTCTCTCACAGTAACTGTATGGTTTCGCAGTCTCTGTTCAAACAAACAAACAAGTGCACAATCAATTATAAGTCACATACATAGCATCATATACACACACACAAGTAGTATTTCGAAATCATCCTTGTTTTCCTAAAAATATCAAAGGTACATGGAATTGAGTCTCGTACTTGGTTTTTATCATTTTTAAATTACAATAATCCACAAGATATCATAATAAGGTGCTCAGTCCAAAACTCATATTGTCTTCTGGGCATTGACCAGATTGACTTATTGAGTTCGGTCTAGATTCTCAGGTCACTTCTCGGTTGTCTTCTGGATAGGACCAGATCTGACATGTTGAGTAAGGCCTTCAGATCACTCAGTGCTCGACAAATATAGCGTCAGCCTGGAAATGAAATCACTCGGTGCCCGACCAATAAAGTGGGCCTGGAAGTGAATACAATAGTATATACACTATAGTAATAAGAGAAAAGGGTTAGTACATTTTTTTAGATTAACATTGGGTACTAACATCTCGTCACATGCATCAATAATAATTAAACAACATTTTACACTTCAAAAACTGGGTCCCTCGGAACCAGGTATTGTAGTCTCGGATCATCCGAACCACACCTAAACTAGTCACTGACCTCGGATCATGGGTCTGACTTCGGATCGTCTGAAGATCGGGTCTCGGATCATCCGAAGTCCATCCGAACCGAAAAGATCTGAAGAACGGGTCTCGGTGGGTTTGTGAGTCTCTAACATCCGAAGTAGGGCTCGGATCGTCCGAGTGGGGTTCGGTCCTTCCGAGCTCTGCTCGGAACATCTGGGCGAGTCAAGCTAGCCTCGGAAGCTTCTGGCTTCGGGTGAAACTCGGAACGTTCGAAGGGTCCTCTCAGACCGTCCGAAGGGTGTGACCCTCGGACCGTCCGAAGATTGACTCTCGGACCGTCCGAGAGTCATCTTCCTCACTGTCTGCACCCATAGACAATGATGGCAGACACACTATGAAATACTAATCCGGAAACAGTGGGCTTCCCGGATTCGGTTTCCACATTAGCCTGTTCGATGGACTCCTCTGGGAGTCCTCTTTCCATAGGGAGGGATTTTAAACTTTGAAACTCATTAACCCAATGGATTTTAAAGCCAAAACCTCATGGGTACAAGAGAACCCATGGTTTTTCTTAGACTTTGAAAGGGTTTTACACACTCAAATCTTAACAAAAACTGGTTTTTCTTGATTCTAAACCACCTAGAATTTGAAAAGGAACACAGTGGTTACCTTCACTGGAGTTCTTGGGCTAAAATTTTGACTTTTGAAAATCTTTCCCTCTAAGCTTATGGTTACTAAAAATAGTGAAACAGAGGCTGGGAAAGAGGGGTGATCGGTTGGAAACACAGTGCAGCTGAGACTGAGAGGGAGAAGAGAAGATTTGAGGGAGTTTGAGCTACTGGGGAAAGGCTGAATTTATAGGAAATCAGCCGTGGATTGGGGTCATCCGGCTATTGTATGCCACTGCATGCAGCTACAGCGGATGTCCGGTATAGTGAAAACACTATTCGGAAGTCCCAGTTGCAAATAAGTCCTCCACGGTTTCCCATTTTGCAAAAAGGCCCCTGATTTAAATAAAAAGCCTATTTTTAACTAAAAGCATGATTTTAAAAACTCAAAATCTTAATCCAACCTTACAAATAAGTTGGGTTTTAAAAAATTTAGCTACCATAAAAAATTTGGGATTTAACTCTCAATAGAAACCATTGATTTAAATAAAGATCATAATTTAATACTATTTACTTAATTAAACAAATGTTAAATAAAACAATTTAGAAACCTCATTTTGGGGTTTTAAAGAATAACTAGACCATACTTAAAATGGTCTAACATAAAATACTTGTTTCGAAATTTATCTCATTTCCAAAACCATTTAAAATAATTATTTCTCCCTTTCGGGGTTTTGATGGGCGGTTTTAAATACCATTTTTTGAAAATAAAACTATTTTAAAATCAGAAATACAAATCCTTGACTAAGGAGAATATTATCAAACAATAATAATCACATAACAACATAATTTATAAAATAATAACTAAGCGGTAAATTACCCTTTTGCCTCTCCAGCTGGACGAGATGGATTGCTGAGCTCCCGAGTTCAGATTGGGCCACACCTGGGCTTTTCTCAAAGCCCTAACCGTAATCTTCGAGATTAACCGGTCTAAGCAAGATTATTAAGCTAAACTACGCCTAATCTGGGTCAGGGTATTACAACAATAGTACGAGGTATACCATGCAATCTGATGATATCCCTGATATACCGCCGACCCAAAGTCTCATATGAGTCTATCATCCTGATGGGAATGAAATGTGCAGACTTGGTTAGTCGGTCTACTACGACCCATATCGCATCGTTTCCCTTTGAAGACCTTGGCAACCCTGTCACAAAATCCATGGAGATGTGCTCCCATTTCCATTCCGGCACTGGTAAGGGTTTGAGTAACCCTGGTGGCTTCTGATGTTCCGTTTTAACCTGCTGATACATTAAGCAATGAGCCACAAATTCTGCCACATCCCTTTTGAGTCTGTGCCACCTATAATGTCTCTTCAGGTCGTGATACATCTTGGTGCTGCCCAAATGAATAGAGAATTTGGTTTGATGTGCCTCAATCAGTAACTCTTTTCTGCAGCTCTCAGGCACATATATCCTTCCTCGGAATACAAGACCCTGTCCTAGTCGTAACTCCCATTCCAGTATGACTTCACCTGTAGACAACTTGGCCCATATCTCCTTCATCTTCGGATCTATCCGTTGTTCCTATTCAATCTTGTCAAGTACCATTTGATTACATCGTAGTCACTCATATCAACCTATGAGTTTCATTCTCGCAGAATTTACTCTGCCTCATGTTATCTCTTTTTCTTGTGAACCCATTTACGATCTTATGTAAATCAATATACTCTGTTTCACTTTACTTGCTACCAAGATATTTTCCATACGTACTCGCTCAGTACGTTCATTCGTCTACTCTCTGTGTGAGGTAGCCTGCCAATACGAGCCTATGCTCAAAACTTTCGCTGATTCCATTTTAACTAGGTTTCTAGCTGCACTCTCCTGGAACTCCATCGACTAACTACAGAGTCAGGTGATCAGTCTAACTCGGCAGTAGCCCATAGCTTCCCATTCGAGTTTCATTAGACTCTTAACTTTTCCAACTAAGTACATCTCTAAAAGTAAGCATATCTTCATTTGCACATAAGTCAGTATGTGACTAACACCTTTTGTTCAAAACTCCTACGTTACCGATACCGGCATCAATCCAAGCCACCATGGGAATCATCTTCCACGGTTATACACATCCATCTTTGGTACTACTCTATCAGTGAGTATCATCTACCCCTGGTTAATAACCATCCATGAATATAACACCACTCTGGGTATAATCCATTCAGGGGCCTAATTAATCCAAAGCACATTATCTGCCATGAGATATTCTATCCGTAGGAACAACACTCGAATGCATCACTACGTGACTGTAGCAATAATATCAAAACATAAACATACCTCGACCCCTAGCAAGACTTAGGCCCATGACTTACTAAGCGGAAGACCCACGTCCAACGTGATCAAGGCAGTCGGACCGCATCCCTTCACTCCAAGGTGATTCAGTCAAGCTCTAAGGCAGTCGGACCGCATCTAACAAAGTTAGCACCACCCCCACGGGTAAAATAGTAACTAGATCTGTGCATCCACGCACATCAAGTGTGCAAAATAGCCGTGAGAGCGCCCTCCAGCGCGTAGCATGCGAGGGACCCACTTCTCAACGGTAACCCTACTGGACCAAGTCTCCGTATTTCGTATCGAGGTTCCCACAGTTTCATAGCTACTCTAAGCCATACTCATAGAATCTATATATTTTTCTCATCAATATCACGTGTGGGACGGACCCATGCGACATCTCAATAAACTCAAGTGACCTCGTCACATACATCTCAGTGTCAAAGTCCTCATAAATTCTTAAGTTTGCATACTTTATTGAAATTTATTCAAACTTCTATCACAATACAAGGATTGGTAGGGTTTGAATAACCCTTCAAAAATATACCCACAACCCTTACAAAATCTCCCATTTTCCCGACATTCTCTTACCACTCCTTAGCCTAACCTTCCGTAGAAGACCCTCCATCATCATAATAATCGAAGAAGTTGCCAGGGCATGTTGTCGACGTGTGCCCCAACACTCCACTAGTCAGACATGTAACGCCCCGCCCTCTCCGAGAAATCAGAGTCTAATTTTTTTTTTTTTAAATTTAAACTAAAACCTGACAAGGGCGGAGAGACGTCACGACTCGAGTTAAGTTCGGACTTCCAAAGTCCGACCCTTAACTGGCCACCCATGTGTGCATGGACTAACCCACGATAACAAACCACACATGGAACTAAACAATGACTTGCGGAATAAACTAGACTAACTGCAAAAATAGATTGAATAAATAGCAAGTACCAGTCTCAATTAATAAATAACATAAACCAACCATCCATTGTTAATATCCTAAACAAACCATAGCAAGGTATCAACTTATTACATGTCCACAAAATATAACTCAAACGACAGTAATAAAGAAATCCTGATCAACAATCAAGCGCTTAGGCTTGGTACCCCTCCTGGTCATCGACCTTCTCTTTCCCTTTCCTTGTTCCTGCATTATCCTCTAAGGATAGAATTAGGGCGTTAAATCAACGCACCCAGTAGGTTCCCGATCAGGGCTACCACAAGGTTAGCTTATAAATCATGCATATAACAAATGTCTGATTATCAAAAATATATAAAACCATGCTATGTATGTATGCAAATGTAATGAGCCCCACCCCATCACACATACATATAGCCATCACTTGACGTGTCACATATCAACCTATTAATTCTCCTGGCGGGACTTTCACCACCTAAGGAGGCCCCACAGTTGCATCTCGGGCATTCCGACGGAGGGTTGGTGCCGGTTTCCACAATCATCTGATAATCCTCCTGGCGGGACCTTCATCGCCTAAGGAGACTAACGTGACTCTTATCATCATGTTACTCCTCCTGGAGGGACCCTCATCGCCTAAGGAGGACGGTAACTCATATTATCATAATACTCCTCCTGGAGGGACCCTCATCGCCTAAGGAGGTCTCACAGTTGCATCACAGCATATCACCGGAGTGTGGGCTCCGGGTTCCACAATCATCATCCCATGTCCATGAATGAGATGCCAATGATAGATGCAACATGTAAATAAATCTCATCATTCAAAATATGATAAATAATAGTATAACAATATCTCATAAAAACCATCATGAAAACAAGTGTAAATGTGGTCACAAGTAGGTAGGAAACCTACAGAAGATTCACTTCAGCGTCCGTTCTTTCTTAGGCTTTATCCGGTCACGACTCGCACGTCGTTCAACTTCTGTTACCTTGTCCATATAACAATAAGTAAATCATACTATCATTTAAATATTCCTTCACATCTAAGACCCAAAAACCATCTTGTGGGGTTCGGCCATACCCATGGCCGAACCTCAACATTTTGGATTTGATCTTCCTTTCATGTCCTTTTGCAATTTAACTTGTATTTATGATTTTGCCATTGTCTAACCAATGATTAATTTTGCTGATCACCATCCAAAACTAATCCATCTTAGTGGGGTTCGGCCATACAACATGGCCGAACCTCACCATCACACTTTTGATCCTTTTTATTCTTCATACATAATCCTAATTTCCAATCCATTCATCTAAGAATTCACACACTAATCATCTAACCTTTAATCCATCATTGTCATTTTATGGGGTTCGGTCCTATACATGGCCGAACCTTATAATCCCTTTTATCCATCACCAAATGGTTCTCCAATGGGATATTTTTAAACCTTTTTAAAACCAAACACCATTCATAACACTTGGTGGGGTTCGGCCATACAACATGGCCGATCCTCACCCCTTTGATTTTGGTGCTCCACTTTGCCTTTCTTTTTGATGAACATTAACATCCAAATCCATCACTCTTTCAGTTATATTAAACCCTTATAACATCATGGAATCAATAACAAATACTACCCATAAACTTAGTCCATTTAACCCATACGATGGTCCATGGAGTTCGGCCATACACATGGCCGAACCCAATGGTTCCCTTGGCTCAATGGTTCCATTATTTGTATATCAATTGGACTCTACCCTTTAACCATGTTAACCACATGGTTCAGCCATCCAATGGCCAACCCAAAACAACAAACTTATATTCATTTAATTCCCATAAAAACACCATAATCTTGAATGGTTTTTGTCTCTCAAAACCATCAAAATCACCATACAATAATCATATGATTTCATGGGGTTCGGCCATGCTCATTGGCCGAACACTATGGCCTTTGGTTTGAACCTCTTAGACATTCATCTTATGTCTAATTTAATCTTCCAAAAACCATCAAAATATCAACAACAATTCATGGGGTTCGGCCATCCAAGGTGGCCGAACCCAATAATCCATTTTATCAATTTATGCTCAAGGTTTAGACCCATGATGCATTCGGCCATTCCTTGGCCAATCAAGACATCCAAATCCATGTTTTAAACCTCTTTAAAACGTGCATTTTAAGTCTAATAGAAACATCTAAAACAGTCCCACAATGGCATAGTTTCAAGTTACAAAAACCATCAAAATCAACCAATTATTGCCATGGGGTTCGGCCCTCCAAGGTGGCCGAACCCAATGATCCCTTTTAGAATATTTAAACCACCATTACCCAAGGTTTAAACCTTGCTGCATTCGGCCATACCCATGGCCCAAAACATG
Source organism: Chimonanthus praecox (assembly GCA_022113865.1). Lineage (NCBI taxonomy): Eukaryota > Viridiplantae > Streptophyta > Magnoliopsida > Laurales > Calycanthaceae > Chimonanthus > Chimonanthus praecox. The sequence goes on from CM039091.1 coordinate 27,025,824, forward strand.
TTCCATTTGTCCCATCTTTTTGAACAAAAATCCATGGAAATACTTACCAAATTCCAAGCTTTTCTTCTTGCCTTTGCTCTTTACTTCCTATCTTTCTTAACCTCCCTTCCTTTACTGGTTTATGCTTGATCAATTGGTGCAAACACCACTGTTGGTTCAGCCAAGAGAAAGAGTTTGGAGAGAGGGAGAGGGAGATGGGGATTCTCAAGATTTTCTATGTGAAAATCGTTCAAATGAGGTGGTCTATCCCTTTTGTAATTCAGCCACAACATCCATTCATTTCCCTCATTACTTCTTGGTAAAAACTATGGGTCATTGGGTGCCATCCAAGGTGTAACACCCCAATTTCTCAATGAAGTGGATAATTACGAAAATGCCCCTGGTTTGTTAAATTAATTATTTTGGGATGTCAAATAAGGAAATGGTGGGGCCCATTGCTCAAATTAAGATCATATGAGCACATTATAAATGTCAAGTTTGATTGGATGGGTAATGTACATCAATTGGGTCGAAAATGGCTAAACGGGTCAAAGGGCCCAATTGGACCCAATGGGTCATAATGGATGATTTGACCATTGTGTAAGCTCAAATTAAATGGGGTTAAGCTGAACTGATTGGAAATCAAGTATAGAAAAAATGGGTAGGCTTGATGCATAAGTGAAAACCATTTAAAAGTGGTAAAATCAGCCATTAATGGGTCATGTTGTCAAAACAGGTCAAGGGGTTGATTGGGGACCCAATGGGTCGGGTTGACTAGGTTGACCACGGATGACCGTGTGGGCCCTCAGATGAGCTCAAGTGTGAGTTAATTCAGCTTGAGTTGGATTGATTTGGAGTGAGTTTGATTTAAGAAAAGAGTTGACTCAAACTTGGTGCATTAAATGTGATGAGTTGGATGAGTTGAGTTGGAATAAAAATACCATGAATCAAGTGTAATAGCCCAAATTTTCGAATCAATATATATTTGGCATTTATTGATTTTAATTTGAATTTTGACATGATGGAATACCAAATGGATCAAGAGTTGGGACAAGGGTCCAAGAATGGCCCAATTGGATCATGGGTTGGATGAAATCCATTTAATGGGTCAATGAGGACTAATCGGGTCAAGGATGGTTAAATTGGGCCCAATACTCATTTGGGACCCAATGGACCCAATTGAGGTAAGCCTAAGGTAAGGAGGGAATTTAATTGGGCCATGGGCCCAATGTCTAACCAATAAACCATGAATTGGAATTAATACAATTAATGGGTCAATGGTAAGTAATTGGGTCAAGATAGTCAATTTGGGTCAAAGGGCCATAGGGGACCCAATGGGCCAAAGTAGGTAAGCCCTAAAATAAATGGAAAGACAAAATATAATTGGGCCATGGGCCGAATGGTAATCCAATTAAGATAAATTAAATGGATTAGATAATTATAAAATTATCTAAGTTAAGATGTATCAAGATTAAGTGATATGGCCAAATGGGGCCCACCTCCACCTCACCCATTGAGGTGGCGTGTGGACCAAAGAAAAAGTGGGACCAACCATCATGGTTGACTTTGGTCAACCATGGATAAATTTTAGGAATGACTAAGGTGGATTAAGGTAAATTAAATTGATTAAAATTATTGTAAAAATTACCTAAGTTAAAATTAATGGAATTAATATAACATGGCCAAGTGGGGCCCACCCCCACCTCATCAAGTGAGGTGGCGGGTGGGTTAGGTACATGTGGGGGCCGTCCACCATGGTTGACTTGGTCAACCATGGGTGGATTTATTAGATAGATAATTGATGGAATTAAATTGGATAGAAATTAATTAACCTAAGTGAGGACTTAACTTAATTAATTAGGTTAATTAATTAGGGTCAACATAAACAAATCAAGAGGACATGGGAGCCATGCTTGGTGGTTAGGTCTCAACCACCACCACCAAGGTCAACGGAGCCCATACTTGGGTTGGTGGGGGGAATGATGATGATGGAGTATGGTTGGGTCAACCAAATGAGGTGAATTTTTGATCTCATTCCTCTCTCTCCCTCCTCACCTCACACACCAAGAAAAAAACGTCCCTCCACCTTGCCAAAAGAAAAGAAAAGAGAACTTAGAAGAAGAAGAGAAGAAAAGAGAAGGAGAGAACAAGTCTTGGTCCATCCCCTCAAGATCAAAGGCTTAGATCTTGTTTTTCATCATCATCCCCTCTTCCCCCCTCCCAAACCAAACTCTACCTTAACCGATCCAAGCATGTCCCACCATTGATCACATTCATTTAGCCGATCAAACAAGGAGAGGAAGGAGAAAAGAGGCCAAGGAAGTTGACGAGAGCGACAAAGACCGGAGGAGTCGTCGGATCGTAAGTATGTTCTAAACAAGAAATTTATTATTTAGGGTTTAAGTTTTGGAATCCATCCTTGCCATATGATGGTGGCCAAATTATTTTAGGCTATGGAATGGATCTAAAATCCATCAAATGGAAGGCTAAGAAATGGATTAGGGATGCTTTATATTCAAATTTTTAAGCATGGGATTGTATAAAAACTGGAAGAATTATGAACCATAGGGTTCGGCCATGTAGCATGGCCGAACCCCATGGTGGGTGATTAGATGATGAATGCATTTTAATTAGGGTTTTTATAAGAATAAAAAGATGGTAAATGGTGATGAATTTATTAAGATGTTAAGGTTTGAAATTTTGAAGAATGGTTAATGAGACTTAGGTTTTTAAATGAGAAAACATTAGTGATTTATGATAATGGAGGCATGACATTTTTAGGAAATCATGGACTATAGGGTTCAGCCATACAAGGTGGCCGAACCCCATGGTTAGTGATTTTGAATTTTAGTGTTTTATAAGAATGGAAGTATGGAAAGTGGTTAATGAAAGTTAGATTTCAAATGATTAAAAATGGGTGATTTTAAAGGATTGTTAAAATAAGAAAATCATGAGGAAATGTTGGTGTTTTTTAATAGACTTTAAGTGTAGTTAGTGTTGATTGAAAAGAGTGATCTAAATGTATGATGAGATCCCCTCATGGAGGGACCTTTTAGTGGACCTAAATGTGATAAAGGACCCAAATTAAAATGAGGGAAAGACATCATGGGTTCGGCCATGGTGTATGGCCGAACCCATGACCCATGTTTTAGGTCAATTGTGGGTTAAGTTATGGTTTATACATGTGGTTAAGCGAATGGAAATTTGGGTAAGTAAAGGGTAAATTTTAAATGGATTTACAAAGTGTATGATATGGTTTTTAAGGGCCAAAATGAATGAAGGTTAGTGATTTTAAAATGGATTATTTTTGGGACAAAATAATGGTCTTAAATGGCACCCATGAAGGTGAGCCATGAACCATGGGTTCGGCCATGGTGTATGGCCGAACCCTATGGTGATGATTTAGTGATTTTTAATGAAGGTAAAAAGAATGGAAAATGATGGAAAGAGATGATAAATTTAAATGGATTTATGAGTAGGTATGTGATGTTTTAAATGAGATGAAAAATGGGATTTTAAATGAATGATTTAATTCTATTTGGTGAAGGTAAAATGGACCCAAGGGAATGGAGGTAGGCACCATGGGTTCGGCCATGGTGTATGGCCGAACCCATGACCCATTTGGAGGTCATGATTTTGGGCCAATTATTGAATCATATATGGAGTTAGATGACTACAAATTTAATTAAATTAGGTGGCTGTTTTTATGGATGTTAGGTCATGGTCAATGAATCCCTAATGGATTTAATTTAGGGATGAATTTTAGACTTAAATATACATGAATGGGTGAACGATTAAACATGGAAGAGAAAGTGGCAAAACGGTAAATAAGCTCGGATATTACGAACCCTATGGGGATTAGACATGGAATCGGATATTACGAATGATTTAAATGAAATGGATAGATGCTGTGTTTTAGGCTCGCAAATCGGAATTTTTAAAATTGGCCAAAATCGGATTTATGTATGAGTCTAAAACCAATGGATAATGGGCTAAGTTAGGGACTTAATCATGGATGATGTATGGACTAATTCGGTAAATGTAATAAGGTATCGGACGTCGCAAACGGTACGCGATCGGCGACCGGATTATCGAACTGGACGCGTAACGGAACGCGACACGGTATTCGGTAGGATTCCTACCTTTTTGTAAGCGATGGATATGTCATGGTGTTTTAAATTATTTTGATTTGGCTTATGATGGATTGATGATTATAATTTATCTTATGATGTGTTTTTAAGTTATGAATCATATGGATTATATTTTAATATTATGCATTATATGGCTATGTATGATATGTTGAGTATATGAATTACATATATATTACATAGCATAATGCACTACATCTCATGCATGGCATGGGCGGAAAAAAAATAAACAAACCGAAGTCCATGCTCCGTCGGAGCGACCGAGAAGCAAACATGGGGATATCTGAGGGGCCATAACCGGAGTCCATGCTCCGTCGGGGCGACCGAGAATCAGACGTGGGGATAACTTGAGGGCTATAACTGGAGTCCATGCTCCGTCGGGGCGACCGAGAAGCAAACATGGGGATAATACATTGTATGATCATACGGATGATGGGTGGGACACATGACATAGGCACCCATGGCATAGCATTCATCACATGCTTATTTTGTTATATGTTATTTTATCGGTATATGTGTTATCACTAATCCATGTGCTAGCCCTACTCGGAGTCCTACTGGGCGCGTTGACTAACGCCCTACTTCTACCCTAGCTGATAACGCAGGGGATGGCGGAAGCGGTGGACATAACAGGAGCCAAGCTTAGGAGCTTGGGCAGCGCAGTCTTAGTTTATTTACGTTTACATTTTGGAGATGTAATTTTAAAGTAACTTAGCTTGTCGGGTTGTATAAGTTTACATTTCTTGCGATGGTTTGGACGTTACTTATGGACGATTATATTTTGTGATATAAATGTGAACATAGGGGCATTTTGGTAACTCAATGTTGTATCTTCCCTTCTATCTAAAAACCTGTAGGATAGATTCTATTATCATGTTCCGCAATAATCATAATCCACGAGCTTACTTCCTACGGGTGAACCGTTCTCGTGGACTTAGTTCCGCGCACGTGTGGGGTTGGCCAGTTAAGGGTCAGGCATTAGAAGCTCGGACTTAATTCGCGTCGTGGCGTCCGCGCCCTCTCTCATTCTACTATTTAAAAAAAAAAAAAAATAGACTCTGATTTTCGGAAAACGGGTGAAAAAAGCGGGGCGTTACATCAAGTGAGTCAAGAGGATATGAAAAGGTGTCTTAATCTCACCCAACACTTAATCAAACCCATCCCAGCCGTTGAGAGTGAAGAGGTGCCTTGGCAAAGCCAAGGGACACCAAGGTTGGACGGCTTCATGCATCTCATGAGATACATGTGTTGTGAATTAAAGGGTGCAACGTTTGGGTGAAGAGGTGTCTTGGATGACACCCAATATCCCATCGTTTTTGGCAAAATTAAATGAGGGAAAATGAATGGAAGATGGGGCTGAAATTACAAAAGGGAAAGATTACCATTCTTGGCCGATTTTCACATTGAGAATCCAAAGAATTCCCATCTCCCCTCTCCCTCTCTCCAAACTCGTTTTACTTGGCTGAACAACAGAGATATTGGCACCAATTAATCAAGCATAAACCAGCAAAGGATTAAGGAAGAAAGGAAGGAAGCTAGAGGGAAGGAGCAAAGGAAATTGGTAAGATTTTCTTAAGTGTTCAAGTTAAACAAGTTGTAAGAAAATGGTATGTATTGGGCCATGGTTATGGCCGAATGCACCAAGGTTTTAACCTTGAGTATTAGAGGTTTTAAAATGGTAAAAGTGATCATTGGGTTCGGCCACCATGAAGGGCAGAACCCCATGTAAATGATTGGTTGGTTTTGATGTCTTTGAAAACATAGAAACCATGAAGTTTTGTGGACTGTTTTTTATGTTTCTTTAAGACTTAAAATGCATGTTTTAAAGAGGGTTAAAACATGGACTTGAATGTCATGAAGGACTGAATTTGTCATAGGTCTAAACCATGGAAGATGGTGTCAAAGAATGATGGAAATGGACCATAGGGTTCGGCCACTTTGGATGGCCGAACCCCATGAAGATAATTGGTGGATTTTTATGGTTTTTGGAATTTAAAACCATACAAGTTTGGGACTGTTATTATATGTTTTATTAGATTTAAAATGCATGTTTTAAGAAGGTTAAAACATGGATTTGGATGTTTAATTCGGACCTATGATGAAGGGTTAAGTGGTTCAAAACCAAAGGTCATAGTGTTTGGCCAATGGGCATGGCTGAACCCCATGAAATTGGGTTGGTTATTGGATGATTTTTTTAAATGGTAAAACTCGGCAATATGTTACTGTTTTATTACATGATTATTGAAACATAAAAATATGTTTATAAGGATCAAGTCATGGACATAGGGTTCGGCCACCTTGGAGGGCCGAACCCCATGAAAGAATTTGATGAAATGTATGGTTTTGGAGAGTTGGAAATCATGTGAAATTATGGGGTTTTTATGTGATTTAAATGAAGGTATAAGTTACTGTTTTTGGTCAGCCAATACATGGCTGAACCATGTTAAGGTTGAGGTTAAGATATTGATTTAAATCAAGGTTAGTTGATTACATAATCAAATCAAGAGAACCATTGGGTTCGGCCATGTGTATGGCCGAACCCCATGGGCTGCCTTATGGGTTGTTTGTATGGGTTTTACTTGGGTTTATGGTTACTAATTTGGCTCAGCCTATGGATGGCTGAATCATGTAATAACCTTGGAAAAAGGATGTAGCCTAAGTTAAATATATAGGTTAAAGTTATTGGACCAATGGAGCCATTGGGTTCGGCCATGTATAGGGCCGAACCCCATGGACCACTTCATATGGATTATTTTATGTGGAATGTTTTTATGGAATTCAAAGGTTTCAATGTAAAGATCATGGACCATGACAATAGGTTTTGGCATGGATCCATTCCATGGAATTGATCTGTAGTTTTAAAGGGTTAAGTGTTTAAGAATTGGTTAAATGAAAAAGGAGATTAAATCCTAAGTTGGTGAATTTCGGCCATGGGCATGGCCGAACCTCACAAGATGGTCTTTGGGTCTTAGATGTCAATGGACATTTAATTGATAGTATGATCTATTTATTGTTACATCACAAGGTGACGGAAGTTGAACAACGTGCAAGTCGTGAGCGAGTGACGTTTTAAGAAAGAACAATCTTAGAAGCTAATCTTCGGTAGGTTTCCTACCTACTTGTAACCACAATTATGATTTGGTTTTATCTTGTTTTTTTTATGATATATGATATATTTGATATTATGTTTCAAATATGGTTTTGAATGATGAGTTATGTATTTACAAAATGAAATACATGTACATTAACATCTCATGCATGGACATGGGATGATGATTGAGAATATGCTGGTTTGCAGTTATGAGTTACTGTCCTCCTTAGGCAATGAGAGTCCCGCTAGGAGGAGTAACATGATGATAAGAATCACAATTGGTCTCCTTAGGCGATGAGAGTCCTGCCAGGAGGACTAATTTGTGATATGAAACAACTCAATGATGAAGTGTCTTTCCACAGGTAACGAGGATTACTGTGGATTACTTAATCGTGTGAGTTCCAGATGAAAGAGTATTGAGATTTACCTTGACGGTGAGAGTCCCGTCAAGTGATGGCTATGTATGTGTGATGGGGTGGGGCTCATTACATTTGCATACATACATAGCATGGTTTTATATGTTTTTGATAATCATGTACTATATATATATATATATATATATATATATATATATATATATGCATGTTTTATATGCTAACCATGTGGTAGCCCTAATCGGGAACCTACTGGGCGCGTTGATCTAACGCCCTAATTCTATCCTTCGAGGATAATGCAGGATCAAGGAAAGGGAAAGAGAAGATCGATGACCGAGAGGGGAGTCAAGCCTAAGTGCTTGATTGATGAACATGACTTCTTATTTATTGTCGTTTGAGTTATATTTACTGGACATGTAATAAGTTATTACCTTGCTATGGTTTGATTAGGTTATTTAACTATGGACGGTTGTTTTATGTTAAAGAATAATTGAGACTGTTACTTGCTATCTATTCATTCTATTTCCACAGTTCGACTAGTTTATTCCGTAAGTTATTGTTTAGTTCCACGTGTGGAATATTTATCATGGTCTAGTCCATGTACACATGGGTGGCCAGTTAAGGTTCAGACTTGAGTAGTCTGAACTTAACTCGCGTCGTAACGTCCCTCCGCCCTTGTCCAGTGTGATTAAGTTTTTTAAAAGAAAAATTATACTCTGAAATTGTCTTGGAAAGGGCGGTGCGTTACACAAGGCACCCCTTGGTATCAAACGTTGCATCCATTCACTTCAGCCCATGCATCTTATGAGATGAGATGCATGACGCCATTGCTTGGTGTCCCTTGGCTTTGGCCAAGGCACCCCTTCGTCCAACGGCTGGGATTGAATTAACTAAGAGTTGTGTGAGATTAGAACACCTTTCTACTTCCTCTTGACTCACTTGACTCATGATCTTTTTATTCCAACTCAACCCATCCAACTCAACACATTTAATGCACCATATTTGAGTCAACTCTTTTCTTAATTAAAACTCACTCCAAATCAATCCAACTTGAGCTGCACTAACTCATACTTGAGTTCAATTGAGGGCCCACATGGTTATCCATGGTCAACTTAGTCAACCCGACCCATTGGGTCCCCAATTAGTCCCTTGACCCGTTTTGACAACATGACCCATTAATGGGCTGATTTTGCCATTTTTAAATTGTTTCCACTTGTGCATCAAGCCTACCCATTTTTGCTCCACTTGATTTCCAATCAATTTAGCTTAACCCCATTTAAATTGAGCTCACCCAATGGTCAAATAATCCATTATGACCCATTGGGTCCCAATTGAGCCCTTTGACCCATTTAACCATTTTCGACCCAATTAATGTACATTACCTATTCAATCAAATTTGATATTTATAATGTGCTCATAGGGTCTTAATTTGAGCAATGGGCCCCGCTATTTTCTCATTTAACATCATAATTAATAAATTTACTAACCCAAGGGCATTTTCGTAATTATCCATCACATTGAGAAACTAGGGTGTTACAAGACAGGGTATTATTTCCGGTCCCCTAATGTATGGATAGTTAGTCCTCTCTTTCCCGTGCCCATGAAGTCCACAAACAGGGCAAATAACCTCAATAGGATGGGGCAATAAGTACAGATGTGCCCCTCCTGTTCGCATAATTCGCAGATATAATATGTCAACTCATCCGAAGTCGGAGTAGCCGGAGTACACTCGGGCGAGCCTATCTCCCCTACGGATTCTTCTAAATTTGGGACATCGTCCTCGTCCTCTTCGGGTACAAAGGCTGGAGCAACCCTAACATTGTACTCGGGCGATTCTACTTCCATGTCCTGACTATTTACAACTTCATTGATGAAGTTTAGCACACTGGAATCGTCGGAAGAAGAAACCAGATATATCTGACAGCTAGGGGTGCCTTTCCACAACTCTGTATACTCTTTGTTGCTCAACATATCTATATCACAACAACCGAAGTATGTCAATGCCAACAACAGTTCTAATCAAACTAATATTTGTTTTGGGGAATTTCCCTATGTATTTCATAATATCTCTTGTTCGGGGAAAATTTCCAAATAAACATCTTGTGTTTCTTGTCCTTGGTGAATTTACCAAATTAGTACTCTTTGTATTTTTTTTTTTTTGTCTTTGGGGAAATACATCCTATTTTGCTATGTTTGATGAATCCAATTATTTTGACTGTACTTCCTTTGCTATCATCTTTGTTGTTCTCAGATTGAATGTTCCGTCTGAGTCTAACGAAGTAAATTAATGCACGGGGGCCGGATTAATTTACTCTGAAAGATTCAATCTTTCTGATTCGCTCTGAACATGATCTTCCGTTCGTACCTGGACCAGTTCGTGATTGTGTTTATTGATGATATCCTGATCTATTCCAAAAGTAAGGAAGACCATGCTGAACACCTGAAAATAGTTCTGGACACTTTGAGGAAGAACAAGTTGTATGCCAAAGCAAACAATTGTGAATTTTGGCTATCTGAGGTCAAATTCTCGTGGCATGTCATAATAGCAGATGGTATAGCCGTGGATCCGGCTAAGGTGGCGGCAGTGAGTGAATGGAAAGCGCCAAAGAATGTAACCGAGATCCGTAGCTTCTTGGGATTGGCTGGTTATTACAGGAAGTTCATCATGGACTTCTCCAAAATTGCATCTCCATTGACTCGACTCACTCAGAAAGGAGTCAAATATGAGTGGACAAATCTGTGCAACCGGAGGTTTGAGGAGCTGAAAGATAGACTTACAAGTGCTCCTATCTTAATTTTGCCGGAAAGAGGCAAGGGTTATGAAGTACAATGCGATGCTTCAGGAGAGGGACTGGGGTGTTCACTCATGCAACGTCATCGTGTGGTGGCTTATAGTTCAAGACAACTAAAAATACATGAACGCCTCTATCCTACACATGATCTGGAACTAGCCGCAGTGGTCTTCACTCTCAAAAACTGGAGACACTACCTATATGGCGAGAAATTTGAAGTGTTTTCAGACCATAAGAGCTTGAAATATTTGTTTGATAAAAAAGAGCTCAACCTGAGGCAGCACAGATGGATGGAATATCTGGCGGATTATGAGTTCGCGCTCCGATATCATCCGGGTAAGGCAAACAAGGTGGCAGATGCTCTTAGCCGCATATCACATGCATCAGTGGCATGTTTGATCAGAACAGAATGGAAGATGCTGAATACCATTCAAGAGTTCAATCTATATATCACAAACCATGGGAGTATGTACAATTTAATCATACGGTCCAACATGGTTACCAAGATTGAACAAGAGCAACGAGCAGATCTGGAAGTGGAGGAGATATGGGCCAAGATGTCTACTGGCGTGGTCATACCGGAATGGGAATTACGACCAGGACAGGGTCGTGTATTCCGGGGTAGAATATATGTGCCAAAAAGCTGCAGAAAAGAGTTGTTGATTGAGGCACATGAGACCAAGCTCTCCATTCATCCGGGCAGCACCAAGATGTATCACGACCTGAAGAAACACTACTGGTGGCATGGACTCAAAAGAGATGTGACGGAATTTGTGGCACACTGCTAAACTTGTCAGCAGGTTAAGACAGAACATCAGAAGCCACCGGGGTTACTCAAACCCTTACCAGTACCGGAGTGGAAATGGGAACACATTTCTATGGATTTCGTGACGGGGTTGCCAAGGTCTTCAAAGGGCAATGATGCAATATGGGTCGTAGTAGACCGACTGACCAAGTCTGTCAATTTTCTTCCTATTAGGATGACAGACTCATCTGAGACTTTAAGTCAGTGGTATATCAGGGATATCATTAGATTACATGGTATTCCTCGGACTATAGTATCTGGCCGAGATGGTTGATTCACTGGCAGAGTGTGCAGAGCATGCAGTCAGCCATGGGGACCGATCTACTGACTTGCACAGCGTTCCATCCACAGACTGATGGACAGTCGGAAAGAACAATTCAAACACTGGAGGATATGTTGAGAGCGTGCATGCTAGACTTCAAGGGTGGATGGGAGGTGTAAGGGCCCGGAATTTTTAAAATTAATATAAATGGGAATATTATTTATTTTAAGGATGAAAATTGGAAAATTTATGGAATAAAGGGGTAAATGGGCCAAAATTTGGACAAAGGCCCAATTATGGCCCAATAGACCATGGAGTGGATTTTAAAATTATGTAAGTGGTTAATGATGGCCAATTGGGCCATGGGAGGTCAAATTGGGTCAAATACCCATTTGGGACCCAATGGGTCAAGATGGTTAAGCTCTAAGGTAAATGGGTTAGATGGAAATGTAATTGGGCCATGGGCCCAATGGTGATCCATTTAGAGTGAATTCAATGAATTTAAATCACCTAAGTTACTTGGAGTTAAATGAAGGTGTTGTGGCCAAGTGGGACCCACCTCCACCTCATCAAGTGAGGTGGCGTGTGGGCCAATGATTGGTGGGGCTGGCCACCATGATTGATTTGGTCAACCATGGGTGGAGTAATGGAGTTAGGTTAACTACAAATGGATTAACCTAAGGTAATTACCTAATTAAATAATGAAATTATTTAAAGTGGTGGTTAAGAAGTGGTCAAAGTGGGGCCAAGAGGTGAAAACCCACCTCATCCCAAATTCAAAAATAAAACATGTTGGGGGCTTGGTGGTGGTTTAGATAACCACCACCATAAAGCAATTAAAAGATCTTTTAAATATCTTAGAGTTGGTGGGGTCTTTAATGTAAAGAAAAAAATGGGGATAAGTCTTGACTTCTTTTCCATTTTCTTATCCTCTCTTAATTTCTCTCCATTGCCGTCCCACACTAGGAAGGAGAAAGAAGAAGAAAATAAAGGAAAGAAAAGAGAGGAGCTCAAGGAGAGAAGAAAGAAATGGAAAATGGAGGGAGATCACTCTAAGATTGATGTTATCACCTCCCCTCTCATCACCCGTCCCTTTCCCTCTCTCAATTTTGAACCCTACCTTGGCCGATCCTAAGGTTAGGGGTTGCCACCATGGATCAAGCATCTTGACCTATCAAAGATCAAGAGGAAGGAGAGAGGAGGCTAAGGAGACCGACGGGAGCGGCGGAAATCGGAGTAGACGTCGGATTGTGAGTATTTCTTAAACAAGAAATTTTGGATTTAGGGTTTAAGAATTGGAATTTATTTTATATGAATGTAATGGTTGATAGATAATTTTATGCTATGGAGTTTAAACATGAGAGGGTGGAAGATGGAGAAAACCCTAAATGGGTGAATTAGGGTTAGGGTAAGAAAATGAATAAATGGGTTATGTGCATTATGTAAATTATGAAATTAAGCATGGAATGGGGTAATTGGAATAAAATTATGGGCCATAGGGTTCGGCCATGTAGTATGGCCGAACCCCATGGTGGGTGATTTGGTCTTTGATGTAATTGGTTAAGGTTTTAAGAATGGAAAGCAATGAGGGTGTTAAGTTAATGAATTGTAGTAAATGAGTGAATGTGGGAAATGTTTTGAAATGCTTTTTATGATGGAAATGTAAAGGGATTTTATGGCATTGGAGGGCATAGAAAGTGATGAATTATGAACCTTGGGTTCGGCCATGGTGTATGGCCGAACCCTATGGTGATAATGGTGGATTTAATGGTTATGATTTATGGAGAAATAAATGGGAAAATGTTGGTAATTTTGATGGACCCAAAGTATGAAATGATACCCTAAAATGGTGATGTAATAGGGATCAATTGATGGGTTTAGAGGATGGAAAAGAGGGATTAATGTATGGATGAGTTTAGGGTTTTAAATGAGTAATGGTGTGGCCCCAAGAGACATAGAAAAATAGTGAAATATGAACCATGGGTTCGGCCATGGTGTATGGCCGAACCCTATGGTAATGTTTTACAAATTTTAAATGGGGTTAAAAGGATGGAAAATGGGGAAAGGACACCATGGGTTCGGCCATGGTGTATGGCCGAACCCATGGCCCAATTGTAACCCATTGTAGTAGGTTAAACTGGATGATGAATGGTGTTTGTGGCCTCCAAAGGGAATGAATGAGTGATGCACTCATTGAAGTTAAATGCATAAGGTAAACCCCATGGGAGGATTTGATGAATTAGGTATTTTGAATCCATGACCCAAATGGTGGATCATTTTTAGGTCTAAGGTTAATGTGTTTGTATGTGATTAAGTAATGGGAATTGGATTAATTAGATGACAAGTTTTAATAGTTTGGTGGGTCATAAATGAACCTAAGTTAGGGATCTAAGTTTAAAAATCAATTTTGGACTTAATCATGCATGGATAAATGGGTGATTAATCATGGAAAATGAGGTAGTGGCAAAACCGTAATTAAATGCCAAATTTAAGAATTCTATGGAGATTGATCATGGAATGAGGGGATCTAATGTGATAACCTTATAAGTGGTTAATAAAGCCTAGGGTGGCTGATTTTAGACATATGTACTTAAAAGTATATAATGGATTAGGTGGGACCCACAAAACCTAAATGGTGACCGGTTTTTCATAAGGGCTTGTAAATGGTTGAAACATGGACTAATGATTAATGTGTAATAAGGTACTGGACATCGCAGGCGGTGCGCGATCAGCGACCGGGTTTATCGAACGAAAAATGTAAAAGGACGCAAGTCGGTATTGGGTAGGATTCTAACCTTTTTGTAAGCCATGGATTGAGTGATGGTTGTTTTGAATTATCTTGGAAATTATATGGGTTGTTTTAAGATGGTTTTTGAGTTATGTATTAGGTAGGGGTTTTTACTTGATTTATTCTGGTAAGCATATAATTGGTTTAGAATGGATTTTAAAGCTATGATGAGTTTATTGAGGCTGTACTTGATCTCCTTTTGATAATCAAGTCATATGTTTGATTTATGGGATTTTTACATGTCATGGTTGTTATTATATTCATTACATGGCATATGGCACCTACATCTCATGCATGGCATGGGAGGGATATGACAGGGAAAGGATGAAATGAAACTGAAGTCCATGCTCCGTCGGGGCGACCGATAAACAGCATGGGGACATTTCACATATGTATTATGATACCTTGATGATGCTATTCCATCAAGGGGGATGTTGTATTTATTATTGTACCTTGATGATGGTTCTTCCATCAAGGGGGGGATGCCTAGTGTGGATCGCATCTTGATGATGCTTTTCCATCAAGAGGGTCATGGCACGATGATGGTATGGATTCTATTTGGAATACTATGGATGGTTGGAAAAAGGGACATTGTAGAGTTGAGGATGAGATTGATGGGTGGGATTCATGACATAAAACACCCATTGCATTACATTGTACCAAATGGCATAATTTTGAGATAATATCTTCTATATGCTTTGTTATTACTAATCCATGTGCTAGCCTTACTCGGAGTCCTACTGGGCGCGTGTTCCAATGCCCTACTTCTACCCTAGCTGATGACGCAGGAGGTGGCGAAACGGAAGGACGGGACGGGAGTCAAGTTTAGGAGCTTGGGAAGGCAGATTCATTATGTTGTTTAAGTTTATGTTGGAAAAATGTAATTTGAGTAGCTTAGCTTGTCGGAATGTAATAAATTAGATTAATGCCTATGTTTTGGGATTTTATTATGGACATTATGGTTTTGAGGTATTATAGAAATTTAAATGAATGTTATCTTCCTTGCTATCTCAAATCTGTAGGATAGTCTTTGTTGTTAATTCCGCACTGAGAAGTAATATTCCTTGAGCTTACATCTACGCGTGAACCGTACTCATGGACTTGGCTCCATGCACGCGTAGGGTTGGCCAGTTAAGGGCCGGGTTTTAGAAGCTCGGACTTAACTCGCGTCGTGACATCCGCGCCCTTTGTCACTTTAAAAAAAATAAATTTAACTCTGATTTATGGTGAAAAGGGGCGGGCATTACAGGAGGACCCCTTACCGCTGGTAGAGTTCTCATATAACAACAGTTACCAGGCAAACCTTCAGATGGCTCCATTCGAGGCTTTATATGGTAGACCATGTAGCTCACCAGTGTGCTAGACAGAGGCCAGTGAACCTGCGCTGATTGCACCTGAGTTAGTCGCAGAGACTACAACACAGATTCAGTTGATTCGTCAGCACCTATTGGCTGCACAGAGTCGACAGAAGAGCTATGCCGACAAGAGGAGGAGGTTCCTTGAATTTGAAGTGGGGGACATGGTGTTTTTAAAAGTCTCGCCACGGAAGGGACACATGAGATTTGGAAAGAAGGGGAAACTGTCGCCAAGATATGTGGGACCGTTTTCCATCATAAGAAGGATGGGGGATGTAGCTTATCAGTTGGTACTTCCTTCACAATTGGCATCTTTACACAATGTATTTCATATATCGATGTTGAAGAAGTACAATCCCGATCCGTCTCATGTATTGAATGTACAAGATATATAGGTACAAAGTGATATGACTTATGTCGAGAAGCCGGTCAGAATTGTGGAGACTGAACAAAGGGTGTTACGAAACAGAGCAATTCAGTTCGTCAAGGTGGTATGGGATCGACATGGTATTGAGGAAGCCACTTGGGAACTCGAATCGGAGATGAGAACAGCTCACCCTGAATTATTTATGTAATTTATTTTGGAAACATACTTCGTTCGATTTTCGGGACGAAAAATTTAAAAAGAGGATTGTATTGTAATACCCCAGATTTTCAGTTTATCAATATTTACGGAAATTGCCATTGTAAGTGTGAATTAATGGATATGAACCTTAGATGGGTAAGGTGTTGAGCAATGACCCAATTAAGACCCAAATGATATGTTATAAGGATCAATTTAAATAATTGGGTAATGTGCATTTAATTGGGTCAAGATGGTTATTTGGGTCAAAAGGTCCAATTGGGACCCAATGGGTCGTGGTTGACTAAGTTGACCATTAGGTGAGCTCAAGCCTAATTTGGTTAAGGCTGAATTAAATGGGAATGCAAACAAGTATTTGAGTTGATTCAAGTGGATTAAATGGGTGAGTTGAGTTTAATGGTGGAGTTGAGTTAAATGGATGAGTTGAGCTTAATGGTTGAGTTGAGTTAAATTAATGAGTTGAGATTAAGTGAGTTAAAGAGATGGGAATTAAATTATATGTGAAGTGTGTAGATGAAAGATGTTTGGGTTGTTTCAAAATTCAAACAATGTACACGTTGGAATGCATGGAAGTTGTATCTCATGCATGAAACTTACATTTGTCTCATTAATGAGAGTTCGCGTTCTTGAGGAATTACAAAGGGGTTATGGCTATTTCTGTAACACCCCAATTTCTCAATGAAGTGGATAATTATGAAAATGCCCCTGGTTTGTTAAATTAATTATTTTGTGCTGTCAAATAAGGAAATGGTGGGGTCCATTGCTCAAATTAAGATCATATGAGCACATTATAAATGTCAAGTTTGATTGGATGGGTAATGTACATCAATTGGGTCAAAAATGGCTATTGGTCAAAGGGCCCAATTGGCCCCAATGGGTCATAATGGATGATTTGACCATTGTGTAAGCTCAAATGAAATGGGGTTAAGCTGAACTGATTGGAAATCAAGTATAACAAAAATGGGTAGGCTTGATGCACAAGTGAAAACCATTTAAAAGTGGCAAAATCAGCCCATTAATGGGTCATGTTGTCAAAACGGGTCAAAGGGCTAATTGGGGACCCAATGGGTCGGGTTGACTAGGTTGACCATGGATGACCGTGTGGGCCCTCAATTGAACTCAAGTATGAGTTAGTTCAACTTGAGTTGGATTGATTTGGAGTGAGTTTGATTTAAGAAAAGAGTTGACTCAAACTTGGTACGTTAAATGTGATGAGTTGGATGAATTGAGTTGGAATAAAAATACCATGAGTCAAGTGAGTCAAGAGGAGGTGGAAAGGAGTTTTAATCTCACCCAACACTTAATGAAATCCATCCCAGCCATTGAGAGTGAAGAGGTGCCTTGGCAAAGCCAAGGGACACCAAGGATGGGCGGCAACATGCATGTCATGAGGTGCATGTGTTAAACCATGAAAGGGTGCAACGTTTGGGTGAAGGGGTGTCTTGGATGACACCCAACATCCCATCGTGTTTAGCAAAATTTAATGAGGGAGGATGAATAGAAGATGGGGTTGAAACTACAAAAGGAAAAGGTTACCATTCTTGGCCGATTTTCACATTGAAAATCCAAGAAATTCCCAACTCCCTCTCCCTCTCTCCAAATTCGTTTCTTGGCTGAACAGCAGAGGTGTTGGCACCAATTAATCAAACATAAACCAGCAAAGGATTAAGGAAGAAAGGAAGAAATAGAGGGGAGAAGACAAGGACAATAGGCAAAGGAAATTTGGTAAGATTTCTTAAGTGTTCAAGTTAAACAAGTTGTAAGAAAATGGTATGTATTGGGCCATGGTTATGGCCGAATGCACCAAGGTTTTAACCTTGAGTATTAGAGGTTTTAAAATGGTAAAAGTGATCATTGGGTTCGGCCACCATGAAGGGCAGAACCCCATGTAAATGATTGGTTGGTTTTGATGTCTTTGAAACATAGAAACCATGAAGTTTTGTGGACTGTTTTTGATGTTTCTTTAAGACTTAAAATGCATGTTTTAAAGAGGGTTAAAACATGGACTTGAATGTCATGAAGGACTGAATTTGTCATAGGTCTAAACAGTGGATATAAATTAATGAAATGGACCATTGGGCTCGGCCATCTTGAATGGCCGAATCCCATGAAGTATTATTGTGATTTGGATTGAGTTTTACAAAGTGGAAACCATGCAAAGTGATGGATTTATTTGGATGGTTTTGAAGGGTAAAAGCATGGTAACATTATACTGATTATCATATGTTTAAATGAGATCTAAAACATGTCTAAGAGGACTAAAACATGGACATAGGGTTCGGCCACCTTGGATGGCCGAACCCCATGAAAGTATTTGATGTTTGGTAGGGCTTTCAAGAAGATGGAAATCATATCAATTGTGGAGAGCTTATGTGTTTTAAATAAAGCTATTTATTTGACAAAAAGGATCTAAACCATAGGCCATGAGGTTCAGCCAATTGGGATGGCCGAACCCCATGAAATGGTATGACATTTCCATGAAAGGATTTGATGATTTTGTGAGATAAAAACCATATAAGATTATGGTGTTTTATGGGAATTAAATGAGGTTATGTTTACTGTTTTTGGTTGGTCAATGTATGGCTGAATCAAGTATGGTTCATGGTTGAATTAGCATGTTAATCCCATGGGCTGTTTTTGGGTTAAATGGACTAAGTTTATGGGTTGTGTTTGTTATTGCTTCCATGATTTTATAAAGGGTTTAAAGTATTCCAATGGAGAACCATTTGGTGATGGATAAGTGGGATTACAAGGTTCGGCCATGTATAGGGCCGAACCCCATAAAATGACAATTGTTTTGATATGGCTTAGCCCAGTGGCAAAGCTGTAAATAAGGATGATAATGTAAATATGGATAAAGAAAGTTTAAAAGGACATGAAAGAAGGTTATACCAAGGAGGTATGGTTCGGCCATGATGTATGGCCGAACCCTACCAAGACATGTTTAAAGGGTTAAGTATTTAAGAATTGGTTAAATGAAAAAAGGAAATTAAATCCCAAATTGGTGATGTTCGGCCATGGGCATGGCCGAACCCCACAAGATATGGTTGGGTCTTAGATGTGAATGAATAAGTAAATGATAGTATGATTTACTGATTGTTACATCACAAGGTGACGGAAGTTGAACAACGTGCAAGTCGTGAGCAAGTGACGTTTTAAGAAAGAACAATCACCAAAGCTAATCTTCGGTAGGTTTCCTACCTACTTGTAACCACAATTATGATTTGGTTTTATCTTGTTTTTTTTATGATATATGATATATTTGATATTATGTTTCAAATATGGTTTTGAATGATGAGTTATGTATTTACAAAATGAAATACATGTACATTAACATCTCATGCATGGACATGGGATGATGATTGAGAATATGCTGGTTTACAGTTATGAGTTACTGTCCTCCTTAGGCGATGAGAGTCCCGCTAGGAGGAGTAACATGATGAAAGAGTCACAATAGGTCTCCTTAGGCGATGAGAGTCCCGCCAAGAGGACTAATATGTGATATGAAACAACTCAATGATGAAGTGTCTTTCCACAGGTAACGAGGATTACTGTGGATTACCTTATCGTGTGAGTTCCAGATGAAAGAGTATTGCGATTTACCTTGACGGTGAGAGTCCCGTCAAGTGATGGCTATGTATGTGTGATGGGGTGGGGCTCATTACATTTGCATACATACATAGTATGGTTTTATATGTTTTTGATAATCAGGTACTATGTTATATAAGCATGTTTTATATGCTAACCATGTGGTAGCCCTGATCGGGAACCTACTGGGCGCGTTAATCTAACACCCTAATTCTATCCTTAGAGGATAATGCAGGATCAAGGAAAGGGAAAGAGAAGATCGATGACCCGGAGGGGAGCCACGCCTAAGTGCTTGAATGATGAACATGATTTCTTTATTACTATCATTTGAATTATATTTTGATGGACATGTAATAAGTTAACACTTTGTTATGGTTTGATTAGGTTATTAACTATGGATGATTGTTTTATGTTAATTAATAATTGAGACTGTAACACACCAACTTTTCAATAAAATGGAAAATTACGAAAATGCCCCTGAATTATTAAATTAATTATTTTGTGATGTCAAAATAAGAAATATTGGGGCCTATTGCTCAAATTAAGGTCGTATGAGCACATTATATGTATATCAAGTTGATTTGGATGGGTTATGTACATCAATTGGGTTGGAAATGACTAAATGGGTCAAAGGGCTCAATTGGACCCAATGGGTCAAAATGGATGATTTGACCATTGTGTAAGCTTAAATTAAATAGGGTTAAGCCTATTTGATTGGAAATCAAGTAGAGAAGAAATGGGTAGGCATGATCCATATGAGAAAACCACTTACAAATGACCAAAATACCATAATTGGGTCATAGAGTCAAAAAAATGGGTCAAGGAGCTAAAGGGGGGACCCAATGGGTCGGGTTGACCAGTTTGACCACGGATGACCGTGTGGGCCCTCAATTGAACTCAAGTGTGAGTTAATTCAACTTGAGTTGGGTCGATTTGAAATGAATTGGATTTAAGAAATGAGTTGACTCAAACTTAGTGCATTAAAAGTGATGAGTTGGATGAGTTGGTTTAGAATAAAAATATTCCGAGTTAGGTGAGTCAAGAGGAGATGGAAATGAGTTGTATTCTCACACAACAATTAATCTGAATTAATCTCAGCCGTTGGTATGAAAGGGTGCTTTGGCAAAGCCAAAAGACACCAAGGTTGGGCGGCACCTCTTCATGAAGGGTTGCATTGGTTCATTTCCCATGTGATACAATGTTTGGCACCAAGGGGTGCAATGTTTGGTACCAAGAGGTGTCTTGGTTAACACCCTTTGCCCCATCGTTTTTAACAACATTAATGAGGGAGGATGAATGGGAGTTGGGGGGCTGAAACTATAAAAGAAAGCCTAACCATACATGGCCGTTTTTCACACCAAAGAATCCAAGAATTCCCATCTCTCTCTCCCTCTCTCCAATTCGTTTTCTTGGCTGAACAGCAGAGGTTTGGCATCAGTTAATCAAGCCTAAACCAGCAAGGAATTAAGGAAAGAAAGAAGAAATAAAAGGGAGAAATCAAGGATCAAAGACAAGAAGAAAACTTGGAAAATTTGGTAAGTATTTTATGTGTTATTTGGTTTAATAACATGGAATGAATGGGGGTGAATTGGGCCATGGTTATGGCCGAATACACCAAGGTTTTAACCTTGATTAAGAGAGGCTTTAAAATGGTAAAGATGACCATTGGGTTCGGCCACCATGGAGGGCCGAACCCCATGCAAATGATGGTTGGTTTTAAGGTGTTTGAAACATGGAAACCATAGAGCTTTGGTGGACTGTTTTTGGGTTTTTATTTAAGAATCAAATACATGTTATAGAAGGGACGATAAACATGGATCTGAATGACAAGAAGACTGAAGTTAATATGGGTTTAAACAGTAGATTTAAATTGATATTATGGACCATTTGGATCGGCCATCTTGGATGGCCGAATCCCATGAAATGTTGTGGTCATTCGGACAAAGTGATTAACTTATTTCTATGGTTTTGAGAGGTAAAAATACAGTAGTAATATACTCATTAATACTTGTCTAAATGAGGATTTAAAACACATACATAAGGACCAAGACATGGACATAGGGTTCGGCCACTTTGGATGGCCGAACCCCATGTTAGTTTTCATGATGTTGGTGAGTTTTAAACCATATAAAACATGGTGTTTGATGTGATTTATGGAAGTTTAACTTGCTGTTATTGGTTGGCCAACATAGGGCTGAACCATGTCATTTTTTTTAGGGTTAAGTTATGGATTCAAATCAGGGGTAAATCATGGACTAGTTGAACCAAGAGAACCCCACTAAGGGTCTTTGGTAACCCTATTGTGTAGCCGACTTTGTGATTGAAATTATGGGAAAGAGTGATTATTAATCAAAGGTGGAATAATCATGTGTATGGTTGTATGGACCTTAGCAAGACATGTTTAAAAGGGTTAAGTGTTTAAGAGTTGATTAAATAAAGTAGGAAGTTAAATCCTAAGTTGGTGATGTTCGGCCAAGGGCATGGTTGAACCCCACATGATGTGGATGGGTCGTAGATGTGATTGAATAAGTAAATGATATTATGACTTGCTGATTGGTATATGGATAAGGTACTGGAAGTCGAACGACGTACGAGTCGTGACCAGGTGACGCGAAAGAAAGATCAGTTACTGAAGGGATTCTTCAGTAGGTTTCCTACCTACTTGTAACCACGGTTTTTACCCAGTTTTTCTTATGATACTCTTGTTTTAATATATGTGTTTCAAATGATATATTATGCATTAACAAATGGCATACAGGCATTGTCATCTCATGCATGGTCATGGGATGATGAATGAGGTTCTACAGTGTTACAATTATGGGTTACGTCCTCCTTAGGCGATGAGAGTTCCGCCAGGAAGAGTAACATGATGATCATAGTCACAATGGTCTCCTTGGGCGAAGAGAGTTCCGCCAGGAGGACTAATACGTGATATGAATCAGTCAGTGATGAAGAGATGGAAGTTGTATTGTGATTTATCTTGTCGGTGCATGGCACGACAAGTGATGGCTATGGATGTACATGATGGGGGAGGCTCATTGCATGTGCATACATCATAGCATTGTTTTACCTGTTTTGATGATCATATTATGATATGTATATGCATGTTTTATATGCTAACATGTGGTAGCCCTGATTCGGGAACCTACTGGGCGCGTTGATCTAACGCCCTAATTCTATCCTCAGAGGAGATTGCAGGTACAAGCAAAGGGAAAGGAAAGGTCGTTGACCGGGAGGGGAGCCAAGCCTAAGTGCTTGAATGAAGGACTGAACTACTTTATATTACTGTCTTTTGAATACTTTTGTGGGACATGTAATAACTCACTACTTGCTATGGTTTGAGTAGGTTGATAACATTTGGATGTTTGATCTATGATAAATAATGTTTAGGACTGTTACTTGCTATCTCGTCTTTCTATTCCGCAATTAATCTAGATTATTCCGCATGTTGATGTTAGTTCCATGTGTGATTCATTATCATGGTCTAATCCATGTACACATGGGTGGCCAGTTAAGGTTCAGACTTGGGTAGTCTGAACTTAACTCGCGTCGTGACGCCGCCCGCTCTCTTTCGATGTCTTATTATTACTTTAAAAAAAAAAAATTAGACTCTGAAATTCTCGGAGAGGGCGGGGCGTTACAGTTGGTATCAGAGCGAAACGGGAAGTTGAATCATCGAAGTAAGATTAAGACGGTTTCATGTCTCACTGACGGATAAGAATCCCAACTGACCGACTCTTCGGAGTCCGCTGCCTGGGGGCCTGATTAATTTACTTCGAGTGACTCAGACTGAACAATCAATCTGAGAACGACAATGAAAGATAGCAAAGTAAAGTACATTCATCATAATTGGACAAATCAAACATAGCAAGGTAGGATGAACTCCCTTGGAATCCCCACACTGAGAAACAAACAATAGGAAATTAGAGATTTCCCCTGAAACAAAAGAACACAAAGAGTGATGATTTGGCAATCTTCCCCAAACAAAGTACATGATATAATACATGATCAGATTCCCCTGAAAACCAAGAATGGTTTATTTAGAATTGTTGTTGAATATTCTTGTGTTTTATTGATATGATACAGATATGTCGAGTAATGTGGAGTACTCAGAGTGTTACAGTGGAACTCCTAGCAATCCCATAGACTTGGTGTCTGCTTCTAACAACACCAACATGGAGGCTAATGTGAACCTTCAGGAAGAGGAATGGAATCTAGCACCATTGGAAGAGTTGAACTTAGCACAAATGGAGGAGGTGAATCTAGCACCGTTACCTGAGTATCAGATGGAGGATATTCCTTGGTTAGTGGAACCTCCTGAGGAGGAAGAGGATGATCTGGGATTTTTCTTTTATGAGGATCCTATGGAAGACTTTCCTATAATATTGGAATCGACGGGGGAGGTAGATCCCTACGATACTTGTGAGTTGTGTAATCAGGACGATCACAACAGGTTGTATTGTCTTCATCCATTAGGAATTGTCTGTCCGGTCTGTGGACTGCACGGGCATGGAGAGGCGAGGACTAATTGTCCTAGCATAGGAGGACCCGGTTTAATACCCTGCACAACGTGTGAAGTATTGGCACACAGCGATGATGTGTCCTGATAACCGTTTCAAGTTCGCTGGTGATGCGGAGTCTTCTACGAAAGACTAGGATAGGAATTAATATAAAGGGTATTAAAAAGAGGGTTATTTTGTAAGGGGGTATATTTTTTTGTTACATAGGGTTTGTTTCACCCTACCCACCTTGTACAAAAAATGAAGTTTGAATTTATATAAATATGTGATTTCATGTTTTTATGAGGATTCATGGCATGTGATGCATATTGTTAATGGAAACTAAGTATATGATGTTTCCCATGAATTAGGACTAAATGGCGCCATAGAGAAAAGTGGTACAAGATCCGAAGGGTAAGGAAAAAGTTTTACAAATCGGATTAGTTGAGGGGGCATCGAAGAGAAGGACCCGTCAGGACGATAAGAAGAAAGATGAGGTGCTCATAGTCACACCACAAGGGAAGGTGGTACCCCAACGCCGGAAGGTGGTACAGGAGAAGGTGCCATCGGTACATGATGATGAGCTTTCCATTCATGACGAAGAGAGATCAGTTCATGAACGTTCACTCGATGAGGAAGAGTCACAACATTCCCGGTGGGAAGAAGAAGGGAGTGACCCTACATATCAACAGGACGACGAGGAGGAATATGACTCGTCTTATCGACGAGAGGAGGAGGAGAACAGTAACATGACTGTACCCTTTGTGCCTCCTGAACTGCACAGCTTGGTGCAAGCTGTGGTTACGTCTGTCCTCCAACAACATTTGAATGGAGGGGGAAGTACGAGCGAGAATAATGACCGTAACATGGTCAGAGATTTTCAGCAACAGCGGCCACCTTACTTTAAGGGCAGAGAAGGGCCAGTCGGAGCCGAGAACTGGTTGGAGAAGATTTCCCACATATTGACTCTTCTGAACATCAGGAGTCATGCTCATAAAGTATTATTGGCCACGTCACAGCTGGTAGATGACGCTGCCAAATGGTGGAAGGTGGTGGAGAAACAGCAGGCACTTGTGCCAAGAAGAGAAAGAGTTGCTATGACCTGGGAGCAATTCTCCGCAACATTTCTAGAGCGCTACTTTCCAGAGGAAGAGAGAGAACGTCAAATTCAGGCCTTTATGACGTTAGTACAAGGTTCAATGACGGTGGCTGAGTATCACCAAGAATTCCTCAGCCTGTCAATCTATGCATACTATATTGTGGACACGGAATATCGAAAGGCTCGCAAGTTCGAGCGTGGGTTACGGCCAAACATTAGGGCCAAGGTAACCGTGTTCAAAGCAGCCACACTGGCAGAAGTGGTCAGCAGGGCAACCATTGTGGAACAGGAGATGGCGGAATTTGCCAGAGTGGACAATCGTCGAGCTCCGAGTGGGAGGGGTGCGTACCAACCCAACAAGAGGTTCAGAACGAACTTTAGCAGACCTTTGCCGTCTGTTGGATCAAGTGGTGGTTTTCGCCCCAACCAGCCCACTCAATCTTTAGCAGTCACACAAGCTTCTCGAGGAATGAACACCTGTTTTCACTGTGATCAACCAGGTCACTACAAGAAAGACTGCCCAAAGCTCAACAGGCTGTCATACTCCAGAGGATCATTTCGTCCGCCAGCTAGACCGGGAAACTCCAGAGGAGGCAGAATGCAAAGTCGGGGAGGTCGAAGGTCTGACCCTGCTGGTTCTGGACAATTATTTACTCTAACTTCTCAGGAAGAAGACGACCATGCTGTGATACAAGGTATGGCGGTAGTGAATAGTTCTTATGCATATGCACTATTTGATTCGGGAGCATCACACTCCTTCATAGCTGCATCATTTATTACTGCTACGGGTACATTAGTTCAAAGATTAGCCACAACACTCACTATTGTATCCCCTGTCGGAGATTCGGCATTGGGACTTATATGTACGGCGGTTAACACTGAATTAGCTGGACTCAGATTTGAGTTCAATTATCTAGTGCTGGACATGTCAGAATATGATATTATATTCGGTATAGATTGGTTGGTTAAGTTTCATGCCAACATCGACTGTTATCGTCGAAGAGTGACATTTAAGTCACCCGAGGGCAAGCAATATGTAGTCCGTTCAGATAAACAAAGTGGATTGCAGGAAGGGTTAAATCACGTGGTATTGAATAATATCACCATAAACAAAGCTCCAGATACTGAACTTTCGGCAATTGTGCAAGAATTTGCTGATGTATTTCCAAAGGAACTCCCTGGTTTACCGCCTAGGAGGGAGATTAACTTCGGATCAAGTTATACCCTGGCACAGCACCAGTGTCGTTACCACACTATCGGATGGCACCAGCAAAGATGTCGGAGCTAAAGAAGCAGATTGGTGAACTGCTTAGGCTGGGTTGCATCCGGAACAGTACGTCATCATGGGGAGCACCAGTGCTGTTCGTGAAGAAGAAGGATGGTTCACTACGGATGTGCGTGGACTACCGGAAGCTGAATCAGCTAACAGTCCGGAACAAGTACCCTCTACCCAGGATCGACGATTTATTTGATCAATTGAGGGGTTCTAGTCATTTTTCAAAGATCGACTTGATGTCTGGTTATCATCAAATCCGAGTTAGAGAGGAAGATATAGAAAAGACAGCTTTCCGGACGCGATATGGACTGTTTGAGTTCGTAGTCATGCGATTTGGACTCACAAATGCGCCGGCTGTGTTCATGGATTTAATGAACAGAATCTTCCGTCCCTATCTGGACCAGTTTGTAATCGTATTCATTGATGATATCCTGACCTATTCTAAGAGTCAGGAGGAACATGCAGAGCATCTACGGATAATTTTGAATACATTGAGGCAGAATAAACTATATGCCAAGGCCAGTAAGTGTGAATTCTGGCTATCTCAAGTGAATTTTTTAGGACATATTATATCCGAGGAAGGAATAGCCGTGGATCCGGCTAAGGTGACAGCCGTGAAAGACTGGAAAGTGCCAAAGAACGTAACCGAGATCCGCAGTTTCTTAGGATTGGCGGGTTATTATCGGAAATTTATTATGGATTTTTCCAAAATAGTGTCTCCATTGACTCGACTCACTCAGAAAGGAGTCAAGTATGAGTGGTCAGATCTGTGCAACCAAAGGTTTGAAGAGCTAAAAGACAGACTTACAACCGCTCCTATTTTGATTTTGCCGAAAAAAGGCAAGGGTTATGAAGTAGAATGCGATGCTTCGGGAGAAGGACTGGGGTGTGTCCTCAGTCAAGATCATCGTGTGGTGGCTTATGGTTCAAGACAACTAAAAATACATGAACGCCTCTATCCTACACATGATCTTGAACTAGCCGCAGTGGTCTTCGCTCTCAAAAGTTGGAGACATTACCTTTATGGCGAGAAGTTTGAAGTGTATTCTGATCATAAGAGTTTGAAATATTTATTTGATCAGAAGGAGCTCAATCTAAGGCAGCGTAGATGGACGGAGTATCTGGCGGATTATGAGTTCGAGCTTCGATACCATCCAGGCAAGGCGAACAAGGTGGCTGATGCTCTTAGCCGCATATCACATGCATCCGTGGCATGTTTGATCAGAACCGAGTGGGAGATGTTGAATACCATTCGGGAGTTCAATCTATACATTACAAACCGTGGAGTTTTGCACAATTTAATCATACGGTCCAATATAGTCACTAGGATTGAACAAGAACAAAGAGCAGATCCGGAAGTGAAGGACATATGGGACAAGATGTCGACTGGTGTGGACATACCGGAATGGGAATTACGACCCGGGCAAGGTCTTTTATTACGGGGAAGAACATATGTGCTAAAGAATTGTCGGAAAGAGCTACTGATTGAGGCACATCAATCCAAGCTCTCTATTCATCCGGGTAGCACCAAAATGTATCACGATCTGAAAAGGTATTATTGGTGGCATGGACTAAAAAGGGATGTGGCAGAGTTCGTGGCACATTGTTTAACTTGTCAGCAAGTTAAGACTGAACACCAAAAACCACCAGGGTTACTCAAACCCTTAGCAGTGCCAGAATGGAAATGGGGAACACATTTCCATGGACTTTGTATCGGGATTGCCGAGGTCTTCAAAGGGCAATGACGCTATATGGGTCGTAGTCGACCGACTGACCAAGTCCGCACATTTCATTCCTATCAAGATGACAGATTCATCTGAAACGTTGGGTCGGCGTTATATTAAAAGAGATCATTCGACTACATGGTATTCCCCGAACGATAGTATCGGACAGAGATGGCCGTTTTACTGGCAGAGTATGGCAAAGCATGCAGTCAGCCATGGGGACAAACTTATTGACTAGCACCGCTTTCAATCCACAGACTGATGGACAGTCTGAAAGGACAATACAGACCTTGGAAGACATGTTGAGAGCATGCATGTTAGATTTCAAGGGTGGATGGGAGGACCACTTACCACTGGTGGAGTTCTCGTATAATAATAGCTATCAGGCAAGCCTTCAGATGGCTCCATACGAGGCATTATATGGTAGACCGTGTAGGTCACCGATATGTTGGACAGAGGCAGGAGAGCCTGCATTGATCGGACCGGAACTAGTCGCAGAGACTACTGCACAAATTAAGTTGATACGTCAACATCTACTGACTGCACAGAGTCGGCAGAAGAACTATGCTGATAAAAGGAGACGGTTTTTGGAATTTGAAGTGGGAGACATGGTGTTTCTAAAAGTCTCACCACGGAAGGGACATATGAGGTTTGGCAAGAAAGGAAAACTGTCACCAAGATTTGTGGGACCGTTTTCGATCATAAGAAGGATGGGGGATGTTGCTTATCAGTTAGCACTCCCATCACAATTAGCATCTTTACACGATGTGTTTCACGTGTCGATGCTAAGGAAATACAATCCGGATCCGTCCCATGTTTTAAATGTTCAAGATATTGAAGTACAAAGTGACGTGACGTACGTCGAAAAGCCGGTCAGGATAGTGGAGACCGAACAAAGGGTGTTGCGAAACAGAGCGATTCAGTTCGTGAAAGTGGTATGGGATCGTCATGGTGATGAAGAGGCCACATGGGAACTTGAGTCGGAGATGAGAACAGCTCACCCCGAACTATTTATGTAATTACTTGAGAACCCTACTTCGATCGATTTTCGGGACGAAAATTTCAAAAGAGGGTTATATTGTAACACCCCAATTTTTCAATAAAATGGAAAATTACGAAAATGCCCCTGAATTATTAAATTAATTATTTTGTGATGTCAAAATAAGAAATATTGGGCCTATTGCTCAAATTAAGGTCGTATGAGCACATTATATGTATATCAAGTTGATTTAGATGGGTTATGTACATCAATTGGGTTGGAAATGACTAAATGGGTCAAAGGGCTCAATTGGACCCAATGGGTCAAAATGGATGATTTGACCATTGTGTAAGCTTAAATTAAATAGGGTTAAGCCTATTTGATTGGAAATCAAGTAGAGAAGAAATGGGTAGGCATGATCCATATGAGAAAACCACTTACAAATGACCAAAATACCATAATTGGGTCATAGAGTAAAAAAAATGGGTCAAGGAGCTAAAGGGGGGACCCAATGGGTCGGGTTGACCAGTTTGACCACGGATGACCGTGTGGGCCCTCAATTGAACTCAAGTGTGAGTTAATTCAACTTGAGTTGGGTCGATTTGAAATGAATTGGATTTAAGAAATGAGTTGACTCAAACTTAGTGCATTAAAAGTGATGAGTTGGATGAGTTGGTTTAGAATAAAAATATTCCGAGTTAGGTGAGTCAAGAGGAGATGGAAATGAGTTGTATTCTCACACAACAATTAATCTGAATTAATCTCAGCCGTTGGTATGAAAGGGTACTTTGGCAAAGCCAAAAGACACCAAGGTTGGGCGGCACCTCTTCATGAAGGGTTGCATTGGTTCATTTCCCATGTGATACAATGTTTGGCACCAAGGGGTGCAATGTTTGGCACCAAGAGGTGTCTTGGTTAACACCCTTTGCCCCATCGTTTTTAACAACATTAATGAGGGAGGATGAATGGGAGTTGGGGGCTGAAACTATAAAAGAAAGCCTAACCATACATGGCCGTTTTTCACACCAAAGAATCCAAGAATTCCCATCTCTCTCTCCCTCTCTCCAATTCGTTTTCTTGGCTGAACAGCAGAGGTTTGGCATCAGTTAATCAAGCCTAAACCAGCAAGGAATTAAGGAAAGAAAGAAGAAATAAAAGGGAGAAATCAAGGATCAAAGACAAGAAGAAAACTTGGAAAATTTGGTAAGTATTTTATGTGTTATTTGGTTTAATAACATGGAATGAATGGGGGTGAATTGGGCCATGGTTATGGCCGAATACACCAAGGTTTAACCTTGATTAAGAGAGGCTTTAAATGGTAAAGATGACCATTGGGTTCGGCCACCATGGAGGGCCGAACCCCATGCAAATGATGGTTGGTTTTAAGGTGTTTGAAACATGGAAACCATAGAGCTTTGGTGGACTGTTTTTGGGTTTTTATTTAAGAATCAAATACATGTTATAGAAGGGACGATAAACATGGATCTGAATGACAAGAAGACTGAAGTTAATATGGGTTTAAACAGTAGATTTAAATTCATATTATGGACCATTTGGATCAGCCATCTTGGATGGCCGAATCCCATGAAATGTTGTGGTCATTCGGACAAAGTGATTAACTTATTTCTATGGTTTTGAGAGGTAAAAATATAGTAGTAATATACTCATTAATACTTGTCTAAATGAGGATTTAAAACACATACATAAGGACCAAGACATGGACATAGGGTTCGGCCACTTTGGATGGCCGAACCCCATGTTAGTTTTGATGATGTTGGTGAGTTTTAAACCATATAAAACATGGTGTTTGATGTGATTTATGGAAGTTTAACTTGCTGTTATTGGTTGGCCAACATAGGGCTGAACCATGTCATTTTTTTTAGGGTTAAGTTATGGATTCAAACCAGGGGTAAATCATGGACTAGTTGAACCAAGAGAACCCCACTAAGGGTCTTTGGTAACCCTATTGTGTAGCCGACTTTGTGATTGAAATTATGGGAAAGAGTGATTATTGATCAAAGGTGGAATAATCATGTGTATGGTTGTATGGACCTTAGCAAGACATGTTTAAAAGGGTTAAGTGTTTAAGAGTTGATTAAATAAAGTAGGAAGTTAAATCCTAAGTTGGTGATGTTCGGCCAAGGGCATGGTTGAACCCCACATGATGTGGATGGGTCGTAGATGTGATTGAATAAGTAAATGATATTATGACTTGCTGATTGGTATATGGATAAGGTACTGGAAGTCGAACGACGTGCGAGTCGTGACCAGGTGACGCGAAAGAAAGATCAGTTACTGAAGGGATTCTTCAGTAGGTTTCCTACCTACTTGTAACCACGGTTTTTACCCAGTTTTTCTTATGATACTCTTGTTTTAATATATGTG
Source organism: Chimonanthus praecox (assembly GCA_022113865.1). Lineage (NCBI taxonomy): Eukaryota > Viridiplantae > Streptophyta > Magnoliopsida > Laurales > Calycanthaceae > Chimonanthus > Chimonanthus praecox. The sequence continues at coordinate 27,057,551 of CM039091.1, forward strand.
TTTCAAATGATATATTATGCATTAACAAATGGCATACAGGCATTGGCATCTCATGCATGGTCATGGGATGATGAATGAGGTTCTACAGTGTTACAATTATGGGTTACGTCCTCCTTAGGCGATGAGAGTTCCGCCAGGAAGAGTAACATGATGATCATAGTCACAATGGTCTCCTTGGGCGAAGAGAGTTCCGCCAGGAGGACTAATACGTGATGAATCAGTCAGTGATGAAGAGATGGAAGTTGTATTGTGATTTATCTTGTCGGTGCATGGCACGACAAGTGATGGCTATGGATGTACATGATGGGGGAGGCTCATTGCATGTGCATACATCATAGCATTGTTTTACCTGTTTTGATGATCATATATTATGATATGTATATGCATGTTTTATATGCTAACATGTGGTAGCCCTGATTCGGGAACCTACTGGGCGCGTTGATCTAACGCCCTAATTCTATCCTCAGAGGAGATTGCAGGTACAAGCAAAGGGAAAGGAAAGGTCGTTGACCGGGAGGGGAGCCAAGCCTAAGTGCTTGAATGAAGGACTGAACTACTTTATATTACTGTCTTTTGAATACTTTTGTGGGACATGTAATAACTCACTACTTGCTATGGTTTGAGTAGGTTGATAACATTTGGATGTTTGATCTATGATAAATAATGTTTAGGACTGTTACTTGCTATCTCGTCTTTCTATTCCGCAATTAATCTAGATTATTCCGCATGTTGATGTTAGTTCCATGTGTGATTCATTATCATGGTCTAATCCATGTACACATGGGTGGCCCGTTAAGGTTCAGACTTGGGTAGTCTGAACTTAACTCGCGTCGTGACGCCGCCCGCTCTCTTTCGATGTCTTATTATTACTTTAAAAGAAAAAAAAAATTAGACTCTGAAATTCTCGGAGAGGGCGGGGCGTTACAGTTGGTATCAGAGCGAAACGGGAAGTTGAATCATCGAAGTAAGATTAAGACGGTTTCATGTCTCACTGACGGATAAGAATCCCAACTGACCGACTCTTCGGAGTCCGCTGCCTGGGGGCCGGATTAATTTACTTCGAGTGACTCAGACTGAACAATCAATCTGAGAACGACAATGAAAGATAGCAAAGTAAAGTACATTCATCATAATTGGACAAATCAAACATAGCAAGGTAGGATGAACTCCCTTGGAATCCCCACACTGAGAAACAAACAATAGGAAATTAGAGATTTCCCCTGAAACAAAAGAACACAAAGAGTGATGATTTGGCAATCTTCCCCAAACAAAGTACATGATATAATACATGATCAGATTCCCCTGAAAACCAAGAATGGTTTATTTAGAATTGTTGTTGAATATTCTTGTGTTTTATTGATATGATACAGATATGTCGAGTAATGTGGAGTACTCAGAGTGTTACAGTGGAACTCCTAGCAATCCCATAGACTTGGTGTCTGCTTCTAACAACACCAACATGGAGGCTAATGTGAACCTTCAGGAAGAGGAATGGAATCTAGCACCATTGGAAGAGTTGAACTTAGCACAAATGGAGGAGGTGAATCTAGCACCGTTACCTGAGTATCAGATGGAGGATATTCCTTGGTTAGTGGAACCTCCTGAGGAGGAAGAGGATGATCTGGGATTTTTCTTTTATGAGGATCCTATGGAAGACTTTCCTATAATATTGGAATCGACGGGGGAGGTAGATCCCTACGATACTTGTGAGTTGTGTAATCAGGACGATCACAACAGGTTGTATTGTCTTCATCCATTAAGAATTGTCTGTCCGGTCTGTGGACTGCACGGGCATGGAGAGGCGAGGACTAATTGTCCTAGGATAGGAGGACCCGGTTTAATACCCTGCACAACGTGTGAAGTATTGGGGCACACAGCGATGATGTGTCCTGATAACTGTTTCAAGTTCGCTGGTGATGCGGAGTCTTCTACGGAAGACTAGGATAGGAATTAATATAAAGGGTATTAAAAAGAGGATTATTTTTGTAAGGGGGTATATTTTTTTTGTTATACATAGGGTTTGTTTCACCCTACCCACCTTTGTACAAAAAATGAAGTTTGAATTTATATAAATATGTGATTTCATGTTTTTATGAGGATTCACGGCATGTGATGCATATTGTTAATGGAAACTAAGTATATGATGTTTCCCATGAATTAGGACTAAATGGCGCCATAGAGAAAAGTGGTACAAGATCCGAAGGGTAAGGAAAAAGTTTTACAAATCGGATTAGTTGAGGGGGCATCGAAGAGAAGGACCCGTCAGGACGATAAGAAGAAAGATGAGGTGCTCATAGTCACACCACAAGGGAAGGTGGTACCCCAACGCCGGAAGGTGGTACAGGAGAAGGTGCCATCGGTACATGATGATGAGCTTTCCGTTCATGACGAAGAGAGATCAGTTCATGAACGTTCACTCGATGAGGAAGAGTCACAACATTCCCGGTGGGAAGAAGAAGGGAGTGACCCTACATATCAACAGGACGACGAGGAGGAATATGACTCGTCTTATCGACGAGAGGAGGAGGAGAACAGTAACATGACTGTACCCTTTGTGCCTCCTGAACTGCACAGCTTGGTGCAAGCTGTGGTTACGTCTGTCCTCCAACAACATTTGAATGGAGGGGGAAGTACGAGCGAGAATAATGACCGTAACATGGTCAGAGATTTTCAGCAACAGCGGCCACCTTACTTTAAGGGCAGAGAAGGGCCAGTCGGAGCCGAGAACTGGTTGGAGAAGATTTCCCACATATTGACTCTTCTGAACATCAGGAGTCATGCTCATAAAATATTATTGGCCACGTCACAGCTGGTAGATGATGCTGCCAAATGGTGGAAGGTGGTGGAGAAACAGCAGGCACTTGTGCCAAGAAGAGAAAGAGTTGCTATGACCTGGGAGCAATTCTCCGCGACATTTCTAGAGCGCTACTTTCCAGAGGAAGAAAGAGAACGTCAAATTCAGGCCTTTATGACGTTAGTACAAGGTTCAATGACGGTGGCTGAGTATCACCAAGAATTCCTCAGCCTGTCAATCTATGCATACTATATTGTGGACACGGAATATCGAAAGGCTCGCAAGTTTGAGCGTGGGTTACGGCCAAACATTAGGGCCAAGGTAACCGTGTTCAAAGCAGCCACACTGGCAGAAGTGGTCAGCAGGGCAACCATTGTGGAACAGGAGATGGCGGAATTTGCCAGAGTGGACAATCGTCGAGCTCCGAGTGGGAGGGGTGCGTACCAACCCAACAAGAGGTTCAGAACGAACTTTAGCAGACCTTTGCCGTCTGTTGGATCAAATGGTGGTTTTCGCCCCAACCAGCCCACTCAATCTTTAGCAGTCACACAAGCTTCTCGAGGAATGAACACCTGTTTTCACTGTGATCAACCAGGTCACTACAAGAAAGACTGCCCAAAGCTCAACAGGCTGTCATACTCCAGAGGATCATTTCGTCCGCCAGCTAGACCGGGAAACTCCAGAGGAGGCAGAATGCAAAGGGAGGTCGAAGGTCTGACCCTGCTGGTTCTGGACGATTATTTACTCTAACTTCTCAGGAAGAAGACGACCATGCTGTGATACAAGGTATGGCGGTAGTGAATAGTTCTTATGCATATGCACTATTTGATTCGGGAGCATCACACTCCTTCATAGCTGCATCATTTATTACTGCTATGGGTACATTAGTTCAAAGATTAGCCACAACACTCACTATTGTATCCCCTGTCGGAGATTCGGCATTGGGACTTATATGTACGGCGGTTAACACTGAATTAGCTGGACTCAGATTTGAGTTCAATTATCTAGTGCTGGACATGTCAGAATATGATATTATATTCGGTATAGATTGGTTGGTTAAGTTTCATGCCAACATCGACTGTTATCGTCGAAGAGTGACATTTAAGTCACCCGAGGGCAAACAATATGTAGTCCGTTCAGATAAACAAAGTGGATTGCAGGAAGGGTTAAATCACGTGGTATTGAATAATATCACCATAAACAAAGCTCCAGTTACTGAACTTTCGGCAATTGTGCAAGAATTTGCTGATGTATTTCCAAAGGAACTCCCTGGTTTACCGCCTAGGAGGGAGATTAACTTTGAGATCAAGTTATACCCTGGCATAGCACCAGTGTCGTTACCACACTATCGGATGGCACCAGCAGAGATGTCGGAGCTAAAGAAGCAGATTGATGAACTGCTTAGGCTGGGTTGCATCCGGAACAGTACGTCATCATGGGGAGCACCAGTGCTGTTCATGAAGAAGAAGGATGGTTCACTACGGATGTGCGTGGACTACCGGAAGCTGAATCAGCTAACAGTCCGGAACAAGTACCCTCTACCCAGGATCGACGATTTATTTGATCAATTGAGGGGTTCTAGTCATTTTTCAAAGATCGACTTGATGTCTGGTTATCATCAAATCCGAGTTAGAGAGGAAGATATAGAAAAGACAGCTTTCCGGACGTGATATGGACTGTTTGAGTTCATAGTCATGCCATTTGGACTCACAAATGCGCCGGCTGTGTTCATGGATTTAATGAACAGAATCTTCCGTCCCTATCTGGACCAGTTTGTAATCGTATTCATTGATGATATCCTAATCTATTCTAAGAGTCAGGAGGAACATGCAGAGCATCTATGGATAATTTTGAATACATTGAGGCAGAATAAACTATATGCCAAGGCCAGTAAGTGTGAATTCTGGCTATCTCAAGTGAATTTTTTAGGACATGTTATATCCGAGGAAGGAATAGCCGTGGATCCGGCTAAGGTGACAGCCGTGAAGGACTGGAAAGCGCCAAAGAACGTAACCGAGATCCGCAGTTTCTTAGGATTGGAAGGTTATTATCGGAAATTTATTATGGATTTTTCCAAAATAGCGTCTCCATTGACTCGACTCACTCAGAAAGGAGTCAAGTATGAGTGGTCAGATCTGTGCAACCAAAGGTTTGAAGAGCTAAAAGACAGACTTACAACCGCTCCTATTTTGATTTTGCCGGAAAAAGGCAAGGGTTATGAAGTAGAATGCGATGCTTCGGGAGAAGGACTGGGGTGTGTCCTCAGTCAAGATCATCGTGTGGTGGCTTATGGTTCAAGACAACTAAAAATACATGAACGCCTCTATCCTACACATGATCTTGAACTAGCCGCAGTGGTCTTCGCTCTCAAAAGTTGGAGACATTACCTTTATGGCGAGAAGTTTGAAGTGTATTCTGATCATAAGAGTTTGAAATATTTATTTGATCAGAAGGAGCTCAATCTAAGGCAGCGTAGATGGACGGAGTATCTGGCGGATTATGAGTTCGAGCTTCGATACCATCCAGGCAAGGCGAACAAGGTGGCTGATGCTCTTAGCCGCATATCACATGCATCCGTGGCATGTTTGATCAGAACCGAGTGGGAGATGTTGAATACCATTCGGGAGTTCAATCTATACATTACAAACCGTGGAGTTTTGCACAATTTAATCATACGGTCCAATATAGTCACCAGGATTGAACAAGAACAAAGAGCAGATCCGGAAGTGAAGGACATATGGGACAAGATGTCGACTGGTGTGGACATACCGGAATGGGAATTACGACCCGGGCAAGGTCTTTTATTTCGGGAAGAACATGTGCTAAAGAATTGTCGGAAAGAGCTACTGATTGAGGCACATCAATCCAAGCTCTCTATTCATCCGGGTAGCACCAAAATGTATCACGATCTGAAAAGGTATTATTGGTGGCATGGACTAAAAAGGGATGTGGCAGAGTTCGTGGCACATTGTTTAACTTGTCAGCAAGTTAAGACTGAACACCAAAAACCACCAGGGTTACTCAACCCTTAGCAGTGCCAGAATGGAAATGGGAACACATTTCCATGGACTTTGTATCGGGATTGCCGAGGTCTTCAAAGGGCAATGACGCTATATGGGTCGTAGTCGACCGACTGACCAAGTCCGCACATTTCATTCCTATCAAGATGACAGATTCATCTAAAACGTTGGGTCGGCGTTATATTAAAGAGATCATTCGACTACATGGTATTCCCCGAACGATAGTATCGGACAGAGATGGCCGTTTTACCGGCAGAGTATGGCAAAGCATGCAGTCAGCCATGGGGACAGACTTATTGACTAGCACCGCTTTCAATCCACAGACTGATGGACAGTCTGAAAGGACAATACAGACCTTGGAAGACATGTTGAGAGCATGCATGTTAGATTTCAAGGGTGGATGGGAGGACCACTTACCACTGGTGGAGTTCTCGTATAATAATAGCTATCAGGCAAGCCTTCAGATGGCTCCATACGAGGCATTATATGGTAGACCGTGTAGGTCACCGATATGTTGGACAGAGGCAGGAGAGCCTGCATTGATCGGACCGGAACTAGTCGCAGAGACTACTACTGCACAAATTAAGTTGATACGTCAACATCTACTGACTGCACAGAGTCGGCAGAAGAACTATGCTGATAAAAGGAGACGGTTTTTGGAATTTGAAGTGGGAGACATGGTGTTTCTAAAAGTCTCACCACGGAAGGGACATATGAGGTTTGGCAAGAAAGGAAAACTGTCACCAAGATTTGTGGGACCGTTTCGATCATAAGAAGGATGGGGGATGTTGCTTATCAGTTAGCACTCCCATCACAATTATAGCATCTTTACACGATGTGTTTCACGTGTCGATGCTAAGGAAATACAATCCGGATCCGTCCCATGTTTTAAATGTTCAAGATATTGAAGTACAAAGTGACGTGACGTACATCGAAAAGCCGGTCAGGATAGTGGAGACCGAACAAAGGGTGTTGCGAAACAGAGCGATTCAGTTCGTGAAAGTGGTATGGGATCGTCATGGTGATGAAGAGGCCACATGGGAACTTGAGTCGGAGATGAGAACAGCTCACCCCGAACTATTTATGTAATTACTTGAGAACCCTACTTCGATCGATTTTCGGGACGAAAATTTCAAAAGAGGGTTATATTGTAACACCCCAATTTTTCAATAAAATGGAAAATTACGAAAATGCCCCTGAATTATTAAATTAATTATTTTGTGATGTCAAAATAAGAAATATTGGGCCTATTGCTCAAATTAAGGTCGTATGAGCACATTATATGTATATCAAGTTGATTTAGATGGGTTATGTACATCAATTGGGTTGGAAATGACTAAATGGGTCAAAGGGCTCAATTGGACCCAATGGGTCAAAATGGATGATTTGACCATTGTGTAAGCTTAAATTAAATAGGGTTAAGCCTATTTGATTGGAAATCAAGTAGAGAAGAAATGGGTAGGCATGATCCATATGAGAAAACCACTTACAAATGACCAAAATACCATAATTGGGTCATAGAGTCAAAAAAATGGGTCAAGGAGCTAAAGGGGGGACCCAATGGGTCGGATTGACCAGTTTGACCACGGATGACCGTGTGGGCCCTCAATTGAACTCAAGTGTGAGTTAATTCAACTTGAGTTGGGTCGATTTGAAATGAATTGGATTTAAGAAATGAGTTGACTCAAACTTAGTGCATTAGAAGTGATGAGTTGGATGAGTTGGTTTAGAATAAAAATATTCCGAGTTAGGTGAGTCAAGAGGAGATGGAAATGAGTTGTATTCTCACACAACAATTAATCTGAATTAATCTCAGCCGTTGGTATGAAAGGGTGCTTTGGCAAAGCCAAAAGACACCAAGGTTGGGCGGCACCTCTTCATGAAGGGTTGCATTGGTTCATTTCCCATGTGATACAATGTTTGGCACCAAGGGGTGCAATGTTTGGCACCAAGAGGTGTCTTGGTTAACACCCTTTGCCCCATCGTTTTTAACAACATTAATGAGGGAGGATGAATGGGAGTTGGGGGGCTGAAACTATAAAAGAAAACCTAACCATACATGGCCGTTTTTCACACCAAAGAATCCAAGAATTCCCATCTCTCTCTCCTCTCTCCAATTCGTTTTCTTGGCTGAACAGCAGAGGTTTGGCATCAGTTAATCAAGCCTAAACCAGCAAGGAATTAAGGAAAGAAAGAAGAAATAAAAGGGAGAAATCAAGGATCAAAGACAAGAAGAAAACTTGGAAAATTTGGTAAGTATTTTATGTGTTATTTGGTTTAATAACATGGAATGAATGGGGGTGAATTGGGCCATGGTTATGGCCGAATACACCAAGGTTTTAACCTTGATTAAGAGAGGCTTTAAAATGGGTAAAGATGACCATTGGGTTCGGCCACCATGGAGGCCGAACCCCATGCAAATGATGGTTGGTTTTAAGGTGTTTGAAACATGGAAACCATAGAGCTTTGGTGGACTGTTTTTGGGTTTTTATTTAAGAATCAAATACATGTTACAGAAGGGACGATAAACATGGATCTGAATGACAAGAAGACTAAAGTTAATATGGGTTTAAACAGTAGATTTAAATTGATATTATGGACCATTTGGATCGGCCATCTTGGATGGCCGAATCCCATGAAATGTTGTGGTCATTCGGACAAAGTGATTAACTTATTTCTATGGTTTTGAGAGGTAAAAATACAGTAATATACTCATTAATACTTGTCTAAATGAGGATTTAAAACACATACATAAGGACCAAGACATGGACATAGGGTTCGGCCACTTTGGATGGCCGAACCCCATGTTAGTTTTGATGATGTTGGTGAGTTTTAAACCATATAAAACATGGTGTTTGATGTGATTTATGGAAGTTTAACTTGCTGTTATTGGTTGGCCAACATAGGGCTGAACCATGTCATTTTTTTTAGGGTTAAGTTATGGATTCAAATCAGGGGTAAATCATGGACTAGTTGAACCAAGAGAACCCCACTAAGGGTCTTTGGTAACCCTATTGTGTAGCCGACTTTGTGATTGAAATTATGGGAAAGAGTGATTATTGATCAAAGGTGGAATAATCATGTGTATGGTTGTATGGACCTTAGCAAGACATGTTTAAAAGGGTTAAGTGTTTAAGAGTTGATTAAATAAAGTAGGAAGTTAAATCCTAAGTTGGTGATGTTCGGCCAAGGGCATGGTTGAACCCCACATGATGTGGATGGGTCGTAGATGTGATTGAATAAGTAAATGATATTATGACTTGCTGATTGGTATATGGATAAGGTACCGGAAGTCGAACGACGTGCGAGTCGTGACCAGGTGACGCGAAAGAAAGATCAGTTACTGAAGGGATTCTTCAGTAGGTTTCCTACCTACTTGTAACCACGATTTTTACCCAGTTTTTCTTATGATACTCTTGTTTTAATATATGTGTTTCAAATGATATATTATGCATTAACAAATGGCATACAGGCATTGGCATCTCATGCATGGTCATGGGATGATGAATGAGGTTCTACAGTGTTACAATTATGGGTTACGTCCTCCTTAGGCGATGAGAGTTCCGCCAGGAAGAGTAACATGATGATCATAGTCACAATGGTCTCCTTGGGCGAAAGAGTTCCGCCAGGAGGACTAATACGTGATATGAATCAGTCAGTGATGAAGAGATGGAAGTTGTATTGTGATTTATCTTGTCGGTGCATGGCACGACAAGTGATGGCTATGGATGTACATGATGGGGGAGGCTCATTGCATGTGCATACATCATAGCATTGGTTTACCTGTTTTGATGATCATATATTATGATATGTATATGCATGTTTTATATGCTAACATGTGGTAGCCCTGATTCGGGAACCTACTGGGCGCGTTGATCTAACGCCCTAATTCTATCCTCAGAGGAGATTGCAGTACAAGCAAAGGGAAAGGAAAGGTCGTTGACCGGGAGGGGAGCCAAGCCTAAGTGCTTGAATGAAGGACTGAACTACTTTATATTACTGTCTTTTGAATACTTTTGTGGGACATGTAATAACTCACTACTTGCTATGGTTTGAGTAGGTTGATAACATTTGGATGTTTGATCTATGATAAATAATGTTTAGGACTGTTACTTGCTATCTCGTCTTTCAATTCCGCAATTAATCTAGATTATTCCGCATGTTCATGTTAGTTCCATGTGTGATTCATTATCATGGTCTAATCCATGTACACATGGGTGCCCAGTTAAGGTTCAGACTTGGGTAGTCTGAACTTAACTCGCGTCGTGACGCCGCCCGCTCTCTTTCGATGTTTTATTATTACTTTAAAAGAAAAAAAATTAGACTCTGAAATTCTCGGAGAGGGCGGGGCGTTACAGAGACTGTTACTTGCTATCTATTCATTCTATTTCCGTAGTAGACTAGTTTATTCCGCAAGTTATTGTTTAGTTCCATGTGTGGATTATTTATCATGGTCTAGTCCATGTACACATGGGTGGCCAGTTAAGGTTCAGACTTGAGTAGTATGAACTTAACTTGGGTCGTGACATCCCTTCGCCCTTGTACGGTGTTTTAAGTTTTTTAAAACAAAAATAGACTCTGAAATTGTCTGGTGAAAAGGGCGGGGCGTTACAATTTCAAATATCAACACAAGACATGTATACGTTGGAATGCATGGAGGTTTTACCCCATGCATGTAACTCCAAATGGAGAATCAATGGGAGGGGACGGTTTCATATTTTCAAACCAAGGCACACCATTGCACCGTTAGACCCTTGGGGTTTCATCTCATGGATGAAACCCCCAAATGGAATTTAAATGTGGAAGATGAATGGGGTTTGTGGAGGTTACACAAGACACCCCATTGCAACCGTTGGAGCCTTGGGAGTTTCATCTCAATGATGAAACCCCCAAGGGAAGCATTAAGGAGAATTGTAAATGGAAATGGGAGTTACACATGGGCTTCACCAAAACTATCACTTTGGCCGACCATCCTATTGGAACAAAATTGTATTGTACTCTCTCTCCCTTGGCCGTCCCACCTCTCTAGACAAAGAACCTTGGCTGGTTGTCTCTCACACAATTCTTTCTCTTGGCCGATCACTTCTCAAGGATAGACTTAGGAAAGATTGGTGATCTCAAACCATCATACAATGACAACCACTCTCAAGACAAGGATTTGGAGCATTGTTCTAAGCTTCTCTCTCAATCCATATCACTTGGCCGAATTATTCTAAGGAGTTTGCAGCAAGGTCAGTCTCGGCCAAAAGAACAAGAAGGAAGAAAGAGAGGCTAAGGAAGTAAAGGATCAAGAAGGAGTGAAAGAACCGGAGGAGTGGCGGTATTGGTAAGTGCTCAATAAACACTTGTTAAATAAAATGGTTAAGGAAGCATGATCTGGCCATTGTATGGCCGAACCTATTAAGGGTTAAAATCATGGCTAATGATGTTTAAAAAGGGAAGAACATGGATAATAGGGTTCAGCCACTTTGTATGGCCGAACCCCATGAAAAGATATTGGTTTAATTTTTATTGGATTTGAAGAAAGGAAATCATAAGGGTATGTGTTTGGTTTTGTTAAAGTTTTAAAAGGATGGAAGTATGAGAATCAATCATAAATGTATAATAAGTTTTAATGGAATTATAAAACCATAGGGTTTGGCTATGCATATGGTCGAACCCCATGGAGAGACAATGATGGATAGTATGTTTTATGTTTAATTGATGGAAGATGGTTAGTACTTTAGAAAGGTCTTAATTGTTTGGATCAAAAGAAGAGATGAGGTTCGGCCATGGTGCATGGCCAAACCCCACCAAATAACGTGTATGGATTTATGATGGCTTGCTTATTGAATTTTATGGACATATGAATGAAATGGAAACTAAGATTGGATCAATGGCAAGATGGTAAATAAATGAAAATAATGAACCAAGGGTTCGGCCATGTTGTATGGCCAAACCCCATGGGAAATGTTTTATATATTTGAAGTGTTGATAAGGTTGGATGGCTGATTTAAAAGTGTAGGGTTTTTATGAATCAAGAATGGCAAGGTTTGGATTTGGAAGATCAAAAGTTTGAAAGGAAAGGACCAAAACCAAGATGATGAAGTTCGGCCAAGTTGTATGGCTGAACCTCATCAAGGTGTGTTTTATGGATTGAGGATTTTAAATGGGTCATTTGGATGAGATCGGTTAAATAAAAGGGACCAAATTAAAAAGGGTGAGGTTCGGCCATGGTGTATGGCCGAACCCCACAAGGTGGTGTGTTTGGTCGTAGACTTAATTAGAAACCAAATGAGATATGTGTTTGACTTATTGACATGTAACAAGGTAACGGGACTTCTTAAACGGTAAGTGGTTGTGAACGGTTTTCGAACAAGAACGCAAAGTCAAAGTAGTTGTCGTTGGTAGGATTCTACCTTCTTGAAACATGGATATGTATATGGTTTTATCTTTATTTGATGGTTTATGCTGCAATTTATATTATGTTTCAAAAGTGAAGTTTTTAATGCTATAGTTAATTATATTGCATAGCATATGGACTTGTACATCTCATGCATGGCATGGGAGGGGAATTTATAACTGGAGGCCACGCTCCGTCAGGGCGTCCATAAGGCAATCGTGGGAAGACCTTGATGTGTATAATGCCTTCAAGTAGAATCCCGAGGCCACACTCCGTCGGGGCATCCGAAAGACCACTGTGGGAATACCTTGATGAGGAGAATTCCATCAAGAGGTTACATGTATGTGATGGGTGGGACTCATTGCATAAGACATATGGCATGGCATGATTTTATATGGTTTTGATGATATAATATTATACATGTTTTTGTGATACTAACCCATGTGATAGCCCTACCTAGAATTCCTACTGCGAGCGTTGTTCTAACGCCCTACTTCTACCCTAGTGAATGACATAGGAAAAGAAGGAGTCGAGGATCGTGAAAGAAGCCAAGCATAGGAGCTTGGATATTTGAATGGATTTTATTATGGATATTTTGATAAGTTTACATGGACATGTAATTTGAGTAGTTAGATGTTGGGATGTAATAACTTAGTTAATATTTGCTATGGTTTGATTGAATGATTAAGTTAAGGTAATTTTGGATAAATAACTATGTACTATGCTATCTAAAATGGAGTAGACTTAGCTTCTATTATAATCCACAGTTAGATTAAGTAATAATATTCCGAAAGAATTATAAAGTACTATGTGTGAACCGTTTTCATGGACTTAGTCCATGCACACATAGGTTTGTCCAGTTAAGGGTCGGACTTAGAACTCCGGACTTAACTCGCGTCGTGAAATCCCGCTCTTCATCACTTTGGTTTATTTTTATTTTCTTAAAAAAAAAATACTCTGATTTCTAGTGAAAAGGGTGGGGTGTTACACTTTGTCACTCTTCGCTTTCCGAAAATCAGAGTCTAATTTTTTTTTTTAATTAAACAAAGTGATAGAGAGTGGGACGTCACGACGCGAGCTAAGTCCGAACTTCTAAAGTCCGACCCTTAACTGGCCAACCCTATGTGTGCATGGACTAAGTCCATGAAAACGGTTCAAACACAACAATATAAACATGCAGAATAAAATCGTAAATGTGGAAATATAATAGAACTTAATTCTATTCCATTTTAAATAGCAAAGTATGTCAAGTCCTTAATGATAATCAACATAACATGATTATCCAAATAAGCATCCAACCATAGCAAATTATCTAAATTATTACATGCCCGAAGTCTAGTTACTCAAATTAGAAGTCCATAACTTTATCAAAATAAAACTAAAATCATCCAAGCTCCTATGCTTGGCCATTTTCGCGTTCATCGTTCCCCTTGTTTCCTGTATCATCCACTAGGGTAGAAGTAGGGCATTAAAACAACGTGCCCAGTAGGTATTCCAATTAGGGCTAACACATGGTTAGTACAAAAGATATATAATAATATCATAATGTCAAAAACCATATAAACCATGCCATGTCATGATGTCAAATGCAATGAGTCCCACCTATCACAAGTACATATAAGTACCCCCACATAGGTCTTTCGGACGCCCCGACGGAGTATGGCCCCTCCTGTTTCTTCTTGATGGAAAAACACATCAAGGTATCCCACATAGATTTTTCGGTCACCCCGACCGAGTGTGGCTCCTCCGGTTATATATCATTCACCCCATGCCATGCATGAGATGCTAATGAATCACATGTTATTTTATCATATAAACATATCATTAAAACTCACATTTTAAAACAATATCTTTTACAATATAATTCATCAAAATAAGACAAAAACATTGTACATAAACCCATGGTTTCTAAGAGGTGGAATCCTATCAAAGACCATTAACGTGTCCTCGCGCTTTCGTCCAATAATCGCTCACTATCGTACACACCTTGTGAGGTCCCGTTACCTTATAATATATCAATTAATTAAAACCATGCCCCATTTGATTTAATATTAGGTCTAAGTCCATAAACACAATCTTGTTAACAACAAAGTCCACAAAACCATCCCCATGGGATTCGGCCATACACCATGGCCGAACCCATGTCCATTAATTCTACTTAATTACCAGATTGCCATCCATGGCTAACATTCCATTATTCTAACCATTCATACATTAAAACCATATATCATTCCCCATGGGGTTCAGCCACACACCATGGCCGAACCCATGGTCTATCATTTTCACACTTATTTACATCCTTGCCATTGTTTCCATCACCTCATGTTTAGGTCCCAAAATTGATCCATTACATAAATTCATGATTGATTCATAATTCATAAAATAAAACACTAATCATTCCCTTCATCCCTTTGTTTGGTAAACCATTCATTTAAATTATACAAAGACCCAAAAATGGCCCATTAACAAGTTCATGGGGTTCGGCCATACACCATGTCCGAACCCATGATCTTTCATTTTTAGCCGATATTACAAAGTTGCCATTACCTCCATCAACTTATGTTTGAGTTCCAAAACATAGGTCCATTCATTTATTTACTACCCCAAGTCCAAGAGTGATCCATACATAATTCATTCACCATTTACATGACTTATAATCTTAGGTCCATAAACATAGGTCCATAAATTTAGACATTACATACATGGATCCACCAATGATCCACAACCATAGAACCATAAATAAAACCCTCCATTCCTTTAATCATTTTAGGTCCATACATGACCCATAAAAATTGGTTCATGGGTTCGGCCATACACCATGGCCGAACCCTATGATGTCTAACTTTCCAATTTTATCAAATATCATCTTGAATCCATAAATCAAGGTTCCTTCCTTTTTTATCCAAAAATCCATCATTAGAACCTTACTAAATTAATAATCATCTTTTATGGGGTTCGGCCATACACCATGGCCGGACCCTATGGTTCATAATCTTCTCTTTGACAATTATTAATTCTTGATCTTTCATTTAATCATTCACCATATTAAATCCATCTATATATTTTTCCATGGGGTTCGGCCATACACCATGGCCAAACCCATGATCCATGATTCTTGTCCATTTTAAATTATCATAATCATCTCCCAATTTTCTTCCATGGTTTCCAACCCATAAAAATAACCAATGACCTTCCATGGGGTTCGGCCATGCACTATGGCCGAACCCTATGGTTCATTCTTTCCATTAAAATTACCATAATCGTTCCCTCAATTTTTCTTCATGGCTGAACCCTATGGTTCCTTTCTTTAAACAAAATTATCGAAATTACTTACCGGTTCCGCGACTCCTCCGGTTTTCCTTCGCTTGTTCCTGCTCTTCCAATCCGTTCCTTCCTTAGCCTTTTTCCTCATTCTTCTTGGCCTTTCTCAAAGCTGAGAACACCTTCTTGTCAGAGCACACCAGCGTCAAGACCCTCCCTTAATTGTGTAATGTTGTGCGCCCCTTATGTTTGCCTCTCTTTTATAAACTTCCAATTGGTCCTATATTTAGAAGGTGCCTTGCGCCCCTTCTTCCTTATGCGTCTCCCTTCTATAAAACTTCCACTCGGCCTATATTAAAAGGTGCCATGCGCCCTTTGCAATTTAGCAATTACCTTAGTGCAGCTCTCACAAGGAAATGGACTCCTTTTGGCGCATCAACATGGATATAAAAATCTTCTATACACGGCCAAACAACTTCTTTATTTGGATTAAACATCTTCTTTATTTAGCAATCCCCTAGTTTCACTCTTAACCGAGGGAAAGACCCCTTTAAAGATACTCTAGCATATCTTCATGGATATGCATATCCCCTATACACGGCCTAAGAAATCTTTACTTTATTTTAGACATCTTCTTGGATATGCAAATCTAATATTCGGCCATGCACAATATCCCATTCTTAGTCTCTTTATGCGCATGACAATTAATCTAGATCCCTTATTTATAGATTTTGCATTACCATTTTAATTAAGCCCCATTTAATTCTATTGAAACCATTTCCACAATCCGTTGGGTCTTAATTGGGCAATGACCCAATACTTTACCCATCTAAGGCCCATATCTAATAATTCACAAATTAAATGGGTAATTTTCATATATATTAATAACTTGAAAATCCGGGGTGTTACACACGCTCCGTTCGGTGGGACCGATAAGGCATACGTGGGGAGTCATGACGATGAATACCTTGATGTGGCTTATGCATCAAGAGGATTACTATGTGATTGTGATATGGTTGATGGGTGGGAATCATGGCATATGACACCCATGGCATGGCATCAACTTGCATGATTTTGACATTACATATCTATGTGATTTTTATACTAATCCATGTGTTTGACCCTACTCGGAATACCTACTGGGCGCGTTGACTAACGCGCTACTTCTACCTTAGATGATGACACAGGGAATGGACGGAGCGAAGGACGTGAACGGAGCCAAGCTTAGGAGCTTGGATAATTTAGATTTATTTTATTTAAGTTTTATTTCGGACAATGTAATTTGAGTTATTCGTATTTTGGGACTGTAACAACTTAGAACTATCCAACTATGATTTGGTTTTAATGTTGGACATTTTTAAAGATTAATTTATGTGATGAACTTCCTTACTTAAAATGGATAGGAATAATAACTCTACTATAATTCCACATTACGATTTATTCCGCAAGTATAGCCTTATTGTGTATGAACTATTTTAGTGGACTTAGTCCACGCAGACATATGGTTGGCCAGTTAAGGGCCGAGTTTTGGAAGCTCGAACTTTGCTCATGTCGTGGCGTCCCGCTCTCTCTCACTCTTTATTTCAAAAAAAAAAATAGACTCTGATTTTTGGCGAGTCGAAAAGGGCGGGGTGTTACAGTTGGTATCTGAACGAAACCAAAAATATGAATCTTTCGAAGTAAGATTAAGACGGTATCATGTCTCACTGACAAGATAAGAATCCCAACTGACCGACTCTTCGGAGTCTGTTGCACGGGAGCCAGATTAATTTACTTTGTTAAGACTCAGACTGAAGTATTCAATCTGAGAGGAACACTTGACAAAAAAAGAATGATAACAAGGGAAGGACAATCACTATAAAATGGATTTATCAAACATAGCAAAATAGGAGATATTTTCCCGAAATAAGAAAACATCAGGATTTTCCCAAATTGAGAAACAATGATGGATTTATCAAAAATTGTAAAATAAGAGATATTTCCCCCAAAAACAAGAAAACATCAGGATTTCTCCAAATTGAGAAAAAATACTTGATACTTAGGACAAGTTTTTCCCCGAAAACAAGAAAACATCAGGATTTACCCAAATTGAGAAAAAAATACTTGATACATAGGAAACTTCCCCCAACAACAAGAAATATAAGATGCTTATTAGGCAATTTCCCCAAACTATGTAAACACGAAACTTTACGAGAAAGCTTAGTCAAACGATGTTTCAATGGCTTAGGAAATACCTCCGAGAAAAAGAACTCGACAAAACCCGCATGTGGAGGAGGCGGTGCAGCAACTACATCAGGAGGAGGAGCAGAATAGCGTGAACATTCCCGTGGTACCTCTCGAGCTGCAGAACTTGGTACAAGCTGTGGTAACTTCCGTTTTACAGCAACATATGAACGGCAATGGAAATACGACCACCATGAGGCACATGATCAGAGTATAGTTAGAGATTTCCAACAACAGCGTCCCCCTCATTTCAAAGGGAAAGATGGACCTGCTGGAGCGGAAAATTGACTGAGGAACATCACCAACATCTTGACATTACTGAAGATCGTCGGTAATGAAGATAGAATATTGTTGGCTTCTTCACAGTTGATCAATGATGCCAGCAAGTGGTGGGAAGTGATCAAGCGACAGCGGGCACAGATTCCAGCAGAGGAAAGGACTGAGATGACATGGGACCAGTTCTCGGCTATGTTCCTGGATCACTACTTTCCAGAATAGGAGAAGGAGCGCCAGGCACAAGCGTTCATATCTTTGGTGCAGGGCACCATGACTGTGGCTGAGTATCACCAGGAGTTCCTCCGTCTATCATGTTATGCCTTATACATGGTGGACAAGCAGCACAGGAAGGCTGGTAAATTTGAACGGGGCATTTGACCAAGCATCAGGGTCAAAGTGACTATCTTCAAGTTACCTACATTGGCGGAAGTGGTTAGCCGAGCTACCATAGCTAAGCAAGAGCTGACAGAGACAGTACAGTTTGTGGACAACCGGCGAGGTCAAAGCGGGGGAAGTGTTTTTCCTCCGAACAAGAGGTTCCGACCCAACTTTGGGATACCATCACCTTTAACTGGGTCAACTGGAGGCTTTCGTCCCAATCAGCCCTCCCCATCAGTATCCGTCTCTCAGGTCCCTCGAGGTGTGAGCACCTGTTTTTAGTGTGGCCAGCAGGGCCATTTCAAGAGGGAATATCCGCAGAATAGTAGACCCTCTCACTCCAGGGGTTCATTTCGTCCTCCAACCCGATCAGCTCATTCCCAAGTATCCAGGGCATATAACCAGACAGAACGGGCACCTATCCCACAGGATCTGGACGACTGTATACTTTGGCTGCTCATCCGGAGACGGTGGATCACTCAGTGATTCAAGGTATGGCAGTAGTTGGTAGTTCCTATGCTTTCGCATTATTTGATTATGGAGCATCCCACTCTTTTGTATCTGCTGCATTTATATCTGCTACTAGCACTTTAGTACAAAAATTGTCCACCGCACTTACTATTGTATCCCCAATCGGGGACACATCACTGGGACTGATATGCACAGCGGTAAACACTAAACTCGCTGGATTCAGATTTGAATTCAATTCTCTGGTACTCGAGATGACTGAGTACGACATCATTTTTCGCATGGATTGGTTGGCTAACTTCCAGGCCAACATTGACTGCTATCTCCGCAAGGTGATATTTTGGTCCCGAGGGAAAGAGATACTGGTACATGCCAACAAACAGAGCATTTCCATGACCAGGAGACTACATGAAGAATTAAACCACCTTGTATTGAACAACATCAGATTGGACAAGGCACCAGTGGCTGAACTACCTGCGGTGGTGAAAGACTACGCGGAGGTATTCCCAACAAAACTATCGGGCTTACCACCCAAGAGGGAGATTGATTTTGAGATCAAGTTGTATCCTGGCACTACTCCAGTGTCATTGCTGCATTACCAAATGGGCCCAACTGAGATGTCAGAGTTAAAGAAACAAATTGATGAACTGCTCAGAATTGGATGCATCTGAAACAGCACAACATCTTGGGGAGCCCCGGTATTATTTGTGAAGAAGAAGGATGGTATGCTTCCGATGTCTCTAGATTACACGAAATTGAACCAGTTGACCATCAGAAACAAGTACGCTCTACCCAGGATTGATGATCTATTCGATCAACTCAAGGGTTCCATTCACTTCTCCAAGATTGATCTGATGTCAGGCTACACAGGCGGCTTTTAGGACGCGGTATGGACTATATGAGCATGTGGTCATGCCGTTTGGACTTACCAATGCACCACCTGTGTTCATGGATCTGATGCATAGGATCTTCCGTTCTTACATTGACAAGTTCGTAATTGTTTTTATTGATGACATCCTGATCTATTCCAAAAGTCGGGAGGAGCATGCTAAGCATTTACGGATAGTCCTGGACACCCTGAAGAAGAATCAGTTGTATACCAAAGCAAGAAAGTGTGAATTATGGCTATCTAAGGTTAACTTCTTCAGGCATGTTATATCAGTGGAAGGTATAGATGTGGACCCGGCTAAGGTCCAAAGAATGTGATCGAAATCCACAGCTTTCTGGCATTGGCAGATTATTATAGGAAGTTTATTATGGACTTCTCCAAGATTGAATCTCCACCTACCCGACTCACTCAGAAAAGAGTCAAATTTGAATGGTCTGATGTATGCAACCGGAGATTCAAGGAACTGAAGGAGAGGCTTACGACTGTACCTATTCTGATTTTGTCGGAAAGAGGCAAGGGCTATGAAGTATATTGTGATTCTTCAGGAAAGGGACTTGGGTGTTCTCTCACTCAAAGTCAACACGTGGTGGCTTATGGTTCAAGACAATTGAAAATCCATGAACGCCACTATCCCACGCATTATCTGGAATTAGCCGCAATGGTCTTCGCTCTCAAAAGCTGGAGACACTACCTTTATGGCGAGAAGTTTGAGGTGTTTTCAGATCACAAAAGCTTGAAATATTTGTTCGATCAGAAGGAACTCAACATGAGGCAACGTAAATGGATGGAATAACTGCAAGATTATGAGTTTACGCTTCGGTATCATCTTGGCAAGGCTAACAAAGTGGCAGATGCCCTCAGTCACATGTCACATGCAATCAGTTTGATTAGGAAGGAATGGGAAATGCTGAATACCATTCGAGAGTTTAATTTGTACATCAAGAACCATGGGAGTATGAATAATATGATCATACGGTCCAACATGGTTTTAAGATTGAACAGGACCAACGGACAGATCAGGAAGTGGAAGAGATATGGGGTAAAATGTCTAGTGGTGAGGTTATACCGGAATGGGAGTTACGACCGGGACAGGGTCTTTTATTCTGAGGTAGGACATATGCGCCCTAGAGCTGCAGAAGAGAGTTATTAATCAAGGCACACCAAACCAAACTCTCTATTCATCCTGGTAGCACCAAGATGTATCATGATCTGAAGAGACACTATTGGTGGCATGGACTCAAAAGAGATGTGGCAGAGTTTGTTGCTCACTGCCTAACTTGTCAGCAAGTTAAGACTGAACATCAGAAGCCACCAGGATTACTCAAACCCTTATCAGTGCCGGAGTGGAAATGGGAACATATTTCCAAGGATTTTGTGACAGGGTTGCCAAGGTCATCAAAGGGCAACGATGCAATATGGGTCGTGGTAGATCGATTGACCAAGTCTGCACATTTTCTTCCCATCAAGATGACAGATTCATCTGAAACTTTGGGTCGACGGTACATCAAGGATATCATCAGACTACATGGTATCCCCATGACTATTTTGTCCGAAAGAGATGGCCAATTCACTGGCAGGGTGTGGCAGAGTATGCAGTCGGCTATGGGGACAAATCTATTGATTAGCACAACATTCCATCCACAGACTGATGAACAGTCAGAAAGGACAATACAGACATTGGAGGATATGCTGAGAGCATGTATTTTAGACTTCAACGGTGGATGGGAGGATCACTTACCGGTGGTTGAGTTCTCTTATAATAATAGTTACCAGGCAAGCCTCCAGATGGCTCCATTCAAGGCGTTGTATAGTAAACCTTGTAGATCACCAGTGTGTTGGACTGAGGCCGGTGAACCTGCACTTATTGGACCCGAGCTAGGTGCAGAGACCACAAAACAAATTAAGTTGATACGGCAGCAACTACTTACTGCACAGAGTCGTCAGAAAAGCTACGCTGACAAGAGAAGGAAGCTCCTTGAGTTCGAAGTGGGAGACTTAGTGTTCTTGAAAGTCTCACCACGAAAGGGACACATGCAATTTGGGAAGAAAGGGAAATTGTCGCCTAGATTTGTGGGGCCGTTTCCAATCCTAAAGAGGGTGGGGGAGGTGGCTTATCAACTGGTACTTCTTCCACAGTTGTCATCTTTGTACGATGTATTCCACATTTCTATGTTGATGAAATACAATCCTAATCCTTCACACGTGTTGAACGTACAAGATGTTGATGTACAAAGTGACGTGACTTATGTTGAAAGACTAGTCAGAGTGATCGAGAAAGAATAGACGGTGCCACGGAATCGAGTCATTCAGTTCGTCAAGGTGGTATGGGATCAACATGATAATGAGGAAGCCACCTGGGAACTCGAATCTGAAATGAGAGCAGCTCATCCTGAGCTTTTTGTATGAGTTATTTGAAACCCTACTTCGCTCGATTTTCGAGACGAAGTTTTCAAAAGAGGGTAATATTGTAACATCCCGGATTTTCAATGCAATTATTATATTGGATATTATCTATTTTAATTGGTAAATTAAAGATTTATAGATGGAATTGATGTTTGATGAGTAAGAATTGGGGCAATGGCCCAATTATGATCCAATGGATCATGGATAGGGTTCATTCTAATTAATTGGGGAAATGTCGTCAATTGGGTCAAATGCCCAATTGGGACCCAATGGGTCAAGATGAATTGATGTTTACGGTAAATGGGTAAGGAATTGATTTAATCGGGTCATGTACCCAATTAAGATCCAAGGCATGGGATCTGTAATAACCCGAATTTTTGATAAATATATATATTGGCATTTATTCATTTTAATTTGAAATTTGATATAATAAAATGCCAAATGGACCAAATTTTGGGACAATGGCCCAACGATGGCCCAATTGGGCCATGGGTTGGATGAAATCCATTAAAGGGGTCAATGAGGACTAATCGGGTCAACGATGGTCAAAGTGGGCCCGATAGCCATGTGGGGCCCAATGGATCAAAATCGGTTCAAACCCTAAGGTAAGTGGAAAAGGAGGGGATCTAATTGGGCCATGGGCCCAATGGTTACCCAATAAACCTTGATTTGGAATTGATACATGTAATTGGTCAATGGTAAGTAATCGGGTCAAAGATGGTCAATTTGGGTCAAAGAGCCATGTGGGACCCAATGGGCCAAGGTAACTAAGCCCTAAGATAAAGGGGTAAGACAAGAATCAAATTGGGCCATGGGCCCAATGATGATCCAATAAAAGGGATACAATTAATAAAATTTAAATCACCTAAGTTAGGTGATAAATGGACCAATGCAACATGGCCAATGGGGCCCACCTCCACCTCACCCATTGAGGTGGCGTGTGGACCCAGGAATAGTGGGGCCGACCACCATGGTTGACTTGGTCAACCATGGGTGGATCATGGAGGGAAATTAATGGGATTAAATTAAATAGAAAGTGATTAAATAAATTAATCAAGGTGATCTAAGTTAATCAACCTAAGATTAAAATGGTCAAATGGTTAAATGGTCAAAACCACTCCAACAAACACAAACCACCTCAAGAAAACACAAATTAAAACCATGGGCTTGAATGGTGGTTGGGTCTCAACCACCACCACCAAAGTCAAGCCAACCCATGCTTGGTTGGTGAGAAAGTTAATGCTTGAATGAAGACCACTCCAACCACCTCCATCTCATGTCAAACTAACCATTTTCACTCTATCTCCCCACACACACATGAAATTCGTCCCTCACCTTGCAAGAGAGGAGGAAAGGAAACTTAGAAGAAAAACTTAGAAAGAAAGAGGAAGAAAAGAGAAGAAAAAGATAGGTCTTGGGCCACCCCAAGATCAAGAACCTTGAAGATCTCTCCCTCATCTCCATACTCTCTTTCTCTCTTAACCTAACCTTATTTACCTTAGCCAATCCAAGCATGTCCCACCATTGATCAAACTCATCTAGCCGATCATCAAGAAGAGAAAGAAGGAGAAAGGGCTAAGGAAAAAAAAAAAAAAGAAGGACCGGAGGAGTCGTCGGTGCGGTAAGAATTTCTTAAACAAGAGTTTATGTGTTTTTTTTAAAGATAGGATGTGGAATCCATTTCTTAGACTAAACATGGCCAAAAATGTTGTGGGCCATGGATCTAAGATCCATCAAAAGATAAGATAAGAAATGGATGAAAAATGGAGGAATGGATTAAGAAATGGAAGCATGGAAATTTTAAATGGAATTGTTATAAGTCTTTATTAAGCATAGGAAAATGGAAATTTTGATGGATTGGATAGACCTTAGGGTTCGGCCATGTAGCATGGCCGAACCCCATGGTAAATGGTGATGAATTTATTAAGATGTTAAGATTTGAAATTTTGACGAATGGTTAATGAGACTTAGGTTTTTAAATGAGAAAACATTAGTAATTTATGATTTTAAATAATGGAGGCATGACATTTTTAGGAAATCATGGACTATAGGGTTCGGCCATACAAGGTGGCCGAACCCCATAGTTAATGATTATGAGGGTTAGGGTTCTTAAATAATGGTTTTTAAGGTTGGAAAATGATGGAGAATGGTTAGGGTTTCAAGGGTTAAATGTAGGCAAATTTTTGGAAAAAGTTTTATGATGAAATCCATGGATGATGTTTTAGAATTTTTTTTATGGAACTATGGTGATGGTTAATTATTTTATAAGAATAGAAAGATGGAAAATGATGGAGAAAATGATAGTTGTAAATGGATTTCCAAAATGTGTGACACAAGTTTTAAATGGACCAAATGAATGATATTAATGATTTTAAATGGAATTTTTAACAAGAAAAATCATGGACAAATATTCATAGAACTTTGGTCTTAAATGGCTCTAAGAAAGGTGGGCCATGAACCATGGGTTCGGCCATGGTGTATGGCCGAACCCTATGGTAATGGTTTGAGATTTTTAGGCATGGAAAATAACATGGAAGAATGGGAATTTGGATAGATGAGTAAGTATGGTGTGTGGTAATCTTTTTGATGGAAATGAAAATTTAGATGGATTATTTTGGGACAAAACTTAGTCTTTGAAAATGGTATCCATAAAGGTGAACCTTAGGGTAGTGATTAGTGGATTTAATAAATGGAAAATAATGTAGAAGAATACTAGATTTTGATGGATTTATAAAAATGATATGTGGGCCACACACCTTAGGCCAAAATGTGGAATTAGGTGTGGGAGTAAATATTTTTCAAAATTAAATATTAGATGGCTGATTTTATGATGTTAGGTCATAATTGAATGGACCTAAGTACGAATGAATCTTGGACTTAGAATGCACAATAAATGAATGGATGATTTACCATGGAAGGAGAGTGGCAAAACCGTAATAAGTGGCCACATTGAAAAACCATGGGTTCGGCCATGGTACATGGCCGAACCCTATAGGGATTAGACATAAAAATCGGATATTTTGTGAATGGTTAAGTGAAGCGATTAGTTGCTGCGTTTTAGGCCGCAAATTGGAAATATCTAAAATGGTCAAAATCAGATTTATGTATGTGATTAAACCAATGGATAATGGGCTAAGTTAAGGGCCGATTTTTGATAAACTTATAATGTATTTAAAGATCATTGAATGGATCTAGGGTTATAATTAGTTAAGAACTTAACCATGGATAACGTATGGACTAATTCAGTAAATGTAATAAGGTAACAGACGTCGCAAAACGGTACGCGATCGGCGACCGGATTATCGAACGAAAAGCGTAACGGAACGCGACACGGTATTCGGTAGGATTCCTACCTTTTTGTAAGCGATGGATATGTGATGGTGTTTTAAATTACTTTGACTTGGCTTATTATGGATTTATGATTATAATTTATGATTTATGGGACTTGTACTATGATGAGTTTTAACTTACGAGTTACATGATAGTATCATGGATTATATTTTAATATTATGCATCATATGACTATGTATGGTATATTGATTATGGTCTATCTATATATTACATAGCATAATGCACCTACATCTCATGCATGGCATGGGTAGAAAAAATAAACAAACCGGAGTCCATGCTCCGTCGGGGCGATCGAGAATCAGACATGGGGATTGCCTGAGGGCTATAACCGGAGTCCATGCTCCGCCGGGGCGACCGAGAATCAGACATGGGGATAGTCTGAGGGCTATAACCGGAGTCCATGCTCCGTCGGGGCGACCGAGAAGCAAACATGGGGAAACAGGATATTGTATGATCATACGGACAATGGGGGGGGACACATGACATAAGCACCCATGACATAGCATTCATCACATACGTATTTTGTTATATGTTATTTTATCGGTATATGTGTTATCACTAATCCATGTGCTAGCCCTACTCGGAGTCCTACTGGGCGCGTTGACTAACGCCCTACTTCTACCCTAGCTGATGACGCAGGAGAGGCAGGATACGGTGGACATATCGAAGGACAAGCTTAGGAGCTTGGAAAGTGCAGTCCTAGTTTATATTATGTTTACATTTTGGAGATGTAATTTTAAGTAACTTAGCTTGTCGGGTTGTATAAATTTATATTTCTTGCGATGGTTTTGGACGTTACTCATGGACGATACATTTTGGGATATAATCATGAACATAGGGGCATTTTGGTAAATTCAATGTTGTATCTTCCCTTCAATGTAAAAAACGGTAGGATAGACTCTATTATCATGTTCCGCAATAATTATAATCCGCGAGCTTACTTCTTACCCGTGAACCGTTCTCTTGGACTTAGCTCTGCGTACGCGTGGGGTTGGCCAGTTAGGGGTCGGGCTTTAGAAGCTCGGACTTAACTCGCGTCGTGGCGTCCGCGCCCTCTCTCACTCTTCTATTTCAAAAAAAAAAACAAAATAGACTCTGATTTTCGTAAAATGGGTGAAAAAGGGCGGGGCGTTACAGTTGGTATCAGAGCGAAATCGAAAGAATGAATCTCTCGAAGTAGGATTAAGACGGTTGCATGTCTCACTGACAGCTAAGAATCCCAACTGACCGACTTTTCGGAGTCCGCTGCACGGGGGCTGGATTAATCTACTTCGATTGACTCAGACTGAAACATTCAATCTGAGCGCTACAGTTGACGTAAGAAAATGATAGTAAGGGAAGTACAATAAACATAACATTGATAGATTTATCAAACATAGGAAAATTTTCCCCCAATTTCACAAAATGGACAAACATAGATAGATGGGAAGTTTTCCCCAAACCAAGTATGCTTATTTGGCAACCTTCCCCAAATGAAAGAAACGATATTCGATACGTAGGAATTTTTCCCCCAAGAATGAACTATACTTAATCAATAATTCTCCCCCAAAATGAAGGAAATAATTGATACTTAGGAAAAATGTTCTAAGTTATGAACATGACAATTTTATGAAGGAACTAAGGCAATGAATATTATGCAATGACTTAGGAAATGCCACCAAAGAGAAGAACCCGTCGCAACCCCCGAGTGGAGAGAGAGGTAACACCCCCTCGACAGGAAGAAGAGGTACCACCACCTCATACAACCGAGGGACAAAATAGTATCAACGTAGAAGGTGTACCTCCCAAGTTGAAAGACATAGTTCAAGCGGCAATCGCTTCTGCTCTACAACAACATTCAAGCGGCAATGCGACCGCCAGCGACTCCAATAAACGAAAGATGGTCAAGGACTTCCAACAACAGCGCCCTCCCTACTTCAAGGGAAAGGAAGGGCCTGTGGGAGCGGAACACTGGTTAAAGAGGATCAACCAAATCTTGAATTTGCTCCAGATTTCCAGTACTGCTGATAAAATTTTATTAGCCACATCCCAACTGATCGAGGATGCCGGTAGTTGGTGGGAAGTGGTAGAAAAGCAACAAGCATTGATACCGGAAGGAGAAAGGATACCCATGACATGGGAGTGGTTCTCGGCCACTTTCCTAGAACAATTCTTTCCAGAGGAAGAAAGAGAGAGCCAGACTGAAGCTTTCATCTCACTGGTACAGGGCAACATGACAGTGGCGGAGTATCACAGAGAATTTCTTAAACTGTCTATCTATGGGTTCTATATGGTGGATACTGAACACCGAAGGGCCCGTAAGTTTGAACGGGGCCTTTGGCCAAGCATCAAGAATAGAGTAACCATTTTCAAAGAACCCACACTGGCAGGGGTGGTTAGCAGGGCCACCATCGCAGAAAAGGAACTAAATGAAATAGTGCGGTTCGACAACGGCCGAGGGCAAGGTGGGCGGGGAACATTCCAACCCAACAAGAAGTTCCGCCCGAATCATAGCAGGCCCTCACCCTCCACTGGATCTACCGGGGGCTTTCGCCCTAGTCAGCCTTCTACATCAA
Source organism: Chimonanthus praecox (assembly GCA_022113865.1). NCBI lineage: Eukaryota > Viridiplantae > Streptophyta > Magnoliopsida > Laurales > Calycanthaceae > Chimonanthus > Chimonanthus praecox. The sequence continues at coordinate 27,085,551 of CM039091.1, forward strand.
CATCAGTCACACAGGTTCCCCGGGGTGGGAACACTTGCTATCAGTGTGGCCAACAGGGCCACTACAAGAGAGAGTGTCCACAAACTAGCCGACCCTCCAACTTCAGGGGCCCTTTCCGCCCTCCAACTAGACCGACACAGTCGCGGGGAGGCAGAACATATAATCAGGCGGGGAGGGCACCAAAACCTGCGGGATCTGGACGACTATTCACCATACCATCTCCAGTAGCAGTGGACCGTTCAGTGATGCAAGGTATGGCTGTAATTGGTAGTTCCTATGCTGTTACTTTATTTGACTCTGGAGCATCACATTCATTCATATCTGCTGCATTCATATCTGCCACGGGTACACTAGTACAAAACTTGTCCACATCACTCACCATTGTATCCCCCGTCGGAGACACATCATTAGGACTAATATGTACGGCATTGAACACGGAACTCGCGGGATTCAGATTCGAGTTTGATTATTTAGTAATCGATATGGCGGAATATGATGTCATATTTGGTATGGATTGGTTAACTACGTATCAGGCCCATATTGACTGCCATCTCCGTAGGGTAACATTTTGGTCACCCGAAGGAAAGCGGTACATGGTACACGCTAACAGGCAGGGTATCCCTAGAAGACTACAGGAGGAATTGAACCATCTTGCCTTGAACAACCTCAGATTAGATAAGGCACCAACGGTTGAACTTCCGGCGGTAGTAGCAGATTTTGCCGAGGTATTCCCAATAGAACTCCCTGGATTGCCACCCAAGAGGGAGATAGACTTTGAAATAAAATTATACCCCGGCGCCGCTCCAGTATCATTACCCCATTATAGGATGGCGCCAGCTGAGATGACCGAATTGAAGAAGCAAATTGATGAACTGTTCAGACTAGGCTTCATTCGGAACAGTACATCTGCATGGGGAGCCCCAGTGTTATTTGTGAAAAAGAAAGACGGTGCCCTACGAATGTGTGTGGACTATAGGAAATTAAATCAGTTGACTGTCAGGAACAAGTATCCCCTACCCCGGATTGATGATCTGTTTGATCAACTTAGGGGTTCCTCTCATTTCTCCAAGATTGACCTGATGTCCGGATACCATCAAATTCGGGTTAGAGAAGAGGACATAGAGAAGACAGCCTTCAGGACACGGTATGGTCTATATGAATATGTAGTCATGCCGTTTGCACTTACTAATGCACCGACGGTGTTCATGGATCTGATGAATAGAATACTCCGTCCATACTTAGATCAATTTGTGATCGTATTCATCGATGATATTCTGATCTACTCCAAAAGTCAGAACGAACATGCCGAGCACCTGCGGATAGTCCTAGACACCTTGCGGAAGAACCAATTGTATGCCAAGGCCAGCAAGTGTGAATTTTGGTTATCTGAGGTCAACTTCTTGGGGCACATCATATCAGAGGAAGGTATAGCCGTGGACCCGGCTAAGGTAGCAGCAGTCAAGGAATGGAAGGCGCCGACAAATGTGACCGAGATCCGCAGTTTTCTGGGATTGGCCGGTTATTATCGAAAATTCATCATGGACTTCTCCAAGATTGCAGCTCCACTTACCCGACTCACTCAGAAAGGAGTCAAGTTTGAGTGGTCCAACCTGTGCAATCAGAGATTTGAGAAACTAAAGGAGAGGCTTGACCGCTCCTATTCTGATCTTACCGGAAAGAGGCAAAAATTATGAAGTGTACTGTGATGCCTCCGGTGAGGGACTGGGGTGTACACTCAGTCAAAGTAATCGTGCGGTGGTGTATGGATCAAGACAGTTGAAAATTCATGAACGCCATTATCCCACACATGATCTAGAACTAGCAGCGGTAGTCTTCGCTCTCAAAAGCTGGAGACACTACCTCTATGGTGAAAAGTTTGAGGTGTTCTCGGATCACAAAAGTTTGAAATACTTATTTGATCAGAAAGAACTCAATATGAGACAGCGTAGATGGATGGAATATCTGGCGGATTATGAGTTCGCACTTCGGTATCATCCGGGCAAGGCGAACAAAGTGGCGGATGCCCTCAGCCGCTTGTCACATGCGACAGTAGCCAACATGATCAGGACGGAATGGGAGGTACTGAATACCATCAAAGAATTTAAACTCTACCTCAATAATCATGGAACCATATATAATCTGATCATACGATCCAACATGGTCTCCGAGATTGAACGGGAGCAACGGACAGATCCAGAGGTGGAGGAAATTTGGGCCAAGATGTCTACCGGTGAGGTTGTACCGGAGTGGGAGTTACGACCCGGACAAGGTCTTATGTTCCGAGGCAGGACATACGTACCTAAGAACTGCAGAAGAGAGTTGCTGATTGAAGCACACCAAACCAAACTCTCTATCCACCCGGGCAGCACCAAGATGTATCATGATCTGAAAAGGCACTATTGGTGGTATGGACTTAAGAAAGATGTAGCAGCATTTGTTGCTTGTTGCCTAACTTGTCAGCAGGTTAAGGCAGAACATCGGAAACCACCGGGCCTACTTGCACCCTTACCGGTACCAGAATGGAAATGGGATTACATAACCATGGACTTTGTAACAGGGTTACCAAGGTCATCAAAGGGCAACGATGCGATATGGGTCATAGTGGACCGATTAACCAAGTCCGCACATTTCCTTCCCATCAAGATGACAGATTCATCAGAAACTTTGGGTCGACGATACATCCGAGAGATCATCAGGCTACTACATGGTATTCCCCGGTCTATTGTATCCGACAGGGATGGACGATTCACCGGCAGAGTATGGCAGGGCATGCAGTCGGCTATGGGGACCGACGTATTAACTAGCACAGCGTTTCACCCACAGACTGATGGGCAGTCAGAAAGAACGATACAGACATTGGAGGATATGCTGAGAGCATGCATGCTAGACTTCAAAGGCGGATGGGAGGATCATCTACCACTGGTGGAGTTCTCTTACAATAATAGTTACCAGGCAAGCCTTCAAATGGCTCCATTTGAGGCCTTGTATGGTAGACCGTGTAGATCGCCAGTATGTTGGACAGAGGCCGGTGAGCCTGCGTTGATTGGGCCAGATTTGGTTGCAGAGACTACAGCACACAGATTAAGCTGATACGGCAATATTTACTCACTGTACAGAGCCGTCAGAAAAACTATGCCAACAAGAGGAGAAGGTTCCTCGAGTTTGAGGTGAGAGACTTGGTATTTCTGAAAGTCTCACCACGGAAGGGGCACATGAGATTCGGAAAGAAAGGGAAACTGTCGCCCAGATTTGTGGGGCCGTTTCCGATACTGAAGAGGGTGGGAGGGGTAGCTTATCAATTAGCGCTCCCTCCACAGCTGTCATCTCTACATGATGTGTTTCATGTGTCCATGCTGAGGAAGTACAATCCTGACCCTTCTCATGTGATAAATGTTCAAGACATCGATGTACAAAGCGATGTGATATATGTGGAGAAGCCGGTCAGAGTTATTGGAAGTGAACAAAGGGTGTTGCAGAACCGCGCCATTCAGTTCGTCAAGGTGGTATGGGAACGACATGGCAGTGAAGAAACCACCAGGGAACTTGAGTCGGAGATGAAAACTGCTTACCCGGAGCTCTTCGCATGAGTTGTTTTGGACCCCTACTTCACTCGAATTTTCGGGACAAAAATTTCAAAAGAGGATTCTATTGTAATAACCCGAATTTTTGATAAATATATATATTGGCATTTATTCATTTTAATTTGAAATTTGATATAATAAAATACCAAATGGACCAAATTTTGGGACAATGGCCCAAGGATGGCCCAATTGGGCCATGGGTTGGATGAAATCCATTAAAGGGGTCAATGAGGACTAATCGGGTCAACGATGGTCAAAGTGGGCCCGATAGCCATGTGGGGCCCAATGGATCAAAATCGGTTCAAACCCTAAGGTAAGTGGAAAAGGAGGGGATCTAATTGGGCCATGGGCCCAATGGTTACCCAATAAACCTTGATTTGGAATTGATACATGTAATTGGTCAATGGTAAGTAATCGGGTCAAAGATGGTCAATTTGGGTCAAAGAGCCATGTGGGACCCAATGGGCCAAGGTAACTAAGCCCTAAGATAAAGGGGTAAGACAAGAATCAAATTGGGCCATGGGCCCAATGATGATCCAATAAAAGGGATACAATTAATAAAATTTAAATCACCTAAGTTAGGTGATAAATGGACCAATGCAACATGGCCAATGGGGCCCACCTCCACCTCACCCATTGAGGTGGCGTGTGGACCCAGGAATAGTGGGGCCGACCACCATGGTTGACTTGGTCAACCATGGGTGGATCATGGAGGGAAATTAATGGGATTAAATTAAATAGAAAGTGATTAAATAAATTAATCAAGGTGATCTAAGTTAATCAACCTAAGATTAAAATGGTCAAATGGTTAAATGGCCAAAACCACTCCAACAAACACAAACCACCTCAAGAAAACACAAATTAAAACCATGGGCTTGAATGGTGGTTGGGTCTCAACCACCACCACCAAAGTCAAGCCAACCCATGCTTGGTTGGTGAGAAAGTTAATGCTTGAATGAAGACCACTCCAACCACCTCCATCTCATGTCAAACTAACCATTTTCACTCTATCTCCCCACACACACATGAAATTCGTCCCTCACCTTGCAAGAGAGGAGGAAAGGAAACTTAGAAGAAAAACTTAGAAAGAAAGAGGAAGAAAAGAGAAGAAAAAGATAGGTCTTGGGCCACCCCAAGATCAAGAACCTTGAAGATCTCTCCCTCATCTCCATGCTCTCTTTCTCTCTTAACCTAACCTCATTTACCTTAGCCAATCCAAGCATGTCCCACCATGGATCAAACTCATCTAGCCGATCATCAAGAAGAGAAAGAAGGAGAAAGGGCTAAGGAAAAAAAAAAAAAGAAGGACCGGAGGAGTCGTCGGTGCGGTAAGAATTTCTTAAACAAGAGTTTATGTTTTTTTTTTAAAGATAGGATGTGGAATCCATTTCTTAGACTAAACATGGCCAAAAATGTTGTGGGCCATGGATCTAAGATCCATCAAAAGATAAGATAAGAAATGGATGAAAAATGGAGGAATGGATTAAGAAATGGAAGCATGGAAATTTTAAATGGAATTGTTATAAGTCTTTATTAAGTATAGGAAAATGGAAATTTTGATGGATTGGATAGACCTTAGGGTTCGGCCATGTAGCAGCCGAACCCCATGGTAAATGGTGATGAATTTATTAAGATGTTAAGGTTTGAAATTTGAAGAATGGTTAATGAGACTTAGGTTTTTAAATGAGAAAACATTAGTGATTTATGATTTTAAATAATGGAGGCATGACATTTTTTAGGAAATCATGGACTATAGGGTTCGGCCATACAAGGTGGCCGAACCCCTAGTTAGTGATTATGAGGGTTAGGGTTCTTAAATAATGGTTTTTAAGGTTGGAAAATGATGGAGAATGGTTAGGGTTTCAAGGGTTAAATGTAGGCAAATTTTTGGAAAAAGTTTTTATGATGAAATCCATGGATGATGTTTTAGAATTTTTTTTATGGAACTATGGTGATGGTTAATTATTTTATAAGAATAGAAAGATGGAAATGATGGAGAATGATAGTTGTAAATGGATTTCCAAAATGTGTGACACAAGTTTTAAATGGACCAAATGAATGATATTAATGATTTTAAATGGAATTTTTAACAAGAAAAATCATGGACAAATTCATAGAACTTTGGTCTTAAATGGCTCTAAGAAAGGTGGGCCATGAACCATGGGTTCGGCCATGGTGTATGGCCGAACCCTATGGTAATGGTTTGAGATTTTTAGGCATGGAAAATAACATGGAAGAATGGGAATTTGGATAGATGAGTAAGTATGGTGTGTGATAATCTTTTTGATGGAAATGAAAATTTAGATGGATTATTTTGGGACAAAACTTAGTCTTTGAAAATGGTATCCATAAAGGTGAACCTTAGGGTAGTGATTAGTGGATTTAATAAATGGAAAATAATGTAGAAGAATACTAGATTTTGATGGATTTATAAAAATGATATGTGGGCCACACCTTAGGCCAAAATGTGGAATTAGGTGTGGGAGTAAATATTTTTCAAAATTAAATATTAGATGGCTGATTTTATGATGTTAGGTCATGATTGAATGGACCTAAGTACGAATGAATCTTGGACTTAGAATGCACATAAATGAATGGATGATTTACCATGGAAGGAGAGTGGCAAAACCGTAATAAGTGGCCACATTGAAAAACCATGGGTTCGGCCATGGTACATGGCCGAACCCTATAGGGATTAGACATAAAAATCGGATATTTTGTGAATGGTTAGGTGAAGCGATTAGTTGCTGCGTTTTAGGCCGCAAATTGGAAATATCTAAAATGGTCAAAATCAGATTTATGTATGTGATTAAACCAATGGATAATGGGCTAAGTTAAGGGCCGATTTTTGATAAACTTATAATGTATTTAAAGATCATTGAATGGATCTAGGGTTATAATTAGTTAAGAACTTAACCATGGATAACGTATGGACTAATTCGGTAAATGTAATAAGGTAACAGACGTCGCAAAACGGTACGCGATCGGCGACCGGATTATCGAACGAAAAGCGTAACGGAACGCGACACGGTATTCGGTAGGATTCCTACCTTTTTGTAAGCGTTGGATATATGATGGTGTGTTTTAAATTACTTTGACTTGGCTTATTATGGATTTATGATTATAATTTATGATTTATGGGACTTGTACTATGATGAGTTTTAACTTACGAGTTACATGATAGTATCATGGATTATATTTTAATAATATGCATCATATGACTATGTATGGTATATCGATTATGGTCTATCTATATACTACATAGCATAATGCACCTACATCTCATGCATGGCATGGGTAGAAAAAAATAAACAAACCGGAGTCCATGCTCCGTCGGGGGGACCGAGAATTAGACATGGGGATTACCTGAGGGCTATAAGCAGAGTCCATGCTCCGTCGGGGCGACCGAGAATCAGACATGGGGATAGTCTGAGGGCTATAACCGGAGTCCATGCTCCGTCGGGGCGACCGAGAAGCAAACATGGGGAAACAGGATATTGTATGATCATACGGACAATGGGGGGGGGGGACACATGACATAAGCACCCATGACATAGCATTCATCACATACGTATTTTGTTATATGTTATTTTATCGGTATATGTGTTATCACTAATCCATGTGCTAGCCCTACTCGGAGTCCTACTGGGCGCGTTGACTAACGCCCTACTTCTACCCTAGCTGATGACGCAGGAGAGGCAGGATGCGGTGGACATACCGAAGGCCAAGCTTAAGAGCTTGGAAAGTGCAGTCCTAGTTTATATTATGTTTACATTTTGGAGATGTAATTTTAAGTAACTTAGCTTGTCGGGTTGTATAAATTTACATTTCTTGCGATGGTTTTGGACGTTCTCATGGACGATACATTTTGGGATATAATCATGAACATAGGGGTATTTTGGTAAATTCAATGTTGTATCTTCCCTTCTATCTAAAAAACGGTAGGATAGACTCTATTATCATGTTTCGCAATAATTATAATCCGCGAGCTTACTTCTTACGCGTGAACCGTTCTCGTGGACTTAGCTCTGCGCACGCGTGGGGTTGGCCAGTTAGGGGTCGGGCTTTAGAAGCTCGGACTTAACTCGCGTCGTGGCGTCCGCGCCCTCTCTCACTCTTCTATATTTCAAAAAAAAAAAAAAAAATAGACTCTGATTTTCGTAAAACGGGTGAAAAAGGGCGGGGCGTTACAGGATCCACCTCATCAAGTGAGGTGACAAGTGTATGAGGTGACATGGAAGGGGGCATAGCCAAGTGGGACCCAAACCCACCTCATCAAGTGAGGTGGCGTGTGGTCTAAGGTCACATGTAGGCTCGGCCACCATGGTTGACTTGGTCAACCATGGGTGAGTTCATAGGTGAGTTCAAGAGGGTTAAGTGAAGAGAGTTGAATTAAGGAATTAATTAAGAAATAAATTTTAGGTCTTGAGTTAAGATGTTACCTAGGTGAGTTCAAATAAAAAATGAGTTGAATGGAAAGTGAGTTCACAGATGAGTCACTTGGAAGTAGAAAAGACTAGGTGAGTCAAAGAGGGAGGTGGAGGGTTTCCATCTGATGGAAACCCTAGACAAAAAAACCGTTGGGAAGGGGGAGATGGACAAGTGTAAGCCATGTGTCCTCTTGGTTAGCCAAGGGACACATGGGGAAGACCACACCTTAATGTGGGTGGTTGGGAGATTAGGGTTACACAAGACCAAAGCCTTCCTTGGCCATCCTCACGAGACAAAAAGAGTTAGGGTTTTTTCCATCTCATTCTCTCCCTCTCTCCCTCTCTCTAAACCCTAGGGCTGATCCCCTCTCTTAGATAAAAAAAGTTAGAGATTTTTCATCTCTTCTCCTCTCAAACCTGCACCCATTTGGCCGAACCCTCCCTTAGGGTTTTCATCTCAAACCCTCTCCCTCTTAAGCAACCTCTTTGGCCGAATACTCCATTAAAGATAAAGGAGGCTCTCAATCTCTCTCTCTCCCATTTCGGCACTAAACTTGGAGAAACTGAAGAACGGAGGAGGAAGAAGAAAGGACTAAGGAAGGAGAAGGATGGAGGAGCAAAAATCAGACTTAAAGAAATGGAGGATTCGTGGAATAGGTATGTATGATTAACAAGGCTTATTGATTAAAAAGAAGCTAAGGAAACCATGGTTTCGGCTATGGAATGGCTGAAACCATGGGGTTCCATAAGGGATTGAAAAGGGTTGGCCAAAATGTTATGGGCCATGGAATGTCAAAGGGAAATCCATCCAAGAAGATGGTTAAGTATTTGGAATGAAAATACCCTAACCTTGTTGGTGGGTAAGATATGGTAACGCATGATTAAATGGAGGACAACATACATGATTGAATATGAGGAAATGAAGTTCATAGGAGAATGATCAAAGAACATGGTTCGGCCCTTGCATGGCCGAACCCTAATTCTGATATACAAGGATCATTGAGGACTTAAAGCGGATTGGATGATGTTCGGCCATGTTGTATGACCGAACCCCATCAAATGACCTAAACTTATCGTATGTAATATTTTTAAGAAAACCTATCCTCAAGGTGATAAGAAGATGAAGAGGAGGAACCATGGGTTCGGCCGAACCCCATGGAAGAATGTTTATGGATTCAAATATGTTTTAAATGATGAACCATGGGTTCGTCCATGTTGTATGGTCAAACCACATGGAGGAATTTTTATAAATCTAGGTCTATTTAAAAGATTAAATGATTAACTATGGGTTACCTAGTTAAGGAACAAAAGGAAAAGAAATGATGATTAAAATAGAAAGAAGATGAAAAATGATGAACCATTGTTCGGCCACGTTGTATGGCCGAACCCCATGGAGGAACTTTTATGGATCCAAATATGGTTTAAAGGATGGCTAAGATGAGAAGATGATGAAAAAAATGAAGAACCATGGGTTCGGCCATGTTGTACGGCCGAACCCCATAGATGATATTTTTATGGACCTAGGTTGTTTTATCAAGTTAAATGTTAACTATGGAATGGAATATTAGATTAAGAAATAAAATAATTAATGAGGATTGACTCGCATGATTTAAAATAAGCAAGGATTAAAAGAAGGTGGTCAAAACCAAGAGAGTGAGGTTCGGCCATGTTGTATGGCCGAACCCAACTATTGCGTTTTTGTGGACTTAAACATTTTTCAGCCCTAATGGATGACCGAAACCCCTTGGGGGTCTTAACACGATAAAAGACTATGAGTGTAAAGGGAAATGAACATAGGATGATGCAGGGGGTTGATGGAAATTAAATGGATCACCAAATTGATGTATGTATATGTGTTAAATGTAATAAGGTAAAGGGATTTCACAAACGGGTGTACGATCGGCTTTGACGCGATCGGTGATCGGTTTAGACGAAAACGCAAGGATACAATATTTGGACGTTGGTAGGATTCCTACCTTGTTGATACACTTGGATTTATGTATATGGATGGTTTTTATTCCTATGTGTTATGATTTATTTTTCGTATCAAAATGCTATGTTTAAAGGAATGGAATTTCAATGCTATATGTTTAATATGAAATGGCATGATGCACTCACATCTCATGCATGGCATGGGAGGGAACTTATGAGAGGAGTCCACGCTCCATTCGGGTATCCGATAAACAAACGTGGGGAGGGATCCGCACTGATTCCGATTATGATGTTTGAAATGAAAGAGGAGTCCATGCTCCGTTCGGTGGGAACGATAAGGCATACGTGGGGAGTCATGACAATGAATGTGAACGCCCGCCCCTTTTCACTACATGCTATTAGCCGAAAATCAGAGTCTATTTTTTTTTTTTTTGAAATAAAGAGTGACAAAGAGCTTAGAGCGTCACGACGCGAGTTAAGTCCGAGCTTCCAAAGCCCGACCCTTAACTGGCCAACCCTACGTGTGCGTGGAACTAACTCCACGAGAACCGTTCACACGTAGAAAGTAAGCTTTCGGAATGTAACTTAAAACGGAGTTATAATAGAGTCTATCCTACCAATTTTATATAATAAGGAAGCTACATCACTTAATTAATAATAATACCTCAAAATTATAATGTCCAAACCATAGCAATAGTCTAAGTTATTACAGTCCAATGAGCTAAGTCACTCAAATTACATTTCCAAAATAAACTTCAGTAAATAAACTAGCTCGCTCCTCCAAGCTCTTATGCTTGGCCCCGGTCGCGTCCTTCATTTCCTCCATTTCCTGCGTCATCATCTAAGGTGGAAGTAGGGCGTTAGACAACGCGCCCAGTAGGTACTCCGAGTAGGGCCAACACATGGATTAGTGATAACAAAACACATAGATAATAGTATAGCAAAACCATGCAATCAATGTTATGCCATGGGTGTCATATGTCATGAGTCCCACCCATCATGTACATCATCATTATACAATGTCCCTCTTTAATCATACATCATGTCCCCCTTGATGGAAAACCCTCATTAAGGTATTACAATCTCATAGTACCCCCTTGATGGATGAAGCACATCAAGGTATCCCCATGTGTGTTTATCGGTCGCCCCGACGGAGCATGGACTCCGGTTTCATTTCATACCTCCCATGCTATGCATGAGATGTAAATCCAATATGTCATATAAAATACAAGTCATAGCATTAAAACCCATCTTAAAACATGTCATTTGCTTACCTAAATAAATCAAGAAAAACATCTATAAACACATAATCCATGGCTTACAATAAGGTAGGAATCCTACCAAATACCAACTAGTGTTCCTTCGCGTTTCCGTCCACGAATTCGGTCACCGATCGCACACCGCTTGTGAGATCCCGATACCTTATTACACATCAATCAATTAAACCCATGTTTCAACCATGACTAAGTCCATTACTCATACCTTAGTGGGGTTTGGCCATACACCATGGTCGAACCTCACTAACTAGGTTTTTGGGTCCCCTTTTTAATCCATAGATTATTTTAATTTTGTGAGTCTAAAAACCAGCAACCCTTTGCTTCATTTATCCAGCAAATAAGATCATTATTTAAAGCCCCTAAATCCACAAACATCCCCCATAGGGTTCTGCCAGACACCATGGCCGAACCCATGGTTCTTCATTTTGGCCATAATTACATTTTTGCCACTCCTTCTTCCCATGGTTAACCACTCATTTATTTTTACATCCTTAGGTCCATAACTGATCCATAAACATGGATCCATGATTGATTCATTAACCATGACATAAAATCATTAAAAATCAGCCATTTACTTAACCTAACTCCCATTCATTTAAACACATGCATAACTCCAAACTTAGCCCATAAAATGACTCCTAAAATGGGTCATGGGTTTGGCCATACACCATGGCCAAACCCATGATGTCTTCTCCTCATTTTTTCTTGGATCTTTTATCACATTTTAGATCCACAACAAGTCCCTTCATGAGGGGGTTAATCATATGTTTAGATCACCACTTTTGATCAACATTAACTACATTTAAACCCTTTTTAAACTTACCCATACTCTCCATCATCTTCATGGTTCCAAAATATTTAAATCCACCAAAACTTCTCCATGGGGTTCGGCCATACAACATGGCTGAACCCATGGTCCATGGTTATTATTTACAATGTTTGAGACCATAAAAATCATCAACCTCCTCCATGGCTTTCCTCATTAAAAACTCCTTTAAAATTTACTAATGTTTAACCATTCAAAACCCTAAAACCATTAACCAATCACTCCATGGTTTTTCATCCTTTAAACCCATGGAGAAATACTTAACATCTTCCCATGGGGTCTTGCCATACAACATGGCCGAACCCTATGGTTCACCATTTCTTCAAAACAAACATATTCCCATTTATTATTTGATGGTTCTCATACAAAGAAAAACCCTAGGGTTTGGCCATGCAAAGGCCAAACCATACATTTTGATTATTCACCATACTTTTGCCATGCATGGGGTCCTCTCCATGTATCCATAACATTTAGAGTTCGGGCATGCAATGGTCGAACCATGATCTTTGACCCCTCTTTACCATGCATGCATATATAATCCCATAGATATACATATGGTCCTTATTTGATCGATTATTAATATCCTACCTTACCCATTAGAATTTGTCCATTTGCTATCTCATCTCTTGGATGGATTTTAAATCCATGGCCTATAACATTTTTGGCCAATTTTTCAATCCAAGAACATGGACTTTCATGATCTCCTTTTTAACCCTTTAAAAATAAAATCTTGTTTAGGACTACTTACCACTCCCGCGGCTCCTCCGGTTTCCTCTTGCTCCTCTTGATCCTTAGCCCTTCTCCTTCCTTCTTTCTCCTTGATGTTTGGCCACTATATGTGCTTGATCAAGATGAGATCACCAAGGTTTGGTTCGGCCAATGATTGAGGTAGGTTTGAGAGAGGGAGAGGAGGAGAGAATGGAAGATGTCCTAAGGTTTTTTTTTTTTTTGGGCTTTGAGAGTGGTCGGCTAAGCTTGGATTTTCCTCTTCTTTTCTAAGTCTTTTTCTCTTCTTTCTTCTTGGTGTTTTCCTTGGATGAGAGGGTCGGATGGGAGAGGAAGGGAGAGAGGGAGAGAGTGAGATGGGAAATGAGATGGAAACCCTAGATTTTTCCATCTCATTTTGGTTTGCTTGCGTTACACTCCTCTACCTCCCATTTTGCCCAATCCTAGCCCATGCATGTCCTTAATCTTAAGCCCCTTGTCCCTTAGTGGTGGTGGTTGGGATGAGGTGGCACCACCACCTCACAATGGGCCAATGCATGCCCAAGCTAGGCCCCATTTTGTGGATCTTGTCTTAGCCATACCACTCTTGTACATGGTTTTGGGCTTAGTGGTTTGGTGGTTTGGGTGAGGTGGAACCACCACCTCACAATGGGCCAAGGCATGCCCTCCATGTGGTACTCCACATGCCAACGAATTTGGTGAGTCAAATAAGATGGGAATCATCTTGACTCACCCCTTTTCCTATGTGACTCACTCCCCCTCTTGACTCACTTAATTATTTACTTTGTTACTTAACCTTAGGCCCTTTATTTTCATAATTTAATTTCTATTTATTTCCCTTTAATTCCTTCATGAATCCACCCATCGTTGACCAAGTCAACCATGGTGGCCGGCCCCACCAATTCCTTAGCCCACCTGCCACCTCACTTGAACTTGATGAGGTGGAGGTGGGTCCCACTTGATCATGTCACCTTGATTTATTCAATATTAACTTAGATGATATAAATTACTTAATTCAACTTTACTTACTTTGATCCCCCTTAATTCACCTCTGAAAACCCATGGTTGACCAAGTCAACCATGGTGGTCGGCCCCACCTAAGTCATGGTCCACACGCCACCTCACTTGATGAGGTGGAGGTGGGCCCCACTAGACCATAACACTTGGATAATTTCCAATTAAACTTAGGTGATTCTTAATCACTTCAATACATTCCATCTAATTGGATCACCATTGGGCCCATGGCCCAATTAAATTCACCTCCTACCCATTTACCCTAATGGTCAAACCATCTTGACCCATTGGGTCCCAATGGGTATTTGACCCAATTGACCATCCTTGACCCAATTGACCATCATTGACCCATTTAAATGAAATTAATCCAATCCATGGCCCATTGGACCATACTTGGGCCATTGTCCAAATTTTGATCCATTTACCATTCATTCCATCAAAATTCTAATTTTCAACCATTAAAATAAATCATAGCCAATATATGTATTGATTTAAAAATCCGGGCTATTACAATGAATACCTTGATATGGCTTATGCATCAAGAGGATTATTGTGTGATTGTAATATGGTTGATGGATGGGAATCATGGCATATGAGACCCATGGCATGGCATTGACTTGCATGATTTTGACATTACATATCTATGTGATTTTTATACCAATCCATGTGTTTAACCCTACTCGGAATACTTGGGCGCGTTGACTAACGCCCTACTTCTACCTTAGATTTATTTTATTTAAGTTTTATTTCGGATAATGTAATTTGAGTTATTCTCATTTTGGGACTGTAATAACTTAGAACTATCCGGTTATGGTTTGGTTTTAATTTTGGACATTTTGAAAGATTAATTTATGTAATGATCTTCCTAGCTTAAAATGGATAGGAATAATAACTCTATTATAATTCCGCATTACGATTTATTCCGCAAGTATAGCCTTATTACGTGTGAACCGTTTTAGTGGACTTAGTCCATGCACACGTATGGTTGGCCAGTTAAGGGTCGGGCTTTGGAAGCTCGGACTTATCTCGCATTGTGGCATCCCGCTCTCTCTCTCTTTATTTCCAAAAAAAAAAAAAATAGACTCTGATTTTTGGCGAGTGATAAAGGGAGGGGTGTTACAGTTATGGCAATCACAAAATAGGCCATAGACGACTTTAGGTGGTTCCCACACCTTTGGAGGACCATTCTTTGGCTTAGTTGAACAAATAGTCAAATCATAAAAAATCCAAGAGAGGAAACTTGGAAATATGAATTAAGTTCACTGTCAACTCGACCAGTCGTTCTCACCGACCCCTTGGTCAAGACAGGATCGACCCATCGTGGTCAAAGACTGGTCGGCTAGATTGACAAAGGTTTTGGAACATTGAACTGTCATTCTGACTGGTATGCCTCTGATCGAGAGTCTCGTATGCACCGACCCCTCGTGATCAACGACTTGTCGATGATAACTTATGAGTTCTGGAACTTAGAACTCAAGTGGACTCTTGAGAAAACATCCATATCGATAATTCAAGATTGAGAGTACTAGGACTGACCCCTCGGTAAAGGGCGACATGTCATTCTGAGCAGGAAAAGTTTCAATAATGAAACTCTGTCTGCATGGTGTTGCCCCAGGTCGAGACCCTCGTATGGACCGACCTCTAGGTGCCATGACTGTCGACCCATCGGTGACACTGACCTGTCGACCAGGATGTAATTATACTGTTGGCAGTGCACTTAATGTGCAACGGTAGGGTAGTTGAACGGTAATAAATATGAACGTCGACCCATCGGTGCCCCGGACCTGTCAGTACTGGAGAATTTGAAAAACTTTGTTAAGTCCTCTATAAATGTAACGTCCCACCTTTTTTCACTCTCCACAAATCAGAGTATTTTTTTTTATAAACTAGTGAGAGAGAGCGGGTACATCACGACGTGAGTCAAGTCTGAGTTTCCAAAACCCGACCTTAACTGGCCACCTTTACGTGTGCGTGGATTAAATCCACTAAAACATTTCACACTCTTTACTAAATACTTGCAAAATTATCATATGAATAAAATACCTATAATATACATGTCATCATTAAGCAAGGAAGCCAATCACCATATAATTAACTGAAACTTATCAAACCATAGCAAAATATTTCTAAGCTATTACAATCCAAATATCTGTCCTCCCAATACATCTTTCAAAATCAACATAAATAAAATAAGCATAAATCTGTCCAAGCTCCTATGCTTGACTCCTTTCATGTCCTATGTCCTTGTCATTCCATGTTCCATCATTTATAGGGTAGAAGTAGGGCATCAGTCAACATGCCCAGTTGGAATTTCGAGTAGGGTTATGGTATATTTGTAAAACATTTCATAAGCAGTAAATACAATGCATGATATCCATATCATAATCATGCTTACTTATGCATCATGTCATGGGTGTCAATGCCAAATGACCACTCACCCAATTCCATATCCAATCACATCATATACATAGATAGTTTCCTTGATAAATCACTATATCAAGGTGTTCCATTGGCCAATTACGTCTGCAGTGTTTTGTGATGGCACCTCCAGGTCACTGTTATACCTCCCCACATATGTTAATCGAAATTACCGATGGAGTGTGGACTCCTCCCTCTGCGTAGGGTTACGAAACTATATACCCAGGAGCTCTTTGGCCCAAATTACGCCGTACCCATTCCTAGCAATCCTGAACAAGGCCAACATATCAATAGTTCACATAGCTTCTGTAACATCCCGGATTTTCAATGCAATTATTATATTGGATATTAATTATTTTAATTGTTAAATTTAAGATTTATAGATGGCATGAATGTTAGGTGAATAACAATTGGGGCAATGGCCCAATTATTATCCAACGGATCATGGATAGAGTTGATTCTAATTAATTGGGTAAATGTAGTTAATTGGGTCAAATACCCAATTGGGACCCAATGGGTCAAGATGAATTGATGTTTAAGGTAAATGGGTAAGGAATTGATTTAATCGGGTCATGTACCCAATTAAGATCTAAGGCATAGGATCCACCTCATCAAGTGAGGTGGCAAGTGTATGAGGTGACATGGAGGTGGCATAGCCAAGAGGGACCCCAATCCACCTCATCAAGTGAGGTGGGGAGTGGTCTAAGGTCACATGTAGGGTCGGCTACCATGGTTGACTTGGTCAACCATGGGTGAGTTCATGGATGAGTTCAAGAGGGTTGAGTGAGGTGAGTTGAATTAAGGAACTATTTAATTAAGAAATAAATTTAAGTCTTGAGTTGCATGGATGAGTTCAAGTGTTTGTGTTAGGGGAATGAGTTTCATTTAAAGTGAGTTGAGTTGAAAGGGATGTGAAGAGACTCTCATTTGAAATGAGTCAAAGGGAGGTGGAGGGTTTCCATCTCATGGGAGAGGAAACCCTAGACAAAACCGTTGGGAGTGGGGAGAAGGCTCCAAGTGTAAGCCATGTGTCTCCTTGGTTAACCAAGGGACACATGGGGAAGACCAAGAAGTGATGAGGGTGGTTGGGAGATTAGGGCTTACACAAGACTCACACCAAAACACCTTTGGCCGATCCTCCCTTAGACAAAAGAGTTAGAGATTGTTTCATCTCATCCCTCTCTCTACATCCTTGGCCGATCCTCTCTTTGAGACAAAGAAAAGATAGAGTTTCATCTCATCCTCTCTCTCTATCCCCCTCTCAAGCCACACCTCTTTGGCAGAACGCTCCATTGGGAGTTTTCACCTCAATCCCTCTCCTTCTCTCATCATACTTGGCCGAATTCTCAAGGTGGAACAAGAGGTTGCATTGCCTTTTCTCATCTCTCTCTCTCACACATTTTCGGCTCTAGACTTAGAGAAACTGAAGAACGAAGGAGGATGAAGAAAGCACTAAGGAAGGAGCAAAATCAGACCTAAAGAAAAGGAGGAGACGCGGAATAGGTATGTATTGCTTAACGAGGGTTTATTGATTAAAAAGTGTAATAGCCCGGATTTTCAATTCAATAAATATATTGGCTATTATTTATTTTAATTGTTGAAAATTAAGATTTATTGATGAGATGGATGTTAGATGGATCAAAGTTGGGGCAATGGCCCAAGTATGGTCCAAGTGATCATGGTTATGATTAATTCTATTTAAGTGGGTCAAAGTGGTCAATTGGGTCAAATGCCCAATTGGGACCCAATGGGTCAAGATGGGTTGATGATTAGGGTACATGGCTAAGGAATGGATTTAATCGGGTCATGGACCCAATTAAGATCAAAGGCATGGGGTCCACCCCATCAAGTAAGGTGGCAAAGGTATGAGGTAATATCCAAGTGGCATAACCAAGTTGCGTCCCACTCCACCTCATCAAGTGAGGTGGCGTGTGGGCCAAGGCACAAGTAGGGCCAACCACCATGGTTGAGTTGGTCAACCATGGGTGAGTCAAAGGTGAATTAAAGAGGATTAAGTGTAGTGAGTGGAATTAAACTATTTAATTAAATCACCTAAGTTAAATTGAAATAAAATCAATGCTTGAGTTAGGAGTTGAGTTTCATTTAAATGGAGTGAGTCAAATGGGGGTGAGTCACATGAAAGATAAAAAGATGGAGTGAGTCAAAGGAGGGGTGGGTGGTTTCCATCTCATGGAAACCACCAAGCCCAAAACCGTTGGATGAGGGTGGTCTGTGCCATGTGGAGGCATGCAAGATCATGGTTGCTCAAAGGAGAGGTGGTGGTTCCATCTCATGCAAACCACTAACCACCAAAAGGAAACCACAAGCCCAAAACCGTTGGAAGGGTGGTGTGTGCCATGTGGAGGCATGCAAGATCATGGTTGGTCAAAGGAGAGGTGGTGGTTCCATCTCATGCAAACCACTAGCCACACAAAGGAAACCACAAGCCCAAAACCGTTGGATGAGGGAGGTGTGTGCCATGTGGAGGGCATGCACCCAATTGGCTAGACAAAGGGCTTAGGTGGAGGACATGCAAGATCATTGTTTGGTCAAAGGAGAGGTGGGGGTTCCATCTCATGAAAATCACTAGACACCAAAAGGAAACCACAAGCCAAAACTGTTGGAAGGGTGGTGTGTGCCATGTGGAGGGCATGCATTCCCTTGTTTGGTCAAAGGACTCATGGGGAAGACTCCACATTGATGAGGGTGGAGTCTAACCCAAAGGAACCCTAAGACAAGATGGAAAAAAGGCTTTTCATCTCATTCACTCTCTCACTCTCTCCCTTTCACTCTTAGCCGACCCTCTCTCATTGAACAAGGAAATGCACTTAGTCTTCTATCTCACTCTCTCCCTCTCTCAAGCTTGACCGACCTCTCTCACTAAGACAAGAAAAGACTTGGAGTTTTCATCTCACTCTCCTCCTCTCCCTCTCTCAAACCCACCAAGACCGAACCATCTATTTGGGTTTTTCATCTTGAACCCTCTCCCTCTCAAGCAACACACACTTTGGCCGACGATCAAAGAGAAAGAAAGAAAGAAAAGACTTGTAACGCTCCGCCCTTTTTCACTAGCTATACTTTCCAAAAATCAGAGTCTATATTTTTTTTATAAACAAAGAGTGATAGAGAACGGGAGGTCACGACGTGAGGTAAGTCCGAACTTCTAAAGTCAGACCCTTAATTGGCCAACCCTATGTGTGCATGGACTAAGTCCATGAAAACGGTTCACACATAACAATACAAACATGCAGAATTAAAATCATAACTGTGGAATTATAATAGAATCTAATTCTATTCCATTTTAGATAGCA
This sequence comes from Chimonanthus praecox, assembly GCA_022113865.1. NCBI lineage: Eukaryota > Viridiplantae > Streptophyta > Magnoliopsida > Laurales > Calycanthaceae > Chimonanthus > Chimonanthus praecox. The sequence goes on from CM039091.1 coordinate 27,105,066, forward strand.
AAGTACGTCAAGTCTTTAATCATTATTAACATAACATAATTATCCGAATAAACATCCAACCATAGTAAATCATCTAAATTATTACATGCCCGAAGTCCAGTTACTCAAATTACAAGTCCATAAGTAACTTAATCAAAATATAAACTAAAAGCATCCAAACTCCTATGCTTGGCCCTTTTCGCGTTCATCGTTCTCCTTGTTTCCTTTATCATCCACTAGGGTAGAAGTAGGGCGTTAGAACAACGCGTCCATAAAAACCATGCCATGTCATGATGTCAAATGCAATGAGTCCCACCTATCACAAGTACATATAAGTACCCCCACATAGGTCTTTCGGACGCCCCGACGGAGTGTGGCCCCTCCGGTTACATATCGTTCATCCCATGCCATGCGTGAGATGCTAATGAAACACATGCTATTTTATATTATAAACATAGCGTTAAAACTTCACAATTGAAACATATCTTTCACAACGTAAATTCATCAAAATAAGATAAAAACATTGTACATAAACCCATGGTTTCAAAGAGGTGGAATCCTACCAAAGACCACTAACGTGTCCTTGAGCTTTCGTCCGGTAACCGCTCACGATCGTACACACCTTGTGAGGTCCCGTTACCTTATAATATATCAATCGATTAAAACCATGTCCCATTTGATTTACAATAATGTCTAAGTCCATAAAATAAAACCCTATGGGGTTCGGCCATACAACATGGCCGAACCTCACTTCCTTATTTTGGTGCCTTTCTTATAGTCCTTTGATCATTAATTTAAAACCAAGATCATACTACCCTTGATTCATATATCTAATCAATTATACCATAATTATTTAGCATTGATAAAAATCTATCTAATCAATTATACCATAATTATTTAGAGTTGATAAAAATCTAAGTCCACCAAACCTTCCCCATGGGGTTCGGCCATACACCATGGCCGAACCCATGGTCCATGATTTTTACCTATTTACAACATTGTCATTACTCTTTTTATCATGGCTAATTACTTATCTTAGTCCTCCATTCCTTTAATCATATTAGGTCCATACATGACCCATAAAAATTTGTTCATGGGGTTCGGCCATACACCATGGTTGAACCCTATGATATCTAAATTCCATTTTCTCCATCATTTCCATGATCTAATTGCATGAACATCACCCCATAATTCTTTATGGGGTAGGTCCTTGGTTCTCCATCAAAAACATCCATTTAACCCCCTTTAAAAATCCTTAACATACATCTATAATTTTCATGCTTTGAAACCCAATAAAATTATTAACCAACTCCCATAGTTTTCATCATTCAAAATCCATTAATAATACCAATACACCTCCGTGGGGTTCGGCCATACACCATGGCCGAACCATATGGTTCTTTTATTTCTTTAGAAATCATACAACCATCATTTGATAGTTCCCATTCATCCATTAATTTTTCTTCCATGGAAATCATTATTTCCATTAAACTAAATGATACATCCTTTTAAACCCTTTTAATCTCATCAGCATACATCTATAATTTTCCATCCATTATAATTCAGTTTTCCTTTCCATGGGGTTTGGCCATACAACATGGCCGAACCCTATGGTTCATTAGTTCTTCTTAAAAATCCTTAAAACCCATATAAATTCTTTAATCACTTTCCATGGGGTTCGGCCTTACAACATGGTCGAACCCTATGGTTCATCAATGGGTCTTTAACCAATATAAAATTAGGGTTCGGCCATGTAATGGCCGAACCTTGTCCTTGACTCTCTTTTTTTTATTATGTAAACTTAATCATTTACCTACCGATTCCGCGACTCCTCTGGTTTTCCTTTACTTGTTTTTGCTCTTCCAATCTTCTACTTCTTTAGCCGCCTTGATCTTTAGCCGAGACTGATCTTGATGAAACCCCTTGAAGTGATTCAGCCAAGAGATATAGTTTGAGAGAGAGAAGAGATGCTTGGGATAGAAAATACTCCAAGCTCTTGTCTTGAGGGTGGTCGGCCTTGTATGTGATGCCGTGCGCCCCATGTCTTTCTTTTATAAAACTCCCAATTGGTCCTATATTTACAAGATGCCATGCGCCCCTTGCAATTTAGTAATTGCCTAGTGCCATTTTTAACAAGGAAAGGACCCCTTTTAGCGCAACATCATAGATATGGATATCCAATATTCGGCCAAGAAACCTATATCTAATATTTAGACATCTTCTTTATTTGGATTATAACAATCGGATGTCATCTCATCTCACTCTCTCCCTCTCTCTCTCTCAAGGTCGACCTCTCCCATTGAGCAAGACAAGGAACACTTAGAAGTTTTCTATCTTCACTCCTCTCCCTCACATAAGAACCCTAGGGCCGACCCTCTCATTGAACAAGGAAAGACAAGGTTTCCATTCTCTCCTCCTCTCCCTCTCTCAAACCTACACTCTTTGGCCGAAACCTCTCTTTGGGTTTTCATCTCAAGACCTCAACACACTCTTGGCCGAAGATCAAGGAGGAAGAAAGAAGAAAGACTAAGGAAAAGATCGAAGGAGCAAGAAGGAGTGAAAGAAACCGGAGGAGTCGCGGAATCGGTAAGCATCACTTGACAAGATTTTATTAATTTGAAGGGGTTAAAAGAAACCATGGAATTCCATTTTTGGATTGGAGAGTTGGCCAAAATATTATGGGCCATGGATTTAAAATCCATCCAAGAAATGAGATAGAAAATGGACAAACCCTAATGGGTAAGATAGGCTATGTAAATGATGGAATATTAAGGACATTATGTATATATGGCTAAGGACCTCTTGCATGAACAATATAAGGATTATGACCAAGGATCATAGGTTGGCCTTGCATGGCAGAACCCTAAATGTTATGGATATATGGAAAGGACCTCATGCATGTCTAAGATAAGGTATATGATCAAAGACCATGGTTTGACCCTTGCATGGCCAAACCCTAGATTTCTATGTATATGGATCTTGAGAACTAAAAAGGGATTAGATGAGGTTCAGCCATGATGTATGGCCGAACCCCATCAAAGGATATAATTATGGTTATATGACTTTTAAGAGAAGGTGATGAACCATAGGGTTCGGCCATGTTGTATGGCCGAACCCCATGGAGGGAGATTATTGATGTTTAAAGGGTTTTTAAGGGTGAGAATGATGGAAGAATATTAACAATGTAAATGGTCTCAAATGTTGTAAAGGGTGGAGAACCATGGACCATGGGTTTAGCCATGGTGTATGGCCAAACCCCATGGAGGAATATTGAATTATTTACATGTATTTAAATCATGATAATGATGGAGGAATGTTGGTAATTCTAACGGGTTTTAAATATGGTAGATGATGATTTAAAATGATGGACCTAAGTGTATGATTAACCCCCCCCCCCCCAATGGAGGGACTTTGTTTATGGACCTAAGATTGTAAATAATTTAAAGGAGAAGATGGAGATGAGACATCATGGGCTCGGCCATGGTGTATGGCCGAACCCCATGGACCATTTTAATGGGTCATTTTGAGATTTATGCATGTTTAAATAAATGAATGATTAACCTAGGAAATGAGGGATTTAATTATGGGTCTATGTTGGTGGATCCATGCATAAAATGTTTAGTTATGGATCTATGTTATGGACCTAAGTATGAGTAAGTAAATTAGGTGATTACCTATGGAAGGAAAGAATGGCCAAAGGGTGAAATTAAAGGACCATGGGTTCGGCCATGGTGCATGGCCGAACCACACAGATCATGTTTTTGGATCTAGGTATGTGTAAGTGTATGATTGAATTATGGAAAATGTCTTATGGATTTAGGGCTTTCATTAATGTAAATGATTAACTAATGGAATGATCTTGGACCCACATTTAATTAAAAGACCAAGGACCAAAAAGAGGGACCCAAAAACCAAGTGAGTGAGGTTCGGCCATGTTGTATGGCCAAACCCCACTAAGGTAGCTTTGTGGACTTACACATGGTTGGAAATCAATGGAACATGGGCTTTGATTTGTTGATATGTAATAAGGTAACGAAATCTCGCAAGCGGTGTACGATCGGTAAGCGGTTTTTGGACACAAACACAAGGACACATTAGTTTGTCATTGGTAGGATTCCTACCTTATTGAAAACCATGGAATATGTATATGTTTTACTTGAATTATTTTGGTATCAAAGATATGTCTTAATGATGGGATTTTAATGCTATGATTGTATTATTACATAGCATGTTTGCAGTTGCATCTCATGCATGGCATGGGAGGGATCAATTGAAAGGAGTCCACGCTCGATTCGAATTTCTGATAAAGCAAACATGGGGTGGAATCCACAATGATTCCAAGGGATGTATGTTTGAAATGAAACCGGAGATCCACGCTCCGTTGGGGCGTCCGTAAGGCATTCGTGGGGGTACCTTATTGTGCATTATCCATCAAGAGGGATGTATGATTGATTTGTAACAGGAGATCCACACTCCGTCGGGGCGTCCGTACGACATTTGTGGGGGTACCTTGATGTGTATTTTCCATCAAGAGGGATATTATGTGATGATGATATGGTGGGGTCGCTGCACCTCTTCATCCAAATGCTGGTTTTGTCGGGTTCTTCTTCTCGAAGGCATTTTCCTAAGTCATTGGAAACATCGTTGACTTAGCTTCTTCGTAAAGTTTGTGTCTTCACATTTTGGGGAAATTGCCAAATAAGCACCCTTATTTTTTTGGGGAAACTTCCTAAGTATCAAGTGTTGTTTCTCAATTTGGGGAAATCGGAGAAATGTCTCTTATTTTGCTATGTTTGATAAATCCAATTTATAGTGATTGTCTTTCCTTTGCTATCATTCTTTTTTCGTCAAGTGTTGCTCTCAGATTGAATGCTTCAGTTTGAGTCTAACGAAGTAAATTAATCAGCCCCCCTTGCAGCGGACTCTGAATAGTCGGTCAGTTGGGATTCTTATCTTTTCAGTGAGACGTGATACCGTCTTAATCTTACTTCGAAAGATTCATCCTTCCGGTTTCGCTCTGATACCAACTGTAACACCCTGCCCTTATTCACTCGCCGAAAATCAGAGTATTTTTTTTTTTTTTTAAATAAAGAGTGAGAGAGAGCAGGAACATCACGACGCGAGCTAAGTCCAAGCTTCCAAAGCCCGACCCTTAACTGGCCAACCAAGCGTGTGTGTGGACTAAGTCCACGAGAACTGTTCACACACAATAAGGTTAAGCTTGCGGAATTAAACATAATACGGAATTATAATAGAGATCTATCCTATCCAATTTTAATTAGCAAGGAAGTCCATCACTTAATGATTATTACCTTAAGTTATAATGTCCCAAAATAAAAATCTAAACCATACCAAATAGTCTAAGTTATTACAGTCCCAAATACTAGCTAGTCAAATTACATTGTCCATGAATAAACTTAAATAAAATGGAACTAGATTATCCAAGCTCCTAAGCTTGGCTCCGATTGCGTCGTTCGTTCCGTCCATTTCCTTTGTCATCATCTAAGGTAGAAGTGTAAGGCCCCGCCCCTTTTCACTAAAATCAGAGTCTATTTTTTTTTTTATAACAAGTGACAAAGGCGCGGGACGTCACGACGCGAGTTAAGTCCTAGCTTCTAAAGCCTGGCCTTTAACTGGCCAACCCTACGTGTGCATGGAACTAAGTCCACGAAGAATGGTTCACACGTAGAAGTAAGCTTACGGAATATTAAACTAAGTGCGGAATTATAATAAAGTCTATCCTACCAATTTTAGATAGCAGGGAAGATTACATCATTTAAAATTACTAAATTACCCCAAAATGATAATGTCCAAAATAAAATCCATATCATAGCAAGAAATAGAAATTATTACAATCCAACGAGCTAAGCTATTCAAAATTACATTTCCAAAATAAATTAAATAAACTATTTAGCCCGCCTCCCCAAGCTCCTACGCTTGGTTCTCGTCTCGTCCTTCGTTTCCGCCATCTCTTGTGTCATCAGCTAGGGTAGAAGTAGGGCGTTAGACAATGCGCCTAGTAGGACTCCGAGTAGGGTTAACACATGGATTAGTGATAACAAAACATATAGATAATATTATATCAAAACCATGCAATTTGGTGCAATGTCATGCAATGGGTGTCCCATGTCATGAATCCCACCCATTAAGCTCATCATCATTGTACAATGTCCCTTTTTCAACCATAAATAATGTCCCCCTTGATGGCAAAGCCTCCTCAAGGTATAACTACAAATACGAATATCCCCCTTGATGGAAGAACCATCATCAAGGTATAATAATAAATACAACATCCCCCTTGATGGAAAAAAAATCCATGATCAAGGTATAATAATAAATACAACATCCCCCCTTGATGGAGAAACCATCATCAAGGTATAATAAACACATAGTAACATTCTTGTTTGAATAACCTTATCAACATATCATAGAGCCCATAGTAACCTCCCTGATGAATCAAACACATCAAAATATCCCCATGCTTGTTTATCGGTCGCCCGACGGAGCATGGACTCCGGTTTCATTTCATTCTTCCCATGCCATATCCCTCCCATTTCATGCATGAGATGTAGATGCCATATGCCATGTAATATATATGATAGCACAAACCATGGCATTTAAAATCCCATCAATAAAACATATAATTTGATAATAAAAAATAGATCAAGCAAAGCATCAATATACACATCATAGCCTTAAAACCCATCTTAAAACAATCATATGCTTACCAAAATAAATCAAGGAAAAACCCATACATAACACATAATCCATGGCTTACAAAAAGGTAGGAATCCTACCGAATACCGACTAACGTTCCTTTACGTTTCTCCGTCCACAAACCCGGTCGCCGATCGCGCACCGCTTGCGATGTCCGGTACCTTATTATACATTATCAATTAGACTCATGTTTTAATCATGTCCAAGTCCATTATCCAAGCCTTAGTGGGGTTCGGCCATACACCATGGCCGAACCCTACTAATTAGGTTTGTGGGTCCCATCTTAATCCATTGATTTTCTTAATTTTGCGAGTCTAAAAATCAGCACCCTAGGCTTTATCAATCACACATAAGTTATTTACTTAGAGCCCCTAAGTCCACGATCATCTTCCATGGGATTCGGCCATTGTATGGCCGAAACCCATGGTTCTTGAATTTGGCCATTATTTACGATTTTGCCATTACCCTTCCATGGTTAATCATTCACTTAACCACGTACATTTTTGTTCATAATTGACCCATAACTTAGATCCATTAATGATCCACAATTTAGATCCGTTAACGACCCATCAACCATGTCATAAGATTATTAAAATCAACCATTTAATTAACCTAATCCTTATTCATTTAAACACATACATAACCCCATACTTAGCCTATCAATTGATCCATAGACTTGGATCCCTTAATGACTCCTTAGCCATGACATAACATCATCACATGTATAATGGGTCATGGGTTCTGCTATACACCAAATTTAACCCATAAATTGACCCACAAATGGGTCATGGGTTCGGCTATACACCATGGCCGAACCATGATGTCTTTTTCCCCATTTTCACTTGGGTTTATATACACCATTTGGCCCCACCATAAGTCCTTCCTTGAGGTAGTTTCCATCATGCATTTAAATCACCAATCTTTGATCATCAATTTGGTACATTTTGGTCCATCAAAACTACCAACACATCCCCCATTATTTTTCCATCTTTTACACTCATCATCATTACACATACATCACCATAGTGTTCAAAAGCATTTCCTCCATAAAATCTCTCCATGGTTTTATTTTTAAAACATTATTTCCACCCCTTTAAAACCTTATAAACTATGCTTAAAAATCCATTCAACCCATCAACATTCTTAATCATTTTTCCCTCTTCTTACACCCTTTAAATTTACAAACACATCACCCTAGGGTTCGGCCATGGTCTATGGCCGAACCCATGGTTCATGTTTCATTCCCATCTACCATTTTTTGAGGCCATTAGAATGCATTAGTACCTTCCATGATTTTCTTCACTAAGATCCCTTAAAAAATTACAAACATTTGACCCTTTTAAGCCTCCAATTCATTAACACATTACTCCATATTTTCCATCCTTTTAAACCCATTTAAAACCACCATTACATCACCATAGGGTTCGGCCATACACCATGGTCGAACCCATAGTTCATGGTCCATCATCCATTCATGCCTTTTGAGGCCATAAACACCATTCACATCTCCCATGGATTTCCTCATTTAAAATCACTACATTTAATCATCTTTCCATGGCTTTCATTCTTTAAAACCCTAATAAATCACTTAATCACTTACCATGGGGTTCGGCCATACTACATGGACGAACCCTATGGCCCATAATTTCTTCCAACATTACATACCTCCATGCTTAAGTAAATTTTAATACATAAAATCCTTAATGCATCCTTCATTTTTTTGACCTAATTTTCCCATTAGGGTTTGCCCATTCTTCCTCCTTTCATTGGACGGATTTGAGATCCAAGATCCATGACAATTTGGCCACCAACCAATCCAAGAAATGGGTTCCATAATTACCTCTTAACCTTTAAAATGTAAAATTCTTGTTTAAGAATTACTTACAATCCGACGACTCCTCTTCTTTTCTTTCTCCTCTTGATTTCCTTAGCCTTCTCTTCTCTTCTTCTCCTTGATTGGTCGGCCAAGATGAGCTTGATCAAATAAAAAAAAACATCAAAGCTTGGGTCGGCTAAGATGGAGTGTGTTTGGGAGAGGAAAAGGAGGAGAAGATGGGAAGAACTAACCCAAGGTCTTGGTCTTGGAGTGATGGGCCAAAGCTTGCACTTCTCATTCTCTTCTTCTCTTCTTAGTTTTCTTCTTCTTTCCTTGGGGTGTGAGGGACGGCCATGAGAGAACAAGAGAGCGAGAGAGTGAAATGATAGTGGAATGGAGAGAATGAGATGAAAAGTCATCTCATCCTTTTGATTACTTAAGTTACACTCCATCATTAACTTTCCCACCAACCAAGTCAATGCCATGCCATGGGTGTCATATGCAATGAATCCCACCCATCATCCATATCACAATCACATAGTATTCCTCTTGATGGATAATCCACATCAAGGTATTGTCATGACTCCCCACGAATGCCTTATCGGTCACCCCGAATGGAGCTTGGACTCCGGTTACAATTCAATCATACATCCCTTGGAATCAGTGTGGATTCTTCCCCACGATTGTTTTATCGAAAATCAGAATGGAGCGTGGACTCCCCTCATTTGATCTCTCTCATGCCATGCATGAGATGCAGGTGTCAACATGCTATGTAATAATAAACATCATAGCATTAAAATCCCATAGTTGAAATATATCATTTGATACCAAAATAAGTCATCAAAACATGAAGTAAAATCATCATATATACATATTCCATGGTTTTCAATAAGGTAGGAATCCTACCAACGTCCAAATATCGGGTCTTCGTATTTCCATCCAAAAATCGATCACCAATCTCGTCAAGCCGACCGTACACCGTTTGTGAAATCCCGTTACCTTATTACATTTAACACATATACATACATCAATTTGGTGATCCATTTAATTCCATCAACCCCTACATCTGTAATACCCCAGTTTTTCAGTTTATCAATATTTATGGAAATTGCCATTGAAAGGGTGAAATAATGGTTATGAACCTTAGACGGGTAAGGTGTTGGGCAATGGCCCATTTAAGACCCAATGGATATGTTATAAGGATCAATTTAAATAATTGGGTAATGTGCATTTAATTGGGTCAAGGTGGTTATTTGGGTCAAAAGGCCCAATTGGGACCCAATGGGTTGTAGTTGACTTGGTTGACAATTAGGTGAGCTCAAGCCTAATTAGGTTAAGGCTAAATTAAATGGGAATGCAAACAAGTATTTGAGTTGAATTAAATGGTTGAGTTAGATTAAATGGTTGAGTTGAATTAAATGTTTGAGTTGGATTAAATGGTTGAGTTAGATTAAATGGTTGAGCTAGATTAAATGGTTGAGTTGGATTAAAGGGTTGAGTTGAGTAAAGTGAGTGAAGTGTGAAGGTGAAGGTTTGTTGTTCAAAACCCCAAATCAAGGGTGCATGTTGGCATGGGAGTTTCATCTCAAAAGATGAAACCCCCACATGGAGAAGTAATGGAGAGGTCAGTAGTGGTAGTTATTTCAAATTCAAATTAAAGAACACGTTGGTTGCATGGGAAGTTTCTCTCATGCATGAAACTTCCAAATGGGAATTAAATGGAGAGGAGGTGTTTTGTGGAGGTTACACAAGGTAACACCAAGGTAAGCACACATTGGATGCATGGGGAGTTTTTATCTCATGCATGAAACCCCCATGTGAATCATTAATGGAGAGGTGAGGGGTTATGTCTAATTCAAATTTAAACAAGGGGTTCACACTTGGAGGAGGGAGTTTCATCTTATGGATGAAACCCCCAAAATGGTCACCTATGAGAGAGGACGGTTTTGTGGTCCAAGCCAAGCAAGACCGTTGGCTACATGGGAGTTTCACTTTATGGATGAAACCCCCAAAAGGTGTAGTAAATGAAAGACGGTTTTGTAAGCCAAGACACCCCATTGCAGCCGTTGGAGCCTTGGGAGTTTCATTTCAAGGATGAAACCCCAAGGGAAGCATTAAGGAGGAAGGTTAAGGAGATGGGAGTTACACAAGGGTTCAACCAAAAACCATCACCTTGGCCGACCATCACATTTGGGAACAAAAGACTTGGATCTTCATCTCATACTCTCTTTCTCTCTCTTGGTTGTCTCTCTCCCTCAAGCACTCTCTTGGCCGATCACTTCTCAAAGTATCGACTTAGAAAAGAGTTGTGATCTCAAACCATCACACAAAGCCAACCACTCTCAAGACAAGGATTTGGAGCATTGTTCTAAGCTTCTCCCTCAATCCATATCACTTGGCTGAATTATTCCAAGGGGTTTGCAGCAAGATCAGTCTCGGCTAAAGGACAAGAAAGAAGGAAGGAAAGGCTAAGGAAAGGAAAGGAACAAGCCGAAGCAAAAGAATAACAGGAGGAGTCGCGGAACCGGTAGGTTTTCCTTGATTGATTGTATTTAAAATAAGAATCCCATGGAGGAAAATTAAGGAATGTATGATTATTTTTAAAAGGAGTAGATGAACCATAGGGTTCGGAAATATGTATGGCCGAACCCCATGAAAAGACTTGGTTATTTTTATGGGTTTTTGAGACATAAAAATCATACAATGTTATGAAGGTTTTAAAGGTGTTTTAAATGGAGATAAGGTTAAGGTTGTGGATCGGCCATTGTATGGCCGAACCTATCAAGGGTTAAAATCATGGCTAATGATGTTTAAAAAGGGAAGAACATGGATCATAGGGTTCGGCCACTTTGTATGGCCGAAAGATATTGGTTTAATTTTTATTGGATTTGAAGAAAGGAAATCATAAGGGTATGCGTTTGGTTTTGTTAAAGTTTTAAAAGGATGGAAGTATGAGAATCAATCATAGATGTGTAATAAGTTTTAATGGAATTAAAGAACCATAGGGTTCGGCTATGCATATGGCCAAACCCCATGGAGAGACAATGATGGATATTATGTTTTATGTTTAATTGATGGAAGATGGTTGGTACTTTAGAAAGGTTTTAATTGTTTGGATTAAAAGAAGAGATGAGGTTCAGCCATGGTGCATGGCCGAACCCCACCAAATAACATGTATGGATTTATGATTGCTTGGTTATTGAATTTTATGGACATATAAATGAAATGGAAACTAAGAATTGGATCAATGGCAATATTGTAAATATGGAATGAAAAGATCAAAGGACTTGAAAAAAAGGGGCCAAAACCAAAATGGTGAGGTTCGGCCATGTTGTATCGCCGAACCCCACCAAGGTGTATTTGGTGGATTGAGGTTTTTAAATGAGTTATTTGGATTGTATTGGTTAAATAAAAAAAGAGATCAAATCCAAGTGGGTGAGGTTCGGCCATGATGTATGGCCCGAACCCCACAAGGTGGTGTGTTTGGTCTTAGACTTAATTAGAAACCAAATGAGATATGTGTATGACTTATTGACATGTAACGAGGTGACGAAACTTCTTAAACGGTGCGCAATCGTGAGCGGGTGACGGTTTAAGAAGAGCGGACTTTTAAGTGACCTTTGGTAGGATTCTACCTTATTGAAACATGGATATGTAAATGGTTTTATCTTATTTGATGGTTTATGTTGTAATTATATTATGTTTCAAATGTGAAGTTTTTAAATGCTATGGTTAATTATATTGCATTGCATATGAGTATGTACATCTCATGCATGACATGGGAGGGGAATTTGTAACCGGATACCATGCTCCGTAGGGGCGTCCCGTAAGGCAATCGTAGGAAGACTTTGATGTGGATTATGCCATCAAGAAGAATCAGAAGGCCACACTCCGTCGGGGCGTCTGAAAGACCACTGTGGGAATACCTTGATGAGGAGAATTCCATCAAAAGGTTACATGTATGTGATGGGTGGGACTCATTGCATAAGACATATGGCATGGCATGATTTTATATGGTTTTGATGATATAATATTATACATGTTTTTGTGATACTAACCATGTGATAGCCCTACCTAGAATTCCTACTGGGCGCGTTGTTCTAACGACCTGCTTCTACCCTAGTGAATGACACAGGAAAGGAAGGGGTCGAGGATCGTGAAAGAAGCCAAGCATAGGAGCTTGGATATTTGAATGGATTTTATTATTGATATTTTGATAAGTTTACATGGACATGTAATTTGAGTAGTTAGATGTTGGCATGTAATAACTTAGTTAATATTTGCTATGGTTTGGAATGGTTTGATTGAAGGATTAAGTTAAGGTAATTTTGGATAAATGACTATGTACTTTGCTATCTAAAATGGAGTAGACTTAGGTTCTATTATAATCCGCAGTTAGATTAAGTAATATTCCGCAAGAATTATAAAGTACTATGTGTGAACCGTTTTCATGGACCTAGTCCATGATAAAGGGCGGGGACGTCACGACGCGACTTAAGTCTGAGCCTCGAAAGCCCGCCCCTTAACTGGCCAACCCTACGGGTGCTTGGAACGGAGTCCACCGAGAATGGTTCACCCCCGTAGAAGTAAGCTCGAGGAATAATACATTAAATGCGGAATGATAATAGATACTATCCTACCAATTTTTCTAGATAGCAGGGAAGATTTCATCATTTAATTACTAAAATGCCATAACATCATATGTCTACAATAAAATCCAAAACATAGTAATAAGTCTAAAATATACAGTCTGACAAGTTAACTATTCAAATATATATTTTCCAAAATAAAGCTTAAACAAAGTAAGTCCTTCTCCCCAAGCTCCTAAGCTTGGCTCCCATCTCGTCCTTCTGCTCCAGCATTTCCTGCGTCATCAGCTAGGGCAGAAGTAGGGTGTTAGACCACGCGCCCAGTAGGACTCCGGGTAGGGCTAGCACATGGATTAGTGATAACAAGCATACCGATAATAGTATAATGAAACTGATAGACAATCATGTAATGAAACTATACAATGAATGCTATGCCATGGGTGTCTATGTTATGAATCCCACCCATCATCCCCACCACCATGACGTCATATCCCCCTTGACGGTAAGGCCTCGTCAAGATATCCCCATGCCTGTTCTCGGTCGCCCCGACGGAGCATGGACTCCGGTTATAGCCTATCAGGCTATCCCCATGCCTGCGCCCAGACGGAGCATGGACTCCGGTTATAATCTATCAGGCTTTCCCCCATGTCTGTTCTTGGTCGCCCTGACGGAGCATGGACTCCGGTTTGTTTATTTTTTTCCGCCCATGCCATGCATGAGATGTAATGCATTATGCTATGTAATATATTTGGGTCATAGCCTTTACATATAACTCATAGTCTGGCCATATGCCATCAAATACATATAAATCATAATTTCATAGACCATCATATAACCAATCATATAATTACTAAAAATAAACCAATAAACCATTTACATAGCATCTAATCCATGACTTACAAATAGGTAGGAATCCCTACCAAATACCGACTCGCGTATTTTTCGTTTTCGTCAGATAATCCGGCTACCGACATGCGTACCGCTCACGATATCCAATACCTTATTACATACACATAATCAGTCCATATTTTAACCTTTTAAGTCCATTAATCACACCTTAGCGGGGTTCGGCCATATACCATGGCTGAACCTCACTAACTAGGTTTTGTGGGTCCCATTTAATCTATCAACCACTTTAATCACATAAGTCTAAAAATCAGCCCCCCTTAGGCTTTATTTAGCCATACATAAATTTGTTACTTAGAACCCCTAAGTCCATGGTCATCTCCCATGGAGTTCTTCATTTTGGCCAGTAATTACGGTTTTGCCACTACCCTTTTTTTTCCATGGCTAATCACTCATTCATCCATGCATGATTAAGTCCATAAATGATCATAGACTTGGATCCCTAACTTAGGTCCGTTAATGACCCATTTAATTATGTCCTATGACCATTAAAATTGGCCCATTTAACTTACTTAAACTCCATTAATTTAACATACACATATAAACTAATCTTAGGCCAAAAAAATGATCTACAATTGGGTTTACTAATGTCTCATTAACCATAACATAACAACACTAGAAAATCAGCCATTTAAACACTCTAATCCTCATTCATTTCTCACACACATACTACCAAAATTTATCCATAAGTTTACCCACAAATGGGTCATGGGTTTGGCCATACACCATGCCCGAACCCATGATGTCTTTATCCCATTTTTTCTTCTGCCCATTTACACACTTGGCCCCATCATCCTTAATCACATCCAAGCCCATAAACTTAGCCACATTCCCATTCCAACTATCAACATTAGGTTCACATTGGTCCATCAACACCACCAACGTTCCCCATTTATTTTTCCATAATTCATAACCATTAAATCCACCATTGATCACCATAGGGTTCGGCCATACACCATGGCCGAACCCATGGTTCATGATCCACCATTTTCCTATGCCTCTTGAGGCCACAACATCATTCACACACTCCATGATTTTTCCTCATTTAAACCCCTTTAAATTTTCCAACATTAATCATTTTACAACCCTAAAAATCATAATTATTCTCCATGGCTTTAAACCTTAAAACCCTAATTAAAATCCTCAACCATTTACCATGGGGTTCGGCCATAGTACATGGCCGAACCCTATGGTCCATCAATTCATTCAAAACCCACACTTTCATGCTTAATTAATTAATTACATATCATCCTTAATCCTTTTATTATTTTCCTTAAACCTAATTTTTTTCTCCATTAGGGTTTTGTCCATCTTTCCTCCCTTCATTTGATGGATTTGAGATTCAAGGCCATGATTTGGCCACCTCCAAATCCAAGAAATGGATTTCATAGCCTCTTAAACCCTAACAAAATCCAAATCTTTTGTTTTAGAAAATACTTACAATCCGTCGTCTCCTCCGACTTTCTTTGCTCCCGTCGGATTCCTTGGCCTCCTTTCTTCTTCCTCTTGATCTTTGGTCGGCCAAAATGCTTTATCAATGGTGAAAACCTCCAAGCTTGGGGTCGGCTAAGGTAGGGTTTGCTTGAGAGAGGGAGAGGAGGAGATGGTGAGAAATAAGATCCCAACCTTTGATCTTGGAGTGGTGGGCCTTTGCTTACACCTTTTTCCTCTCTTTTCTTCTCTTCTTCTTCCAAGTTTTTCTTCTTCTTTCTCCTTAGAGATGAGGGACGGTGGTGTGGGAGAGCAAGAGAGAAAGAGAATGAAATGAGAGTGAAGTGGAGAGAATGAGATGAAGACAACTTCTTTTGGTTGCTTAAAATATACTTTTTCATTAACTCCTCCCACCAACCCATGTAAGATTTTTATCTTGCTTTATGGTGGTGGTTGGGATAACCACCACCCAAGTCCAACGTGTTTCATGGTGTTAGAGATAAGGTGGCTTGGTCACCCACCTTTTGACCCCTTTGACCACCATTTTAGCTTAGTTTAATTAACTAATTAATTGGATTATTAGGTTAAGTTAATTAATTCCCACTTGAACTTAATCCCACTTGTTTAAATTACCTTCATACATACACCCATAGTTGACCAATTCAACCATAGTGGCCGGCCCCACTAATCTCTGGGTCCACACGCCACCTCACCAAGTGAGGTGGAGGTGGGTCCCATTTAGCCATGTTTCTTAGGTCTAATTAATACTAACTTAGGTGATTAAAATTCAATTCAATCCATTCCTCTTATTGGATCCCCATTGGGCCCATGGCCCAATTACATTTTCATCTTACCCATTTACCTTAGAGCTTACACCAACTTGATCCATTGGGTCCCAAGTGGTTATTGGGCCCAATTTGACCACCCTTGGCCCAATTTGACCATATTGACCATTAAGACAAATTAAATCCAATCCATGGTCCATTGGGCCATACTTGGGCTTTTGTCTAAACTTTGATCCATTTACCATCTATTCCATCAATTTTCCCAATTTCCATCATTAAAATAAATAATATCCACATTTATATTGATTTACAAATTCCGGGCCATTACAATTTTGCCTCATCAAAACATGTACCAACCTCCATGGTTTTGCATCGTTTGTAGCCTTCAAAACCATCAACCTAACTAAATAAATTTCATGGGGTTCGGCCATCCAAGGTGGCCGAACCCAATGATACATGTTTACCATTTTAAACAACCTTTAACCAAGGTTTAAGTCCTTGATGAATTCGGCCATTCCATGGCCAAACCATGTTCCATTTAACCCATTTTATTAAACAAAATTCCATGGAAACACTTACCAATTTCCTTTGCTTCTCTTCTTGCCTCTTGATCCTTGCTTCCCTCCTTCTTGCTTCCTTAGTCTCTAGTTGATTAGAAGCTTGAATCAATGGTGAAAACACCAAAGTATAATTCGGCCAAGAGAGTGTGTTCTTGAGAGAGGGAGAGAGATAAGAATTCTTAAGATTTCTTGGTGTGATAATCGGCCAAAGGTGTGGTTAATCCATTTTGTTAAATAGCCCTTGAACCTCTCATTTGCCTCATAGATTCTTGTTCAAACCACGGGGACATTTGGTGCCAACCAAAGCATCCCTTGGCACCAACCAATGCATCCTTTGAGATGGAAAGACCCCTCCATCTTTCCTCATTAACACCGCACCCAAACATGGTGACCCTTGGCTTGGCCAAGGCACCACTTCACTTCCAACGTGTGACATCACTTGACTTTGAGTCTTTGAGATCAAGACAACCCTTCATATCCCATTTGACTCACTTGAACTCAAGGTCTTTTTGATTTCCAACTCAACTCACTCAACTCACTACACTTAATGCATTTCATTTAATGAACTTGAGTCAACTCATTACTTGATTTAATTCCAACTCACTTCCGTCCCAACTCAATCTGATTTGACTCACATTTGAACTCACTTGAGGGTCCACACGGTCAAACATAGTCCACATGGTCAACACAACCCATTGGGTCCCCCTTTGGCTCATTGACCCAATTGACGCCATGACCCAATTATGGGTTGTTTTTGCCATTTGCATGTGATTTTCATATGTGCTTCAAGCCTACCCATTTATGCTCCATTTAATTTCCAATCATTTTTAGCTTAACTCCATTAAATTTGTGCTCACCCAATGGTCAAACAAGTCCATTATGACTCATTGGGTCCCAATTGGGTCCTTTGACCCAATTAACCATATTGACCCAATTTGATGTTCATTACCCATTCATGATAAATTGACCCTTATACTATGTTCATAGGGTCTTAATTTGAACAATAGGCCCCACCATTTTCTCATTTACAATCACATTTATTAAATTCACCAATCCAGTGGCATTTTCATAAATATTCATATTATTGAGAAATTGGGGTGTTACCCTGCCTCCACTTGAATTAGTGGTCTAGCTGGTGGGCGAAATGAACCTCTGGAATAAGAGGGTCTGCTGAGCTGTGGGTATTCCCATTTGAAATGACCCGGCTGGTCACAATGTGTAACGCCCTGCCCTTTTCACTATGCTTTCAGTAAATCAGAGTCAATTTTTTTTTTTTTTAAATAACAGAGTGAGCAAGAGCGGGACGTCACGACGCGAGCTAAGTCCGAACTTCTAAAGTCCGACCCTTAACTGGCCAACCCTATGGGTGTATGGACTAAGTCCATGAAAAAGGTAAACACATAACAATATAAACATGCGGAATTAAAATCATAACTGCGGAATTATAATAGAACCTGATTCTATTCTATTTTAGATAGTAAAGTACGTCAAGCCTTTATACATAAATAACATAACAAAATTATCCCAATAAACATCCAACCATAGCAAATTATCTAAATTATTACATGCCCGAAGTCTAGCTACTCAAATTACATGTCCATGAGTATCTTAATCAATATAAAACTAAAAACATCCAAGCTCCTATGCTTGGACCTTTTCGCGTTCATCGTTTCCCTCGTTTCCTGTATCATCCACTAGGGTAGAAGTAGGGCGTTAGAACAACGCGCCCAGTAGGTATTCCATTTAGGGCTAACAGATGGTTAGTACAAAACATATATAATAATATCATAATGTCAAAAACCATATAAACCATGCCATGTCATGATGTCAAATGCAATGAGTCCCACCCATCACAAGTACATATAAGTACCCCCACATAGGTCTTTCGGACGC
Source organism: Chimonanthus praecox (assembly GCA_022113865.1). NCBI lineage: Eukaryota > Viridiplantae > Streptophyta > Magnoliopsida > Laurales > Calycanthaceae > Chimonanthus > Chimonanthus praecox. The sequence continues at coordinate 27,123,742 of CM039091.1, forward strand.
CCAGACGGAGTGTGGCCCCTCCGGTTTCTTCTTGATGGAAAAACACATCAAGGTATCCCACATAGGTTTTTCGGACGCCCCGACGGAGTGTGGCCCCTCTGGTTACATATCCTTCACCCCATGCCATGCATGAGATGTTAATGAAACACATGCTATTTTATATTGTAAACATAGCATTAAAACTCACATTTTAAAACATATCTTCTACAACGTAAATACATCAAATTAAGATAAAAACATTGTACATAAACCCATGGTTTCAAAGAGGTGGAATCCTACCAAAGACCACTATCGTGTCCTTGCGCTTTCGTCCGGTAACCGCTCAAGATCGTACACACCTTGTGAGGTCCCGTTACCTTATGATATAACAATCAATTAAAACCATGTCCCATTTGATTTACAATAATGTCCAAGTCCATAAAATAAAACCTTGTGGGGTTCGGCCATACAACATACATCTATAATTTTCCATCCTTTAAATCCATTATAATTCATTATTTTACTTTCCATGGGGTTCGGCCATACAACATGGCCGAATCCGACGGTTCATTACTTCCTTTTAAAAATCCTTAAAACCCATAAAAATTCTTTAATAACTTTCCATGGGGTTCGGCCATACAACATGGCCGAACTCTATGGTTCATCAATGGGTCTTTAACCAATATAAAATTAGGGTTCGGCCATTGCGTCCTTGACCCTCTTTCTTGATTATGTAAACTTAATCATTTACTTACCGATTCCGCGACTCCTCCGGTTTCTTCTTGACTTGTTCTTGCTCTTCCAATCTTCTCCTTCTTTAGCCTCCTCTCCTCCTTGATCTTTCACACGGCTGGCTGCTCTCACTTTCTCTGAATGGCAGCAACACACCCCCACTTGATGTTGCTCGCAAGTTGTACAACAGCACCCCTTTTGGTACCTCTCTCTATTCGCTGCTATCGTGTGTCTGTACCCTCTCCCGACCAGCCACTCTTTTATGTATGTTTGTCAGTCGGTGCTCATCCCATGCTTAGCAATTGTCGTGTGTCACTAAAACGGTAATTGCTATACTTGTTGTAGGCGTATTCACAACTTGCCCATCCCATTCGATCTTTTATTCTTGTGTTGCCTCGTTGGATTCTTAGAATCCTATTCCCACTATAGCAAGAATTTCTCCTCATTTACAGCCAATCACCGCCCAATGTAATGTTCGAATATCAAACCCAATTTTTAGGATTTCCAGTCAATATATTATCTACCATATCAGCTACATCCTAATCTTGTTGTGAACCCTCCTTGATTTGTATATGCATGTGTGTTATCCTCATCTATAGACATATTGCATTACCATTTTAATTCAGCCTCATTTAATTACGCTTGAACTCACTTGGTGGTCAACCAAGTTAACCACGACCCATTTGGTCCCAATTGGGAATTTTGACCCAAATAGCAACATTGACCCAATTAAATGCGCCTTACCCATTTACTTTAAATTGAACCTTATACTATCACTGTTGGGTACTAATTAGCCCATTGACCCAACACCTTACCCATCTAAGGTTCATATCTGTTAATTCACAATTAAAATGGCAAATTCCGTAAGCATTGATAACATGGAATTCCGAAGTGTTACACAATGAAAACAGTTGTTCACCTGTAACACCCCGCCCTTTTCACTCTAATAATCATAGTTTATTTTTTTTTTTTTTAATAACAATAATCAAGTGATCGGGGCGGGATGTCACGACATGAGTTAAGTTCGGACTTCTAAAGTCCGACCCTTAACTGGCCAAGCCCATGTGCGTATGGATTAAGTCCATAAGAATTGATCCACACATGGTACAATAATCTTGCGGAATATACTTAGTCTAACTGATGGTTATAATAGATCTTAAGACTACTCCATTTTACATCTTTAGTTAGTAAAGTACATATTCATCCAAAATTACCAAAATAACCTTAATGTAAGCATTCATTCTAAACCATCCAAATCCTACCAAACCATAGCAAATAGTTGACTACATTATTACATGCCAACATCATCTAACTATTGAATTACATTGTCCCAAATAAACTTAAGTAAAAGTCCATAAATCAAAGTCCAATCAAGCCCAAGCTCCTATGCTTGATTTCCTTCAAAATCCTCGTTCTTCCCCTTTCATGCGTCATCCGCTAAGGATAGAGATAGGGCGTTAGCTCAACGCGCCCAGTAGTGTTTCCGATTAGGGCTACCACAAGGTTAGTATAAAAACATGCAAATAATATAATAATACATGTTCATCAAAACCTCATAAAAACAATGCTATGTATGTTATGCTCATGTAATGAGTCCCACCCATCAAAAATATACATAGCCTCCTCTTGACAGGATTCTCATCGTCAAGGTACCCCACAGTCGTCTTTCGGACGCCCCAACGGAGTGTGGCCTTCGGATTCCTCTTGATGGGATTTTCATCATCAAAGTACCCCACAGTGGTCTTTTGGACGCCCCAATGGAGTGTGGCCTCCGGTTTCCATAATTACCACCCCATGCCATGCATGAGATGTCCATGATTTCATGCCATTTGTAAATACATCTTAGCATACAAAATCACTTTGAAACATAATAACTTAGCACATAATTCATCAAAATTAAGATAAAACATCAAATATAAGTGTGGTTCAAAAAGGTAGGAAACCTACTCAAATGTCACTTAGATTAACCGATCTTTTGAACCGTCACCCATTCACGACTTGTATACCGTTCAAGCAAATCCCATTACCCTATTTATATATAACAGTAAATCAATCATATGTCCATGTAATTTCCAACTTAGTTTAAATCCCAAAATAACTCCTCCCATTTGTAACTCCCAAACTGCCACCCCATTCATTTCTTAGGTAGGAGTTACATGCATGGTAAAGCCTATCCATGCAGCCAATGTTTTCTTTGTTTAGAATTGGAATTTAAAACACTCCACTCTCATTCACACACTTCACTCATTTACAATTAATTTAACTCTCTCAACTCAACCCATTTAACTCATCAACTTAATGTAACTCAACTCATAAATTCAACTCAACTAAACTCCATTATTTATTTCAACTCAAACCAACTCAAATATTTAATGAAACTTAAACCAATTAAGCTTTGAGTTCCCAATGATCAATCATGTCCACAACGACCTTTTGGGTCCTAATTGGGTCCTTTGACCCATTTAACCACTTTGACCCAAACAAATGTACCTTACCCATTTAACTTAATTTAAACCTTATACAAGTACATTGAGTCTTACTTGAGCAACGGGTCCCACCATTTTTCTCATCTATGATCATAACCCTTCAATTTATAAAGCCAATGGCATTTTCGTAAATATTGATAGGTATTACAATACAATCCTCTTTTTAAAATTTTTGTCCCGAAAATCGAACGAAGTAGGATTCCAAAATAAATCATACAAACAATTTAGGGTGAGCTGTTCTCATCTCCGATTCTAGTTCCCAAGTGGCTTCCTCAACAATATGTCGATCCCATACCACCTGGACAAACTGAATCGCTCGGTGCCCCAACACCCTTTGCTCAATCTCTATTATTCTGACAGGCTTCTCAACATAAGTGAGGTCGCTTTGCACATCTATGTCTTGCACATTCAAAACATGAGACGGATCGGGATTATACTTCCTTAGCATCGATATATGAAACATATCGTGTAGTGATGCCAACTGTGAAGGAAGTGCTAACTGATATGCTACATCTCCCATCCTTCTTATGATGGAAAATGGTCCCACATATCTTGGTGACAGTTTCCCTTTCTTTCCAAACCTCATGTGCCCCTTTCGTGGCGAGACCTTCAAGAATACCATATCACCCACTTCAAATTCTAGTAACCTCCTCCTTTTGTCAGCATAGCTCTTTTGCCGATTCTGTGCAGTCAATAAGTGCTGACGAATCAACTGAATCTGTGATGTAGTCTAGCTCCGATCCAATCAGCGCAGGCTCGCCGGCCTCGATCCAGCACACTGGTGACCTACATGGTCTACCATACAAAGCCTCGAATGGAGCCATCTGTGTAATGCCCGCCCCTTTTCACCAAAAATCAAAGTCTATTTTTTTTTTTAAATAAGAAGTGACAAAGGCGCGGGACGTCACGACGCGAGTTAAGTCCGAGCTTCTAAAGCCCGGCCCTTAACTGGCCAACCCTACGTGTGCGTGGAACTAAGTCCACGAAGAATGGTTCACACGTAGAAGTAAGCTTGCGGAATATTAAACTAAGTGCGGAATTATAATAGAAACTATCCTACAAATTTCAGATAGCAGGGAAGATACATCATTTAAATTACTAAATTACCTCAAATCACAATGTCCAAAAGTAACATCCAAACTATAGCAAGAAGTCCGACGAGTTAAATTACTCAAATTACATTTCCAAAATAAACTTAAGTAAACTATCAGCCTGCTTCCCCAAGCTCCTACGCTTGGCTCCCGTCGCGTCTTTCGATTCCGATATCTCCTGCGTCATCAGCTAGGGTAGAAGTAGGGCATTAGACAACGCGCCCAGTAGGATTCTGAGTAGGGCTAACACATGGATTAGTGATAACAAGCACATAGGTAATCATATAATGAAAAGTGTGTCTTATGTCATGTGTCCCACCCATCATCCATACCATCATGATGCCATGTCCCCCTTGATAGAAAAACCTCATCAAGATATCCCCATATTTACTTCTCGGTCGCCCCAACGGAGCATGGACTCCGGTTATAGCACATCAGGCTATCCCCATGTTTGCTTCTCGGTCGCCCCGACGGAGCATGGACTCCGGTTTCTTTATTTTCCCGCCCATGCCATGCATGAGATGTAAATGCATTATGCTATGTAATATATATAACTCATAACCTTAATATATATAACTCATAGCCTTATCATATAATGCATAACCTTAAAATATAATTCATATCATTAACATATAATTCATAGCCTTAAAACCCATCATAAGACAAATCATATAATTATCAAAATAAATCAAGGAACCATAACCTAATCCATTTCTTACAAAAAGGTAGGAATCCTACCAAATACCGACTAGCGTCTCTTTACGTTTCCGTTCGATAATCCGGTCGCCGATAGCGCACCGCTTGCGATGTCCGGTACCTTATTATACATTCAATTAGACTCATGTTTTAATCATGTCCAAGTCCATTACCCAAGCCTTAGTGGGGTTCGGCCATACACCATGGCCGAACCCTACTAGTTAGGTTTGTGGGTCCCATTTAATCCTTTAACCATATTAATTTTGTGAGTTTAAAAACCAGCACCCTAGGCTTCATTTAGTCATACTTAAGGTCATAATAAAAACTTCTAAGTCCAATTTCATCCTCCGTGGGGTTCTTCATTTTAGCCAATATTTACGGTTTTGCCACTACCTCTTTTCCATGGCTAATCACTCATTCATCCATGCATAATTAAGTCCATAATTGGTCATTAACTCAAATCCATTAGTAACCCATTTAATCATGCCATAACATCATTAAAACAACCCTTTTTCTTAACTTAATCCTCATTAATTAAACAAATACATAAACCCCTCCTTAGCCCATAAAATGACTTATAATTGAATCATCATTCTTACCCACATCTTGACTCCATAATTGATCCATCAACCATGTCATAAGATCATTAACATCAGTCATTTAATTAACCTAATCCTTGTTCATTTAAACACATATATAGCCCCATACTTAGCCCATCAGTTGTCTTGTAAAATGGGTCATGGGTTCGGCCATACACCATGGCCGAACCCATGATGTCTTTCTCCCCATTTTACTTAGATCCATTCACAATATTTAGATCCACCATAATTCTTTCCATGAGGAGATTCCATCAAACATTAAAATCACCCCTTTGATCAACATTAGGTTCATCTCTTGAGCCCATCAAAACTACTAACATTCCCCATCATTTTTCCATACTTTATACCCCTTAGCATTACAAACACATCACCATAGGGTTCGGCCATACACCATGGCCGAACCCATGGTTCATGGTCCATTCCCATCTACCATTTTTGAGGCCATTAAAATCATTTACATATCCCATGATGTTTCTTATTTAAAACTCCTTTAAAAATCACCAACTTTTAATCATTTAAAACCTTAAAATCATTAACCACCCTCCATGTCTTCCATTCTTTAAAACCCCATTCAATCACTTAATCACCCACCATGGGGTTCGGCCATACTACATGGCCAAACCCTATGGCCCATGATTCCTTCCAAAAAAAATACATACATCCATGCTTAATCAATTTAACTACATAATGTCCTTAATCCATTTATTTATTTTTTCTTAACCTAATTTACCCATTAGGGTTTGTCCATTCCTCACTTCATCTTTGGATGGATTTGAGATCCAAGGCCCATGATAATTTTTGGCCACCATCTAAGAAATGGATTCCGTTTTTAAACCATAAAAACCCAATATCTTGTTTAGAGATACTTACAATCCAACGGCTCCTCCGACTTTTCCTTCTCCTCTTAGATTCCTTGGCCTTTCTCCTTCTTCTTCTCCTTGGTTGGTCGGCCAAGATGAGCTTGATCAATGGTGTCCCCAATGCTTGGGTTTGGCTAAGATTGAGTGGGTTTGAGAGAGGGAGAGGAGGAGAGGATAAGAAAAATGTCTAGCCTCCTTGGTCTTGAGGTGGTGATGGTTGGCCAAGCTTGATCTTTCCTTTCTTCTCTTCTTCTCTTCTAAGTTTTCTTTTTTTCTTCTCCTTGGAGGTGAGGGACGGCAATGAGAGAGCAAGAGAGAGAGAGAGTGAAATGAAAATGGGATTTGAGAGATGAGATGAAAACCATCTCCTTTTGGTTGCTTAAGTTATACTCAACCATTAATTTTCCCCACCAACCACATGGGCTAATGTGCCTTAGTGGTGGTGGTTGAGATGAAACCACCACCCTAAGCCCATGGTTTTGAGCTTGGAGATGAGATGGTTTGGTATCCCAATTTTGACCATTTGACCCTCTTTGGATTAGCTTTATCATTTAATTAATTAGATCATTAGGTTAAGTTAATTAATTCCCACTTATCTCCTTTAATCTCCTTGATTCTTCTCCATTACTCCATCCATGGTTGATCAAGTCAACCATGGTGGCCGGCCCCACCAATCCTTGGTCCACACGCCACCTCATTTGGTGAGGTGGAGGTGGGTCCCATTAGGCCATGTCACCTAGGTTTAATAAATTCTAACTTAGGTGATTTAAATTTAATTAAATCCATTCCTCTTATTGGATCACCATTGGGCCCATGGCCCAATTAAATTCCCTCCTATCCATTTACCTTAGAGTTGTAATAGCCCATAATTTTTAAATCAATGAATATGTCGCTATTATTTGTTTTAATGATAGAAATTGGGAAATTTAATGGAATAGATGGTAAATGGATCAAAACTTGGACAAAGGCCCAAGTATGGCCCAATGGACCATGGATTTGATTAAATTCATTTAAGTGGTCAATGATGGTCAAATTGGACCCAATACCCATTTGGGACCCAATGGGTCAAGATAATGTAAGCTCTAAGGTAAATGGATAAGGGTGAATTTAATTGGGCCATGGGCCCAATGGTGATCCAATAAGAGGAATGGATTTAATTAAATTTAAATCACCTAAGTTAGAATTTATTAAACCTAGGTGACATGGCCTAATGGGACCCACCTCCACCTCACCAAATGAGGTGGCGTGTGGACCAAGGATTGGTGGGGCCGGCCACCATGGTTGACTTGATCAACCATGGATGGAGTAATGGAATTAAATTAAGTGGGAGTTAATTAACCTAAGGTAATTATCTAGTTAATTAAATGATTAAACTATTCAAAAGGTGGTCAAATGGTCAAAGGTGGGAGACCACACCACCTCATCTCCAAAGACCAAAAACGTTGGCTTAGGTGGTGGTTTATCCCAACCACCACCATAAAGCATAAAAAATATCTCATGCTTGGTTGGTGGGAGACTTAATGGTGGAGTATAAAGTAAGCAACCAAAAAGAGATAGTTTTTATCTTATCTCCCAAATCCCACTCTTATCTCAATCTCTTCCTCTCTTTCTCCCTCTCATTGCCGTCCCTCACCAAGAAGAAAAAGAAGAAGAAAACTAAGAAGAGAAGAAGAGAAGAAAGAAGCTAGGTTTGGCCCTCCACCTCAAAGCCAAAGCTTGAGACATCTTTTCCCCATCCTCTCTCCCTCTCTCTCTCTCAAATCTACTCCATCTTAGCCGACCCAAGCATTTGAGTTTTTCATTGGGTCAAGCACATCTCAGCCGACCAATCAAGGAGAAGAAGAGAAGAGAAGGCCAAGGAATCCGAGAGGAGAAGGAAAAGTCGGAGGAGCCGTCGGATTGTAAGTATTTCCTAAACAAGAATTTACAATTTTTTTTTAAGGGTTAAGAAGAGACCATGGAATCCATTTTTCTTGGATGTAATTGTAACACCCCGCCCTTTTTACTCTAATTTTCAGAGTTTATTTTTTTTAAATATAATAATCAAGTGATCGGGGCGGAGTGTCACGACGCGAGTTAAGTTCGGACTTCTAAAGTCCGACCCTTAACTGGCCAAGCCCATGTGCGTATGGATTAAGTTCATAAGAATGATCCACACATGGTACAAATACAACTTGCCGAATTAACTTATTCTTGATCTAACTGAGGTTATAATAGAACCTATGACTATTCCAATTTTCCATTCTTAGATAACAAAGTACATAATCTTATTCTCCAAAATTACTAAATAATATTAATCTACCATTCAATCCTACCATCCAAAATAAACCAATCCACAACATCTACTTAACTACTTAGTACATGCCAGCAAATCTAGTTACCAAATTATATTGTCCAAAAAATTCAAATAACACATCCATAAATAGTCCATTCAAGTCCATTCAAAGTGCCCAAGCTCCTATGCTTGGTTTTCTTCTCTATCCACGTTCTTCCCTTTCCCTGCGTCATCCATTAAGGATATAGATAGGGCATTAGATCAACGCGCCCAGTAGTGTTTCCGAATAGGGCTACCACATGGTTAGTCAAAAACATGCAAATAGTATAATAATAATACATGTGTGACAAAATTTCCATAAAAACATGCTATGTATGAAATGGACATGTAATGAGTCCCACCCGTCACCATTCAACATAGCCATCACTTAACGGGATTCTCATCGTCAAGGTAACCGATAGTGGGTCTTTCGGACGCCCCGACGGAGTGTGGCCTCCGGATTCCTCCTGATGGGATTCTCATCATCAGGGTACCCCACAGTGGTCTTTCGGACCCCCCGACGAAGTGTGGCCTCCGGTTACATCATCCCATGCCATGCATGAGATGTCTATGCAATCATGCCATTTGTAAATATAACATTTCACTCAAATAACTTATTCAAATAAACATAAAATAGCAATTAACATATGTGGTTACAACAAGGTAGGAAACCCACACAATGATCACTTAATTTGACCCTTCTCTTGAACCGTCTCCCGTTTACCACTTATATACCGTTCAAGCAAGTCCGATAGCTTATTTACATAGCAGCAAATCAAACATTCATCCATATCATTCCAACTTGGTCTATGTCCTAAAAATCCACTATGTGGGGTTCAAGCATACCCCATGGCCGAACTTCACCCATTTAAAAACCTTGGTCACTCTTTTTTTTAATTAAAACCATCTAAGTATCCCAAACTTTTAAATGAACCTTGGTAGGGTTCGGCCATACTACATGGCCGAACCTCACCATCTTGGGTTTTGGCTCATATGTCCATTCTTTTGATCATTTCATCTTTTCATCCATATTTACAATAACGCCACTATACTACCTTTTGCTTAATTTTTCCTTAGAAAACAAAGTCCATCACCAAACCACCTTAGTGGGGTTCGGCCATACAACATGGCCGAACCTCACCATTTACTTTGGTCATTTAAACCCTTTATTCATTTATCTCATTTGCCCAAATTCATTATGAATGAATCACCAAGTCCATCAAATGACAATTGGTGGGGTTCGGCCACACAACATGGCCGAACCTCACCCTAGAGATTTTAATCCCATGTTCCATCATCTTTCATGTTTAATTACCTTAATACTAAGTCCATAATTGACATATGTAATTCCGAAAATCATAATCATAAACCATTCATTATCATAATCCAATTATCCCACAAAACAGTCCATGGGGTTCGGCCATACATATGGCCGAACCCTATGGTTCTCTTGATGTAATCATTCCAACATTTGTCCATGGTTTTAATCCACAATTTAGCCATAGCATTAATATGGTTCAGCCAAGCCATAGCTACTAAAAAACAGTAAGCTTATCTTCACTTTAAATCCTTTAAAAAATCTTCATTACCTAATATGGATTTTATCCCTCAAACACCATTAAAAATCACCAAGTTTTTCCATGGGGTTCGGCCATCCAATGGGGCCGAACCCTATGGTCCATATTTTATCATTTTAAACATCATAATCCTAGATCTAAACCATTGATGGATCTGGCCATACAATGGCCAGATCTCATTTTCTTAACCAATCTATTAAACAAGGGTTCAAAATGCACTTACTAATACGGCGTCTCCTTCGGTTCTTTTGACTCCTTTTTTGACCATTTATTTCCTTGACCTCTCCTTCTCTCTTACTGTTCTTTGGCTGAAACTGATCTTGTTGCAAGCTCCTTGAGATAATTCAGCCAGGTGACAAGGATTTGAGAGAGAGAAAGAGAAAAAAAATGAACTTTGATCTTGAATGAAATTGATAACCTTGTTGCCAAAACCCTTTTGCTGATTTTTGTCTTGATAAAAGGATTACCCAAGAACTAATTGAAATGAGCAACCAGCTGCTGCTCTTGGTTTAGAAAGATAGAGGATGTCCAAGAGAGGAGGAGATAGTGATAAAATGCCATCCTTTTTGGCTAATCACATTCAACCCAATATTGACTCCAAATGTAACTCTCCTCCCATTTACTTCCTCAACTTAATTCATGTGGGGGTTTCATCCTTGAGATGAAACCCTCCAACGGTTTCTTGGCTTTTGATTTTCCATCTAAGATGGTAATCCTCATATCTCCAACGTGTGTAATAATTTGAATATGAGACCTTTGTGTAACTGTCATTTCTTAACACCTCCCTTGGGGGTTTCATCTTTGAGATGAAACTCCAAGGGTACCTAACGGATCTTTGGGTTGTATTTGTGTAACACCCATCCCCCCCCCCCCCCCCCCCCTTAGCTCCTTCTCTCATTAACAACCAAATGGGGGTTTCATTTTAAGATAAAACCTTTCCATGTTCCAACGTCCCTATGCATATCCTTGTGGTTGTTTGCATTCTCTCCATTATTCACCTCTCATTATCCTTGCATGTGGGAGTTTCCTTTTTGAAATAAAACTCCCATAAAGTCCAATGGTTTTTGTTTGAAATGGGTAATCTATAACAGCCACCTTTCATCAAATACTTATGTGGGAGTTTCATCTTGGAGATGAAACTCCTACATGCCAACGTTTTTTTGTAACTTAACAAACCAAAATTTTAAAACATCACCCCTTGTATTTGTAACTCCCAAATGGCTACCCCATTCATCTCTTTTGTAGGAGTTACATGCATGGGATGATAATCCCATGCAACTCCAACGTGTTTCCCACTTGAATTTGAAATATATTTCTCACCTATGTAACTCCCATATGATGCCATTATCATTCATCTCTAACTTGAGAGTTACATGCATGGGATAATCATGCAGCCAACATTTTTATTGTTTTTAACACTTGGAATTACAAATACTCCACTCAGATTTAACTCATCACTTTACTCAACTCAACCTTTTAATGCAACTCTACATTTAATCCCATTCCAACATTTAATCTAACTCAACTAATAAATTCAACTCAACTAAACCCATCGTTCATTTCAACTCAAACCAAACTCAAGCAATTAATAAACTTAAATTAACTAAGCTTGAACTCAATCCATGATTAATCATGCCATTCACGACCCATTGAGTCCCATTTAGCCATTTTGACCCAATTACAACTCTTGACCCGTTTGAGTCCATTTCATCCATTTATTTGCCTTGTAAATAAAACTACCATCCTTTGGGTCTTGATTGAACCATTGACCCATTTAAATTCAAATCACATATATCACAATGGCAATTCCGTAAATATGAATAAATTCATATAAATTGTTATCTTTGAAATTCCAGGGTGTTACAGTAATAGTGGTCAAATTATCATGGGCCTTGGATCTCAAATCCATCAAAAAATGAAGTAAGGAATGGACAAACCCTAATGGGTAAATTAGGTTAAGAAAAAAATAAATGGATTAAGGACATTGGTATTAAAAATTGTTGTAAGCATGGATGTATGTGATTTAATGGGGTTTTTAAAGAATGGAAACCATGGAATATGATTAATGGTTTTAAAGGTTTTGAATGATTAAATGTAGTGATCTTAAACGAGGAAATTCATGGGAGATATGAATGGTGTTTATGGCCTTGAAAGGCATAGATAGGAATGAACCCTATGGTGATGTGATGGTGGTTTTTAATGGGTTTAGAAGGATGGAAATATGGAGTAATGTATTAATAATTTGGAGGCTTAAAAGGGTGATGTGTTTGTAAATTTAAAGGGTGTAAGAAGAGAGAAGAATGATGAAGAATGTTGATGGTTTGAAATGGATTTTTAAGCATAGATTATAATGTTTTAAAGGGGCTGATTTTAATGGAGATTAGGTTAGTTAAATGGCTGATTTCTAATGTTGTTATGTCATGGTTAATGAGACATCAATGGACCCATTTTGTGAACCAATTGATGGGCTAAGATTAAGATCTATGTATGTGCATTAATAAATGGGAATGTGGCTAAGTTAATGGACTCAAGTATGATTAAGAGTGATGGTTTAAATGCATGATATAAACCCCCTCATGGGAGGACTTATTATGGATCTAAATGTGGTGAAATAGACTCAAGGAAAATGAGGAGAAGACATTATGGGTTCGGCCATGGTGTATGGCCGAACCCATGACTCAATTGAGAGTCATTTTTGGGCTAAAATTAAGGTATATGCATATGTTTAAAATTATTGGGGTTTAGATTAAATTAAGGACTGATTTTTTAATGTGTTCATGTTATGATTGGTGGGTCACTAACAGATCTAAGTTATGGATCAATTTTGGACTTAAGTGTGCATGGATAAATGAATGATTAATCATGGAAAGGAAGAGTGGCAAAACCGTAAATAATGGCCAAATTCAAGAACCATGGGTACCATGGCCGAACCCCATGGGGGATGATCATAGACTTAAAAACTTTAAAGTTGACCTTATGTGTGGTTCTATGAAGCCTAGGGTGGCTGGTTTTTAGACCCATGTAATTAAAATAATTAATGGATTAAATGGGACCCACAAACCTAGTTAGTGAGATTCAACCATGGTGTATGGCCAAACCCCGCTAAGGTATGATTAATGGACTTAAATGGTTAAAAACATGGACTGATTATTAATATGTAATAAGGTATCGGACGTTGCAAGCGGTGCGTGTGTCGGTGACCGGATTGTCGGACGGAAACGTAAGAGGACATTAATCGGTATTCGGTAGGATTCCTGCCTTTTTGTAAACCATGGATTTACGTGTTATATGATGGTTCCAGTGATTTATTTTGGCAATTTATATGATTTGTTTTATGATGGGTTTTAAGATTATGATTTATATATATTATATGGCATATTGCCAGGCTATGATTTATATGATTAGGCTATGAATTATATATGAAGGCTACAAGTTATATATATATTACATAGCATAATGCACCTACATCTCATGCATGGCATGGGCAGGAAAATAATGAAACCGGAGTCCATGCTCCGTCGGGGCGACCGAGAAGCAGACATGGGGATAGCTTGATGCGCTATAATCGGAGTCCATGCTCCGTCGGGGCGACTGAGAAGTAGACATGGGGATAGCCTGATGCGCTATAACCAGAGTCTATGCTCCGTAGGGCCGACCGAGAAGCAAACATGGGGATAGCCTGATGCGCTATAACCGGAGTCCATGATCCGTCTGAGCGACCGAGAAGCAGACATGGGGATATCTTGATATGTGGAGATATAACCGGAGTCCATGCTCCGTCGGGGCGACCGAGAAGCAAACATGGGGATATCATGATGGTATGGATGATGGGTGGGACTCATGACATAGACACCCATGGCATAGCATTCATTTTATGGCTTTCATATATTATTATCTGTATGCTTGTTTCACTAATCCATGTGTTAGCCCTACTCGGAGTCCTACTGGGCGCGTTGTCTAACGCCCTACTTATACCCTAGCTGATGACGCAGGAGATGGCGGAACGGAAGGGCACGACGGAAGCCAAGCGTAGGAGTTTTTGGAAAGCGAGCTACTTAGTTTATTTAAATTTATTTTGGGATATGTAATTGAGTAGCTTACCTCTTCGGACTGTATAATTTATATTTCTTACTATGGTTTGGTCTTTACTTTGCACATTATCACTTTGAGGTATAATTATGAATTTAGAGGTATTTTAGTAATTTAAGCGCCGTGCTTCCTTGCTATCTAAAATTGGTAGGATAGTCTCTATTATAATGTTCCGCATTAACTTATATTCCTCGAGCTTACGTCTACGTGCGAACCGTTCTCGTGGACTTCGTTCCACGCACACGTAGGGTTGGCCAGTTAAAGGTCGGACTTTAGAAGCTCGGACTTAACTCGCGTCGTGACGTCCCGCGCCCTTTATCACTCTTCATTCAAAAAAAAAAAAATATAAACTCTAATTTCTGTGAAAAGGGGCGGGCGTTACAAGTGCTTAAATCCTCTTGGCCCATTGGGTCCCAAATGGGTATTGGGCCCAATTTGACCATCCTTGGCTCAATTAACCACCATTGACCATTTAAATGAATTTAATCCAATCCATGGTCCATTGGACCATACTTGGGCCTTTGCCCAAATTTTGATCCATTTACCATCTATTCCATTAAAATTCCCAATTTCCATCATTAAAATAAATAATAGCCACATATATATTGATTTAAAAATTCCGGGCGATTACAATCTGAAGGCTTGCTTGGTAGCTATTGTTATATGAGAACTCTATTAGTGGCAAATGATCCTCCCATCCACCCTTGAAGTCTAGCATGCACGCCCTCAGCATGTCCTCCAGTGTTTGTATTGTCCTTTCCGACTGTCCATCAGTCTGTGGATGGAATGCTGTGCTAGTTAGTAGATCGGTCCCCATGGCCGACTGCATACTTTGCCATACCCTGCCGGTGAAACGACCATCTCTATCAGACACTATAGTCCGAGGAATACCATGTAATCTGACGATATCCCGGATGTACCGTCGTCCCAATGTCTCCGACGAATCTGTCATCCTGATGGGTAGAAAGTGGGCTGACTTGGTCAATCGGTCTACCACAACCCATATTGCATCGTTGCCCTTTGATGACTTAGGCAACCCTGTTACAAAATCCATGGAAATGTGCTCCCATTTCCATTCCGGCACTGCTAAGGGTTTGAGTAACCCTGGTGGCTTTTGATGTCTCGTCTTAACCTGCTGACAAGTTAAGCAGTGTGCCATAAATTCTGCCACATCTCTTTTGAGTCCATGCACCAGTAATGCCACTTCAGGTCGTGATACATCTTGGCGCTGCCCGGATGTATGGGGAGCTTGGTCTGATGTGCCTCAATCAACAACTCTTTTCTGCAGCTTTTTGGCACATATATTCTTCCCCGGAATACAAGACCCTGTCCTGGTCTTAATTCCCATTCCGGTATGACCACGCCAGTGGACATCTTAGCCCATATCTCCTCCACTTCCGGATCTACTAGCTGCTCTTGTTCAATCTTGGTAACCATGTTGGACCGTATGATTAAATTGTACATACTTCCATGGTTGTTGATATAAAGATTGAACTCTCGAATCGTATTCAACATCTCCCATTCTGTTCTGATCAAACATGCCATTGATGCATGTGATATGCGGCTGAGAGCATCCGCCACCTTGTTTACCTTTCCCGGATGATATCGGAGTGCGAACTCATAATCCGCCGATATTCCATCCATCTGCGCTGCCTCAGGTTGAGCTCTTTCTGATCAAATAAATACTTCAAGCTCTTGTGATCTGAAAAGACTTCAAACTTCTCACCGTATAGATAGTGTCTCCAGCTTTTAAGAGTGAAGACCACTGCAGCTAATTCCAGATCATGTGTGGGATAGAGGCGTTCATGAATTTTTAATTGTCTTGAACCATATGCCACCACACGATGACGTTGCATGAGTGAACATCCCAGTCCCTCTCCTGATGCATTGCATTGTACTTCATAACCTTTGCCTCTTTCCGACAAAACTAAGATAGGAGCAGTCATAAGTCTACTTTTCAGCTCCTCAAACCTCCGGTTGCATAGATCTGTCCACTCATATTTGACTCTTTTCTGTGTGAGTCAAGTCAATGGGGATGCAATTTTGGAGAAGTCCATGATGAACTTCCTGTAATAACCTACCAATCCCAAGAAACTACGGATCTCGGTCACGTTCTTTGGCGCTTTCCATTCACTTACTGCCTCCACCTTCGCCGGATCCACGACTATACCATTTTTTGTTATGACATGGCCCAAGTATTTGACCTCAGATAGCCAAAATTCACATTTGCTTGCCTTGGCATACAACTTGTTCCTCCTCAAGTGTCCAAAACTATTCGTAGATGCTCAGCATGTTCTTCCTTACTTTTGGAAAATATCAGGATATCATCAATAAACACAACCACAAACTAGTCTAGGTAGGGTCGGAAGATCCTGTTCATTAGATCCATGAACACAACCGGTGCATTGGTGAGTCCAAACAGAATGACTACAAACTCATATAGTCCATACTGCGTCCTGAAGGCTGTCTTCTCTATATCCTCCTACCTAACCCAGATTTGATGATAACCGGACATCAAATCAATCTTTGAAAAGTGACTGGAACCCCTCAATTGATCGAATAAATCATCGATCCTGGGTAAAGGATACTTGTTACAGACGGTTAGCTGATTCAGTTTCCGGTAATCCACACACATTCGGAGTGAACCGTCCTTCTTCTTTACAAACAACACTGGAGCTCCCCAAGACGAGGTGTTATTCCGGATGCAACCCAGTCTAAGCAGTTCATCAATCTGTTTCTTTAGCTCGGACATCTCTGCTGGTGCCATCCGATAATGTGGTAAAGATACTGGTGAAGTACCAGGATATAGTTTGATCTCAAAATTGAGCTCCCTCATGGGTGGTAAGCCAAGGAGTTCTTTTGGGAACACATCCGCAAATTCTTGCACAATTGCCGGAAGTTCAGTGACTCGTGCTTTGTTTATGATGATATTGTTCAATATCAAATGGTTAAACCCTTCCTGCAGTCTGCTCTGCTTGTCTGTACGAACCACATACTGCTTCCTTTCGGGTGACCAAAATGTCACTCTGCGGCGATAACAGTCAATGTTGGCCTTAAAGCTAGCCAACCAGTCCATGCCGAAGATAATATCGTACTCAAACATATCGAGTACCAAATAATTGAACTCAAATCTGAGTCCAGCTAGGTCGGTATTCACTGCCATGCATATGAGTCCCAAGGACGTGTCTCTGACAGGGGATACAATTGTGAGTAATGTGGACAGTTTTTGAATTAGAATACCGGTAGCAGTTATAAATGATGCAGATATAAAGGAGTGTGAAGCTCCAGAATCAAACAGTGCATAAGCATAAGAACTACTGACAACTGCCATACCTTGAATCACAGCATGATCCACATCCTCTGGAGGAGCTAGAATAAATAGTCGTCCAGATCCAATGGGATTAGGCGCCCGTCCCACCTGATTATATGTCCTGCCTCCTCGGGAGTTAGCTGGCCTAGCTGGTGGACGGAAAGATCCTCTGGAATATGAGAGCTTGTTGTGCTTTGGGCAATCTCTCTTGAAGTCACCCGGCTGATCATAGCGAAAACAGTTGTTCACCCCTCTGAATGCCTGAGTGACTGATGCAGATGGGGAGGGCTGGTTGGGACGAAAGCCCCCCGTGGACCTAGTAGATGGTGAGGGTCTGCTGAAGTTCGGTCGGAACCTCTTGTTGGGATGGAACCCACCCCTCCCACTTGGAGCTCGGCGGTTGTCAAACCGCACCGTCTCATTCAACTCTCGCTCCGCTATAGTGGCCTTGCTGACCACCTCTGCCAGGGTAGCTGCTTTGAATATGGCCACTTTGGCCCTAATGTTTGGCCGTAGACCCCTCTCAAACTTTTGTGCCCTGCGGTGCTCTGTATCCACCATATAAAATGCATAGGAGGATAGACTGAGGAATTCCCGGTGATACTCTGCCACCGTCATAGAGCCCTGTACCAAGGACAGAAAGGCTTGAGTCTGACGCTCTTTCTCCTCCTCTGGGAAGTAGTGTTCCAAAAAGGTCGCTGAAAACTCGTCCCAGGTCATGGCCGTCCTCTCCCTTACTGGCACAAGTGCCTGCTGTTTCTCCATTACCTCCCACCATTTACCGGCATCTTCAATTAGTTGTGATGTAGCCAGTAAAATCCTGTCAGCATGACTCGAGATCTTAAGTAGAGTTAAGATCTGAGCGATCGTCTTCAGCCAATGTTCAGCTCCGACAACCCCTTCCTTCCCTTTGAAGTAGGGAGGGCGCTGTTGCTGAAATTCTCGGACCATACTCCGGTCATTAACGTCTTTAGAACTCTCACTTCCATTCATATGCTGTTGGAGTACAGAAGTCACCACTGCTTGAACTAAACTCGGTAGTTCAGGCTGCACATGTGGTATATGTACGCCACAGTTCCCCTCTTCCTCCTTCCGAGATGAATATTCACTCTCCTTTTCTTCTCGTCGGGAGTGTTGTGATTCTTCCTCATTGCGTGATTTTTCACGGAAAGATGGCTCCTTCTCAGGTTGAGTTACCTCCTTCTCATGTATAGATGGCTCCTTCTCATGCACAGATTTTTCATGTTGAATACCACTTTCTCATGTTGAGTGATTTGTAACACTTTTTCCTTCCCTTTCTGGCTCTGAGGGATCTTTTTCTTTGGAGCCATTTTTCCCTAAGTCAAGAAAACATCATTGACTTAGTTTCCTCGTACAGTTTGTATTTTCACAATTTTGGGGAATTTGCTAAATAAGCACTCTTGGTTTTGTTTTTGGGGGGAATTTTTAAATACTTATTGTTTGTATTTCAATTTGGGGATATCGGGGAAGTGTATCCTATTTTGTTATGTTTGACAGATCCAATTATGATGAGTGTACTTTTGCTATCTTTCACTGTTGTTCTCAGATTGATTGTTCAGTCTGAGTCTACGAAGTAAATTAATCCGGCCCCTAGTCAGCGGACTCCGAAGAGTCGATCAGTTGGGATTCTTATCTGTCAGTGAGACATGAAACCGTCTTAATCTTACTTCGGAAGATTCAACTTCCCGTTTTGCTTTGATACCAACTGTAACACCCCACCCTTTTCACTCTAATAATTAGAGTTTTTTTTTTTTAATAACAATAATCAAGTGATCGGGGCGGGATGTCACGACGCGAGTTAAGTTCGGACTTCTAAAGTCCAACCCTTAACTGGCCAAGCCCATGTGCGTATGGATTAAGTCCATAAGAATCGATCCACACATGGTACAATAATCTTACAGAATCTACTTAGTCAAACTGATGGTTATAATAGATCCTAAGACTACTCCATTTTACATCTTTAGTTAGCAAAGTACATATTCATCCAAAATTACCAAAATAACCTTAACGTAAGCATTCATTCTAAACCATCCAAATCCTACCAAACCATAGCAAATAGTTAACTACATTATTACATGCCAACATCATCTAACTATTGAATTACATTGTCCCAAATAAACTTAAGTAAAAGTCCATAAATCAAAGTCCAATCAAGCCCAAGCTCTTATGCTTGGTTTCCTTCAAAATCCTCGTTCTTCCCTTTTCCTGCATCATCCGCTAAGGATAGAGATAGGGCATTAGATCAATGGGCCTAGTAGTGTTTCCGATTAGGGCTACCACAAGGTTAGTATAAAAACATGCAAATAATATAATAATACATGTTCATCAAAACCTCATAAAAGCAATGCTATTTATGTTATGCTCATGTAATGAGTCCCACCCATCACAAATATACATAGCCTCCTCTTGACGGGATTCTCATCGTCAAGGTACCCCACAGTGGTCTTTCGGACGCCCCGACGGAGTGTGGCCTTCGGATTCCTCTTGATGGGATTTTCATCATCAAAGTACCACACAGTGGTCTTTTGGACGCCCCAACGGAGTGTGGCCTCCGGTTTCCATAATTACCACCCCATGCCATGCATGAGATGTCCATGATTTCATGCCATTTGTAAATACATCTTAGCATACAAAATCACTTTGAAACATAATAACTTAGCACATAATTCATCAAAATTAAGATAAAACATCAAATATAAGTGTGGTTCAAAAAGGTAGGAAACCTACTCAAATGTTACTTAGATTAACTGTTCTTTTGAACCGTCACCCGTTCACGACTTGTATACCGTTCAAGCAAATCCCGTTACCCTATTTATATATAACAGTAAATCAATCATATGTCCATGTAATTTCAAACTTAGTTTAAATCCCAAAATCCACTTTTTGGGGTTCGGCCATACCCCATGGCCGAACCTCACCCATTTTGAATTTTGTCATTTCTTTTCATTTAATCACATTAAACCACCTCACACTTCAAACACACTTTGGTAGGGTTCGGCCATACAACATGGCCGAACCTTACCACTTTGATTTTGGACCCCTCTTTTCAAGTCCTTTTGATCAATCCATTCATATTTACCATTTGTCTTGTATTTACGGTTTTTATGTCTTAATCTTTTACCCAACCATCCTTCTCATTGGCTGCCCATTTGAAGTCCCATGCATGGCCATAAAAACCCCCATGCAATTCCAACGTGTAATAGGTTGAATTTGAACTCCTCCCATTTGTAACTCCCAAACCGCCACCCCATTCATTTCTTAGGTAGGAGTTACATGCATGGTAAAGCCTATCCATGCAGCCAATGTTTTCTTTGTTTAGAATTGGAATTTAAAACACTCCACTCTCATTCACACACTTCACTCATTTACAAATAATTTAACTCTCTCAACTCAACTCATTTAACTCATCAACTTAATGTAACTCAACTCATAAATTCAACTCAACTAAACTCCATTATTTATTTCAACTCAAACCAATTCAAATATTTAATGAAACTTAAACCAATTAAGCTTTGAGCTCCCAATGATCAATCATGTCCACAACGACCCTTTGGGTCCCAATTGGGTCCTTTGACCCATTTAACCACTTTGACCCAAACTGTAACGCCCGCCCCTTTTCACCGAAATCAGAGTCTATTTTTTTTTTTTAAAGTGACAAAGGGCGCAGACGTCACGACGCGAGTTAAGTCCGAGCTTCTAAAGCCTGACCCTTAACTGGCCAACCCTACGGGTGCGTGAAACGGAGTCCACAGAGAATAGTTTACCCGTAGAAGAAAGCTCACAAAAAGTTACAATAAATGCAGAAAGACATTACAGACTATCGTACCAAATTTTCTTTTCTAGATAGCAGGGAAGATTTCATCATTTAATTACCAAAATGCCATAACTTCATATGTTTACCACAAAATTCAAAACGTAGCAATAAGTCTAAAATATTACATTTCCGACAAGCTAAACTATTTCAAATTACATTATCCAAAATAAACAGTAGTAACTATCTAGCACTCGTTTCCAAGCTCGTTAGCTTGGCTCCCGTCTCGTCCTTCCTCTTCGCCACCTCCTGCGTCATCAGTTAGGGTAGAAGTAGGGCGTTAGAAAACGCGCCCAGTAGGACTCCGAGTAGGGCTAACACATGGATTAGTGATAAAAAGCATATAAAAATATTATATCAAAATCATGCCATTTGGTACAATGTAATGCAATGGGTGTTTCATGTCATGAATCCCACCCATCAATCTCATCTTCATTGTACAATGCCCCTTTTTCATCCATACATAATGTTCAAAATATAATCCATACCATCATCATGCCGTGACCCTCTTGATGGAAAAACCTCATCAAGATATGATCCAATCGTAAAATATCCCCCTTGACGGCAAAGCCTCGTCAAGGTGTCCCCATGCCTGTTCTCGGTCGCCCCGACGGAGCATGGACTCCGGTTTCATTTCATCCTTTTCCTGTCGCATCCCTCCCATGCCATACATGAGATGTAGGTGCCATATGCCATGTAATGAATATAATAACAACCATGACATTAAAAAAATCCCATCAATCAAACATATGACTTGATTATCAAAAGTAGATCAAGTAAAGCCTCAATAGACACATCATAGCTTTAAAACCCCGTTTTAAACCAATTATATGCTTACCAGAGTAAATCAAGTAAAAACCCCTACATAATACATAATTCAAAACCAATATTAAAACAACCCATATAATTTCCAAGATAATTCAAAGCAACCATCACTCAATCCATGGCTTACAAAAAGGTTAGAATCCTACCGAATACCGACTAGCGTCTTTTCTCGCTTCCGTTCGATAAACACGGTCGCCAATCGCGCACCGCCTGCAATATCCAATACCTTATTACATACACATAATCAGTCCATATTTTAACTATTTCTATGCCCATTAATCATTTCCAAGTCCATATGAACAATCGGTCACTATTTAGGTTTTGTGGGTCCCATGTCATCTATTAAACCTTTTAATCCCATAAGTCTTAAAATTCGGCCACCCTAGGCTTTATTAATCACTTATAAGGTTATTACATTAGATCCCCTAAGTCCATGATCAATTTCCATGGAATTCTTTAATTTGGCCACTAATTACGGTTTTGCCACTACCTCATTTTCCATGATTAAACACTTGTTTATCCATGCATGATTTAATCCATAATTGATCATAGACTTAGATCCCTAACTTAAGTCCATTAATGACCCATTAAACCATGTCATAACATCATTAAAGTTAGCCTTTTTATTAATTTCACCTTTATTCATTTTAACCCATCCATAACCCCATACTTAGCCCTTTAAGTGGTTCACCAATGGCCATGGGTTCAAAATACCTAATTCATCAACTCTTCCCATGGGATTTACCTCATGTATTTAACTTCAATGAGTCCATTACTCATTCATTTCCTTTGGAGGCCACACACACACCATTCATCATCCAATTTAACCCACCAAAATGGATCACAATTGGGCCATGGGTTCGCCCATACACCATGGCCGAACCCATGGTGTCCTTTCCCCATTTTTCTTGGATCTATTTACACCATTTAGATCCAAAATAAATCCTTCATTGAGGTGGTTTAAATGACACTTTTAAACCACTACTCTTAGCCCCATTTGGATCACTACATTTGTTCATTTGAAACCCTAACTCATTAACACATTAATCCATTTTTTCCATCCTTTAAACCCATCATTTGATCACCATTACATCACCATAGGGTTCGGCCATTTACCATGGCCGAACCCATGGTTCATGATCCACCATTCATTGCTCCAAAATACCTACATTCACCAAAATATTAATTTCATCAATCTTTCCATTTTTTTTTCCATGGCTTCATACCCTAAAACCCTAATTAACTTCACACACAACAACATAGGGTTCGGCCATACACCATGGCCGAACCCATGGTTCATAATTCATTATCTTTTATACCTTCCAATGCCATAAAATCCATTTGCATTTTCATCATAAAACCATTTTAAAAACTTGCCCACATGCATTTATTTACAACCCTAAATTTCATTAGCTAAAAACCCTCATTGTCTTCCATTCTTTAAAACCCTAATTATTTACATCAACTAGCTAATCACCCACCATGGGGTTCGACCATCCTACATGGCCGAACCCTATGGCCCATGATTTCCTTCCAATAACCTAATTCCATTCTTAATTTCATAAATTACCCAATGCACATAATCCATTTATTTATTTTCTTCCCCTAACCCTAATTTACCCATTTAGGGTTTCCTCCATTTTCCACCCTCTCATTTGATGGGTTTAACATCCATGGCATAAATTTATGTAACCACCATTAAATTCTACAAAAATAAATCCCAAATCTTAAACCCTAAAAATCCAAAATTTCTTGTTTAAGAAATACTCACAATCCGTCGTCTCCTCCGACTTTCGCCGCTCCCGTCGGTTTCCTTAGCCTCTTCTCTCCTTCCTCTTGATCTTTAATAGGTCAAGAGGCTTGATCAATGGTGGCAACCCCCAACCTTAGGATCGGCCAAGTTAGGGTTTAAATTAAGAGAGGGAGAGGGAAAGGTGATGAGAGAGGAGATGGTAACCTTGACCTTAGAGTAATTTCCTCCAAATTCCACTTCTTTCTTCTCTTCTTCTCTTCTCTTCTCCTTAGCTCTCTTCCTCTCCTTCACTTAGAGCATGGGACGGCCATGGAGAATGAAAAATGGAGAGAGCACAATGAAGAGAGGATAAGAAATGGGAAAGAAAATGAGGCTTAACTTTACTACACTTTACCATTAATTACCCCAACAACCCTAAGATATTTTGAAGATATTTAAATTGCTTTATGGTGGTGGTTATCTAAACCACCACCAAGCCCAACGTGTGTCATATTTGAGGTGGGGTAGCTTGGTCTCCCATTTGACCAATTTAACCCCATTTGCTTAACTTAATCACTTGATTAATTAAATTATTAATTTAGGTTAACTTATTTCCATTTAACCTAATTTCACCTCTTTAATTTACCTTCATACTTCCACCCATGGTTGACTAATTCCACCATGGTGGCCGGCCCCACCAATCCTTGGGTCCACACGCCACCTCACTTGGTGAGGTGGAGGTGGGTCCCATTGGACCATATCACCTTGGTCAACTCATCACCAACTTAGGTGATTTGAACCCATTCAATTCATTCCAATTGGATCACCATTGGGCCCTTGGCCCAATTACATTTTCATCTTACCCATTTACCTTAAGGCTTACATCATCTTGATCCATTGGGTCCCAAATGGGTATTGGGCCCAATTGGACCATCCTTGGCCCAATTGACCATTATTGACCCCTTAAATGAGTTTAAATCCAATCCATAGTCTATTGGGCCACACTTGGGCCTTTATTCAAATTTTGGGCCATTTACCATTTATTCCATCCAATTTCCCATTTCCACCATTAAAATTAAATAATACCCACATATTTATTGATTTAAAAATTTCGGGCCAATGGCATTTTCATAAATATTGATATATTGAAAAATCTAGGGTATTACATCACCCCCCGGGGAACCTCTGAGACTGATGCTGATGGGGAGGGATGATTGGGATGAAAGCCCCCGTTGACCTGGTAGAAGGTGAAGGTCTGCTAAAGTTCGGTCGAAACTTCTTGTTGGGCTGAAATGTACCCCTCCCACTCTGACTTCGGCGGTTGTCAAACCGCACTATCTCATCTATCTCTTGCTCTGCTATAGCGGCCCTGCTGACCATCTCTGCCAGTGTGGCTGCCTTGAATATGGTTACCTTGGCCCTAATGCTTGGCCGTAGGCCTCGCTCAAACTTGCGAGCCCTTCGGTACTCCATATCCACCATATAAAGTGCATAACAGGACAGACTAAGGAACTCCTGGTGATACTCTGCCACCGTCATGGTACCTTGTACCAAAGATAGAAAAGCTTGAGTGTGGCTCTCCTTCTCATCCTCGGGAAAGTAATGGTCCAGGAAGGTAGCTAAGAACTGATCCCAAGTCATTGCAATCCTTTCTCCTTCCGGAAGGAGCTCTCGTTGTTTCTTTATTACCTCCCACCACTTACCGGCATCATCAATCAGTTGTGATGTAGCCAGTAATATCTTGTCTTCATGACTTGTGATCTTCAATAGAGTCAGGATCTGTGTAACCTTCTTCAAATAATTTTTCGCTCCGACAGCCCCTTCTTTCCCTTTGAAGTAAGGAGGACGTTGTTGCTGGAAATCCCTGACCATGCGCCTGTCATTGGCATCTCTTGTGGTCGCATTTCCGCTGTGTTGCTCCTCCTCCCCTTGGTGGGATGGTTGTTCATCATGTTGAGAATGTTGTTCTTTCTCTTCATGTCGTGAGTGTTGTTCCTCCTCTTCATGTTGAGACTTTTGTACCTCTTTTTCCTTCCCTTTTTGGTTTTGTCGGGGTCTTTCTCTTTGGAGGCTTTTTTCCTAAGTCTTTGAAAAACATCATTGACTTAGTTTCCTCATACACTTTGTATTCTCATACTTTTTGGGGAAATTTCCAAATAAGCACTCCTGGTTTTTCTTTGTTTTTGGGGAAATTTCCTAAGTATCTATTGTTTGTTTCTCAGTTTGGGGTATATCGGGGAAATATATCCTAATTTGCTATGTTTGATAAATCCAGTTATTTTGACTGTACCTCCTTTGCTATCATTCTTGTTGTTCTCAGATTGAATGTTTCAGTCTGAATCTAACGAAGTAAATTAATCCGGCCCCCGTGCAGCGGACTCCAAAGAGTCGGTCAGTTGGGATTCTTATCTGTCAGTGAGACATGAAACCGTCTTAATCTTACTGTAACGCCCCGCCCTTTCCTAGAATTTCAGAGTCTAATTTTTTTTTAATATAATAATAAACATCGAAAGAGAGCAGGCGGCGTCACGACGCGAGTTAAGTTCAGACTACCCAAGTCTGAACCTTAACTGGCCACCCATGTGTAAATGGACTAGACCATGATAATGAATCACACATGGAACTACCATCAACATGCAGAATAACCTAGATTAACTGCGGAATAGAAAGACTAGATAGCAAGTAACAGTCCCAAACATTAATTAACATAAATCAACCATCCAAAGTTATTAACCTAATCAAACCATAGTAGGTAATGACTTATTACATGTCCAACAAAATATAGTTCTAATGACAGTAATATAAAGAAGTCCAGTCCAACATTCAAGCGCTTAGGCTTGGCTTAGCTCCCCTCCCGGTCAACAACCTTTTCTTTTCCTTTACTTGTACCTGCATTCTCCTCTGAGGATAGAATTAGGGCGTTAGATCAACGCGCCCAGTAAGTTCCCAATCAGGGCTACCACATGTTAGCATATAAAACATGCATATATATATATATATATATATCATATTATATGATCATCAAAAACAGGTAAAACAATGCTATGATGTATGCACATGCAATGAACATTCCCCATCATGTACATTCATAGCCATCACTTGACGTGCCTTGCAGCAACAAGGTAAATTACAACACACTTTCATCACTTCATCACTGACTGATTCATATCACGTATGAGTATTCCTGGCGGGACTCTCATCGCCTAAGGAGACCATTGTGACTATGATCATCATGTTACTCTTCCTGGCGTGACTTACACCGCCGAAGAGAACGTAACCCATAATTGAAACACTGTAGAACTTCATTCATCATCCCATGTATATGCATGAGATGCCAATGTTGTACGCCATTTGAAAATGCATAATATATCATTTGAAACCCCATAAATAAACAAGAATCTCATAAGAAAACTGGATAAAAACTGTGATTACAAGTAGGTAGGAAACCTACTGAAGATTCACTTCAGTACTTGATCTTTCTTTAGCGTCACCCGATCACGAACTCGCTCGTCGTTGAACTTCCAGTACCTTATCCATATATCAATCAGTAAGTCATAACATCATTCACTTATTTAATCACATCTAAGACCCATCCACATCATGTGGGGTTCGTGTCCGTACATCCAACCCTATGATCGTTTCCATCATCATCAATGGTTGATTACATAGTCCATAATTATCATGTATGTTTCCTTAATTAAAACCACCATAAGTTCTCATTCAAAACAACCCATTTATTTCAAAACAGCCCCATGGGGTTCGGCCATACTCATAGCCGAACCCTAGGGTTCACTTGGTCCAATGATCACCATGATCACTCATGGTTTAATCATGCTAATTCAACCATGATCAATACATGGTTCAGCCATCCAAAGGCTGACCCAAATCAGTAACCATAACCCTAAGTAAACCAAATAAAAACCATAAAGCAACCCATGGGGTTCGGCCACTCACATGGCCGAACCTCATGGTTCTTTGAATCCAATTCTCCGAATGATCTTTCATCATTTATCATGCATCTTAGCCATAAAAAACAGCAACCATAATTCTATTTAAAATCCCATAGAAACCCTCTAATTAAATCCATACAAAAACAGTCCATAAAGGTCCATGGTTTCCATGTTTCCCAACATGAAAACCAACAATATTTTACATGGGGTTCGGCCCTCCATGGTGGCCGAACCCAATGATTATTTTCACTATTTTTAAACCTCCAATCATCATGTAATAAACAACATATTATTACCGAGTTCAACCCTTTAAAAATTCATCTAAAAACCAACCCAATTTCATAGGGTTCGGCTATGCTTATTGGCCGAACACCATGCCCTTTGGTTTTGAAACATTTAATCATTCATCTTGGGTCTGAACCAAACATCCAAATCCATGTTTTAACCTTCTTAAAACATGCATTTTAAATCTAATACAAACATCTAATATCAGTCCCAACTTATATGGTTTTAACTTCCAAAAACCATCAAACCAACCACTTGTTTCCATGGGGTTCGGCCATGCAAAGTGGCCGAACCCAATGGTCCATTTCCTTTCACATGAGAAAATGGTGGGGCCCATTGTTCAAATGAATACCCTATGAGCACATTATAAATGTTAAGTGTGATTGGTTGGGTAATTTACACCAATTGGGTCAAAAATGGCTAAGTGGGTCAAAGGGCCCAAATGGGGCCCATCGGGTCTTACTGGATTATTTGACCGTTTTGTGATTTTAAACTAAATGGGGTTAAGCCTATTTGATTGGAAATCAAGTGGAGAAAAAATGGGTAGGCTTGATCCATATGTAAAAACCAATTAGAAATGACCAAAATACCATAATTGGGTCATGGAGTCAAAAGCGGGTCAAGGAGCTAAAGGTGGACCCAACAGGTCGTGTTGACTAAGGTTGACCATGTGGACCCTCCAGGGAGCTAAAACACGAGTTAAATCAGTTGAGTGGGACTGAAGTGAGTTGGAATTAAATCAAGTAGTGAGTCAACTCAAGTGCATTAAATGAAATGCATTAAGTCTGGTGAGTTGGACATGTGAGTTGGGTGAGTCAAAATGGAAGTCAATGGGACTGTAAATCAGTGAGTTGAGTGGGAATCTGAAGAGGTTGGATGGTCTTAAACCAACAAAACAAGTCCCACACGTTGGGGACTTGTTTTGGTGAGTTCCATGTTGAATGATAAATGCAAATGCATGGGAATGAGAAAAGATTGCATAGGGCTGCCAAAGGGTGTGTTGGAAGTGCCAAGGGGTGCTATGCTTGGCTGCAAGTGACTGATATTAAAACTTTGCATGGCCGAACCCCATGGAAACAAGTGGTTGGTTTTGATGGTTTTTGGAAGTTAAAACCATATAAGTTGGGACTGATATTAGATGTTTGTATTAGATTTAAAATGCATGTTTTAAGAAGGTTAAAACATAGATTTGGATGTTTGGTTCAGACCCAAGATGAATGATTAAATGTTTCAAAACCAAAGGGCATGGTGTTCGGCCAATAAGCATGGCCGAACCCTATGAAATTGGGTTGGTTTTTAGATGAATTTTTAAAGGGTTGAACTCGGTAATAATATGTTATTTATTACATGATGATTGGAGGTTTAAAAATAGTGAAAATAATCATTGGGTTCGGCCACCATGGAGGGCCGAAACCCCATGTAAAATATTGTTGGTTTTCATGTTGGGAAACATGGAAACCATGGACCTTTATGGACTGTTTTTGTATGGATTTAATTAGAGGGTTTCTATGGGATTTTAAATAGAATTATGGTTGCTGTTTTTTATGGCTAAGATGCATGATAAATGATGAAAGATCATTCGGAGAATTGGATTCAAAGAACCATGAGGTTCGGCCATGTGAGTGGCCGAACCCCATGGGTTGCTTTATGGTTTTTATTTGGTTTACTTAGGGTTATGGTTACTGATTTGGGTCAGCCTTTGGATGGCTGAACCATGTATTGATCATGGTTGAATTAGCATGATTAAACCATGAGTGATCATGGTGATCATTGGACCAAGTGAACCCTAGGGTTTGGCTATGAGTATGGTCGAACCCCATGGGGCTGTTTTGAAATAAATGGGCTGTTTTGAATGAGAACTTATGGTTGTTTTAATTAAGGAAACATACATGATAATTATGGCCTATGTAATCAACCATTGATGATGATGGAAACGATCATAGGGTTGGATGTACGGACACGAACCCCACATGATGTGGATGGGTCTTAGACGTGATTAAATAAGTAAATGATGTTATGACTTATTGATTGATATATGGATAAGGTACCGGAAGTTGAACGACGAGCGAGTTCGTGATCGGGTGATGCTAAAGAAAGATCAAGTACTGAAGTGAATCTTCAGTAGGTTTCCTACCCACTTGTAACCACAGTTTTTATCCAGTTTTCTTATGAGATTCTTGTTTATTTATGTGGTTTCAAATGATATATTATGCATTATCAAATGGCATACAACATTGGCATCTCATACATAGACATGGGATGATGAATTAAGTTCTACAGTGTTTCAATTATGGGTTACGTTCTCTTCGGCGGTGCAAGTCACCCCAGGAAGAGTAAAATGATGATCATAGTCACAATGGTCTCCTTAGGCGATGAGAGTCCCGCCAGGAGGACTCATACGTGATATGAATCAGTCAGTGATGAAGTGATGAAAGTGTGTTGTAATTTACCTTGTCGGTGCAAGGCACGTCAAGTGATGGCTATGAATGTACATCTGGGGGATGCTCATTGCATGTGCATACATCATAGCATTGTTTTACCTGTTTTTGATGATCATGTAATATGATATATATATATATATATATATATATATATATATATATATATATATATATATATGCATGTTTTATATGCTAACATGTGGTAACCCTGATCGGGAACCTACTGGGCGCGTTGATCTAACGCCCTAATTCTATCCTCAGAGGAGAATGCAGGTACAAGTAAAGGAAAAGAAAAGGTCGTTGACCGGGAGGGGAGCTAAGCCAAGCCTAAGCGCTTGAATGTTGGACTGGACTTCTTTATATTACTGTCATTAGAACTATATTTTGTTGGACATGTAATAAGTCATTACCTGCTATGATTTGATTAGGTTAATAACTTTGGATGGTTGATTTATGTTAATTAATGTTTGAGACTGTTACTTGCTATCTAGTCTTTCTATTCCGCAGTTAATCTAGGTTATTCCGCATGTTGATGTTAGTTCCATGTGTGATTTATTATCATAGTCTAGTCCATGTACACATGGGTGGCCAGTTAAGGTTCAGACTTGGGTAGTCTGAACTTAACTCGCGTCGTGACGCCGCCCGCTCTCTTCCGATGTTTTATTATTAAAAAAAAAAAATTAGACTCTGAAATTCTCGGAAAGGGCGAGGCGTTACACTTACTTTGGAAGATTCAACCTTCCTGTTTCGCTCTGATACCAACTGTAACGCCCCACCCCATTTCACTCGCTTTCCAAAAATCAGAATCTATTTTTTTTTTTTTTATTTAAATAGAAGAGTGAGAGAGAGCGAGACGTCACGACGCGAGCTAAGTCCGAGCCTCTAAAGCCCGACCCTTAACTAGCCAACCATACGTGTGCATGGACTACGTATGTAACGCCCCGCCCTTTTTCACTTACTTTCCGAAAATCAGGGTCTATTCTTTTTTTTAAAAGTGAAAAAGAGAGGGACGTCACGACGTGAGTTAAGTCCGACCTTCTAAAGCCCAACCCTTAACTGGCTAACCATACGTGTGCGTGAACTAAGTCCACTGAGATGGTTCACACGTATTAAGTTTATAATTGTGGAAAATAACATAAACTGATTGCGGATTATAATAGAGCCTAAGACTACTCCATTTTAGATAGCAAAGTACTTAGTCCTTTAACCAAATTATCTTAAAATAAATATCCATAGCAAACTATTTACAAACCATAGCAAATATCTAATTATTACATGCCGAAGTCTAACTACTCAAATTACATGTCCTTGAGCAACTTAATATAATAACAATAAAAACATTCCAAAGTCTTTATGCTTTGCTCTGTTCAAGATCATCATTTCCTTCATTTCCTGTTTCATTCACTAGGGTAGAAGTAGGGCGTTAGAACAACGCGCCCAGTAGGAATTCTAAGTATGGCTAACACATGGTTAGTATAAGACATGCATATAAAAAATATAACATCAAAACCTTGTAAAATCATGACATGCCATGTATGCAATGAGTCCCACCCATCACAACCAAATATATACTCTTGATGGGATTCTCATCATCAAGGTACCCCCACATAGGTCTTTCGGACGCCCCGACGGAGTGTGGCCCCTCCGGTTATCACTTAATGGGATTTTCATCATCAAGTTGCCCCCACATAGGTTTTTCGGACGCCCCGACGGAGTGTGGCCCCTCCGATCACTTAACCTTCACCCCATACCATGCATGAGATGTTAATGAATTCCATGCTATTTTATATGATAAATCTAGCATTAAATCCTCATATTTGCAACATAATATTTCAAAGCATAACTCATTAAAATAAGATAAAATGAACATACATAACCATGGTTTCAAGACCACTAAGTGTCCTTGCTTCTTAAACCGTCGACCGTTTGTGTGGTCTCGACACCTTGATACACATCAACAAGTCAATCCATATTCCATTTGGTTTACCATTTGGTCTTAAGTCCATAAACACACCTTTGTGGGGTTCGGCCATACACCATGGCCGAACCTCACTTACTTAGATTTCAAACCTTTCTTTATTTATTACTCAATCATCACTTAACTAATTACTTAACCCTTAATCCACCAATATCCACCTTTGTGGGGTTCGGCGATACAACATGGCCGAACCTCACCATCTTGATTTTGGTCTCTCTTTCAAGTCATTTAGTCCTTTTTTAATTAAGTCCAATCACCAATCTATTAATCTAATCATTCACACATTAAGCATCTTACATACATAACAACATAAGTCCATAAAAATTCCTTAGTGGGGTTCGACCATACACCATGGCCGAACCTCACTCCCTTGATTTTATGCTCATTTTTCAATCCTTTGATCTTCAAGTTAGATACAAGATCATGACCTCTACATCTAATCACTTGTACCACAAATGTTTATAATTGATCACCATTTAAATCCACCAAATATTTTCCATGGGATTCTGTAATATCCCCGATTTTCAATATATCAATATTTGCGAAAATTGCCATTGAAATTATGAATTAAAAGGATATGGTCGTAGATGAGTAAATTGTGGGGCCCATTGTTCAAATAAGACCCAATGTACATGTCATAAGGATCAAATTAAAGTAAATGGGTAATGTGCATCTAATTGGGTCAAGGTGGTTAATTGGGTCAAAGGACCCAATGGGTCGTGGTGGACATGATTGACCATTTGGTGAGCTCAAGTTTAATTGGGTTAGGCTGAATTGAATGGGAATGTTAACAAGTATTTAGTTAACTCAAATTAAATGGAAGGGTTGAGTTTAAAGTTGGAGTTGAATTTATTGTTGGAGTTGCATTAAAATGATGAGTTAAATGGGTGAGTTGTAACGCCCGGCCCTTTTCACCAAAATCAGAGTCTATTTTTTTTAAATGAAGAGTGACAAAGGGCGCGGATGTCACGACGCGAGTTAAGTCCGAGCTTCTAAAGCCCGGCCCTTAACTGTAACACCCCAATTTTTCAATAAAATGGAAAATTACGAAAATGCCCCTGAATTATTAAATTAATTATTTTGTGATGTCAAAATAAGAAATGTTGGGACCTATTGCTCAAATTAAGGTCGTATGAGCACATTATATGTATATCAAGTTGATTTGGATGGGTTATGTACATCAATTGGGTTGGAAATGACTAAATGGGTCAAAGGGCTCAATTGGACCCAATGGGTCAAAATGGATGATTTGACCATTGTGTATTCTTAAATTAAATAGGGTTAAGCCTATTTGATGGGAAATCAAGTAGAGAAGAAATGGGTAGGCATGATCCATATGGGAAAATCACTTATAAATGACCAAAATACCATAATTGGGTCATAGAGTCAAAAACGGGTCAAGGAGCTAAAGGGGGGACCCAACGGGTCGGGTTGACCAGTTTGACCACGGATGACCGTGTGGGCCCTCAATTGAACTCAAGTGTGAGTTAATTCAACTTGAGTTGGGTTGATTTGAAATGAATTGGATTTAAGAAATGAGTTGACTCAAACTTAGTGCATTAAAAGTGATGAGTTGGATGAGTTGGTTTAGAATAAAAATATTCCGAGTTAGGTGAGTCAAGAGGAGATGGAAATGAGTTGTATTCTCACACAACAATTAATCTGAATTAATCTCAGCCGTTGGTATGAAAGAGTGCTTTGGCAAAGCCAAAAGACACCAAGGTTGGGCGGCACCTCTTCATGAAGGGTTGCATTGGTTCATTTCCCATGTGATACAATATTTGGCACCAAGGGGTGCAATGTTTGGCACCAAGAGGTGTCTTGGTTAACACCCTTTGCCCCATCGTTTTTAACAACATTAATGAGGGAGGATGAATGGGAGTTGGGGGGCTGAAACTATAAAAGAAAACCTAACCATACTTGGCCGTTTTTCACACCAAAGAATCCAAGAATTCCCATCTCTCTCTCCCTCTCTCCAATACGCTTTCTTGGCTGAACAGCAGAGGTTTGGCATCAGTTAATCAAGCCTAAACCAGCAAGGAATTAAGGAAAGAAAGAAGAAATAAAAGGGAGAAATCAAGGATCAAAGACAAGAAGAAAACTTGGAAAATTTGGTAAGTATTTTATGTGTTATTTGGTTTAATAACATGGAATGAATGGGTGTGAATTGGGCCATGGTTATGGTCGAATACACCAAGGTTTTAACCTTGATTAAGAGAGGCTTTAAAATGGTAAAGATGACCATTGGGTTCGGCCACCATGGAGGGCCGAACCCCATGTAAAAGTTAGGTTGGTTTTCATATTTTGAAACATGGAAACCATGGAGTTTTTGGTGGACTGTTTTTGAGTTTTATTGAGACTCAAATGCATGTTTTAAACAAGGTTAAAAACATGGATCTGAATCATATAAGGACTGAAGGTACCATGGGTCTAAATCAACGGTTTAAAATTGATGAATTGGACCATCAGGATCGGCCATCTTGGATGGCCGAATCCCACAAAGTTTGATGGTCATTTGGACAAATTGATGAACTTAGTTGGATGGTCTTGAGAGGTAATAAGGCAGTAAAGTTATACTGATACTATGACACCTAAAAACATGTTTGAAAGAACAAAACATAGACATGAGGTTCGACCACCTTGGATGGCCGAACCCCATGTTAGTATTTGATGATTTTGATGAGTTTAAAACCATATAAAATATGGTGTTTGATGTAATTTGGTGAAGTTTAACTTGTTGTTATTGGTTGGCCAATGTAGGACTGAACCATGTCAATATCAGGGTTAAGATTACTGATCCAAATTATGGGTAATTGATGGATCAATCAGATCAAGAGAACCATTGGGTTCGGCCATGTGCATGGCCGAACCCCATGGGCTGTTTTTGGAATAAATGGACTAAGTTCATAGTTTGTGTTTGATATTATTCCCATGATTTTGTAAAGGGTTTAAAGTATTGTAATGGAGAACCATTTGATGATGGAAGAGTGGGAATACAAGATTCGGCCAAGTATAGGGCCGAATCCCATAAAATGACAAACTCTAAGTTAATGATGTTCGGCCATGGGCATGGCCGAACCCCACATGATGTGGATGGGTCGTAGATGTGATTGAATAAGTTATGACTTGCTGATTGATATATGGATAAGGTACCGGAAGTCGACGCGCGAGTCGTGACCGGGTGACGTGAAAGAAAGATCAGTTACTGAAGTGATTCTTCAGTAGGTTTCCTACCTACTTGTAACCACGGTTTTTACCCAGTTTGTCTTATGATACTCTTGTTTTAATATATGTGTTTCAAATGATATATTATGCATTAACAAATGGCATACAGGCATTGGCATCTCATTCATAGTCATGGGATAATGAATGAAGTTCTACAGTGATGGCTACGATTGTACATGATGGGGGTTGCCCATTGCATGTACATATTGTATAGAAGAGATGAATGTTGTTGTAATTTACCTTGTCGGTGCAAGGCACGTCAAGTGATGGCTACGATGGTACATGATGGGGGTTGCTCATTACATGTACATCGCCTATAGAAGAGATGAAGGTGTGTTGTAATTTACCTTGTCGGTGCAAGGCACGTCAAGTGATGGCTATGAAAGTACATGATGGGGGATGCTCATTGCATGTGCATATTTCATAGCATTGTTTTATCTGTTTTGATGATCATGTATTATGATATGTATATGCATGTTTTATATGCTAACATGTGGTAGCCCTGATTCGGGAACCTACTGGGCGCGTTGATCTAACGCCCTAATTCTATCCTCAGAGGAGATTGCAGGTACAAGCAAGGGGAAAGGAAAGGTCATTGACCGGGAGGGGAGCTGAGCCTAAGTGCTTTAATGATGGATTTGGATTACGTTATATTACTGTCATTTGAATACTATTGTTGGACATGTAATAATTCGTTATTTGCTATGGTTTGATTAGGATAATAACCTTTGGATGGTTGATCTATGTTATTTATATTTTAAGACTGTTACTTGCTATCTCGTCTTTCTATTCCGCAATTAATCTAGATTATTCCGCATGTTGACGTTAGTTCCATGTGTGATTCACTATCATGGTCTATTCCATGTACACATGGGTGGCCAGTTAAGGTTCAGACTTGGGTAGTCTGAACTTAACTCGCGTCGTGACGCCGCCCGCTCTCTTCCGATGTTTATTTAAAAAAAAAAATTAGACTCTGAAATTATCGGAGAGGGCGGGGCGTTACAGTTGGTATCAGAGCGAAACGGAAAGTTAAATCATCGAAGTAAGATTAAGACGGTTTCATGTCTCACTGACGGATAAGAATCCCAACTGACCGACTCTTCGTAGTCCGCTGCCTGGGGGCCGGATTAATTTACTTCGAGTGACTCAGACTGAACAATCAATCTGAGAACGACAATGAAAGATAGCAAAGTAAAGTACAATCATCATAATTGGACAAATCAAACATAGCAAGGTAGGATGAACTCCCCTGGAATCCCCACACTGAGAAACAAACAATAGGAAATTAGAGATTTCCCCTGAAACAAAAGAACACAAAGAGTGATGATTTGGCAATCTTCCCCAAACAAAGTACATGATATAATACATGATCAGATTCCCCTGAAAACCAAGAATGGTTTATTTAGAATTGTTGTTGAATATTCTTGTGTTTTATTGATATGATACAGATATGTCGAGTAATGTGGAGTACTCAGAGTGTTACAGTGGAACTCCTAGCAATCCCATAGACTTGGTGTCTGATTCTAACAACACCAACATGGAGGCTAATGTGAACCTTCAGGAAGAGGAATGGAATCTAGCACCATTGGAAGAGTTGAACTTAGCACAAATGGAGGAGGTGAATCTAGCACCGTTACCTGAGTATCAGATGGAGGATATTCCTTTGGTTAGTGGAACCTCCTGAGGAGGAAGAGGATGATCTGGGATTTTTCTTTTATGAGGATCCTATGGAAGACTTTCCTATAATATTGGAATCGGCGGGGGAGGTAGATCCCTACGATACTTGTGAGTTGTGTAATCAGGACGATCACAACAGGTTGTATTGTCCTCATCCATTAGGAATTGTCTGTCCGGTCTGTGGACTGCACGGGCATGGAGAGGCGAGGACTAATTGTCCTAGCATAGGAGGACCCGGTTTAATACCCTGCACAACGTGTGAAGTATTGGGGCACACAGCGATGATGTGTCCTGATAACCGTTTCAAGTTCGCTGGTGATGCGGAGTCTTCTACGGAAGACTAGGATAGGAATTAATATAAAGAGTATTAAAAAGAGGATTATTTTTGTAAGCGGGTATATTTTTTTTTGTTATACATAGGGTTTGTTTCACCCTACCCACCTTTGTACAAAAAATGAAGTTTGAATTTATATAAATATGTGATTTCATGTTTTTATGAGGATTCATGGCATGTGATGCATATTGTTAATGGAAACTAAGTATATGATGTTTCCCATGAATTAGGACTAAATGGCGCCACAGAGAAAAGTGGTACAAGATCCGAAGGGTAAGGAAAAAGTTTTACAAATCGGATTAGTTGAGGGGGCATCGAAGAGAAGGATCCGTCAGGACGATAAAAAGAAAGATGAGGTGCTCATAGTCACACCACAAGGGAAGGTGGTACCCCAACGCCGGAAGGTGGTACAGGAGAAGGTGCCATCGGTACATGATGATGAGCTTTCCGTTCATGATGAAGAGAGATCAGTTCATGAACGTTCACTCGATGAGGAAGAGTCACAACATTCCCGGCGGGAAGAAGAAGGGAGTGACCCTACATATCAACAGGACGACGAGGAGGAATATGACTCGTCTTATCGACGAGAGGAGGAGGAGAACAGTAACATGACTGTACCCTTTGTGCCTCCTGAACTGCACAGCTTGGTGCAAGCTGTGGTTACGTCTGTCCTCCAACAACATTTGAACGGAGGGGGAAGTACGAGCGAGAATAATGACCATAACATGGTCAGAGATTTTCAGCAACAACGGCCACCTTACTTTAAGGGCAGAGAAGGGCCAGTCGGAGCCGAGAACTGGTTGGAGAAGATTTCCCACATATTGACTCTTCTGAACATCAGGAGTCATGCTCATAAAATATTATTGGCCACGTCACAGCTGGTAGATGACGCTGCCAAATGGTGGAAGGTGGTGGAGAAACAGCAGGCACTTGTGCCAAGAAGAGAAAGAGTTGCTATGACCTGGGAGCAATTCTCAGCGACATTCCTAGAGCGCTACTTTCCAGAGGAAAAAAGAGAACGTCAAATTCAGGCCTTTATGACGTTAGTACAAGGTTCAATGACGGTGGCTGAGTATCACCAAGAATTCCTCAGCCTGTCAATCTATGCATACTATATTGTGGACACGGAATATCGAAAGGCTCGCAAGTTCGAGCGTGGGTTACGGCCAAACATTAGGGCCAAGGTAACCGTGTTCAAAGCAGCCACACTGGCAGAAGTGGTCAGCAGGGCAACCATTGTGGAACAGGAGATGGCGGAATTTGCCAGAGTGGACAATCGTCGAGCTCTGAGTGGGAGGGGTGCGTACCAACCCAACAAGAGGTTCAGAATGAACTTTAGCAGACCTTTGCCGTCTGTTGGATCAAGTGGTGGTTTTCGCCCCAACCAGCCCACTCAATCTTTAGCAGTCACACAAGCTTCTCGAGGAATGAACACCTGTTTTCACTGTGATCAACCAGGTCACTACAAGAAAGACTGCCCAAAGCTCAACAGGCTGTCATACTCCAGAGGATCATTTCGTCCGCCAGCTAGACCGGGAAACTCCAGAGGAGGCAGAATGCAAAGTCGGGGAGGTTGAAGGTCTGACCCTGCTGGTTCTGGACGATTATTTACTCTAACTTCTCAGGAAGAAGACGACCATGCTGTGATACAAGGTATGGCGGTAGTGAATAGTTCTTATGCATATGCACTATTTGATTCGGGAGCATCACACTCCTTCATAGCTGCATCATTTATTACTGCTACGGGTACATTAGTTCAAAGATTAGCCACAACACTCACTATTGTATCCCCTGTCGGAGATTCGGCATTGGGACTTATATGTACGGCGGTTAACACTGAATTAGCTGGACTCAGATTTGAGTTCAATTATCTAGTGCTGGACATGTCAGAATATGATATTATATTCGGTATAGATTGGTTGGTTAAGTTTCATGCCAACATCGACTGTTATCGTCGAAGAGTGACATTTAAGTCACCCGAGGGCAAGCAATATGTAGTCCGTTCAGATAAACAAAGTGGATTGCAGGAAGGGTTAAATCACGTGGTATTGAATAATATCACCATAAACAAAGCTCCAGTTACTGAACTTCGGGCAATTGTGCAAGAATTTGCTGATGTATTTCCAAAGGAACTCCCTGGTTTACCGCCTAGGAGGGAGATTAACTTCGAAATCAAGTTATACCCTGGCACAGCACCAGTGTCGTTACCACACTATCGGATGGCACCAGCAGAGATGTCGGAGCTAAAGAAGCAGATTGATGAACTACTTAGGCTGGGTTGCATCCGGAACAGTACGTCATCATGGGGAGCACCAGTGCTGTTCGTGAAGAAGAAGGATGGTTCACTACGGATGTGCGTGGACTACCGGAAGCTGAATCAGCTAACAGTCCGGAACAAGTACCCTCTACCCAGGATCGACGATTTATTTGATCAATTGAGGGGTTCTAGTCATTTTTCAAAGATCGACTTGATGTCTGGTTTCATCAAATCCGAGTTAGAGAGGAAGATATAGAAAAGACAGCTTTCCGGACGCGATATGGACTGTTTGAGTTCGTAGTCATGCCATTTGGACTCACAAATGCGCCGGCTGTGTTCATGGATTTAATGAACAGAATCTTCCGTCCCTATCTGGATCAGTTTGTAATCGTATTCATTGATGATATCCTGATCTATTCTAAGAGTCAGGAGGAACATGCAGAGTATCTACGGATAATTTTGAATACATTGAGGCAGAATAAATTGTATGCCAAGGCCAGTAAGTGTGAATTCTGGCTATCTCAAGTGAATTTCTTAGGACATGTTATATCCGAGGAAGGAATAGCCGTGGATCCGGCTAAGGTGACGGCCGTGAAAGACTGGAAAGCGCCAAAGAACGTAACCGAGATCCGCAGTTTCTTAGGATTGGCGGGTTATTATCGGAAATTTATTATGGATTTTTCCAAAATAGCGTCTCCATTGACTCGACTCACTCAGAAAGGAGTCAAGTATGAGTGGTCAGATCTGTGCAACCAAAGGTTTGAAGAGCTAAAAGACAGACTTACAACCGCTCCTATTTTGATTTTGCCAGAAAAAGGCAAGGGTTATGAAGTAGAATGCGATGCTTCGGGAGAAGGACTAGGGTGTGTCCTCAGTCAAGATCATCGTGTGGTGGCTTATGGTTCAAGACAACTAAAAATACATGAACGCCTCTATCCTACGCATGATCTTGAACTAGCCGCAGTGGTCTTCGCTCTCAAAAGTTGGAGACATTACCTTTATGGCGAGAAGTTTGAAGTGTATTCTGATCATAAGAGTTTGAAATATTTATTTGATCAGAAGGAGCTCAATCTAAGGCAGCGTAGATGGACGGAGTATCTGGCGGATTATGAGTTCGAGCTTCGATACCATCCAGGCAAGGCGAACAAGGTGGCTGATGCTCTTAGCCGCATATCACATGCATCCGTGGCATGTTTGATCAGAACCGAGTGGGAGATGTTGAATACCATTCGGGAGTTCAATCTATACATTACAAACCGTGGAGTTTTGCACAATTTAATCATACGGTCCAATATAGTCACCAGGATTGAACAAGAACAAATAGCAGATCCGGAAGTGAAGGACATATGGGACAAGATGTCCGCTGGTGTGGACATACCGGAATGGGAATTACGACCCGGGCAAGGTCTTTTATTTCGGGGAAGAACATATATGCCAAAGAGTTGTCGGAAAGAGCTACTGATTGAGGCACATCAATCCAAGCTCTCTATTCATCCGGGTAGCACCAAAATGTATCACGATCTGAAAAGGTATTATTGGTGGCATGGACTAAAAAGGGATGTGGCAGAGTTCGTGGCACATTGTTTAACTTGTCAGCAAGTTAAGACTGAACACCAAAAACCACCAGGGTTACTCAAACCCTTAGCAGTGCCAGAATGGAAATGGGAACACATTTCCATGGACTTTGTATCTGGGTTGCCGAGGTCCTCAAAGGGTAATGACGCCATTTGGGTCGTAGTCGACCGGCTGACCAAGTCTGCACATTTCATTCCTATCAAGATGACGGATTCGTCTGAGACGTTGGGTCGGCGTTATATTAAAGAGATCATTCGACTACATGGCATTCCTCGAACGATAGTATCGGACAGAGATGGTCGTTTTACCGGCAGAGTATGGCAAAGCATGCAGTCAGCCATGGGGACGGATCTACTGACGAGCACCGCATTCCATCCACAGACTGATGGACAATCTGAAAGGACAATCCAGACCTTGGAAGACATGCTGAGAGCATGTCTGTTAGATTTCAAGGGTGGATGGGAGGACCACTTACCACTGGTGGAGTTCTCGTATAATAACAGCTATCAGGCAAGCCTACAAATGGCTCCATACGAGGCTTTATATGGTAGACCGTGTAGGTCACCGGTATGTTGGACAGAGGCAGGTGAGCCTGCATTGATCGGACCGGAACTAGTCGCAGAAACTACTGCACAAATTAAGTTGATATGTCAACACTTACTGACTGCACAGAGTCGGCAGAAAAGTTATGCTGATAAAAGGAGACGATTTCTGGAATTTGAAGTGGGAGACTTGGTATTTCTAAAGGTCTCGCCACGGAAGGGACATATGAGATTTGGCAAGAAAGGAAAACTGTCACCAAGATTTGTGGGACCGTTTTCGATCATAAGAAGGATGGGGGATGTTGCTTATCAGTTAGCACTCCCATCACAATTAGCATCTTTACACGATGTGTTTCACGTGTCGATGCTAAGGAAATACAATCCGGATTCGTCCCATGTTTTAAATGTTCAAGATATTGAAGTACAAAGTGACATGACGTACGTCGAAAAGTCGGTCAGGATAGTGGAGACCGAACAAAGGGTGTTGCGAAACAGAGCGATTCAGTTCGTGAAAGTGGTATGGGATCGCCATGGTGATGAAGAGGCCACATGGGAACTTGAGTCGGAGATGAGAACAGCTCACCCCGAACTATTTATGTAATTACTTGAGAACCCTACTTCGATCGATTTTCGGGACGAAAATTTCAAAAGAGGGTTATATTGTAACACCCCAATTTTTCAATAAAATGGAAAATTACAAAAATGCCCCTGAATTATTAAATTAATTATTTTGTGATGTCAAAATAAGAAATGTTGGGGCCTATTGCTCAAATTAAGGTCGTATGAGCACATTATATGTATATCAAGTTGATTTGAATGGGTTATGTACATCAATTGGGTTGGAAATGACTAAATGGGTCAAAGGGCTCAATTGGACCCAATGGGTCAAAATGGATGATTTGACCATTGTGTAAGCTTAAATTAAATAGGGTTAAGCCTATTTGATGGGAAATCAAGTAGAGAAGAAATGGGTAGGCATGATCCATATGGGAAAACCACTTACAAATGACCAAAATACCATAATTGGGTCATAGAGTCAAAAACGGGTCAAGGAGCTAAAGGGGGGACCCAACGGGTCGGGTTGACCAGTTTGACCACGGATGACCGTGTGGGCCCTCAATTGAACTCAAGTGTGAGTTAATTCAACTTGAGTTGGGTTGATTTGAAATGAATTGGATTTAAGAAATGAGTTGACTCAAACTTAGTGCATTAAAAGTGATGAGTTGGATGAGTTGGTTTAGAATAAAAATATTCCGAGTTAGGTGAGTCAAGAGGAGATGGAAATGAGTTGTATTCTCACACAACAATTAATCTGAATTAATCTCAGCCGTTGGTATGAAAGAGTGCTTTGGCAAAGCCAAAAGACACCAAGGTTGGGCGGCACCTCTTCATGAAGGGTTGCATTGGTTCATTTCCCATGTGATACAATGTTTGGCACCAAGGGGTGCAATGTTTGGCACCAAGAGGTGTCTTGGTTAACACCCTTTGCCCCATCATTTTTAACAACATTAATGAGGGAGGATGAATGGGAGTTGGGGGGCTGAAACTATAAAAGAAAACCTAACATGGCCGTTTTTCACACCAAAGAATCCAAGAATTCCCATCTCTCTCTCCCTCTCTCCAATACGCTTTCTTGGCTGAACAGCAGAGGTTTGGCATCAGTTAATCAAGCCTAAACCAGCAAGGAATTAAGGAAAGAAAGAAGAAATACAAGGGAGAAATCAAGGATCAAAGACAAGAAGAAAACTTGGAAAATTTGGTAAGTATTTTATGTGTTATTTGGTTTAATAACATGGAATGAATGGGGGTGAATTGGGCCATGGTTATGGCCGAATACACCAAGGTTTTAACCTTGATTAAGAGAGGCTTTAAAATGGTAAAGATGACCATTGGGTTCGGCCACCATGGAGGGCCGAACCCCATGTAAAAGTTAGGTTGGTTTTCATATTTTGAAACATGGAAACCATGAGTTTTTGGTGGACTGTTTTTGAGTTTTATTGAGACTCAAATGCATGTTTTAAACAGGGTTAAAAACATGGATCTGAATGATATAAGGACTGAAGGTACCATGGATCTAAATCAACGGTTTAAAATTGATGAATTGGACCATCAGGATCGGCCATCTTGGATGGCCGAATCCCACAAAGTTTGATGGTCATTTGGACAAATTGATGAACTTAGTTGGATGGTCTTGAGAGGTAATAAGGCAGCAAAGTTATACTGATACTATGACACCTAAAAACATGTTTGAAAGAACAAAACATAGACATGAGGTTCGGCCACCTTGGATGGCCGAACCCCATGTTAGTATTTGATGATTTTGATGAGTTTAAAATCATATAAAATATGGTGTTTGATGTAATTTGGTGAAGTTTAACTTGTTGTTATTGGTTGGCCAATGTAGGACTGAACCATGTCAATATCAGGGTTAACTTGGGTAGTCTGAACTTAACTCGCGTCATGACGCCGCCC
The DNA here is from genome assembly GCA_022113865.1 of Chimonanthus praecox. Taxonomy (NCBI): domain Eukaryota; kingdom Viridiplantae; phylum Streptophyta; class Magnoliopsida; order Laurales; family Calycanthaceae; genus Chimonanthus; species Chimonanthus praecox. The sequence continues at coordinate 27,168,600 of CM039091.1, forward strand.
GCTCTCTTCCGATGTTTATTTAAAAAAAAAAATTAGACTCTGAAATTATCGGAGAGGGCGGGGCGTTACATTAACTGGCCAACCCTACATATGCGTGGAACGAAGTCCATGGAGAACAGTTCACACGTAGATGTAAGCTTATGGAATACTAACTAAGTGCAGAAATTACCATAGAGACTATCCTACAAATTTGAGATAGCAAGGAAGATACATTCATTTAATTACCAAAATACCTCAACAACATAAAATCCAAAACGTAGCAATTAATCTAAAATATTACATTCCGACGAGCTAAGCTATCAAATACATTTCCAAAGTAAACTTGAATAAACTAATTAGTCTGTCTCCCCAAGCTCCTAAGCTTGGCTCCCGTCTCGTTCTTCGTTTCCTGCATCTCCTGTGTCATCAGCTAGGGTAGAAGTAGGGCGTTAGACAACGCGCCCAGTAGGACTCCGGGTAGGGCTAACACATGGATTAGTGATAACAAAACATAGATAGTAATAAAGTGAAAACCATAAATGGATGTAATGCCATGGGTGTCTTATGTCATGTGTCCCACCCATCATCCTTACTATCATGATACCATATCCCCCTTGACGGAAAAACCTCGTCAAGATATGACCAATCACAAATTATCCCCCTTGATGGCAATGCCTCGTCAAGATATAAACAATCACACATTATCCCCCTTGACGGCAAAACCTCGTCAAGATATAAACAGTCACACATCATCCCCCTTGATGGAAGAACCATCATCAAGGTATCATAATTACATACAACATCCCTGATAAATCAAACACATCAAAATATCCCCATGTCTGTTTATCGGTCGCCCCGACGGAGCATGGACTCCGGTTTCATTTCATCCTTCCCCTGACATATCCCTCCCATGCCATGCATGAGATGTAGATGCCATATGCCATGTAATATATGTAAATCATAGTCATAAAACCCATCTTAAAACAATCACATGATTACCAAATAAATCAAAGGGAAACCATCACATAATACTTAATCCAAAACCCATCTTAAAACATTCACATGATTTCCAAAATAAATTAAAGGAAAACATCACATAATACTTAATCCAAAACCCATCTTAAAACATTCACACGATTTCCAAAATAAATTAAAGGGAAACCATCACATAATACTTAATCCATGGCTTACAAAAAGGTAGGAATCCTACCGAATACCGACTAGCGTCCTTTCTCGTTTCCGTCCGATAATCTGGTCACCGATCGCGCACCGCTTGCGATGTCCGGTACTGTATTATACATTACCAAATTAGTCCCTATTTTTAACTATTATTATGTCCCTAATTCATGCCTTAGTGGGGTTCGGCCATACACCATGGCCGAGCCTCACTATCTAGGTTTTGTGGGTCCCTTTTAATCCATTAAATATTTTAATCACATGAGTTTAAAAACCAGCCACCCTGGGCTTTATTGATCATACATAAGGTTGTTAATTAGAGTCCCTAAGTCCATGATCATTTCCCATGGGGTTCTTCATTTTGGCCAATATTTACGGTTTTGCCACTACCCTTCCATGGTTACTCATTCACTTAATCCATGTACATTTTGTTCATAATTGATCCATACACTAGATCCATTAATGTTCAATCAACCATGACATGCACCTTAACAAATTAGTCCTTAACTTAATCTAAACCCCATTAATTTTAAACACATGCACACACCTTAAACCTTAGCCCAAAGATGACTCTCAATGAGTCATGGGTTTGGCCATACACCATGGCCGAACCCATGATGTCTTCTCCTCATTTCCTTGGGTCTATTTCACCACACTTAGATCCATAATAAGTCCTCCCATGAGGAGGTTTACACCATGCCTTTAAATTATCAATTTTGATCATTACTAATTACATTTAAAATTCATTGAAGTTGCCAACATTTCCTCACCATCACTATGGTCTAAGTACTTCTAAGTTCACCAATCATGTCATGGAATAATTAAAATCAACCCCTTTTAATTTAGCCTAATCCCCATTAATTTAAACACATACCTAAGTCTAACTTAACCCATCAAATGACTTGCAAAATGGGTTATGGGTCACCTTCCTCTACCACCATTGAGGCCATTAACATCATTCATATCTCCCATGCATTTCCTCATTTAAAATCACTACATTTAATCATCTAAACCCTAAAAATCATGATCATTCCTTCCATGATTTTCTCCACTAAGCTCCCTTTATAATTTACAAATATTTGACCCTTTTTAAACCTCCAAATTATTAATGCATTACTCCATCTCTTCCATCCTTCTAAACCCATCTAAAACCACCATTACATCACCATAGGATTTAAAAACATTCCATCCATAAAATTATGAATACATTACCATAGGGTTCATCAACACCACCAACATTCCCCATTTATTTTTCCATTATTTTACATCCATCATCATTCCACATTCAAACCCCTTTTAAAATTTACCAACATTTAATCATTTAAAACCCTAACATCTTTAATCATTCTTTCATGATGCTAACCCTAAAAACTCCATTAAAGATCCTTAATTACCTACATTTAACCATTAAAATCTTAAAACCCTAACTCATCCTCCATGACTTCCATTCTTTAAAACCCTAATTCATCACTTAATTATCTACCATGGTTCCTTCCAAAATTTCCGTACATCCATTGCTTAAATAATTTAAATACATTATGTCCTTAATCCATTTGTTTTTTTTTTCTTAATCTATCTCTCCCATGTTTGTATAAAATTTTAATACATAAAACCCTTAAAGCATCCTTTATTTTTTTTCTTAATCCATCTCTCCCACTTTATCCATTTCTCATATTTTCATTGGATGGATTTGAGATCCAAGGCCTATGATAATTTGGCCACCATTAAATCCAAGCAATGGATTTCATAATCTCTTAAACCCTAAAAAAAATCTAATCTCTTGTTTTAAAAATACTTACAATCCAACGGCTCCTCCGATTTTTCCTCCTCCTCTCAGGTTCTTTGGCATTCTCTTCTCTTCTTCTCCTTGATTGGTCGGTCAAGATGCTTGATCAATGGAAAAACATCAAGGCTTGGGTCGGCTAAGGTAGGGTTAGGTTTGAGAGAGGGAGAGGAGGAGATGGTGAGAAAGAAGATCCCAAGCTTTGATCTTGGAGTGGTGGACCATGCTTGCACTTCATTCTTCTCTTCTTCTCTTCTTAGTTCTCTTCCTCTCTCCCTTGGGTGTGTGAGGGACAACTTTGAGACTGCAAAAGAGGAAAAGAGTGAAATGAGAGTGAAAATGGAGAGAGATGATCTCATCTTTTGATTACTTAATTTACACACAACCATTAACTTTCCCACCAACCCATAAGATATTTTCCATGCTTTATGGTGGTGGTTGGGATAACCACCACCCTAGCCAACGTTTTGTATGTTTGGAGATAAGATGGCTTTTGGATCTTCCCATTTGACCATTTGACCACCTTTTGAATAGTTTAATCATTTAATTAACTAGATAATTACCTTAGGTTAATTAACTCCCACTTAATTTAATTCCATTACTCCACCCATGGTTGATCAAGTCAACCATGGTGGCCGGCCCCACCAATCCTTGGTCCACACGCCACCTCACTTGGTGAGGTGGAGGTGGGTCCCACTCGGCCACGTCACCTTGGCCAATTCATCACTAACTTAGGTGATTTAATTTAATCCATTTCCAACTACTTGGATCACCATTGGGCCCATGGCCCAATTACATTCACCTCCTACCCATTTACCTTAGAGCTTACATCATCTTGATCCATTGGGTCCCAAATGGGTATTGGGCCCAATTTGATCATCCTTGGCCCAATTGACCATCATTGACCCTTTAGGTGAATTTAAATCCAAACCATAGTTCATTGGGCCATACTTGGGCCTTTGTCCATATTTTGATCCATTCACCATTTATTCCATCAAATTTCCAATTTCCACCATTTACAATAAATAATATCCACCAATATATTGATTTACAAATTCCGGGCCATTATAATACAATCCTCTTTTGAAATTTTCGTCCCGAAAATTCGAGTGAAGTAGAGGTTCAAAACATCTCATACAAAGAGCTCCGGATAAGCGGCTCTGTGCAGTGAGTAGGTGTTGCCGTATCAACTTGATCTGCGCTGTAGTCTCCGCAACCAACTCCGGTCCAATCAGCGCAAGCTCACCGGCCTCTGTCCAACACACTGGCGATCTACACGGCCTACCATATAAGGCCTCAAATGGAGTCATCTGGAGGCTTGCCTGGTAACTGTTATTGTAGGAGAACTCCACCAGTGGCAAATGATCCTCCCATCCACCCTTGAAATCCAGTATACACGCTCTCAGCATATCCTCCAATATTCGTATTGTCCTCTCCGACTGTCCATTAGTCTGTGGGTGGAATACTATGCTGGTCCCCATAGCCGACTGCACGCTCTGCCATACTCTGCTAGTGAATCGGCCATCTCTGTGGGACACAATAGTCCAGGTACACCATGTATTCTGATAATATTTCGGATGTACCGTCGACCCATATTGCATCGTTGGCCCTTGATGACCTTAGTAGCCCTGTTACAAAGTCCATGGCTACATGCTCCCATTTTCACTCCGGCACTGGTAAGGGTTTGAGTAAACCCGGTGGCTTCCGATGTTCCGCCTTAACCTGTCGACAAGTTAGGCAGCGAGCAACAAACTCTGCCACATCTCTCTTGAGTCCATGCCGTCAATAGTGCCTCTTAAGATCATGGTACATCTTGGCGCCGTCCGGATAGGTAGAGAGCTTGGTTTGGTGTGCCTCAACCAACAACTCCCTTCCGCAGCTCTTAGGCACATCCGTCCTACCTCGGAATACAAGACCCTGTCCCGGTCGTAACTCTCATTCCGGTACCACCTCGCCTGTAGGTATCTTGGTCCATATCTCCTCCATTTCTGGGTCTATTCGTTGTTCCCGTTCAATTGTGTTAAGTACCTCTTAATTACATCAACATCACTCACATCAACCTACGAGTTTCATTCTTGCAGAATTTACTCTGTCCCACATTATCTTTTTTTCTCATGAACCCATTTGCGATCTTATGTAGATTAATGTATTCTATTTCATTTTACCTACTACCAAGACATTCCCCATACATACTTATTCAACACGTTCTTTCGTCTACTCTCTGCGTGAGATAGCCTACCAGTACAAGACTACGCTCAAGTCCTTGGCTGATTCCATTTCAACTAGGTTTCTATCTGCACTCTCTTGGAACTCCATCGGTTAACTACAGAGTCAGCTAGCTAGACTAACTCGGCAGTCGCCCATAGCTTCCCATTCGAGTTTCACTAGACTCTTATCCTTCCCATTAAATACATCTCCAAAACTTAGCACTTCTTCATTTGCACATAAGTCACTATGTGACTAACCCTTTTGTTCATAACTTCTACGACACCAATACCTGACATCAATCCAAACCACCATGGGAACCCTCATCCATGGTTATACACATCCATGGTTAGTAACCATCCATGAATATAACCCTTCTATGGGTATAATCCATTCATGGGCATAACTAATACCTTCGTAGGACTATTCTGTCTATCATAGGGCTAACAGGTCTAACATACGACCCATGCGTCGACTACGAAATCAAATGTCTATCATAATGCTAATGTCCGGCATCAATCCAAATCACCATGGAAACCCCCATCCATGGGAAGATAGTATATATCCATAGAATTGTCGCTTTTACTATGGAACCGTTGTATCTATCGGGGGGTCGACATACCCACCAATTGTCGTCATCGTCCACCAATAGGGAATACTATAGTAAGTTCAGTGGACATTTATTGTGCTAAAGTGCTAGTAACAGATGTGAAGGCATACCTTGAATCACTGAATGATCCATTGTCTCTAGAGGAGAAATCGTAGCATTCAGTTGTCCCGATTCTGTCGGAGTAGGTGCCCTTCCTGTCGGGTCATGCGCTCTAGGTCCCTGTGGCTGAGCTGATCGAGTTAGACGACGGAAGGGACCCCTGAAGTGAGAAGACTTGTAGTTCTGAGCACACTCTCTTTTGAAATGCCCCTGCTGACCACACTGGAAACATGAACAGCCAGTAGAGGCCGAAGGTCTCTAAAAGTTGGGTCGAATCAGTTGTGAGGGAGAAATGCATTTCCCCTACCCTGACCTTTTTGGTTCCGTGTTTCATTTCCGTTCAAGAGTTGTTGTAAAACCGCAGTGACTATAGTTTGCACTAAGTTCTGCAGCTCGGGGGTTATCACTGGAATATTCACTCTATTCTGCGCTTCCTCTTGATGAGGTGGCTGTACCTCTTCCTCCGGATGAGGCTGTTGTACTTCTTCTTCCACACATGGGTTTTGTTGGGTTCTTCTCTTCGGAGGCATTTTCCTAAACCATAAAGAAAAAAAAAACATTCATTGGCTTAGTTCCTTCATAAATTCGTAAATCGCATACTTCCTCAAAAAGTCATTCAAACTTCTATCACAATACAAAGGTTGGTAGGGTTAAATTAAACCCTTCAAAATAACAAAATATACCCACAACCTTTACAAAATAACCCTCTTTGAATGACCTTTCTTGCTACTCCCCAGCCTAGTCTTCCGTAGAAGACCCTGCATCATCCTCAAACACAAAGGAACTGTCAGGGCACGACATCGACATGTGACCCAGTACTCCACATGTCAAACAAGGTATTATCCCTAGTCCTCCAATATAAGGACAGTTAGTCCTTTTTTTCCTGTGTCCATGTAGTCCACAAACCGGGCATACCACTTCAAGAGGGTAGGGGCAGTATGTGCAGTTGTGCCCAACCTGGTTGCACAACTCGTGCATATAATCGGGTTCTACTTTCCCTACCGACTCTTTTACCATTGGAAAGTCTTCATCTTCCTCGGGAGGTCCCTCCTAAAAGTCCAGGCTAACTGCTATGCTAGAAGAAGACACCAAATCTACGGGACAGCTAGGGGTTCCCTTATCCCATAATTCCGTATACTCCCCGTCACTTGACATATCTGTATCATAGAATATAAATAGAACACAAAAACCATCGACAGCAGGTTCTAATAAAACCAATCTAGACTTTGGGGAATTTCTTATGTATAACACAATGTATTTTGGAGAAGATTTCCAAATTAGCACACTTAGTTTTGGGAATAGATTTCCTAAGTATCAATGTTTGTTCCATTTGGTGAGATCGGGGAAATTTTCCTACGTTTCATAAATCCATCACTGTTCCATCAATTGGGGAAAACTAGATTTGTTTTCTCAATTTGGGGGAAATCACCAAATAATCATACTTAGTTTTGGGGAAATTTCTTATGCATAGTACAATGTATTTTGTTTGGGGGAAGTTGCCAAATAAGCACACTTGGTTTTCCTTTGTTTCTGGTGGGGGGGATCTCTAAATTCCTATCATTTGTTGTTCAAATTTGGAAATACCGGGAGAAGTACATCCTATTTTGTTACGTTTGATAAAGCTATCACTGTTTCATCAATTCGGGGGAAAGATTTCTAAGTGAGTATACCTTATTTTGGGGGAAAAATTTCCTAAGTATCAAGGTATCGTGTTCTCATTCTCGGGGGAAATAAGCCCTATCTTGCTATGATTGGTATCGTGTTCCTTATTTCCATTAAAAACTATCATGCATCTATGATTGGTTCTCATACCTCCATCTTTAAATCCTTTTAAAACTTTAACAAAATCAAACACATACATTTGTGATTTCCTTCCTTCAAATCCAATAAAATCAATCCAATGTCTTTTCATGGGGTTAGGCCATACAAAATGGCCAAACCCTATGGTCCATGTTCTTCCCTTTAAAAATCATTTTAAACCCATAAACTTCCTTGACTCTTTCTATGGGGTTCGGCCATACTCATGGCCGAACCCTATGGTTCATCTTTGGTTCTTTCATCCATCATAAAAATTAGGGTTCGGCCAAGCAGTGGCCGAACCATGTCCTTGACCATTTTCTTATTTATTAAGAGTTTATTGAGCACTTACAATTCCGCGACTCCTCCGATTCTTTCTGTAGCCTCTTCCTCCTTCTTTCTTGTTCCTTTGGCCGAGATTAACCTTGCTGGAAACCCCTTGGAGTGGTTCGGCCAAATGAGATGGATTGGGAGAGAAAAGCTTGAAATCAAATTACTCTAAGTCCTTGTTGATCTTGAGAGGAGAACCGACCTTGAGAGGGAGGGAGAGAATGAGATAGAATTCTCAAAGTGTTTGGTCCTCTTTCCTTAGAGTGCTGGTCGGCTAAGAGAGGGAGAGAGGGAGAGAGTGAATGGAAATCAAACTCATCCTTTGGTTAATCAAATTCAGCCCCAAGGTGGTGTCTCTTGGTGGCACCACTTGTAACTCCCATTTTCATTAACTATTCTCCATTATGTTCTCTTGGGGTTTCATGTATGGGATGAAACTTCCAAGGCATCCAACGGCTCCCCTAGATTGCCTTGGTGTAACCCCCCCATCTTCCTCCTCTCATTAACGTTTCATGTGGGGGGTTTCATCTTAAGATGAAACTTTCCCCCCTCTCCAACGTGTGCCCTTGAATTTTGAATTTGAAAAGCACCACTCCTCACCTCTCCATTACTTCTCCATGTGGGGGTTTCATCTTTGAGATGAAACTCCCATGCCAACGTGTACCCCTTGATTTTGTGTTTGAAACAACAATTCTTCACCTTTACACTTCACTCATTTTTAATTTAACTCACCACTTGATTTAATTCATTTCAACTCATTTTAACTCAACTCACTTTCTTAACTCATCCATTTAAATTCACTTGACTCAACTTAATTATTTGATTTCCTTTCCAACTTAAATCAGTCCCAACTTAATTAATCTTGGACTCACTTGGTGGTCAACCAAGTCAAACATGATCCATTGGATCCCAATTGGGCCTTTTGACCCAAATAGCCACCTTGACCCAATTTATTGTAACTTACCCATTTACCTTACATTGAACACTCATTCGATACCCGTTGGGCCTTAAATTGAGTCATTACCCAACATCTTACCCATCTCAGGTCCATGTCCATTAATTCATAATTTAAATAGACAAAATTCATGTAAATTGATATCTTAAAAATCCGGGGTGTTACAAAGTCCACGGATACGGTTCACACGTACTAATATATATACATGCGGAATAAAACATAAACTGCGGATTATAATAGAACCTAATTCTATTCCATTTTAGATAGCAAAGTAGTTCAAGTCTTCAACCATAATTATTTTAACTAGAATATCAAACATAAACCATTCAAACCTTAGCAAAATATCTAAGTTATTACATGCCCGAATTCTAGCTACTCAAATTACAAGTCCATAAGTAACTTAATCAAAATATAAATTAAACACATTCAAGCTCCTATGCTTGGCTCCGATCACACTCATCGTTCCCTTCATTTCCTATGTCATCGACTAGGGTAGAAGTAGGACATTAGACAACGCGCCCAGTAGGTACTCCAAATAGGGTTAACACATGGTTAGTACAAATATATATAATAACATATTATCAAAACCATATAAAAATTATGCCATGCCATGGTGTCAAATGAAATGAGTCCCACCCATCACAAGTACATATATCCTCTTGATGGAATTCTCCTCATCAAGGTATCCCCACAGTTGCCTTACGGACGCCCCGACGAAGTGTGTTCTCCGGTTACTTCTTGATGGATAATGCACATCAAGGTCTTCCTATGAATGCCTTACGGACGCCCCGACGGAGCGTAGCCTCCGGTTACAAACATCTCTCCCATGCCATGCATGAGATGTATATGTTCACCTACTATGTAATAGAATAATCATAGCATTAAAACCTCATATTTGAAACATATTATTTTTACAACATAAACCATCAAAATAAAAGATTGAACCATAATACATAATCCATGGTTTCAAAGAGGTAGAATCCTACCAAAGACCACTAAAGTGTCCTTGCGCTTTCGTCCGGAATCCGTTCACGATTGTACACCCCTTGTGAAGTCCCGTTACCTTATAACATGACAATCAATCAATCCCATGTTCTATTTGATCTACAAATATGTCTAAGTCCATAAACACCACCTTGTGGGGTTCGGCCATACACCATGGCCGAACCTCACTTACTTGATTTTAGTCCTTCCTTTTATTTATTACTCAATAACCACTTAGTTACTTACTTAACCCTTAGTCCACAAAATACACCTTAGTAGGGTTCGGCCATACACAATGGCCGAACCTCACTCACTTGATTTTTGGTCCCTCTTTGTAATCCTTTGATCTTATACATTTAAATCCAATATCATGTCATCTTGATTCATTAATCTAATCACTTATAAATTATTCATCTAACATTGGTAACCACCTAAGTCCATAAAAATATTCCTCATGGGGTTCGGCCATACACCATGGCGTAACCCATGATCTTTCATTTTTACCCATATTTACATTCTTTGCCATTGTTTCATCACCTTATGTTTTTAGGTCCATAAACATAAGTCTACAAAATATTCCTTATGGGGTTCAACCATACATTTAGGTTCATCCTTTTTTATCCCAAAGTCCATCAACATAACTTCCATTTTAAACCTTTTAAAACATCACTAACCTTCCATGGTTTTCATCCTTCCAAAAACCCATAACCATTACCAACACACTTCTATTACATGGCCGAACCCTATGGTTCCTTAATTTCTTTTAAAAATCAAACAACCAAGATTAAGTCCTTTGATGGTTCTCATACATGCATCCCTTTAAATCCTTTAAAACCTTTAAAAATCATACACATACATCTATGATTTTCATCCTTCAAATCCATTAAAATATAACCAATGTCATTTCATGGGGTTCGGCCATACAACATGGCCAAACCCTATGGTCCATCATCTTCCCTTTAAAATCACTTAGAGCCATATAACTTCCTTAATACCTTTCCATGGGGTTCGGCCATACTACATGGCCAAACCCTATGGTTCATCATTGAGTCTTTTAACCATAATAAAATTAGGGTGTGGCCATTGTCCTTGACCCTTGACCCTCTTTTCTTATTTATGAAATTTATCGAGCACTTACCGATTCCACGACTCCTCCGGTTTCTTTCTTCGCTCCGACTTGTTCCTTGGATCTCTTCCTTCTTTAGCCCCTTCTTCCTTCCTTCTTGGCCTTAGGTTCTTGTGAGGGAGAGAGGATCTTGAGATGAAGCCTTAAGTCCTTCCTACTTTGTCTTTGGGATAGGTCGGCCTTGTGTGAGAGGGAGAGAACCTTGAGATGAAGCTCTAAGTCTTTTGTCTTAAGGAGTGGTCGGCCAAGAGAGGGTTTGAGAGAGAGAAACAGCCAAGAGGGAGAGGGAGAGAGTGAGATGAAAACCAAACTTGTTTTGTTCCAATGAGGGTGGTCAGCCAAGTGTGATGCCTTTGGTAAAGCCTTTTTTATAACTCCCATTCTCATTTACCTCCCTCCTTAGTGCTCCACTTGGGGGTTTCATCCATGAGATGAAACTCCCAAGGCTGCAACGGTGTAGCCTTGGCTTGGCTTGTGTAACAACATAAAACCTTCACTTCCCATTGATGTTCCATTTTGGGGGTTTCATCCATGGGGTGAAACCCCCATGTCCCAACGTTGTGCTATGGTATGGCTTTGAGTATCCTTGTGTAACCTTCACAAAACCGCCACCTCTACATTAATGGCCCATTTGGGGGTTTCATCCATGAGATGAAACTCCCATCTCCCAACGGTATTGTCTTGACTTGGACAACCAAAACCGTCCACTTCCCATTGATGTTCCATTTGGGGGTTTCATCCATGAGATGAAACTCCCATTCCAACGTGTATGTCTTAGTTTGTTTCTTTGAAACAACTGCAACACCTTCATCTTCATACTTCACTCATTCTTTAATTCAACTCACCACTTTAATTTAACTCATTTGAACTCAACTCAATCCCTTGATTCCATTTCTAATTTAATTCAGCTCCACTTAATTTAAACTTGAACTCACTTGGTGGTCAACCAAGTCAAACACGACCCATTGGGTCCCAATTGGGCATTTTGACCCAATTAGCAAATTTTGACCCAATTAACAATCTTGACCCAATTGAATACATCTTACCCATTTATTTCTATTGAAACCATATCCACAATCCGTTGGGTCTTAAATGGGCAATTGACCCAACACCTTACCCATCTAGGGTCCATATCAATTAATTCACAAATTAAATGGGCAAATTTCCTATATATTGATAACTTGAAAATTCGGGGTGTTACAGTGCATGCCCTCCACATAAGCTCTTTGTCTAGACAAAGGGGGTGCATGCCCTCCACATAGCACACACCACTCTCATCCAACGGTTTTGGTGTAGTGGTTTGCATGAGATGAAACCACCCACCTCTCATTTGACGACCCATGGTCTTGCATGCCTCCACATGGCACATTCCATCCTAAAAACGGTTTTGGGCTTGATGGTTTCCTTTGGTGGCTTGGTGGTTTGCATGAGATGGAACCACCAGCTCTTCTTTGACCAACCATGGTCTTGCATGCCTCCACATGGCACATATGACCCTAAAAACGGTTTTGGGCTTGATGGTTTCCTTTGGTGGCTTGGTGGTTTGCATGAGATGGAACCACCACCTTTCTTTGACCAACCATGGTCTTGCATGCCTCCACATGGCACATACCACCCTAAAAACGGTTTTGGTGGAGTGGTTTCCTCTTGGTGGTTTGCATGGGATGGAACCACCACCTCTCCGTTGCCCAATCATGGTCCTTGTATGTCCTCCACTTAAGCTCTTTGTCTAGTGCCCTCCACATGGCACACACCACCCTCACCCCAACGGTTTTGGTGGAGTGGTTTCCATGAGATGAAACAACCCTCTTGACTCACTCCATCTTTTGATCTTTTATGTGACTCACTCCCCATTTGACTCACTCCATTAAATGCAACTCATTTCCCAACTCAATCATTTGAATTTATATCTAACTTAGATTATTACTATTAAATAATTTAATTCTACTCACTACATTTAATCTTCTTTAATTTATCTTTGACTCACCCATGGTTGACTAAGTCAACCATGGTGGCCGGCCCCACTTGTGCCTTAGCCCACACGCCACCTCATTTGATGAGATGGAGTTGGGTCCCACTTGGATTTGCCACTTGGATTTATTCAAAATTAACTTAGGTGACACTTGATCCTCTTTAATTCACCCATGAACTCAACCATGGTTGACCAAGTCAAGCATGGTGGCCGGCCCCACTTGTGCCTTGGTCCACACGCCACCTCACTTGATGAGGTGGAGTTGGGCCTCACTTGGCTATGCCACTTGGACATTACCTCATACCTTTGATCTTAATTGGGTCCATGACCCGATTAAATCCATTTCTTACCCATTTACCCTAATGCTCAATTCATCTTGACCCATTGGGTCCCAATTGGGCTTTTGACTCAATTAACCATCATTGACCCAATTAGATGGAATTAATCCTATCCATGGTCCATTGGACCATGCTTGGGCCATTGCCCCAACTTTGATCCATCTAACATTCATTCCATCTATGAATCTAAATACATTCCTAACCCATTTATCCTAATCATCAATCCATTTTGACCCCTTGTGTAACACCCCGAATTTTCAATTTATGAATATATATGAAAATTATCCATTTAATTTGTGAATTAATGGAGATAGACCTTAGATGGGTAAGGTGTTGGGTCAATTGCCCAATTAAGACCCAACGGATTGTGGATAAGGTTCAATTGAAATAAATGGGTAAGATTTATTTAATTGGGTCAAGGTTGTCAATTGGGTAAAAAGCCCAATTGGGACCCAATGGGTCATGGTTGACTTGGTTGATCACCAAATGAGTTCAAGCTTAATTAAAGTGTGGCTGAATTAAATTGGAAATGGAATCAAGCAATTGAGTTGATTTTACGTGAGTTAAATGAGGGTTAAAGATATGAGTTGAGTTAAAGAGATGAGTTGAATGGGACTTTTATTTTAAGTGAGTGGAGTGGGAAGATGGAGAATTACATCTCATAAGATCAAACCTAAGGTGTTCACACGTTGGAGGATGAAACTCCAAAAGGAAGCATTAAATGAGGGAGATGAAGGCTTTTGATGTTAAATGAGGGAGATGAAGGGTTTTGATGTTACACAACACATCTTCAAGGGTACACGTTGGAACATGGAGGGTTTCCATCTCATGATGGAGCCCAAGGGTCATACGGTTGGGAGTTTCATCTCATGGGATGAAACCCCCAAAGTAAATGATAATGTGGGAGATGAAGAGCCATGGTTGCTACAATGGGCATCAACCAAAAGACACCACTCTTGGCCGAATTCCATAGCCTTCATCTCACTCTCTCCCTCTCAGTCAAGGCCGACCACTCTCATTGACAAAGGAGAAAGGACTTAGAATTTTCTATCTCGAGCTCCTCTCCTTCTCTCAAACCTACACTCTTTGGCCGAACCCTCTCCTTGGGTTTTCATCTCAAGACCTCTCAAGCTCACTCTCGGCCAAAGATCAAGGAAGAAGAAGAGGCTAAGGAGGGAGTAGATCGAAGGAACAAGGAGTGAAAGAAGCCGGAGGAGTCGCGGAATCGGTAACTACTTAATGAGATTTTATTAAGTAAGAAAAGATAGTCAAGGAACATGGTTCGGCCATTGCATGGCCGAACCCTAATCTTGTATGGCTAAGGACCTTATGCATGTACCATGTGAGAAATGGTGAATGATCAAGAATCATGGTTTGGCCCTTGCATGGCCAAACCATAAGTCTATGTATGAGAACCATCAAAGGATCAAATCTTGGTTATATGATTTTCTAAAAGAAAGTGATGAATCATAGGGTTTGGCCATGTTGTATGGCCGAACCCCATGGAAAGGTATTAAGGATTTTAAAAGGTTTTAAAATAGATATATGTCAATGATTTTAAAGGGTTTTAAAGGAGGGAAATAATGGAGAATTGTTAATCATTTTAAATGGTCTAAAATGTTATAATGGTGAAGAACCTTGGACCATGGGTTCGGCCATACACCATGGCCGAACCCCATGGAGGTATATTGTTGATGTTTAAAGGGTTTTAAGGATGAGAATGATGGATGGATGTTGGTAAATGTTAATGAGTGGTAAAGGATGAAAATTATGCAAATATGTTAGTGATCTTAAATAAAGTTTACATGTTGTAAATGATAAACTTGAAATGAGGAAATAAGGAAGAACCAAGGACCATGGGTTCGGCCACGTGGTAAGGCCGAACCCCATGGAGAAATTTTAAGGGATTTATTATGGGTCTTTGGGTTTTAAGTGATGAATCTAAATGAATGATTAAACCCCCATGAAGGGACTTTATTATGGGTCTAAATGTTGTAAATGATGCATGTAACACCCTGCCCTTTTTCACTCGCTTTCCAAAAATCAAAGTCCAATTTTTTTTTTAAAAGTGATAGAGAGCGGGACATCACGACCCGAGTTAAGTCCGAACTTCTAAAGTCTGACCTATAGCGCCCCACCCTTTTTCACTCACTTTTACCCATAAATTCAGAGTCTATTTTTTTTAATAACAGAGTAGAGTGATAGAGCGCAGGACGTCACGACGTGAGCTAAGTCTGAACTTCCAAAGTCCGACCCTTAACTGGCCAACCCTATGGGTGTATGGACTCAGTCCAATAAAACAGTTCACACATAGCAATATCAAGATGCGGAATAAGAACCAAGTTCTATTTCAATCAGATAGCAAAGTACGTCAAGTCCTTAATCAATATTTAAATGTCATACTCATCAAACTAACCATCCGACCATCTAAGTTATTACAATCCGAAACTAGTTACTCAATTACAAGTCCATAAGTAATTTTATTCAAAACATGTAAAATAAATCTTCCAAACTCCTATGCATGGTCCGTCTTACGTTCATCGTTCCCCTGAATACCTGTATCGTCAACTATGGTAGAAGTAGGGAGTTAGAACAACGTGCCCAATAGGTATTCCAGTTACGGCTAACACATGGTTAGTACAAAACATATATATAATATAGTGATATCAAAACCATATAAAATCCATGCCATGCAATGGTGACAAATATGCAATAAGTCCCACCCATCACATGTACATAAATGTACCCACCACATAGGTCTTTCGGACGCCCCGACGGAGTGTGGACCCTCCGGAATCTTCTTGATGGAAATCACATCAAGGTACCGCGCATAGGTTTTTCGGACGCCCCGACGGAGTGTGACCCCTCTGGTTGTAAATCCTCCACCCCATGCCATGCATGAGATGCCAATGAAACATATGCTATTTTAATAAGATAAACATAGCATTTAAAATCAACTTTTGAAACATAATCAATCCATGCTATTTAAAACAATTTAAACATAGCGTTTGAAATTCAATAATAAGGCATATCCTTTGAAACATATTTTCATCAAACATAGGATAAAACAAAGTACATAATTCATGGTTTCAAAGAGGTGGAATCCTACCAAAGACAGTTCACAAGTCCTTGCGTTCTCATCCAAGATTCGATCACCGATCGCGCAACGCTGGCGAGATCCTGTTACCTTATAATATAATGATAAATCAACATCAAGTCTCACTTAATTACAAGGTTCTAAGTCTATAAGCAAAACCCCATGGGGTTCGGCTATACACCATGGCCGAAACCCATGGTCTACCATTTTTGTCCATAATTACAATAATGCCATTGAGCCTAACCATAGACTTCTTTCTTGCTTAGATCTCAAATAATCATTCATACTTCCAAAGCACATAATCCCATAAAATAATCCATGGGGTTCGGCCATACACCATGGCCGAACCCAATGTCCAATATTCTCTCATATTTACAAAAATGCCATTGGTTTCCTCATTCCTTTAAGAATCTTTAACCAATTTAAGTCCATAAATATACCACATGGGGTTCGGCCATACATCATGGCCGAACCCATGATTCTCTATTTTGGTGTGAAATTACGTTTTTTGCTATTCCTTTCACCTTCAATCCATAACCTACATTGTATCCTTTTCTTTTATTTTAAAACTACACAAAACATAACTCATAACCTAGGTTCATAATCTGATTCATTAATCAGCCCTTAACCATGAATTAAAATACCATTTAATCCCTTAATTTGGACCATGGGCTTTGGCCATACACCTGGGCTGAACCCTATGGTGTATAGTTTCCAAATTAACTCCACCTTTCCATAATTATATGCTTTCCAAATATAAGTTCCATACTTAGATATCATATTCCATAATTAAAAAGGTTTCCCAAAATTAAATCCTAGTGGGGTTCGGCCATACCTATGGCCGATCCTCACTCATGATAACCAATCCATTCATTTGATTAATCTCCACCTTCCATTCTTGGATAGTTTCCATATTAACTCTTCATGGTCTAAATTAGATATTTTCTAATTTTAATATCCAACTCCAAGAATAGAAACTTTCCTGATAAGCAACCTCCTTTCATAAATAGATTGTTTCCTTAATTAACCAACCCTTTCCATAATTGGAAACACCTTCCATAAATAGATTGTTTCCTTAGTTAACCAACCCTTTCCATAATTGGAAACACCTTCCATGAATAGATTATTTCCTTAATTAACCAAACCTCCTTCCATTTTTAGATTGCTTCCCAAATTTAGCAACACTTCCATAATGGGATGCTTTCCAATTTAGCCACCCCTTCCATACATGGAAGTTTTCTAAATTTAGCAATACTTTCCATATTTGGAACCTTTCCAACTTAGCAAATACCTTCCATAAATAATAAGATTTCCAAAAATATCTCTAGTAGGGTTCGGCCATGCACCATGGCCGAACCTCACCCTTGTAGATCCAAGTCCATCCTCTTACATCTATTTTCCAAATGGGTAAATCAACTCCATGGGGTTCGGCCATAGACCATGGCCGAACCCTATGGTTCACAATCTTTGACCATTGATTTAATTCCATTAAAACATTCAATACTACATACCCAACTCCATTAAAACATCTCCAATCTCCCTCCATGGGGTTCGGCCAAACACCATGACTGAACCCTATGGTTCTTTTTGTTTCAAAAATAAAACTATACCATTCAGATACTAACATCTTTCCGATTGATTTCTTATTCTCTCCTTACTTGATCTTTTTCTTCCAATCTTCTTCTCCTTTCTCCTTGCTCTTGCCATGTGAAAGAGAATGATGAATTGAGAGAGGGAGAGAGAGGAATAAACTCAACAATAAAGGATGTCATAACCTTGTATCCCTCTTAATCTCTCCTTTTATAGCCTTTCTTAATCCCACATTAGAAAGTTCTTAAGATAAGCAACCCTTAGCCGTGCGCCCCTTGTGTTCCCCATTTTTACACATATACCATATTTTAGTTCAGTTTTGACCTTGTTAACTTCTGAATCAGAAAAAATGGTAAACTACAACGTTGTAGCCCTTGAAGTCTTCTTTCCAACGAAAAAGAATCAAAGCAATTGGACATTGGAGTGGAAATTTATAACCAAAATACTGAATATATGTCAAACCTTCCTTATTTAACCATGGCCGACTTTCCCTCCTTAATTAGCCATAGCCGACTTTCCCTTTCTTAATTTAAGACCTTCCAATCGGCCAATGCTAAAATACATATAGCAATGCCGTGTACCCTCCTTTTTAATTAGTTTAAGATTATTTGCATGCCCTATTTAAAATTATCACATGCGTATAAACATAGATTTTGAAATTTGGCCATGCATAATTTTGGATTAAGATCCATATCTCATATTCATCAATTAAATTGGATAACTTTCATATAAATAATAAATTGGAAAACCGGGGTATTACACGACCCTTAACTGGCCAACCCTATGTGTGTATGGAATAAGTCCATGAATACGGTTCACACATAATAATATATACATGCCGATTAAATCATAAAACTGCGGATTATAATAGAACCTAGATCTATTCCTTTTTAGATAGCAAAGTACTTCAAGTCTTTAACCATAATCAAACTTAACTTAAATATCCAACAAACAATCAAACCATAGCAAAATTATCTAAGTTATTACATGCCCGAAATCTAGCTACTCAAATTACAAGTTCATGAGTAACTTAAACAAAATATAATCCAATCACATATCCAAGCTCCTATGCTTGGCTCCGTTCACGTTCATCATCCCTTTCCTTTCCTGTGTCATCCACTAGGGTAGAAGTAAGGCGTTAGAACAATGCGCCCAGTAGGTATTCCATTTAGGGTCTACACATGGTTAATACAAATCATATATAATAACATAATGTCAAAACTATATAAAACAATGCCATGTCATGATGTCAAATGCAATGAGTCCCACCCATCACAAGTACATATAACCTCTTGATGGGATTCTCATCATCAAGGTACCCCCACAGTGGTTTTTCAGACGTCCCGATGGAGTGTGGCCCCTCCGGTTTCTTCTTGATGGAAATGCACATCAAGGTATCCCCACAGTGGTCTTTCGGACGCCCGGACTGAGTGTGGCCCCTCCGGTTACATATCCTCCCTCCCATGCCATGCATGAGATGCAAAAGTCCACATTCTATGCAATTTATACAAATCATAGCATTTTAAATCTCATATTTAGAACATAATCTTTTTACGACATAACTCATCAAAATGAACCAAATAAACTATATTACAAAAACCATGTTTTCAAAAAGATAGAATACCAAAGACCACTAAAGTGTCCTTGCTTCTTAAACCGGCAATCGCTCACAATCGCGCACCGTTTATGAGGTCCCGTCACCTTGTTACATATCAACAAGTCAATCCCATATTCCATTTGATTTAACATTAGGTCTAAGTTCATAAACACAACCTTGTGGGGTTCGGCCATACAACATGGCTGAACCTCACCCACTTGAATTTGTCCTCCTTTGATTTAACCAATCATATACAAGTAGACCACTTTAAAAACCCTGAGTCCACCAAATACACCTTAGTGGGGTTCGGCCATACAACATGGCTGAACCTCACCAATTTGATTTTTGTCCCTTTTTCAAGTCCTTTGATTTTTTAATTAAGTCCAAGACCATTCATCCTTTGATTCACTAATCTTATCACTTATGCAACAATTATTTAACATTAATAATCATCTAAGTCCACCAAACGAATTCCTCATGTGGTTCGGCCATACACCATGGCCCGAACCCATGATCTATCATTTTCTCCCATATTTACACATTTGCCATTATTCCCATCACTTCATGTTTAGGTCCAAAATTGATACATAACCTAGATTCATAAGTGATTCATAAATCATAACATAAAACTCCAATAATTCCCTTTATTCCTTGTTTTGATAATCCCTTCCTTTACACTTACATAAAACCACAAATGACCCATTTAAGAAGGTTCATGGGGTTCGGCCATACACCATGGTCAAACCCTATGATGTCTAAATTCTAATTTCTCCATTGAATCCATTACCATTATTAAGTCCATAAACCAAGGTCCCTCCATAAGGTTTAGATTCATCATTTTTTATCATCATTTACCATGATCTAAAAATACTTAAGTCCATAAACCATTACTAACACACTTCCATGGGGTTCGGCTACGTAACATGGCCGAACCCTATGGTTCCTTAATTTCTTTTAAAAATCATACAACTAAGATTTAGTCCTTTGATGGTTCTCATACACACATCCATTTAAACCCTTTAAAAACCTTTTAAACTCATACCCATATGTCCATGATTTTTATCCCTCAAGATCCATTAAAATATAACCAATGTTCTTCCATGGGTTCAGCCATGCACTATGGCCGAACTGGTTCCTCCTTTCCATTAAAATCCATAAGCATCCCCCAATTTTCTTCCATGGGGTTCGGCCATGGTTCCTTACTTTAAACCATATATATCAAAATATCTACCGGTTCTGCGACTCCTCCGATTTTCCTTCGCTCCGACTTGTTCTTCCGATCCTTTCCTTCCTTAGCCTCTTCCTCCTTCCTTCTTACTTCTTTGGCCGAGAGTGAAACTTGAGAGGGAGGGAGAGTTCGGACTTGTGTGAGAATGATAGAACTTTGAGATGAAACTCTATATCTTTGGTCTTGAGGATTGATCGGCCAAGGATGATGGCTTTGGTAAAGCCCTTGATGTAACTCCCATTTTCCTTAACCTCTTTCCTTAATGCTCCAACGTGTGCCTTTGTTTGAATTTGAAATGTATAACCGTCCACCTCCATTAACTCTCCATGTGGGAGTTTCATTCATGAGATGAAACTCCAAGGCTCTAAAGTGTGCCTTTGTTTGAATTTGAAATGTGTAACCGTCCACCTCCATTATCTCTCCATGTGGGAGTTTCATCCATGAGGTGAAAGTCTAATTCCAACTCACCTAACTCATATAATTTAATTCAAATCAACTCAACTCACTTAACTCATATAATTTAATTCAAATCAACTCAACTCACTTAACTCATATAATTTAATTCAAATCAACTCAACTCACTAAACTCATCACTTTAAGATCAACTCACTCACTTAATTGCATTCCCATTTTAATTCAGCCCCATTTAATTAGGCTTGAACTCACTTGGTGGTCAACCAAGTCAACCACGACCCATTGGGCATTTTGACCCAAATAGCAACATTGACCAAATTAAATACGCCTGACCCATTTACTTTAAATTGAACCTTATACCATAACCGTTGGGTCCTTATTGGGCCATTGCCCCAACACCTTACCCATCTAAGGTTCATATCCGTTAATTCACAATTAAAATGGCAAATTCCGTAAATATTGATAATGTGAAATTCCGAAGTGTTACAATACAATCCTCTTTTTAAAATTTTTGTCCCGAAAATCGAGCGAAGTAGGGTTTCAAACATTTACATAAATAGCTCAGGATGAGTTGTTCTCATTTCCGGCTCCAGTTCCCATGTGGTTTCCTCATTACCGTGTCGATCCCATACCACTTTAACAAACTGGATCGCTCGGTTCCGTAATACCCTTTGTTCTGTGTCAACCACTCGGACATGCTTTTCAACATATGTCACGTCTCTTTGGACATCTTTGTCTTGTATGTTCAGTACATGAGAGGGATCACGATTGTACTTCCTCAACATCAATATATGGATCACATCGTGCAAAGATGCCAACTGTGATGGGAGTGCCAATTCATAAGCCACATCCCCCACCCTTTTTATGATTGAAAATGGTCCCACATATCTTGGCGACAGTTTCCCCTTCTTTCTAAATCTCATGTGTCCCTTTCGTGGTGAGACTTTCAAGAACACCATGTCCCCCACTTCAAATTCAAGGAACCTCCTCCTCTTGTCAGCATAGCTCTTCTGGGGACTTTGTGTAGCCAATAGATGCTGCCATACCACCTGTATCTGCGATGTAGTCTCTGCAACCAACTCAGGTCCAATCAGTGCAAGTTCACCGGCCTCTATCCAGCACACAGGTGATCTACATGGTCTACCATATAAAGCCTCAAATGGAGCCATCTGGAGGCTTGCCTGATAACTGTTGTTGTATGAGAATTCTACCAACGACAAGTGATCCTTCCATCCACCCTTGAAATCTAGCATGCATGCTCTCAGCATATCCTCCAATGTTTGTATTGTCCTCTCAGACTGTAACGCCCCGCCCTCTTCGAGAATTTCAGAGTCTAATTTTTTTTTAAATAAACATCAGAAGAGAGCGGGCGGCGTCACGACGCGAGTTAAGTTCAGACTACCCAAGTCTGAACCTTAACTGGCCACCCATGTGTACATGGAATAGACCATGATAGTGAATCACACATGGAACTAACATCAACATGGGGAATAATCTAGATAATTGCAGAATAGAAAGACGAGATAGCAAGTAATAGTCTTAAATATTAAATAACATAGATCAACCATCCACATGTTATTATCCTAATCAAACCAGAGCAAATAACTAATTATTACATGTCCAACAATAGTATTCAAATGACAGTAATATAACGTAATCCAAAATCCATCATTAAAGCACTTAGGCTCAGCTCCCCTCCCGATCAATGACCTTTCCTTTCCCCTTGCTTGTACCTGCAATCTCCTCTGACGATAGAATTAGGGCGTTAGATCAACGCGCCCAGTAGGTTCCCGAATCAGGGCTACCACATGTTAGCATATAAAACATGCATATACATATCATAATACATGATCATCAAAACAGGTAAAAACAATGCTATGAAATATGCACATGCAATGAGCATCCCCCATCATGTACTTCCATAGCCATCACTTGACGTGCCTTGCACCGACAAGGTAAATTACAACACACCTTCATCTCTTCTATAAGCGATGTACATGTAATGAGCAACCCCCATCATGTACCATCGTAGCCATCACTTGACGTGCCTTGCACCGACAAGGTAAATTACAACAACATTCATCTCTTCTATACAATATGTACATGCAATGGGCAACCCCCATCATGTACAATCGTAGCCATCACTGTAGAACTTCATTCATTATCCCATGACTATGCATGAGATGTCAATGCCTGTATGCCATTTGTTAATGCATAATATATATTTGAAAACACATACATTAAAACAAGAGTATCATAAGAAAATTGGGTAAAAACCGTGGTTACAAGTAGGTAGGAAACCTACTTAAGAATCACTTCAGTGTCCGTTCTTTCTTAGGCTTTAACCGGTCACGACTTGTTCGTCGTTCAACTTTCGGTACCTTATTATGCAACAATAAGTAAATCATAATCTTATTTACATGTCCATTCACATATGAGACCTAAGACATCTTATAAGTCCTTTTGATCAATCTCTTCATTTGGGTATTTTAAACCTTTTAAAACAATAGAACCATTACCAACTACTACTCATAAGCTTAGGCTATTTAACCCATTCATTATGAATTAGCATAAAGTCCAATTCTCCTAATGATCTCTCATCATTTATCATACATCTTAGCCATAAAAACAGCAACCATAATTCTATTTAAAATTACATATACATCCATAAATTGACCCATGAAAACAGTCCATTAATTATCAAAACAGCCCCATGGGGTTCGGCCATACTCATAGCCGAACCCTAGGGTTCACTTGATCCAATCATCACCTGATCACTCATGGTTTAATCATGCTAACTCAACCATGAATTAAACATGGTTCAGCCACATATTAATCCACTAAAACAGTAACATATTAATCCATTTATTACCATAAGAACACCATATTTTCATATGGTTTTTAACTCACCAAAAACATGAAAGACTTACATGGGGTTCGGCCATCCAAGGTGGCCGAACCCTAGGTCCATGTTTTGGTCTTTCATACATATTTTTTGGTGTCACTTATTCATATAAAAATCAGCACATCATTGCTGCACTTTAACCTCTCAAAACCATCTAATAAATTCATTATTTTGTCCAAATAACCATAACACCTCATGGGATTCGGCCATCCAAGATGGCCGATCCCCATGGTCCATTTTTCCAGTTTTAATCCACTGTTTTAGATCAGTAACTTAACCATAACATTATCATGGTTCAGCCATATATTGGCCAACCAAAATCAGTAAACAATCTTCATGTAAATCACATAAAAACCCCATGGTAATGTATGGTTTTTTTATCTCTCAAAACCATCACCATTACCCATAAAATTATCACACCATTTCATGGGGTTCGGCCATGCTCATTGGCTGAACCCTATAGCCTTTGGTTTGAACCTATTAAACATTTCACCTTATGTCTAATCTAATCATCCCAAACAGTAAAACATTTGCATGGTTTTGACTTACAAAACCATCAAAAATTCCAACATCAATTCATGGGGTTTGGCCATCCAAGGTGGCCGAACCCAATGAACCCTTTCATCATTTGATACCCAAGGTTTTAGACCCATGATACATTCAGCCATTCATCATTCAGATCCATGTTTTAAACCTTTCTAAAACATGCATTTGCACCTTAAATAAAACCCAAAA
This sequence comes from Chimonanthus praecox, assembly GCA_022113865.1. Lineage (NCBI taxonomy): Eukaryota > Viridiplantae > Streptophyta > Magnoliopsida > Laurales > Calycanthaceae > Chimonanthus > Chimonanthus praecox. The sequence continues at coordinate 27,193,520 of CM039091.1, forward strand.
CAGTCCACCAAAACTCTATGGTTTCCATGTTTCAAAAACATCAAAACCAAACATCATTTGCATGGGGTTCAGCCCTCCATGGTGGCCGAACCCTATGACCTTTAGTTTTGAATTTCTTAATCTTCTTCTAGGTCTAAATCAGACTTCCTTACTTATGTTTAAACCTTTTTAAAGCATATAGTTTAAATCATTTAAAAACAGTCCATAAAACTCCATGGTTTTCATGTTTCAAAACATGAAAACCACCAATCTTTTACATGGGGTTCGGCCCTCCATGGTGGCCGAACCCAATGGTTATTTTCACCATTCTTAAACCTCTGTTAATCAAGGTTAAAATCTTGGTGTATTCGGCCATAACCATGGCCCAATACACACCTCATTTGTTCCATGTTATTAAACCAAAATAACATAAAAATACTTACCAAACTTCCAATCTTTCTTCTTGCCTTTGGTCCTTGGTTTCTCCCTTTTATTTCTTCCTTTCTTTTGCTGTTTTGTGCTTGATCTACTGGTGCAAACACCTCTGCTATTCCAGCTAGGAAAAACGAATTTGAGAGAGGGGAGAGAGAGAGATGGAAATTCTTGGATTTCCAATGTGAAAAATGGCCAACCTTGTGTGCTTATTGTTTTTGTAGTTCAGCCCCCAAAACTCCTCCACTCCCTCATAACTTCTTGCACAAACCAATGGGTATTGGGTGCCATCCAAGGCACCCCTTGGCAGCTACCTATGCAGCCATTCAAATCCCAAGCATCTCATCACAATCCCATGTATTCCCATTTAATACATCATGGAAATCACCCCAAACAAGTCCCCAACGTGTGGGACTTGTTTTGGTGGTTAAGACTAAGCCAAACTCCTCCTATTCCCTCTGAACTCAGTGATTTACAGTCCCATTGACTTCCACTTTGACTCACCCAACTCAAGGTATTTTTATTCCAACCCAACTCATCACATTTAATGCATTTCATTTAATGCACATGAATTAACTCACCTTTTGATTTAATTCCAACTCACCTCAGTCCCACTCAACTGATTTGACTCGTGTTTGAGCTCCCATGAGGGTTCACACGGTCAACAATAGTCAACTCGACCCGTTGGGTCCACTTTTAGCTCCTTGACCCGTTTTGACAACATGACCCATTTATGGTATTTTGGTCATTTCTAATTGGTTTTTACATATGGATCAAGCCTACCCATTTTTCCTCCACTTGATTTCCAATCAAATAGGCTTAACCCCATTTAATTTAAAATCACAAAACGGTCGAATAACCCAGCAAGACCCGATGGGCCCCATTTGGGCCCTTTGACCCATTTAGCCATTTTTGACCCAAATGATGAAAATTACCCAACCAATCAAGCTTAACATTCATAATGTGCTCATATGATTTTATTTTGAGCAATGGGCCCCACTATTTCCTTACTTAACATCACAAAATAATTAATTTAACAACTCAGGGGCATTTTGGTAATTTTCCACTTCATTGAGAAATTTGGGTGTTACAATATAACCCTCTTTTTAAAATTTTCGTCCCGAAAATCGAGTGAAGTAGGGTTCTCAAATTAAATTACACAAATAACTCGGGGTGAGCTGTTCTCATCTCCGACTCAAGTTCCCATGTGGCCTCTTCATCACCATGACGGTCCCATACCACTTTTACGAACTGAATCGCTCTGTTTCGCAACACTCTTTGTTCGGTCTCCACTATCCTGACCGGCTTCTCGACGTACGTCACGTCGCTTTGTACTTCAATATCTTGAACATTTAAAACATGGGACGGATCCGGATTGTATTTCCTTTAGCATCGACACGTGGAAAACATCGTGTAGAGCTGCTAATTGCGATGGAAGTGCTAATTGGTAAGCTACATCCCCCATCCTTCTTATGATGGAAAACGGTCCCACATATCTTGGCGACAGTTTTCCTTTCTTACCAAACCTCATATGTCCCTTCCGTGGTGAGACTTTTAGAAACACCAAGTCTCCCACTTCAAATTCCAGAAACCGTCTCCTTTTATCAGCATAACTTTTCTGCCGACTCTGTGCAGTCAGTAAGTGTTGACGTATCAACTTAATTTGTTCAGTAGTTTCTGCGACTAGTTCCGGTCCGATCAATGCAGGCTCACCTGCCTCTGTCCAACATACCGGTGACCTACACGGTCTACCATATAAAGCCTCGTATGGAGCCATTTGAAGGCTTGCCTGATAGCTGTTATTATACGAGAACTCCACCAGTGGTAAGTGGTCCTCCCATCCTCCTTTGAAATCTAACATACACGCTCTCAGCATGTCTTCCAAGGTTTGTATTGTTCTTTCAGACTGTCCATCAGTCTGTGGATGGAATGCGGTGCTAGTCAATAGCTCAGTCCCCATGGCTGTCTGCATGCTTTGCCATACTCTGCCAGTAAAACGGCCATCTCTGTCCGATACTATCGTTCGGGGAATACCATGTAGTCGAATGATCTCTTTAATATAACGCCGACCCAACGTCTCAGATGAATCCGTCATCTTGATAGGAATGAATGTGCAGACTTGGTCAGCCGGTCGACTACGACCCAAATGGCGTCATTACCCTTTGAAGACCTCGGCAACCCAGATACAAAGTCCATGGAAATATGTTCCCATTTCCATTCTGGCACGGCTAAGGGTTTGAGCAACCCTGGTGGCTTTTGGTGTTCAGTCTTAACTTGTTGACAAGTTAGACAATGTGCCACGAATTCCGCCACATCCCTTTTTAGTCCATGCCACCAATAATGCCTCTTTAGATCGTGACATTTTGGTGCTACCCGGATGAATAGAGAGCTTGGACTGATGTGCCTCAATTAGTAGCTCTTTCCTGCAACTCTGTGGCACATACGTTCTTCCCCGGAATAAAAGACCTTGTCCCGGTCGTAATTCCCATTCCAGTACAATGGTGCCAGTAGACATCTTGGCCCATATGTCCTCCACTTCCGGGTCTGCTCTTTGTTCTTGTTCAATCTTGGTGACTATATTGGACCGTATGATTAAATTGTGCAAAACTCCACGGTTTGTAATGTATAGATTGAACTCTCGAATGGTATTCAACATCTCCCACTCGGTTCTGATCAGACATGCCACGGATGCATGTGATATGCGGCTAAGAGCATCAGCCACCTTGTTCGCCTTGCCTGGATGGTATCGAAGCTCGAACTCATAATCCGCCAGATACTCCATCCATCTACGCTGCCTTAGATTAAGCTCCTTCTGATCAAATAAATATTTCAAACTCTTTGATCAGAATACACTTCAAACTTCTCGCCATAAAGATAATGTCTCCAGCTTTTGAGAGCGAAGACCACTGCGGCTAGTTCAAGATCATGCGTAGGATAGAGGCGTTCATGTATTTTTAGTTGTCTTGAACCATAAGCCACCACACGATGATCTTGACTGAGGACACACCCCAGTCCTTCTCCCGAAGCGTCGCATTCTACTTCATAACCTTTGCCCTTTTCCGGCAAAATCAAAATAGGAGCGGTTGTAAGTCTGTCTTTTAGCTCTTCAAACCTTTGGTTGCACAGATCTGACCACTCATACTTGACTCCTTTCTGAGTGAGTCGAGTCAATGGAGACGCTAATTTGGAAAAATCCATAATAAATTTCCGATAATAACCCGCCAATCCTAAGAAACTGCGGATCTCAGTTACGTTCTTTGGCGCTTTCCAGTCTTTCACGGCCGTCACCTTAGCCGGATCCACGGCTATTCCTTCCTCAGATATAACATGTCCTAAGAAATTCACTTGAGATAGCCAGAATTCACACTTACTGGCCTTGGCATACAGTTTATTCTGCCTCAAAGTATTCAAAACTATCCGTAGATGCTTTGCATGTTCCTCCTGACTCTTAGAATAGATCAGGATATCATCAATGAATACGATTACAAACTGATCCAGATAGGGACAGAAGATTCTGTTCATTAAATCCATGAACACAGCCGGTGCATTTGTGAGTCCAAATGGCATGACCACGAACTCAAACAGTCCATATCGCGTCCGAAAAGCTGTCTTTCTATATCTTCCTCTCTAACTCGGATTTGATGATAACCAGACATCAAATCGATCTTTGAAAAATGACTAGAACCCCTCAATTGATCAAATAAATCGTCAATCCTGGGTAGAGGGTACTTGTTCCGGACTGTTAACTGATTCAGCTTTCGGTAGTCCACGCACATCCGTAGTGAACCGTCCTTCTTCTTTACAAACAACACTGGTGCTCCCCATGATGACGTACTGTTCCGGATGCAACCCAGCCTAAGCAGTTCATCAATCTGCTTCTTTAGCTCCGACATCTCCGCTGGTGCCATCCGATAGTGTGGTAACGACACTGGTATTGTGCCAGGGTACAGCCTGATCTCGAAGTTAATCTCCCTCATAGGTGGTAAACCAGGGAGTTCCTTTGGGAACACATCCACAAATTCTTGTACAATTTCCGGAAGTTCAGTAACTGGAGCTTTGTTTATGGTGATATTATTCAATACCACGTGGTTTAACCCTTCCTGTAATCCACTTTGTTTATCTGCACGAACTACATATTGCTTGCCCTCGGGTGACTTAAATGTCACTCTTCGACCATAACAGTCGATGTTGGCATGAAACTTTGCCAACCAATCCATTCCGAATATAATATATCATTCTGACATGTCCAGCACTAAATAATTGAACTCAAATCTGAGTCCAGCTAATTCGGTGTTAACCGCAGTACAAATAAGTCCCAATGCCGAATCTCCGACAGGGGATACAATAGTAAGTTCTGTGGCTAATCTTTGAACTAATGTACCAGTAGCAGTAATAAACGATGCAGCTATAAAGGAGTGTGATGCTCCGGAATCAAATAGTGCATATGCATATGAGCTACTCACTACCGCCATACCTTGTATCACAGGATGATCCTCCTCCTCTTCCTCTGGAGAAGTTAGAGTGAATAATCTTCCCGCTCCAGCAGGGTTAGACCTTCGACCTCCCCGGCCCTGCATTCTGCCTCCTCTGGAGTATGCCGGTCTAGCTGGCGGACGAAATGATCCTCTTGAGTTAGACAACCTGTTGAGCTTTGGGCAGTCCTTTTTGTAGTGACCAGGTTGATCACAGTGAAAGCAAGTATTCACTCCTCGAGATGCTTGAGTGACCGCAACAGATTGAGTGGGCTGGTTGGGGCGAAAGCCCCCACTTGATCCAACAGACGGTGAGGGTTGCTGAAGTTCGATCTGAACTTTTTGATGGGTTGGTACACACCCTCCCACTTGGAGCTCGGCGGTTGTCAACTCTGGCAAATTCCGCCATTTCCTGTTCCACAATGGTGGCCCTGCTGACCACTTCTGCCAGTGTGGCTGCTTTGAACACGGTTACCCTGGCCCTAATGTTTGGCCGTAACACGCTCGAACTTGCGAGCTTTTCGATATTCCGTGTCCACAATATAGTATGCATAGATTGACAGGCTGAGGAATTCCTGGTGATACTCAGCCACCGTCATTGAGCCTTGCACCAAAGTCATAAAGGCCTGAATTTGTCGTTCTCTTTCTTCCTCTGGAAAGTAGCGCTCTAAGAATGTCGCTGAGAATTGCTCCCAGGTCATAGCAACTCCTTCTCTTCTTGGCAAGTGCCTGCTGTTTCTCCACCACCTTCCACCATTTGGCAGCGTCATCTACCAGCTGTGACGTGGCCAATAATATTTTATGAGCATGACTCCTGATGTTCAGAAGAGTCAATATGTGGGAAATCTTCTCCAACCAGTTCTCGGCTCCGATTGGCCCTTCTCTGCCCTTAAAGTAAGGTGGCCGCTGTTGCTGAAATCTCTGACCATGTTACGGTCATTATTTTCGCTCGTACTTCCCCTCCGTTCAAATGTTGTTGGAGGACGGATGTAACCACAGCTTGCCAAGCTGTGCAGTTCAGGAGGCACAAAGGGTACAGTCATGTTACTGTTCTCATCCTCCTCGCATCGATATGACGAGTCATATCCCTCCTCTTCGTCCTGTTGATATGTAGGGTCACTCTCTTCTTCTTCCCGCCTAGAGTGGTGAGACTCTTCCTCACTGTGAGATCGTTCATGAACAGATCTCTCTTTGTCATGAACGGACGGCTCTCTTTCAGGTTCCTGACGCCTTCTTGCGTCGGGGTACCACCTTCCCTTGTGGTGTGATAATGAGCACGTCATCCTTCTTTTTATCGTCCTGACGAGTCCTTCTCTTGACACCCCCTCTAGTCCGATCTGTAAAACTTCTCTTTTCCCTTCGGATCTTTTACCACCTTTTTCTGTGGCGCCATTTATTCCTAATTCATGGAAACATCATAGACTTAGTTTCCATTAACAATATGCAACACATGCCATGAATCCTCATAAAAACATGAAATCACATATTTATATAAATTCAAACTGCATCTTTGTACAAAGGTGGGTAGGGTGAAACAAACCCTATGTATAACAAAATATACCCCCTTACAAAAATAACCCTCTTTTAATACCCTACTATTACTTCCTATCCTAGTCTTCCGTAGAAGACTCCGCATCAAAAGCGAACTTGAATCGGTTATCAGGACACGTCATCGCCGTGTGCCCCAATACTTCACATGTCGTGCAGGGGATTATTCCAGGTCCTCCAATACAAGGACAATTAGTCCTCGCCTCTCCATGCCGTGTAGTCCACAAACCGGACATACAACTCCCAATGGATGAGGACAATACAACCTATTGTGGTCATCCTGATTACACAACTCACAGGTATCATAGGGATCTACTTCCCCCGCCGATTCCAGTATTATAGGAAAGTCTTCCATCGGATCCTCATAAAAGAAAAATCCCAGATCCTCCTCCTCTTCTTCCTCAGGAGGTTCCACCATCCCAGGAATATCATCCCTCAATCCTCTGCAATAGGTGCTAAGTCCATCTCAACTTCTTCAGGAGGACCCTCCTGAAGGTCCACTTGAGCTTCTACGTCGGTGTTGTTAGAAGCAGATACCAAGTCTATGGGATGGTTAGGAGTTCCGCTGTGCCATTCCGAGTACTCCACATTACTCGACATATCTGTATCATATCAATAGAACACAAGCATATTTAACAACAATTCTAATAAACCAACCTTGGTTTTCAGGGGAATTTGATCAGGCATAAAGTCATGTACTTTGTTTGGGAAGATTACCAATTCAACATTCTCTGTTTTCTTTTGTTTCTGGGGAAATCTCTAATTTCCTATTGTCTGTTTCTCAGTGTGGGGATTTCAGGGGAGTACATCCTACCTTGCTACGTTTGATTTGTCAATTATGATGACTGTACTTTACTTTGCTATCTTTCATTGTCGTTCTCAGATTGATTGTTCAGTCCGAGTCACTCGAAGTAAATTAATCCGGCCCCAGGCAGCGGACTCCGAAGAGTCGGTAAGTTGGGATTCTTATCCGTCAGTGAGACATGAAACCGTCTTAATCTTACTTCGATGATTCACTTCCCGTTTCGCTCTGAAACTGTAACGCCCCGCCCTCTTCGAGAATTTCAGAGTCTAATTTTTTTTTAAATAAACATCAGAAGAGAGCGGGCGGCGTCACGACGCGAGTTAAGTTCAGACTACCCAAGTCTGAACCTTAACTGGCCACCCATGTGTACATGGAATAGACCATGATAGTGAATCACACATGGAACTAACATCAACATGCGGAATAATCTAGATAATTGCAGAATAGAAAGACGAGATAGCAAGTAATAGTCTTAAATATTAAATAACATAGATCAACCATCCATGTTATTATCCTAATCAAACCAGAGCAAATAACTAATTATTACATGTCCAACAATAGTATTCAAATGACAGTATATAACGTAATCCAAAATCATCATTAAAGCACTTAGGCTCAGCTCCCCTCCGATCAATGACCTTTCCTTTCCCCTTGCTTGTACCTGCAATCTCCTCTGACGATAGAATTAGGGCGTTAGATCAACGCGCCCAGTAGGTTCCCGAATCAGGGCTACCACATGTTAGCATATAAAACATGCATATACATATCATAATACATGATCATCAAAACAGGTAAAAACAATGCTATGAAATATGCACATGCAATGAGCATCCCCCATCATGTACTTCCATAGCCATCACTTGACGTGCCTTGCACCGACAAGGTAAATTACAACACACCTTCATCTCTTCTATAAGCGATGTACATGTAATGAGCAACCCCCATCATGTACCATCGTAGCCATCACTTGACGTGCCTTGCACCGACAAGGTAAATTACAACAAACATTCATCTCTTCTATACAATATGTACATGCAATGGGCAACCCCCATCATGTACAATCGTAGCCATCACTGTAGAACTTCATTCATTATCCCATGACTATGCATGAGATGTCAATGCCTGTATGCCATTTGTTAATGCATAATATATTTGAAACACATACATTAAAACAAGGTATCATAAGAAAATTGGGTAAAAACCGTGGTTACAAGTAGGTAGGAACCTACTTAAGAATCTTCAGTGTCCGTTCTTTCTTTAGGCTTTAACCGGTCACGACTTGTTCGTCGTTCAACTTTCGGTACCTTATTATGCAACAATAAGTAAATCATAATCTTATTTACATGTCCATTCACATATGAGACCTAAGACATCTTATAAGTCCTTTTGATCAATCTCTTCATTTGGGTATTTTAAACCTTTTAAAACAACATAGAACCATTACCAACTACTACTCATAAGCTTAGGCTATTTAACCCATTCATTATGAATTAGCATAAAGTCCAATTCTCCTAATGATCTTCATCATTTATCATACATCTTAGCCATAAAAACAGCAACCATAATTCTATTTAAAATTACATATACATCCATAAATTGACCATGAAAACAGTCCATTAATTATCAACAGCCCCATGGGGTTCGGCCATACTCATAGCCGAACCCTAGGGTTCACTTGATCCAATCATCACCATGATCACTGGTTTAATCATGCTAACTCAACCATGAATTAAAACATGGTTCAGCCACATATTAATCCCTAAAACAGTAACATATTAATCCATTTTATTACCATAAGAACACCATATTTTCATATGGTTTTTAACTCAAAACATGAGAAGACTTACATGGGGTTCGGCCATCCAAGGTGGCCGAACCCTAGGTCCATGTTTTGGTCTTTCATACATATTTTTTGGTGTCATTATATAAAAATCAGCACATCATTGCTGCACTTTAACCTCTCAAAACCATCTAATAAATTCATTATTTTGTCCAAATAACCATAACACCTCATGGGATTCGGCCATCCAAGATGGCCGATCCCCATGGTCCATTTTTCCAGTTTTAATCCACTGTTTTAGATCAGTAACTTAACCATAACATTATCATGGTTCAGCCATATATTGGCCAACCAAATCAGTAACAATCTTCATGTAAATCACATAAAAACCCATGGTAATGTATGGTTTTTTTATCTCTCAAAACCATCACCATTACCCATAAAATTATCACACCATTTCATGGGGTTCGGCCATGCTCATTGGCTGAACCCTATAGCCTTTGGTTTGAACCTATTAAACATTTCACCTTATGTCTAATCTAATCATCCAAAACAGTAAAACATTTGCATGGTTTTGACTTACAAAACCATCAAAAATTCCAACATCAATTCATGGGGTTTGGCCATCCAAGGTGGCCGAACCCAATGAACCCTTTCATCATTTGATACCCAAGGTTTTAGACCCATGATACATTCAGCCATTCATCATTCAGATCCATGTTTTAAACCTTTCTAAAACATGCATTTGCACCTTAAATAAAACCCAAAACAGTCCACCAAAACTCTATGGTTTCCATGTTTCAAAAACATCAAAACCAAACATCATTTGCATGGGGTTCAGCCCTCCATGGTGGCCGAACCCTATGACCTTTAGTTTTGAATTTCTTAATCTTCTAGGTCTAAATCAGACTTCCTTACTTATGTTTAAACCTTTTTAAAGCATATAGTTTAAATCATTTAAAAACGTCCATAAAACTCCATGGTTTTCATGTTTCAAAACATGAAAACCACCAATCTTTTACATGGGGTTCGGCCCTCCATGGTGGCCGAACCCAATGGTTATTTTCACCATTCTTAAACCTCTGTTAATCAAGGTTAAAATCTTGGTGTATTCGGCCATAACCATGGCCCAATACACACCTCATTTGTTCCATGTTATTAAACCAAAATAACATAAAAATACTTACCAAACTTCCAATCTTTCTTCTTGCCTTTGGTCCTTGGTTTCTCCCTTTTATTTCTTCCTTTCTTTTGCTGTTTTGTGCTTGATCTACTGGTGCAAACACCTCTGCTATTCCAGCTAGGAAAAACGAATTTGAGAGAGGGAGAGAGAGAGAGATGGAATTCTTGGATTTCCAATGTGAAAAATGGCCAACCTTGTGTGCTTATTGTTTTTGTAGTTCAGCCCCCAAAAACTCCTCCACTCCCTCATAACTTCTTGCACAAACCAATGGGTATTGGGTGCCATCCAAGGCACCCCTTGGCAGCTACCTATGCAGCCATTCAATCCCCAAGCATCTCATCACAATCCCATGTATTCCCATTTAATACATCATGGAAATCACCCCAAACAAGTCCCAACGTGTGGGACTTGTTTTGGTGGTTAAGACTAAGCCAAACTCCTCCTATTCCCTCTGAACTCAGTGATTTACAGTCCCATTGACTTCCACTTTGACTCACCCAACTCAAGGTATTTTTATTCCAACCCAACTCATCACATTTAATGCATTTCATTTAATGCACATGAATTAACTCACCTTTTGATTTAATTCCAAACTCACCTCAGTCCCACTCAACTGATTTGACTCGTGTTTGAGCTCCCATGAGGGTTCACACGGTCAACAATAGTCAACTCGACCCGTTGGGTCCACTTTTAGCTCCTTGACCCGTTTTGACAACATGACCCATTTATGGTATTTTGGTCATTTCTAATTGGTTTTTACATATGGATCAAGCCTACCCATTTTTCCTCCACTTGATTTCCAATAAAATAGGCTTAACCCCATTTAATTTAAAATCACAAAACGGTCGAATAACCCAGCAAGACCCGATGGGCCCCATTTGGGCCCTTTGACCCATTTAGCCATTTTTGACCCAAATGATGAAAATTACCCAACCAATCAAGCTTAACATTCATAATGTGCTCATATGATTTTATTTTGAGCAATGGACCCCACTATTTCCTTACTTAACATCACAAAATAATTAATTTAACAACTCAGGGGCATTTTGGTAATTTTCCACTTCATTGAGAAATTTGGGTGTTACACAGACTGTCCATCAGTCCGAGGATGGATTGCTGAACTAGTCAGTAGATCTGTTCCCATGGCCGACTGCATACTCTGCCATACCCTTCCGGTGAATCGACCATGTCTACCGGATACTATAGTCCGGGGAATACAATGTAATCAGATGATATCCTTGATATACCGCCGACCCAAAATCTCAGATGAGTCTGTCATCTTAATGGGAAGAAAATGTGCATACTTGGTCAGTCGGTCTACTACGACCCGTAATGCATCATGGCCCTTTGAAGACCTTGGCAACCCTGTCACAAAATCCATGGAGATATGCTCCCATTTCCATTCTGGCACTGGTAAAGGTTTTGAGTAACCCTGGTGGCTTCTGATGGTCCGTCATAACTTGCTAACAAGTTAAGCAATGAGCCATAAATTCTTCCACATCCCTCTTGAGTCTGTGCCACCAGTAATGTCTCTTCAGGTCGTGATACATCTTGGTGCTGCCCGGATGAATAGAGAATTTGGTCTGATGTGCCTCAATCAATAATTCTCTTCTGTAGTTCTTAGGCACATATATCCTTCCTCGGAATATAAGACCCTGTCCTGGTCGTAACTCCCATTCCTGTATGACTTCACCAGTAGACATTTTGGCCTATATCTCCTCCACTTCCGGGTCTATCCACTGTTCCTGTTCAATCTTGGTAACCATGTTGGACCGTATGATCAAATTGTACATACTCCCATGGTTATTGATATATAAAATTGAACTCTTGTATGGTAATCAACATCTCCCATTCTGTCCTGATCAAACGTGCCACTGATGTATGTGATATGTAACTAAGGGCATCTGCCACCTTGTTCGCCTTGCCAGGGTGATAACGAAGTACGACCTCATAATCCTGCAGATATTCCATCCATCGGTGCTACCTCAGGTTGAGCTCTTTCTGATCAAACAAGTACTTCAAGCTCTTATGATCTGAAAACACTTCAAATTTCTCGCCATATAGATAATGTCTCCAGCTTTTGAGAGTGAAGACCACTGCGGCTAGTTCAAGATCATGTGTAGGATAGAGGTGTTCATGTATTTTCAATTGTCTTGAACCATAAGCCACCACACGATGAGTTTGACTGAGGACACACCCAAGTCCCTCTCTTGAAGCGTCGCATTGTACTCATAACCCTTGCTTTTTTCTGGCAAAATCAAAATAGGAGCCGTTGTAAGTTTATCTTTCAGATCCTCAAATCTCCGGTTGCACACATTTGACCACTCAAATTTGACTCCTTTCTGAGTGAGTTGGGTAAGTGGAGATGCTATCTTGGAGAAGTCTATGATAAACTTCCTGTAGTAACTAGCCAATCCCAAGAAGCTACGGATCTCAGTTACATTCTTTAGAGCTTTCCATTCTCTCACTGCTGCCAGTTCAGCCGGATCCACGGCTATACCTTCTGTTGATATGACATCTCCCAAGAAGTTAACCTTGGGTAGCCAGAATTCATACTTGCTGGCTTTGGCATATAACTTGTTCTTCCTCAAAGTGTCCAGAACTATCCTCAGGTGCTCAGCATGTTCTTCCTGAGTTTTGGAATAAATCAAAATGTCATCAATAAATACAATGACAAATTGGTCCAAGTAAGGACGGAAAATCTTGTTCATTAGATCCATGAACACCGCCGGTGTAATGGTGAGTCCAAACGGCATGACTACAAACTCATATAGTCCATACCGCATTCTGAAGGGTGTCTTCTCTATGTCTTCCTCCCTAACCCGGATTTGGTGGTATCCGGACATCAAATCAATCTTAGAGAAATGGTTGGAACCACTAAGTTGATCAAATAGATCATCGATCCTGGGTAGAGGATACTTGTTTCTAACTGTCAGCTGGTTTAGATTTTGGTAATCCACACACATACGGAATGTACCGTCCTTCTTCTTCACAAACAACACCGGACCTCCCCAAGATGATGTGTTGTTCCGGATGCAACCCAGTCTGAGCAGTTCATCAATCTGCTTCTTTAGTTCTGACATATCTGCTGGTGCCATCCGGTAGTGTGGTAATGACACAGGTGAAGTGCCAAGATACAACTTGATTTCAAAAATTAATCTCCCTCATGGGAGGCAAGCTAGGGAGTTCTTTTGGGAATACATCCGCATAGTCCTTTACTATTGCTAGAAGTTCACCCACAGGTACCTTGTTGATTCTGATATTGTTCAATACCAGATGATTCAACCCTTCATGCAGTCTACTTTGTTTGTCAGTACGCACCACATGTTGTTTTCCCTCGGGTGACCAAAATGTCACCCTGCGGCGATAGCAATCAATGTTGGCTTGAAAGCTAGCCAACCAGTCCATGCCGAAGATAATATCGTACTCTGTCATATCGAGTACCAAATAATTGAACTCAAATCTGAGTCCAGGGAGTTCAGTATTCACTATTGTGCATATAAGCCCCAATGACGTGTCTCCGACGAGGGATACAATGGTGAGTGATGTGGACAGTTTTTGTACTAATGTTCCAATAACAGTTATAAATGCAGCAGATATGAAGGAGTTGGATGCTCTAGAATCAAATAAAACAAAGGCATAGGAACTACTGACTACAGCCATACCTTGAATCACAGAGTGATCCTGTAACACCCCGAATTTTCAAGTTATTAATATATATATGAAAATTACCCATTTAATTTGTGAATTATTAGATATGGACCTTAGATGGGTAAAGTGTT